>OY756389.1:14354847-15604847 GCA_963576865.1 Anania hortulata | reverse complement strand
CCCTAGACCTTATAAGAAACCTACATGCCAAATTTGGAATCTCTAGCACCAGCGGTTTGGGCTGTGCATGTCAGTCAGTCAGTCAGTCAGTCAGTTTCTTCTTTTATATATATAGATGTTTGATGCGGCTCGCGTAACCAGACGTTTTTATGTATGCAGCTGCATTTTGTATGCGAGTCCGCAACTCTGTTATTGAGGATACTGGTCTCGCGTAGACAAGGTCTTTCAGACATCTGCAATAAAAAAAAAATCAAGGGATTTAGATCCGGCGATCTGGGTGGCCATAAAATAGGGCCGAGCCGGCCTATCCACCTCTGTGGGTAGTGTTGATTCAAATAATTTCTTACTACTATTGCGTAGTGAGCTGGTCACCCATCATTTTTAAGCCACATTCTCCGCCTCACTTCTAAACTGATATCTCCTAGCATGCCGGGTAAATCATTTTGTAAAAAATTAAGGTAAATTTCACTATTCAGTGTAGCTGGATGTTCATATAGCCCGATCACCTGTCCGCCAATAATCCCAGTCCACAAGTTAACTTTAAATTGAACTTGGGACCGATCTTCCCTCATCAAATGTGGGTTTTCTACTTGCTAGCTATGTTGATTGCGGATGTTGAGATATCCATCTTTCCGGCATGAGGAATCATCCGTTCACAACATTTTATTGAAAAATTGCAGGTCCTCCCTTATTTTATTTAACATGATTCTGCAGAATGCAATCCTGCGCGGATAGTCAGCAGGCTGTAGAGTTTGGACCCTTTGAACATGGAAAGGGTGCAACCTGTATATTTTTAACCGACTTCAAAAAAGGAGGAGGTTCTCAATTCGTCAGTATCTTTGTTTTTTTTAAATATTTTTTTTATGTATGTTCAGCGATCATTCGTTACCAGGTTAACCGATTTCGATACTTCTTTTTTTGTTCGAAAGGGAATACTTTCGGAATGGTGCCATATAAATTTGATCAAGTTCTGATGATGGGATCTATAAGAAAATCATCAAACTTTGCATGAACTCCATCCGTGCCAACTGATTTTTGTACCTATGTTGCCCAATATCTTCGGCATTTGTGAACCGATTTTGATGATTCTTTCTTTATCGAATAGCTTATACTTTAAAGATGGTATATTGAAAATTTTTTGGAAAATTTTCACCTCTAAGGTGGGTAAATAAGGGATGAAATCGGTGTTCAGCCGTTAACTTATGTTTGCACTGAAAAGATTCGTATTGTTGAGGATTATCACTGTATGTATCACTAAAAATAGATGAAATAAGTAAATTTTATAAAAAAAAGTAAACCGACTTCAAAAAACTGAAAACATAAAAATAATATCAACACATAAGTACCTAATCAGTTACTTTTGGAGTCGGTGCAAACGAAAACATTCAAACTCTCATCGGATAGCACCGACTCCAAAAGTAACTGATTAGGTACTTATGTGTTGATATTATTTTTATCTTTTCAGTTTTTATGGTTGATTATTACAATATATTTGTTATTTTTGTTGTTCTATTCTCACACGTTTCTAAATGAATTTAAGTTTAAATAAGTTAATGGTACATTTTAATTAATACTTTCAATACCATTATAGTATAGTCAGAAAAGGATAACCTGTACTGTGTGATAGCACTCTTCAAAACGTAGGTAAGTAATTATGGAACTAGGATAGCAGCATTTTAGGTGCGTTGCGTGGTAACAGTTTAGTTTTTTTCGGTGACTGCATAAGTAATTTAATTGCGGTGACTCGCGTTTTTCATTTCGGTGATGAGAAGTTTCATTTCGGTGAACTATTCTTTAATTTCGGTGACACCAAAATTTTAAAGTACTATATCTCCTAAGTATATGAACTCAATTTGATGTCGAGTAAAGATTAATCATAACAATATCATAAATAACAATACTACATGGTTTTATTTCAAAAAAAGTTATAAATAAAAAAGTTCACCGTAATGACAAAAAAAATGGACTTGTTGAAATTGACCCTAATAGCAAAATCTGTTGTGTTATAAAGTCCTCCTCCTTCTTCCTGTTATAAAGTTTGACTGTCAAAATAATTTTTGATAATAATAATTTAATTGCATTTTTGATACCTCCTTTCTCCATCTACCATGCACAATGGAAGTTAGTATTTTATATTAATTTCAACTTGATACCTCTTGATACCTTTTACATGATACTATAAATAAAATAATCCTAAGGGTGCCGTTTTGTCCCTTTGCGTTCATTCACATGACCCTGAATTCTATTCTATTTCTATGCAAATAAATGCTTCGACTTTGACTTTGAGTTAAGACACGTAGATATGAGATTTTTTTACGCGTCTTTATAGAGAACTAGAATGTTATAAGAAGGTGAAGACAGAACCGTATTCAGACTATTCAGCTTACAACCTCAAAATTACGTGGGTATTTCTTATTTATTCAGCATGATTAAAATGAAATCGTCTTCAGAGATTTTTCAGGTATTTCTATAAATGTAAGGCTTTAAAATAACGAAGCTGTGGTGTGTTAAACTGTAAATATATAAAAATGTATATGAAATGTATTTAATAAATGTTGCATGGTAGATGATTTAGCAGGATATTCCAAATCAAATTATGGGCAATCGTGTCCTAACCATTCAGTGTTGTTTGTATTAAACTTAAACCGAATTAGATCTATTTTGCTGCTTAAAAACTTACAACTTTCTAGAAATATAAAACCAAAAAAAGATAACTAATACAACTTCGGGGCAAATTCGGAAAAGGGTTTTTCGAATTTAACACAAAAACTAATAAGTAATACAGCTCAATGCCAATATCGTCTACCTACATCACATTTTGATAGGAATCACACGGTTTACGTTGAACGTAGTATCTTTGGTTTAGTTACTAAGTACTGCTTTAGTTTATATAAAATTCGTTTGTTTGTCTATGCGCCCTAACCTTCCCACTTACAATTACGTAGGTCTACCTAAACAATGCTTTTTTTATTCACTTTCCCTGGACCGATTCCCAGAGTAGGTATGAATAATGTCAGGCAATGTAATTTAACAATTTTTAAATTTTGTTTACTCGCGGGCAGTAGGTAGGTACTTGGTTACTACATCTTTTTGTCCGTGACATTGCGCGCGCGCATAACTAATACGCTCTCCAAGCTACTTATTATTCTGCCAGCATTTTCTTTTTTAATGAACATCATTTTGAATAGTTGGAATAGACAAGTGGGCCATAATTCGCTACTGCCTGTCACCCGTCACTCTCGGTTTGAATTGGTAAAACGTTTTAACATAATCATATATCTATGTTCGTTAAATAAGGGAACGTTTATGACTTTATTACAAATACGTACAAATTATTAACAACTTATTCTACCAATTTTGTTAGTCACAAAACATTTTATCGTAAATTCGTGACAGGTGCTTTGTATTATTATACCAAATATAAAAACTTAAGTGTTTTTTAACTTTTTGTTGTCGGTTGTCAAAAATATCTCTTTGTGTATTGATATTTTCCTCGTTTCCATCTCCCGTGGTCTAAAAAGACATCGGCGAATGCAAGTTAGAGACTCTAGAGAGAGCCTAAAATAAAGCCCAATATTGCCCGGTCATTTCAGCCTACATTCATTTTGTTGTCGCTTGTGTATATTGATAATTTGCAGACATATTCACTACATCAAAAATGCTTAGGGGCCTAACCAATGAATGCTATAAACAGTAGATACATGCAATGTTGTTTTCACGTCAAACTAATCTGTTTTAAGTGCTTAAGATAGACCCCTGTAGAATTTTTGGTAATAATACATCCTCCAAAATTGACAAAGCGCGAAATATAGTCAAATATCGCAATTAATAAATATGTACAGAAAATAAATAAAACTACCTGTGCTGTAGGTACACGGGAATAATAATCTGTTCTATACAAAAGTGATTGTAATCCTCCATCTCCATCACCAGTAAATTAAATAACAGTTGTTTTTCATCAATGGTTTATTATTCGTTGATAACAAAACAAAGCGGTACCATAAGTTGGTATATAGGCTCTCCACTCCAGCCAGAGACGTGACTAGGCCACATTGGATAGGTAAGAGTTGAAAACTGCTTACTTGTTAAAAGTTTAGTGCCCACGGTAAGTCAAAGTAAGCCAATCTTGGTGTTTCGCGTAACCAGCTTAATTATTGAAACTTCAGTCGGCGCGTCATTCAGGCTTGGTACCTAAGTACTTGGATTTGCACAGGCGTTTAAATCATCGTCACGCTACCTCAATTTACTGATTCAAGTTGTACATTCTGTAAATAGTGTAACAAAACATAAAATAAATATTTTCGAATATTTAGGTAAGTAAGTAGGTATTACGCAAAATAAAGTGTCTGGCTGTACCCAGGCAGTTTGCTTCAGGTTGTAGGTACTCAATCACAGAGTATATAACAGGATAAAAGACTCTTGGTCGTTATCGTAAATTTGTCATTACAGATATAACAACCGATGTAGCCAATAATTAGATATCGTAAAAATATGTACTACTTATTTGCCACTGATACCTATTTCTGTATTTGCGACTGAGTTAGCTTGCTGATGCCACGGCAAACTTTTATCGCGTTACCCTATTAAAAAGGAGTGTGATGTTTCGGAGTGTCAATATGGGTTTCGTCCTGGCAACGGTACTATGGACCCTGTCTTCGCCCTAAGGACCGTCATGGAGAGATACAGGGCGAAGAACACGCCTCTGCACTTGCTCTTTCTTGATCTGCAGAAGGCCTTCGACTGTGTCCCTCGAGTGGTGATCTGGTGGGCACTGAGATCCAAAGGTGTCCCCGAGGCATATATTGTCATTATTCAGCTCCGATTCTATGGTTCGGACCGCTGTTGGCGACACCAAACCGTTCCCCATCACCGTCGGAGTACACCAGGGTTCCGTCCTCAGTCCGTTTCTGTTCAGTGTGATATTAGACGTTGTGTCAGACAGCATCAGAGACTCACATGAGCAGCCACCATGGCTGCTGATGTATGCTGACGATATCGCACTGGTGGACGCGGACAGGGGCAGGCTGGTGAGACGGGTAAGCGAGTGGAAGCAGTCGCTTGAGAGCGGTGGGCTACAACTCAATGTGGCGAAGACCGAGTACCTGGCCTGTAACTCTACAGATCCAACACCCGTTCGCATAGGCGGAGACAAGGTCGAGCGCAAGGACCAGTTTAAATACCTTGGATCTGTACTTCACGCGTCAGGAGACATCGATTGCGACGTCAAAGCACGCATTGCTGCTGCGTGGGCCAAATGGCAAGAGGTGACTGGTGTCATTTGTGACCCCAGAATGCTGTTTAAGCTTAAAGGACAGATCTTAGGAGGTCTAGAAGGATAAGTCCATCATTAGGCCTGTCCTTTTATATGGCAGCGAAGCATGGCCGCTACTTGAGCGACACAAGCAGGAGCTGCGTGTCACGGAGATGAATATGCTGCGGTGGATGTGCGGAGTCACGGGTAAGGACCGCGTGAGGAACTCGCGCATCCGCGGTAGCCTTCGTGTCCGTGATATTGCAGACAAACTGCAGGAGAGTCGCATACGCTGGTACGGCCATGTTTTGCGGAAACCGGCAAGCTACGGAAGAAACAAATGTCTGGCCATGCCGCCACTGCCAGGTCCTGGCAAAAGGGGTAGACCCAAGAAATGCTGGCTTGACGTTGTGAGGGCTGACATGCGTGCCAATGATCTCACAACTAGAGACGCTCAAGACCGCGCGAAGTAGAGGAGTGAATTAAGGAAAGCGGACCCTGGGCTCCAAAGCAATGGATTTGGATGCAACCGGGATTGACCGTATAGATGAAGAAGACCCTATTAAAAAGAAGCTCGATAAACCCACAGAAGAACAACAAAGCGATCCAAAGTTTTACTTAGGTAGGATCACTTTGTTGTCCGTATGCACTGATTTTGTTATCTATCTCAGTGTCCGTATGTGACTTGTGGGTTCTGTTTTTCCTCTTGAGGTTTGTAACCTTAAAAAACTTGCGCTTTGCTAAGACTCCCCATAATATTTCCACAGCAGATAAATTAATACATACAACAAATTAATTTAAATAGAAGTTATTCTAGCTTTATATGTTATAAAGTGACTAGTTGAGGATCATTTACCTGTAACGTGGCCATTTTATAAAGGATTTTCCCATGCATATCTAAAGAAAAACAAGTTTGCAAATAGCTAAACACGTCTACAGTCCACAGGTACAAATTCTGAAGGAAAATATGTTTACGAAGGTACGACATCATTATAGAGATGAACACAAATAAGTTAGATTAGAATTACGAATAATAGGTATGTAATGTATTACATTACATTTATCCTTGTCGAAAGTAAAAAACATTACACAAAATGTTTAATTGTGGTTGCGTGTGTAACTATATCAGAAAGAAATTCAATTAGGTGACCTTTTTATTGTTCAAGATCGTTTTTTTTTTGTTGAGTCAAGGCTAATTTTATCTCTTTCAATTGCCCCTATAATAGTCGATTTTATTTTTATTGCCCGCCAACGTTCAACACGCGCTCGAATCAAAATGCGAAGTGCGAACTTGTTGCGTGCTCCGGCGCATCCTCGGAACGGAAAATTTGTCCTGGAATGTTGTATTATTTTTAACATTTACAAATTCCTACCCAGATGAACGTTCATACAAAATAAGGTGAGTCGTGGTCTAATTATAAGCATGTAAATTTAAAGAAATATAAATATAACTTTTTGTTATTGTGATTCCAACAAAAACATTTTTATGTAAAATGTTGGTAAGACGAGACAATAATATGGCTTGCACTGTTAAAAATGTATCACGTCTCATGTAGAGCCAAGCATTTAACTTCACAAGCCCTCATTTCCCAAACTCTACACCTTAGTCAAAATATGTGGCTTGGCCGTTTCGCTATACCGTCACATTTTTCATCTTACACGTAAGGTGAAAAATGTATCCATCTTTACTTTTCTGTTATACAATAGTTTTTGTAGTAACGAGGCACTCCGTGCCCCCCAGATGATATGTTTAATTATTCGGATCTTGTTTAAACAGAACTAGGTCACTAGATCAATACTAAATATAGTGGGAGAGGCTCTCGGAGCCTTAAGAGGTTACCAGTTGTAAAACTGGTCCAAATAGTAGACCGACTGATATTTCTTGATGGCCTAGCTAAAAGCCAGATGGTGAAATTATGGTGTATAGGTTTGATGGAGTCTTAGGTTTCAGTGAATCAAATTAATTGATTTAGAGTGCGTTTTATGACGAAATGTAGCTTATATTATATTATTTTGTCTAGTCAACCATAACATTAGTTTTTTTAATCGATCAGCAGAAAAATATGCTAGTTATTTTGAAAATACTGTACTAACAGCATTATCTTCTAATTTAATTCATTGAGTTTTGATTTATTTGTGAAATTCCATCGCGAATACCGAAGGAATGGTGCAGTGCTATCGTAGTATCGTAGGTACTTTTTATTATTTAATTGCTTTAAAAACATCAATAAACAATCTTTTGTTTATCGGCGCTTGTCCATTCAACGTCTATCGACAGTACAGTCATTGTTGTTGTGTCCTCTTAAAATATAAATATAGTGTACCTATACGTTATTTATGCGCATAGTGAAATACTGTCTTACTCTGGGTTATCGAGGAGGTCAATTACTAGTAAGTAGTTACTGTATACTTACTTACCTAAATCTAAATGTGCATATTAAACTGAATACAGTGTAAGAATAGATACTTATTTAATTTCGTAGGTACATATCTATTATATGAATCTGCAACAAATTAAAAACAAATATATTACAAAAATATATATATAATACAAAAATAGAATACTTAAGTAGTATTAAAATAAAACACTAATTGGTTATCATGTTCCTTTATAAATGTAGTCCTTTTCCTCCATCTTCCATCATCTTCTTCCATCTTCCTAACTTCAGACATATTTGCATACACAGATGTAAGAACAATGTGTCTAAGACATCCTGAGACCTGAGTTTCTTAGTCCTCACTAACTGTCAATCGCTGTTATAATCAATAGTTATTAAAAAGTCTTTCAGCAAGAACCAAATAGACTTTACTGACATAAATAACAACTATAATGTACTACCTATATTTACAAAAGTAGAAGAAATAAACAAGGCAATCGAAACACAGAAGAAATATAAGAGAGCTTTATATTGATTGGCCCCGACGAGATCAAAAACGAATTGCTCTCAGACTGCAAAAACGACATTACACTTTTAGTACATTTTCAATGATTACCGATATTAGCCATTCAAACCGAAAAATTCCAACGCAATGGACCACATCAACGATCATCCTACTCCACAAAAAAGGTGACAGGACAATAGCGAAAAAAGGGAGTATATAAATACTACACTACAATATAGTCAAATAAGTATTTATAAACTTTTTGGGAATGTAATTCTATGGCGAGTAGGACTCTGGACGAAAATTTGCCAAACGAGCAATGATGGCTTCAGGGCTGGCTACTCAACATTAGACCATATACCTTTTGTAAGACCAATCTTCGAGAAAAACAAAGAATTTATTGTGCCATTGTACTGCTTCATCGACTACAACAAGGCATTCGACTCAATAGAGCACGAAAATATCTGGCATTGTCTAAGGAACCAAGGAGTTCAACAAAAATACAAATGAATCTTTAAAAAACGTACGTAATAGTACAATAAAACTAGATTTTTTTCTAGTTTTATTCTAAGGGGAAATAAAGAAAAATAAAAAGAGGTGTACATTAGCATTTTTTAAATTGTTTCAAGCTTAGAAAAGCTTGCAGATTATGATTCTGGATTATGCCGGAAAGATTGTCGGTCCATTTTTTATACCCCGCGCCCTCTTACATATCAAGTAAATGCCATATTAATGACTATTTTAGTGACAATAAAATGTATGATTGTCTGACACGTCACGTTTTTTAAGTAAGTAATACACTATTTAAACACTTAATTACAAGAAAACTTAAATTGTATTTAAAAGGGAAAGGGACCAGCAGACCTGCCGGCAAAATGGGTTTTTTGTTTGTTTGGTCCTCACATTTTGCAAACTCAACTTCTTTTGGCGCTACGTCTGGATGGATTTTAACTATAATGGGGGTTCGTATTTTGTGGTTAATGATTCCAAATGCTAAAAATATTAAAAATTACCTCATCTAAAATTAAATTACAAATTGTGATTGTGAATCTGATAAAATGAAAATTCCTAGAATCCAATTGCAGCGCTATCTACCAGAAACAACAACAAAATCGGTCCAGCCATATAGGAGTTTAGATATATACACATGTACAGAATAAATATATAATACTTAATGTAAAGAAAGGTAACGAAGATTATAATTTTTGTCAAGTCTATAAGCATTCTGACTATAATAGTTTATAAAAAAAGTGACACGCCCATGAGCGATGAATTTCCTTTTAAAAATTCCGTCTTAGTCTACGTCATTTACAAAAGCCAATCTCATGTCTCGCTTTAGCGGTTTAGCTCACTTCGGCGTTGATACCTACGCAGGCAGCTACGTGTATGGCTGAATGAGTCAGTTAGGCAAGATATCGTCTGTTATTTATATTTTTTTTATAAAATTTATGTTATGACGGTATACAGGTCCCAAATGGAAATTTGCATGAAAATTCAGGTATAGACTTGCCATATAAAATTACCAAAGCCGATTAAATTTGTATAAAAGACAAAAAATAAATATTTGCAGTCATAGAATAAATAAATAAGTAGAATAATAAATAAAAGTTGTTTACCGTGATGTAGATAATAATATGTAGTTACAAGGTTAATCTTTGATTTACGGGACACCCTGTATATGTTTCTATACGTAAAAGCTCATATTAAATGCAAAAAAAAGCTCATGCACCGTGGTTTCCGTACTACCGAATTTTCTTACATTCAGTGGAGAACAGCTACCTCTCTCATTAAGAAACTAGACCTTGGTACTAGCTCAACTCACACTTGGCCAATTTCTATTATGTTTACTCTAGAGTTTGCACTATAACCAATAACCAAACTAAGTTTGACGCGTGTATTATTTTACGGTAGAGTAAAAACAAAAAAAAAGTTGCCTAAAAACACGTCTCTGTGTAAACTTATTAGATCCTCTTTTTACTTTTAGTTTTTTGTTAGCACTGTTGCTCTTTATTAGCTCATACTCGAGAAAAATAAAAATGTAAGTACTCAATAAATAAACGAGATATAATTTAATTTTACAGTTCAAAGCTACTTTCCTATATAACTAGACAGGCAGGCGTACCTTTGTTAGCTTAGCAATAGAATCCCATTGGCACCCTTGGTTAAGAAGGGACCCCTAAAACTAATTAAATCTCGTAGGTAACTGTAGGTAAAAGCGGTAGTACTATTAGCATAGAATACCTAATAGTCCGCGCATTCAGCAAATACAGTTATAAAATAATATTGAGCGCGTTGGTGTCTATTTGGCCTCGAATCGCAAGTATAAAAGAATTCAACGCAAATCTGGTCCGTCCTACATTAAAAAGATAAATTTCATTTTGATATTTAAACGATCGTTTGTCTATTTTTCCAAAATAGCAAAAATGTATCTTTATATTATTTTATACATGTATCTTTTTAATACAAAATATAAATGTTTGTTTAATAATATTTAGCCAAAATTTAATTAAGAATAGTCTAGTATAACTATTAACTATACCTGTGTGGATTGTTTAATAGTAGTAGGTAGTAATTTTTAGGCTACCTATCCATACCACCGAATATTTATTAGTGTTGAATTTAGTGTGTGTGGTGAATTTTTATTAGTGTAATATACTTCAGGGTTCGTTTGTACCCATGACAACAAACACTTTTTTAAATAAACTTGTTGGCTATATTTACAATGTTCGTGTGTCGTCCGCGTTTTTATTAAGATAGTTTCGTACACTAACAACATTAAGTTGAGATTGGTAAGTAATTTCATGGGCATGGCATGGCCCTTAAGTATTTCACAATAATAATAAATAAATAGAATAAATACTTATTGGACAACATTACATACATTGCTCTGATCCTAACGGATGGTACCAACAAATAAAAATTCAACCTATACTATAATAGGATAAATTCATACTATTAAATCTTACTAAGTATCGTTCTTTGATACATACTTTATATTAGTACCTATTTAAGTAGAGCTTCTTCCTGGAACACTTTTTAGAATAATAAACAATTTAAAATAATACTTCTTTCCTAGTAAATTAGGCACTCTATTATAAATTTATAAGTATTAATTGCACTAAGCCTACTTAAAATACATTTTTGATATGGATCTAAGTATTTTATATATATTTATAGTCATAATATGCATATTTTAGTATGTATTTTTAATATCTCAAAGAATCGAGTTCTGTGTCCGATGCTCGAATTGAACTGCCACTTGTTGCAAATAATATTCAGCCTATAATAAATAAGTAGGTACTTAGTTCACATTCACAATAATCTTAACATTACAGCTAAAACTTTCATTAGCAATTAAATTAATCTACGATTAATGACGTCTAAATGTGAGTAATGGGTGAGTAAATAATGCAATTTACTGGTAGAAAGCCATCAGTAGAGGGGCTTAGCATGCGCGCGATCCGCGAACCGCACGGCGCGCGCAGTGGGACGGCGGAGAGCGCGCGTGCGGCAGTCCCAGTCCCGCCCGCCACCGCCACCGCCGCAGCACCCGCGCCCGCACCCGCGTCCGCACCCGCGCCCGCGCCCGCCTGCGCGCGGCGCTGCTGACCCCGGTATATAGCGGAGCTGCCGCGACCACTCGCACGCAGTCACGAACCCGCGATCTTCCGTGCACTCGTGAGCCACGCGCTTACCTACTACTAAACATTTAACTACAGTGAAAGCGGTTTATCGGTGATAATGGCTGACAATGACTGGGGATACACCTGTGAAAACGGTAAGTTAAGTTTAGGTCGTGCGGTTGGAGCTTGAAACAACTCGTCTTCGTAGACCGGTTTGTTTACCTGCATGTTTACATCGACGCACGTGACCCCGAGACCGAGTAAATAAAACCCCGGTTTTTTGGCGAACGATTAATAGCGTCAAATTACAGCCACGAAAATTATTACCATCGTCTAGTAATTTAAAAGTGTTTTTAGTGTCAAATTTACGGAATTTGCATTTACGTAAGTTAACAATGTCTTTGTAAAATATTCTAATGACGTATACGTGATACGTACACTTCAGGGTTTTGTTTCATAAATTAGTCACTGTTATCATTAGTAATAAAACTTGTATACTTTTTTATTATATACGCTATTACACCTGTCGTACCTTAGCTTAAATAAGTGTGAATTATGTAGTGCCTCTCTAAATTTTAAAGCAAGCCAAACATATTTTTATTTATAGAACACTAAAAAATCGATTATACTTTTAACTTAATAAATTGACCCGCCCTGGCTTCTATTTCTTCCGGCTATTTTATGAAAACGGTTTTGTTACCATTATATGACTTCCGAAAGTATCTTTAACTAAGTAAATTATGTTAAAAATCGCATCAAAATATATCAAATATTTTAGTAGAAATAAATAGATAACATTAATTTACACAGATTTTCATTAATATATTAATTCGAATCAAATAGTCAATTATTTGATTTTTTAGATAAAACAACACAAGAACACAAATATTGTAGCCATTAATTTTTATTCATTAAATAACATAAATCTGGAAGCTTGTAGTAGTAAAAAAACACCATAACGTTATTTTTGGGATAAATTATGATAGGAGAAAATTAGTTGGAAATAGTCCCCTCGCCGTGTGGTGACGGCAGAGTAGAATACATATGTCACCACTCCTACTCATCCCGTGGGTATCGTAAGAGGCGACTTAGGGACTACACATTCAACAGAGGACGAGCAGCAGCGCTCTCTGTTAAACATCAACTTTTAAACTGCGATCTCCAACCCGCCTGCCAAGCGTGGAGATAATGGCAAAACCCTCCACTAATGTGGAGGAGGCTCAAAGTACAGCAGTGGACTATAACGGGCTGTTGATGATGATGATGATGATGAGTCCCCTCGCTCTATATCAACCTAACGGGAATATAGGTCGAATTACCAGTCACCCTGCATAGGTAATAAGTATGTAGATAGTAAATTGTAATACATACAGGTACAAGATGGTACAGATTGTTAAAAGTTGTGTGATCTTCCAGAAGTATTACTTAGTGTTATTAAATAGTAAACAGTTTTCCATCTACAAACAGTTCTTATAACAGATATAGTAAATAGCTATAATTATCGATGGTTATTATCTAAGTTAGTACTAAGAAGTACTCCTAATTGCGATTATTAAGAATTAAACAATGACAAGTTTGATATCTATTCATTTTGAGAGAAAATGTTGACTTATAGAAGAAGTCGGATTGTGATTGCACAGTAATTATTATGCAAAAAATATTTAAAGCATTATTAATTAGTACCTATTATGTAAAGAATATGTATTCTTAATTGGATAATTACTATAAAAAATAAGGACTTGCCTAATAAAGTTAGTAATTTCCTTGATGTTCAAACATTTATGTAAAAATCCTTAATTTGTTATTATTATCCTGCAATATATCAATCGCGTGCAAGCACTGGCCTAGTCAATTAATCAGTGATTCAGCTATATACATCAGTTTAAGATCTTTTACCGCTTGTCCTAACCACTACTCCCATACAACGCAATATCATAATTGATATACGTACCTACGCAGCTACGTACTAATTAAATCAAACCATAAATATTGAATTTTAATAGTATATCTATCTACTGCAAGCGTATTAGGGTAATCCTTTAGCTTTATTGAAATAACGTCACAATTATTAATACTTAAAAATATAAATACTGCCTTTTCAGATATAGTCATGTTAAAAAAACAGGTTTTTGCACTTTTTTAACATATGACAACATCACATACATGCTCTGATGATTCTATGATAAGTAGCTTAAGCTGTTGTGTTACAGAAAACAGAAACAACGATGGTACCGCATCACCCAGACCCGAGAGAATATAGAAATATTATATGTCTACATTGACCGACCGGGAATCGAACCCGGGACCTCAGAGATCCACCAAGTCCGGTATGCTCGCCTCTTAGCTACGGAGGTCGTCAATTCTGAGTCCGAAGAAATAATATGAACAGGACATAAAAATTGCATTTCTGATGTAAAGAGTAAACACAGTGTGTGATCCGAGTCTGGACGGCAAAATCTTGTTTAAAAATTAGTGCATCCAAGTTCACCAACGCTGACTGTACTGATACGGCCTACTTTTAAAAATCCATGAAATCATGATAAATGCAAGTTTACTAATTTATTGGTTAATAACTTCCTTTTAGGGTGTCCTTCTACTTTTTACTGTTTATCTTCTACTTCTACGTTTGTGGGCCGAAGTAATTTTATTTTAATATTTTGTACTAGGTCTAAGGTACAGACAACAGCACTTTAACCTACCACAAAACTTCAAATTTTCTCAATTGATATTGATCTCTAAGTGTTGGACATAAAGTTGAAAATCAATTTAATGACCTTTAACTTTTTGGGTAGGTTGACCTGCCGTTGTCTGTACCTACGAACGTCAATACGTACGTGAGTAGGTACGTCAAAACTCAATAGTTGGTATTGTAATATCTATGTGTCCAAATAAATACATAGGTAGGTTACCTACATAGGTTAGGGCAGGGATCGGAAACCGGTTATTTTACTATGGAACCTTAACCGGAATAATAAAGGTTTTCGCTAAATTAACTATCAGATACTCCAAATACCGACTTAAAAGCTATGGCAAATTTAGTTTTATGGTCAAATCTTTACAACTACTATCAAATATTAAAAACAGGTCTTATATATTCTGAAATAAATATTAACCGGTTTCGATCCCTGGGTTAGGGTAGGAGGTAAGTACGTAATAGTGGGCTAGCAGCAAAAAAAAAGTTAATAATTTTAAGTTAATACAGAAAAACCATTCTGCACCAGAGTCGTCTAAATACGGCCTATTTAAATACTAATTACCTACTTATCTTTTCAGTTAGTTATTTTATGCTAATAGAAAGGTGATGAAACTAAGTTAATGAGATCTTTTCAAATAAATAATTACCGAACTAATTTTAATGTCACTTGGCAAGTTGTATGACATAGTAGGTATGAATAAAATACAATGCATAAAGAGCATTTAAATAATTGCAGTCAGACTGTTCACATTAACGTCTCACACGTCTGACCAGGACAATCGGTGTGTCTAATGACGACCGTAAAACGTTTACTCATTACTACGGCTTAGAACTATTCGTATTGTGATTGTGAAGATATGAAGCCACATTTGTCATGTTAAAAATAGGTAATAATATTATATTTAATGGACAGCTGAGCGGTACGCCACATTCGACACAATACTGTCTGTTACACCTAAAATAAAACAATCGTCTGCCGGTGTCTTCTTACCTCACAGTTCCTATTGTAGGTATTCCCAGAGCTGGCTAAAGCGATGTATCTATTATTTAAAAGAAAAAATTGAATAAACTAGACTACTATTAAAGATACATCATCATCATAATCAACCCACGTCAATCAGTCCATTGCTGGACATAGGCATTTCTAAATGCACGCCACTGAGCCCAAGCTTCGGCTATTCTTTTCCATCCAGCAGCTATGCTTATATTATCGCTCCACCTTATTATCGGAGGGCGCCCTACGCTGCGCTTGCATAGTCGCGGTTTACACCCAAGAACACGTTTACCCTACATCGATTCTACGTTCTCCTTAGTTCTAAATGTGACCAATCCATTGCCACGTCCATTTGCTTATTCTTTGAGTTAAATCGATTACTTAAATAAGAAAAGATACACGATAAAGTAAAACCACCACCAGTCAGATATTTTAATACCAATAGATTATTCGCTGTGTGCGTTGTGACAGCGCCCCTAGTGACCACAGATCTCTCAAATATGGCAATTGGATGGTTTAAGAATGATTTTCGAATTGTTTATCTTCGAAATTAGATGAAAATATCTAAAAAGTTTGTGCATATTATAATAAGTGATTTTCTTACTTAATTAAAACTAAAATATGAATGTTATAATACGTACGGGATTTGAATCGATACAACATGATATAACTTTCCAACCTCAAACTGTGCAAAAATAGTATTAGCACAGCATGTGAGAGACGTTAAGAGCTTAGAACCAACGGACAAAGCTAATTAATAAGAGCTGTGATCATAAGACACAAACTCTCTACAAACTTTTTTCTTTTCACATCAGCTATCCATTTATTTTTTGGTCTAATTTTCATCTTTGATGTTGGAAACGAATAAAACATGCACGAACTGTTTTTCCTATTGTTTCTAAACTTTATAACACAACACGTACTGTGGCCCATATCGCGAATTTTAACGTTTTTACGTAAAAATACATAAAATACTGTCAGTTACTGTGTTTCCATCTAAATAGTGTAAGTATAGCAATTTGACACATGACAGTCCAGAGTTATTTCACATTTCTGCCACATAGCGCGCTGCGATCGATTTGACGGCCCCCACCTCCCACTTTGTACATAGCGAATACTTAATTAATTTTTAGGTTAGTAGACTACTAATCACATAAAACTCAATTAATTCAACTATTTTTATAAAAGCGGCATCGATAGAATAGTAAAAAACAAACTAATTAAATTATATTGTATTGTTTTTGCGGAAGAGGCCGATATCCTGCATGCAATTTCTCCGCGAAAGGTTCAAACCCATTCGGTTTGCCCTCTTGATAACGTTACTGTAATAAATACAGTTATTATACTAAAAATAAATGACGATAACTTAAATCACTGTCCACATCCTTTAAAGGGGCCAGTGACCTCAGCCTGCCCAGGACTTTGTCAAAAAACATTGGGCGCAGAACACTAAAGTCAAAA
Organism: Anania hortulata; assembly: GCA_963576865.1. Taxonomy (NCBI): domain Eukaryota; kingdom Metazoa; phylum Arthropoda; class Insecta; order Lepidoptera; family Crambidae; genus Anania; species Anania hortulata. The sequence continues at coordinate 15,587,940 of OY756389.1, read as the reverse complement.
TCGTCATCATCATTTCAGCCATAGGACGTCAACTGCTGAACAAAGGCCTCCCCCAATGACTTATCATCGGGGGGGATTGCCAATACTCGCCACGCTTGGCAGGCGGGTTGACGAGCGCAGTTTTTTTATTAGATTACGCACAAAGACGCTGCTGCTCGTCTCATGCTACAGGAATTAGTCTTACGACACTCCTCCTATTTGCGGTAGGGAAGTGTATTCTTTACGGCCGTCCCCACTCGGCTGGCTGGCAATTAATGAATTATAATAATGAGTAAGACTTATTTTTTGTAAATTTTACCTAGTCTCATGCGTGAAATGCAAATTCATGTAAACCGTTATTAAAAATAGCAAATATAGACTGAAAAAATAATTAACTTTGACGATAGTGTATCTAGCAGTCACTCTCGTGTTTAGGGTTCTGTAATAAACCAGAAATTCTTATAGTTTCATGTCCATCCTGTACTACCTATCACAGCCATTTTGCTCGTAGGCTACAGTGCCTACTGAAAAGTTGAAATGCGGCATAATTTATAAACATCAAAAAAAAATTCAGGATAGGGTATTCTGACTTAAATGTTATGATTTAGTAAGTACCATGAGTACCAGTACCAGTAGACTCCTGTTATTATCACAATTAAAGTACAGCTTTAATTGTAATACTAACTGTTAAAACTAAAGTTTTATAAATAATTTTATAAAAAAAATAAAAACCGACTTCAAAAAACTAAACCGCTAAAAATAATCTTAACACTTAAGTACCTACTCAGTTACTTTTGGAGTCGGTGCAAGCGAAAACATTGGTCTCTCATTGACTGGCTCCAAAAGTAACTGATTAGGTACTTAAGTGTTAAGATTATTTTTAGCGGTTTAGTTTTTTGAAGTTGGTTTTTATTTTTTTTATAAAATTAACTTATTTCATCCATTTTAGTGATAAATCCTAATCAAAACAAATCTTACGAGTGCAAACATAATTTAACTGCTGAACACCGATTTCATTTCCTATTTTTCCACCCTTATGGGTAAATTTTTTTCCAAAAATGTTTTATTATAGTATCTTTGAAGTATAAGCTATTCATTAAAAAAAGAATCATCAAAATCGGTCCACATTTGGCAGAGATATAGGTAAGATAGATACTAAAATCGGTTGGCGTGGTACGGAGTTTATGCAATGTTTGATGATTTTCTTATAGATCCCATCATCAGAATTTAACCAAATTTATATGGGACCATTCTGAAAGTATTACCTTTCAAACAAAAAAAATTATCGAAATCGGTCAACGCAGTAACGAATGATCGCTGAACATACATAAAAAAAAAAAAAAGATACCGACGAATTGAGAACCTCCTCCTTTTTTGAAGTCGGTTGAAAAAAACAGATCTTTGTTAGCGTTTTGTGTCTGATGTAAGTGCGCCCAAAGTGTCTTAAATTCAAATTAAGGAAAATGTGAGCGCGGCGAATGTTACTTTTTCCTTAAAAACTTACGTACCTATGTCGATTACAATAACCAACATAATTATCAAAATCGAGAACCATCGAATTCGCGGTTTTATCAGGTAGGTAGGTAATAAAATAATATTAAAATGTCTCCGAAATAGTTAAAACTATAAGTCATAAATCATAATAAGGACTTTAGTGAAAAGAACCGAGTGCCAATACTAAAACTAAATCATATTGCTGACGATTTGTGAAACTCACTTATCGTAGCATCGGTTGACGAAATATTAAATGAATAATACATTCTACCTCCCGAAAACACTCATCGCAATCCATCTCATTTGTTATGATGAGCCTCCATTTAATAAGTGATATTGTATACACGTGTGTCTCCTCAGTAGACAAATGGAGATACAAAGAAAATGTTATCTGCATATTATTATTTAGTATCCACATTTTATTTATCACGTACCTAAGTTATTATTATAGTTTTTTGAGTTAGTATTTATTTATTCACAATCTCAATTTTTCAAATCTATTTTTGTGCCAAAATATTATCAACTAGAATGAACTTCATGAAATCCTTCAAGTTCCTTGCTTTCAATAATTTTAGGACTCTTCATTTTTTGTCCTGAATACAAAGTCCCATAAAGTTAAGATGGTTTATGGCAGATGTTTGGTTGTAAAACTTACCTGAAAGGCTAAAACTAGCGAAGCCTTGAGATGAACAATACTAGTTACACCTATAAGTACCTATAACACTAAGTAATGGACTAGATGTGAGAAAATGACACACGACAATATTCCGGTCTTCTATCTGGTTAGAAAAAATAAACGTCCGACACAGTAGGTTACTTACCGGTACTGCACGAGTGTCTGACAGACAACGAACGCAATTCGAAATATTTTTAACAGACTTTAAAAGCTGTTTTTGGGTGTTGTTTTTCGCAATATTTTGTGTTATTGAACCGATTCGCCTAATAATTTTTGAATCAAAAGGAATTTGTTAAGCGTGTTTTTATTCTTAGCTCCGCCTAACTTCAATAATTACGCGCGGGGGAAGTCGCGGGTTCTCTAGTTGAGTGACAATTAAACTCCTAAAACATGATGATTCAAACTACTATTCAACGATTAGGTACACGAGTTTGGTTGTTGGATGGTTATTATAATGAAAACTGTTGTCTGCTTGATGATTTTAGATTAAGTTCTATTCGCTTTTAGAAGTAGCTTCGTAATTAAAGATATTTACAGCAGGGGGTGGATTTTTAAATATTTTTCTAGACCCATCTCAAAATTTCAAATAGCCTACGGACCCTTCGGAAACCACATAATGTATGGAGAAAATCTTGTGAATGTGGATGCTTACGTGAAAATAGCTCTGAATTCGCGGCGCAAATATTTACATTACGCCGAATGCCATTCAACACTTAATGCTTATTGATTTGAATTAAAATGTACATAGGAGAGAAGTAGAGATTCTTGCTTTTGTGGGAGTGATAAGTAAGTACGGCAATCATCGTTACTATTGTCGAACAATAACGGTCCCTTCAATTAGTCGTGCTCTATTGCTGTCATGTCACTTGTCTTATCTACTACATTCTTCCAATGAGTGTCTCTCAAAGTAGCTACTTACTTGAGTAAGAATGTTTAAGTCAAGACGTGCTTCACTTTGTATGTGAACCTTAGTAATTACCAGCATTATAACCTACCTAACTTTTCTAAATACAATAAAATAAGTATATACATTTTATACATACGTAACATACTACACAAGTAAGTACCTGCCTACTGTTGTAAAATAATAAAAAATAAGGAGTTAAGTAATGAGATTTTTTTGCGCTGTTTGTCTTCAAGAGCAGCAAAAATATTGTATAAGTAATAGATTCTTAATTCTTTATTGCATTAGAATAAACTGCGAGATATCCGTTGTAGCACTGATGCTCGCGTGTAGATAATGACGGGTCGTTACGTTATAGGTAAGTACTGGCTATAGGCCAGTAATGAATGAGACATCACAGCGCGGGGGCGAATCCCTTACCTCTCGGAACACGGTCTTTATGCGGATCACTATTGTTGATGCAAAGTACTGCTTAAGGCGAGTACTTATACTTGTTAAATGTAAACTAGCATGTGGTTTAAAAAACTTATTACTACTCAAGCCAAAGTAGTCAAAAAAGATTTGAAAAATATGCTAAGAATTGTCAAAACCTACACAACATTTTAAGCATATGATTTTTTTCTAGTAGGTACTTATTAAACTTCAGGATAAAAAAAATTTAAAACATTGAAAAAAACAAGCAAAAAAGATGCTAATTCTCTTTCTTCTTTTTAACCGCTTCGTTTATACGTCGATTGATAGGCCAACCCATGCATTGGGGTTTTTAATCAAACAATTTTATTGCGTCCATGAGAAAGGTATTATTTTCCCTATTTTTCGCTACCTAAGGACCTTAAATTTCGCAGCGGATGTCGTTACAGCCGCGTTTCAGTGCGCGCTGTTATGAACCGTATTTTAATGAGTTTTCGTGCGATATTCGTACCAACACGTCACAGTCGCTAACACAGGGGCACTACTCGCCTTAAGGGGAGGATAGTCGGCGAGGACTATCACATATTAATAAATATACCTACTTAAATAATAATTGAATCGCGCCTACTGAAAAAGTTAGATGTTAGCCGATTAATAAAATTATATAAGGCATATGGACGGAAGGATTTCTAAAATCCCAAATTATGTGACATTTTACATATATTTTTGTAGTAGTTTTAATTGTCCTAAGCGTAACATAAACAAAAACATATATCAAATAAAATCAATTCAGACCAATACTTAAGATTTAGTTCCCTGCAGTAAAATGGAAGCAATCGTGTTATCATGAGGAAAGCGTTTTATATACTTAAATAGAGAATAGATTCTATAATATATTTATAAAACAGTCGGTTTAAGTTACACCATTTATACTCGATAAAGGCTGGACCAATTATTCATGATTTTTGATTTGTTGGATTTATTTCTCCCGTCTCTATCCTTCTATCAAAATAACTACCCACTAAAACATCGGAAAATCCACGAAAAATAACAATATAGAATTTTTTTTTCCTCATAAACAATATTCATGAAACATACCTCATTTCATGAAACAATATTATTGATTCTGAGGCGGTGCGAAATTCACCGATTCAGCTAGGTATATTTTTTCAAAATTTCTTTTTTTTGTCGCGTTATTATTGCCAGCTTTTTGTGGACAGTTGCCTTAAGTTGACGAAACATTAAGCTAAGATTCAAAGTCAAGTACGATCAAATCAGTCACCTGACCGTAATGCGCTTGAAAGGGTCGAACGACACAATCAATAACAAGGCCATTGTAGTCACACACCAGCAAGTTTCCAGATTGTCATTTAACTCGTTATAGAGCCAGCCAGCAAGACTAGATAGTTAGGTAAGTACAACAGGTTAAGTAAATTTGACCTTACCAAAATAATAAGAATTTTACCATATTGAACTTCATCAAACAACGTTAAAATATTCCGGGTGGATAAGTACTTTTAATATGGTTTATTTATGAATTACAACGATTATGAATTCATTTAGCTAAAGTTTAATTTGTATTAAGTTTAATATGAATCAAGGTCAGTCCTTAAAAATACAGAAACTTTCAATAAATAAGAAATCCTATCATATAGGTTGAGTGAAAACAATGAACAATTAACTGTAAAAGCGCGTGGGTGCGCCTGCGACTCGGTTCAGCAGAAGCCGCGGCCTCGACCATGCCGTCCGCGCGCGGGCTCCGTTTCAGAAAGGAGGAAGGTTAAAATCACTGTTCAAACAATCAGATAATGTTTTCTCTGAACGCTTACACTGTCACAAAATAAGGAAATATTAAATGACCATTATTCTTGCCGGCACAATCGTGTCTTTAATAAATGCGCTTAAGTCGGAAGTAAACTGTCAAGGAAGGTCAACTTTATTCACTTAAATCAGTTTCGTTCTGTTAAAAAACGAATCAAATGTTCAATCTGTTTGAATTTTTAGAAGGGACCATTATTACATTTTTAAACATTTAAATAAGTATGAAGATAAAATAAACTAAAATAAGAAAAGTGAGATTCTTGGAAAGTTAAAAATTGACGCCATAAAAACATGTTTTTTCCTTAACTAACCTCAGATACCACTCCTGAGCAACTAAACAAAAAGAAAATAAGATTTAGATGAAGCTTTTTGAAATGCACAATTCGCGAACTCAGAAAGCATCGTCCGTTAGCTTAGCTTAGCTATATGCGATTGCTATTTGAGTACCTACTTATTGCTGTTTAGAACTCTTTACTTTTTGTTTATAATTAGCAATTATTAGAGTCTGTCTTTGTTTAATAGAGTAGGTAGTAACAGTATAAATTACTGATAAAGATCCTCGTTATTAATCTAATTTGGATTTACTTCAGTAGACTAAAATAAACTGGAGATAAGAACTCTGACCGAGAAAAGTCCAGTTTTTATTATTTGATGTTGAAATAAATTTTATTAAAAAAAATAAAACCGACTTCAAAACACTGAAATGCTAAAAATAATCCTAACACTTAAGTACCTAATCAGTTACTTTTGGAGTCGGTGCCAGCCGATGAGAGATTCAATGTTTTTGTTTGCACCGACTCCAAAAGTAACTGATTAGGTACTTAAGTGTTAGGATTATTTTTAGCATTTCAGTGTTTTGAAGTCGGTTTTATTTTTTTTAATAAAATTTACTTATTTCATCAATTTTTAGTGATAAATCCTAATCTAACTGCTGAACACTGATTTCATCCCCTATTTTCCTACCCTTAGGGGTGATTTTTATTTTGCAAACTTTTATCATATTATCTTTGAAGTATAAGCTATTCAATAAAACAAAAATCATCAAAATCGGCTCATATTTGTCGAAGATATGTAACAAGAACCACAACCAAAATATTATCTGGGTATATATTTGTTGATTTTCTCAAAAAGTTCTAAATCAATTTCTATAAAATTTATATGGGACCACCTCTGAAGTATGATCTACCAAACAAAAAAAAATCATTAAAATCGATTCATAATTGGCGGAGTAATCGCGTAACAAACATACAAAAAAAAAAAAAAAAACATACAGTCGAATTGAGAACCTCCTCCTTTTTTGAAGTCGGTTGAAAAGTTATTTAACGAATTTGTTTTCGAGGGTTCTATATCTCGAAAAGAATCCTCCGTTGTCTGTCTGTCTGCCTGCCTGACTGATCAAGTTGAAACTGTTGAAATTAATATCAAATACGCAAGTCTGAAATCCCTTGGAGATGTAAAAACTAGACAAGTGCGAGTGGACTCGTCCACCGAGGGTTCCGTACAGTAGGTATCATAAAAAGTTTAGGGATTAAGTCTCGCAGTTTAATTATTAATTAATTACTAAAATATAGTTTTCAAATTTTTTCGTCATGTAGTCGATATTACTTGCCAAATTTCATAGTTCTAGGTCACCGCCAAAAAGTACCGTGTAAATTTTGATTCCTTTGAGTGTCGAAATATACGTACATTTTTTGCTGCATAAATCCGTATCTTTTTTACGTTAACTTAGGCTCGGATCGGACTACATGCATCCACAATTTTTCAGAACCCCATACAAAACGGATTGAATCCGGGCTCGTCCGGAGCCTAAGCTTCAAGGGAATGTTGACCTAAGTGGTTTTAATTTTAACTTGATAACTCCACGCGTTCCCGAGATAAGGAGTCTTGACAGACATACGGTCAGATAGACTGACAACAAAGTGATCCTACAAGGTTTCCGTTTATTCCTTTTAAACGAAACCATAAAAAAATAAAACTTCAAAGTCAACGCAATCAAAGATACGGCCCCTTATGCCGCATATACTCTCAAGGAAATCAAAACCTATTGGGTACTTCCCCGGATTTTTTCCTTCAGTTGTGGCAAGAACTAATGTTTTTTAACAGAAGTAAAGGAAAAAATCTAAAAACTTATTCGCAAAAAAAGCGGGAAAGAGGACGTGATAGACGAACTTTTATATACCTATAAGTTTGTACGGTACCCTTGATGCGCGAGTCCGGTATAATTTTTAAGGTCGCCTTGTCGAGAAGTCTATAATGACGAGCTAATAATCCAAACCGTATGAAAGTTAAACCAACTTTAAAATAATTATTTATGCCATGTCCAGAAAAAAAGCATCATTAAATTTGATTATTATTATGGTCACTAGTCAAAACAAAAAAAATATTATTATGATGATGTGTAAACTGCTGCACTGGTACCTCCTCCACGCTTCGATTATAATGTAAAAAAGTCTTCCATGACGTATTTCCAAATCTTCAGTAAAAAAAAAAATTGGTACAAATGCGCAATTTTACCAGAGTGGATAAATATAAATAACTTTATCATACATTAAAAAGTGGTAACTAAATAAAATAATTTTGTGCAAGATAAACATGGGCGAGGTCGTCGGCTTGCTTGACAATTCGCAGAATCGCAGTCGTCGACTGCCATCTACTCACTGGCAAGGGGATATTTATCCAATCAATATTACAATAATTACACATTTAGACACAACACAACCATTAATCGGCTTGAATATAGTTACGGTACATAAAGGTTATAAATACAGCTAGATTTTAATTCGATTTAGATTAGAATATGACCTAAACCGCCAATCTATTAATTAAACACAGAAATGTATACTATCAAAAATCCTCGTTACCTAGCAGTAAAAGAATCATCAAAGTTATTGAAATAGGTACTTTGCTTCTAGAAATTCTTCATGAAGTTTAAAGACATTAAATCTGGGTGACGAAAGTCTTATCTTGAAAGAAACTAAAAAACTTGAAGTTCTAATTCATTTTTCAACTAATGATGATGATAGCCGAGATGAGACTACCGAGCCACATGCATGACCGTCCGGCGTCCGCTGAACCTTACAATTGATTGAATTGCTGATGCGGACTTAATAAGCTATTCACACGGACGGTCATTACGTTTATATGGAACCAATATTGTTTTTGGCGACCACTCTGCCGTATAATAAATAATACCAGCCATATCCGGGCGGAGAACGGCCTCAATTGGTGACATTGCCGTTTCCTATTGATTTAATAGACACCCGTTCATCATTGCGAAACTGTAGGTATCAATTGCAGAGCATTTTGACGCACCACACCTTAACCTTTAATTAATATGGGTCAGTTACTACTACACAAATTTACGTAATATTGTAAAAAAACGAATTAATAAGTTTGACTAGGAAAAACTTATTAAAACAACTATCTACTATGAAAGCACATCTGAGACCTTCCTTAGTACTAACTGTTTTCTGTGTCAAATACAGCACTCCATTGCACAGCACTGCTCATCTCAAACGATTTGTTTGTCGAACAAAAAACAAAATTGGAATCAAACACAACACACAACACGTGCTCCACTTTCAAAAATAAAACGAGTGGCAATCTGTGCGATATTTAAGCACCAGATGACATCATCAGTTTATTTTAGCGACAAATTAGGGAAAAATAAGGTGTGTAGGCGCAAAGAAGACACAGTCTCCGCTTTATCAGCAGGCACCATTGATTGTCATAAAAAAGTATTAACACCATAATTGCCTTCCTGCTCACAGTTCACCTAGAGTCAGGACAGAGGGTACGTATGTTTTCCGCTTTCATGCTCCTGGTCAAGTAGTCAACCATCATATTATCTAAACAAACTAAATAAGCTATTATATATCCTACGTTCTGAACATGTAGTATCATATATGTCCATAATTATGATTCCAAACGTATTTAACATGTTATCTGCTCTGTAAGTATTGTATAGGTAATTTGGGTATAATCAAGGTTAAACAGCCTTCAATTATGACAAAAAACCAACAATAATTACCTACCTATTATGTAGACAGGGTTTGGTAGAGTCGCTGAATGGACGGTTCGGTATTTACCTATTCATACAGGAAAAAACATATACATAATAGAAAACTACACATAGTGCGTAATACTACGTATAATACTATCTATTATGATGTCTTACTAAAAATAAGCAACAGATTTTGAAAACGTTTAAAATAAATCTACGATTTTTTTATGTTGCTGCTACTTGTAAACAATGACAACCACACCACATCCACAGCTCGCCCATTGTTCCACCGCTGTTTAAATAATCATGAGTATGACAAAATCGCGGCCACTTCATGCAAATTAGCTTGTCTGACTGACGAGTGACGACTCTAGCACTCAACAACTGCAAACCGTAGGTACGGAGCATGCAATCTAATAAAAGGATCCTTGGACATCAGAGGCACATACGAACATTTGAGGATGATCAAGGTTGTTATATTTTCGCTCTAGCACGCAACCCTAACAAACATGTAGTTTGTATATAATAATGCTCTACTTATTGTACTTATACGGATATAGTACATAATATCTATCTGTAAGTAATAGGTAGGTATAGTAGGTATACATAACCAAAAAACAATTCTATGTTAATTTCGCAAAAACGCGGCTCAACCGATTTGAATATCTTTGGTTTAGTTCGCCTTAATACTGGGGAAAAAGAAACTGGAAAAACCCAAAGAAACCGCCAAAAATTAAAAATAAATCTAAATTGACAATGTTCTATGGAAATGCACTTTATGTGGTAACTCCAAAGTTCTTTGGATCATTTAATTATCTTTTCAAGGGATCCATATGTCAAAAGGATAAAACGGAACTCAGGGTCATATAATTGTGTCTGTCAAAGGACCCCAAACTGCCAGAAGTAAATAAAATGAAAAACGGTTGTCGTTACCCTCGTGGGCAAAAATGCTCAACTCGCACATGGCCGGTTTTTCCTCTTGAGGTTAGAACTCAATCAAAAACAAATTACGCACAAAACGCATTGGTGAGTCGATTGCATCGCACATTTACCTAATGATAAGTTTAATATTACTGATATCTTTCATAGTGGTAAGAATGTGTTTAAGAGGGAAGTTCTTGAAGTACTTAAAGGAAATGGTTAATATGTTCACACACACACACACACACACACACACACACACACACACACACACACACACACACACACATACACACACACACACACACATCAGTTTAAAATTGGTATGGTTATTTCATTCGGAATGCGATTGTCGGAGTTTAGTTCATAAGTTCAACTAAATTGTAATTAGAGCTGTGGATCTTGTAATAAAAATAATAATAAAAAAAACCCTTAAAATAAACAACAAAAATAAAAGATCGGCACAGGAAAACTAAGCATGACATTCCCCACTCGACCACTCGACTGACTATTACGCGTAGTTTATAGTGAAATAAGTACTTTGTTCTTTAAGTTTCTGTAGACAGATATATTTTATTATCACAGACTTCAATAAAATTCCCGGAAGTTAAAAAATTAAGATTTGTCATTTAAAAAAAATTTGGTGCGTTGCTGTTTCTTAAGCGGCGGCATGAGGCATCTGCTGATTAGATAACGATGAATGACATTATTAAATCCATCATCATAATTAAATATACGTCCTTACGGAAAAAACGTAAAAAAAACATCAGACCATTATTTCTATTAATTGTAGGTTTTTAGAGAAAAAAATATTATTTTATTGTGCTGTAACTACAAATTTACGGTTTTTGAACATTTTCCTTTAGTTACTTATGTTTTAAGACATTGCTACTTGTCAAATTTCATGATTCTAGGTTAACAGGAAGTAGGTTGCTATAGGAACCCTATAGGTTTTGATTTCTTTGCGAGTAGTTGCGAGTAATAAAAATTCGACATAAACAGCCGTACCTTTCGATTTCGTTAAATTCACAGTCACTTAGAAGTTTGATTTATTCACAGCTTCAAGCGATTGCAAACTTAAGTATACTGAGGGACAACGCGCACCGAGTCTACTCGCAATTGACCCCTTAGGTTAGGAACTCTAAAAAAATCAGTCACACCAGTAGTTAAATTAAAGTATATAATTAAAATACTATAATTTTTTAATCTAAATCTTATCCTTTTATCTAATTTGAATTAATGTGTCTAATAAAAGACTCTCTTTCTCTCACAGACACACACACAATGTTTTTGGTAATTAAACAGTTGCACCTAGATATGACGGAAGGTGTACATACTATGTGAAATAATGTTGGTAAATCATAAAAAAACGTTTTGAAAATGGCCACATACCTACGTTAAACGTACAACTAACATTAACCTTGAGATAGGATATCACGTGAGTAATTTATCCACGTGGTAAAATATTACAGACACTGCTTACATCGTTCAACCTATCAGCTTACGGTTTGTTTTCGATCTATTTATTTGGAGCACCACTAAAAGTAATCTGTTTATCTGTATTTCCTGCAACATCAGTATCTATATAATTACAATTTGCCTGTTTAAGCGAAATTATCCACATTAGATAAATATATTGTGTATGAATGAATTCTACAGGACGTAGGACCTTAATATACAGGGTGGCCAGAAAAGTGACGTCTAACAATTTTTTTAGGTGCCTCGTGTTGAGAGGTACCTATCTGAATCACCCCTATGTATGTTCTACGATTTTTCGTAGTTTTCGAGTTACGATTTTTTTTAAATAGCCTATGAAGTACTACTTTATTATTGTTATTATGAAAGCTTATAGTCTAGCGCATTCTCTGAAGCTACTTAGAAACTAAGAAATTATCAGTTTAGATTTTTAATTTTAAGTTTAAACATTAATTGGCTGTTTATTTTATGCATACATGCACAGTTCATAGAGATTTAGCTGCAAGAAAAAAAATTCGAAGAAAGTCGCAATTTTGCAAAAAATCATTTAAAAAAATCGTAACTCGAAAACTACGAAAAATCGTAGTTTTCGAGTTACGATTTTTTTAAATGATTATCTCCTCGCAACACGAGTTTCTCCTCGCAACACTCTGAGTCCTCGCAACACGAGGCCCCTAAAAAAAATTTTTGGACGTCACTTTTCTGGCCACTCTGTATAATGTTTTAAGCGTTATTGTGAAATGGTCACAAAGATATGAAACGCATTTTTGAATTAATATTTTTATTTATGCAAACTTGCCCGAGTTCAAAAGTACTATTGAGTACCTACCTACCTACTAACCTAATTTCGTGATGGCATGGCATGGGCTATCAGACCAGAAAGATTCGTAGATAGATTTCTGTTAATCTAATCTCCACACAAATACAGACGGATCATGTAAGTATGATTTTTCATCCTCATTCCTCATGGATATTTATTAAATAATGTTTGAACTTTGAACCTGAATACCCTGTTTTAACGTCTGGGTTTTGACATTTATACAATACAGCTCGTTTTTTTATCTTCCGTGACGCAGCTTTGCTAATTATCCACTACCCATTGATACCAATATGCTGAAGAGAATGCAATTTTATATTAGTTAAAGAGAACTTTTTGGCAGGCCCAGCGACATGGACGGAGAAGTTCCCGGAGGCGCGCGGCGCCCGGCAGAGCCCGGTGGACATCGTGACATCCCGCGCCAGCAGCAGCGGCTGCGCGCCCGCGCTCGGCTGGCGGTACTCCGTGAACCACACGCGCTCTGTCGTCAACCCGGGCTACTGCTGGCGCGTTGACGAGAATGGATACGATTCTGGTAGGGTCATGACTTTAACTAGTTGACAGAAAGCTCGTAAAGAACAATACCACGTACATTTAAAGAGTGGTAGAAACACCGGTTTTCTTAGAGTTGGCGTCGTTGGCGTACCACTTACCTACAGTGCGGGTTATACCTAAGGCCCTGTAGGGTCCGGCCTAGGGCGGCCAGACATTAGGGGCGGCCAATCGTGTCAAAAAATTGCAAAGATTATCTATAACAATGACTCAAAGTAAACGCAAAATTTAAAAAAAAAACGTGCTTGCTCTGCCTGCAGCATTAGTTTTGATTACATTAAAATAAATTATAAGTAGGTACTACCTTTTATCACCATCTATCTATAAATATATTTATTTAGTTTTATATATCTATGCGAAAAAAAATCGTGCTTGCTCTACTTAATAGCTGGCAAAGATAGCATTCAAGTTTTGGAAATTCGAAGGTAGGTATTTAAGGGTTTATTCATGCAGTATGCTAATAATAACGGATAACACTTAGTCAGTCAGTCAGTTGACAAACGTTTAAAAGTTCTGCCTTTTCTGCGTGATGGCAAGAACAAAAACTAGTTTCGTTTTCGTTAATTTTTCGACCCATGTGATGAACCATGAGCTATAGCTAATGCTATGTATGTGGTTATTACCTGATGTACCTATTTTATTATGAGAGATGTAGAGAATGGGGCGAAAGATAATACACGGCATAGGGCGGTCTTCTACCTATTATATACCTAGAAAATAATAACTGCTGGCTAACCTTGCTGTACCTTCCACTAGGAATGTTAATAATGCCTCTCCAGATCCATTGAACACTGCCCTAAAATTTTGGCACCACCTTCTCGGCGACGGTAGATAATTTGAGATGAGATTTAGTATCCGACTATCAAGGCCATAGCATAACAGTCAGTCGTCATCATTTTAAATCACCACACTTTGTCCAATGTTGAATATAAACGATTCTATCAAATTAAATCTAATTGGTCTTGGCTTAATGAACAAAAAAATATGTACACGTACTAGCGATGCCTTATAGGCTTCCACTTTAAGAGCGATATCATCTAGCGGATTGTTTGCGCGCATTCCGCGCTGCATTCAGACCTTCAGATCATTCTCACTATGCTAGACGTAGCCACTCGTCGAACGAATTAACGTCGGACGTCAACGCCATCGTATCACAAAAATGAATCACCACCATGCACCGGTGGGATGCTTACCTACGGCGTTCGCGAGAAACGCTAAATGAGGAAGCTCTTAGATAGCATTTGCAGCGCGATTTCAGCACAGACAATCCGCTTAGTGTAATATGCGGTCTATACTTAACTGTATTATAAGCGGGGCTGTGATACTAATGCCACTGCAAGCGGAAGTTGTAGGTCCTCGCTGTTAATAGGTAATACGAGCCAATTTGCATTTCCATCGATCCAGAGCGGTTCCCCTCGCGATGACTCACAGCCTCTTCCGATATTACACGCTGCGACCCATTGCTAAAATATTAGGCTTGTGAAAAAAGGGTTGAACCGTTCTGCGTAATACGATGCACAATGGATACAATGGTTCGCGGAACTTAGAAGTATTTTTTTCTATCTTGTTTAACGTTTTGCTTGATGAAGTATGTAAAGAATAATTTAAACCATATAAAGGAGAAGGAGCTAAGTCACTACTTTACTAACTCACTGAGTTACCTCATAGAGTAGGACAGTAGAGCATATTTTATTTGGCACAGAAGTCTTTGCCGGTGTCGAAGCGGTAAGATTACCGACTCCACAATTTTGATTATGCAATGTGTAGAAGAGAATAGTAGGACACTCCTTATAACCACGTGATCAGCTGCTCTTTACAACATTTGTTTCTACGGAAGCAACATCGAAATCAGTAAAAAAATATCAGATGCTCCATACAAACTAAGGCGCTACCTTGATGGTAGTATCTAAAAAAAATCATGATTTCGAAAAATGTAAAAGTTGCTGATCACTTGGTTATATTGAGTGGCCTATTCTTTTGTACACCCTGTATAATTTGAAGTACTTATTTTTAAGATCTCTTTCCCGTTCTTTCGCCTTTTGCCGCGATCTTTTTCGCCTACCCCTCGTAATTCAATTCAACTGTCTTCTACTCAAAGAGAAGACCGCCTAAATTGTGCAATTCCGTCTACCTTATTTGCTTTTCGTGGTGTGCAGTAAAGAGTAGTATCTATCTAATAATTGTTGTTCAATATTTATATCTTCATCATCATGTCAGCCTATTGCAGTAAACTGCTGGACTTCCCTCATCAAAGAGCGCCAAAGAGCACGATCTCTCGCTTTTTTATCCATCCACTGCCAATCATCTCACGATACGTTTGCTAAGACGTGGACTCCACTCATGAACTATCTCTATCTTATTTCGAGAACAAGTATTTATATCTATCGGCCTATAAATAAATAACATATTTATTGCAGAACTACGCGGAGGACCCCTAGGTTCGGACGTGTACAAACTACAACAATGGCACTGCCACTGGGGTGCGATCAACGGCGAGGGTTCGGAGCACACGGTGGACGGCCGCTCCTTCTCCGGGGAGCTGCACCTGGTGCACTGGAACACCTCCAAATACAACAGCTTCGCGGAAGCCGCGGGCCAGCCCGACGGACTCGCCGTCCTCGGAGTGTTGCTTATGGTATGTAATTAACGATTATGCAGTTAATTCAGTATCTAATATAATAATAACCCTAGTTACACGATTAGGTAGGCTATATAAGATAAGACTAAATATACTGAGATGTCAATGTAATTTAATACTAGATACAGGTAAGTAATACAATGCCATTACTCGTTTATTACTAACCTCAATCATCTGCAAATTACGTAATCGTACCAATATGATGATTACATTAGATTTACTTTTGAAAAGTAATACTATGTAAGGCAGGAATGAAATATTTTTTTACCGCGACAAGTTTTTAACATCGCTGTACGACCTACAGTAACCGCATGACGCAAGCAGAATGAACGGTAGGATGGATGATTGAGAATTTCCGTCATATGTACAATAAATTGCACGTGCTAATAGCACGGTGCTATTCCAATAGAACATGTACTTCATGTTCAGGCACAGCCTACAGGTCGACTAAGTCAGGATAATTACAGCATGCTAACTGAATCGCTTTCTCGATTTCCGAGAGCTACTTTCTCTCGCGACTCGATTGGACATCGTTAGCTATAGAAATTTTGTTGGCGAGTTCGTATAGGTGTTAAAAATATATGCACATAGTATATTTTACTACAATCATGACATTATTGTTACATTAGCAGTTAAGTTTAATAAGAAAACAAATGTACACTACATGATATAGATATCGCAGACTAAAAGGTTTGATTATTATTACAGGTAGGTTGTGGTGGTGATAGTAAGTAGTAGTGATTTGATTTGGTGGAGCTAATCAGTGCCAACATCTAATAAATCTTAAGACAATGTTTTTTCCTTTATGCCAATAGGCTACGAAGACATAGTTTTTTGTTTAAATCAACTAGGATGGGTGAGGTGATTCCATAAGATCCTAATAACTTTGTTAGGAGATTATACGTCACCGAAGCCTTGCATGCAACTCAATCCCTTTATTTACTTAGATACACATAAATACTGACTGTACTTCACACGCGCCTATACCTATGTCGAAGATTTCGTGAAATTAGATCTAATGTATCTCAGTATGTATCAATTCAAAAATAACACAATTCATCAATAACGTCTACACTCAGTGCTGTGCTAAGTAATTTTCCCTTGACCTAAATTTATTAAAGTATTAAAAGTTATGTTCAACTTTATTTAAACTTGCAAATTGATTATGATTATGGAGGAGTTCCATAACTAAATATCAATTTGCAAGTTTAAATAAAGTTGAACATATAGTTCAATAATTATTTAGGTTTATACATATAATTATGTAGGCTACAGAACATAAAGCTACAACTTCATTGACCTCTACGATATCGCTCGGTTATCATCAACCAGTTTAATGAATTGGTGGTCACAATGACGCGGTTTAGCAATATAATTTTAGATAAAACTCATCATCATAAATCATCATCATCTCTGTAAGCCTTACTGGTAAAAGTTGTCAGTTATGTTGCTTTGATAATCTTTAATTTTTCAGGTGGGCTCACAACATGAGGAACTAGACAAAGTAGTACGGCTATTGCCGTACATCCAACACAAGGGCGACAAAGTGACCATGTCGGAGCCTCTAGACCCGGCCAAGCTGCTGCCCGCGCGCACCGCCTACTGGACCTACCCCGGCTCGCTTACCACCCCTCCCTGCACTGAATCCGTCACCTGGATACTCTTCAAAGACCCAGTACAAGTCTCCGCTGAACAGGTTAGTTACCAATATATATATATATATACCTACAATATATAGTTACCTTAACTATTTTTGAGGGCTCCGTACCCAATTGGCAAAATGACTGTTCCCTATTGCTGTCTGAATCTATGAAACAGACAGACAAAAACCCAAAAAATGCTAACGAAATTAAACCTACATTTTGGATATTTCGTATAGAAAGTTCATTTTTAATGCGATGAAGGTTGGCAAGACAATCACCTGCCGTCTGATGGTAATAATATGGTCTTCATTCTTGATTGCACAACATTGAACGCCAGCCCAAGATGTATCAATGCGTTACCTACCTGCCGCGAGACATCATGAGATGAGCTTTTGGTTTATATTATTAAGTCCGTGCACAAAATTGTCCCGCGCAAGTTTAGGCACACATACTGCAGTTTTATGTTTGTGTGCGTCTAATATGATGCGCGATGAAGCGTAAACAATGTTGATCATTTACAAGATAATATTGATAGTTTATTTTATTAGGTAGACGTCCTACCAAGGGCTGAAAAAAAGATCGATTTTGATTTTATAGTTCATTTTGACTTAGGTTTACATCTACTACATTTTTTTTAAATAAAATAAATATTATATTATTATCGTAAAAGGATACCTGAAGATTATTGTGCAGTTTAAATAGTGTTTATAACAGTTGTTCGTAACGACAGAAAAAAAAAGATGTTTGAATAGAAGTTTTTAAAAGGTTGTTATTTCAGCATTTTTTTTCTTCTATATTTTGTAAGAATGTAAAAAAAGTATTCAAGCCATGTGCCAGTTTGAATAACTCTTAATTAATAACGTCTTTTAAATAGAAGTAGTGTAGGTTATTGGTGATTTACCTTTATTTCTGAAATGACATGAAAAATACATTTGCGACACATGCAAGAATAAGAACTAATCTTTTAAAATCACGTGTTATTTTGTTTCAATTATCATTCACGTCTTTACAATCTGAGAACAAAAAGTACGGAAATAAGACAATTTTTAGGACGGACTCATGAGGCGCAGGGTAATAGGAGAATACACGTAAAAGAGGTGTTTTCATATAAGTTTTGTGGCGAAAATACTGGATATAAGATGTGGAAATTAATGTCTCATGTAACTTATAATTATGTTGAAGTTTTTCCTGATGTTTCTAAATACTAGTTATTATCTATATATACTTACATATACATAAAAAAGTCGGGTTAGTTACACCATTTATAAGTTGGGAACGGCTGGACAGATTTTTATGATTATTGATTTGTTGAGTTTATCTCCGCCCCGAATAGCAGAATAACTATAAAAAACACGGAAAAATAAAAATAAAAATATTCCGAAGGGGCAGTACGAAGTTCGCTGGGACAGCTAGTCTATATTATGTATATAAAAGAAAGTCGGGTTAGTTACACCATTTATAAGTCGAGAACTGCTGGACCGATTTTTATGAACTTTGATTTGTTGAATTTGTTCCCGCCCCGAATAGCAGAATAACTGTAAAAACACGAAAAATAAACGTGTGAAGGGGCGGTACGAAGTTCGCCGGGACAACTAGTTAATAATAAAAATAGAAACTTGAACAGAGAATGGGATAAATAACTCACTCTTATCTAAACATAAAGGATTTTAGAATCATTCTTATCTAAACATAAAGGATTTTAGAATTAGGACAACATTGTTATGAAGTGTTACTAGTCCCCTCTTGTCTAGTGGTTCGTGCTCCGGACAACCGCCAGGCGGTTGCGGGTTCGAATCCCGCAAGCGGCAAATTTTTGTGTGAAGAGCACGAGCATGTATAACTAAATCGTGGATGTTTTTACATGTATTTAAATAAGTCCATTGACTATATAGTCACCGTCACCAGAGTACAAGCTTCGCTAGTTTAGGTCTAGATAATTGGTGTTGTTTTGAAAAGAATTCTTTTCAAAACTTAAGTTTCTTATAAACACAAAAAAATATTTTAAAGTACCGCGAATACCGCGGTCTTGTACACATTTATTTAAACGAAGTTTTTGTTTAGTTTGAAAGTTGGTTTAGTTATTTATAACATTCGTGCCTTTAGGTTTAAGTTTTTTTTTCAATAGTCAACGAATTAAGAATTATAAGAATTTTTTATGGATTTTACTGTTAGCATCTACTTTTACATGAGCGGATATTTTGCTCGCAATGATAATCTATTTGCACAGGAGCGCAAAGGATGGATGTTTAGTCTGCGAGAAGCATTTGTAGGTACTATCTTAGGCACGTAATAGATGTCGCGCAAGTCGACGCTAAATGCTCAAGGTCACTTGCTTTACCCGTCGCCTTAAGGTCTGTGCTACGGTTAATGTTTTTATTTCATATAAATAACTTTTTAATTTATATAAATTACTTTTTATCCTGTATCAATTGAACGCGCTAAAAGCAACTGCTTTCTTTTTTATTAACTTAAATTAACTCTAGGATAATCTATGCCTTACAACAAGTCTGCGTGAATACCGGTTTCCGAAGCGCCAACTACGGATAAATTTTTAAAGGCATTGTCGAACGAGCACCACATGCGCCACTTAAAATACTTTCGAAAACACTCCATTTGGATGAACACGTTTACTTGGCGTTGTAAAGACATCACATTCTCAATTTACAATAAGGTAATTGGCAACGCATTCAACCATGCATTT
Source organism: Anania hortulata (assembly GCA_963576865.1). NCBI lineage: Eukaryota > Metazoa > Arthropoda > Insecta > Lepidoptera > Crambidae > Anania > Anania hortulata. The sequence continues at coordinate 15,567,904 of OY756389.1, read as the reverse complement.
TAATTTATCATCTTTATCAAACCACTAGCGAGTCCAAACAAGGAATGATGTGCATCTTTCGTCATTATAGAACAATATTATTAATGAGTCAACCGTTGACGTTTTAGTTGGCACTGATGCGGAAGCTGAGGTGCGGCGAGGCGTCGTGCGGCGAAGAGGCCATGGAGCTGCTGCACAACTACCGGCCCACGCTGCCGCTCGGCAACCGCGAGCTTCGCGACTACGGCGGCAACTAACCCGCTGCGCTGCTGACAGTGCCGCGCCTCTAAAATGTGCAATTAATGTGTGATCAAATCACACAAGAAACTATCCACACGATTAAGGTACAACAAAAGGTATGTCAGCAACGTATGTAGTGCTATACATACAAATTTGTCTGTTTTTGTTGCTGATGAATTACAGGCTATTCGTTTTGTATTGTGTACCTATTACAAATGTTAAAATATGTTATTCTAGTGTTTAAATGCACTAAGACCAATGTGCCTACAAAGATTATATTTGCATTTTTACCTAATAAAATAATACGTTTTTGATAAGGTGATTCAAGACGCCTCTAATTATATTAACTACTTATTAACAGTCAATTGATAATTAATTAATATGCCTGCTGCTCGTTGAAAATCTTAATGTAAGTATATTTTTTTATAAAATATGTTAAAATATGCAATATTATGTTTATTACTATTGCATTGAACTGATACTTACGTACGTCATGTTACCTAAAACCAATGTGTACTTTAATTAACTAATGTTTTATGAACATTTGAATTTTTATTGACTATAATATATCTAATAAATGGTCACTAGCTATCATGACTAAAAATGTACTTATTACTGATATTTCACAGATTTTATGATTCATGAGTATATAATACATTTATATAGTACAGTTGAAAACTAAGTATTCAATCTTTCATAGGGACTTCAGTGTGACAACAATAAACATTTAAAGAGTAGTCTGGCATACTTTAAACCAAATTCTCTCTATCAAATGACGAGTGGGTTATTAAAGATCTATGGTAACTAGAATAGCTTTTTAGTGATTCTGGGTGCCATTTACATTGATTTATTTTGAATATATATCGGGAAATGGAATATGGGGAGGTAAACAATCGTACATATAAGTAGTAGTACGACTAGGTTCGCAGAACTATCTACTTAACTGATAGGCCTATCCTAGTAATACTACCTACTTTACAATTGTAACCACTGAAGTTGTCATAGCATTTCGCGTTCACATAAATCTCATAAGTGTAAGTTATTATAATAATTTTGTCGCCCATGTATAAAATATTAATACTTTAGCTCTAGTTAATAAATATGTACAGTGGCTGTAGAATCCATTTTACCTATGTTTTATTGCCTTTGAATTTAATGTATTTACCATATTTTAAAACATTGTGACTATTGTCCGATTTGATTGACATGACACAATAAATATTTAAATAGGTACCTACACTGCATTGTGGGGTGTCTGTGGTTATAAAGACACTATGCCCGTTTTCGCCTTTAAACAGACTTACTATATCTATAATTTACAAAGTAGTGTTGCTCAACGTCTTCCTTAGTATAAATAAAACATGAAAAAACTCATGTTCAAATTATTGAATATGATTGAAAGTTATATAAGAAGCACTGACCACCGTTCTGTGTAGAATGGAAATTGATGAAATTAATATAAGAAGGCACTATAAAAAATCCCGAGGCAGGTAGGTATAGTGATGAAGAGTTTGGTACTACAAGATACAATATAGGTACGTATGTAAATGTCAACGATGATACTAAAACCAGCGTTAAACTATTTTTTAAATCGACTTTTTTCCGTTCTTTAAAACTTTATTTCAATTCGACTCTACCAGCTGTCGTAGACTAATAAGTCGGCAACGGTTTTCCGCCTATAATGACTATATTTTCTTTTTATGTAATTTAAAATGCAAGTACTAAAACCTTGTGGCTCGAATGCAAATTACACAGTTATATTAACTGTGTCATTTTAATATTATATAAAATAGGTGTAACTAGGTACTGTGTAATCTTGTACCGTTTAAAAATCATGAACAATATTGTGCTGTATTCCATAGTGTTCCCAATAAATGTGTATTTTAAATACTGAATGTTTTTTTCTTACATACTCTTCTATGTTTTTTTATTCATGATTAAAACATTTTATTCGTTTATTATTGTAAACTAGTGGGTGGTAAACTTCTTGGAAAGAAGACGCGGTAAGTTAGTTTAGAATATTGATATCATAGTTTACAAAATACTTATAATATATGTACTGGACTCGTCCAAACGAATCCAATGAGCCCAAACACGAAGGTTTTACTAGCAGTCAATTAAGAGTTCGACTACCTACTTCCTGACTCCATCATCAGATCAACACGATTGTGTCAAATTATTGTATTGATCATCTGAATGTCAAATAGATACCTACCTAATAAAAGGTTTTAAACCGATACGTCAATTAGAAGTACCTAAATTAAAAACTACTTCCAAGATTTGATTACATAGTTATTTAGTTAGTTATTTTGTTCGAGTAAACAGTTATTTAAGAAAGGCATTTTGGGTGTGATAGGAAAAATAAATAAATTAATAAATATTAATACTATACACACACACACACACACACACACACACACACACACACACACACACACACACACACACACACACACACACAAACACACACACACACACAAACACACACACACACACACACACACAGACACGCACACACACACACACACACACACACACACACACACACACACACACACACACACACACACACAACACACAAACACACAAACACACAAACACACAAACACCAAGAAAATGTATTCTGTACTTAAGAGCTGTGGATTTTGTAAAAAATAAAATAAAATAAAAATACAAGTAAAGCTAATAAAAGTTTTTAAAGCGGTTTGAGATTGACTTCATCATGACCACAAAACGACGAATATTCAATGATGTCTCCGTGATTAACAGGGTGAAAACCGGCAGTGATCACCGAATGGTTAAAGGCACATTGAATATTAACGTCAAGCTGGAAAGGTCCCGTTTGATGAAGTCTAAGCTCCGACCCTCAAATGCCCATATTTACTGCCCCGAGAGCTTTCAGCTCGAGTTGTCTAATCGCTTTGAATGCCTGGAGAACTGCGAGTCAGTGGACGAGATTAACAACAGATTCGTAAGAAACTGTCCAAGCGGTCGGGTCGAAATTTTTTAAGACCCCATCGTAAAAACCACCTCATGGCAGAACGACGTTCAAAGACACTGTAGACCTCCGTTGACGTTGAGGCATATCGGCAGCTCAATAGACAGATAATAGAAGTCCTTGCGACATGATATCCGCGACTTTAATACAAACAGTATTGAAGATGCTATAGAGCGGAACCAAGGCTCCAAAGTTTTTGCAAGAGATTTCTATATTAGGCAAAGCCAGCTGACGAAGCTGAAGATGGAGGACGGCAGTATAACATCGACGAAAGCCGAAGTTTTGAGGGAGATCGAGAAGTTCTATGGGCAGTTATATACCTCGGTTACTAAACCTGTTAGTAGCTCAGCCGAAGACCTAGGAGCTAAGCTGATCCGACACTATACCGAAAATATCCCGGACATCATACCGTATATGCATACAAGATTAGGATGGCCCTCAAGCAGCTTAGGAACAACAATGTGATAACAGGTGAACGCCGGGTGATAACAGAATCACATCAGAGCTTCTGAATGCGGGTGGAACACCGACACTGAAAGTCCTTCAGAAACTTTTTAACTCCCGTCTTGCTCGAGGGAATAACGCCAGAGGCATGGAACAGAAGTGTGGTGGTGCTCTTCTTCAAGAAATGGGATAACGCCTTACTAAAGAATTACAGACCTATCACGATTCTGAGCCAAGTCTACAAGTTGTTTTCGAGAGTCACCACGAACCGTCTCGCGCGTAGTTTCGATCTCTTCCAGCCTCCCGAACAAGCCGGCTTCCGAAAAGGCTTTAGTACTATAGACCACACATCCATACGCTGCGGCAAATTATACAGAAGACCGAGGAGTAGGTATAACTTGCCACTGTGCTTGGCGTTTGTGGACTATGAGAAGGCCTTTGATTCGATCGAGACCTTGGCAGTGCTACAGTCTCTCCAGCGTTGCCATATTGACTTTCGGTACATCGAGGTGCTGAAGTATTTATACAAAAACGCCACCATGTCGGTCCGAGTACAGGAGCAGTGCACGTCCTCGCGCAGCGCGCAGCGCGGCGTAAGGCAGGGAGATATTTATATCTCCGAAACTGTTCACAGCTGCATTGGAAGACGCCTCCAAGCTCCTGGAATGGAAAGGATTCGGCATCAACATTAACGGCGATCACTTACCTTCGGTTTGCCGACGATATCGTGGTCATGGCAGAATCGCTTAAAGACCTCGGCACAATGCTCGATGGCCTTAGTCGAGTTTCCCAACAAGTAGCCTTCGAATGAACATGGACAACACAAAGATCATGTCGAATGCCCATGTTGCGCCCTACCAGTATCAGTTCGGAGCTATTGGGAGCAGGACACGGAACTTGTGTTGCACGCACTTACGAGAACCGTAGCTTGTAGCATTTAATAAAAAATAGAATAGACTCTTATCAATTGCTAACATATATATCTAACTGGGACTTGTCCCTAGATTACTTGTAATCCAGTTAGGTAGGTCAAATTTTGAGGAGTTCAATCGTCGAATCCAACTCGGCTGGGCAGCGTTCGGAAAACTACGCAACGTCTTCTCGTCCAAAATACCTCAGTGCCTAAAGATGAAAGTCTACAATCAGTGTGTGTTACCGTAATGACATTGGAACTGAAACGTGGCCTCTCACTATGCCTCATAAGAAAGCTCAAGGTTGCACAGCGTGCTATGGAAAAGGTTATGCTCGGTGTTTCTTTGTGAGATCGAATCAGGAATGAGGAGATTCGTAAACGAACAAAAGTCGCTGTCATAATAGCCCAACGGATTAGCAAGCTGAAGTGGTAGTGGGCGGAGCACATAGCACGTAGAACTGCCGGCCGATGGGGCAGAAAGGTTCTGGAATGGAAGCCACGTACCTATTCAGCAGTGGACGCCCTATGGCTGAAATGATGAAATGATGAATTCGTATTTCTTAAGTACCCTGTGGTATGAGGGGGGAGGGTGATTGGGTACGTTTTTTTTTTTTTAAATAGATTACTAATTTTATTGTAGGTAGGTGGACGTCCTACGCTGCGCTTGCTGGTACGTGGCCTCCATTCCAGACGACTTGGTAAAGGTTGCAGGAAGCCGCTGGATGCGGGCCGCTTTTTTTCTTAACTGAATAGTTTTAGCGAGAGACACTTCCAAAGTGGTAAAATGTGTGTCGTCGTCCCCTGTAACTTCTAAAATAAGATAATAATAAAACTAAAAAATATATATGATGTACATTGCCATGCAAACTTCCACCGAAAATTGGTTTGAACGAGGTCTAGTAAGTAGTTTTTTTTTAATACGTCATAAATCGTAAACCGCAATTTACCTTTTATTCAATCAACTCAAATATTTATTAGCTCTAGAACTTTTATATTGTTACTTGCTGCTACGGAACCCTTCATGGGCGAGTCCAACTCGCACTTGGCCGCTTTTTTATATTATAAACTTCCTTTTAGGAAGTGATTCTGCAGCTCAATTACAACAACTTTTACAATGGGACGACATCGAAATAACAACAAAAAATATTACCCCCATACTAAATAAATAGACAATAGTAGCTGCTGTATTGATATAGAAAATAAGTGTAATAACTTTTTTTGATATTAGTGTTGTTTCCATAGTAAATGTTGTTGTAAATGAGCAGTAGAATCACTCCCTAGAAGGAAGGTAACTAATAAAATAGAACCTTAAATTAATTATTTTTTTTTTACATAAACCTGATTTATGTCAACCCAGCAAGTTAGTTGATAACGTGTTTTTTTTTAAACTGATTTAAAAAAAAGCAAAAAGTCAATGTTTTTTATTTATTTATTATAACATGTTGAGACTTTAATTTATTCGCACTTCGCACAGTAGTACAGACAACAGCACATCAACCTACCACAAAACGTCAAATTTTCTCACTTGATATTGATCTCTCAGTGCCGGACTTCAGGTTGAAAATCAATTCAGTGACCTTTAACTTTTTGGGTAAGTTGACCTGCCGTTGTCTGTACATTACAAGGCTCGGACTACAAGATTCCGGAATTTTTCAGAACCCGTTAAAAACAGCTCCGGATAAGCCCGGATTCAATCCGTCGTTCAAGCAGGAAACATTCCTGCATCGTCTATATAATATACTACGCACACACTACCTACTAATAACTAGTTATACTTTTTTTCTTATTTGAATGGCTTAAATAAGAGTTACTATTAGCTATACTAACGTAATACTAACTTGTTTATTATGCATTGAATAGGTAAAAAAGTAATAAACCATGAACTTATTTACAAAATTATTTTATTGTATCTGAAATTACTTACAAAAATACATTATGGTACAATAATCTTATACAAAGTTATAAAAAGATGAAATGAAATGAAATGTTTATTGGCATAAAATAGTGTTACAAATATCCTCCTATATTTGTGGTGGTGATACATAATAAGTATATCTTACAAGTTCATTGAATAAATAATTTTGAAGAAAACAAGTGTAGTGATAATACCATCACGTATCATTTGTCAATATTACAATTTGGTTTCAAACAAATGAGTAGTAAACTAAGATAAACTGTAAATAATGTGTAATTATTCTAGGAAAAGTTTAACTTATTGTTTTATTTATAGAATGTCCAAAAATGTATCACACAGCAGCAGGAAATTATTTCCATATATACTCATCGATCTTTTAATAACCTATTATACTTTTAAGTAGATTAAAAAAACTTTTTTTGCATATGGATAGAATTTCGTTAAAATGAGTATTTGATAAAACCGATATCAAAAACTCATTTAAAATATTATTTTGTGTATATTTATATTTTGGTAAAACAGTCCCTACCCACGAAACGGCTAAGAACATTTAGGGCGCAACTTCACAAGTTAATTGAGTCGTAACTACAAAGACGCCGCGTGCTCGAAGTTTCTCGATCTACTACTACTACTACTGTGGGAATCCCCGCACAAATGATTTGTCTGCCTGCGAGAATTAAACCCCCAACCTAAAATAATGGTGTAATAAGATTGAAACGGTTGAAACGGCATATACGGAATCCTATGCGGTTTATTGAAGCTGAGCTTCTTTAAAATCAGGCCACTTCAGTTCAAAGGTGGACATAGCTAGGCCTCTCCTAACAGCAGCAGCCAGCCAGCAGCTATATTGTATATCATGGCTCTACCTTGTCGAAGAGTGCCCTATACTGCGTTTTTCATTTCGCAGTCTCCACTCAAGATCACGTCAACCATCTGCCACATCGGTTGGCTTAATCTTAATTATAGGCAAAGCTTACTCGGGATAGATTAATTACCTCTAAGATTGATCGAAGCCTCTAACTAAGCTATGAATGATTAAACAAACAAACTAATAAAATTAGTACCTAATAGAGATTGCAACCAAAACCATTATCAGGTTCGGACTCAATGACTTCATCTCGATTGAGCTCACAAATAATGATTCTAATATGAAACAGAAAGGTCGTCAAAGGAACTCAATTTTAATAGATAAAATTCTAAATATATTTTCTTAAAACCAAACCTCGGACGCCATTAGGGGCAAACTTCATTTAAGAATGAATTAAATATGGTGATTTTAATATTATAATGGTAGATATTTAGACTCAGGGTTTTTCCATAATTTACACATTTCACTTTTGTACGAAAACGACAAAAGTGGGAACTGTAGTGTAGCCTAACGAAACCTTTAGCAGAAAATATACCTAACACATGAAACAATATAAGCAAAAACAAGCATTCAAGCTCTTTAAATCTAGAATTGATATTTTTATTTACTTACATATTATAAAATATCACATACACGCAATATACATGATACCTTACATCAATGTCTTTTGTAAACTAATATTGCTTACATAATTTGCCATCTGACTAGAAAATGCAGTGTTTGTTAAAAGTATATATTTATTGTTTAAATATTCTTTGTACATACCTATTAAAATATTATAAATAGGTAAGCTGGGGTAAGAAGAAGACATTGCCACTTTCCTGTTAGACGGTAAAGTTCGGTTATGGCTAAGTGGTTTGTTTTACTATTAAGGAAACAATGATACTAACAATACTAAGAAATTATAAGCTGTTATAAATTCAGAATAGAAGACACCATAAATAAAGTGTAAGACAGGTAAAACTGGTAGCCTCTACAAAATGGAACAAGACTTACAATAACTTATTTATTAAACACAAACTGGAGTCTCTATAGAAAAAATATATATGTTAAAACTAAGTAGGTACTTAATACAATTTAATTTTAACTTTATAATTATTTAATACTCTTTTATCCGTCCATTTCCGTCACCGTTATACTTTAACGTCAAACTTTGTGGTATTTGTGTGAGTAATGATGATGACGAATAATTACAACAGCTATGTCAGTTTGCTCCAAACATACTTGGTTGTTTTAAAAAAAAGTGTGTTCATGTGAGCTTTGAACAGTTGCATTAGTAAACTACATTTTGATTTATTTGAAAGTAGAAAACCTTACCCCAGCTTGACCTACATACATATTATATTCGATTTAGTTATGTACAAAGTACAAGTAAAGTATACTTTTGTTTTTTACAGATTAAGTAAATTACTAAAGACCATTGACGTGTCGTTGTCTAGCTAAGTAAGCTAGGGGATCTAACAACACGCCGACTGAGTATTATAAAAATTGATTCTTTCTTTTAAATCCATGATCGTGGACGGACACTGTGTCTGTAAGACCAAGATTAACCTACTTCTTGGCAATTATAGTACAAGCATATTTTCAGTTCCAAATGGATAAAAGGTAAAACCTTTATCAGTTATAAGAGTCTAAAACTGCAATTAGTGACGCCTGTAGTGATGATGATGATAAATACGTTTCATCCTTAAAATGTTTAAAATGATTGAGCACAATACTCAATGTATTCAATGTAATAATAAATAAATAAATAATATTCTTTTAATACTACCTTTGTAGTAATGACATCGGATTATTTTCTACTTATGATACACAATAATGAATAATTAGGCAAGTAGGTCCAACAAATCAGTAGGTGGGATAACATTTTTCTTATTATTATTCGATTTAAAACTTAATAAGATCTTCACTAGAATCATGACAGGTTTGCACATTTTGACTATTATGAACATCTAATGTTTTTGGAGACATTTTTCTCCTGGGGGGTATTGGAGCGTCATCCAAGATACCAGTCGCTCCTAAAAGTTTACCTTGTTCCCTAAGTGATCTTACATCGCAATTTACTTCAGCTCTTCTACTGGATGGAGACAATTTTGTTCTAACGGGCGGGCTCGGAGCTGCTCGCGAATATGCCGGTCGGTTGTCAAAAATAGATATATCAATTGCATTTGAATTGCCTGTGAACAAGGCAGCTGTCTTACTCCTTTCTAATGCAAAATTATTACTTGATACATCTTCCTTTACTTCGCTATTTGATTTAAGATGATCGTCAGTGTAGAATTTGGTCTTTTTTGTGAACTCAGTCTGAAAATGTTTATGCGCCTGAACATCGGATTTACTTCTCTCAAGAGTAAAAGATCCATTTGTGTGCAGATGACAGCTAAAGGAACTAGAAGCTGTGTTGACAGTGCAGGCCGGTGTAGTCGAAAAGGGCACCGCTGGCGCCCATAAGCATGCGCCTTCATTCCTAGGCACCAGTAGAAGTGGGTCCTATCAAAGTTATACCACAGTTCAGTAAAATAATAAATAACAAGACTTGTTAATTATATAAAGTGTTTTCAAAGAAATCAGCTATGAAATAAATTTGGTATCAACTAATTGTAAATGTGTAAATGGCAGTTTGCATTAGCCCTCAGTGGCTCTGGATACGCACAGTATTACAGCCAATACAGTTATGTAAGGTCTTTGATGCTACTGCTTATGTTAGTATTCATACAAAGAATTTGATAAAATTAACAAAAAAATTTTTTTACTATTGATAACTTAACTAGGTATGTAAAATTTTATTAACATTCCGTCAACCTAATTCTAATTTTAGTAGAATTAGGTTGACGATATGTACATCTAAGAAAATTTATGAGTAATTCATCAACTCTTTCCACATGTCTACTTTTTACTAGGGACGAGTTGCAGAAATCAAAATTAATTAAAATTGTATTCGTCAACTCATACTCATTCGTCAGGATGGTTGGAGTAAGAAAGACTAAGTGTGCTACTTAGCACAATGGCTCAATCAAGAGGCTAAGTGCGGAGAAAGCCCAGCTATACTAACTAACTAGCCCTAGGTATAATAGCTATAGAAGATAGGCTATAGAAATGATGGTAAAAAATGTAATCGTGGCTTTTATTAGAAGAAGATTAAAATCTGTATATACAGTCAAGTAAGCCACACACACAGAGCTCTCATCATTGTCGTACACAAGTAAATTAGTATGACTGTAAGATTGTACAGACAACAGCTCATCAACCTAACACAAAATGTCAAATTTTCTCTACATGTCAGACAAAAAATTTGAATCTCTACATATCGGATTTAAAGTAAAAAATCGGTTTAATGTCCTTTAATTTTTGAGTAGGTTACACGAAAATTGTGATTTGATGATTCCTATTGCTCAAATGTCAGACAAAAAATTTGACTTCAAAATTTACAATAATGTTATCACATTTAAAATAAGACACTTACCTTGCCTGTTATAGAAAAGATTTTAGATTGAAGTGTATGGAGCCTGTTCCGCAAGTATTCATATGAGCATTCCCTTAACTTCATTACCCACTGGACTACATTATCTTCAGCACGTGCAGCAAACACATGTCGTTTTTCTGGCTCATCTCTAAAAATTTATGTCGTTTTTTTTATTGTAGTCATTTTTATCATGTTACATTGGGATCACTGATTTATTTACATCATTTGCTGGTTCTAAATAAAAAGATTTTATGTTTTTGGTTGAGAAGCAATTAAGTTTATCCCATATTTGTTTTGTCAACTAATAAGAGTTGTAATGCCTTACAGCACTTCATAAAAACCTTCAAATCCAAACTCTTTAGTTATTAATTCTAATTTAACTGTATTTTTTTTTATTGTCCTTTCTAAGTACTTAATTACGTAACCTGCTTAGGCCATGCAGGACTAACACTTGTACCATTCCACTAATGAGCAAAAGATTTATTCAAACTTTTCTACTGATCTCTGTCTAGTGCAAGAATATACCAATTTTTTTTGTGAATATGTCTTTTGATACTCAATTAATAATTGGTAATGATATTCTGCTGAATACAATGTGAAAGTTTGCAAGTTTAGATCTTAAAGGACCATTAATAACTGAATCAATTTAAGAGAAAGGCACACAATTGTAGGTTTCAAAGAATGGATTTCTGTTACAAACACTGTCTGTCTATGCAAACGTCTATGCTAGTTGGTTTTAATTACTTACATGAATGATATAGAAAATGAGAAGGGTATGCTTTGTCCATGCTCCATTTGTATTGATGAGTTTTCCATTACAAATAACCCAGCTGGATTTTTTGTATCGAATTTACCCATTTCACTTATCTTGAAATAAAATAGGTAATTGTTGATAAGGCGAAACCACCTTTCTTTAAACACTGTAATTTAACATAATTAAGATTTATTATGAGGAAAGCCCTAAATACAAAAATAAGTACCTGACTCGAAAGTTTTAGATTAAATTGGATTTAGCTGACAATGACAAGCATTTGTACAGTGCAGATTCGTAATCTTACTTATACCTCCTGCACAATCAAAGTATTTTTATTTGAGGAGCTTGACATTATTATTTTACCTGCTTGATTTCGATACCCGCCATTAGTAATCTTTTTGTAGTTTAATCTTCCTTCAACAACGCAGGGCTGATCGCTCAGTTGAGCAAGCTCACGAGTATTACATTTCATTTGTAGTTTTGTTATCTAGACTGTAATTCAATTTATCAGGACAGCCTTAGTTGTTTTTTACGATTCTATTTTTTTTTAGTAAGTAAAAAAGGAGTAACACACGAAAATAAAAACACACTACAAGACGTATGTTGTGTCTAAAAATAAACAAATTTTAAATGACATTTATCTTTTTTTTTCGGTTCCATTTTTTTTTTTTAAATTTATTTAAAGGCATGGCAGCAGGGCCATCAGCCAAAACATAGAATGATACAAAACAATATAATACAGAATTACACATTGACTAAGCCTATATTAAGCATTCACAAATTAAAAACAATCAAGCTGAAACAATATCTATTAACAAAAAAAACAAAAAGTTGTATTCTAAACAAGCATTCCTTCCTTGATGGTTTGAAAAGGCAAAGGCTGACGCCTGACATTCATTTAGTTTGTTTGATTTGATTTGACTTATAAGCATATACATAAATAAATATAGACTGGCTGCTGACAAATAAAATTCATGCCTATTTGATTTTCGCCATTTTAGCGCTGTAGGCAGTGGTATTGGAACTTGAAACTAAACTAGTGATGCCCCAAGTCGATATTCGTATCGTTTTTCGATCTTTATTATTCATTTTAATAACGGTGTAACATGTAACTGTGGTTGGTTTCCTAGGATAGAATACCTGAAATTTCCTGGCTATACCACAAATCCAAACAAATAGCGGAAGCATTTATTTTATTGACAAAATCAAACCACTCATAGGATGTAGGAAAAACATTACCAACCACCTAAGCTGTAGGCCTAATTCTATGTTTTTAGCTCCAAGTCTACCTTGCCACACTAAATTTATAGGAACCCATCACTTTATCGCAATTAACTTCAACGATTTTCATGTCCCATAAAACTATTGGCAGATCTTTTTATACAATATTTAGCACTTCCTAGAATCAAGATACATCACAATTTCATTTCCTCGAATAGTTATAATCTACAAATTCACTCCATCGTTATCTTTTCATATTGTATATAGTTTATCAAAATAATCTTAGATCAATGTTTTGTTACCATAATTTTGTTTCCACGTAAGTTTAAGCAAAATATTTGAAACATCAAGTTTTTCTTTACTAAAGACAGTTAAATCGAATATACGATTTTCATGTATTTAATCATTTTTGTTTGTGATACCTACCTACTCGTACACTACCTAGTACATATTATTTAAAAAATAAATATTAAATTAAAAACGAATGCTATTAAAAAGCGACTCGGTCGACCCCGTAGTCGACTCCACGTAGTCTTGTTTGCCCTACCCCTAGAGTGTCATCTAAAAGCCGGAGGCGCGGAGGTAGAACAGCCTCCACCCGCTGTAACAAAACTCAGGCGCCCGCGCTAGATGGAGCGGCTTAGGCGACCAGCAAGCCGAAGCTGCGGAAGCTGGCGTAGGTGACTGAGATTTCTTACGCAAGGGCAATGAGGCTGTACTTCTCGCAGACATGCATGATACGTGCTTGTTTGCATGCTGCATGTTTGTGATGTTTGCTTGCACGCTGCATACTTGCTTGCATGATGCATGCTTACTTGCACGCTGCATGCTTGCTGTTCCGGCGAACTTCGTACCGCCCTACATAAATTTTTTTTTTCGTGATTATCCGTGTTTTGTATAGTTATGCTGCTAAACGGGGCGAAGACAAATTCAACAAATCAAAAATCATACAAAATCGCCAGCCGTTCTCGAGTTATAAATGGTGTAACTAACCCGACTTTGTTTTTTATATAATATTGTCAAAACAACTTTGAAACATTTTTTTTTATGAAAGTTTATTTGATGTTATGAAACGGTCATCAATTAGCTATTTGATGAATCAATGAAAATAGATAATAAAAATCGTGGAATAGTTTTATGTAAAATGAAATTCGATATCAAAAAAATCCGTATTTTGATAGAGACCCCAATTGAGAAACACAAATAGCGTAGGACACAATGACATTGCTACAAGAACCTGAGTCATATATCATTAACCTTAGCTTATAGAACGGTATTTTTCCCAATGATCTTAGAATTAGGCTCGGACTACATACATCCAGAATTTTTCAGAGCCCCATACAAAACGAATTGAATCCGGGCTTGTCCGGAGCCGTTGTTCTAAAAAACTTCGGGTCTTGAAACCGCTTTAAAAAATCGGAACGCATTCGTCTAAACTGAATATGACTTGAGCAAACTTATAACATTGCCTCTAATGCCATAACTTGCGAATTAAAATTTTGTAGTCGACATAGTCAAAAGCTTAAGCTTAAGCTTGCTTAAAGCTAGCTTAATATCACAGTATAATGAGTACCTATACCGGTGTTCTTTTGTCGACATCATCGACATGTGTTATTACATTTTTGTAGAAGTCAAATATTACCATGCTAATTGTTTTGCTTTTTGTTTTGTTTTATCAAAAACCTTTTTGCTCCTTACATAAACTGTCATTTTTCTCGAAATAAGTATTAAGTTCGTTTGTCCCAAAAAGAAGTGTCAAGCGGAAGTCCAGAGATAGAAAGAGCACCTCTTGGGGTACCCGAATCACCCCCATGTATGTTCCGTGATTTTTTATAGTTTTGAAAAAGGTATGGTCACCGCACGAATCTAACTATACATATTTTGATGCTAGAACGGATACAAAATAAGTTTGTCAGGTATTTGTATTGGAAACAGTATGGGGTGTACCCGTTCTATCCGTTGATGTATCCTAACGTATTCGTCCTGGGTATGGTAGGGTATAACGAGCTTGCGGTGCGGAGACACTCGCACTGATGTTATATATTTTCCATCTGATAAGAGACAAGGTAAGTAACCCCGAATTGCTAGGAAATATATTTAAATGTACCAGATAGGTACGCGGAGCGAAGGCGCCGTCCGCGGCTGCTGGCGGAACCGAGCGCGCGCAACAATCTGCTAAAAGAAGCCCAGGAGACGTATTTTTGAAGCATTAGAAATGAAACTCGAATTCGAACACGAAAACAATTCGTGTATGAAATTCATTTCTATTGCTCGTGATTTTACGCATTTTTGAATCACTCGTAATCATTTTCGTTTTACGCAGAAAATATTATGAAACGGAATGCAAACTCATTGATTTTAAAAACCGGTAGTGAATCGCTTAAAACGGAACGTAAATAAAAAGTTATTAGGTCAAATTTCTGTCAAAACATATGCTTACTTGTCAATGTCATTCTTCCGAAATCTCTACTAGTAGAAAAAGAAAAACTAGTAGGTACGACCACTCGTTGCAGAATTCATGGAATGAATTTTCAAAAATAGTGATTTTAGGAATTCGTATGCGAATATTGCGATTTCGTGTTCGGATTGGAATTCACATGATTCAAAAATACGCCCCCTGTTTACTCGCGCCACGCGATATATCAAATTACCGAGCGAAGTAGATATCTTTAGTAGTTTTCTGAGTGAATTCACACGAGCTGCATTATTTATGATTTGTTACAAATAGAAATAATTTAGATTGTGTTTATACTATCGCATTAGGTCGAGTTTAACCTGTAATGATAGTTAAAAGTTTAGATAAAATAAATAAATAAAATAAAAATATCTAAGTGATCGTCGTCAAAAAACTGCGATAAGTAGTCTAAGTTTAAACAACAAATCTGAAGATATAAGTTCATCGACAGAGCGTTCTGTCAAATATGGTGTCCCACAGGGCAGTGTACTGGGACCTCTCCTATTTATAATCTATATATATAAAAGAAGAACCTGACTGACTGACTGACTGACTGACATATAAACACACAGCGCAAACCGCTGGCGCTAGAGATTCCAAATTTGGCACGTAGATTCCTTATAAGGTCTAGGGGTGCACTAAGAAAGGGTTTTTCAAAATTCAACCCCTAAAGGGGTGAAATGGGGTCCCAAAGTTTGTATGGAAAAACAAGATTAGTTAGACTATTTTATTCGAAACTTCACAGGAGTATTCCTAACAATAAATGATTAAATACGTGTTTTAGGTTTTTTGCGAATTCCACCCATAAAGGGGGTCAAAAGGGTGACAAAGTTTGAAAATCAACATGGGTATTGTTTCTATGGTTTATCGGGTCGCTGATTACGAAAACAAAAACGATTTTAAAATACAACATTGCGGACGTGAAATATCATCCTCCTGTTGGGGTGTGATGGGGTTGAAATGTCTAAATATCAATATGGGTGTCGTTTTTATGGTTTTTTGGGATGTTAATTACGAAAACGACATCGATTTTGAAATTTAATATTGTGGACATAAAAAATCTTGAATTAAACCCTTATGTAGGTGAAAAGGGGGACGAAACTTTGTATTTCAGTTATCTATTTCAATAAAATGGTAAACTGACTAATTGTTGATATATCCACGCACAGCATTACCTTCTACAGTGTAGACATCCATTAAGGAAGGGTTTTTGGAAATTATAGCCCTAAGGGGGTACAATAAGGGATAAAAATTTAATGAAAGCATATCAGTTTCAAATAAGAATATTCAAATTTTGTATTTATGGTGACGATTGAAAATAAATGTATGTATTACAGCGTTCTTGATTATTCAACCCCCGAAGGGGTGGAAAAGGAGATTAAGTTGTGTCTTGAAAGTCCTTCATTTTTAAAGTTATAATCACTAAACTTATGTTTATAGTCAACTTACTCAACTTAAATTGGTGGTGTTAGAATTTCAAAGGAGATAAAATGTTGTTATTGTCGAATTAATTATCTCGGCTTATTGTATGCAAACTAACCCAACATACATTGTTATTTTCACTCGGCTGCCGTAGAAGGGTTATGTTTTTCGAGCGTATGTATGTGTGTTCATAATTTTTTGGCTCGCTCTACAGCCGTTAGAGATGTATTTCATCATTCAAGATTCTTCTCAGTTGTGGAAGTGACATAAAGTATATCGTTTTGCGGAATTCCCATAGGACACAGGAATTACGCGGGAAACTCTGATCTCTAATGCTACTTACCTGATTTCAACCCTCGATGAAGGTCTGTTTTAGTTTAGTTTAAATGCTGTTGAAGTGTTCCAGAGACGTCGCCTGGGGTCTACGGGGGCCAAAATTTAAAATGTGATGTGGGTGAAATGGGGGTCCAAAGTTTGTATGGGGGAAACAAGATTAGTCAGACTATTTTATTCGAAACTTCACAGGAGTAGGTCATCCTTACGATAAATGAGTAAACATGTGTTTCAGATTTTTTGAAAAGTCAATCCCTAGAAAATGGAAGGAGGGTGACAAAGTCTGAAAATCAACATGGGTATTGTTTCTATGGGTATTGTTTATCGGGTCGCTAATTACGAAAACAGCAACGATTTTAAAATTTTACGTTGCGGACGTGAAATACCATCTTCTCTGTTGGGATGCGATGGGGTTGAAATGTCTATCAATATGGGTGTCGATTTTATGGTTTTTTGGGACGTTGATTTTAAAATTGAATATTGTGAACATGAAAATTCTTGAAATTATTTGTGCCAAATTGAAATTCAATCAGTTTAGTAATTTCGGAGCTAATCGGTTGTAACAGACGGACTGACAGACAGCCACACGTGATCCCAACACAAAGGTTCTATTTTTGCATTTGATGTATCTATAGAACGAGACCCGCGTTATCCTAAAATAGATAAATCGCTATATCATATCATATCGTGTTTTGATGGTCATGCTAGGTATTAGTAAAGAACAGTCTTTAAAGAAGTTTTGTAGTTTTTTTTTAAATTACTGAGTTTGACATTCATACATTCACTCAAAATCAAATCTAACGCGAGCTAAGCCGCGGGCAAAAGCTAGTATATTTATTAACGATCTACCAAATGCCACTAAACAACCTATGACTTTATTCCCTGACGACAGTACTATACATAAATTGTAATGACATTAATACGTATGAAAATGACATAAATGAATCGCTTAGATCTTTAATCGAATGGCTTGTAAGTAATCCACGGATGGAACCCGGATTTTGGAATAGTGCAGATTACGGACATTTCACGTACTGTAGGCTTTTTGTATTGCATGTTTAATAGTTATAAAGGTCTGTGTTATGTAGTGAGTGATAGACATATCTACATGTAAGTTTTTTTTCACTAGTAGTAGGTATGAAGAATTTCTGAGACAAAAGTGAACATGATCTCGATTTTAAAGAAAATCATAAATATAGTGGGCTACCAAATTTTAAATTAACTTTAAAATTCTGAATTACTCCTACTAGTAAAAAAAAACTTACATGTAGATATTTCTATCACTTACTGCCTAACACAGACCTTCCTAACTATTATACATCTGCACTACTTATTCCAAAATACGGGTTCCACGGATGTGCTTACATAATCTCGTCTGTCAAGGTGTTTCGGCAGAAAAAACCTTGGCAGACTTATATATTCCTGAAATGAGGGTTCATACCTACCGACTGAAATTAGTTTCATGCTCGTATCAGATGAGTATATTTAGAGGTCCAGATGGTCACCTTTGCGAGCGTCTGCCACGCACTTCCGGCAAAAAAAAACTGACAGATTTCGCTTTTCTGTATCTACCAATAAATTTCTAACTGATATATGCCATAACTATTATCTCGGTATCAGATGGGTTAGTAATGCCACCTTTTTCGCACTGGAAATGGCTTAATTTTTGATACTTTCGGCAAGTTCCGCCATGGCAGACTATTAAATTCGGACTTAGCATCACTTTTATGGGAAACCATTGTGCATCTCATCGCGGTATCAAGTAGGTACGAAATTTTGCGGTCGGCTCTCCTACTATTACATGGACTTTACACGGACTAAAAGTTGAAAATCGGTTCAATGGTTTTTGGTTGACCTGCCGTTGACTGTAGATAGATAGATAGATAGATAGATAGATACTCTTTATTGCACACCATACAAGTAAAATACACATGATTTTTACAGAAAGATGTACAGTACTAAGTATTTCAAATAATCCTTCTTATAGGTACTTTCAAACAAATAATGGTAAAATGCAACCAGAGTGTTTTTAAATCAGTGATATTTTTTTTGTTTTTTGCAATGCATAAAATGTAAAACTGGACAGTATTGATATCAGAATCTAGCGGATTGCGCGCGATGTCGCGACCCAGAACTAAAGTCTAAATAAATGCCAGAATAGCCAGAACCCACAGAAGCGGGAGAAACATGAACGTTTGTAACGCCGCTTCCGCGTCCGCCACTTTGGCGTATATGATGCCACCACCCGACCTGACACAACATGACATCCTATGTTTAATTAATATCAGTGTGCTTGGTGTGTGATACTGTTAGATATGCTACTTTTCATATGTAAATGCTATCGGCAAAGACCTTTAAGTAGTTTTTATGTATCATATATTGTTACCTACTACCAATTTGAAAAACCTGGTTTTCCTAAAATAATTAAATAAATAAAATGAATATGGTTCTATAAATAGGCACAATTCTGGTTTTAATGTAATGTGCACATTTGCATAATAAAAAGCGAACAATTATATAATTACTCATTTATTTCAACTTTTAGTACAAAATAAAACTAGTACACAGGGATACATCTCAAACCTAGCATTTGCAATGTTGAATAGTCCGAGGCTTATATGACAATAAGTCTTCTCATTTGTACTATTTTAGACACTAACGTCACACAGTTTAGCTCATTTCCCAAAATAAAAGTTATTACTGAATAATGTTATCACTCCTCGAGGCAACCTTGTCGCAATTCATTCAAAATACGCCGTAGTCCATAAATACAATAACCTACTGTACTCGAAATCCATTTCATATTCTTAACATACGAATACATACACAATTTTGAGGTTTGGAGCGGCATTGATGAGTTTTATCAGGCACAATCAAACCAGTGCACTCCAATATTTACAATACATAGAAGACATCTCGACATAACAACACAAATTAATATAATGTAACGTCTCTGTAAAACTTATTTCAAAATATCCCATATGTATTATAAATATTTTATTTCATATTTTTTCTTCCAATCGACAATAATAGTCGGTCTCAAATAATTACCATTGCTCAAATTCAGTAATTATTACCTTATACACAGTTATATCAACAGTTGTTTCATATATACAAGTAGTGCACAACAAATTAAACAAAAGTTAATAAATAATATTCCATTGTGTAAGAGTCCAAGTTTAAAAAACTGTACATTAATTTTTGAACATCCATATTTGAAATTGCAATTGACGAAGTATATTCCTTCAATATAAATAACTGTAATTATTATACTGTATTACTAGACCGCGTAATTTATAATTTCTTACATTATTCGGGTGGTTAAAACCAATCAAATTAGTAGCCTACTAAGATTATTCATCTGTCTCAAAAATATTTAATCTACATTAATGATTAATTCGATTTCTAGCTCAGAATCTAAATACAAAAGTTGCAATCCATTTAAAATTTAAGCCTCCTAAATTATTAACATACAAAATACGTAGTGTAATAACTGTTACCTATTTTATTAAATTATTTTTACTAACCGATTGTTATTGAGGATCACATATTAAACCAAGTACACAAGGCTACAAGTCAAACTATATAAGGTGCTTCATAAATATCTGCAACGGCCGAAATGGGTAAAAGTATTGCTTATATAGACTACAATAGTAAAGAAATTTTATGTCCAGAACATCATAAATTTTTATTAAAAAAATTATATTAAATAAAGATTAGGCTTTATTCTGTCTCAAACCGTCCACATCTGTCCAAAAATGCTAACGTTTCACATTATACCGCTCCCGCGCAGTGTCAAGGGCGGATGATGAAGTGTGTTATGCAAATTGAAGCAAGTAACCATTTATTTACTGTCTTTTCGCAAATAATTAATTACCGATCCGGGGCACGTAATTCCTTCACTATCGTTATCTATATAAGCAATACCTTTACCCATTTCAGCCGTTGCAGATATTTATGAAGCACCTTAAATATTTCCATTAAACGCTTAACTTACATTATACAGGCAGTCCTTTTAGTGATAGTTTAGCGTGTAAGATAACTGTGGTATAGTTTCTTGACTAGTAGCCGTACGTACTTCATTATTAGTCCTAAGCTTTCTATTGTAATATGTGAACTATTATGCCGATCGTTGTTCAATACAGTAACAAAACAATTCTTACTTATTATATCGAAATACACTATAATTACATACTGCATTGGGAACAACGATTGCAAAAGTACTCTCGTAATAAGGCCCCAGGTTAAATTAAGAACCACCTTTTAGAAAGTTGTCCAAAATTAAATGCTGCAGAGATCTTAAATTTATTTTCTGATACTACTTTGATCTTTTATTCAAAACGTCGTCATACAACAGGCGCTTAAGTATTATTTAACAATATTAAATAATCAATTGGTAGACCAAATATTGCTTTATGTAAGAAATAGATTACGTAAGTACCACAAATATATAACAACTATCTAATAAAACTCAAAGGTCTCTTAACTTCGGTCTTAAACCTAGAAGGCGGATAATAATTTTCGTGAGCGAAAAATATTTAAGACTACTGATGTGCAAATGACAATCAATGGTTGAATCTATAAAAATAGCATCAGAACTATACAGGATGAATTGTTTATTACCATCCAATTTTTCAATAAGATTTATGTTACTCGACCAAAATATGTAGAACAGAAGGCATTTTACTTTCTCGGTTGCACTATTGGTCCCATAGTAATAGTTGTTAATAATTATGAGTAGAGTACTATTAAAAAAATTGTATGTTAATAAAAACAAGTCAATTACAATTACTATTTTAAGGAACGTACTAGAAATATACAGGATATTTCTAGTACGTTCCTTAAAATTGTAACGTCCGATTTTTCGTAAGCCGACCAGATTATCAAGCTGTTATTGTTTACTGAGGTTATAATAAGTTGACATTTTGATGTGTTTTAATCGGTGGTTAAAAAAACGGTGTCATATCAAAAATTTGACCAACCACAGTAAATTTTATCAAAAAACAATATCACAACCAAGCTTTAACAAAATTGGCTATTTGGTTCAATTGCTACCAGCCACTTTCTGGAAATTATTTTAAATTCACCTGTCTCTTTCTATTTCTCTTCAATTGTATGTATAGAAAAGTATAGGAACAGAAACACAAAAACAAGAAAAGTCAAAACAAAATCTGTCTATATAGCGTTTAAAATGTTATCAAACCATCACAAAAAAATATGACGAAAACCTATTTTCATGCATTTGTAGCTTA
This sequence comes from Anania hortulata, assembly GCA_963576865.1. NCBI lineage: Eukaryota > Metazoa > Arthropoda > Insecta > Lepidoptera > Crambidae > Anania > Anania hortulata. The sequence continues at coordinate 15,545,647 of OY756389.1, read as the reverse complement.
CTATACCAAAAGTGTCAAAGGCTACACTATTTTAATAAAAATACCTTTTCAATGAGGCATAGTTTAGTGATTTTTTAAATTATAAGTTAATAACCACCCTGTGGTTACAGTAAATACATCTACAAACCCAGAGGTTGCGGGTTCGAATCCCGCAAGGGCTAAATGTTTGTATGATGGGCACGAGCATATTTTGTACCTGAGTCATGGATGTTTTTAAATGTATTTAGGTATGTATGTTTGTCCGTTTTTTTTGTTGCTATAGAATAAGCTTTAGTTTAGGGCTAGATAAAATTGATGTAATTCTGGAAGCTTGGAAGAATTTATTGATTTATTTAGAATTAGCCTTATGTAATCCGGGTATAAAAGGTTAAATTCTTTTTACCGAATGTATTCTGGTTTTATTTAGGTTTAACCTACTACCGTAACAATATAAATCAATATTAATAATTTTATTTGTTTAAAAATATCGATAAATGCATCCATAGAGTAAAAGACAGACGCGTTTAGACAGAGACACGGTGCAGGGTTTGACCGCGAGACGCGGGAGATATCAAGCTTCACATCAGAATAGTTAAAGGCTGAATGTATACATATACCCTATGTAGAAATGTCATTCATTTTGTTCAAGAAAAATTTCCGCCATTTTTTTATCTGTATCTGTACTGTTTGAGTATGGGCAAGAGTTGACAGGACTTGTCATTTCTTACTTAATGTAAGTGAAAAATCACTAACTAGTTTCTGAGAAAAAAGGACCGTATTGCTGCTCTTGGTATGTGCTCGATGGGCTGTCTTACGTCATAGCGCGTTTTGTAATATTTTTGTTACCGAACTAGTTTTGTTTTCAAGTTTTTTAATTAGTTTGGACTAAACGTCTGTCAGTGTGTCAGTCAGGAAACTGTTAATAATTAATAAATATTGTTAATTTTGAAATTCATTCCTATTGATACAAACATTAAAAAAAAAACTATTCGATACGCATTCTATTATTCCCCTTGGTACTTTATAGACCCAAAAATAGGTTTCTCCATAGATTTTCTACGAATTGGGTTTAAATTAACTAACAGAAAAACTGAAATATTCTAATAATAAGTACAACGTTACAAATAATGTTTAGTATTTTATTATAGATGCTAAGTATGCACTACGTTAAAATAGATATAAAGGGCGAATATGAAGTCATGTAATTTCTTTAAAATTCGTAATCGACCGCTAATAGACACATTTTACTATGTGGCAAACATCGAATTCGCACCAAAGAAAACTCGATGCTCAATATCATATTCATAGTCGAGGAAGAGAAACAACTTGTATTTTTTTGTATGTAACGTTGTCCAATATTTATTATTTTTTATTGATTATTTTTTATTTATTTTTCTAGCGTTTACTAAAACATTAGCTATGGAAATCCGGTATTAACGTTTTTGGTAAAGTAGTATATTATAACTGACCTATAGATTTTATGTAAAATAAAACAAAAATACAAGTTTTCGAGTTAGGTTTTTTTTTATAAATTGTAAAACCACAATGATTTGTTAAAATCAGTTTGACAGTTCGTCTGCTTGACGAATGACTGATTTATCCGGCACCTTGGAAGTTGGGACCAAAACTATGGAAGCAAAACTGATGTCCTTTAATAAATTATTTAATTTTAAAATAACAAAAAAACTTTAAATACTTATAGTACTCCTTTATCATAACCGAATAAAGGTGTTCAAGGGTGTCGATCGGCTTAGTGTATTATTACTTACACTGTGATAATGTGGTTGTTGGTTGACGATGTACATTCGGCTGATATTTAGCTCTTAGTTACAATTTGGTTTAGGATTAAAAGAGCGCCGTGTGTAAACACACAAATAGAGACAATGCCCAAACCAACCATTGTACGGCTGTGTAAAATTTATTTTTCTATTTTTAATGAAACAGTACAGGCATATTTCGTTTGGTATAAAATACATTTCTTGCTTGGCCAGTAAGTGCTTTTCAGAGACTGTGGTAAGTTCCATGCATATCCACAGCCAGTTTCACAACATAGTTTGACAGAATAATTGCAATAAATCACAAATTGATTTATCAAAAATCATATCTGTCCAGGCCATATTACCATTATCATTCTACACGTAAAATGTGTATGGTAGTGGTAACTTTAGCCCTTTTAGACCTATTATTATTATAAAATGTCATTGTTTGGCAGTACATAATGTGTTATGTAACAATATATCCGTAATCTATATATTCGTTAGCAGTAAAAGCTATATCCATTTTAGGATTTCCTAAAGAAATGATGAACATTATTCAGACTGAGCTTACCGCAACATCGAGAACGAAACACATAAAACAACAAACATTCATCAAACGACCGGCGTAAGAACGATCCGCTGTATCGTCACCAAATCATGTATTTCAAACTCTAAGACCTAAATGAACACATGAAATACAAACCGTCTCGCTGCGCTACAGTTCTTCACGGCGCCTAGACGGAGCGGTGACATTAACCTAGTGTTAAATAATTACAAATCTTAAACGTAAAATAAACTCAATAATATACATAATTACATTATATATTCGAAAAAATAACAAAAAAAACGACACAGTCAACATCCGAGAAGGGGTCGAATGAGGTCGCGGCTATCCCAGTAAGCCGGCGACTTGCGATCACGACTCTATTTACATCGAACATTCTCTCGCGTCGGCAGTGTTCCGAATAATTACGCTAAGGGGTCGGCGAACGCGGCTTCGGCGGCATCGGCGCAACTGAGGCGGTGCCCGAGGTTTTCAAATATCTAGGTTCGTTATATCAATCTTCTATTGTGGTTTTAAACTATAACCGATGTCAACACACGGGTCTTGAACTGTGCGGTAACCAGTTGGACACTAATAGTTGCGTCCTAAGCCGCGTCTCTTCAAACGCTACGCAGCAAACAGGCGGCTGCGGGATCAATGTGTGAAACGGCACACGTCGCAGCGCTAAATGCGCGGCCGTCACATCGCCGGCCGCTCCCAGTCCACCGCGGCCGGCGGGGGCGTGCCGCTCCACGCGCCCCATCGTTCGCGGCGAAAGAACCTTTTCTTGAAGTGGTGAGCCGGCAACGGCGACGGCGAACGCGCCTCCGCTCCGGCGCCCGCCGCCCCGCCCCCCGCGGCGACCCCCGCCCCCGCGCCCGCGCCCCCGCCACCCGCCGCCTCCGCGGCCCGGGCGACACCCCGCGCCGCCTCGCCGTGCCCGATCCCCGAGTCCGGAGACGTATTGCACGCCTCGTCGGACCGCCGTCGTTTATCCTCCATTGCGGTGGAAGCGAACGAAATTATCTGATCGAAGCGAAACGCGATCCGGTCTTGCCACTTGCTTTCGTCGACCTCCTCAGCTCCTTCGCCATCTAAATTTAAATGAATCGTGTTACTCCCGTAATCAAGGGCCAGCTATTTTTGTGTAAAAGTGTTGACTAAATTTTATAATAATGCATCGTGATTCGTAACGGATCACTGGTGTTTTACCTGCAGGGCGTGCGTTGTCGGGTAGTTCGTCGACGAGCGGCGTGGAGGTGTTGGAATGCGGGTCGAGCGGCGGGGTGCGGTGGCGCGCGGCCTCGTCCGTCTCGCCGCCTGCTCCGCTGCCGCTGCCCGCGCCTGAGGTCACGCCGTTTCGCCCACGCCAGTATTCAGACGCGAGTACACGTGCTTGTAAACACGCGGCGAGGCCTGACAAACATTTGAAATTTATTAAGATTGTATACAGATGATAAAATAATTTATTAAGGACCCGATTTATTTTAAAAGAGAGAGAGAAAGTGAGAGAGAAATAGGATTTTACCTTCGAGAGGTTGATGCGTCGCGGCCGGCTCGTGGTACCGCGCGCTCAGGTTGACGGTGGCGTTGATGATGCTCTGGTTGGAGATCTCGAGCGTGCGTTCGATCTCTCCGTTGACGAGGTCGCCGATGGTGCGCGCGCCGGGCGCCGCCAGCCGCTCCTGCGATAGATGCCGACGCAGCGCCAGTTTAGCCGGGGAAACCTGCCGAGCGGTCGCTCTTTTTGTTCAATAACATATAGCTTACGCCTCAGGAAATCTCTACAACAGAGACGTAGCGAGGCCCGCGGCGCGAATGCTCGGTTTACACAGAGCGATCGCATGACAGTCACAGATACCAGCATAGAATTACGAATTATTTTTATACTACTATACCATGTCATGTAACGCTAAGTCTTGGTCGTACGTACGCAGCGAAGTCGATATACCGGCCGCTCAATGCGGCACGGGTAACCTTTAGCAACTAGCAAGGGAACAAATGCGCTGAAAAACAACGGACAAAAATCGAGTACGCACCTGAGTGTAATCCGGTTGAGCGATATGATGCTGCCGGAGCTCGGGCGGGCGCGGGTCGAGGTGCGCAGGGTGCGCGGCCAAGCGCGGCGGCCGCTCGTACTGGTAGCGCTCGCGGCGGTACTCGCGGGCGGCGGCGCGCACGAACCCGGCGCCGGGCTGGGCGGAGGGCGGCGCGGCGGGCGGGCCGGCGCGCGCTCCGTACGCGCCGTGGGCCCCGTGGGCCCCGTGCGCCCCGTGCGACACCTGCGCGCCGTGCCCCGGGTGTGCCCCGCCGGCGGACGTCGGCCGCACGTACCCGTTGGCGTACGCGTGATTCGGCGTCGTTTGCCGCGCAGCCTGCATTGATTTATACACCCGTTAACACGACATTCATAGGCAGCGTCTAGATTGTAGGCCATCGATTCTACTTTTTCGAGTTTGAACCTCCAGTCCGGGCGCTGACAACGTTATAATATTCACTTAGTGGCTAACATTTATGGATACAACAGCACCTATGCGATTTTTTATTGCGACTACTGCTACAAGGTAATTTTCTTTTCATACATACATTGTCATCTTTGCATTGAGTAGGTAACATTGAGGGCGTTCTATGAAGGAGTTCAGCTGTGGAGGTCTTCAATCTGATGGTGTTTGTGGCGACACACACATTTGTTAAATATAGAAACTAATACATAAACAATAACAAATATTGATGATCTTGTCCAAAGATTTGATACTGAAAGGATACTTCGATCACCAGTGTAACACTGTATTTATTATAGTTACTGATTTGAGAAGACAACTTACAGTGATAAATCACTGCGTCTTACTTCTATCGGTAGACTATTTAGAGATACTATGAATCCGTATGAATATAGAAAATAGTTTGATATTCTTTACAAAACCGTCTTTTTTTAAAGTGGTTCAATTTCTTGATTTCAACATAGCAGAAAACTTCCTTAAGTAATGTAAGCAATTAGAATTAACGTTTACTATAGCAAAAAGTAAGTGACGTGACAGGATGTCATCAGCTTAAATAAAATGTTGGATACGTCGACATAGTGTGAACCTGCATTATCGAAACTACTGTATAGGCAATCAATCTAACTACGAATTAGCATTAAAAATAAAATAATGATCACAAACTTCCCGCTCTAGGGAAAAAATTCGTACACCCCCTTATTTATAAAAACTTTATTAGTACTTAAGCCGGGGCTGGGGCCGGGCGGGCCGGACAATTTCGCCACGAACGATAGAACAAAGGGAATCGTATTCGCTATGTGCAAAGTGGGTGGTGGGGGCCGTCAAATCGATCGCAGCACGCAATGTAGCAGAAATGTGAAAAAACTCTGGACTATCATGTGTCAAATTGCTATATTTCCATAGAATTCCATACTAACGTTATTAAGTATTTTTAAGTGAAAACGTTAAAATTCGCGATATGGGTCATACGTGTTCTGTTATAAAGTGTAGAAACAATGGGAAAAACATTTCGTACATGTTTTATTCGTTTCCAACATCAAGATGTAAATTGGAGCAGAGAAATAAATGGATAGCTGAAGCTGTGAAAAGAAAAAAGTTTGTAGGGAATTTGTGTTACAGACAATTGTTACATTTGTGTTAGAGACCCTAAACTTCAAGTTGATACAGACTGAGACAAAAAAAGATAAGACATTTGCAAAAAATTTTCAGATACCTAACAGATTGACTGATAAAAAAAATATACCAATAGATGTAATTCCATATCACACCAGAATGACCGAATTGTCGATAGACCGGGGGTGTTTTATTAAGATATTTTAGTCTTATGATCACAGCTCTTATTAAGTAGCTTTGTCCGTTGGTTCTGAGCTCTTCAAAATCTCTCACACGCTGTGCTAATACTATTTTTCTCCCTTTTTGCACATTTCGAGGTTGGAAAGTTATATCATGTTGTATTGATTAAAATCCCGTAGGTATTATAAAATTCGTATTTTAGTTCAAGAAAGAAAATCACTTATTATAATATGCGCAACCTTTTTAGATATTTTCATCTAATTTCGAAGAAAAAAAAATCCTCAAATCATTCTCAAACCATCCAGTTGCCATAATTTGGAGAGACTCAAGTCCACAATAATTGTGGTGACTAGGGGCGCTGTCATTGCGCACACAGCGAATACTGCCAACGCAGACGATGGTCAAAAAAAGCTAGCTTAGTCCGCACCGCGCGCTCTACTAGAATGATCGTCCTGAACTGCCCGCCCCCTTTCGTCGTGTGCTTCGAGTTCGCGGCGCGGGCATCCGCGGGCATCGACGGACAGACGCGTTCTTTATTGCTTCGCAGTCATAAAGACCGCCCCACCCCGTCGTCTGCGCAGCGCCTTAGTGAGGCGGGAATTATTGGATGAGTGAGAGGGCAATATTGTGGCGCAGCTCATGACCATAACCCGTTGAGGATTATAAGACCGCCGGCGGTCGCATAACAATGTAATTTCTATTGTGTCTCGTTTACACATGCTTGAGTGATAAAATTAAATTTAAGCTTAGCCGAAAATTTAAAATTAAAAAAACTCGCCTCGACCATCGCCGTCGTCTGGCAAAATCGAAGTTTTTGCTTCATTTTCAGTCGAATACTTTGGAACATGCGGCTTTTATCTATATTTTCCTTCATGCAATCATTTTCAGCCAGTCTTACATTAAAAATTTTTAATTTCGATTTAGGATTATAATTAAGACTGAAGAACTAGATGGGTTTTTAAAACTTCTACACAATCAAAAAGAAAACGCGAATTGAGGAAACAAATGTCAATAGGCAGAGCCATCGCGAATTCCATACAAAATCCTGTTAAAACCTTATTCTACCAGGTCCTCAGTCACTTTCTTAATTTTATTAGCGCTAAATAAATAATGAGAAAAACAGTGTGTCTCTATATCTTCAAGCCAGCATTTCCTGGCAAAAGGGGTAGACCCAAGAAATGCTGGCTCGTGAGAGCTGACATGCGTGCTAATGATCTCACAACTAGAGACGCTCAAGACCGCACGAACTGGAGGAGTAAATCAAGGAAAGCGGACCCTGGGCTCCAAAGCAATGGCTTTGGACGCAACCGGGATTGACCGTATAGATGAAGAAGAAGAAGTGTGTCTCTATCTCCATGATTACACTTAAGACAACGTGCACAATATCAACAATATTCTTGATGTTGAGACAAAGTTGAGATAAAACGTATGTCAAGTGAAAGTCGCAGTAACCAGTAATACAAAAGTTTAAAATGTCGAGCTGCTTCCAGTATGTCGGGCTTACACTTTTGTCGTCGGCCTGCTGTCGGCTGTTGCTTTTCACATTACTTAGTCTGGCCATAAATACTGTTACAAATATTATATTTGAATTTGGAATCTTTCATTGTTACGGTTCCGTAGCCAAATGGCAAAAAACGGAACCCTTATGGATTCGTCATGTCTGTCTGTCTGTCTGTCCATTCGTATGTCACAGCCACTTTGTTCCGAAACTATAAGAACTATATTGTTGAAACTTGGTAAGTAGATGTATTCTGTGAATCGCATTAAGATTTTCACACAAAAATAGAAAAAAAAAAACAATAAATTTTGGGGGTTGTTGTTGTTGTTGGGGGTCATCAAACCCATATGGGCTATCTATGGACAGGTCTTCAAAAATGGTATTGAGGTTTCTAATATATATTTTTCGTAAACTGATGATGGGTGAACTTTAACTTACATAGGTACCGACAGGTTTGTACGGAACCCTCGGTGCGCGAGTCCGACTCGCACTTGGCCGGCTTTTATATGATTACTTATTTATTTATTTAGACTTTATTGCACAGATTAAAAATCATACAAAAGGTGGACTTAATGCCATGAGGCATGATTGTTCATTGAGTTTTCTCATTTTGGCGCCAATACATTGTACAATATTTTGCGATATTAAAATGAAGTAGGGTGATAAAGAGAACCGAATCGCTGTGATTGCATTACACAAAACCGATAAGGAGCCAAATGCAATTTTTAAAACTCTCCATGCGCTCGGTATTAGTAAAATTTATGTGTTCCGGGCTATTAATAGGTACAGAGACCTCCTCTGTTTGTGACAGAAAAAGATCTGGCCGTCCACGTAGTGTTCGTACGAAAAAGGTGGGCAAAGCAGTAAGGGAAAGAATTCGAAGAAATCCTGTCCGAAAGCAAAAGATTTTATCTCGGGAGATAAAGATAGCACCTAGAACCATGTTGCGTATTTTTAAAGATGACTTAGGACTTGTAGCCTATAAGAGACGTATTAGTTATTTCTTAACTGATAATTTTAAAAAAAATAGGGTGATAAAATCGAAACAACTACTGAAGCGGTAAGGGAGGTCGCAGAAAAAAATTGTTTACGGATGAGATTTTTTGTACAATTGAGCAACATTTTAACAAACAAAATGACCGTATTTATGCACAAAGCTCTAAGGAAGCTTCCCAATTAGTCGACAGAGTACAACGTGGGCACTATCAGACTTCAGTGATGGTTTGGTGGGGTATTAGCTATGAAGGAGTGTCTAAGCCATACTTTTGTGAAAAGGTATCAAAACATCGACACAAGTGTATCAAGATACCTTTCTTGAGAAAGTAATGAAGTCCCTTAACAACACTATGTTCAATAACCAAGAATGGTCCTTCCAGCAAGACTTGGCGCCGGGTCATAAAGCTCGGTCTACGCAGTCATAGTTGGAAACGAACGTTTCGGGCGTCATCAGAGCTGAAGACTGGCCGTCGTCTGGTCCCGATCTTAATCCGCGGGATTATGATTTATGGTCAGTTTTAGAGAGTACGGCTTGCTCTAAGCGCCATGATAATTTGGAGTCCCTAAAACAATCCGTAAGATTGGCAGTGAAGAATTTTCCCATGAAAAGAGTGCGTGCTTCTATTGATAACTGGCCTCAACGTTTAAGGACTGTATTACAGCCAATAAATAAATAAATAATAAATATTGGACAACATCACATACATTGCTCTGATCCTATAATAAGTAGCTTAAGCACTTGTGTTACAGAAATCAGAAACAACGACGGTACCACAACACTCAGACCCGAGACAATATAGAAATGTTATTTTTCTACATTGACCGACCGGGAATCGAACCCGGGACCTTAGAGATAGCGACACCAAGTCCGGTATACTCGCCTCTCGAGTCTCGGCTACGGAGGTCGTCCAATGGAGACCACTTCGAATAAGCTTTTTATAATTTAAATTGTTTTAATTTATGTATTACACTAACACACTGTAAAAGCAATAAATATTATTTGCAATAGAAAATTATTTTTTCTTTGTTTCAGTATTTATGGCAAGACGAAGATAAGGTTTAACCGAAATAGTGCCTAGTAGACCTTGGCACAATGCTCGATGGCCTTAGTCGAGTTTCCCAACAAGTAGGCCTTCGGATGAACATGGACAAAACAAAGATCATGTCCAATGCCCATGTTGCGCCCTACCCAGTATCAGTTGGGAGCTCTACTCTCGAAATTGTTAGCAAATATGTCTACCTGGGACAAGTGATCCAGTTGGGTAGGTCAAATTTTGAGAAGGAGGTCAATCGTCGAATCCAACTCGGCTGGGCAGCGTTCGGAAAACTACGTAACGTCTTCTCGTCCAAAATACCTCAGTGCCTAAAGACGAAAGTCTACAACCAGTGTGTACCACACTGTTACCAGTGATGACATATGGAACTGAAACGTGGCCTCTCACTATGGGCCTCATAAGAAAGCTCAAGGTTGCACAGCGTGCTATGGAAAGAGCTATGCTCGGCGTTTCTTTGCGGGATCGAATCAGGAATGAGGAGATTCGTAAACGAACAAAAGTTGCTGACATAGCCCAACGGATAAGCAAGCTGAAGTGGCAGTAGGCGGGGCACATAGCACGTAGAACTGACGGCCGATGGGGCAGAAAGGTTCTGGAATGGAGGCCACGTACCGGCAAGCGCAGCGTAGGACGTCCACCTACAAGGTGGACAGACGACCTGGTAAAGGTTGCAGGAAGCCGCTGGATGCGAGCCGCTTTCAACCGGCCAATCTGGAAGTCACTGGGGGAGGCCTATGTTCAGCAGTGGACGTCCTATGGCTGAAATGATGATGATGATGATGATGAAATAGTGCTCAATATTTCTAGAGGTCATAGTAGTACACGATAGTCGGGTTAAGTTAGAATAGCGACCACAACATGTCATGCACGAGCCGAGCCAGCAAAGCAAATAGTGTCGAGGCAGCGGCTGGCTAAGCGCTAAAACCAAACATTTTGCGTGTTTCGCGTGAGCGACGCCAAATGTTCCAAAATTATTAAATAGCCCCAACCATCACAGCAATATTCATAATGACCGGACACTATGAAATAATGAAGTTTAGGTACCTAATAATCAATCCCCGGGCCCGATTCGACGTTTGTACCGACATAATGTGAACACCTTTCTACTTTCACCGCCAGGCGGCTCGTCACAAAGTCTAATTAAACTTCTGGAATATTTTTTATGGTTTTTAGGTTATTTTATATTTTCTATGTTTAAAAATGGGTGAGGCACAATTCTCCGCTTCGGTCCGACGAGACGTGTGAACGGCACAATAAACTCTCCATTAAATTTCGACCCGACAGTAAAATCGTGGCCAACCGTCAGATAAATGTGTCGTCGCAAACAGTTTTATCGGACCACTCTAGTGGGATCAATGTTGCTGAGACATACTTAATTAAGCTAATATGTATACGACATTTTTATCGTCCTAATAAGTGTCGTCAGGACAGTGTGTACCAGCTCTTATAAAAACCGATTTTTAATGTAAAAGCACTTAAACAGTCACGCTATCAGAATTTAACTTAGATAACCGGCTGTATTGGTGTACGGTTTGTCTAACGCTTATCCTTTAAATTGTTTCAGACAGAGGAAACATCACTGTTATCTTCATTAATTATTTCCCAGATTTTTAGCTGTAAATATTTATTACGAAACGTCTGAGCTTACAAACGTCAAAAGTATCATCTTAAAATGAACAGACTGTTTAAACAGTTACAATAATATTTTTATGAATAAGGGGGTTAGAAAACAACGATCAAATAAAAATAATGAAAAAATATAAAATGCAACAATAGCATTATGTTTGAAGTAAACATAACGTAACAAAACGGTTGTCGAACTTACCTTGCGCTGCTCCTGGTCCTCGTTTAAGACAGAGGTGATGATGCTTTTGAGGCGATCCTCGAAGTTGATGACCTTGGGCGACTCCTGCACCTTAGAGACCACGTTGAGCGGCTTCTGCAGCTTTGCGGGCGAGTGGCGCGGCGCTAGCGGCGGCGGCTGCGGCGCGCGCGCCACCGTCGCGCCCGCCCCCGCCCCAAGTCCCGTCCCCGCCCCCGGCCCCGCCCCCACGCGCTGTAGCGGCGACACCTTCGGCTGCAGGCCCCTACGTGACGGAACAATACAACTGTACTAAGCATCACTTAATAATTACCTACTGACAAAATTAAAATTTTTCATTTTATAGCAAACTAGCCGTGCCTGCGGATTTTCTTGCGTGGAATACGGTTTGCCACACCTTATTTTACTCGCTTAGGAGATGGAATATAAATAGTGGTAGTAGCCTATGTCCTTGCCTAAGGTTCACGCTTATCCGTACAATTTTTTATCAAAATCGGTACAGTTTCACGACAAAAAGTAGCCTATCCCAAGCTCTAGTCTATCTCTGTACAAAATTTTATCAAAATCGGTTTAGTAGTTAAGGCGTGAAAGCATAACCTACAGAATTACTTTCCCATTTATAATATTACTAGCTTTTGCCTGCGACTTCGTCTGCGTTGACCTTACTCGGATATAAAGTATCCTAAGTTTTAATCCAGGCCATGGTCTATCAGTATGACAAATCTCATCAAAATCCATGTAGTTTTTACGTGAAAAAGTAACTAAGATCTATACATCCTCACAAACTTTCGCATTTATAATATTAGTAGGATAGTATGGATAACGCTCGCGTTTTGTTTACTGTGGAACAGTGGAGAACCTTGCAAGTATTTTTTATTAACTCTTGTTAGCAGCCGTGTCATAGTAGTGGCTCTGTCTGTTAAAATTAAGTTTTACCCGTAACATTGCATGGCGATAGGAATGACGGGAACTAAGAAATATGTTCCTATTACCTATACTTTTATTGTTTGTTTACCTTTACTCACACGTTTTGTTGCATGTGAAGGTCGATATACAGAGCATAGTCGAAATACAGAGAACTACAAAGTTTTATTAATATCTTAACTTACCCTTTTTGTTGCCTGTGAAGGTCGATGTGTCTGTCAACTTCGCGAACATACCCGTTTACAATCACGTTCGGCTTCGATAACTTGCCAGCCTCAATCTGCCGCCCCGTCTCGAGGATCTTCTGAGCGAGGATCTCCGGATTTTGCTCCTCTATCTTGCCGACATCCGGGACGTCCGGCCACTCCTGTGACCTAGACCTGTGCTCCCTAGACTTCCTCGGCTTCGAGTTCACCGAGTGGGGTTTCACCGTGGCCACAGGAACGCTGGAAGTAACCACTTTCTGCTGTTCGCTAGCTTTTTCCATTTGCATTATTTCATTTTGCAGGTGTCCAACTTGGGCATGTAATCTTTTTCTGTGAGCTAAAGTTGCTGATATTTCTTTCAATATACAATCGTGGGCTATACTCTGTGTAATTTCTGCATCGGGCGATATATGACCTAATTGTCTATATTTTTCCGTTATTTCAAATGTCCTCTGTTTAACAAGAATAGCTTGTTCAGCTTCTATACTATTTACCTGAAATGAAAAGAAAATTTTGTCAACAGTTGCAAGAAAATCATATCATTCAGAACTTAATTATTATTGAAGCACGCGTCTTTGGGACATGAGAACATAGTATATTGTTGGGAGTTTGTGATTGCTGAATACACTTTAAAAATAATGTATGAAAGGTAAGGTGAGGTAAGATTGTCACAGTAGTAAGAAGAACGCTTCTCCTTAAATAATTAAGGCTAATTTACTTTGTCGATACAATGGATTGAAGGTGTCCGGTTCAAACACAAATGTCGCTTACAACAGGTCCATGTCGCCGAAATAAATTATTGAACATTTTCAGAAGAATATTAAATATTACAAGCTAACGACTAGGAATTGGCAACCGATAAGTTACGTGACACTAATGCTAAATCATATTGTGCATTTATAGATCATAAGCTTTGATTGTACCGCTTTACTGTGTGGTATTTTTTGAGTAGGTACTGGTGACTCGAGTACTGGGTAATTATTTTTACGTCAAACCCTTTGATCAAATATAAAGAAAAAAGTCAAAAAAGGGAAGACATGGCTTGCGCGGCTGGCCGTCTGAACATAGGCCTCCCTCAGTGACTTCTAGATTTGCTGTTTGGAAGCGGCCTGCATCCAGAGGCTTCCTGCAACATTTACCAGGTCGTCTATCTACCTTGTGGGTCTTACTTAGCGCTTGCCGCTATGTGGTTTCCATTCTAGATCTTTTTTCCTATCGGCCGTCAGTTATTCGTACTATTTGCCATTACTATTTGTCAGTGACTTTTGTTCTCCTCATTTCATTCGATCTCGCAAAGAAAAACCCAGCATAGCCGTTTTTATAGCACGCTGTGCAACCTTAAGCTTTCTTATGAGGCCCATAGTGAGAGGAAACGTGAGTTAAACACAAACAAGTGCTACCACATGAAATTCAGTAGAAAGGTCAAGTCACTGAATTCATCATTCAAAATTGATAGCGTCACCATTAAGAAGGTAGACGAAATTAGAGACTTAGGGATACTATTTGATAAAAAACTGACCTTTATCCCTCATATAGAAAACGTCACAAAAAGGGCACACAGAATGCTAGGCTTTGTTTTGCGTAATACCAAGATATGTTAAGATTTTGTTATACAACAGTCTTGTACGAAGTTTGTTGAGTATTGTAGTGATGGAGGCCACATTACGCTACTCATTCGTTAAGATTGGAACGACTGCAAAAAAAGTTTGTATCATATTTGGCCTACAGTAATGGAATCCACAAAAAAATACGAGCATACGAAAAAAGGTTGCGTTACTTCAAAATTGCATCACTGGAAAATCGAAGAAATTTATTAGACTTTTCGTTTGTCCTCAAAATATTTCAACAAAAGATTAAATGCCCCCTTTTACTTCGGAAATTCCAATTTCGTGTCCCTCGACGAAATCCCCGTACTCCTATAGCTCCCCTTTGTCCTCCGTTTCGGAAATCAGTTTTGGGTGCTAACTCCCCGATTTCGAGGTTGTGTTAACTGGTTAATAAATATAGCGACTTGGTTGACATTCACGCCGATACATTTGCCAAAATCAAAAGGTGCTTATGCCATGCCTGGTCCCAACCAGGTTGATCTTGCCCTTTCCTTTTTATTTATTTATTGTAAGTTAGTTGCTACTGCTTTCATTCTTAGTATATATATGCGTATGTTAGTATATTAACGTCAAGTCTTCCTTCTTTATGCATGTGGTGTTTACCTTAAAATGTTGTTACATTTAGTTACATTTTATTAGCTTTAAAACATATTGTTAAATACAGTGTAAGCAAACGCTGGTGAACCTAAATAAATATAAATAAATAAATAAACGTTCATCAGTTCTAAATGTCATAACAGGTAAAACACATTAGTTGTAGACTTTCGGATTAGGCACTGAGATATTTATTTATAATACGTCAATGATTAAACCATTTATAAATTCAAAAGTGGTACCTATAAGACTTCATTAATTCAAAAATGGCAAAAAATACGAATTTCTTGGCAAGTATGTCTAATACTACAAGGTAATTTCCGACAAGAAGTACAAATGTTTTGTAGCTAATCATTTTCTTCCTGATTGCTACTTAAATGAAGAAAATATTTTATTTTATTTTACAAATAAATTACGTTTAGTATGAAATGACAGCTCCTGTCAACGCTCGCCTATACAAAAACAGCACAGAAACAGATTAAAAAATGGCGGACATTTCTACTCTATAGTATGTGCTCCATGGGTCCGCCCTACTAGCGGTCGCCGCGGCCCGGCCGACTGTGGCTCAGGCTCGTACGTGTCGGGCCCCATACTACCATTCTTTCATATAGCGGGCGATTGAGGGCATGCGCGCCACTAAGCCAATCGGGTTGTCATATAATGTAAGCTATTATGATAAAATGTTAAACATATCCAATAAACAATGTTGTTGTGAATCTTTACATAGAAAAAATAAACAAAAGCAAAATTGAAATTCTGAAGATAGTATATCATTTACCACATTTTATCACAGAATATTTATTATTTGTAATTATTTTCGTCATTTGCCACATGTTTCATAGGTGTACACCAAAATACATCATTTAGGTACTTGCAACTTTAAATATGCCAGGCTCCATACAAAAAAGTTCAAAGTCTTTTTTGTGTAAAAAAGGTATTGCAATCGAGTGTTTGAAATGTAAATAGCACTATAATGGAATTTTCTTTCAAGTCATGTCAATTTCAAGCTAAACATACCATTTCGTTTCTAAATCAAAACAAAACCTAGAAATATCAAAATAGGAGAAGACTGTCAGACTTTCTGGGGCAAGACTATGTAAGTACGTAAGTACGTTGAATAGTTTCAATCTCATGAGATATGTATATTTTAAAAGTTTAGGACACCAAAAGTATTAAATTTTAGCATGAAGGAAGGTTTAATGGCATAAGTGAATTAAAGAATGAATACGTACCACGAACTAATATTGCCACGAAATGAGGGTTATAGCAAATTAACGTTTTGGCAAAGAATATAATTTTTATTTAGTGACCCATGGTGGGACCCTGCACATGCACTGTCAGCACTCTACACCAATGGCACACAACAATCAACCTGTTATATTATTTTAACGTTCTGTAATTGTAATATATAAACATGACATAATACTAAATAAATCAGATATCAACCGTCGCATTAGCCGATTTAGACTAAGGGGGGCAGCCAAGGGCGAATCCAGGCTTCGAGTTAGAGGAGAGGAGTCACATAGTCTAGGTGATTCAGTCCGTCTAGGGTGGACAAAGACGTTTCTAGGGTGGACGTCACGCACTCTTGCCCCCTTAGCTACACCTATGCTTTCTCATTTCCCTCCGCTGCAGTCAAGACTACCTTAGCCATCACTATGATATTAATTGTTAGGTGGGGCTAGGGCTCTAGGGATTTAGTGTCTACTAAAGAGATTCTACGCTAGCTGGGGAATTAGGTTCCCGTTTGACCTTATATTCTGGACTTTGGGAGCGGTGCCTTACCTGCACCTCTGTCCCGCCTGTTCAGCATAACGGAAATATATTTATGATTTCATAAAAGCTTACCGTTTCATAATACCACTGGAATTATTATCTCAGAGCTAAAACAAACAACCTAGTATTTAACACCGATATATACTTGCAGTACAGTATGTCAGTCTTACCCCACCTTACAAATTAAAGAACACAAAAACGAAAAATAAAAACATTACCTGAGCTTGCAGTTTGCTAGCCTTACTTTGCAGTTCTTTGTGTCTGCCGACGATTTCCTTAGCTTTGGCGAGTAAATCCACCGTATTATTGGCGTGTATACCCAGTTCACTCATGCGTGCTTTTAGTAGGGCGACACTGTCACTTATGAGCACATTAATCTGTTTATCTAACTGAGACGCACGCGACTTCAATTTCTGATTTCTTTCCTGGAATGGACATCATCATTTAATTCAGAATTATTAGTACGATTAGCGCAGAACAGTAATTGGAATACATAAATATAAGTGTGCAAAACATACAATGATTTACGTAGATGACTTCATTTTAGTGAAGTAATTTCGTGAAGTTGAACACAATGAATTTCAAAGGACAAAAGAAAATTAGATTAAATATCAAACGGCAATGCGTAAATAGAATTTAAAAAATGATGTCGATTGTTATCTGTAACGGCACGCACCTTTTCCTTGTCGATCTGGTGCCGTATCTCCAAGGCGTACTCGGGCGAGTTCATGCGGTGGATAAAGGCGAGGTACTGGTCGCGGAACATGTCAAGCAGCAGCTGCAGGCTGTAGGGCGTGTGCGGCGAGCGCGGGATGTCGAGCTCGGAGTGCAGGCGCTCGGCCGGCTGCAGCTGCACGCCCAGCGCCGACAGCCGCTGCTCCACGCAGCCCGGCGGCGGCGCCGTCACCTGCACCAGCGGGACCACATCGCGTCATGTCCTCGACAACACTTATAGAACCATACCATAAGTAGTGGAAACAACAATAGACTCGAACAGGTTTGATGTTCTGAGATTTTTACGCGGCTACAATACGAAGGGACACATGTCACATTACATTTTTGTCTGACGCGTCATCATTACTATAGTGAATATTGTATAGATAATGGCAAATTTGCTGCATTGTTAATTCGTAACCGTAAAAACACAAATATTTTTTTATTTAATATTAATATTTATCTGGCTATAATCGTTCAGTTAGTCCAGGCGATTCGTACATAATGAAATATGAAAAAACTTTAAACCGATGTAGAAAGTATGTTGCATTTTTCATAACGTACTTTTTTAAAAATAAAACAAGAATTAACATTTTTTACATTGACTCTTCCGTATTTTTTATATAATTAGCTGGACACACTTAAATATTTCATCCTGTGTTAAAGCTTCGTTTCTATCAAAATTGGTGCTCATAGAATGTTGAAATAACGTTCGTGTTTCCAATAAATAAAAATAAAACACGCTACATTAAGTTTACTCTGTTTCGTATTATTGCTATTTAATGTTAATTCATGTATAGCATGTATTATGCCTCCCTAAGTATTGTAAGTAAAGTTCTTTAAGCCAAATAATAAATAATTAAATACAATCAGTAAGTAAGGCGTTCAAACACGTGTGTCGGATAGTGGTAGTGTGTGTAGCGTGTAGTGTAGTGCAGCAGTGTACTACTACTCACGGCGCCGTTGTGCGCGGTGGAGGCGAGCGTGGTGGAGTGCAGCAGGTCGAGGCCGGCGATGGCGGCGGGCGCGGCGCGGCGGCGCTTGGCGCGCGCGGCGGCGCGGCGGCGCGCGCCCCCCGCGCTGGCGCTGCGCTTGCTCGCCGACCGCCGGCTCCGGTCTGCAGCCACACAAACTATTACATTACAATTACTACTTATTATGCTATGGAGTGAGCTATCTACGCTTGGCGTTTCTCTGCGAGATAAGATCCGATCCGAGGAGAACCAAAGCCACCGCCATAGCTTTTCGAATTGCAAACCTAAAGTGGCAGTGGGCAGTGCACATCGCTCGCAGAACCAACAGTTGGGAAAGAAAGGTTCTCGAGTGGCGACCACCAACCGAAAGCTGCAGCGTGGGCAGGCCTCCCACGCGGTGGACTGAAGACCAGCCTGCCTAGCATGAGCACTAAAACACGATAGGATATGATATAATATAGCGATATATCGGCAGCAACTGTAAAAATATGATAGATATAGTCGCCGTGTTGAATCGCCGTGCCGGTTACGTTACATATAATGATCGCTGTCTCTGATCGGTGATCGGTGTCGATATATCGCTTTATCATATCATATCGTGTTTTAGTAGTCATGCTAGGGAGGCTGGTCAGTTATATTTTTTCGGTGCCCAGACCTCCCCTCTAGACCCACATTTCCCGGCAGTGATATTGTCTTTTGAACATCTACGATTTATCCTATTATATATTCTGTGCATCTACGTAGTTCAATAATACGTATTCTTGCTGACATGCGACTAATTGTTTGTTACGTAGTACGTACTGCATATAGTACAATGGACTTCCGAGTGTTAAGGGCGCAAACATTTTAAACAAGTGCATTAAGCCGGCAATATGGCTCTATTGATACGACAAATATACTGGCGGCAGCAACAAAATATTTGCTTTTTAATTTTGTAAGATTTTGTTTGAAGTTTTTTTTTTAAAATAACAGTATCTGCCACTGACTCGTCCTAACACGTGTGCTCGTAATAGTTGCCAAGTCTACGCACACGGAACGAACAGTATACAAAAAGGTTATCTTGTACGGCAGATGACGCACGTCTAACGCGTTTCGTCTGCTGCGACATGGTACAAGCAGCGCCCAATTCCCATTATACTGTGGTGCGTACAGGATAAGTCACCACTATGTTTGTGAGTCAACTAGAGTCGACGTCACTGACTTATTTGGGACAGTTCAATAGCTGTAGAACTCATCGATTTGAATGATCTCTCACTTTGTAGTGAAGAATACGTTACGAGCTTTGCATCTTTATTAATAAGAACTAAATAATCCTTTCATTTAATGGGGTTTTGATGAACCGTGGGAACTACTTCTCAACTTTCGCGTTGCATGGTTAATACACACAAAAAGGGGAATTAACGCGATCATCGACTGTTAGACGGTGATGAAACCCGGTCGAAACGCAAGTAGGCAAATATAAGGTAAAATATGTACCTATTAATGATCGCGTTAATAGGAAAGACGACTAACTTTTTCTTTTTTTTTCTTCGTCTATCAGGTAGATCATCAAAAAGTGTTGGACACGTATTTTTTCTTTTTTTACATAATTAAAATATTACAGAGATATATTGCTTTGAAATGTCGCATGACGTCACGTCAATCTAAGTAAAATTTTTACTTAGAAGTGACGTCACGAGTCTCTGCTACCGAACTTTGACGCGCTTAATTTTTGTAATTTTTTGGTTGATTGACAGAAGGAAAAATACGAGTTTTTTTATAATCTACCTGATAGACTAAATAGAATTCCATTTTCTTTACCACATCCCAATTCCCGTTTTAGTGTGTACCGAAGGAACGATCAGTTTGGAGTGTGTCAGGTCGTGTAGTAGGTTAGGTCAGTGTACTCACTGGAGTCGGAAGAGGAGGCCCATGGCGCGCCCCACTCGCGCGGCGCGGGCTCGGGCCCCGGCGGCGCGTCGTCGGTGCCGCTGGACTCCTCGTCGCTCTCGTCCGTCGAGCGGCGCGCCACGCGCCTCTTGGCCACCGCGGCGCGGGCTCGCGTCCGACCGTTCTCACCCCTGTGTAATTGTTACTTGTATATAGTTGGTCATTTATTTTTTGACTTCACAGATTAAATGGCCTTCATGTCTTCATAAATAAAGATGTTCATGTACTTCCATGTCCTCGACAGAAGCTATAACTGTAAATTGTTGGCTCGCTAAAAGCACTCAGTAGTTTAGTTGGCGCGTAGATAAAAAAGAACAAGAAAGGAGGAGCATTATAAGTTTATCTAAACGGTGTTATATTACGTCCTTACATATTATGAAATTGCCGATACTCAATACTGGCAACTGTAACATCAAATATCTTGCGTTTGATTAGGAGTTCCAAATTCAAATATATTTCGAAATAAAGCCAGAAAAATATTGTTTTAAAATTCGTAATTTCATTTGTTTTCACATCATTTGTTTGAGCTTTAACATTGCTATAACAACAACTATGGACAAATTCAAATTCGCGGTATTTAAGAATACGAGTTCCACCGGTGCTGCAGAAACGACTGGAAGAATTAACGACGTGACGTACGGACCAGGCACCGCTAACGAACGAACGGTGCGTTTTTGGTTTTAACGTTTCTGTTCTGGAAATTTCGATTTACACAATGAGCCTCGTGGACGTCCTGATACTTAAGTGAATAACGAAGAATTGAAGGCGATAGTGGAAGTAGACCCATCTCAAACCACTTGTAAATTAGCAGCAGCCTTCGGCGTAAGTGACAAAACGATACTTATCCATTTGCGCCAAATCGGAAAAGTTCGCGCTCCGGACTACAAAGCTAGCGGTTGCGGGTTCGAATCCCACAAGGGGCAAATGTTTGTGTGATGAGCACGATCATTTGTACCTAAGTCATGGATGTTTATAAACGTATTTATGTATGTTTATCCGTTATCTAGTCGCCATAGTACAAGCTTTGCTTAGTTTGGGGCTAGCTAATTGGTGTGACTGTAGAAACAATTTATTTAATTTTATAATTTATATGTAAGGACCTAATACAACCTGAAATATCGAAACACGCCTCCGCCTCAACCAGCTGCCATACGTAGTAAGGGATTAATAAAGACTTTCGTTCTAGTTGGACAATTGATTTATACCAGCCCCTCTAGTATGACCACCAAATCACGATATAATATAGCGATTTATCGACAGTGTCGATTTCGTTTTAAATATGATGGATATAGCCGCCATGTTGAATTTTTATCGAAATAGTGATCATAACATGTGACGTCACCGGCATGGTGATTCAACATGGCGGCTTTATCTATCATATTTTCACAGTTGGTGTAGATATATCGCTATATCATTTCGTGTTTTGGTGGTCATGCTAGGGGGGCTGGTGTTCTACAACCGCAACATTAAAACGCGTTTTTGCATAAGCCAGCCAGACACTTGCATACTGCGTTTACGGCTCGCATAATATGATGTGCTATAATTCTAAAAGAGCGTTAACACACTCGACGATTTGCGAGCGAATTTAAAGCGAGTCGATAGCGTCGTGGTTCCTTTCAAATCTTCCGCGCACTCGCGGCGAGCTCGCTGCGCTCTCGCCTCACTTTGAACTCGGTCGCAAATCCCATGTGTAATAAGGCTCTTTTAGTTGTGCGTACCTGACAGGCCTCTGCCTGGCCACCTTCCGCCTGCGCTCCGGCAGCGAGCCGGTGCTGTGGTTGCTGTTGCCGTTAAGCAGGTCGGGCGTGGGCTGCCGGGTCGGAGGCGCGCTTAGGTTCCGCTTGCCGCTAGTCTCGCCCTCTTCCTGCACACCCTACACATAATAATTAGTTAACACTTTAACTTACACAACACTTGTTTCTGGAGAGCAGAGAATATTTAGGGCGTGCTTCACCTTATTAGTACTTAATATGAGGGAATTAGTGATCGAGATAATATAGAGTTAAAGAACAAAATCCATATATCATTTCTAATTGTTAGTTATGGTAAATTTTATTATATGGCGAGCTTGCCCAGGAGCAGCTTATAGCTTATGGGAATTCCATTCCTAGCTGTGCGCATAATAAATCTGCCGATCTGTTTTAATCAAATTTTTTTATCAGAAATTGGTGAAGCAGACCCAAAATATATATACACAAATGCATGAATTTTACGAAATTATAAATTTGTGCCCACATGCATAAATTATACTACACTTATGTTATAGTTTATTTTAAATATATACTTAGGTTTATAAAACTATATTTATTTGTTGAGAGATAACTAGAAGTATATACACAATGTTATAAAATGTATACTTTAACCGCTAATATACAATAAAAATGAAAAATAATACAAAATGTATTAAAATTAAGCATAAATAATAAGTTTAGATTAGCCACGTCTTGTATTTCTATTTATACAATATGAATGATAATCAATGATGATTTTGTAAAAGATATATAAATAAATAAACTGATTTTTAATAGAGATATTATGTGATTGGAACAGACCCTTTTGCTGACCTTGAGTTTCGGATTTTTCAGTCTTTGAAAATATCTCTCCAATTTGGTCCTATCTATAATATGTAAATAGTAAGAGACTGGCTTTCCCGTCCATGACACAGATCCCTTCAACGGCGACATCTCGCTGACGTGCATGATAGTGCCGATATCGCTCAGATTTCTGTCTGTTATTCGGAAGTTTAACGGACAAAAGCTTTTTGATGATACAATTTTTGCTCCGTCTTTCAAATCAGCAAATCGTTCCTTCAGCTGATGATCAACGTTTGGGCCAAATGCGAAGTTATTTACAAAGACAATGGTTGCTGCATTGATTTTTTCTCTATGTTCATCCATTAAAAAGTCGCCCTTTATTAGTTTGTATTCTCCAAATTTTTTACCATACCACCGCATTAACGTCCTAAAGTTAAAATCCATGCTCTGAAAACAAACAAAAAAACACATTTTATTTTTAATTTACTAAGTACAATTACATACTTACTTTGGTAAACTTTTTAATAAATAAAAACATACTTCGGCATATTTGCTAGGAACTTCTGCTTTTTCCACGCCAAAGCAGATTCGACAAGGTGTCGCTGCCGCCATCTGCAGGACGACTTGCCCCACACCTGAACCCAAGTCCACGAACACATCTTCAGCCGTTATTTCGATCTGATCTATCATCTGGCATACTAACTCGTATGACGTTTCACCATACACCTGTAAGTAGAAAACAAGTATAAATTAGTTGCCTGCCCATGTAAATGCATGTTTACGTGTGATATGACGTTTGAAAATTAATAACTATTCAAACCTCTAATTATTAAAAGTGGTTTAATACACACTAACGTTAATTCACGCGATCATTAATAGGTTAATACATTGTTTAAAAAATAATAATTGTATTTACCTCTGGAGAAAATGGCTCATATTGATTTAATTTATCTGGGTCGGAGACTGCTTGATTGTATGTCTGCTGTAAAATATGTTTCAATAAGCCTCTTGATGGGTACTTGTTTAAACGTTGAGCTGGCAGTGACGTTCCCTTTTCCTGTAAATTAATAAATAATAAAAAAATTTTTTATGATATATTATAGCCAAGATCACCACCAAGTTATGCCATTAAGTTAACGTCATAGTTGAATTATTATAGTTTATCAACTATATTTAATCAATTTGTATAAAACCTCAAATAAGTTTTCAGGAGATATGCTGTTGAAATAGAATAGGCATTGTTACAATGATGAATTAAATTCGTTTCACCTTGTGTATAGTGTACCTACGTTAATGTTATGTTTTGAGTTTATCTTATTAGTGTGATGAATAAATTGAATAATAAATACCAAGTTACTGATTAATAACATTGCAAATAATTGACAACATAGCTACTGTTATGTATGTTTTGGCCTTGACATTGACGATGGTCATAAGAAAGATCGATACCGGCACTGCGTCATTTAAGAGCAATGTCGACGGCCTTGATTCAAAACACGATCCAAGGTTTTATTCGTTCGTATCCATAATACGTTACGAGTATAATATGGGCCGCTCTAAAATGAAGACAAGCGGTCATTAGCTTTGCTATACATAGAAATGTGAAGAAGACGTCATGTGACGAACATAATATTATGTATGGGTTTGCGCAGAGTGAGCAGCACAACTATTCGAGCGGGCCAGGAAGTAACGGGGCTGTTATTGTGCTGTATGCATCTAATGACTATTGCTTCATCAATAAGTGTTTAATTATCGTCGTCTTCGCCTAATGTAAACCGATTTTATTTTATTTGAATAAATTATACTTAAGATAAGATAGCCCCGATAAAATTTGAATAATGTTTTTTTACCCCTATAAGGCCTTGTTCATACTAGCACATTCTTTTACGAGCATGTACACGCACATGAAGTTACACTCTAAAAAATGTGAGCTAACTATGAGAGATTTACTCTTAGTTGACGTTAAATTGATAAACTGCGCCAAAATATTGTTTGGAGGAACAACATTTTTTTTTAGTGTACGACGCAGAAAAACAGACCTCAAACTGTTAACTAAACACGACAATGTAGGATTTGCAACTTCATTATACGTCAAAAAACGTGCCAAAATGAACCCAAATTCAATTTAGAGTTAAAAATATCAGCTTGATATTTAATATCTTCTTAAAATCTCACAAGGTTTTAACGTACGCTTGGTTTAGAATTGAATTTTTAGGTAGGTAGGCAATAAATATTATTATGAGAACTTGATCGCACAACGATTAGTGCGTTAATGCTTTTCTTAATCCCGGTTTTTTATAAACGTCTATATTTATAAAATCGAATTTGTGACTCCTTGGATTACTCCCATTTTAAAAAACTTACCGTGTATAGTGATATAGTACTACTACCATTATAATTTCTTGTTTGCATGGGCTATACAAGGTTAGAGCTATACAGCGGCTATATTTAGCCGAGACTGGAAAATCAATAACGACCTCTATAAGTAGGCGGACGATTGCGGCACGCGCTTAGTCGAGCGCCGACCCACCTTCCCACGTCCCGCGCAGTACGGGTGGTGGGCCAGAGGGTGGTTTATGGACGCGGCCGCGTGGTACTTATTCATTGTTTGTTTACGTTTTGCGAGCATTTCATTCACCATGTTACACCAATATTCACACAATAGTAACGTCATTTATTTACAGTTTCCCGACTAACCACATCATTTTGATGGAAGACTAATCCCAAAAAGAGACAAGATCGACGTACAGTTGATACAGTAGGGCCTAGTATGAAAGCCCTCTAAGAGATCTTCTTTTTGGGCGTTAATTATTTTGTAGAAATGTTACTCATTAGGTATAATTGTTTTCCGAATACATACTTTGTGTAGATCCTTACTAGACTGTAAGGTACATCTGATATAATCAAACCACGTGGTTTATGCACGTTTACAAAAATCTATCTGAAATTTTTGCGATGGATGTCTTATAGTCAAACTCATAACCGGTCAAAATCCATGTTAAGGCGACGGGTAAGGCAAGTGACCTTGAACATTAAGCGTCGATTAATGCGACTTCTATTACGTGCCTAAGATAATACAAATGCTTCTCGCAGACTAAACATCTATACGTTGCGCTCCTGTGCAAATAGATTATCATTGCGAGCAAAATATCCGCTCATGGAAAAGTAGGCGCTAAGAGTAAAAATCCATTAAAAAACCTTATAATTCTTAATTGGTTGACTATTTGGAAAAAAGAACTACACCCTGGAGGCACGAATGTTATAATTTGAAGCTAAACAAAAACATCGGTTAAAAATATAATGTGTACAAGCTCGCGATATTTATAGGAAATAATAACTAGTATTTAGATACATCAGGAAAAACTTCAACATATAAGTTACATGATATATTAAATACCACATCCTATATCCAGTATTTTCGCCATAAAACTTGTACAAAAATACTTCTTTTACGTGCATTCTCCTTACCCGGCGCCTTAACTGGTGAAATCGTCAAATCTCTTAATCGCACTATTTTATTAATTCTATCTTACTTAAGGCCTCGCCCTGCCTCGCCTATAAATCGATTACAAATGTCCCTAAATTAGCGACTTGATGCCTGTTGGTACAAACGTACGAATATCGCATAAAAAATCATTAAAATACGAATCATAACAGAGCGCGCAATGAAACGTGGCTGTTACGACAATCGCTGCGTCTTAGGGTACCGAAAACTGGGGAAAATGATACTTTTCGCAATATTGTTTGATAATAAAACCCTATGTACAGTCACATAATATATAATAGGATAAATCATAATACAGAATATATCGCCTACCGATATAAAGAGTAGCACAACTCGAAATAATACAATATCGAGATATTGCGACTATCGGAATTGCGTGGTAGGTATATTAAATCCAAAGACACCCGTGTACGTTGTGACATGCTACTCTTTAATATGATCTCATACTACATGAACTCCAAAGACATACATTTTATTAAAATTTAACAGTCAAGTTTATTTAAAATATCCATTCCAAGCCACATTAGAAGTTTTTTTCGCAGTATAACATTTTCAGAATCAAAAACAGGAAAATTACATTGTTGTCACAAGCACTAATACAGTCCACGGTCACGGACTAAAAACACTCCATACATTACTTAAACCAAAAATTCAATCGTTTCGATTTTGTGTCAAAAAACATTAGACATAGTCAATTTACAACAATAGGTAATAAATAATAGGTAGTAAATTACTATTTTTTACCATTAAATGTAAACGAAAATGCAAAGTATAGATGAGTATGTTCATCTACTGCTAGAAGTTAGAACCGTGCATCGTCGAACGGTGACGCAATCGGCTTTCGTAGGGCCGCGTTGCCTAAACAGCACATACGCTGCTTGGTATTGCATCATTTAATACCTATTCGGTGAAAATTAGAAAGCGGCTATGCCATAACATCACCTCCGACAATCACCAAATGCACAATATTATCTATTGGACGCTGTTTACTCTAATATCCTAACTAAACCCAAAAACTGTA
This sequence comes from Anania hortulata, assembly GCA_963576865.1. Classification (NCBI taxonomy): domain Eukaryota; kingdom Metazoa; phylum Arthropoda; class Insecta; order Lepidoptera; family Crambidae; genus Anania; species Anania hortulata. Next base: position 15,518,418 of record OY756389.1, on the reverse strand, counting down.
CAGTCAGAAGTGGTATATTTTATATGTTAAGATCTACACAAAAAGTTACCCTTTGTTTAATTTGTTAAATATAAGGCGTAATATTAGTAGTAAGTAACGTAAACTATTAACGTTTTTTTTTTTTAAAATCCGACTTCAAATTCTAAAAAGCTAAATATAATATTAACACAATTAGTTACTTTTGGAGTCGGTGCAAACGAAAACATTCAAACTTTCATCGGCTGCCTAGTACCGACTCTTAAAGTAACTGATTCATTGATTAGGTACTTAGGTGTTAATATTATTTTTATCATTTTAGTTTTTGAAGTCAGTTTTATTTTTTAAATAAAATTTACTTATTTCATCTATTTTTACTGATAAATCAAAAGTTGTGCAAACAAAAGTTAACTGATGTACACCGATTTCATCCCCTCTTTTACACCCATAAGGGTAAATTTTCTTCACATTTTTTTAGTACTTATAGTATCTTTTAATTATAAACTATTTAATAAATAAAAGAATCATTAAAATCGGTTTACATTTGTCGAAGATATTGGATAACAAGAACCACGAACCAAAACATTATGTGGGTAATATGTATATGTATTAGTGTTATTTTCTCAAAAAGCGCTATATCAATTTTGTTAAAATGTATATGGGACCACCTCTGAAGTATGATCTACCAAACAAAGAAAAAATCGTCAAAATCATACATAAATGGCGGAATAATCGCATAACATACATGAAAAACATCAGTCGAATTGAGAGCCTCCTCCTTTTTGAAGTCGGTTAAAAATCAAAATGCTGATAGGGTTGCGAACTCTGGAGCACAGATTTGGGGAAAAATCACAATCACAATGCGAGGACGGGGCCAAATAAAGGGGATAGAAGGTATATGAAGGAAACAGGAACTACTTTTGGGTTCTAGTCCCATGCCATACCATTATGTCAACCACGTTTAATCGACCCATCCGTAAAACTTAGGAAATCAAAAATTACCAAATGTATTATGTTTGTGAACGGACGGATCGACGATGGCGCAGTCAAAAAAAAGGTCATTAACACTACGTGAGTGAGACATTCGCGTTAGCTCAATATTGCGGTCATTGCCCTCACAAGCGGCGGTCGATACGAAATCATTACTTGAAACGTAATATCGTCCAATGACCAATGTACATAGCACCTAGACCTTCAAGACCATTTAAAACTATTGCTTCTTTGAATGTAAACAGATTTAAAAGATTTATATCTATTAACATTCAAAGTATTGGCTATTTTAGGCAAATCATTTATATTCGTTCAACTGCATTTGTTAATGCAACTTTCTTGTAAATTTAAAACCGTATCGCCAGTCTTCCACGTCTGGCCTCTATGGAGACTTGTCAGATACATTTTTGGTAATAATATCTCTGAACAACACATCTTAATGAGACAATCTGTACCTAACATATTGCTATTACCAACATTTCGCCCTAAATACCTATACCCTTATTCAAACGCTTTGGGCCCTTACACTACAGTTGTTTAACATCTTCAGAAAAATTAAAAACGTGCATCTGTTTAATCTGTTGTGTTTTGTAAATACGTGCACGTCCTAACTGCAATGTTAATTAGTTCCTACATACAAATTAGCTGGGTACAAGGCTATATGGCACTTTAGTATGACAGTCATCGATTACCTACCTTGTGACATCATTCATTAACAGCAATAAACTTACAAACGAATTACATATTTATTGTATTCGGCTTTTAGCAAAGAGTAGTTTTACATTTTATTCTATTTGTGATGATAAGTTTTAAATACCTATCACATGTAATTTAAATAATTTAATTAAACGACATAGAATCAACGATATTAGAAACCCAAAATCGTTGCATAGACTTCGTTAAATGAGCAGGTGCATGCCTGCCTACCATAAAACCATGTCATAAAAATGATGCAACGATTTGGGGATCAAACTGTACTTAGGTAACTAGCTGCTATCCGCGACTTCGTTCCAATGTTGAATTAATTCCATAACATAAAAAATGTGTAAAAAAATAAATTTCAACCCCAATTTTTTCGGAATTTTTTAATGCATGCTTATTATATATTTTTTACTATTTGATTTTTTTATTAAAAACGTCTATTAATGTTGATTATGTAACAATTATAAAATAATTGTGACACTAACTTAAATTGTATTGTTTTTCAAAAATTACTTTTGTTTAAATAATTTTATACACATTTATATTTTGTTAATTTAATTCGTAATACTGCCGTAATTACTTTCAATAAATAAAAATGATTACACAAACAAATGTGACTTTTATTTGTGAGTAAGTTAATATAATTAATTTTATTAAAAAAATAAAAACCGACTTCAAAAAACTAAAACGCTAAAAATAATCTTAACACTTAAGTACCTAATCAGTTACTTTTGGAGTCGGTGCAAACGAAAACATTGGTCTCTCATTGACTGGCACCGACTCCAAAAGTAACTGATTAGGTACTTAAGTGTTAAGATTATTTTTAGCGTTTTAGTTTTTTGAAGCCGGTTTTTATTTTTTTTATAAAATTAACTTATTTCATTCATTTTAGTGATAAATCCTAATCAAAACAAATCTTACGAGTGCAAACATAATTTAACTGCTGAACACCGATTTCATTTCCTATTTTTCCACCCTTAGGGGTGATTTTTTTTCCAAAAATGTTTTATTATAGTATCTTTGAAGTATAAGCTATTCATTAAAAAAACAATCATCAAAATCGGTCCACATTTGGCAGAGATATAGGTAAGATAGATACTAAAATCAGTTGGCGTGGTACGGAGTTTATGCAATGTTTGATGATTTTCTTATAGATCCCATCATCAGAATTTAACCAAATTTATATGGGACCATTCTAAAAGTATTACCTTTCAAACAAAAAAATAATTATCGAAATCGGTCAACGCAGTAACGAATGATCGCTGAACATACATAATTGAGAACCTCCTCCTTTTTTGAAGTCGGTTGAAAATAAAACACTTGAGTACAATATTGTATGTAGAGAGAAGTTAGGCGATCGCTCTCTACTATGTAGGCTGCACACTTACAGATCGATATTAGTTAGATACCTGATTTTTCATGATTGTGGTTCATTTTTGTACTCGATTTAATTTTTGTACTCGGCTGTACTTAATTAAGTATCATGGCAAAAAAGAAACATTGGTGGCGTCCCGGCCGGGGGCGTACCGGAACGGGACCCTAACGGCAGGACCTCTTGGTCCAGCCGTTCTTGAATAAAATAAATAAATGGTGTAAATAAACAGACTTTGTTTTATAGGCAGTTTAAAGATTAATACTAATATTTTTGAGTGCAAGCTTTTTCTGAGAAAGCTCGCTCCATTGATTACATAGCACATCCTCCACATAATTTAGGTCAGATTCCAGTAAAGAGCAAGTCCATTCATTTAAAAAAATATGTATTCGATGACTATTGAACCATGTATAAATTAACTTTGTGTGTCCAGTTTAATAAAATGCTGACTAATTCGGTCCTGCAGCGCATCGGAAATGTTTGCCAATAACCACGTGAATTTCTTTAACACAAGGAAGAGGAGGCGATGCATGTGGTGCACCCCTGCCTTGGTGGGCAGGACCCCTTCGAGCATGTATTGTTTTTATTGATCATGCACATGTATGACCGACGGACTGTACATACATTATGAACAGACAACGGCAGGTCAACCTATTCAAAAGGTTTAAGGCCACTGAATTGATTTTCAACTTTAAATCCGACATGTAGAGATCAATATCAATCGAGAAAATTTGAAGTTTTGTGGTAGGTTGTCGTGCTGTTGTCTGTACGGTCCGTTTTTGTTAGCTTGTCGAATATTGTAAACAATCTTGACATTCCTTTTTACACGACTGATTAACGTAATTATTCATTTAAAAATAAGAAAGACACAAATATAATATAGCCTCCTATTGTAAAAAAACTAAAACGCTAAAAATAATCTTAACACTTAAGTACCTAATCAGTTACTTTTGGAGTCGGTGCAAACGAAAACATTGGTCTCTCAATGACTGGCACCGACTCCAAAAGTAACTGATTAGGTACTTAAGTGTTAAGATTATTTTTAGCGTTTTAGTTTTTTGAAGTCGGTTTTTATTTTTTTTATAAAATTAACTTATTTCATCCATTTTAGTGATAAATCCTAATCAAAACAAATCTTACGAGTGCAAACATAATTTAACTGCTGAACACTGATTTCATTTCCTATTTTTCCACACTTAGGGGTGAAATTTTTTCCAAAAAATTTTATTATAGTATCTTTGAAGTATAAGCTATTCATTAAAAAAAGAATCATCAAAATCGGTCTACATTTGGCAGAGATATAGGTAAGATAGATACTAAAATCAGTTGGCGTGGTACGGAGTTTATGCAATGTTTGATGATTTTCTTATAGATCCCATCATCAGAATTTAACCAAATTTATATGGGACCATTCTGAAAGTTTTACCTTTCAAACAAAAAAATAATTATCGAAATCGGTCAACGCAGTAACGAATGATCGCTGAACATACATAAAAAAAAATATTTAAAAAAAAAAAAAAGATACCGACGAATTGAGAACCTCCTCCTTTTTTGAAGTCGGTTGAAAAATAATCATTTAGCAGAAATTCCTTTTTATTCTAACAGGTAGTTGATTTTATACACTGATATTTATGCAAAAAGTCATGGCAAATTGCCAAGATTGTTTACAATAAACGACAAGCAAAAAAAAATACTCATTTGTTTACACATACAGTTATGTGTGTTTCATTATTTTGCCTTATCGACTATCTTAACAGATTTTAATGTATGAGGTATCGTTAGTAAGGTATCAATATAAAGGGTTTTGAATGGTGATCATTACAAAAATATAATACACCTTATATACTTTTCGATATAGAACTGTTAAAAAACGGTTGAATTAAAAATATTAATTAACGGCAGTAGTTTTTTATTATTTTTTATTCTAAAAACAAAATAGTTATTTTTAAAATGTATTCGTTGCATCACAAGTGTAGTGTGTAAGTAATTATTTAATGGGCGACCTGCAGGTGTCCAATGAATAGGAAGACCATTTTTTTTATGCCAGCTAGGCTGGCTAAATCACTTTTGCGAGCGCTAATTTCGATAAATATTTTAATGTAATAGTAGTTTGAGAGAGGAACGTAAAAGTAATGTTAAGGTTGGCTGTAAAAATGAAATACTTGTAAGTAAAACAATAAACTTTATAGAAAAAAATATTTAAAGCATTGGTTGTTTACTCATCTTATTTTAAGTCACTTCCGCGTTCACTTAGAAAGCTGTAGGTACTAGAAAGGACTGCTGGACCACTGATTCATTTCTAAAACTATTACCTCAAGTCATTGAAACTGAATAAAGAGCAGAGTGCCTAGCTTCAGACTCGCTTACCGTGTGGGTTCCGATGTATCCGTAGTATGAACAATTCAAATATTAATAATGTATTGTTTTAAATGTTTTAACTTGTATATTATTTTTGTAGCGCGATTTTGTGTACACGTACACACGAAAGTAACAAGGTACGATACAGTACTCTTATCTAGAGAAAAAATATACGATTCTCAATGGTCACGACTCAACTGAATTTGGATACAGGCTGTCTGATGCAAGATTTCATAGTTTAATAAAAGTGCATCATTCAAACGTTAAAAATATTCTCGTATAAATTTTTCGCTTCAAATGGTTTTTAATAAAGGCTTTAATTAAGGGTTAAGGGTTGGAGATCCCTACACCAACTACGGAAATTGCTGATGATCTTACAAACGACTGGGTAGATTTTCAATTAAGCTAGCTAAGCACAATCCCGATCAAACCAATTTTCAACAAATAAACTTTTCAAGTGTCATATAGGACGAACTCAGGGCAAAGCTAGAAGGGAATCCTAGACTTAGGGGGAGTTAGTGTTTAAATGATGGTAAGTGAGGTTGAAGTCTATGGCAGTGCCCACTGACTTAGTAAATACGCTGCCTATCTTGCCCTTTTATTCAGAATACAGCAAAGCTGTTTAGCGACAGAAAGACGATAGCTGGTATTTGCGTGTTTATGGCGTACGTTGCATTTCCTACTGCTAAATCAACAAGACAAATAAAATAAATAAATGAGATTATTTATCTCTACATGGCGACACAGAATCAGATGGCTGACCATTGCGGCAATGACGAAATAGTATTAGGGTTAAATAGTAAAATGTAAAGTAAATCGTAAATATTTTCTCAATCCACAACATTATCGTAGTCTAAGTGTTTCTTTTCTTTTTTTAGAGTCCGTCCGTGCACAAAATTTCAGTGCAAAATTGAACTGCAGTTCATGCTTGCATGCGTCTATGATTAATCGCGCAGATTAAGCGTAAACAATGTTGATCCTTTACAAGATAATCTTGATAATTTATTAGGTAGTGGACGTCCTACCAAGGTCTGAAAAACGGTCGGTTTTTCGCGCTGGATTTTATAGTTCATTTTGACTTAGGTCTACTAATTATTGTTTTTTTTTCATAAAATAAAGTAAATTATTTTAAAAGTATCCCTGAAGATTATTGTGTAGTGTTTATATCTTACAACAGTTGTTAATAACGACAGAAAAAAAGGATATTTGAATGGAAATTTCATAAAGATTATGTTATTTCAGCATTTTTTTTTCTGCTATATTTTGTAAGAAAGTAAAAAAAACATTTAACCCATGTACAAATAGACCATATCTTCAATTAAATATTAAAATCGAATCGTCAGGATAACTTGTAGTCTCTTGTAAACCGATGTTCAAACGTAATTCGAATATAATTTTTCTGAAATAAGGGTAGTAACTATTGGTGATTTACCTTTATTTTTGAAATGATATGAAAAATCAATTTGCGCCAGTTAGCAAGAAAAAAATTTTTTTTTGTTGCAAGTATGCTAAATTCTTGAAAGTGAACCAGTTTCAGTTCCAGTTTTATTTTAGGTATTTTCTTAAGATCAAACTGTTACATACTTTCAGCGGAGAGACTGCTTTGTGTTTTAATTTACGCACGTTTAGTTCGTTTAGTGTGTGAAGTAGCATGCAGTGTGTATAAATAGAGTTAGCCTCGCGCGGCGTCTGTGGACATCGATCGCTGCGTCCTCGCCGCCATCTTGGCCCTCATGTCTCCCTCCTGCAGCTCACGCCCCACTCCCCGCAATTGCCCCACATTCACCGCATCGTTTCGCATTTGCATTGCTAGCTAGCTAGTTGCTTTAAACTTCTAACACTAAACAGCTAGCATAAAGTAAACAGCTAGCATAAAGTCTGAACATAAAAAATATTTTAGTTAGGGCCAACTTTTCAAACGCTAGATAACTTTTATCAGATGAATAAAATTGTCATTTTGACACATTTTCGAAACGAAAATGTTATCTACCTATTTAAAAATCGGCCCTTAAAATACTAATCTGTAACAAATCAGTGACTCTATGAAGTGTCGAACATTCAACAAGGATCCACCACTTTACCTACATGATATTTGTATTTTATGTTTATTGTGAGTTAAGTGTTCTTATAATCTACTTTTCATAAAATAAAACATAGTGCAGCATACTGCATGCATATTAGGGTTTATGAATTTAAAGTTCATGATAGAAATACACAAACATTATTAATAACGAATTAATACGCACAATTTTTATTATTTTTATTCAGGCTTTGCTGCACCTTCTGACAAAACGACGTCAATTTATTTTTGTGTCAGTAAATTTTTTATTGCGTTTTTATTGTGAATGCATCGCTTGATATTTTATAGTTTTCATATACATCCCGGTGTCCCCCTAATAGACAATACATTTTGCCAACGAAGTCTACTAGAACACCCAGACCGAAGCCAATATAAAACAGTTCGTTTTCTGAATTTACCCGAACCAGAAATCGAACGAAAAGGGTCTCTTTCGTTCAAGGCGAATTATCGCATCCCTACGCTAATCATAAGTCAATTTCATTCACTCACGATACGAAATCTGTAAAAGAGTACAATAGTAGCACGTAGTCTTGATTTATAATATATACACATACACATGGTACTCAAGAATCTGTAGGAAGTTTATAAATAGAAAATAGGTAAAGACTAGAACCGAAGGTGACATTGACGACGTTTCCGCAAAGTGGAAACTATGCCAAGTGTGATTGCTCTATTGCAAAAATAAATTATTTTATTATTTTATCTTTTATATTAATATTTGGTCTTAAAATAAATAGTACTTAATAAAAAAACTTAACTTATTTTCGAAAAATATTGACAAATACCTGACTTACAACTCATTAAACTCGCGTGCTAGAAAAGGAGATCCGAAATGTACCGTGACGTGACGTGACGTAAAAAATATGTTAGAAAGAGACAGGTATAACACAATTTCTAGTGGGTTTCCTAAAAAAAAATAATTAGTCCGTCAGTTGGATTACCAGAAAATATTGGACAAGTATTTTTTCTTTTCTCAATCAAACAAAAAATGATGAAGATATAGCCCGTTAAAGTTCCGGGTAACGTCATGCCTTGCGACACTTTTTAGCAAGGCGTGACGTCACGTGCTCACTTTGATGCGCTTTATCTTCGTCTTTTTTTGTATGATTGACGAAAGACAAAATATGGGTCCAGTATTTTTTGATAATCTAACTGACGGACTAAATAAAATAATCTTTTTTTGACTCAGGAAACTAGCCTATTACTGTATTACGGTTGTTTTTTACCTAAAATCAATTTTGTTTTTACTATTAGCACTATAATTTTATATAATGTATATTATTTTTGTGCATTATCTCTACTAGCTGTGCACGCGACTTCGTCCGCGTGGAATAGTGACTTTCGGAAGCATTTTGAATTTTTTAGGCGAATTATTTTGCAAATAAAACACATACATACATTAAAATAAGCTATTTACAGTTTTTTACTGCAAACAGCTTATTTAAGTAGATTTTTTACACAACTTTTTAGTTTTTACATCTTTAGCCAAAACATAAAAAGATTTTGCGGATTTGATACGCGTGAGCATGCTACATCGAGTTGCTCATGGGAAAATCTTTTTTTCCTAAATGAACACCTACAACTTCTAGCGTCTGTCCTTGAGATTTATTTACTGTAAATGCAAATGCTGCTTACAGGGGAAACTGCACTCTTTTAAACTGAAATTGCAAATCAGTCGGATTTATTGGAATACGGGAAATCAAAACATTTTCTTCTTTTGCCATTCCAGTCATGATAAAAGCTATATATAGCTATTAAGCTATGCTTTTATAACTAAATGTGTAATTTGTAGCCGTGTACCTACCATAGCATAGCCTTGGCGCATCTAGATTTCTCATTAATAGGACTGGAACACTAACTTTCAGCCTCAATTTATGGGAAGGACTACTGATCATTCTAAAGAGTTGAGGAACTATAGATGATCTTTCATTGTGCGATATAGTGCTTCGATTGCTCTTTTGTGGAACATCGTACATGAAATAACTCCGTAATTCTCTGTATCTTCTTCTATATTTTTATTTTCAGGGCCGTAAGCTTAAAGTTTAAGCTAATGTATACATGTGATGTTGTCCAATTGATATTTATATTTATTAATGTTGGATGGGGGTGAGGAACTACGGAGTATGCAAGGGAGGAGCATGGACGCCCATGCTCTGGTCAGCGAGCGGCATTGGATGACAAAATTCTCACAAAGTAAGAGGTCTATGACCTCTTTTTACTAGCTTAATTAATATGTATACCCTTGCGAAATTACGGCCTTTTGGTACTATAGTAGTCTTTGGGCTGATGGATGGATGTCCGATTTTCAGGTAAAAAAATATACTGTGCCCTCGGGCTAGTCCGACTTGAACTTATTGTTTTCTAATTAGCACTCCCTTGTCTGAAGCTTCTAGTTAGAAAATTTAACACTGAACAGGCAGGGAACGAGGTCAACTGCACTGGATGGGTCCACACCACACGATTACGTTTAACTATACACGTTTGAGTCAAATATTATGCTCAACTCGTGCTCATTAATTTGTCATTGATTGCAATTTTATATAAGTAAATAGGATAAACAAACGAAGTAGAAATTACATTATTATGTTGCACTGGAGCGATTGGGATGTGAACTTTAGTATTTACGACCTTCTGAGATAGCAGCATTAATTAAGTTAAATTGCTAACATGATAATAATTAGTTATAAGACAAATATATTATAAAACTCTAAAATATTTGTATAAACGGTCAGAAATAATAGACTCTGACGGTTCTACATTTACTTATTTTTGAAGATAAAAAATGGTTTTCTACAATGCTAATTGCTATGGTTGGTTACAAGCATCACCCCAAGTAAAACCCAAGTTTTTTACTATAATATTATCTAATCGATGTATGTGTACGTTGGATTGGATGGATATACGGACGGCCACTTGGCATGCTGCACATCAACTGACTTGAGTGCTCTAACTGCAATTACATTGTCCTGCTGCTAGGTAGGTTAATAGAAATCAGGCGGTCCCGCTGGTTCAAACTTTAAAACTCAAGATCATAAGTCTCTTAATCTAAATAGGATCCTGATCAGATTGAACTAGTGTCCTCTGTTTCTAGAGTAATGAAATTGACTCTTTACGGTTCTTCTTAAATCAAGTCGAAAAACTGAACTTGCTTAGGCGGTACAGTCAGCTTTAGGAATATGTTTACAAAGGCATTCTGCACACATAATTAATGGTACAAGTCATTATAGATCTCATAACAGATATTTTGCGTCCAAATGATCTTGCTTGCTTTAGTTGAAATAATAAGGATTCATTAATTTATTCACAAAACTTAATCAGCCTTTAATTTAGATCATCAAGAGAAATTTAGATCGTAATGTAGAATCGATGTTGAATCCTAAGTTGTGTATTTTTTTTTCAAATCACACAACTAACACTAGGTACATGTTGCCAGCCTAATTTTAAGACGGATCTAAGTCGATATTATATTATTATTAAAGTGTGTGGAAGAAATCATGATGAAAGTAAGAAAATAAATTATTCTTACTGTTTTAAACATTCATGTGAATTCATGCACGTTTTCTCTTAAATTGTAATGAACTATGGTTAAGTTTAAAGTTTAAGACATTTTTTTTAATTAAAACTATAACTAAACTTCTTATTAATGCTGAAAGTCAGATCTAAACACAGAAAAACTGCGTTCTTCTTTAATATGAATGAAGGCTGAAGCGACAATCGACGAACCTGTTTTATAAGGTAAACACTAAACATGAAAGCCTCCCGGCTAGGGTCGGCCTGGTGGCGGCCGGCGCTGGTCGTCGCACCCGTCCCGCCCGCAGCGGCCGGTGCACCGGCCGACTGCCCGCCGCCTCTCGGCTTATAATACTACACGCAATATTGATCGCACAATGAGGGCGTAGCCCTCGACATTACCCCTGACGACTCACTCTCATTTACAAGTTACTCTATTAATCTTAAAAGCCAAGTATCACATAATCACGAAGAATTTAATTCTAGTTTCGATACTATTGTGATATTAAACATACGGAACGGAACCGATTGTAAGACTGTAATAAATTAATATCTGAAAGATAAGAATTTATTGTGAGCCTTCAAAAATCGTAAATAAGTTTATGAATTAACTTACTAATTTACAAAACGTCTTATAATTACAATAAAAGATTACTTATGTCCTTCTTGGGCATGATAAGTTTTGAAATAAGGTACATGTTTAATAAAGAAACTAAAAGTCCGTTTATCCTTACTTGTCCTGTTTGGTAAACAAACAATAATCAAAGCAAAAACACGTCTTACCGACTTTATTTCACGACGTATTCAGTGTATAAATATCTTATATTATATTAATTTTATAAAAAAAATAAAAACCGACTTCAAAAAACTAAAACGTCAAAAATAATCTTAACACTTAAGTACCTAATCAGATACTTTTGGAGTCGGTGCCAGTCGATGAGAGATTCTATGTTTTCGTTACATAAAGAAAACATAGAATCTCTCACTTACTCGTACTTAAGTGTTAAGATTATTTTTGACGTTTTAGTTTTTTGAAGTCGGTTTTTATTTTTTTTATAAAATTAATATAATATAAGATATTTATACACTGAATACGTCGTGAAATAAAGTCGGTAAGACGTGTTTTTGCTTTGATTATTGTTTGTTTACCAAACAGGACAAGTAAGGATAAACGGACTTTTAGTTTCTTTATTAAACATGTACCTTATTTCAAAACTTATCATGCCCAAGAAGGACATAAGTAATCTTTTATTGTAATTATAAGACGTTTTGTAAATTAGTAAGTTAATTCATAAACTTATTTACGATTTTTTGAAGGCTCACAATAAATTCTTATCTTTCAGATATTAATTTATTACAGTCTTACAATCGGTTCCGTTCCAGTCGGTGCCAGTCGATGAGAGATTCTATGTTTTCTTCTTTTCTATGTAACGAAAACATAGAATCTCTCATCGACTGGCACCGACTCCAAAATTATCTGATTAGGTACTTAAGTGTTAAGATTATTTTTGACGTTTTAGTTTTTTGAAGTCGGTTTTTATTTTTTTTATAAAATTAACATATTTCATCTATTTTAGTGATAAATCCTAATCAAAACAAATCTTACGAGTGCAAACATAATTTAACTGCTAAACACCGATTTCATTTCCTATTTTTCCACTCTTAGGGGTGATTTTTTTTCCGAAAATGTTTTATTATAGTATCTTTGAAGTGCTATTCATTAAAAAAAGAATCATCAAAATCGGTCTACATTTGGCAAAGATATTAGGTAAGATAGATACTAAAATCAGTTGGCATGGTACGGAGTTCATGCAATGTTTGATGATTTTCTTATAGATCCCATCATCAAAATTTAACCAAATTTATATGGGACCATTCTGAAAGTATTACCTTTCAAAATAAAAAAAATTCGAAATCGGTCAACGCAGTAACGAACGATCGCTGAACATACATAAAAGTAAAAATAAAGATTTCGCCGAATTGAGAACCTCCTCCTTTTTTGAAGTCGGTTAAAAAGAAACACGTACAATATTTTTTTTCCTGAAAACTGCTAATACTCATCAACTTTCTAAGATTTTACACAAATTCGAAAATTTTGTTGCACAGTCAAAAAATTACATGACTCATAAATCATCATAAATTCTGTTTGTCTTTGGATTTTAGAGATGGCACAGGAGAAGTGAACGAATGACATCATTATGAATGTAAAGAGGTTGGTGTATTGGAACCTGTTTTGTAAATTACAACCGATCATCAACAATGTTATTCATAAAAAGTTAGAGAAGGTTCGTTAACTAAGTTATTACTAAGTAATAGCTATAATAAGGAAAATCTTGAAAAAAATGATTCATAACATTTTTGACCGCAGTAGTGTTTTTGGTTTCTATGATAAAATAAGGTTTAGATTGACACTTTCATTGCAATCAATAATATTCGGTAGGCATGTGCATTACACCCGAAGCTTGACTTGACTCGCATCAGTGTCGCGAGTTAAGTCAAGAACCGTCACGCCACGCCGAAAACCCGACTTCTGAGTTCACTTACTAACCCGTCTTCCGCGTTCAGGGTTATCGAAAATCATAACGTAACTAACTATAAGTTCGACTAGGTATCAATGAATCACCCTGTATAATATAATCTAACAGTGTTATTAGGACATGGCTTATTCAGGGTTTAGTTAAACTTATGTCTGACTCCTGTATAATATAATCTAACAGTGTTATTAGGACATGGCTTATTCTGGGTTTAGTTAAACTTATGTCTGACTATGATGCTAAGAACAAGACCTTAAAATACCGATATGTTTTGGTACCGTTACTCCGTGGTATCGTTACTAATGATCAAATATTAGATAACGCTATTTTAAAAATATCGTTACTATATACAACTTATTTTTGACACGGTATAACGATGTAGTAAGTACTTAGTTTTCTATGCTGTGATATACTAACACTATATGTATAGTATACATTCGTTCCATAATAATTAAGATTTCATTCACTAGTTCATTCAATGGTTCCTAACCCTATTAATTGCCTACAGTCATGCGTCCGCCATTATTGTTTACTAAATAAGACAAGTAAGGATAAACAGACTTATAGAGACATATACATTGGTTAGGGAACCATATCAACACGAACTCGGATTCAGGTCAAGCCCTGCGTCACGCCCCTGATAAAACACGCGCCCTATTTGATGCTTTTTCACTTTCGTCGGTTGCTATGCTACACTCTCTCACAGCCTGCAGTAGGTTTCAGACTACTAGAATGACCGTAAAGTAAGTAACGAACGCATCATCATCAACAATATATTGCCGTATATAATTAATTTATGAATAAGTATTTAAGGCGAGTAGTCCCCTAAATTAGCGACTCGACGAATGTTAGTACGAATATTGCACGAAAAGACATTAAATTACTGTTCATAATGCTGCGTCTTTAGGTAGCGAAAATTGAGGAAAATTTGCTTTTCTCATGGACGTAATGGGCTAGTTTCCTGGGTCCAAAAAAGATTATTCTTTTTAGTCAGTCAGATAGACTATCAAAAAATATTGGACCCATATTTTGTCTTTGTCAATCAAACAAAAAATGATGAAGATAAAGCGCATCAAAGTGAGCACGGGACGTCACGACTTGCTAAAAAGTGTCGCAAGCCGTGACATTACGCGGAACTTTAACGGGCTATATTTTCATCATTTTTTGTTTGATTGAGAAAAGAAAAAATACGTGTCCAATATTTTCTGTAAATCTAACTGACGAACTAATTAGTTTTTTTAGGAAACTAGCCCATTGTTTAAATAAAAAATCCTATGCTCAGTTTGTAGCTATTATGTTGGCCTATCAATCGACGTCTAAACGTATAATTAAATCGGTCAAGCGTTTAAAAAGAAACAGAATTAACACCTTTTTGTTAGTTTTTTAAATGATTTCAAAATTTGTTTTCTCCTGAAGTATAAGTACTAGAAACAAATACTATGCTCAGAATGTTGTGTAGATTTTAACCATTCTTAGCATATTTTTTAAACATTTGCCTGACAAACTGGGCTTAAGTAGTAGGCTTTTGAAACAACATACTAGTTTACATTTGACGACTATTCTTGCCTTAAGAGGCCTTCATAGAAATCGTCTTATTTCTGTACATTTTGTTCTCTGATTGTAAAGACGTGAATGATAATTGAAACAAAATAATACGTGATTTTAAAAGATTAGTTCTTATTCTTGCATGTGGCGCGAATGTATTTTTCATATCATTTCAAAAATAAAGGTAAAATCACTAAAGGAATTACCCTTATTTCAGAAAAATGACATTCGAGTTACGTTTGAACATCGGCTTATAAGAGACTATAAGTTATCCTGGCAATTCGATTTTAACATTTAATTGAAAATATGGTTTACTTTCTTACAAAATATAGCAGAAAAAAAAGCTGAAATAACATAAAATTTAAGAAATTTTCATTCATATATCTTTTTTTTCTGTCGTTATGAACAACTATTATAAGATTAATATATACTACACAATAATTTTCAGGTATACTTTTAAAATTATACAATTTTTATTTTATGAAAAAAAAAAAATTAAGTAGTAAACCTGAGTCAAAATCTATTTATATTAATTTTATTAAAAAAATAAAAACCGACCTCAAAAAACAAAAATGCTAAATATAATCCTAACACTTAAGTTCCTAATCAGTTACTTTTAGAGTCGGTGCAAACGAAAACATAGTCGACTGGCACCTACTAAGTAACTGATTAGGTACTTGTGTTAAGATTATTTTTAGCATTTTAGTTTTTTGAAGTCGGTTTTTATTTTTTATATAAAAAAACAACTTATATCATCTATTTTAGTGATAAATCCTAATCAAAACAAATCTTACGAGTGCAAACATAATTTAACTGCTGAACACCGATTTCCTTTCCTATTTTTCCACCCACACATATCTTTGAAGTATAAGCTAAAAAAAGAATCATCAAAATCGGTCATTAAAAAAAGAATCATCAAAATCGATCTACATTTGGCGAAGATATTAGGTAAGATAGATACTAAAATCAGTTGGCGTGGTACGGAGTTTATGCAATGTTTGATGATTTTCTTATAGATTCCATCATCAGAATTTAACCAAATTTATATGGGACCATTCTGAAAGTATTTATTACCTTTCAAACAAAAAAAAAATTATCGAAATCGGTCAACGTAGTAACGAATGATCGCTGAACATACATTTTAAAAAAAAGATTCCGACGAATTGAGAACCTCCTCCTTTTTTGAAGTCGGTTAAAAAGAAAGTCGGGTTAGTTACACCATTTATAACTCGAGAACAGCTGGACCGATTTTTATGATCTTTGATTTGTTGAATTTGTCTCCGCCCTGAATAGCAAAACAACTTTAAAAAACACGGTAATATTCAGGAAAATAAATAAATATGTAGGGGCGGTACGAAGTGCGCCGGGACAGCTAGTTAACTATAAAATCAAGCGCGCAAAACCGATCGTTTTCCAAACCTAGGTAGGACGTACACTACCTAATAAATTATATCAATATTATCTTGTAAAGGATCAACAACAACGCTTTATGAGCTTTATCCCGCATCATAGACGCACACATGCATAGAACTGTATTTCAATTTTGCACTGATATTAGGTGCACGGCCTCTTAATGATGATTCCAAAGAAGATGTAAAGGAAAATCACAAGATTTTATATCTTAAAAAAAGTGTGAAAGGTCACTATCGCGAATGTCACGATTGATTCATTCATTCATAAAAATGCTATCCATTCTCTTTCATTCATTGAAACGTTTTATGGAACTTTATAATAAATAAATACGCGCCGATATTTATTTATTTATAAGGAATTAACATCGTTGTGTTTCGAGGTACAGACAACAGCTCGTCAACCTACTACAAAACGTAAAATTTTCTTAATTGATATTGATCTCTAAATGTCGCACTTAAAGTTGAAAATCGGTTGAATGACCAATGATGAGTTTTTGGGTAGGTTGACCTGCCGTTGACTGTACCACACAGCTAGGACGTACGTATTATTTATTTGTTTTTGACGTCATAGAAAGAGAGCATTAGTAGCTGTCAGAATAATTTAGCATGGAAAAATCAACCCTGTTGTTATATGACGCGCGAATGATTTCAACCTTAGGGTGTTAGACCACTTTCTTGGCCGACTGTAGCAGCCCAAGCGGATAAAAGAAATCATAAACATTTTCGAATCCCAGGTCATTAGTCTCATATCAGACAATCTTTCCTATCTCTTGATAAGTGAACAGCTGATTGTAGTAATTGTATTTACGTAAGTTTGCTACTGGTTGTTAGCGCCCTAAAAACGCGGGAAGTGCTCCACTTTTCATTGTAGTGGGCGCCAGTCACCGGACCACTGGAATAAACTTGTGCGAGTGGAGGTCAGGGCGCGAATGACGCACGATATTCACGGTCGTCTACCTAATTGTGTCATGCTTTGCTCCGTGATATCAATGCATTTTAATAATGGGATCTACAACAAGCTATAAAATGCACGACATATTGACATACCAACCTACGGCGCGGCGGTTGGTGATATACATACATGGGGCATACTAAAAGTTTTGCACTTCTAGCTAATCGGAACTATTTGAATTTCGAATGTTATATTTTTTTAAACGTTGCAACCTTCTTAGTAATAAAAAAACAATTGGCGGGAAATGATTTGTCAATTGTTTTTTATCACACAAAGTTCTACGTACGCAACGAAAATGGAATTAAGTCGAAAAGATTTTAGAGCAATATTTTTTTATGATTCTAAAAGTTCTCTCTCTCCGCAAGACTGTGCCGCTCGTCTTCAAAATGCTTTTGGGAGAGAAGCACCTTGTTTGAGCACCGTAAGGCGATGGTTTGCTGAATTTGAGTGAGGTCGAGTTTCTTTACATGACGAATTTCGTGAAGGGCGGCCTTCAACTGCCGTCAACGAAAATGTCGCTACTGTTAAGCGGCTAATTAAAGAAAACCCGTGGATTACCTATGAGACAATTCGAGGACTATTGGGGATTGGTATGAGCCAAATTCAGAAAATTTTACACGAAGAATTAAAAGTTCGGAAACTTTGCTGTCATTGGATCCCTCATGAACTGACTCGCGTGGAATGGTGCTTACAGATGCTACTGAAGTACGACCACGGACATTCTAATGCTGTTTATGACATTGTCACAGGAGACGAAACGTGGATTTATTGAAAAAACAGCAATCTTGTGAATGGGTGTTTGAAAATGAGAACAGGCCTACAAAA
The DNA here is from genome assembly GCA_963576865.1 of Anania hortulata. Taxonomy (NCBI): domain Eukaryota; kingdom Metazoa; phylum Arthropoda; class Insecta; order Lepidoptera; family Crambidae; genus Anania; species Anania hortulata. The sequence goes on along the minus strand of OY756389.1, from coordinate 15,500,162 downwards.
CTGAGGCAGGCGAGGATCGCGTTTTTTTTTCTCAGCTACGGGTCCCATCTGTACAATTCCACTTGAAGATCAAAAGAGTGTTAATAGTGTTAATGCCGTGGTATTCTAACCATTTGTTTACCCAGGGTGTTAGAAAAAGTTCGCGAAAGACGACCCAAAAGCCGCGTACTCCTACATCATGACAACTCTTCTTCACACACGGTCAACAAAACAAAGTCATTTTTAGCTTCCTAAAAGTACAACTCGTCACCCATCCTGCGCATAGCCCCGACCTAGCACGCTGTGATTTCTGTATTTTACCTAGAATCAAAGATTTGATGAGAGGTTTTACTTTTACCAACTCCGAAGAGGCAGTGATAGCGTTCAATCAGCACGTAGAAAACATGCCTTCGGATCTGTGGTCCTCCTGTTTTAAAAAATGGTTCTATCGCATGAAAAAATGTTTGAAATGTAAAGGAAAGTATTTTGAAAAGCAATAAACATAATATTTTGGTTATAACATGTTGTTTTTTTTTAAGTTACGCAAAACTTATAGTGTGACCTACGTATATTTCCTTATGCTGATTTGATCTTTACGATTCAAATAGTAACTTCAAACAATGTCTAACATACGTTTTAGAAGTCGCCCCAGACTTCCAGGCGATTTTACGTTTTCTATAAGTAAAGTTTGGTATCACTTTCAACATCAGAGACGCTGAATTCATTTCTAATAAGTATTTTAGCTTTAAAAACCCCATACATTTTTTATTTATCTATTTATACAGGGTTACAGGGAAAGTTGTACAGAATATTGAAGGACGTTATTATTCAGGTCATTTCTGATCGAATTGATCCTATAATATGGTATCCGAAACCTAACTTTTAACCTAACGTTATGGAAATATTGAATTTGAAAGATATTTTTTATAATCTTTTTTCCTTTGGCTTTTCTATCGATTTTATTGCGATTGGAGCTACTAGGGCCCGGTTTTTTTATGTTTCCAGTTAGAAGACATGTCAATTAATAAAAATGATTACAGTTTGAAAATCAACGTGAGTATTGTTTCTATGGTTAATCGGGTCGCTGATTACGAAAACAACAACGATTTTAAAATCCAACGTTGCGGACGTGAAATATCGTCCCCCTGTTGCGATAGGGTTGAAATGTCTAAATATAAATATGGGTGTTGTTCTTATGGTTTTTTGAGATGTTAATTACAAAAATGACATCGATTTTAAAATTTAATATTGTGGACATAAAAATTCTTGAATTCAACCCTTAAGTAGGTGAAAAGAGGGATGAAACTTTGTATTTCAGTTATCTATTTAAATAAAATGGGAAACTGACTAATTGTTGATATATCAACGCACAGCCTTACCTTATACAGTGTAGACGTCCATTAAGGAAGGGTTTTTGAAAATAGTAGCCCTAAGGAGGTAAAATAGGGGATGAACATTTTATGAAAGCATATCAGTTTTAAGTAAGAATCTTCAAATTTTGTATTTATGGTGACGATTGAAAATAAATTTATGCATTAAAGCGTTCTTGATTATTGAACCCCCGAAGGGTTGAAAAAGGAGATTAAGTTGTGTCTTAAAAGTCCTTCATTTTTAAAGTTATAATCACTAAACTTATGTCTATAGTAAACTTTACTCAACTTATATTGGTGGTGTTAGAATTTCAAAGGGGATAAAATTTTGTTATTGTCGAATTAATGATCACCAAATATATTATCACGGCTTATGGTTGCAAATGGTTGCAAACTAACCCAACATATATTGTTATTTTCACTCGGCTGCAGAAGGAGGATTATGTTTTTCGAGCGTATGCATGTGTGTTTATAATTGTTTGGCACGCTCTACAGCCTAAGCCGTTAGAGATTTATTTCATCATATTAGATTCTTTTCAGTTGTGGAAGTGACATAAAGTATATCGTTTTCCGAAATTCACATGGGACACAGGAATTACGCGGGGAACGCTGATCTCTATTGCTACTTACCCGATTTCAACCCTCGATGAAGGTCTGTTTTAGTTTAGTTTAAATACTGCTAAAGTGTTCCAGAGACCTCGCCTGGGTTCTACGGGGGCCAACATTTTGTTTATTTTGAGCTAGGACGCACCGTTTTTGAGATCTTAAGGCGCTGCGCACACGACGAGGCAGGGCGAGCCGGACAATTTCGTCGCGAACGATAGACCAAAGGGAATCGTATACTGCAACGCACACGGTGGTCATTAAGACCACGCCGCCAGCGCCCACCCCGTACCGCGACATGTCCGTGGCTGCCCGCCGTGGATCGCACAAACCAGTTTGTATACACTAACGCAGACGGCGGCGCGGGCGGCTAGCTTAACCTGCGCCGCGCGCTCCACTAGAATGGTTATCCTGAACTGACCGTTGTGTGCATTGAGTACACGGCTCGGGCAGCCGCGGGCATCGACGGGCAGACGCGGTCTTTATTTCTTCACGGTCAAAAAGACCGCACCACTGCGTTGTATGCGCAGCACCTTACACCAGACTATATTAATTTATTTTATTTTATTTTATTTATTAGGGACAAAATAATTACGGAAAAATAAATATTTATCTATTATTTTGTTAATTTCGATAATTTGTCTGTAACTTAGTCTCGCTGTAGCTAAAAATAATGTGCATAAATATTTTCTGTTATGTCTCTTAAAAACTTCCTTACGTAGTTGTAGGTTTCAAATATTTGCATCTACAGCTTCATACCAAAATATCGCGTGACGTGGAAGGAGGCAAAAGTTTCCTTGAGTTTGTTTCTTAAATGAATTTTATCTAGACATATTAAAACAACGAAAATAAGTTTAATAAGCATTTACGACTTATTTTCTACGTTATGTGTTACATAAACGCTTACTTTATTGTACAGACAACGGCAGGTAAAGTCACTGAATTGATTTTTAACTTTATGTCTAACATGTAGAGATCAATATCAATTGAAAAAATTTGACGTTTTGTGGTAGGTTGACGTGCTGTTGTCTGTATTCTGTTTATTTGAACAGCTTAATTAAAAAGTCCGTAATTTGATGATTTGATTGGATATGCAAATTGAAGAATAATAGTTTCCTAATCTGTACTGTAATTTAATTCTTATTACTAGTGGTATAAATCTGACAGAAATCACAGACAATGCAAAGTTACATTTGTAAACTCCATAGCAGTGTTAAAAAAGTAATATTAATGTAACTGTCAAATCTAAAGTCCAATAATAATAATAAAAATTATTTTCACAAACAAAAATACATAGGAAGTATTACAGGAAAACCATTTAGGTATCTAATGCTAAAAATAGCAATCATGAGCGAAACTTACAGGGCTGATAGTCAATAAGTAAGGAAGTTTTTAAGATACATATCAGAAAATATTTACGCACATTATTTTTAGTTACAGCGAGACTAAGTTACAGACCAATTATCGAAATTAACAAAATAATAGATAAATATTTATTTTTCCGCAAAATGTTTTATGCGAACGTTTAATTAAATGATATTTTACTCAGAAAGGTACATTATTGGATTATTTTAATGAAAAAAATGGGACTCTAGCAGTAACCGTTTAGTCATCACTCGTGTTTTTCTGGATCAATTCGGAATCGGATAAAAATTTATTCTAAACTATATAATTATCTCGAGAATGGTTCCTTTTTGCTGAACATACATGGGGGTCCAATCGATAGGTATTAGTGTCCTCTATCACCTGACGCCCGCTAGTACACCCTTCTTGGGACACCCTGAATATGTAAATTGTAGTACTAAGTAACAAAAAGAAAAGACAAGGAACGTAATAATTGCACTACGAACATTTTTTATAGGTGCACTTTTTCGTTTATATTGGTATTATTTATGTTGCATCTAACTTAGTTAGGGTAGTTTATTTTATGCAAGCGATGACCGCGTCAAATTGACGCTTTTCTATTATGCAATGGCAACGACAAAGGCAAAGGGGCTGCTGCTGTCTTAAAAAAAATACACTGTTGGCATTCATTTACAAAATTTCTCATATTATCTCGTGGCGACGCGACGTCTTTAATCGGTGTTTATGTGAAATTGGTAACTGACAAATTTTAAAAAGAGGCTTAAAACAACACTATAATTATAAATATAATTTGTAATAAATTAATTATGTGATGGATAAATAACTAACTGACCTTATGAGTGAATGATGAGATGATGAACATGTGAGTGAACATAAGTTTTGTGTTTAGTAGATCAGCAATAAAATTTGTGTTGTAAAAACAAATGCAAATAGTTACCAAAGCGACAACGGAATCTATGGCGCGGTTGAATCGGTCGCAGAGAGCTCGCATACTCTCGTACGAGTGGGTGTCGAAGTCGCACAAGATGTTGTTCTCCAGCGCCGCTTTCATCTCTGGCAGGTCGTCGCACACCCATCTGGACAACAAACAAAACCATAAATTAAGTTTGTAATTTGTTCCTAAGCTTATCTAATGTAACAATTTGTTTACAAATAGTTGCATTTACAACCATCATAAAAAACAATTTGAGCCAAATTCTCATTGATCAATCATCATCAATTCAGCCACGGAACGTCCACTGCTGAACACAGTGACACAAATTGCCTAACTCGCCACGCTTGGCAGGCACCCTTGGCGAGCGCAGTTTTTTTTATAACATTTCGCACGCAGACGCTGCTGCCCGTCTCGTGCTACAGGAATTAGTCGCTTCTTACGACACGCCTCCTTTTGGCGGTGGGGAAGTGTATTCTTTACGGCCGTCCCCAAACGGCACCAATTTTCTTTTCTAATTACCATTGGAATTTATAAAAACAAAGCGCTGTCATAGAATTGTCTTATAGTATGTATTTTGGATCAGGAAAAAGACAAGCCTACAAACGAAATGTATTTTATTCTAATAACGTACATGGGGCACACTAAAAGTTTTGTACTTCTAGCTAATCGGAACTATTTGAATTTCGAATGTTATATTTTTTTAAACGTTGCAACCTTCTTAGTAATAAAAAAACAATTGGCGGGAAATGATTTGTCAATTGTTTTTTATCACACAAAGTTCTACGTACGCAACGAAAATGGAATTAAGTCGAAAAGATTTTAGAGCGATGATTTTTTATGATTTTGAAAGTTCTCTCTCTCCGCAAGACTGTGCCGCTCGTCTTCAAAATGCTTTTGGGAGAGAAGCACCTTGTTTGAGCACCGTGAGGCCATGGTTTGCTGAATTTGAGAGAGGTCGAGTTTCTTTACATGACGAATTTGGTGAAGGGCGGCCATCAACTGCCGTCAACGAAAATAATGTGGCTACTGTTAAGCGGCTAATTGAAGAAAACCCGCGGATTACCTATGAGACAATTCGAGGACTATTGGGGATTGGTATGAGCCAAATTGAGAAAATTTTACACGAAAAATTGAAAGATCGGAAACTTTGCTGTCGTTGGATCCCTCATGAACTGACAGCGGAGCAGAAGCGGGCTCGCGTGGAATGGTGCTCACAGATGCTACTAAAGTACGACCACGGACATTCTAATGCTGTGTTTATGACATTGTTGTCCAAATATTGGACAACATCACATACATTGCTCTGATCTTATGGTAAGTAGCTAAACCACTTGTGTTACAGAAATCAGAAACAACGACGGTACCACAACACGTAGAGAAGTTATTTTTCTACTTTGACCGACTGGAAATCGAACCCGGGATCTCAAAATAGCGACATCAAGTCCGGTATGCTCGCCTCTCGGCTATAAAGTATAAAGCATAAAAAAATATTTACCAAAATACAGTTTTTTAATCTAGAGATACGGGATGAGGAGTGTGGAGCGACAATTGTCAAAATTTGCTCGGAACGCTTAAGTCTTTCGCTGTCATTGGATGCTTTCAGCAGGTGTCATCGTCTAGGTAGGGCTTCCAAGAACAAGACTAAGCCCATTCTTATAAGGTTTGCTAGCGTGGGTGACCGTGACAAACTCTGGATTTCTAAAACTGCACTGAAGGGTACAGGAGTAACCATTTCGGAGCTTCTAACAAAACCTCGACATGAGGCCTTCATGGAGGCTCGTAAGCGTGTTGGCGTTAGTAAGTGCTGCTGGACCAGAAACGGCATTATTGTCATCACAGCAGCGGACGGCTCTTATCGTCGCATCACAACAATGAGAGAGCTGGACAAGGTTGTCCCCAACACAGCATCATCCGCAGTACAGCAGCCTACTCCAGTCGCGGGCACTTCAGGCACAATTCACGACACTGTTACCACCAAGCCGAGGCGTAAAAAGTGAATAGGACTATTTTATATTGTGTTTACTAGGCTTTCTTCCTTGTACAATTAACTAGTGCCTTCTTAGAATCCTGTTATGTTCATACTCGTATGTGTACTTTTTTTTCATCTCTTCTACTTCCACATTTTCATGATATTCCTATCTTTAAATTAGATTTTTAATTAATTTGCTAAAATTACCCACTCACATTGTACAAAAACGTAAATTCTTGGTCAAAGTTTTTACGAAAACGTATATGTGACATACGCACAGATTACAGTTGTGACAGATGATATTTTACCGCTTAGACGTCAGTGGAATTGTTGTGTTCCTTTTCAGTAAAAATTTATGCTCCTGCTTTAACGACGCGATTAATGTTTTTTTAGTTAGTAGTCTTTTGATAACGATTACTTCATTTTATTACAGCTGGTGTGTAGAGGAACAAGTTGACAGGGACACTTTGCGTAGGTACCTGTTAAAAACTTAGTTTTTCTTATTACGATACATTTTTATTTTATTTTATTTATATTGTATTATTTTAGTAATTTATTATTTTAATTTTATAATTTATTTAATTTATACCTAGATAATACCGAAACTAATATGAATTTGATAAATGGTGATAGCGACAATTTTATCTCTCTTTCCTCATCTTCCTCTTCACAGAATGAAAGTTTTCATTCTACTTTTCTTCCTCTCTCTGATGAGCTTGATGCTGCGTTCTCTGATGTGCCTAAGAACATTATTTTGTACATATAAACGCTCAAAGCATCCCGGCTCACTATCCTGACCTCCTGGCAGCCTTCGGTAGTAAGCATGTACACGCAGTTCTTGTGTCGGAGACATGGTTGAAACCTTGTTTTCCATCTACATCATACTCTCTGCCGGGTTTCAGGCTGGTCCGGAACGATCGTATTGTCAGATCTGGAGGCAGTATCGCAATTTATATTCGATCGGAATTACCTTTTTCAGTAGTTGATGTTTCACCTCCCTCCTCATCTTCTGATGTAGCAAAGCATCTCTTTATCAACCTAACTCTGTCCCACAAAAAAATACTTCTCGGCGTCTTCTATAGTCCTTCCCTAAGAGTGGATTACTTTTCCGCTCTGGAGAAAACCTTAGAAGACCTGACTCCGTTAAACAGGCACACCATACCGGTGTGGAGATTTCAACACATGTTTAATTAAAAATGATTCACTTCGTCTTAGATCTGTCATAACTTCATGCAACTTAAATATTATCCCACTCAATACTATTTTCCAAACAGCGCCCCATCACTACTGGACCTTATGATTGTCACCTCCCTCGATCACGTTGCTAAGTACGGCCAGTGCCATGCCGATGCGTTTTCTTTCCATGATCTCATCTACCTTTCATACAAAGTTCGTCTACCTAAATCTAAGACAAAATTTTTCCTGCAACGCAATTTTAGTGGCATGAACATTGATGCTCTTAAACTTGACACAATAAATACGGACTGGTCCATGATTGAGGTTGCTGATGATGTGAATGAAAAGGTCAGACCTTTGAACACTATTCTTACTAAATTATTTGATAAGCATGCTCCTGTTCGCCCTGTCAGAATCAAACATGTTCCTGCACCCTGGTTGTCAGATGAACTGAAAATCTTTACGAGACAAGAAAAACGCTGCCAGGACTAGGTTTAAAATGGACCCGTTCGGTAAAAACCGCGAAAGATATAAATTACTTCGGAATCGCTGCAATACTTTGTGTAAAGACGCTCAAAGACGCCATATTCATAAATCTGTTAAAAAACGGAGATCCCGCTAAAGTCTGGAAATTAGAGTTGGAAAATCACGTAACGATTCCATTGCCAAAGATATTAACATTAACCTTTTAAACAAGCATTCTCTACATCTGTTGCCCTTGATGGCTCGATAAAAAAAGATACACTTAGTCATCTTTCAGTACTTCCAACTCCTGACTATCCGCCTTTTATTTTTAGTCAAGTATCCGATTGTGATGTTAGAAGAACATACTATCTAATGCCTCTAACGCTGTAGGGAGCGACAATATTAGTCGTAACATGATAGTTCCTATACTAGACTACGTTACTCCTATTATCACTCACATATTGAATCATTCTCTCTCCTCAAGCGTCTTTCCAACAATATGGAAAGATGCCCAAGTTACTCTCTTACCAAAAAAGACCAACCCAACTTTATACTCAGAATATCGCCTGATATCCATCCTACCGTTTATTTCTAAAGTTATGGAGCGTGTTGTCCATCAGCAACTTAGTTATTTTTTGTCCAAAAACCAACTTCTAAACCCGCTTCAATCTGGTTACCGGTCCGGGCATAGTACGGTTTCAGCGTTAGTCAAAATCACTGATGATGTCAGAAATGGCATAGATAATGGGCATCTTACCGTACTAACCTTGTTAGACTTCAGTAACGCCTTCAATAGTGTTGATTTTGATCTACTGCTGGTAACACTGGGTTCGCTTAACATATCTCCAACGGTGCTTGACTGGTTTCATAGTTACTTGCATGGATGCCGGCAACGCATTCGTGCTGATGATTGTTTCTCTGCATGGTGTGACATCAGTGCCGGTGTTCCTCAAGGTGTAGTCTCCTCTTCTATTTGCAATTTTTATTAATTCAATCACTCTCAAATTATCATCTTCCTTCCACTTGTGTACAGACGATCTCCAAATATATTCCCAAGGGCGCTTTGAAGACCTCTCTAGTGTAGTGAAATTGATAAACACTGACTTGAACCGTATTCTCAGCTGGAGCAAGTCATACGGACTCAAGGTCAACCTCTCTAAGACGCAGGTTATAGTGCTGGGTGGCTCTCGGCGAATTGCAAGGATTGACTGGAGTGCCTTGCCACCCATCACATTCGACGGGGTCCATATACCATACAGCAAAGTCGTAAAAAACCTAGGTGTTTACATAGATAGCGCACTAACCTGGACGACGCAGATTGCGGAGGTCAGCAGGAAGATGTTTGCAACGGCAGCGTCAATTAATAGACTTTTTACCAAAACCCACTAAAATTGCACTAGTACAGGCTTTACTTTCCCCATTCTTGATTATGCAGACTGTAGCTACTTAGATCTCAACGAAAGTCTCCTAAGCAAGCTCGAGCGCCTTCAGAACATCTGCATTCGTATAATTTATGGTCTACGTAAGTACGACCATGTCTCAGAATACCGAGCTCTGCTAAAATGGCTACCTATTCGACGTCGGCGTGAATATCACATTCTTTCTTTTCTATTTTCTATCCTATTTAATCCTAAGTCACCGCCGTATCTAAAGGAGCGCTTTAATTTTTTGCAACCTGCCCTAGGTCACGAAATGCGGTCTTCCAATAAACTTCGCCTCGTTTTTCCACTCCATTCTTCTTAAACCTATTCCCATTCCTTCACTGTGCAATCCATCCGCCTATGGAACTCCTTGCCATTGTCTAATCGAGAATCTGAATCGCTTCACAGTTCCAAAACTAGACTTAAAACCTATCTCATTTCATTGTAGTTTTCTCCTGTCAATTTTTCTTCTACTTTATTTATTAACCATTTTTCCTACATCTTGGTCACTAGATTCTTTTTCATGTTAATAGGGTATTTATTTATGTGCATGTATTTATTTTAAATATGTATTCATATTATGTCTGTATTTATATAAGTATTATACTATGTACATGTACTAGGAAGTATTATTATTTTTTATTTGTTCTTATTTTATTTTATTTGTTTTTTTAATTAGTTTGTAAAATGTATGGACTTTTATGTTTTGGAACTCTTCACCGCCTCCCTTTTCTCAATATTAATTCAACTTTCCTCTACCTGAAGGTTGTCTGGAAGAGATCTCTTCCAGCGATAAGACCGCCTAAATTGTGCTATTCATAATGTATTTACTTTCCTGTGATTTGTTTCTTTTGTGTGGTGTACAGAGCATCTATCTATCTATCTAACAGGTAGATCACGAGGGTTATGTTGCATATTGGCCAGGTGCAGTGTAGCCTCCATAGTTACACCTAGGTTAATTTTTAAGGATTCATTTTTAAAATGTGTTTTGTTTTTTTTGTTTTTGATGCATTTATTAGAGACTATCTGTGCCCACGGCTGAAGTCACGTGGAATGTAGCTTGTCACCCCATACTTACAATTAAAAAAAAAAAGACTTCATGTGAGGATGGCGGTCTTAAGATGAAGTAAATACAGCTACACTAAAGTAACTGGGCACTTCATTATGACAGGCCGGGCAGTAGGGCGACACTGTGATTACTCGACAGGCGCGCTAAATTGTTCCGGTCATCGCTCCTACGTCCTTCACATAATACAGGTACACATACTCTTACATGTTAGCAAACTTAAACCTAAACATGTTTTTTTTTAATTTCATGACATACTTAGGTAATATTTATTAAACTAATTTAATTATGTAATTTTGTAGGTTGGGTTGAGGTCCCTTACACGACAGTTTGACGACGGCCCTTCCAAAACCAACCAATTGAGAGTTCGAATCCCGCAAGGGAAGTGTTTGTGTAATGCACATTCGTATACATTTTTTTATTTAACCATTTAGAGTTTTAACCAGAGTCATGGATGTCATATCGTCACCGTTGTGGCAGAACTAAAAACTGCATTTTGGCCTAATGGACTTTTTGCGCGTTTATTACAGTAGAAACTGAGCTCTATTTTTTGGTCTTTTTTTCGTTACGGTACGTATGACATTAGAGGAGATATTAAAATTTTTATGAAACCATTGACTATTTATTATAACAATTTTAAGAAAATTACTGACGAGGCCAAAGTGAATAAGTGACTTTATTTAGTTTTTCTACAACTCAAGGCTTGCATTGTTAAAGTTTTTGGTTGTTTAAGAATTGAATAAGTCACTATAAAATTACTGATTTTAGTATTTTTTCTATAGCAATCTCTACAAAGAGATACATTATGATGTTATCTAGTAAGTATTTTGTTGTTTTGACTACTAAATACTTACTGGCCTTTTTTTGATATTTCAGTTATCGTACTGCGCACAAACTTTTGAAGGGTTCGTATATGAGATGACTCGTGGGTTCTACTTTGTTTACTGGTGTATTTCTAAGATAAGGTCCAGCATGAGGAACACCTAGGCCCCCGATGGTACAAGGTCCGGAGGTTAAAGGGTTTGCTGAACACATTGAATACCATTTCAGAGCTAAAGGGATAATTTTGTAAGTAAACACTTTAACCAGTATCAATATTAGCAATCCTAAGATTCAGGCTATCAAAGGCTTTCCTTCCAACTCAAACGTACGAACTGCTATAGCATTTTTGGAGATGCTTAAATTTTTAAGGAAATTTTTCAACAAGCTGCCTAAATCCAAGCCCCTTTACATGCTCTGCTGACTGGTACGGTAAAAGAGACCGAATCTATAAACCTTACAGGTGAGAGGCATCGTTAGCGTTAGAAGAAAACAATTATAGCTTCTGTAACAGAACCCTATTATCGCACACTGACTGCTCAGCAACACTATAGCGTGCGCGCTAATAACAAATGCATCGAAAAACGTAAACTGCACTTACTGGTATTACAATAGCGGAAAGACGCTTCTTGGCAGTCATTGGCCTTTTTCTTACGCAAATAATGCCCATCTCATGTCAAAGTGCTCATCCTACGACCCTGAACTTCTGGCTATCTACAAAACCGTGAAATTCTTCTGTCACATGCTCAAAGCCCGGAATTATCTTTACCATGTTCTGACCATAAACCAATTCGCTACGCCTTCCATAAAAGAAAGAACGGTTTGCTCAGGCAGTAAAGAGTAGATAGACTCTTGAACTTTACTAGCCTGTTTATGAGGGACATTTTACATATTTTCGACAAGGACAACGTAGTGGCCAACACTTTGTCCCAAATTGCAATTACTATAAGCTCCTGTAGACCAGACACAAAAAGAAAAGAAAAGTACCTACTAATTTAAACAGTAAATTACTTGTGTATTTTCACTATTGATTAGTTTATTAAAGATCAAAATCATTGTTTATATTTTCTTCTACGCTAGGTCCCGCTGTATTTTATTTTGTTAGTGTTTACTATCCACATTCCACATGCAGGAATATTTTTCCACTTTAGCTATACAATCTTAAGAATAAGCATAATAATAAAAGAATACGTTTATTTGAAACCAACCCAAAAAAAATTTTAAAACACGAATAAGTATTAAACAGAATTAAAAGTTAAAAATACCTTGTGAAAACTGTAGGAAATTATTTGCGATCGACGTTTAGAGTGTGTTTGGTCACGAGCTGGCAATAATAGGCGCATAAATTCTCCTATTTTTCCTTCTATCGACAAAACCACCCCCTATTGGAATCCATAACCCTCTCTCGGTATAGCCGTTTGAACCTCTTCCTTTGTTGATGTCGGTTGTAAGGGTAAGAAATTGAGAACCTCCTCCTTTTTTGCAACAAAAAGCGCGTGTACAGCATACGGCGACGTCTGCCAAACTGACACAAATTTCTGAATTCTGAGGCCCCTCAAGAATTCTGATGACGTTTCGGCAAGAAACATTTCTTACAATATACGGGGTCTAGTACAAAATGTATGCACCGAAGTGCCTTCAGGTTTGCTAGAATGTTTCTATTAGAAGCTTCGGATAATATGCAGCCTGTCCTAAGATGTTTGGATTAGGGTTAAGAATATCTTAGTCTTTACAGCCTTGCAATATGGTTTCAGGAATAAAGGTAATGACAGACATGCTTATTAGTGGCACGAAAGCAAGTACTAATAAGCAATTGCTACTTAATGTCATGTGTGAACAAGCATTGCCAGTAATAAGCATGCTCATCATGGATAACCCTGTAGAGTAACAAAATTCATATGAAGACAACTTTTTTCCGAAATTTTTTAAAATCTATAAATGTCTACTGTTTTTGAGTTGCGGCGAGAGTTGACAAGACTTGTTATTTCATACTAAATGTAAGTAAAAAATCTTTAACTAGATTCGGGAGAAAGATAGTTTGTATTGCTGCTCTATAGGGTATATTATTATGCTCGATGATGCTCATAAATCAGGCACGTCTGAACAGGTTTGCTTATGAGCATGCTTATTACAATAGACAACATTTCTTTTTGGGTTAAGTGTAAAAACTCTAAAACTATTTTGAGTCTCTCGGATACCGAACATGTAAGTATTTTAGATTATTTAGACCTAAAACAGAACCCAACCGAAAACACTGATATGTTATCACGTATTTTTATATAGTTAACATCTTCGTCTCGCATCTCTGCCAGCAAAGGATTACTCGCTCCAAGGGTTTCTTTTCTTTTTAACTAGTTACAAACCTAAAACGGTTTTTTTTTTCGCCAAAGAACGTTGGCTCACTAACAGCTATAAACACTTTAAGAAAAACGCCAACATAACTATGTCCTCCGTAGCTCAGTTGGTAGGAGCAGTCGCCCGGATAGCGAAGGGTGGTGGGTTCGAATGCAATCAGAGGCAGTTAAAACTTTTTCGTGGGTTCGAATCCCGTCAGAGGCAGTTGAAAAAAAATTTCAAGTGAAAATATTATCCCTGATGGAGCACATACTCTATAGAGTAGAAATGTCATGCGATGGCCAAGTCAATCTATTTATTTAAAACTAAAAGGATTTTTAATATTGATATGGTCACTAATAAATAAATAAATATTTGACAACATCACATACATTGCTCTGATCCTATGGAAAGTAGCCAAAGCACTTGTGTTACAGAAATCAGAAACAACGACGGTACCACAACACCCCGATCAGAGACAATATAAAAAATATGTTTTCCTACATCAACCGACCGGGAATCGAACCCGGGACCTCAGAGATAGCGACAGTAAGTCCGGTATGCTCGCCTCTCGGCTATGGAGGTCGTCAAATGTCACTATAATATGTTGTTAGGTTAGCTCATTACGTAATAACTTAAGACAGAAGGTTATATGGATCTTACAAATTTTTACGGTAGAAGAACTTGTTTTTTTTACAAGTTATGTTTTTGATGGCATCTCATTTCTTGTCCTACTTTTTTTCCTTTCCAGTACCTCTACTTCTTGAATACCAATATCTACACCTATTATTCCATTATATTATACATATAAGGTATACACACACACACACATCACTTTATTCACTGCACAAACACAACTTGACCGAAATCGCATTTTTTCTTATTTATGTTACACTAAACACTAATTGCATTCTAAATTTGAAGCTTCTATGTCTGCTAGAAATGCCTTAGAGTTTTGATGATCGGTCAGTCAGTCAGTGAGTAAGTTCTAGTCATTTCAAAAATATTTTACCTATGGTATGGTATGGTTTTGCAATAAATCTATCACAAAGATATTGCTTACCTTTGTCTAAGACAATTTTATTATCGGTTTTATTTTAATATATATATATATATATATTTTTTAAAACAAGGCTCGGAAACCTGGCTAAAACATTAACCAGCTTATAAGCAACGCCATACAAAAATCTAAGAGCATTATCATTTCGATTCCACTACGTCAGAACCCATATTATTATGGTTTTGATCAAAGAGCGTAAAATACCGGTTTCTGCTCAAAATACCGGTTTATTACCGGTAAATATTGTTCGCTCCGCCAACTGGCGATAAGGAATAACTCCCATTATCTGCTGACATGCAGTAGGGCGAGATGCGGCATTATTTTTTTTTTAAATGCTACCCCGTTACGGGTGCCCAATGAAACATTTTCGACATGAATTACCAACATAAACATAAACAACAGCAACATAGAATACGTTGTAATATTAAAAACATAATTTAAGCAGAAACTTTTCTGATGTACTTTACTACATTTCATACATGTGGATGTTTTAGGTTTAAATAATATTTCTTACTCATTAATTACCTTACAGTCACTTACATGGAAAATTTGCTAATATTTTCGAATTAAAATATTATTTGTAACATCATTTTATTATCGTCTTTTTGCAACCCATTTTAAAGTAAGTTAAGATATAATAATATCAGGCGAAGGTAGTGAAGTGTTGCCTTAAACAAAGAAACAAAACGTTGATTGACTCGCACGATTCATATCTTGCCGAAATACAAGCGAGATGGGCATTCCTACTTATAACGCATTGAAAAGAGATCAAGCGCATAGGCGGAGCGACATTGCACCCGCAGGTCGCTTGGAATTAACCAGGTTAATCCCAGCAACAATAACGCTCGCGAATAGGTTCCGCTCCGAGCGAGTGATTAGGAAATATGTTGGGAGTAAACGCAAATAGTGGTGCCCTCTAGACGGGCTTTACAACACTAGTCCCTGGTCCCCTCTCTATGACCTCTGTCTTTGCTCTCTGACTTTTAACTTAACACCGAGTGTGCGCTTACATGATTGTAACCTTTTTATTAATTAAAACACAGTTAAACTATATTCCAGTTTCCATTTATTTACATCAGGTTATGGGCCGTCCCATCCTGTTATTTTTCAAAAAGTTAAGCAAAATGAGTAATTTCAGTATAACATCAAACCGCGTGGCGCAAAGTTTTTTTTTTTTCAGCTTACATACTTTATATAAATTCGTCATTATGGCTACGAATACATTAACCGTACAAAAATTAACGGGAAGAGATAATTTTTCCACATGGAAATTTGCTATGGAAGCGTACTTGGAGCACGAGGAGTTGTGGGAATGTATAACCTCCGTGGGCTCCGTAGATACGAAAAGGGACACCAAAGCTAAGTCTAAGATTATACTTTCAATAGACCCACAGCTATATGTGCATGTTCAAGATGCCACAACTGCGAAAATGGTATGGGAAAAGCTATCCAAAGCATTTGAAGACTCCGGCCTGGTCCGTAAAGTTGGGCTTCTAAGAGATCTGATAAATACTAATCTCAATTCAAGTACAAACGTAGAAGATTATATCAATAAAATCATGTCAGCAGCACACAAATTGAGAGCAATAGGTTTCAATGTTGATGATGAGTGGCTCGGCACATTGATGTTAGCTGGGTTACCCGAAGAATACAAGCCTATGATTATGGGTATTGAGAGCTCTGGAATAAAGATTAGTGCCGATCTGATAAAGACTAAATTGTTACAAGAAGTGAAATCAGAAAGTACTACTACCGCTTTTTATGTAAAATCAAAGACATACCCTCAACCCAACAAAAATAATGCAAGTCACTCAGAAAAACCTAAGGGACCCCGATGTTACAATTGTAATAAAAATGGTCATATCAGCAAACATTGTTGGTTTAAAAACAAAAAAGAAGAAAATGATGATACAAACAATAGCTTTGTTGCCGCTTTCTCAGCCTCACTTTTGAATGACAGTTCTAGCTGGTATGTGGACTCAGGAGCATCTGCACACATGACAATGCACGACTACTGGCTTGAGAATAAAATAGCACCGCCTGTTGATAACATCAGGATTGCTAATAATAAAGTACTTCATGTACACAGCTGCGGTACAATCACTATTCAAGTACCAAATGCAACTACTGGAATCCCTGACTGTATTCAGGTGAATGATGTGTTGTACGTACCTGATCTATCCACAAATCTACTGTCTGTAAGTAAAATTATTTCCAATGGGAATCGAGTGGAATTCAATGGAAATGGGTGTGCACTAATAAACAAATCAAGAAGTGTAGTGGCCAATGCAAAGCTAATAAATAACACTTACAAATTAATAACCTGTCATAGTGAAAATGCAATGTCGGCAATTACTAAAGATAAATACCTATTGCACCAACGATTAGGTCATCTTAACTTTAATGATCTAAATAAGATTCCAGATTGTACATTGGGTGTAAAAATGTCTCAACAAAATAAAGAAATAACATGCACTTCTTGTTTGCAAGCAAAGCAGACCCGACAACCATTCAAGCATGAAGGTTCCCGAGCATCACAGTTATTAGAGCTTATCCACAGTGACGAGTGTAGACCGATGGAGAACCAGTCCATAGGAGGAGCAAGGTACTTCGTAACATTTATTGTCGATTTTTCCAAAAAAGTATTTGTTTATTTTCTAAAACAAAAATCAGAGGAGTTTGAAAAATGTATAGAATTCAAAAATAAAGTTGAAAATGAACTAGACTGTAGAATTAAAATATTAAGAAGTGATAATGGAAGTGAATACAGAAATCACAAAACTTTAGTATAAAACATGAGACAAGCACTCCATACACACCTGAACAAAACGGTGTAAGTGAAAGAATGAACCGGACTTTAGTTGAAAAGGCAAAGTCGATGTTATTTAATGCTTTATTACAGAAGGAGTACTGGGCAGAAGCTGTAGCAACCGCTGCATATATCATCAATCGATCACCAACTCGCTCACTGCCACAAGTCACTCCTGAGGAACGATGGACCGGATGCAAGCCTGACCTGAGCCATCTGAAAATATTTGGATGCCTAGCAATGGTACATATCCCGAAGGAGAAACGTCAAAAGTTAGATCCTAAATCACGTGAGTTGACATTTGTTGGATACAGCGACTGCACCAAAGGGTATCGTTTTATTGATAGGAAGAGTAGACATATTGTGATGAGTAGAGATGCAGTATTTTTAGAGGAAAGCATTAATCTAAATATTAACAAATCTCAGAAAAATTTGGACAAATTTAGAGTAAATGAGCGCACACTTAAACAGGCAGAAATAAATCAGAATAATTATTTTCATGACTCCAATATAACTAATTTTGAAGGAGAACCTGCAATTAATTCTAACAATGAAGAAACAAATAATGAAACAAGCTATAGTGACCATGATTCAAGTATGTATGAAGACCCTAATGATGAAACATATATACCTACAGACAGCTGTAGTTCACCCGAAATATGCCATGTGAATTTAAGACCCCGTCGACAAAACCTGCAAGAAAACATAGACAATGAAGATGAAAGTTTCACACTATCTAATAATTCAGAACTGAATTCATTTCTATGTTTGAATTCTGAGTCAGCTATAAGTCTCCTAGACAATGAGCCACAAAACCATGTTGAAGCATTAAGCAGTGAAAATTCAGATCTGTGGAAAATAGCAATGGAAACTGAATATCAATCATTACTTGAAAATAACACCTGGACTGTAGTAGACTTACCCGCAGGCAAAAAGTTGATTCCATGTAAATGGGTCTTTAAAACGAAGAGAAATGATCTTGGAGACATAGTACGATACAAAGCTCGCCTTGTCATAAAGGGATTTAAACAGACAAAAGGAATTGATTATCATGAAGTTTATGCTCCTGTAGTTCGCTATACATCGATTAGATACTTGGTCGGTTTGGCAGCAAGATACGGACTAAAAATCCATCAAATGGATGCCATTTCTACAGGGAGAGGTTGAAGAAGAAATTTAATGTCTTTACCACCTTGTTATGAAGTAGAAAACAAAGTGTCGACTTAACAAAGCTCTGTATGGCTTAAAACAAGCCAGTCGTCAATGGAACAAAAAGCTAAATACCGCTCTTTTAGAGATTGGGTTAGAAAAATCAACGATGGATCCCTGCATATACTACAGAATTAATAATGAACATGATATATTTTTTATAGCAGTCTACGTAGACGATTTACTATGTTTCTTTAACAGTGACAATTCTGCAACAATTATAAAAGAAAAATTGCAAGAAATGTTTAAAATGAAATATCTGGGTGAGGCTATCAGCAATGTATTGGACTCAAAATTTCGCAAAGTAAAGATTTAGATGAAATATCTCTGGATCAATCACTTTACATTGAGAAAATTTTACACAGATTCAGAATTTTTAACTGCAAATCTGTATCAACACCGTTTGAAGCTGGAACTCAACTAAAAAAGGCTGAAAATAAAACGAAATTCTACAGAATATTCCTTATCAAGAAGCTGTTGGGTGCTTACTATACTTATCACAAGGTACACGTCCTGACATAACATATGCTGTCAACTCAGCAAGCAGATTCAACAACAAACCTACAATGCAACACTGGACTGCTGTGAAAAGAATATTTGTTTTCTAAAAGGAACTATTAATATGAAACTAACTTTCAAAAGGAACAACAACAATACAACGTGTTCCTTTTGATTTCCCATAAATTAAGGATGAAGGTTAGACCGCCTTAAGGAACGACATGTTAATTTTTTTTTCGAAATAATCATTTTTTTTCAATTATTTTTTTTTTTTTTTTTTTAAATATAGATAATAGATAAATAGATAAATATTGGACAACATCACATACATTGCTCTGATCCTGTAGTAAGTAGCCAAAGCACTTGTGTTATAGAAATCAGAAACAACGACGGTACCACAACACCCAAACCCGAGACAATATGGAAAAGTTATTTTTCTACATTGACCCGACCGGGAATCGAACCCGGAACCTCAGAGATAGCGACACCAAGTCCGGTATGCTCGCCTCTCGGCTACGGAGGTCGTCGAATTACAAGTGGCAACTTCTAAGGTTTTTACCATTTATATTGACCGAGGCGACTATTTGCGTAATATTTAAGGCGCAATCTGTCATGCTATCAAAAACTCAATGGAATTGTATAACTTGTATAACTCTAACACAGTGCGACTGAGACATTATTTTCTTTCGACAAACACTTTTTTTTACGTTATAGCATCGTTGGTTAAAGTTATGGGAAATCAAAAAGAACACATTGTATAGTTGGCTACTGTGATGCGGATTGGGCTAGTGACGCAGTAGATAGAAGATCCTGTACTGGATATTTATTTATTTTTCAGGGTGCTTGTATAAGCTGGAACTCAAAAAAACAAACTACAGTCCCTCTTTCCAGCACTGAAGCCGAATACATGTCTTTTGCCTCGGCTGTACAAGAATTACTTTGGATGCAACAGCTTGAGAATAATATCTGTCAAAACTTTTCAGGTATGCCAATTACTTTGTACTGTGATAATCAAAGTGCTATAAGTATTTCAGGTTCTGATGCCTATCAAGACCGCAGCAAACACATAGACGTCAGATACCACTTTGTCAAAGAAAAAATTGCTGCTGGCCAAGTACGCATGGAGTATATGTGTACTGACAAGATGATTGCTGATGCATTGACCAAGGGTCTTCCTCACTCCAAGCTCCGTGTCTTCACCACTGCGATGGGTTTGCGTTCAAGGGAGGATGTTGGAGTAAACGCAAATAGTGGTGCCCTCTAGACGGGCTTTACAACACTAGTCCCTGGTCCCCTCTCTATGACCTCTGTCTTTGCTCTCTGACTTTTAACTTAACACCGAGTGTGCGCTTACATGATTGTAACCTTTTTATTAATTAAAACACAGTTAAACTATATTCCAGTTTCCATTTATTTACATCAAAATACCTGGTTAAAAACCTTTATGAACCAGTATTTTTTGAACCGTTCCCTAGCCCTGCTTTAAAAGATATTTTGTTAATTTCGAGAATTATTTCATGTTTAAATCAATTAAACGGACTTTACTTAATAGCGACGTATTAGTATTTTTTCTTGTTTAAATTAATAATTTTAAGATGTTTTTTACCTATATTAAAAAAACAATGTCAATGTCTATGTCGTCTAATTAGGGAAATAATCATTTTCTTAAAACAAATGAATCTGTCTTGGTATGTAGATATTTGTCTTTTTCTATGAAAACTGTTTTAACCGTGCCGGAAGCCAGTGGCTGCGCTTCCGCCCGGCTCTGCACCCAGCCCTGCATGGCCCGCTCCCAATGCGTTTTTGACCAGAACATTTTGAAAATGACACCACTAACATACAATGTAAAAATGTACATTTATTATTTAACTTAATTAGGTATTTTAAAATTAAATCAAAAGTGACATACTTTATTGTTTCTACTATCTCCAAGGCCCCATCGTGTTTTTCCTGTAACAAGCAAATAAAACACAAATAAAATTAATTTGAACATTAAAAAATGCATAGAGATCTATAATTTTTGCCCAGATAAAATTATAGGAATTTTAATAGGGGGTAAGAAGATTCATAAGTTGAAGTATTCATATAATTTGCGTTAGATTGGTATTTTTATTTTATTTCTGTAGATGCTGCTTAAGTAGAGATGAACAGGTGGTCATGAAATAATAATAAATATTTTTTTATTTTTTTATTTCCCATATTTCCATAAAAACCTTAGGTACATAACAATATAGGTATCCCTGGCTTTTGTGCTAGGTTTAACACCTGTGTTACACAAAATATTTCTAACACCAGTCCTTCGGGCACCGGTTCGGGAGGCTCATGAGAGGCGACCGGGTGTGGCCTCATAGCCGGCGGGATGTGCTCTTCTTGAGCCGGGAACAGAGAGGCCACTAAATTCTGAAGGAGCGCTGGCTCCAGAGTCTCGGTGATCGGAGGCGCTCAGAGACGGAGCTTCCCTCTGACTGTCCGAAAGGGGCGCCCCCACGGATCCTGATTGAGCGTAGCCAGCAGCTCGTGTCTCGCCTTCGTTTTCGCGATCTTGCGGCGATCGATCGCTCAGCGAAGAGCGGGCCGCCCTGGTCCGGGTCTCTATTTTGCCGTCTTAGGTGGCGGGAGGAAGCTCTGGGCTTTGCACGCTTAGCGCATCTGCTTCAGCTCCTCGACCACCAGTAGACTTGGCGTTTCTGAGGCAGGGGTTTGAACCGGGGCATCGCCGCATCGCAGACGTACGTCATAGCCCCCCAAAACCACTCAAAGTCAAAAGTCAAAGTCAAAAATTATTTATTCAGTTTAGGACAGAAAATTGCCACTTATGAACGTCAATAATAACATTATTGGCCCATATGGGGCCAGAACATGTCACCTTATTTTTTGGGCCCTACTAGCGCTTCGAGACAAGACACAGACAATCTGGCAAGTGCTGGGAAGAAACGCCGGAAAAAACTCAGTCACCACTAGCTGCCACAAAAAATATGTTATGGTACCGTCGTTGTTTCTGATTTCTGTAACACAAGTGCTTTGGCTACTTACCACAGGATCAGAGCAATGTATGTGATGTTGTCCAATATTTAATCAGTTTAGTGCAGGCTGGACTGACCATACATCTTTCTCATCATCTTTTCTTGTCATCAAGATAGTCTTGAATTTTATAATACCCCTTAGACATTAGTGTAGTTTTGACATGTGACTTTAATTTATTAAGTTCGATAACATTTTAAGGTATTTTATTTTTAAAAAATATACAATTTCCCAAGAATGAATTACTTGTTTTGGCTAATCTAAAGTTTGGGACTACAAGTTTGTTTTTGTTTCTTGTGTTATATGAATGAATATCATTTTTTTTTATAAAAAGATCAAATTTTTTGCGTGCGTACATGATATCATCAAATATGTATTGAGAGGCCACAGTGAGTATGTCGATTTCTTTAAAGAAATCTCTCAGGGATTCGCGCGGATTAAGTTTGTAAATAGCACGAATGGCTCTTTTTTGTAAAATAAAGATGGTATCGATGTCCGCAGTAGAACCCCATGAGAGAAGACCATAAGACATAATACTATGAAAGTAACTAAAATACACGAGCCTTGCCGTAATGTCAATTAGATGTCAAATTTTTCTAACCGCAAAGGCAGCTGAAGCAAGTCTCCCAGCCAAAGTGTCAACATGTGGTCCCCATTGCAACTTCGAATACAATGTAATGGACAGAAAAACAGTTTGAGTTTGATAGATCAAGTTTTCTGCCTGTTCATCGACCCGGACGAGTCCGCTAAGGTCAGGTAGCCATGCCTTCACCAAGGCGGCCTCCCGTAGTATGTCCCGGTCAAGAGCCTTAACCCTCCATCGAGGCTACGCCGGCGTACGGCTAGGCGGGCTTGGTGCTTGGGTGTTGGTCGAGGCGGAGAGGTCGAATCAGATGTTTCGGTGGTCCGAAAATGACCTTCCCTCTGTGAGCACTCGCCAACCGCCTACTCGAGCTGCGATCTCCGGGAAGGCAAACGTCAGATCGACAATCGACTCCACTGGGGAGTACGCACGTCGGCACGTTGCCACGGTTTAAGATGACAAGTCTCGCTGCCGTGGCCCAGTCTAGGACCAGCTCCCCACGGGAGTTTGTGGCTCGTTCGCCCCTGGTTGTCGCCCTGGCATTGAAATCGCCAGCGACGAGGACAGGGAGAGGCAAATGCATGAGGACAGGCAGCACTTCTGCTGAAGGGGAGGTACACCCCCGCTAGCAACATTCCTGCACTTGGCCACGACGTAGCCGATTCCCCGTGACACCACTTTCAGTTGCACTCCAGACACCAGCATGGCTGCCAGGCCCTCCAGATTATGTAAAATGTATGTTACTAACCCACATATAAATTACTAGCTATCTGATATAATCGATTTTTATTTAGTTTACGGCAACAATTTTTTTTTTAATTCTTTGATAGGCCTTTGCCGACGGTCCGATAACTTCGCCAATGTCGGGTTCGCAGAGGCATGTGATTTATATAATTTAGAAGGAAACAAACAATTTGTAACATATAGCCTCGCCCTTGTCTCTACAAAGTGGCCATACTACTACCCACACCATATATATATATATAAAACTAAGTCGGGTTAGTTACACCATTTATAAGTCAAGAACGGCTAGACCGATTTAAATGATCTTTGGTTTGTTGGATTTGTATTTGCCCCGAATAGCAGAATAACTATTAAAAGACCAGAAAAATAAAAATAAAAGTGGCGGTACGAAGTTCGCCAGGACAACTAGTCTATATCTACAGAGTGTAACGAAAAGGTGAAATAAAACTTTAAGGGGTTATTCTACGGCTATTTTGAGATTTCGATGTTGGTCCCGTAGAAAAAGTTGATGTAATTTAGCCGTAGAATAACCCCTTAAAGTTTTATTTCACCTTTTCGTTACACTCTGTATATGTAATACAGTGGTGGTCATATAATTAAGAACGCTGATTTAAAGAGAAGATTTTTTCAAACTAAAACGCAAAACTTATTGCATGCATTTTTAATTTATTTCTCTCGGTATCGTAAAACTTTTCTATAATACCACTTTATTAATTGATACACATGATTAGCTTAAAATAAATAGACAAACTTTTTACACTACTTCTAAACATAGTATTCCTATTTACTGGCTGGTCACGTAATTAAGAACGCTAAATGTTTATACCTTTATTCAAATTTAAATAGAGAACATTCAGTCAATTTGTTACTGTTTGTATAATTTTGGCGCCATTTAGTGCTGTACAAGATTAAAAGTGATTGCTTCCTATGAAAAAACAATGGGAAATAAATTTTATAAAAAAAAACCGACTTCAAAACACTAAAATGCTAAAAATAATCCTAACACTTAAGTACCTAATCAGTTAATTTTGGAGTCGGTGCAAACAAAAACATTGAATCTCTTATCGGCTGGCTTTTGGAGTCGGTGCCGACTCCAAAATTAAGTGATTAGGTACTTAAGTGTTAGGATTATTTTTAGCATTTTAGTGTTTTGAAGTCGGTTTTTTTTTATAAAATTTACTTATTTCATCTATTTTAGTGATAAATCCTAATCTAACTGCTGAACACCGATTTCATCCCCTATTTTCCTACCCTTAGGGGTGATTTTTACTTTTCAAACTTTTATCATAGCATCTTTGAAGTATAAGCTATTCAATAAAACAAAAATCATCAAAATCGGCTCATATTTGTCGAAGATAGGTAACAAGAACCACAACCAAAATATTATCTGAGTATATATTTGTTGATTTTCTCAAAAAGTTCTAAATCAATTTCGATAAAATTGATATGGGACCACCTCTGAAGTATGATCTACCAAACAAAAAAAGAATCATTAAAATCGATTCATAATTGGCGGAGTAATCGCGTAACAAACATACAGTCGAATTGAGAACCACCTCCTTTTTTGAAATCGGTTGAAAATAAAAGTTGTGATAAATCTACAAGGGAAGTAATAATAAAATTTCGCCGGAAGAATTGGTCTTATAAAAAGATAGCCGACTATCTGCAATGTTCAAAAACGATGGTTTTCCATGCTGTAAAGCATTTTGCTACGTATCTACTTCGAATGTTCCACGTGTACCTAAACAGAGAAAAACAACTCCTCGAGATGACCGAAACATCGTTCGTATGGCAAAACAAAATCCTATTAAAGGGTCCAATGAGCTAATAATAAAATTTCGCCGGAAGAATTGGTCTTATAAAAAGATAGCCGACTATCTGCATCATCATCATCTATACGGTCAATCCCGGTTGCGTCCAAAGCCGTTGCTTTGGAGCCCAGGGTCCGCTTTCCTTGATTTGCTCCTCCACTTCGCGCGGTCTTGAGCGTCTCTAGTTGTGAGATCATTGGCACGCATGTCAGCCCTCACAACGTCAAGCCAGCATTTCTTGGGTCTACCCCTTTTGCCAGGACCTGGCGGTGGCGGCATGGCCAGACATTTGTTTCCTACGTAGCTTGCCGGTTTCCGCAAAACATGGCCGTACCAGCGTAGGCGACTCTCCTGCAGTTTGTCTGCAATATCACGGACACGAAGGCTACCGCGGATGCGCGAGTTCCTCACGCGGTCCTTACGCGTGACTCCGCACATCCACCGCAGCATATTCATCTCCGTGACACGCAGCTCCTGCTTGTGTCGCTCAAGTAGCGGCCATGCTTCGCTGCCATATAAAAGAACAGGCCTAATGATGGACTTATAGATCTGTCCTTTAAGCTTAACCGGCATTCTGGGGTCACAAATGACACCAGTCACCTCTCGCCATTTGGCCCACGCAGCAGCAATGCGTGCTTTGACGTCGCAATCGATGTCTCCGGACGCGTGAAGTACAGATCCAAGGTATATGAACTGGTCCTTGCGCTCGACCTTGTCTCCGCCTATGCGAACGGGTGTTGGATCTGTAGAGTTACAGGCCAGGTACTCGGTCTTCGCCACATTGAGTTTCAGACCACCGCTCTCAAGCGACTGCTTCCACTCGTTCACCCGTCTCACCAGCCTGCCCCTGTCCGCGTCCACCAGTGCGATATCGTCAGCATACATCAGCAGCCATGGTGGCTGCTCATGTGAGTCTCTGATGCTGTCTGACACAACGTCTAATATCACACTGAACAGAAACGGACTGAGGACGGAACCCTGGTGTACTCCGACGGTGATGGGGAACGGTTTGGTGTCGCCAACAGCGGTCCGAACCATAGAATCGGAGCTGCGGTACATGTCCCGAATAATGTCAATATATGCCTCGGGGACCCCTTTGGATCTCAGTGCCCACCAGATCACCACTCGAGGGATACAGTCGAAGGCCTTCTGCAGATCAAGAAAGAGCAAGTGCAGAGGCGTGTTCTTCGCCCTGTATCTCTCCATGACGGTCCTTAGGGCGAAGACAGGGTCCATAGTACTGTTGCCAGGACGAAACCCATATTGACACCCCGAGACATCACACTCCTGTCGGATCCGGGAGTCCACAATCCGCTCAAGGAGCTTCATGGTGTGGGACATGACCTTTATACCGCGGTAGTTGCTGCACTCTTGCACTGATCCCTTGCCTTTGAAGACCGGAGTAATAATACTCATTCTCCATTGGCTCGGGATCAGCCCGCTTAAGAGTATGCGGTTGTAAAGGTAGGTTAGGATGTCCACACCAAGAGGGCCCATCGCCTTCCAGGCTTCGATTGGGACTCCATCGGCTCCGACAGCTTTACGATTCTTCATGCGGCGAAGAGCAAACTGGACTTCTTCAGGCGTTACCGGTGGTACTAGTCCCTGATTCGGAGGGAGGTCCGGTGGCTGCACCTCTTTGTGCTGCTTATTCAGCAACTCGTGGAAATAAGAGCGCCATCTCTCCTTCACCGCGAGGTCCTCGCATAGAAGGTTGCCCCCAGGGTCTTTAACACAGCGACACTGGGAAATATCCTGTGCCGCTTTGACCCTGGAGCGCGCTAACTTATAGATTAGCT
Source organism: Anania hortulata (assembly GCA_963576865.1). NCBI lineage: Eukaryota > Metazoa > Arthropoda > Insecta > Lepidoptera > Crambidae > Anania > Anania hortulata. The sequence goes on along the minus strand of OY756389.1, from coordinate 15,473,127 downwards.
TTTGCCCCTCAGACGATTCCAACTTGTCATAGAGCGTATGAAAGTGGTCTCGCCTGGCTCTGGCTACAGCTCTCTTAGCAGCGCGTTTTGCACCCTTGTACGCGTCGTGGTCTTCAGGAGATCTGGACGCTTGCCACTTTTTAAAGAGGGCTTTCTTCACCCTAATCTCCTCTTGGACTGAGTCGTTCCACCACCAAGTCTCCTTGTCACATTTGCGACCGCCCTGAGATAAGCCAAGCACCGCTTTCGCTGCATCAGTGACGGTTGCCTGAATCCTATCCCAGTATTTTTGGACTGGTTCGCCATCACTACCGTCGCACTTGTCGCCGATAGTTGAGGCGAACTTCTGGGACGTGTCTTTATCAAGCTTCCACCATCTGATTTGGCGTCGGCAGCGCTCGATACGCTTGATCTTGGGCTTTACGCGGAGATCCATGACAAGTAGACGGTGTTGTGCAGCGAGACTCTCACCGGGTATGACTTTGCAGTTGGCCACTTTACTGATGTGGTGTCTCCTGGTGAGTAGGAAATCGATCTGAGTGGCATGCCTCCCGCTCCTGTAGGTGATAAGGTGCTCGGTTTTCTTTTTGAAATACGTGTTCACAATGGCAAGGTCAGCAGCCGCACGTCCGGAGGATATCCCCACCTTCTGCATTACGACCACCGTACCCATAACCACCATGAACACGCTCAAACTCCTCACACCGTTCACCCACATGACCGTTCAGATCGCCACCCACAACAATCCCCTGCGACAACGGGATACCGCTAAGCACTCCACCAAGCAGACCCCAGAACGCCATTCTCTCAGCCTCGCCACAACCGGCCTGTGGCGCGTAAGCACTTATCAAGTGGGTGACAACCCCTTCGACAAGCACCCCCACGACCATCAGCCGATCGCTGTAGCGTTTCACTTCCAGAATGTCGTTCTGCAATCCTTCGGAGAGGACCACGGCCACCCCATTCGCTCCACCAGGTGCACCCGTGTAGATCAGTTTGTAGCCATTCCCAATTAACCGGGATCTGCTGCCTTTCCACCGAGTCTCCTGCAGGAACGCCACGTCCACCCTCCGCCTGAAGAGTACGTCGGCCAACTCCCTCGCGCGTCCGGTTAGCGTGCCAATGTTTAAAGTCGCGAAGCGGAGTTTCCGGTGTGGGGCTCGCGTCTTTGGCCGTGCCCGCCCGTGGCACGGTAGCCCTAGCCCACTTGTCAGTCGGGCGATGCTCCTGCGCGCCGTTTTGCGGCGGCGCCCTATCGGTGACAATTACTTTACAATGACGTACCATGTTGTGTGGCGGGGTTGGCTTTTACAGGAGCGACTGCCGTCCGACCCCCCAACCCCGAAAGGAAAGCCTGCGCCAGAGCCTCGTCCGTTGTTTGGCAGGTGCACCGACTGGCAGGTGAGGTTGGCTTGGGCCCAAAAGGTCTTGGTTGGGCCCCTTACACCCGATAGCCGACTATCTGCAATGTTCAAAAACGATGGTTTTCCACGCTGTAAAGCATTTTGCTACGTATCAAACTACTTAGAATGTTCCACGTGTACCTAAACAGAGAAAAACAACTCCTCGAGATGACCGAAACATCGTTCGTATGGCAAAACAAAATCCTTTTAAAGGGTCCAATGAGCTGTGAAAAGAATATTTTGATGAAAACAACCCTTCAGCAATCTCAGCACGCACTATTCGAATTCGAAATCGCAAAAAAAAAAACATTCCCATACTAAAACGCGACCAGCTGACATCAGTTTGTACGGAAACGTTTTTTTTTTTTTGAGATTTTGATGTTGGTCCCATAGAAAAAGTTGATGTAATTTAGCCGTAGAATAACCCCTTAAAGTTTTATTTCACCTTTTTGTTACACACTATACAGTTGTGGTCATATAATTAAGAACGATTAGAAGTTCTAGAAGTTTTTTATTTAAATCATGTCATACACAGAGATGTGTGCCTTCTGAGAAGCAACTAGTTATATTATAAAATAGACACATTAATAGAGCAACGTGTCTTAGGAATAAATAATTAAATCGCTAACTATTTTTCTTCACATTTTATTTATTTTACCAAAGTAACACATTCAAATAATACTGAAGCTGGACAAATAATTAAGAACGATTTATTAAACTGCTCGTGAATTGTTTTGTATAACACTTACATTTAAAAAATCACAATAGCGCGGAAAATATAAAAAGCAATTTAATACATTTTTAACTAAAATTAATAGTTTACGTGCACGGCTTTTAAATACTGCTTAACACCGGCGAGGCATTGACTATAAATTTTTGACATTTCGCAAGCGAAATAGAGTTCCATTCTTCTAAAAAAACGTCGTACAACTCTCTTAAATTCCTACACTGTATTTGAAACCTTTTTCTTTACTTCGAACCACAGATTCTCTATTGGGTTTAGATCTGGGCTGTTAGCTGGCCAGTCTAAGACAGAAACTGATTGCGCTGTAAGAAATTCCTTTACGGTCCGTGCAGTGTGCTTTGGATCATTGTCATGCTGGAATGTCCAAATAACCGGTAGAAAGTCTTCAGCATAAGGTAACATTGTTTCTTCCAGTATATTTTTGTATTGGAACTGATCCAAGTTACCTTCTATCAACTTTACAGGTCGAGCACCATGTCCAGAAAAGCACCCCCAAATTTTCACATTTCCACCACCGTGCTTTAATGTAACTTTCGTGTACTTAGGGTCGAATGCTGTATTCGGGGGACGTCGAACATATCGTTTTCCATCAGAACATACTCTGTTAATTTTCGTCTCGTCAGAAAAAAGTACATTTTTCCACTGTCGCACAGTCCAGTTTTCATACTTTCTCGCAAATGCAAGCCGGGCTTGCCTGTGGCAGTTTCAACATGGGTACCTTTCTTGCTATCCTACCGTGCAATTTTTCTTCTACCAAACGTCTTCGAATAGTGCGTGCTGAGATTGCTGAAGGGTTGTTTTCATCAAAATATTCTTTTCACAGCTCATTGGACCCTTTAAAAGGATTTTGTTTTGCCATACGAACGATGTTTCGGTCATCTCGAGGAGTTGTTTTTCTCTGTTTAGGTACACGTGGAACATTCTAAGTAGTTTGATACGTAGCAAAATGCTTTACAGCGTGGAAAACCATCGTGTTTGAACATTGCAGATAGTCGGCTATCTTTTTATAAGACCAATTCTTCCGGCGAAATTTTATTATTAGCTCATTGGACCCTTTAAAAGGATTTTGTTTTGCCATACGAACGATGTTTCGGTCATCTCGAGGAGTTGTTTTTCTCTGTTTAGGTACACGTGGAACATTCGAAGTAGTTTGATACGTAGCAAAATGCTTTACAGCATGGAAAACCATCGTTTTTGAACATTGCAGATAGTCGGCTATCTTTTCAACCGACTTCAAAAAAGGAGGAGGTTCTCAATTCGACTGTATGTTTTTTTTTTTTTTTTTGTATATTTGTTACGCGATTACTCTGCCAATTATGAATCGATTTTAATGATTCTTTTTTTGTTCGGTAGATCACACTTCAGAGGTGGTCCCATAAAAATTTTATCGAAATTGATTTAGAACTTTCTGAGAAAATCAACAAATATATACCCAAATAATATTTTGGTTGTGGTTCTTGTTACCTATCTTCGACAAATATGAGCCGATTTTGATGATTTTTGTTTTATTGAATAGCTTATACTTCAAAGATGCTATGATAAAAGTTTGAAAAATAAAAATCACCCCTAAGGGTAGAAAAATAGGGGATGAAATCGGTGTTCAGCAGTTAGACTAGGATTTATCACTAAAAATAGATGAAATAAGTAAATTTTATTAAAAAAAATAAAACCGACTTCAAAACACTGAAATGCTAAAAATAATCCAAACACTTAAGTACCTAATCAGTTACTTTTGGAGTCGGTGCAAACAAAAACATTGAATCTCTCATCGGCTGGCACCGACTCCAAAAGTATCTGATTAGGTACTTAAGTGTTTGGATTATTTTTAGCATTTCAGTGTTTTGAAGTCGGTTTTATTTTTTTTAATAAAATTTACTTATTATAAGACCAATTCTTCCGGCGAAATTTTATTATTACTTCCCTTGTAGATTTATCACAACTTTTATTTTCAACCGACTTCAAAAAAGGAGGAGGTTCTCAATTCGACTGTATGTTTTTTTTTTGTATGTTTGTTACGCGATTACTCCGCCAATTATGAATCGATTTTAATGATTCTTTTTTTGTTTGGTAGATCATACTTCAGAGGTGGTCCCATATCAATTTTATCGAAATTGATTTAGAACTTTTTGAGAAAATCAACAAATATATACTCAGATAATATTTTGGTTGTGGTTCTTGTTACCTATCTTCGACAAATATGAGCCGATTTTGATGATTTTTGTTTTATTGAATAGCTTATACTTCAAAAATGCTATGATAAAAGTTTGAAAAATAAAAATCACCCCTAAGGGTAGGAAAATAGGGAATGAAATCGGTGTTCAGAAGTTAGATTAGGATTTATCACTAAAATAAATGAAATAAGTAAATTTTATAAAAAAAAAAAAACCGACTTCAAAACACTAAAATGCTAAAAATAATCCTAACACATAAGTACCTAATCACTTAATTTTGGAGTCGGCACCGACTCCAAAAGCCAGCCGATAAGAGATTCAATGTTTTTGTTTGCACCGACTCCAAAATTAACTGATTAGGTACTTAAGTGTTAGGATTATTTTTAGCATTTTAGTGTTTTGAAGTCGGTTTTTTTTTATAAAATTTATTTCCCATTGTTTTTTCATAGGAAGCAATCACTTTTAATCTTGTACAGCACTAAATGGCGCCAAAATTATACAAACAGTAACAAATTGACTGAATGTTCTCTATTTAAATTTGAATAAAGGTATAAACATTTAGCATTCTTAATTACGTGACCAGCCAGTAAATAGGAATACTATGTTTAGAAGTAGTGTAAAAAGTTTGTCTATTTATTTTAAGCTAATCATGTGTATCAATTAATAAAGTGGTATTATGGAAAAGTTTTACGATACCGAGAGAAATAAATTAAAAATGCATGCAATAAGTTTTTTTTGAGATTTTAATGTTGGTCCCATAGAAAAAGTTGATGTAATTTAGCCGTAGAATAACCCCTTAAAGTTTTATTTCACCTTTTTGTTACACACTGTATATATAAATCAATCTCTATTTCCCTTGGTCATCGCATCACGCGTGAACGGATGGAGCAAATTTGCTAATATTTTTTTGTTGTGTTAATTACTGTCAGAAGGTTCTTACGGAAAAATTATTTAAGAAAGTTAAGATCACGGGAACGAAGTCGCGGGCAACAGCTAGTTCTAAATAAAAATAACATTTCTATATAATCTATATATATATACATATAAGAAAGTCGGGTTAGTATCACGATTTATAAGTTCAGAACGGCTGGACCGATTTTTTTTTATCTTTGCTGTTGAATTTGTCTCTGCCCCAAATAGTAGAATAACTACAAAAACACGAAAAAATTCACGAAAAAAAATGTATGAAGGGGCGGTACAAAGTTTGCCGGGACAGCTAGTATAAGTATAAAACAAAGTCGGATTAGTTACACCATTTATAAGTCAAGAACGGTTGGACCGGTTTAAATGATCTTTGGTGTGTTGGATTTGTATTTGCCCCGAATAGCAGAATAACTATTAAAAAACCAGAAAATACCCAAAAAAAAAACCTTTGGTCATTGCATCACGCACGTGTGAACGGATGGAACAATTTGACTAATTCTTTTTTTGCTGTGTTAATTATAGTCAGGAGAAGGTTCATTTGAAAGAAAAAATTTAAAAAAGTTGCGCAGAAAACTGAAGACCACACGAACGAAGTCCGTGCTCCGTGCAACAGCTAGTTTTAAATTAAAATAACATTTAACTTACGACACAAATATTTATTAGACGAAACACAAAAATAAAATAATACCACCCTTGTTATAATTTAATATTATTATACACAGAAACATAATTACATAAATATTTGACAATTAACGAAGAAGGAAAGGAGAGAAGGAATTGGAAGTTCATGGGACGGGGAACTTTAGTAGGGAGAAAGTGGTTAACGAAATGGGAAATTTTTAAAAATTAAAGAAAAATGGTCTAGGCCTCATCAAGGCAACATTCACAAAGCGAGCTATCATAAATCCGGAGCTTATTTAAGAAAACTGGTGTACAGGCATGACCGATTCTGAGGCGACAAATGTGACGTTTTTCGGAAACCTATGCTTAAAAAACCAGTTTACAAGGAATAATGAAGAAAAAGGAATAATGCTGGATATCACCACAACGACAGCCCTTAATTTTTGATAAATGATTCCATCTTGATTGCCAATCAACTGTCAGGTGTTTTTGAGCAAGGGAAACAATGTCATTGGGATAGTTGGAACCAAAAGTCACTCCAATATCAATAGCCTTTTTCGCCCAGCCATCCACCTCCTCATTACCGCTGATACCACAATGGCCCGAACTCCAAGCCAGTGCCACTTCAATATTTGAGGTATGACAGTATTTTATTTTTATATTTATTTTAGGAAAACCACGGTTTACATATTGGTAATAGGAATATACGATATTTATAAACCACTTATAGGTCTTCATAGGTAGCATTAACATAATGTAGTAATCAGAAAAAACAGCATCTAACACACACACGCCAAGCACACTGATACAGCATAAAATACGAAAATACGAACGCGCCAATATAATACATAATGTTGGCCACTAAGTTACACACGTTCATCGCCGCCAGAAATGAACCGTCCGACCAACAACTGCCTCGCCGCCGTAACACTGGTGCGGAAGATTTCGATGCCAGTAACTTGAAAAATTTTGTTCAGCTTACGACTAGCGCGCCAATCAAAATTGTTTCGCCTGTAGTTAGAATATACTTGGAGTTTGTGTAACGGATTATTACGCCTCAAAGTCTTACTAGTGCCATAAAGGTTGATTTTAGCAAGAAGGGCTGTCTATGTCAGCTGTGATAATTTTTAGGAGATAGATAATGTCAGCTATTTCGCGTCTGGTGACAAGAGGGAGGAGATGGTGCTTCCTACAGAGAAAGTAGTTGGCTGAATTGTACCCGATTCTAGTGCGAAAACCAATAAACCTAATGAATTTCTTTTGGATACCCTCCAGGCATGATATGTTAGTATTGTATTGCTGGTTCCAGATCTGCGATGCATATTCTAGGTAGCTGCGGACAAAAGTGACCGTCAAATTCGACTGTCACAATAATGTTTGTACAAAGGTCTAGTTTCATATAAAAAAGTGACTATCTGCGAAAGTGACTGTGCAAATGTGTCTTATTTGCGAACCTCTTTTGCAGCCACTTTATTTTGCAAAAGTTATGATCTGTATTAATTAAACCTTACCCTTTGACCAGAGAGTACACAGCAGACACAATAGTTTCCCCTATTGTGTTCTCATTGATGAAACGATTATGCACTTTTGTGTAGTCTTTTACGATTATTCACTTTTGTGTACCTCTACTATACTGTCAAGTTCATAAAAAAAAATTAAAATGAGTTAAATATTAAATAAGCACTTTATTCATGAAATATTAAACAAAATAATAATAAGTATGTAGTCTAGTAAAAGGTTACACATGTTGATTAGCTCTGAATGGACAAACAATTGAGACATTCATCACAGTAAAAATAGGTATTTATAGAATATGCTCTTCCAAATGATATTTTAAACTATTTATTATATGTATCACTACAAGGGTGGAGGAAGTTCGCGTAATGTGGATCAAAATATCTTTCAAGTTTCATATCACATTAAACAATCAAGTGTAAATGTAAATTTACCTTAATAAATAGATGATTTCTCCGTCAGTTAAAAGCGCTAATGCATTGTTAGCATGGCCAAGCAGTCAATTCAGGCGTCAGGCGAGTGAAAACTACGCAACAGTGTGTACCTTACTAAAAAAAGCCGACACCTTGACAAAACACGAGGTCAATACACTCTGCTGCAAGATCCATGTGATGTTGTGAGAAATAGCCAAATTCAACGACACCATTTGTAATGAGGCTACATAAATAGTCTCAATGAAAAAGTTGCGACTAAACAACACATTTTTACAATATATATGTATTTATAGTAATACTTTTATAAACACTACGTCCGAAATTACTTCGAGTTATTAGAAATATTTCAGTGCATTGTTTCTTAACATTACATTATACTGATCTAGAGAAATAGACACAAAACAGAATTTAGTTACTGCCAACGTGAGTTTAACAACCTACAATGAATTAAATGATTTCCTTACCGAACCATGACCTGAAGTGAGGGGCCATGTATAAACAATAGGTTCCGCGCCTGCAGGAGAATGCAGGCGTAAATCCAATGCCATGATAGAAAACCCGCTGCATTAATGCACACACTTTTCACTTATACACTAAAATTATCACTAAAAACATTAGATAATAACATAATTTCACTGCACTTTCACACACACACACACTGCGAACCACCGGGCGCCATGTTGAAATTATTTCTAATTTCCAAACATGGCCGACATTTTGGTGTGGCAAGATCAAAAAAATATATATCGTTAAACAATCAAGTTGTCAGCTTTACAAATAACGTTTTTGTAAAAATATCGTTATAAAAACACCAAACAAAGTAAATATTAAGCAATACAATATGCCGACGACATAATATTAGGTACGTCGTCGGCGTATCGATTAATAATTATTCATTGGATAAATGGAGTCGTCTGCATGCAAACGATCGCTGTTTTGTAAAATTAAATGCTTAAGGCAAATGGTTAAATATCTCGTCAATTTGTAGTAGTCCGGGAAAACGGTCTATTCGAGCGTCAAATTGTAGTAACTAGTTCTATTTTTTACCACCAGAGTAGCTGTTTATCGAAGCAACATTAACGACGTCAAGTAGAACAACCATTTCTATAAAAGTATTATTTAAAAAAATAAAACCGACTTCAAAACACTAAAATGCTAAAAATAATCCTAACACTTAAGTACCTAATCAGATACTTTTGGAGTCGGTGCCAGCCGATGAGAGATTCAATGTTTTTGTTTGCACCGACTCCAAAAGTAACTGATTAGGTACTTAAGTTTTAGGATTATTTTTAGCATTTTAGTGTTTTGAAGTCGGTTTTATTTTTTTAAATAAAATTTACTTATTTCATCTATTTTTAGTGATAAATCCTAATTTAACTGCTGAACACCGATTTCATCTCCTATTTTCCTACCCTTAGGGGTTATTTTTCAAACTTTTATTATAGCATCTTTGAAGTATAAGCTATTCAATAAAACAAAAATCATCAAAATCGGCTCATATTTGTCGAAGATAGGTAACAAGAACCACAACCAAAATATTATCTGGGTATATATTTGTTGATTTTCTCAAAAAGTTCTAAATCAATTTCGATAAAATTGATATGGGACCACCTCTGAAGTATGATCTACCAAACAAAAAAAGAATCATTAAAATCGATTCATAATTGGCGGAGTAATCGCGTAACATACATACAAAAAAAAAAATACATACAGTCGAATTGAGAACCTCCTCCTTTTTTGAAGTCGGTTGAAAAATAATCGTGCTGCATCGCAAGAAACAAGTGTTTTTATCATGGAGCCTATGTGCTCGATGGTTTTTATTAACATTACTTAAAGGGCGCGGAAACCTGATTTAAAAAATTATACAGCTCGTAAGTAAGCAACGCCTAAAACTAAAAAGTGCATTAACATTTCGATTCCGCTCGGTCAGAATCCATATTATTTCGGTTTTGATCAAAGAGCGTAAATTAACTGTTCCTAACTCCCATTATCTGCTGAGATGCAGTAGGGATTGATGCAACGTTTTAATTTTTGAAATGCTACCCCGTTTTATGTGCTGAAATGCGGGAGTAAAATATTACTAAAGCAAAATTAAACATTTTAGACATGAATTACTGCAACTTAGAATACGTTGTAATATCCAAAACACATTTTTTTTTTTCATAAACTTTACTACATTTCATACATGTGTCTGGTTTGTTTTAGGTTTAAAGAATATTTCTTAGTCATTAATTACCTTACAGTCACTTACATTGAAAATTTGCCAATATTTTCGAATTAAATTAAATGTAATTTGCAACATCATTTAATTTTCTCTTTTTGCGACCCATTATAAAGTTGTGACATAATAAAATCAGGCAAGAGTAGTGAAGTGTTGAAGTAAATAAGGAACAAAATGTTTATTGGCTCGCACGATTCTTGCCGAAATACGAGCGAGATGGGAATTCCTACTTATAACGCGATGAAAAGAGATTAAGAGGCCGTGCACCTAATTTCAGTGCAAGATTGAAATACAGCTCTATGCTTGTGTGCGTCTATGATGCGGGATGAAGCGTCAACAATGTCACAGTAATTATAAACTGTGACAATGTTGATCCTTTACAAGATAATAGTGATAATTTATTTAGGTTAGTTAGTTAGTTAGTTTAGCTGGGCTTTCTCCGCACTTAGCCTCATGATTGGGCCATTGTGCGTGCTACTTAGTCTTTCCTACTCCAACCATCCTAGGTCGTCCCAGAAGGTCAGCAGCCTTTTCAGACTGCTGCAGGCTTCCGGGAGAGATCCTGGTGATTGAAGAATCCGTGCCCGTTGATCTGCCACGCTTCTGCACTCCAATAGTACATGCTGTGGCGTTTCTTCTGCCTCCATGCATCCTCTGCATGTCGGGCTGTCTGTCACACCTATGTTAAACAGGTGTTTGTTGAGGGGACAATGGCCGGTTATAAAACCTATACCTTGCGAATCTTGTCCCTTGCTAATCTTATGAGGTTGCGGGCAAGCTTATTTGATACCGCCGGAACTGCATTTTTCATTTGCCTGCATCCCTCGCTGTTTCTCCATTCTGTTAGATGTGTTTCTTTGGTTCTTTCGCGCAACCATGATTTTATTTGGGCCTGGGGTATGGGCAGTAGTGGTTCCGGTCCGTACACTACTGCCTTCGATCCTCTTTTAGCCAGTTCGTCTGCTGCGTCATTGCCCAGTGAGTTACTGTGTCCTTTGATCCATTGCAGGGTTACTCTGTTCGTGTTTGCAATAGATTGGAGTGCGTTGTGGCATTCCAGTATAAGGACAGAGGTTATGATATTGTTTTGTAAGGCTTGAAGGACGGATGCACTGTCTGAGACAATTTTTATGTTATGCTCTCGGACGTCTCTGGCTGCAACTGCCTGTGCCGCTTTGGTGATGCCAATACATTCTGCTTGGAAGATTGTGTTCAGTTTATCTAGGGTAGTTGATATTTTTATGTTTAAGTCATTCGAGAAGACACCGGCTCCAGTGCCATGTGCAGTTTTGGAGCCGTCTGTGTATATCCTAACTTCGTCGACGCCAGAGCTGTCTTTTGCTTCTTCCGTGAGTTGGATATTGTATCTTCGGTCGAAGATGTGATGATACGGTGTTCTGTCCATAGGCGCCTCAAGAAGTGGTATTTCCTTTAGGATCATCATCATCATCAGGATAATTTATTTAGGTAGTGGACGTTTGAAAAACGATCGGTTTTGCTTAATTTTATAGTTAATTTTGACTTAGGCAAAGATTTTTGACGCTGTTTCTATTGACACTAGATACCCAATACGCGCGCAAAATTTGAAGCAGCTAAATTGGAGCCGCAGCAGGCTCCAAAGACTCCAAACGCCTGAGACAACTCCGTCCATAGCACTTAACCCTTTACCGCATGTCGTGACGAATTTGGAACACTTACATATTTTCCTCTTAAAAGACTACTAATGCCATCTTTGGATTTGTGTTGGCTTTAATTATATTTTTTAGGCTTCAACAAATTTATAAAATGTGGGTAGACTGACAAAAAACACTTGTCAATAGTTAAAATCGGGCGGTGAAGTAGTCGAAGTGGCAAATTTATGTGCGCATGAGTTTGTGACAGTTTTTACCAGTATTTCAAGTGATTATCATAAAATCTTAGGCGCAAACAGTGATATTTCTGAAAAAACAATGGATCCAGAGTATTTCTATGGGATAAAACGTAAGTATTGTTTAATCAGTCACGTTTACATGAACAGTTACAGTGTGTTTCATATTTGGAACTGTATGCAATAACGCAAAAATTTGCTGTACAAATTTGGAACACTATGCACTAACCTTCTAAAACTTGCCCCAAAGCCTCTAGAAGAAGTAATTTTAGAAGACAATATCTGTAGCGGTGATTCTACTGATGATGAAAATATTGCACAGGATGATAAGGACGTTGATTCTTCAATTTGTCAACCTTCCATTTCAAAGGCCCCTCCCACAGAAAGAAAAAATAAGAAAGAAAAGTTAGTCTGGAGTGATGAAGGCGTTGAATATGATGAGTCTAGCAATTCTTTTATGGATTGTGCTGATCTTCCTGATGGGATAATGGAGTTAGAAACTCCTATGGATTTTTTAAAATTTCTGCTTCCGTCATCTGCCATTAATTTAATAGAAAAAGAAAGTAATATATATGCAGCCCAAATCACAGAAAATTTTAATGAAGTGACGCATGAAGACGTTCGAAAGTTTATTGGTATAATAATATACATGTCAGTTATTCACTCGTCAACCACGCGACATTACTGGAAGGAAGGCATGGCTTATATTGAAAAGGTGGCGTCAAAAATGACATGTAACAAATTTGAGGAAATTAAAAGGTGTCTCCATTTTTTTGATCACCGCATCGAATTACCGCCTCGTGAAGTTGCCGAGGATGGGTTCAATCATTTTCCAGAAAGAACTTCAATTCGGCAGAGGTGCAAACTGGAAGGATGCGGTAAAAAATCACAAATAATGTGCCAAAAATGCAAATGCTACTTGTGTTTAAATAAGGATCGTAACTGTTATAGAGAATTTTATTCCTTAATTTCTTAAAATTATCAATATAAACATTATTTTTCTAAATATTATCAATCAAAACAAATAATATGTAGTAATGAAAAAATATTAAAATGATCAATATATACATAGTTACATTTTATTTATACATATTGCATAGTGTGTCAAATGTGGAGCACAGATTTGTCATGACTTAAATGCATGTTGTTCCAATTTTTTTCTGAATATTTTCATAAATTACTATTATTTATTTTTTTAAATATTTTTCCCAAGTATCAAAATGAGTAATAAACAATATACATTTTTTTACAACTTTTAAAAAATCCATGCGGTAAAGGGTTAAATGTCAAACCACTCGGAACGAGTCTCTTGGAAAAAAAAAAATTTACGAGATGTGCTATTAAATGGTGTCAATACACATTGGATAAATATAAAAACTGTAATAACTTCACTTTTTACTTACAGGGTATCAATATTATTTAGTGTTTCGACCATAAAAGTTACTAAAATTAATCGCTATATTTTTTTAGGAAGTGCGCGCACGGGAGGCTTTTGTCGCTGCGACAAAAAAGAATTTGTCTCTGTCGCGCCGCGTCTCCAAAAAGGTCGAGTGCGCGCACGAAGGAGAGAGTGACGAAACTTTTTTTCAAAATTTGAAGCGTCATTCGCCTGAATGTAGAATGTATGGAGAGCAGTGCTGCCAGACGTGGGATAAATAAGCTAGATTCACGATTCACACATTAATTCAGCTAGATTATTTTAATTTTAATGCAATAGAAAAAATAATAATGTATCGCACGATAAATCTACGAAAATCCGTGACATTTTGCTCAGTTCATTATAAGATAATTTTACGAAATTTTATTCTGTGTATTTGAATACATTTTACCTTTATTTGGACAACTTTGACTCTGACAGCAGGATATTAAATATAATTTCTTTGCACTACGAAAAAGATAGACTTTTAGCGTAAAAATTTTTGCAATTTTTTAATCTGTATCTGTACTTTTTTATATAAGCGAGAGTTAATAGGAGTTGTCATTTCATACTAAATGTAAGTTTTTTGTAATATTGGCCATGAGTATGTGGATTTACATGTTGTTTAATTATTTTTATTTGTGAGCCCTAGAACCCAGAGCCGTAAAACCCAGTTGTCGCGTCGCAACGTGCGCGCACCTCCATACATAACAGAGGACTTGATATGAGTTTAAAGCGTAACACACACAGAGAGCGTGCGCGGGACGGCGACGGGTCACGACGGCAGTACGGCGGGTCTATTAACATAGGTTTGAATGGGCGCCCACAGACAGCGAGCGTGCGCGGAACGGCAGCGGGTCGTGCGCGGAACAGGTCCCGCGCGTATACTACGACTGTTGTGTTATTTTACAAAACATTATCATTTTTCGCTATGGATTTGAATGAAAAAAGTAATTAAATATGTGAGGAAATAAAATGTTTGTACGAACTAGGTAATAATCTACTAAACTCAAGGTTGCTGTACTACGGTCACCCATCCATTTAGTGTCCACACTTGAGGTTGCTTAAGCACGGTCACCCATCCATTTAATTTCAAAACTTGAGGTTGCTTGACCACGGTCACCCATCCATTTATTGACCAAACTTGACGTTGCTTATCCACGGTCACCCATCCATTTAGTGTTCAAATTTGAGGTTATGTAACCCTCGGTCACCCATCCATTTTGGGGCCAAACTTGAGGTTGCTTAACCACGGTCACCCATCCATTTTGGGACCAAACTTGAGGTTGCTTAACCACGGTCACCCATCCATTTTGGGGCTATACCTGAGGCTGCTTAGCCACGGTCACCCATCCATTTAGTCCAAGGTTGAGGTTGCTTAACCACGGTCACCCATCTATTTAAAGGCCAAACTTGAGGTTGCTTAACCACGGTCACCCATCCATTTGGTGGCCAAACTTGAGGTTGTTTAACCAGGGTCACCCATCCATTTATTGACCAAACTTGACGTTGCTTATCCACTGTCGCCCATCCATTTAGAGTTCAAATTTGAGGTTGCTTAACTACGGTCACCCATCCATTTAGTGCCCAAGCTTGAGGTTGCTTAACTACGGTCACCCATCCATTTTGGGGCTATACCTAAGGCTGCTTACCCACGGTCACCCATCCATTTAGTCCAAGGTTGAGGTTGCTTAACCACGGTCACCCATCCATTTAAAGGCCAAACTTGAGGTTGCTTAACCACGGTCACCCATCCATTTAGTGGCCAAACTTGAGGTTGCTTAACCAGGGTCACCCATCCATTTATTGACCAAACTTGAGGTTGCTTATTCACGGTCACCCATCCATTTAGTGTCCAAATTTGAGGTTGCTTAACAATCGTCACCCAAAATATCAATGTCATAAAAGTGGACCGTGGTTAAAGAACCTTAAGTATGGATACTAGGATGGGAGTGATGGGACCGTGGTTTTGACCTGACCATTGAATGGGTGACCGTGGCAAATCAACATTTAGTGACTAAATGTAAAAGTTATCGTGTAAAAGAAGCTTCATATTTTATATGCGTTATTGACCATAGCACAAACCCGTGCCGCGCCTTCGAATCGCTCCAAAACCGCCGCCGAACCGCTCCGCGCACGACCCGTTCTCTGTGTGAAGACGACGAGCCGCGGAACTCACGTCGGAGAAACGACCCGTTCCGCTCACGCCTTCTGTGTGTGTTACGCTTAAGAGTGACAAAAACGTCGCAGCGACAAAAGTCTCCCGTGCGCGCACTCTTTTAATTTTTTTTTTCAAAAGGTTAGTGTTGCCAGTTAAGGAAATTATTTTCCCATTTTATTTTTACATTATTGTCCCTATTGATTAATTTTAAAAGTACTAACTGATATTTAGGTCTGTGATAAGTAGGTGCAGTGTTATTTAAATATTATACATACTTGAAAATATATTATTTTAAAGTTGAAAAGCTTAAATGAACATCACTTGTTAAAATCAAAACATTCACGTTTTAAGGATTCCACAACAGTAAAATGGTAAAAAAATATTTACGTCGTGAACATGACAATCTAGATATAGGCATTGTTTTTATTTAATTTTCCCCAAGATTGGGGAGAACTACTATTATGAGCAACCCTTTTTTATAGTGATGTGCGTGTGTCTCTGTGTAAACGAACTATAAAGTTGCTTCAAAAGGTTCAAATTTAGAATCGCCGTAGGTACCGAATTATCCTTTTATGGTATTCTATGGACTTAGGTTTATACCCGTAACAGACGCACCGATTTGGTTGGAGCCGACCAAATCGGGCCAATTTTCCAACCACTCCCAACATTGCTATATATTACCACAGAATACCTAATAGCGACTAATATTACTTCGTAAGGACAGAGCGGACCGCACGTCAGGCAGTTGCCTTTAATCGGGCCCTACTCTGACCCTACCTAGTTTTTCCTGATCAGGACCCTTACCATAAGCTTACAGAAAACCATTCAGTTTCCGGGCAGTTCAAAAGCAGGGCAATAGTTGAATGGTTGGAAACCGTACCATATGCTATAAAAAGGTGAACGACTTTTGCACTGCTAGACCTCAAGGTGAACAGTTATTCTTGTCTGTGGTCTGTTACTTTGAAAGAATGAAAGAGTGAGACAACGTAGTGATTACTTGCTCAGTGAATGAGACAGAAGAATAACAAAGAAAAGTAGATTCAAACTTTCCATTTAATTTTAAAATTAGTTTCTATACAATTTTCATGACGAAAAAGCAATAAACATGCACATTATTTAAAAATGATCGTTATTGTAAACATGGGAAATAGATTTAACACGGTAAAGCGATTCGAACGGTTTTCAGATTTAGTTTTGGCGCTAAATTTCTAATGCGTTGAATTACCTGTAATACCATTTTGTAAGTATTATGATGTTACCCCGATGTCAGCAAAAAGATGGCACAACTAAAATGACAATGGGCACGCCACTTATGCACGTAGTTTTACTGAATCAACCTGGATCAACCTGGAAAACCTGGATGTTCTTCTAAGAATTGGGTCAATTACGACAGAAAGTTTTCCAAAACTAATTCTGATATTACATTTCACCGGTAAATCGTAAATTTGATAATTATTTACATTACTTCATATTTTTTATCGTCCTTGTCAATTATACGAAGCGACGCCATATTTACCGTACGAATGTCCGATATAGCTTTGTAGCGGCGTGCATTAGTTCTACACTGTGAGCACTATCATGTATAGGTGGTGTCATACAAATATTATGTTTTCTGATGATAAAAAAGTACAAAGAAATAACTACGTTTTTTATGAAACATGGTGTCGTATTTTTATATAAGCAAGCAAAAAGTTGTACACATTTACTATGATAACACTTAAAATATTTTAGTATACTAGCTGCTAACCCAGCGAACTTCGTTCCGCCAATTCGTTTGACAGGTACGAACAGTTTGTATAGGAAAATAAAATAGTTGTTTTACTACTTTCCTTGCAATTGTTTATATATTCTGACCTTTTAAACCTTTCCTAGACCTTACCATAAGCTTACAGAAAACCATTCAGTTTCCGGGCAGTTCAAAAGCAGGGCAATAGTTGAATGGTTGGAAGCCGTACCCTAGGCTCTAAAAAGGTGAACGACTTTTGCACTGCCAAAGATCTTTGGCACTGCTAGACCTTAAGGTGAACAGTTATTCTTGTCTATGGTCTGTTACTTTGAAAGAATGAAAGAGTGAGACAACGTAGTGATTACCAGTGTTGCCAGACGTGCGATAATTATCCTAGATCCCCGATATTTTTGAGTGTAATTCCATAGAAAAAATAATTAATT
This sequence comes from Anania hortulata, assembly GCA_963576865.1. Classification (NCBI taxonomy): domain Eukaryota; kingdom Metazoa; phylum Arthropoda; class Insecta; order Lepidoptera; family Crambidae; genus Anania; species Anania hortulata. The sequence goes on along the minus strand of OY756389.1, from coordinate 15,455,479 downwards.
ATCGCACGATATATCTACGATAATCCACGATATTTTGCTCAGTTGGACAGTTTGACTCTGACAGCACGATAGTGAATTTAATGTCTTTGCTAAGAACGAGATCGACTCTTGTCAGCGTAAAATTTGACAGTTTTGAAAAGGGTGAATTATCACTGTCAGTTTAGTGTCAGTCATCATGACGAGAAAAACCGGTTTACTTTAATACTTGTGTAGTGAGTACTGCAGTTCAGTTAACAAAAACTTGTTATTTTAAAAAGTAAAGAAGTGGGTAGTAACAAGATTTAAACTTTTCAGTCGTATATTCTGTTTTTTTCTAAATTCGGTGGAGTTACAAAAACAATAATTTCGTGAACTGGGGTTGCGATAAAAACACGATAATTTTTCAGCAAAACTACGATAATTCTAACCTATGAATCTGGCAACACTGGTGATTACTTTAACGTAGTTTTACCTGATCAGTGGTGATTACTTGCTCAGTGAATGAGACAGAAGAATAAACAAAGAAAAAGTATAATCAAACTTTCCATTTTAATTTGAAAATTAGTTTCTATACAAATTTCATGATGAAAAAGCAATAAACATGCACATTATTTAGAAATGTTGTTGTAAACATAGAAAATAGATTCAACACGGTAAAGCGATTCGAACGGTTTTCAGATTTAGTTTTGGCACTTAATTTCTAATGCGCTGAAATACCTGTAATACCTTTTTGTACGTATTATGATGTTACCGATGTCAGCAAAAAGATGACACGACTAAAATGGCAATGGGCAGGCCACTTATGTGGTTTTACGTAGTTTTACTGGATCAGTGGCGTATGCCGTATAGACTACAGGTAAAGACGATAAAAGATGGTCACAAGGTTCTGTTCAGGAGACCCGAGACCCCGTACAGAAAGACGAAGAGTGAGCAGACCACCAGCCAGATGGTCAGATGATATTATAAAGACAGCATGCAGGCACGACCGACCTAGACAAGAATCGCCGCTTAAGAGCAAGAGGCATATGTCCAACAGTGGACAATATTATGCAGAAAAACTATGAATATTTTTATCAACAACATTGAAAATGGGTTAGATAATTTACTCACATTGTAAATTCTTACAAAAGAGCATAGCAGTATGTAATTGATTATATTCTCTTGAATTTTGTGAACTAAGCTGATAAAGTTCACATAAAAATACATACAAGATTTATTAAACATTTTTTAATAGTGTGATATAAAATCAGATCTTGATATAATTTGTTGAACTGTCCATTGGGTGAATTTGATGTTGCATTTTGTTATTTCGTTTGTTTTTATTGCAGCAGTTCACCTGTAACAAGAACAAACAACAAACAACAACAACAACAACATCCACTCCACAAGCACTGAAGATCATTGTACCGGGCAACATGTTTAGCTCCCCCAGAGTATGCTTATTTAATTGTTAATAATAAAATAATGAATAAAAAGTTTATTGTTCCAAAAATTGTTACAATTTGTTGGGGAAATCCTCTCTTTAAGTTTTATTAACCTGTGTTAAGAGGATACCGCTGATTACCGCTTGTTCGGGGCACTAATTTCACTACGAAGAAAACACCACTGTTATATTTCACAACTCTTTATTGAACACGATTTCCATACAAAATTACTCAATGAAACTAAATAAATCAAATGGCCATAGGGACCCAAAAAATCTAAAACATTGCGCGTGGTAAGCGACACCCAACGCCATCTATCGGTGCCCGCGCGAACTTCACTCCGCAATATACTCCCCCCCAAAGGACGTTGTCCTTTCATATCTCTGGTAAGGGGCAAAGCTTTGTAACAGTTCTCGTGTATACTCCAGATTGGGTACGAACATCATACGTTCTTGTAAAATTGTCCTTTCCAGGATGCTTCGCTACTATCCGTCCTAACATCCACTTGCTAGGGGGGTAGCGAGAATCTTTAATTAAGACTAGGTTTCCAATCTCAAACTCTTTCCGAGGTGTACGCCATTTCGGACGTTGTTGCAGTCGAGTCAGGTATTCGGATTGCCACTTGCGCCAAAATGTCTGTGTCATCCTCTGAATTAGTTGCCATCTAGTTATGCAATGTAGGTTCATATCTGTTATGTCACGTTCGGGATAGTTCACTATAGGTCTACCAATTAGAAAGTGTGCTGGCGTTAATGGCTCTAAATCTCGTGGATCATCGCTGAGTGGTGAAAGCGGTCGAGAATTGAGACAAGCCTCAATCTGAGTGAGTAAGGTGCTCAATTCTTCGAAGGTAAGTGTGCTCTCTCCTATGGTGCGTTTCAGATGAAACTTGATAGACTTAACGCCTCCCACAGTCCTCCGAAGTTAGGCGATCCAGGCGGTATGTATTACCATTTAGTACCCTCTTTGTCCAATAAGGTAGACAACTCCTCTGGTATGCAAGCCTTGCCGTGTTTCCACATCTCTATCAATTCTTTGCTTGCCGCGACTAAGGTAGTTCCGTGATCACTCCACATTTCGTTGCAGATGCCTCGCCTTGATATTAGTCTTCGGTAGGCAGCCAAGAATGCATCCGTTGTCATGTCACTGACCAGCTCAATATGCATCGCTTTCGTCACCATGCAGATAAATATAGCAATATAAGATTTGTGCAATTTGCTGCCACGACCTTTACTCATTCTTGTGTTAATTGGACCAGCAAAGTCAACTCCGGTAATAGAAAATGGTCTGGATGGTGTAACTCGGCATTCAGGTAACTCTCCCATTATCTGCGTTCTAGTGGCTGTTCTCTGTCGAACGCATTTCATGCAATTTCTCGCAAATCTTTTAACTATGTTACCAGCGTTAATCAGCCAATATCTCTGACGAAGAAATGTCAACATCATTTGTGGACCACCGTGTAGCGTTTTCTCATGAGCTTCTAACAATAAGAGAGGTAAAAGAACATTGTGTTTTGAAATAATCATCGGGTGTTTGCTCAAGTACTCAATATCAGCATGTTTTAATCGTCCTCCTACTCGTAACACGCCTTTTTCGTCGATAAAAGGGGTGAGTGAAGATAAACGACTTCCTTTTTTCATAGGTTTTCCATTGCTCAAGTAATCGATCTCCTCTGAAAACTCAATTCTCTGGGTGATCTTGACGCAGACGGTAAGTGCTTCTTCTAGTTCAGTGTTTGTGACAAATGCAGGTAAGCTTTTTCTAATCTCTCTTTTGTTTTCTTTCAGGTGCAGCCATCTCTGGATCCAGGCGACAACTGCAAGCAGCTTTTTCAGAATCAGAATCAGAATCAGAATATTTTATTTCGCTTAAATGTGGTACAGAGATGTTATAATATAGATATAGTATTTCAGATCACACATTTTACCATAACATGGCATGCAAAATATATTAGCAATCATAAAATTGATGTCACATATTATTTAAGTCAATCGATTTTAAATTATGTGGGTTACAACATCCGGGTTTTAAAAGAATCGAAATATTCTTCCATTGAGTAAAAACATTTTTCAATTAACCACTTTTTTAAAGAAATTTTAAATCTGTTTAGGGGAAGAATTATTATGTCATCATTTAGTTGATTAAAATTTTTTATGGCCATGCAGTAAGTGCTCCTACTATAGAGGGCTGTAGTTGACATCGGAAAAACAAGTTTGTTGGAATGCCTTGTATTAAAATTACAGAACTCCTTTTTTGTGATGAACAAATTTGGGTTTGTTTTGACAAATACACATATTTCAAAGATGTATATACAAGGAACGGTTAGTAATTTAAGTTTCTTGAATAGGGGTCTACACGATGTCCTACCATCCACATTGCAGATAGCTCGTATGCATTGTTTCTGGGCTATTAATGCTCTGTTAATGTGAAACGAGTTCCCCCAAAGAATAATACTATACCGTAGCAAGGAACATACATATCCGTGGTATGCTTGGATTGCAGCACTCACTTCGCTAACTCGTGTAAGTCGCCAAAGAGCATACGCAAAAGAATTTAACTTATTACAGAGTCTATTGATATGTTCCACCCATGAAAGACCATCGTCAACTATGATACCTAAGAATAATGTGTTCACAGATTCCTTGATGGTATTCATTCCAGAGAAAACGCGTAGAGAGTGTTTGTTACCGTTTTTGTTAACGAATTGCATAAATGTCGTTTTATTTAAATTCACCTTAAGATTATTCCTGTCTAACCAATTTATTATTTTACGAATAGTTTCATTTATGTTGTCATTATAGGATTTTTTATCGTTGCATGGGATAACAACAGATACATCGTCAGCAAAGAGTACACAATCATTTTGGGTTACGTCCGGGAGATCGTTTATGTAGAGTAGAAATAGCAAAGGTCCTAATATGCTGCCTTGTGGTACACCAACGTTATTAAATTTAGTAGATGATTTATACTCAATTAATTCCAAGTTAGTGTTCATGTTTGATATCTCTACATATTGTCTCCTATTCTGCAGGTAACTTTTAAGCCATTCGTTTGCGATTCCTCTTATTCCTTGTAGGTTGCATTTATTTAGTAGAATACTATGTGACACAAAATCAAAGGCCTTGCTCATGTCAAAGAAAACCGCTGTCACTGATTTACGCTTGTCCAAGTAAGAGGACACTTTATTTACTAGCGTGTAGGCAGCTAACGATGTGGATTTAGCTTTTTGAAATCCATGTTGTTCAGGTTTGATGCGTTTATATTTACTCAAAAAATTTGTCATACGGACGTGCATAGCCCTTTCAAATATTTTTGAAATTGTTGGTAGGAGCGATATCGGTCGATAATTATCTACTTCTGTTTTACTGCCTTTTTTATAGAGTGGTTTCACGATCGAAAGCTTAAGGATTTTAGGAAAAACACCTGTTGAAAAGGACAGATTAATCAAGTAGCATAATACAGTTGAGATTTCCTCGACGCACAACTTTAAAATTCTTGTCTGTATTTCATCGAATCCCGTAGATTTTGTGGGGTTTAAAGACTTTATTATTTTTTGCACCTCCTGATCATTAATTGGGTATAAGAAAAAGCTTTCATGATTATTTTTTAATTGTAATTTTTCAGGTTTGTCATTTTTATTGTCAGTCATTTTAGTCATATTAATATAATGATCATTAAAAGCATTTGCAATGTCAAGAGGATTTTCTAAGATTGTATTGTTTATAATTAATTTGTCAAGGTTTTTATTTATTACAGGTACATTTTGTGTTTTACCTTTGATCACATCCCACGTTGCTTTACATAGGTTTTTTGATCTATGTATGTATTTAGAGCTAGTCATTTTTTGAGCCTGGTTGATACATCGTTTAAGAAGTTTTGAATACCTATTGTAAATTGCTTTAGAGTTTTTGTTTGGATTTTTATAATATGTAAATCGTAGTTTTCTCTTTGTAATGGTTGATCTTTTTAGGCCTTTTGTGAACCAATTGGAAGACTTTGCTTGAGAATTGACTAAAATTCTGCTAATTGGAAAGCACAAATCATAAAACAGTTTTATGGTGTGGAAAAAATTGTTAAATGCCGTTTGCATATCAGATTCCTCATACACGTCAGCCCATGAAAGGCTGTTTAGGCATTCACGGAATTTGGATACATTATCTGAGTCATAGTCTCTTCTCTTGTAGTACCAACGTTTAGGTGGTTTCGGTTTATGTAGTAGTTGGAATTTAATGAATTGTGCTGTATCATGATCGGACAGACCTAGGCCAAGGGTTCCACTATGATTTTCCGGGATATTGCTGATTATGTGATCCAGGCATGCGTTTTTCCGTGTTGGAGTTGTTATGTTTAAGGTAAAATTATAGCTAGTTACAATTCTACGGAGTTCATCGGCTTCGTTAGTAGTTTTTAAAATGTCAATGTTAAGATCCCCGGTTATTATAATTTTATGTTTCGTCTTAAATTTAAGTTTCGCAAAGAGCATCGTCAATTTTTGAAAGAACAATGTCAAGTCAGGTTGGTGTTCGATATATACATAGAACTATACATTTCATATCAGGGATTTCTATCCCACAACAGTCGAAAATGTAGTCTTGCGCCATTTCCTTGAAAAGTGGCAGCTCTTTAGCTTGGATATCTTTGGAGCATAAAATACAAACTCCACCCCTTTTTTGATGAAATCGCGAATATGATGTTAACAGTTGATATCCTGTGATATTTATATTCCTCTTACTTCCAGCTTGCACAAAAGTTTCACTGAAACAAACCACATCAAATTCCTTACCATCACTTGACAGCTCTTCAAAAGTAAGTTCTACTATTTCTTTTTTGGAAAATATGCCTGCAATATTTTGATGAAAAACCGAAAGAGTCATTTTTTACGAAAAAACTTTTGTTCTAAATGTTGTTTAGATGATACAATAGAATTATTAATATCGTGTTTTAAAAAATATTCAGGAATAGTTTTTTGTACAATTTTAGTTTTGCAGTTTGTTTTTTTTTGTAATTGATACCTTTTAGGTTCCTGTTTAAAATAATATGGGATTGTTCCCGTTTTGTGTGTTTCAGATTTAATAGGTGGAGGCTGCAATGGAGTACTTCTTGTCCTCACCACCAGTTTGTTGTAACCCAAGAATTTCTTGTCATAATACATTGTATCAATAATAATATTCAATCTATTACATATTTTAGACTTGAAATTAATGTCAATTTGGTTAATGTCACTCATATCTAAAAATTTACAATGATCAAAAGTATTACAATACATTTTAAGCGCCGCGTTTACTGAGTTTTCATTTAAATATGCATTATTTCAGGGATGAGTATCTCCTCATTAAGGTAAGTAATTGGTCATATCCGTCGTTGGTTGTAAGATCTACTATTGTTGCAGCACAGGTCTTCATCTCTCGCTTCTCAAGCTCGGTGTCTGGAACCTCACAGGTAAGTAGCTCTAAGTTTCTTTCTTGTAGGAATAATGGACCATTCCACCAAAGCTCATTATCTTTTAATGTTACAGGTGCTACTCCTCGGGATGCGGAATCAGCAGGATTCTCTTTGGTTCCAACGTAAGACCAGGTAGTATGAATGTTGTTGTCAATCTCGATGACTCTATTTCTCACGTAGGTATTCCATCTCGAAGGATCTCCCTTTATCCATGCTAACACAATTTTGGAATCACTCCACGCGTAAGTATTCTCATGACTTATTCTCATGGCTCCAGCAACATGTTTAAGCAATTTACTGAGTAAGACAGCGGCACATAACTCAAGACGGGGTAGCGTTGTTTGGTTGAGAGGTGAGACTTTAGTTTTTGCTGTCAACAGGGATGTAACCACTCGTCCGTCGTTAGTAGTTACTCTGATGTAAATTACAGCTGCGTATGCTAATGTTAACGCATCCGAAAATCCATGCAGTTGTATAGATTTAGTGTGATTGACAATTCCAATCCATCTTGAAACACTTATCTCCTCAAGCTTTGGAATCTCTGACCGGAACTTAATCCACTCATCTCGCTGCTCATCAGGCAAATCGTCATCCCACGATATGCCAAGACTCCATAATCTCTGCATGAAGATCTTCGCTTGTATGATTGTCGGTGCAAGAAACCCCATTGGATCAAAAAGAGACGCGATGACCGATAGCACATTCCTTTTTGTTATTTTCCTGTCTTCTAGAATGTTTACCTTGTTCGTTATTTGCAGCTCGCCTTCTCTCACAATCCAGGTAAGGCCTAATGTTTTTACAGTCTCTTTCTTATTTAATTCAATTTCTGTGTTTTTAGTTCGCTTTTCAGGTTCTATCTCATTCATAAATCGTTCGCTGTTTGAACACCATTTTTGAAGCTCAAAACATCCTCTTGACATCAGTTCTGTTAATTTTCTCTGCACTTCGATAGCTGTTTCTTCATCATGACTCCCAGACAAACAATCGTCAACGTAGAAATAGTGATTGAGTATCTCTCTAGCTTGTCGAAACTTCTCATCGGGTTCTTCATCCTTGGCGACCTGTTTTAGTGTTTTAATGGCCAGGTAAGGTGCACAGGCCATGCCGAAGGTTACTGTAAGCAAGCGAAACTCCTGAACAGGATCGCTAAGATTGAATCTCCATAGTACTCTTTGCATGTCAACATCTTCTCGACGCACCAGAATCTGGCGGTACATTTTTATAACGTTGGCTACAATTCCAACCTTATAGGTTCTCCATCTTAGTATTATATCTCTCAAATCTTCTTGTAACGAAGGACCTATTAATAACTCGTCGTTTAATGAGACTCCGTTTTCTCCCTTTTGTGACGCGTTGTAGACGACTCTTACTTTTGTGGTTTCCTTGTCTTCTCGTACCACGGCGTGATGTGGTAAATAGACTGCTCTCTCGTTTGGCTCACACTCATTTACAGGCTCCATGTGTTTCAGATCAAGATATTCTCTCATTACAGCGTTGTACTCATTGCGTAGTTTCTCATTATCTGATAGGCGTCCCTCGAGGGTTTTCAGTCTCTTTAACGCAATGTCTCGGGATTTTGTAGGCAGAACAGGTATGTCTCGTTTGAATGGAAGTGCAACCACGTATCTTCCATCTGGTTCTCGTCTTAATGTACTCATGTAAATCTCCTCAGCACGAATTTCAGGTTGAGTAAAGGCATTTTTCTCTTCAGTATGTAAAGTCTCAGTTTCCCAGAACTTTTGAAGCATCTGGTCTAAGCCCAATGACATGCTTAGATGTAAACTCACTATGTCTCGTTCGTTAGGTTGGTTTAAGACTCCCCCGGATATTATCCAACCAAGCTCGGTTTGTTGGGCAACTGGTGTCCCAGGTTCTCCTCGAATGACTCCATTCATCAGAATCTCGGTGTAAATGTTTACTCCCAGTAGCATGTTTATACTACCAGGTTGATAAAAGGCAGGGTCAGCTAGGTGCAGGGAATGCTGAAAGTATTATTTCTGGAATGTAGTTGCGTCTCGACGGCATACTTTATTCGTGCAGTCATTTGGTTTACTCCAGTCACTTGTCGTTCTACAGGTTTGCGTTTCAGTTGAAGTCTCTAAACTGTCTCTTCGCTGATAAACGATTCTTGTGAGCAAGGGTCGATTAACGCTCTAACAAGTTGAAGTCCTCTTCCAGTCTGTATATTTATCAAAGCTGTAGCCATCAGGGCGTTTTGTCCTTGAGTCACAAGATGTTATCGTATTGTGTTGTAATTCTCTCTACTCGGTTTATGATTAGTTTGCTCCTCTGCTCCTCTCGTGCTCGTACTTGTACTCGGTGGAGTAGTGTTTGAAGATTGTGCGTTGTTGCTCGTACTCGGGAAATGTAACAGGGTGTGATGTCTTCGATTGCATTGCTTACACGAGTTCTTGCTCTTGCAATGCTTTGCGTTGTGTTTTGGTGATAGGCAGTTGAAACATAATCTTGTTTTCTCAATCTGTTGTACTCGCTCTTGCACTCCTAATTTTGCTAACTCTTCGCAGGAATAAGTGGCATGGGTCCCACTACAAATGGCACATGTTATGTTCGATGATGCTATATTGGTAACATACGATTTGGGTTTATTTGTGATCTTTTCTCTTGTTATAGGCCCAGGTTGTATCATCTCGAGTACTCTGAATCTCGTTTCTAGAAATTTCAGGAAAGTTGGTAGCGTAGGTAATTTATCTATCTCTAAGGAACCAAGCTCTTCCTCCCAACCCTTATGCGATTCGTCATCTAATTTGCCAACTATCAAGTGAATAATCAGAGTATCCCAGTTTTCAGTAGATCCCTCGTTGCTTTTTTTTTATTTTCTTTATTAAGGAAACAAACAGCTATCAATATTACATTTGGCTTAAAAATTATGGATAGTACTTAAGCACTAAAGTTTCCACTGCTAGGTAATACAAGTAATTGTTGAAAAGACAAAATGCGGAACAAAAAAAAGGGATACAAGAATATTAGTTACATAGAAATAGATGTACTATTAACTAGCTAAGCTAAGCTAAGCTAAAACCAATCAGGCGGCCTTCTTTAACAAGCATCGAAAGTGTGCTATTCTTTCATGGAATATGTCGATGTGATTATACGTACTGTTATACTTTTTGCAAGCTCTAATAATAAAACCATTACCTCCATACTTGGTCGAACAGGAAGGTGTAACAAAAGTACTTAGGTGCCGTGCACTTAGTCTAGGGCATTTTAAATGTAATTTATTTAACAAATAAGGGGAATCTACATCATTATTAATAATTTTATATAGCAAGACCTGGTCTCTGTGCTCTCTACGATTAACTAAAGGCTCGATATTACTAGTGTCATAGTTTTTAAATCTGTACTGTAGGCGTTTAATAAACTTATTCTGAATATTTTCTAACTGGCTGATATAATTTTGATACATAGGGTTCCAAACCGTGGACGCGTATTCCAATTGAGACCTAACGTAAGCATTATAAAGTAAGATGAGTGTGTTGACATTTTTGAAATCTGTGCTCTGACGGAATATAAAACCCAGCAATTTATATGCCTTGGCTGTTATTTTATTTATGTGAGAATCAAAATAGAGTCCACAATCCAACTGTACTCCCAGATCCCTAACCTCATCGACTCGTTTTAACTCCTTGTCGTAAAGCTTTTTTTAGGTTGCTAAGGCACTCATTGGTCGTATCTAGTAGTTCTTTGACACCTTTAGCTGATCCAGTACTCGATTTTTTCTGTGTTAGCAATTTGTTTAAAATTGAGTTTACTATTATTCGTTTGTTGTTTCACTCACTTTCATAACTACTGTCGGTAACGGGTATATGTTTCAACAGCTGTTCAGCCTCACCGCTTATGCTGCTCTTCAAATAGTGCAATTTTTGTACGTTGCTCAAACTTTTATTCTCATGTATCAATGAACTGTATATGTCTCTAAATGTACTCCAATCATTGTAACTTCCCGAAAATTGTGGTATGTTGATTTGAGGTAATTTAACTTCTTGATGGCTTCTCTCATTCACTTTCTGTGTTAAATGTGGTAATGGTTGATGTAACGATTCTAATTGATCTTGCAAATCTGCTTTTATGTTTAAGTACTCTTCTTCTCCAGCATCAAACCAATCCTCAGTGAAATAGGCAAATTCTCGTTTTTCCTTTGCCGACACTGACTTGGATATTTCTAGATGTGTAGTTCGAAATTGATTCCAATATTGTGACAAAGTCTCAACTCGCGTTTGAATTTAACCCTTAGTAAGTCTCACTTTCGGTGCCTTCTTGAAGTTAACTCCTGTTTTTTTTATTAATTCAAAGGTAATTATTGTTGTGCTATTAACTCTTGCATAATTAACTATTTGTTGTTCACTGTTTTTAAATTTTAAATTTTACAAGTCTAAATGTCTATTGAAATTCACAAAAAATTATAAGTCCCAGAAATCAGTTTATGATTGAAATTATTCTAAGTTCAAAGTTGCTCAAATTTTTCTAAGTCCACAAATATGAAATTGCACTATGTTCGTATTACGTAAACTTTTCTAAGTTATTTTTCACTCGATTTTGCACTAAGTCTAAAACACTTGTATTTTTTTTTCAGTTTCTCAGTCACTGCCCCAAATGCGCTAAGTTCACTTTACTCACAATCACAGTTCACAATCCGGCTCGAAGGACCACTTTGTTCGGGGCACTAATTTCACTACGAAGAACACACCACTGCTATATTTCACAACTCTTTATTGAACACGATCTCCATACAAAATTACCCAGTGAAACTAAATAAATCAAATGGCCATAGGGACCCAAAAAATCTAAAACATTGCGCGAGGTAAGCGACACCCAACGTCATCTATCGGTGCCCACGCGAACTTAACTCCGCAACACCGCTCCTTCGTTGCGTAATTTATTGTATACGTAGGTTATATAACTGTAAATACTTAGAACTAGCTGTTTTTATTTATTATATTTCTAACACCTAGCCACTCGTTATCCTATCTTTATTGGAAAACAATTATTTTTACCAACCTGCTTTAGTTGGCACAAAGCAAAAATTTACAAGAACACCCACAAATATCACCCACTACCACTAAGCACCTACAGTTGAACCACAGACACATCTTTTTATACAAATTAAAAATACATCCAAATATAGACAGCGATAAACATTTTAACTGATTAAAAATACATAAATGACCAGTGATCGGAATAGGTAGATTGATTTGATGTACTTTGGTAGTGCTAGCATAATATGGATATGCCTTTTTATTAAAAAACTGATACTAAGAAATTCCGGAATCCCGGAGGTATGTCCATATTAACATCAATGTTTGAGATCATTGATCCCAAATTAATCTACCTATTCCGATCACTGTAAATGAGACAATAGAAATTCCATTGTTATGAGGTTTCTTGAGCCTGCTTGGATGTTAAAAGGTTAAATAATACTTTTAGGATTATTGATAATACCTTCAAACATTCATAATGTATATATATAACAATAAAACGAAATTGTCAACTTTTCATTATTATATTTTTTGGAATGAGGATAAGTACTATGAAATTTCCCTACCTCTGATTTTAGATTCAACTTATTTATTTTACAGATTTTTGCTATACTTAGACAATTTGAGTTGAGATGAAGAGTTGTTAATTCTTTATCTTTATATATATTGGAGAACAAAACATTTGCACTTTATACATATTACATTCTGTTGATACATTAGTGATTCTTGCTTCTTCCAGTTTTATCTGTAGTGTAGTAGTAAATTCCCTTTATTCATCTTACAATATCACTGTTTGTTCATAGGTACTTTATTTATTAAGTCCGGGCACACTCTTTGATTAAGTCTTATCCAACATATTCACAACCAACATATCTACAACCATTGATTTAAATAGTAAAGATACGGCTGACAGAACAATTCACATTACACTTTCGCCATACATGATACACTAATGCCATCTATTAGACTCTAATGTCATCTGTTAAACTGCATCACAGATGTAACCTTTTCAAAGCGGCTTATAATTAAAGAGGAACTCAGAAAAAAAACTTTTCTTATTTTATTTAATATGTTATTTAAAGAGTTATCATAGTAAATGTGTAAAACTTTTTCTTGCTTAAATAAAAATACAACGTTATGTCTCATTTTGCCAAGGATCAGTAGAAAATCTACAGTTAAAAACGTAGTTATTTCTACTACGTTAAAACACACGTTAGTTTGATTTAGATAAATCGAAACTTCAGATATTTTATAATCCTAAAACATAATATTTGTATGACATCACCTAAAACTATGATAGTGCTCACATTGTAGAACTAATGCACGCCGCTACAAAGTTATATCGGACATTCGTATGGCAAATATGGCGTCGCTTCGTATAATTGACAAGAACGATAAAAAAATATTAAAGTAATGTAAATAATTATCAAATTTACGATTTACCGGTGAAATGTAATGTTAGAATTATTTTTGGTGAACTTTCTATCGTAATTGACACAATTTTTAGAAGAACATCCAGGCATAATATTTTTTCTTAGGACACCGGCTCCCGATGACAGCCGATCACTGACTACGTCACTTCGGTCCTAGGTAGGGTCAGAGTAGGGCCCGGTTATATGCAACAGCCTGACGTTCGGTACGCCCTGTCCTTACGAAGTACTATATAAGTCAATGTCTACAACAAAGAAGGGAATGTTAATTAAACTGCTGTTTCTAAGAAACCATCCATTTTATTTGGTAGAATGCTTACCAATGTTTGTTTGTGTATTAGTTACTACAAACGTTTTTGTAAGACACTAAAACGAAAACAAAGTGTATTCCTACAAGGTCAACTCTATGTTTCACAAAAAATATTTATCAAAATAGTCCACCTTTATCCACAAAACTCTGTGCTGCTATCGAAACGATTGTCATGGTACGAAAAGTCCATACAAAAGAAAGGTGAACGTTTTTCTAAACGTCAAAATAGCAGGCCTACGGAAGTCCTGCTAATAACATGTCATAGTACGAATTAGCAGGGCAGCTCAAAAGCAGGCCTGCTATAAGGGGTCATGGTAAGGGCCCTGAACTTCCACAAATATTTCAAGATCAAAATAAGCCAAATCGGTCCAGCCATTCTCGAGTTTTAGCGAGACAAACGAACAGCAATTCATTTTTAAATTTATAGATAGATAAATGAGAAAAGTTTTTTTAACTGAGTTTCTCTCTAATTAATTATAAGCCGCTTACTCAAGATTTGGCTGTATGGCTCTGTACCATTGCCTTTCCTTATAAGGATAAATATTACTTACTACTACTTTTATGCCGCTCTGACAAGGTTACATCTGTGATGTGATTTAACAGTTGACATTATAGTCTAATAGATGGCGTTAGTGTGTCATGTATGGCGAAAGTGTTGTGAATAATTATTATTCTGTCAGCCGTATCTTTACTTTTTAAATCAATGATTGCTAAGATGTTCCAACGGTCGGCTATCCAACCATCAGTTGCCTCTTGCTACGGCTCACTCGTACGTATTTAGTTAGACATATATTAATCTGTGATAGTCGCCTGTTTTTTACATGACTACCCAAAGAGTGTAATATTTTTAGGGCTCATGTACGCGTATGTATGTATGTGTGTGAGTTTATTTATTTCAACTTATCGATTAAACGCCTTAATCTATTTTAATGTATGCGGTATCGTTAGAATCCTGAATAACAGGGGCTATATGTTTAAATATAATTTTCAATGACGAATTTTGAAATATCAATAATAATAAAAATTTAAAAAAACGCGCATTCCGCCAGCCCAAGAATCGACCAATGGCAGCGTTTGACCTTACAATGTCAAGACGAGTCCGGAGCCGCGTCCGCCGCCATCTGTCACCTGTATTACGTCTCTCGTCAGCGGCGTTGCAAATGCGACTGAGAACTTCTCAAATCAAATGCTTCTCAGTGAGAAGCATTTGATCGGAACAAAGCTTCCACACGCTCCAATTTGGTTGGAGCCAACCAAATCGGAAGCCGACCACTATTGATAATAATTATGTTGGGCCAACAGCCGTACCTTTATTTTTGAAATTATATGAAAAATCCATTCGCGCCACATGCAAGAACTAATCTTTTAAAATTACGTGCTATTTTGATTTAATATAATTCACGAGGAGGGGATATCCTCAGGACGTGTGAGGCTGCTGACCTTGTCATTGTGAACACGTATTTCAGAAAACCGAGCACCTTATCACCTTCAGGGGCGGGAGGCACGCCACTTAGATCGATTGCCTACTCACTAGGAGACACCACATCAGTAAAGTGGCCAACTGCAAGGTCATACCCGGTGAGAGTCTCGCTGTACAAAACCGTCTACTTGTCATGAATCTCCGTGTAAACCCCAAAATCAGTCATATCGAGCGCTGCCGACGCCAAATCAGATGGTGAAAGCTTGATGAAAACACGTCCAAGAAGTTCGCCTTAACTATCGGTGACAAGTGCAACGGTAGTGATGGCGAACCAGTCCAAAAATACTGGGATAGGATTCAGGCAGCCGTCACTGGTGCGGCGAAGGCGGTGCTTGGTTTATCTCAGGGCGGCTGCAAATGTGACAAGGGGACTTGGTAGTGGAACGACTCCGTTCAGGGGGAGATAAGGGTGAAGAAAGCCCTCTTTAAAAAGTGGCAAGCGTCCAGATCTCCTGAAGACCACGACGCGTACAAAGATGCAAAACGCGCTGCTAAGAGAGCTGTAGCCAGAGCCAGGCGAGACCACTTTCATACGCTCTATGACAAGTTAAAATCGTCTGAGGGGCAGAAGCTAATTTATAAGCTAGCGCGCTCCAGGGTCGAAGCGGCACAGTATATTTCGCCATAGTATATGTCGCTATGTTAAAGACCCTGGGATGCGAGGACCTCGCGGTGAACTTCGAGATGGCGCTCTTATTTTCATGAGCTGCTGAATAAGCAGCACAAAGAGGTGCAGCCACCGGACCTCCCTCTGAATCAGGGACTGGTACCACCTTTAACGCCTGAAGAAGTCCAGTTTGCTCTTCGCTGCAAGAAGAATCGTAAAGCTCTCGGAGCCGATGGAGTCTCAATCGAAGCGAAGGCGATGGGCCTTCTTGAGGTGGACATCTTAACCTACTTTTACAACCGCATACTCTTAACCGGGCTAATCCCGAGCCAATGGACAATGATTATTATTAATCCGGTCTTCAAAGGTAAGGGATCGGTGCAAGAGTGCGGCAACTACCGTGGTATAAAGGTCATGTCCCACACCATGAAGCTCCTTGAGCCAGCGTTGCCGTTGTATCAAATTATGGTTTTAAGGACAGCTAAGCATGTAGCATTTACAATTTTTTTGCGGTGGCTTTGCTTGCGGATTACTACATACATATTATTACGTATATGTATTATCATACGTATTATTACATACGATTTAGTCCGCCTTTAACGGCGAGTTGCTATAAAAAAAATGTGGTGGTAATCGTTCCGTACGCAATATATTCTTGACTCTCATGTAAAAATTAATTCACCTTTTTATCAAAACTTTGAAAATTAATATAAATGACGTCGCAGTCGTCGCGCCGTTGCCCTTTTGCCCGCCATCTGTCACCGGTATAATATCTTAAGCTGGTGACAAACTGCGGCGGACGCAACTCCGGACTCGTCTTGACATTGTGAGGTCAAGCGCTGCCATTGGTCTATCCTTCAGACAACTTCCGCCAGCCCAAGGATCGACCAATGGCAGCGTTTGACCTTACAATGTCAAGACGAGTCCAGAGCCGCGTCCGCCGCCATCTGTCACCGGTATTAAAAGTATTTGCGCTCGCTTCGCTCGCACCTTTTTCGGGTTACATTATAATAGTTCGTTTGACCAATAAACTTACTTATTTAGAATAAAATACTTCTTTAAAAATTATAAAACCCCAAAAAATTTCGCGTTTCGTGTTCTTGCGCTGGTTACAATTTCTAGCAAATCTAGCTGTCATTTGTATGGGATAGCCAGTCCATGTTTATTTTTATGTCTGTGGTTCTTGTGGCACCGTATTGTGATTGTGTTTTCGTAAAAAACCGTCACCTACCTACTTTGCCACGAAAAACCCGTTGAAAACTTTAAAAAGTCTTCTACTGTGTTTTTGAGAAGATCAAGTAATTATTAATTCTACTACAATAATGTCTATTAATACATCTTTAATACACAAAATAATATCGACACAAAATCTTGATGCTGTAGAAGCTCTTGTGTTTTACCCTAAATTAGTCCTATTTGAGAATAAAAATGTAGTGCGTATCCTGGATTTAGTAAAGGAAAGTAAAGAAAATCCTGATGGCGGTGAATATTCATTTTTCAGTGACGAGGTAGTTGATAAAGTTTTGATTAATAATCACCTTTGGCTGATACTGAGGACAAGTAAGATAGTAGTAATAAATATTCTTAATGGATTGCAAAGTACCATGCATGTGGACAACCACAAAATAAGCAAATTTGCTCAAAATTCCAACACCATAGTAATTTTGAGTGAAAGTGGTGAGTGTCTCAAATTACCCTACAATGATGAAGAGTTGAGTGCAAAGTTGAATGCTAACTTGACAGAAGAAATAGTCCTCTTAGAAAAAGTCCTAGTTCGTCAGAGTGCAATCAAATGCATCAATGTTTTAAGTCCACATCTTGGTCTTGGGCTTCACAAGGAGCATATGAAAATAGTGTTGAAATGTCCTGTAACAAATTTAACTGAGTCTATTTCTCTAAACATGCCAATACAGCACTTGATATCTTGGAATGAAGCAGCAGTTTTGACCTATAACCAAAATATGTGGATTACTGATTTGAAAAATGGAGAGATTATTTTTGATTTCCCCAACATTGGATCAATATGCTATCCAGTATCAGTTTACAATGATACTCTCTACTATATAATATATAATACTTCTGAGGTAATTAGAATAATATTTTTGATTCTAGTTAATATTTACTGATGCTAAGTAATATGTTACATCTTAATT
The DNA here is from genome assembly GCA_963576865.1 of Anania hortulata. NCBI lineage: Eukaryota > Metazoa > Arthropoda > Insecta > Lepidoptera > Crambidae > Anania > Anania hortulata. Next base: position 15,437,660 of record OY756389.1, on the reverse strand, counting down.
TATTTCTTGATGACCCGATTGCTGAGTGCAGTGGTACTGTGTGAAAGGTCTAGGGTTCAATTCCCAGATAGATCTAAATAGGAAATAAAAATATTTATTTATTAAATCTAATTTATAAATTCCATTCTTAAAAAAATACTACTACTTCCTAAAAATGCCTGTGTTACTACTGGTAAATGGAAAGGTAGAAATAACCATGTAACAAACACTGAAATTGATCATGTAGACTTGCACAACTATCATAGTCATGTTGGTTTGTGATGAAATTTTGTACTGCAGCCATCTCTTGATTTTATATGCTATTTATATAATGCTGTTTATACTTTATCAATATTTAAATGAAAATAAGTTACAGTCAATTCTACTATAAATATACTTGTTCATATTAATAAGGTATTATTTATTTATTTTAGATACAGATATGCTGTGCTTGGAATACATCTGCATCATTATTGGAGGGTTTGGTTAGTAAAAAATCTGAAAATAGTATAGCAAAAGTTTCATCTCAAGAAAAACTTAAAACACAGCTGATGTCAATTGTTGATATGATCATTGCAGAAAATAGATCTGTAAAGGTAACAGAATTACAGTCATATTTTGATAACATTGAGGATTACGATTACTTAATTAATGTAGCTTTAAAGCTTTGTAAGCATAATCTTTCTTATAAATCAACTTTGTATTTACTTCAAAGCAAAGTATATGCCACAGGTAACAATGATTTTATTATTCTGTTGGCTGATCTAATAATAAAAGTTGATCTCTTGGAATATATCTGTTTTAAGGGAAACAATAATTATCAGAATATAAATTTATTTGATATGGAAGTCAAAGAACTTTGTATAATGTTTATAACAAAATCTGATTTAGATTTAGCATCTATATGTTGGTTAAAATACGATGAAATCAAGTTAAAAATAAATTCAGAAGATGTCCTTGAAATATTATGTTCAATACCGCACAATATAAAAATGAGTACTTTAATTATTTGGCTTAAAAATTTTGTTCCACCCCTTTTAGACGAAAATCCCTTTTTCATTGATCTCTTTGTGAAATGGACTATGGAAAGAATTTTTCGGTTGGAACAATCTGGGTACTGGCCTAAAATAGGATTAAAGTTGATTGAAGAGATTTTAAATGTTTTGGAGTTATCGTTAAAATTAGTGACAGTTCGTCCTGTGTCAATGGATGATTTAGATATGTTTAAAGATCGTTTAAATTATTTAATAGAGTTAAAGGAGAAGTATAAAATTAACATGTCATTAAGTGAGTTAAGTTCCCAAAGCCCTAATGAAGTTGCTCTCATAATGTTACGACGATGTTATAATGAAGATTTGGAATTATTCTTGCACGAGTATTTACCATCTTATGCTGCACGACATTTATTTGAACTTGATGATACCCTGCGAGCCTATATTGAAAGTGAAGCAGCTGTTAGTGGTGGTGGAGTTGATGGGTTTCGTTTAAAAGTAGCATTGTGCGCATTTCGGTCAACAACTTTAAAACTAGAATGTCTGCTACAAGTTTTAAAAGTTTTACATGTTCCATGGGATTCGAATGTTCTTGAACTAGCAGTTGCTGCTGCTGCATCTGCAACTAAAGATTTTACTGTCACAGATATTGACCGAACATTAGCACAGGAAATCCAAAAAGAACTTAATTATGCTAAGATCAAAGTAGTGTTGAAAAAGTATAATTTTCCACTAACTTGTACTGATTACATGATAGTGTTGAACAAGCTTATGAAAGCAACACCTGTGGACCTATATGATTTGAATGTGATAACTAGTGTTATGACAAATTTTAAAAGTTATGGAAATATATTATATCTTGACAAATGTCTTAACAATTGCGAAACCAGAAACGCCCTAGATTACTTTAACTGCTTATCGCATACAGAAAAAACGATTTTACTAAAAACAGTTATGAATAAATACGAGCAAATTATAAATGGAGATACACAGAGCTCAACACTGGAAAAGAATTATTTAGATTTTCTTAAGGGAACACAACTTTTGAATGTAATACAAATAACCAATATTGAAAATCTTTATCATCTTAAAAACTCTTATAAAATTGCAGTAACGGTAAATAACTTATATATCGAAGAAGCTATTTCTGAAATTACATCTATATGGATGCTTGAAGATGGACACATAGCCAGCTCTGCACAAGGAGGATGCGTTACCAAACTTACATGCACAGAAGAGTCCCATGATTCTGTTATTTCAAATCTGTTACGGCGGACTTCTACTACCCACGATGTAAGAAAACTACTCGAGAATCTTTTGTACAGACAACCAAACGACGACGTAATATCGTGTTTAATGAAATTCAAAAACGGCAATAATTCATCATTATTAATAAATTCTTGCAAGGTTTTAGTTGAACTTATTATCAAATGCGAAGAAAACTATTTGCACTATTTAATAAAACAATTGTCCATTTTGAATGCTTTACTAAATGGGGACATTATGTTGAAAAATTTATCAGTCGCCTGGAAGTTTCAGTATATTTATTTACCTATGTCATCCATCAAAGGCATGAATCTATTTATTGACTTTATTGAAAAATATAATCCTCAAACTGTTTTGTCGGTTGATACTTATTACCTTATGGAAGGATACGATTTTATACCATTTAGAATTATATCATACATTATAGAAAACTCAGTTGTCACAGGAAAACTATTACCAGAAGATTTTTACGCGGTACGCGATAAAATAGGTCAAAAACTTGTGTCCAAAGCAGTGCTGTCTCAAGAGCTAGATGAAGTGTTACTAACGAATCTTTTACTAATTTTAAACAGATTTGAAAGAATAAACGACTCAGTGTGGTTAATAGACACACTAAAAGGACAAGGAGAAACTGTATCTCCTGCTCTTGTTCGTTACCTCTCTTCCCCCATCGTTCGTCGAACATTTTTATTAGAAGACAACTTTGGAAATGCAGTTTCTTCGTACCAACCACAGCATCTTCTTAAGATTAAATGTAACATAAATCTAGCTGATATTGCTCTTCCCGAAAATACTGAAGAGACCTGGGATGTAAAAGTGATACTATTTTGTATTTTAAAACAATATCCAAATACAACTTTCGATAAACTAGCACATCTTTGTCGTACTTTAAATATTTCTTTGAATGATGGATTGTCATTACAGTTGATATCTATATTATCATCCTGGGACTTGAAGTATAAATTATACAACGATGACTTAAATTGTCGACAAATCTCTTTTGAAAACGCGGAAAAGGAATTAATTAGTCAATGTTTAATTATTTGGGAAAATATTGATAGCAGAGACTTGATACGAGACATATTAAATGATTTTTGGAAAAATGGAGAAGTCTGTTTACATGGTCGGACGATTTCTATAAATCCTTACTACTATGAAGTATACTTGTGTATATTTCATTTATTATTTGGAAGATCTACTGAATTGCGGGATATGAAGGAATATTTTTTGCTGAATTACCTTAAAGGTTACAGAAGAAAAAGCTCTCCTAAACAGTACGAATTTGAATTGTTTTCTGTTAAGGGAATGTTTCCTGAAGTTGGATATTATCGGTTACCATTTCCTCTTTTTATGCGCGACGACATGTGGTCTAATTTAAAATCAGAAATTACTCTAGAAACGTATGAACGATGGTTGCCCGTTGTTGCTTTGCTCTCCTTGGATGCTGATTTACAAACTGCTAGAGACATGATTTGTAGTAATGCCTTGAAGCAAACTATGACTTCTCGAAAGCATACAGACGGTTGTAATATAGAGGCATCAGAAAATGAACCCTGGCGCTTGACAACACGAGAAGAACCTCTACTCCGTTCTGCACATCGATGTGTACGCCATATTGCGAATATGGAGTGGGCAGGTGCATGTTTATTCTACGTACTTCAAGGATGTGCCCGTGGAGCTGATCAAGTCGCCGCAGCTCAGTTATGTTATCAGTTCGCTCAGCGATGGGCCGCTGTACAGCCTGGAAATCGAGCCGTCCGACAAATGGAACGTTTACATACAACACTTTCAACACGCCATGCTTTGCATAAAATAGAATGGGTTTGTGATGAACTTGTGCGTCTTTCAACTGAACCCGCTCAACTTATTCGCGCCTTGTATCTGCATCCCTCTTTCATTGAAAAAATGTCACGACATGATGTCAATCGTGCTGCTAATGAAATTGCAGACAAAAATGGAATCAACATAAGCTCAATTAGGATCCAAATTTTAGAAAATCTTCTTGAAAAATCATACGAAGAAAATAAAATTAAAAAAAATACTGGCTTGAATACAAAGGAATTATTAACCGCAAAATACATATTAAAAGCAACGTGTCCGAAAATGGGAGCAATTTACTTATCGCGAATAGCATTTGACGATGACAGTGATTTCAATAAATGTAAAAAATTACGTGCGTTGCAGTGTTTGATGAGTGTCATAGAAACAGATACTGCAGTGAAAGTAACAAATCGTGAACGTGAAGATTTGTGGAAGTTACTTGTGGAATTATTAAGTATAGTAAATTTGGAGAACGTGGACTTGCCCTGGGTAGTAGCGACATTTATGCAGGACAAAATTCGCGCTATCAAACAGCTATTGCAGTCTGATATAAATGTTGAAGGATTAACAGTTGCTGCTGAATTGACACGTAGATATGGAAATGCACAATTAATACGAGAACTTATACCTTTGTTATTACGTGCTGGGTTACATGAAGTCACGACTCCACTATTGCTGAGAGCTTCTTCGCCTCCTAACGAAGTCATTTGTGAAGCATGGCGCGCAGTATTAGTATCTCCATTCCAGCGTGCTGATTATCCTATGACGGAACGCCAAAAAGTTAACTGTCTTAATGCTGTTAATTTGTTACCAGTTTGTCCAATAATAAAGGATGAAGATTTATTAGAAATATGGAAAAATTGTGTAAGATGTAAATGTCTTGGAATTGGTTGTCTAGCCTTACCATACATGACATCCCAAACGAGACAATCATTACAGGAGTTACATAGGATTGATAAAAGAAACGTAATTGCTAGTTTGAAAAATTTACATGCTGAAACATATCTTGTCTCCGGTGCTATGTACGTAATTGAAAATATGGCTTTTAAAGGGAAAAGGTAAAGACGTTTTCGAATTATCTATTTTGTATCATTTTATTTAGAGATAGCCAATTGATTTGATTAGTAGAAAGTTTCATTTTTATAAGATAGTATACCGATTATGCAAGTTTGAAGCCACTGCCTGTTATGTGGCGAGCTATATGACTCCGTGATATTTAGTTCCAATAAGGTCACCTGTGTTGGTCGGATATACCAAATCCCAGTTTTGAAAAAAAAAAAACTGATTAAGTGCGAGTTTGACTACTCGCAAATAAAGAATTCCGTCCACCGTATGATATTTGAAGCTACATTTTTTTGACGGCCCTGTATGGCCCAGGAACAATATATAAGCGCGAGTCCGACTCAAACTTGACCGGTTTTTATTATTTATTTATATAAACAATCTAATAATAAAAAATATGATTTGCTTGTGTGAAATGCTATGAATATTAAAAGTCATAAGTATTACATAATTTGACTCAAATACAATATATTTATGTAACCAATTGTTGGAGCTTGATTCATCAAACCTACCCGTGTACATATTATGGTTTTAATAATTAAGCCTTGTGGCTTTGTTTTTGAGATAACTAAGTATTTTGATTAAAAGATATTTTATGATTTATAAACTTTTATTTTTTTAAAGATATTTTATGATTTATGAACTTTTATTTTTTTAACTGTTTTCTAACATATGGATTATATGTGGAGGCAGCTGAATTGATATAAGACACAGCTGGTGAAATCATTTCAAACAGTGGAGCATATATTCCATGTCCAAGAGCCAGATGTTTGGGAGTTTCTCCTGAATTATTTGGCCTGTTGGTGGTTTCGACAACATCGTCTCTAAGAAACATCAAAAGTAATGATGATTTACTGTGGCTAAGTGCAGCAGCTAAATGCATTGCGGTTTGTCCTGTAAAGAATGAATGTAAACGTTACATTGACAAAAAAACAACACAAACTATTTATTAAACAAATTCGTTTTTTCAGGATTTATCAGTCATTCATGACCTTTTAAGCTGTGTATCGACATTTACTAGGCTGCATGAGAACGTTCTTTTAGGCAACGATCAGACCAAACCGCTGAATGTAAGTGTCTTCGACTAGAATACTTACCATAACGTAGCGGTATTTCATGAATGTTAATAGTGATTCCTAATTAGTTCTAAATAATGCCCAAAGGAAATAAATAGTTCCCTTATACTTACGAAATGGGGAATATGCATGTATTTTTATTTGGTCTTAAAATAAATAGTACTTAATTATAGTTAAGTAATAAAATTTAAAGAATTTTAGAAAAATATGGATAAATACCTGACTTACAACAACCCATTAAAAATTGTGTATTATAAACAATTCCAAATAATGCCCAAAGGACAGAAATAATTCCCATTAATTTACGAAAAATTAGTCCGGTGAGTACCTACGCTAGATGGAGCTTCTACGCCTAGCGTATACTTACCTCCGTGTGCGCAAACTAAATAAGCTGTAGACGCAATGGGCTAGTTTCCTAAAAAAATCTAATTAGTCGGTTAGTTGGATTAACAGAAAATATTAGACACGGATCTTTCCTTTTCTCAATCAAACAAAAAAATATGAAGATATAGCCCGTTTAAGTTCCGCGTAACGTCACGACTTCCGACACTTTTTAGCAAGGCGTGACGTCACGTGCTCCTATTCCCAAACTTTGATGTGCTTTATCTTAGTAATTTTTTGTTTGATTGACAAAAGACAAGATATGGGTCCAATATTTATTGATTATCTAACTGACTGACTAAATAGAATAATATTTTTTGACCCAGGAAACTAGCTTATTTTTAAGCAAAAATGATCCATCCAATTCACAACTTCGAAAATTTCGTGTCTCTTCGCCTAGCATTTGACACACCCTATTATAGAACCTTTTTGACACACCAGATATCCTTCATTGTTTTATTGTTATGTATTTTTTATTCGTGTGTCAAATGAATGTTTTTTATTCTATTCTATGCTAGCATACTCACCACACCGTAACGGTATTTCATTAATGCCAATAATTGATTCCCAAATAGTGCCCAAAGGAAATAAATAGCTTTAGTCCGATGAGTACGCTAGAAAGAGCTTCTACGCCTAGCGTACTCACCTCCGTGCGCGCAAACCGAATAAGCTGTAGATACAATTCATATCTCAATAAATAGTGCATGAAACAGTTTCCCCAATGACTGTAATTTTTGTTTGATTATTGGCGTAGAAGGTTGTCAAATTTAACGGTAAATATCTACATACATTTCCACTTAGTACAGTAGAATATTACTGTACAAACAAATAGAATATTACTTTTTTTTATACCGAAAACTTTACCTAAGTAGTCATTTATTTAATTGCACTTTCTATTTTAATATGACAAACTTAATGAGATCACCATTTTTACTGTACTCAAGTTTTGCAAAAAAAAGTGACGTCTTTAAGATCTTCTTTTAGACAGACCGCATATTATCAGAAGCTTCTATTATGATTATGAAACATTTCTAGCGCGCGCCGGACCGAACTGTCAAAGCCCCGCGCATTATCCGGTTCGGCGATCCGGCGCCAGTTGTTGCTGACTGCGCCGCCACGACACACCTCTTCGTCTTTTGACGTTCTCACCTACGCTAGGTCCGGCTGTATTTTATTTTGATAGTGTTCACTATCCACATTCCATATGCACGGATAGTTTTCCCCTTGAGCTACAAAATCTTTAGAATAAGAATAATAAGAAAAGAATACGTTTATTTAAAACAAACTTAATTTAAAAACACGCATAAGTATTAAATCGAATTAAAAGTTAAAAATGCATTGTGAAAACTGTATGAAATCATTTGCGGTCGACCTTTAGAGTGTGTTTGGTCACGAGCTAGCAATAATAAGAGCATACATTTTCCTATTTTTCCTTCTATCGACAAAACCACCCCCTTTTGAAGTCCATAACCCTCTTGGTATAGCCGTTTGAACCTCTTCCTTTTTTGATGTCGGTTGTAAGGGTAAAAAATTGAGAACCTCCTCCTTTTCTGTAGTCGGTTAACAAAAGTAAACTTCTGGCAACCTACTTTCATATTTGACATTTTGCAACAAGAAGCGCGTGTACAGCATACGACGACGTCTGCCAAACTGACACAAATTTCTGATAATATGCGCGGTCTAGTACAAAATGTATGGTAGACGGGTCTCGGGCTCAAGAATTCTGGTGACGGTTTCAATCCGGCGCGCATTAGAACCGGATGACCGGCAAGGAAACATTTCTTTCAATATGCGGGGTCTAGTACAAAATATATGCACCGAAGTGCCTTCAGGTTTGCGCTAGAATGTTTCTATTAGAAGCTTCGGATAATATGCGGCCTGTCTTAATGAGAACTACAAAGTTAAAACGAAAGAACTACTAAAACTGAATATTAAAAAGAAATTCCAAGGTGTTGATTTTGATGTCGTTCATGTCGTTGAAGAAGATTTGCAATGCCGGCCTCAGACTCACGGCGAGAAGTCTCTGCGAAAAGGTTCGCCGAGAATTTTTGCTTACTAACGGTAGGCTATCCACACTCTCTCGATGGCTCACTTCTGAGAACACTCTCGAATGTTGTGAATTATTCTGAAACATTGTGGACTATTCGAAGCCTTTTTTTATGGGTGGAGCTACTTATTAATAATTATATAAAGCAAGATCCGTCGTCAGTTCGATTCGAATGTTTGGGAATATCCCGGAACATTTCAGATCATCTTGGAATATTCTAAGTCTTTTTACTCATCTATTGGTATACAGGGTGGCCAGAAAATTGACGTCCAAAATTTTTTTTAAGTTCCTCGTGTTGAGAAATGTCTGAATCACGATTTTTTTAAAATAGCCTATGAACCCTATGAAATACTACTTTATTATTATTATTATGAAAGCTTAGAGTTTAGCGCATTCTCTGAAGCTATTTAGAAACTAAAAAATTATCAGTTTAGATTTATAATTTTAAGTTGAATTTTTTTTAATTGATAACACTTAACATAAAGTCTCAACTTTAAGTCACTTTTGTAGTAATTTCCATTAAAGTTATGAGGCTGATTATTTTATGCATAAATGCACAGTTCATGGAAATTTAGCTGCAAGAAAAAAAAATCGAAGAAACCTATTTTTTTTTTTTTTTTCTAACTGATCCAGTCGCTATTTTGCAAATATTAGTCGTAAATCAAAAACTACGAAAAATTGTAGAACATACATAGGGATGATTTAGATACCTCTCAACATGAGGCACCTAAAAAAATATTTGGACGTCACTTTTCTGGCCAACCTGTATAAAGCATGAACCGTAGTGGGCTCGAAAGTCAGTTCTTCTTACTTCTTAAAGAAACAGTGAAGTGTAAGTAATAAAAGTAATGCAGTGACAATATAAATCGAAAATAAAGTGTAAAAGTGTTTAGTGTACTTCTAATTAATTTTAGAAATTTCCATTTAAATGTCATTTATTTTTCTATCGTTATGAACAACTATATAAGATTTAAATACTGCACAATAATCTTCAGGTATACTTTTAAAATTATATAATTTTTATTTTATGTAAAAAACAAAAAATTAAGTAGTAAACCTTAGTCAAAATTAACTAGTTATAAAATCAAGCGCGTAAAATCGATCGTTTTTCAAACCTAGGTAAGACGTCCACTACCTAATAAATTATCAATATTATCTTGTAAAGGATCAACATTGTTGACGCTTTATCCCGCTTCATAGACAAGCATAGAACTGTATTTCAATTTTGCACTGAAAAAAGGTGCACGGCCTCTTAAGCTATTGTGATGATCGCTTCCGATTATCGTATACAGGATCCATTTCTCATCACAAGTCACGATACGGTTCAAATACCCTCATTATTGTGACGATTGAGCAAATAAACGCAGCAAGTGACGCGTGTTTGTTGGTATGATTCAGTCAATTCGTGCGGTACCCACTTTTCGAGTTATTTGACTTTTCCGATTTGGCGTAAATGGATAAGTATCGTTTTGTCACTAACGCCGAAGGCTGCTGCTAATTCAGAAGTGGTTTGAGATGTATCCGCTTCCACCTACTATCGCCTTAAATTTTGTAAGTATTCACTAATTGTGTTCATTTTGTAAATCGAAATTTCCAGAACGGAAACGTTGAAACCAAAAACGCACCTTTCATTCGTTAGCTGTACCTGGTTCGTACCTTTCATAGTTGTTGATATAGCAATGTTGAACAAATGATGTGAAAACAAATGAAATACGAATTTTAAAACAATATTTTTCTGGCTTTATTTCTAAATAAATTTGGAATTCTTAATCAAACGCAAGATATTTGATGTTAAAGTTGTATGGTGGCCCACGCAACACAACTGACTACCGCAAAAGCAAAACTTCAGAGTCTACAACGCTTAGCGTTTGTAACAAACACTGGATGCATGAGAATCACCCCATCAACCGCGCTCGAGCTTAGCTTCTTTCTCATGCGTTCCTATTGTTTTGCCAGAAATCGCAAAGCAAGTGTAGTTTGAGGAAGTCAATTAATTTGCAAGATTTGTCACCACATTAGCAGCTTTAAAGTCATTAAGGAAGACTGAAAAAGCTCTCATTATATTTTTTCTGGCCAATAAGAAGGTAAGCTAAAGAATAAAGAAGATAAAGAGGAGTACGAATAAGCGAAAAAACAAGTTATTTTTTAAATAATAATGGCTGTCTAAGGAAGCTGTCGGAGATTGCCTCTGGCCACTCCGAATGGGAGTAGTTTTGTGAAGATATTATGTTATGTTTGTTTATTTCTGGTTAAAAAAAAAAAAATGTATTTTTGTTACGGGGGCCTATCTCAAAAACTAAAGTAGGTAGGAATTTGAGATTTCTATAAAATAAAAACCACATAATGTATACAAATACTGAAAACGTTGATTCAGACTGACATTTTAGTAAGTTGTGACCAAAACAAGTAAACAGTTGCGTGTCGGTATACCCTGTTAGCGCGAGTCCAACTCGCACTTCGCCTGTTTTCACAAACGTCATGTCATGACAAACCTGTTACGTAAATTACTAAAATCAGTGCACTTGTTTTGATTTTGCTTGTGCTTTTAAAACCACGCGCTTCATTTGTAATACCTACTAAACTAAAACCACTTGATGGATTGTGAAGCATTTTTTTATTTTGTAGATAATATTATCAGGTTTTATTTAAATAAAATTAAAATATGTTACGTATCATAGGGTATTTAGTTTTTATTTTCACTAGAATGAGATTTTTTTTTATATTTGGCCGCCATCTTTAATTTATTTAATGCAATTTTTTTTTATTAGAAGTGTCAATACAAACTGATCGACACCTCAATAACAAAAAATCGGTGCAGCCGTTTTGATTGTACGATGCATCACAATTTACATTACGTGCAATGAAGGCCTTCAAAACCACGCGCTTCATTTATAATATGTATAGTTCAAAAACTACTTGACGGATTTAAATTTTGTTTTTAGCAATTACATGCTTGTTTATCTATGATAATATAACACTTGAAAAAAAATCGACTGCCTCAGGTGGGACTCGAATGGGAAAAGCACTCGCCCGGCATGCGATGAGACGTGGGTTCGAGTCCCACCTGAGGCAGTCGATTTTTTTTCAAGTGTTATATTATCATACTTGACGGATTGTCAAGCATTTTTTTTATTATGTAGATAATATTATCACGTTTCATTTAAATAAAAAATATGTGACCCATAGGAATAGGATATTTAGTTGTTATTTTAAATAGAATGAAAAAAATATATTCTAAAATTACAGCCGCCATCTTTACTTTATTAAATGGCATTTTTTTATTTTGATTACAGGTGTCAATACGAATTGATTGACACCCCAATCACTAAAATCGGAGGAGCCGTTCTGACTCTATAATTTTTTAAAATTATGCAGCCGCCATTTTGGAAAATGTCTGCGATCTTGAATTCCAGCAGATGAAATTTCCGTTTCCTCGAATGAAATCATTTGTATTGGTCCTTAGTACCACTGTGTAAAGCGGCTTGCTTTCTGCATAAAATGCAACTTCCGACGTAAGTATCGCCGTAAGCCCTAAGACTATATTGGCATTCATGAAACACCGCTCCGTTACAAATGCTAGCACAGAATACCTAATAGTACTAATGCTAGTCAAAGAGACATCAAGATTGGACATTTTAGGAACTGGACATTTTCATACCGTTCGACATTTCAGGTGTTGGACATGAAACCGCTGGATATTTTGGGAATTGGATATTCTGGATCCTAACACTTTACTCTACATAAAACCAGATTATTGTTTTGTTATCAATAAAAAGTTTTAAGTTGCCATACTTTACCTCCAACCAAACTAAATCGTCTCTCGATGGGACCTACAGACGGCTGTCGCCGAAGAGGTAGACCTAAGAAAAGATGGTGTGACGATTTGGTTAACCTGACGAGGGATTGGGATTTGGGAGTCATTTGCGATAGATAGAGATCGATGGACGAGTCTGGGGGAGACCTTTGCCTAGCAGTAGGGTTAAATAGGGGAAAAAAAAACTACCTCCATCAGAACTGGTATTTGGATCAGCACCTGCAGCTAGTAATCTTGCTACTGCATTATAATTATTCCAGTTGCAAGCAGAATGAAGTGGTGTCCAACCAAGTTCTGTCTTAGTGTTTACATCTGCACCAACACTGAGTAAGTAAGCTATAGCAGTAACATGATTGCCATAAGAGGCACGATGTAATGGTGAATAGCCATCAGCGTCTCGCTCGTGTACTAGTTCTGGTTGATTATTTAATAACCTCTTAAGGGTATCCACATCACCATTTTCAGCAGCCCAGAGCACATGATCAATAGGATTAGCTATAACAAAAATAACTACAGTAATTAATTTTGTTCACTATCTAAAGGTGTGTTTCTACCAAAGCTTCGCGTGGGAACGCATTCTTAATGTAAAATTTAGATACAAATATATAAGTACAAAAAAACACACTGCAGACGTTCTAAAAAAGTAAAAGTGCTTTAAGTCATACAGGCGGTATTAGGTACCTAAACAAACAGGTAACTTTAACAACTTGAGGTTTGCTAAGTGCAATATAAAATATCAGACAGCCGATCACATAGCTGGCTTGGAACAGAGGCACAATTCCCGTAATTTAACAGTAGTCGCAATCCAGTGTCGATCTGGCTCCTGAATGTCCCTGATTCAGAACCGTTCGGTAACATATTGTCGACCGAAAAACCACGTGACACTATATTATTTAACATTAGTGCTACGTGGTTTACGGTGTCAATTCACTATCGAAGAGTTCTGAATCGGCGCCCTGGTTCCAGTAACATAAGATCAAAAACGGTAATCTCTTAAAGTAAAAAAAAAAATGCAAATAGGTCGTGACTCAAAATGGAAGAAAACAATATTAAGGTCAACTTGGGTAAGACCGTCTGGGTGGCAAGTCCAAACACACAGCTTTTTATAGGCTGTCAACAGACTTTCTTTAGTAAAGTTTTGGAAGGTCTCAACGAATAGAATAGAATAGAATATTCATTTATTTGGCACACGAAAATTATAGTTTACAGAAAGAGGATGAAAGAAAAAAAAATTACCAAAATAGGTAGGAATAAATATTAGCATATTATATTAGCATTAGGCTAAGAACTCACGAAGCGGTTTGCACCTGCGCCCGCCGCGTTTGCGGGCCCGCAGCTTCTGTAGAATGTAGATTGATATGCAAAAAGTAAGAGCACATTTCACGACGCGTTTTACACCCGCGTCGCGCGCGGTTGTTTGCGGTCCCGCAAAACTTGTAGAATCGCGCGCTCTGCGATCGCTTGGCGGGCGATCGCAGTAGCCGGCTGGGCGGGGGATACAGAAACCGCCCGTCTTGCTCAACCGCGACGGCTGCGTGACCGCGCCAATTACCGGTCTCGTGAGTTTAGAAATAAAACCGCAGTTTCGCCACTGCGGCAGGCGCGGGAGAAAATCACTCCGTGAGTTCTTAGCCTTATAATGCTCCGAAAAAATATTTATTTTGGTGTATTCTTGATTTGATTGCAATTTCATATGTAAGGGGACCTAATATTACACGCTGGTTTATAATCAGTTTTGTGTACCTACAGTGTGAAATATTTCCACTAGATGAAGTTACCTCAATGACTGGGGAAGTCCGTCTGCATAATATGATACCATAACAACATAAATATTTGCTAAAATAAAAGTAAGTGCGCACATTAAAAGTTTTTAATAAGTTAACAGAAAACTATGTTTTATCTACACAAAATACAGCAGGTTAATAAAACATACTGTGGCAACTCAAATGTAACTTTTAATAAAATATGCTGGTCTTACCCAAGATGACCTTAGATTTTTATGTCCTAATATCAGTCGTATTTGGATAGTTTTGATAATAATTTTACATCAAATTAAAAGTATACAAGAATACCGTTTTTGATAGTAATGTTACTGGGATCGGATCAACACTGGATTACGGCTACTTTTAAATTACGGGAATCGGACTTCAGGTGACTGACTGGTCTCACAGTAAAGACTTGTATAAGCGCCCCGAAAGAGGGCCTATACAAGGTGTCCCAAGAAGGGTGTACCAGCTGGCGTCAGGTGATAGAGGAAAATAAACAATTCTCGAGATATTTAGTTTACAATGGATTTGACCGGATTGGGAATTGATCCAGAAAAACACGTGTGACCACTAAACGGTTAGTTCTAGAGTCCCAATTTATTTTACTAAAGTAGTCCAATAATGTACAAGACAACAGCACGACAACATACCACAAAATGTCAATTTTTTTCAATTGATATTGATCTCTACATGTTGGACATAAAGTTAAAAATCAATTCAGTGACCTTTACCTTTTTGGGTAGGTTGACCTGCCGTTGACTGTACCTTTCCGAGTAAAATATCATTTAAACGTTAGCATTGAAAAACGCGAAAACAAAATAAATATTCATCTATTATTTTGTTAATTTCGATAATTTATCTGTAACTTAGATTCGCTCTAGTTAAAAATAATGTGCATAAATATTTTCTGTTATGTATTTTTAAAAACTTCCTTACGTAGTTGACTAATAGCTTCGTAAGTTTCAAACATTTGCTTCTACAGCTTCATATCAAAATATCGACTGACATGGAAGGAGGCAAAGGTTTTCTTAAATTTATTTCTTAAATATTTTTTCCAGACATCGAAACAACGAAAATATAACCGTTTTCCACCTAAAGGGTTAAAAACGGATATTTCGAGTCCAGCTGAGGCTTGACCCACCTTGAGATAACGACCCTTGTCCCGAAATCACGTAATTCCAGCACCTAAAATAGCAGACTAACCTAAATAAACTGGCAACACTGTGACAGATGCGTTGTTGACACGAGCGCCTGGCTAGGGATTCTTCAGTACCTTTTAGCCGGCAAGGCATACAAATTTTGGTAGGTCAAGCCTCGTCTGGACTCGAAATATCCGTTTTTAACTCTTTAGGGGAAAAGCGGTTATATTTAGAGGTCCGAGCCCTCGGCTTAACCCACCTTGAAACGTGTTTGCTATCTGCCGGCGTATCGTGTCATGCATGCCTGTTGTGTGACATAAGTGTACTAAGGTGGATTTATTAATAGACAAGATTATGAAATCAAATAAGTGTCCTTATTGTAAAATCGTATTAATCAAAATTACATTATTATTATTCTTGCTACTTAAATAGCATCAAAGTAAGTAGATGGCTTTGGGCCAGCTTCATTATTTCTTTCTATTTCCTTGAAGTAGAATTTTCTAATTGTGTCCTTGCATTTCCAGTTTCCTTTTTAAATTATTTTATCCAAATCCAAGCCTCTTACAGCAAATTTATCACTTGCCACTGCAGCACGAATTCTAACTGGAGGAGAGTTCAGTCCTGCTTCTCTAAAACAGTTTCTGATCCATCCTGCTATCACACTTCTACTCGCTGGCTGTTAGGGTCTTTCTTTGCCGATCTGCGAGGCTGTGAAAGTGTGATTAGTTGTCTTATCCAATATGTGACGTCCATATTCTTAATCTCATTTTTTCTCAAATGCCAGCCCGATTGAATATGTCGCGAGCAGTCGGTTTTAGAGCCAAATAATTACCGAAAGACAACTGTGCCATTATCTTCTGAAACATTCATTTGGTCTTCTGAGATCATAAGCAGCGTCAAGTCATGTATCCTTCTACCAGAGTGTAGAAGAAGTAAAAGGGCTGTGTGACGAGACACTGCGAACAAGTTTTCTTCTGCTATTGTTATTTGATTTATCCAATCTAGAATATATTCTAAGTTCCAAATGCTTTTTCTAACTTTGGGTTTATGACTCTATGGCCTTAATAACCCTTTTCACTAGAGGGTGATTGGCTATATAAGCTGATGTTGTTGGATCAGAGAATGTACAGACCACGGATTTGTGGACTAATATCGTTGTTGATGCTATCTTTCGAACCATGTGGAGATGACATAAATATTTGGCCACGTCACTTCCTGTCGAGCTTGCTGCTTCGCAGCTGTTGGAGCTTGCCCACTCCCTCTAGCTGACCCACGCTGAGTATGTCTTTAAAGTTGATTTTCTCCACGCCTTTGTTAAAAGCTCTGTATATTCCTTGGGCCACTCCATACCTTCCAAACTTTCAATTGTAACTCCTCTGTTTTTGGCGGAGGGAGTCCTGTTGTTAAGTATATTAGGTTCTGTTCGAGGTCTGGGACCACAAAAGGCGGGGCTATCGCTCTCGCCTTGAGGTCTACTCTCCAATGAACCTTCTTCCATCTAAGGCATACTACTATATAGATTCCCGTTGCCTCGTTCAGATGACGTAGCACTATTGGAAGAAGGCATGGAGGTGGGAATATCCAAGGCAGCCTCCAATCCCATGCCCTCGTGAAGGCGTCCGTATACAAGGCGTTTCTATCCCGTATGTCCTCTGCTACGTATGACCGGGGACCACTGCTGATCTTTTGGAGGCAAATAGATCTACTTGTGGGATGCCCCATTTGCAAAAGACAATCTTTTGAATTGGCAGAGATAGTGACCATTCTGGGCGCTGCGTCATTCGGGACAGACTGTCAGATATTGCGTTGTATCTTCCTGGGATGTATCTTGCTGCGATGTTTGCGTTTAGCTTCTCCGTAAGCTAAAAGATTTTCCGAACAAGTTTTAATAGTATCAGCGATTTTGTTCCTCCTTGTCTTTGAATATAGGGGACGACCGTTTTGTTGTCGGATTGTATCAGGCATGTTCTTCCTTTCACCGTTGGTTTGTATCTTTTTAGTACTTGATAAACGCCCCACCTTTTCTTTTTGTTGCAGTGCCATTTTTCTTGTCGTTTTGTCCAGGTTCCGTTGATTTGAATGCCATTTATTGTGGCACCCCATCCAATGTCTGACGCATCTGTTGTTATGAATACTGACGCTGCTTTCCTTTCTTTTCCTTCCTTTCTTTTGACGGCAATCCATTAGAGAATTGTTAACCAGTTCGTAGGTTTTTGATGCCGGCCATCTGCTCATTCTGTTGCAATCTCTTTGCAGAAACCGGCCAGTGCAGTTTTTCCAGATTTATCACAAAAGACGCAAATGACAGATGGCCTAAGCTTATTGGCTTGTAACCATTTCCATCACTTTTGTTCTAGAAGTACATGAAGTGCTTTTCTTTAAGTGATGGGGCACTTAGACAATTAAGTTATGTGCATTATGATTTTTCTTGGCTGAAGGTAGCGGTTCAGAGCTTTCAGGTTGAAGATCTGCCGGTTGGTCACGTCCGACTTCTTTCTTAGGATAGGGGATATGAATCCTACTGGCTCTGTAGCTGGCTCCAAAGCTTGGATGGACTGTAGATTGTGTAGTTCTCTATCCATGATAGGGCTGCACGGTGTCTCTGACTAGCTCACTGCTCTGGGGGTAATTTTTGCTAAAGGCGGTCTCTTTACAAATAGTAGTCTGTAGCCTTTTATTGCTTGTAAAAGAGTTTGATCGGCCCGTAGTTTCTGCCATATCCCCCAGCGACTTTGAAGACCCCCGGCTAGGAATGCCCGACGATAGTCAAAACCGTCGCCTGATGTTGGGGTTGGTTGGATCCCTTGTTTTCTTTATTTTGAGTCTTTTGGCGAACACCTGGGCGGGAGGTTATCCTCCTCCTCTCCTCTTATTGTTAGGGAAACTTGTAATGCCCTCCATGGTTTTTTATAGCTTCTGTCAGTTTTGCCTCTTGGTACAGGTGTGTCTCCGATGGAGGGATCATACTAAGGACACTATTTAATGTGCTGTTGTTTGAGGTATAAAAGCATCTTCTGCTTTGAATTATGTCAGCGCGTCGGCCGCATATGTACGAGGCTCTGGTTAGAAATCTGTCGGAATTTTGTCTCAGGCCTCAATAAATGCTTTTGCACCGAAATTGCCAGCTGTTCAGTTGTTCCAATGTCCCTGGCTACCCCTAGTAGACCGTCTTAAAATGCCTCCCTCTGCAGCAGCAGAGCGTGGGTCATAACTCCCAAAGTTTGATCGTTTTTTTTTAAATAATTCAGTGTTGCTTCTGGAGGGTGTGGACTTCAAGAGTTCGGAATTCATTTTTAGAGCTGTGAACACAGGGATAGCTTGCAGGGTTTTCTCTGACTCACTGTATCTTAAATTTTGCCAGCATTCTGAATCAAGGCGTTGGCATTCCACTCCCTTTTTTACCATAGCGTGTGATGCTTTCGGGACAGCTGGTTCTGCCTCTGTGGTAGTCGCATCAAAGCACAACCAGTCATCGTCGATTATGTTAATTCTCGAGAGCTTTTGGGTTTTGGTGATAAGATCGGAGAGTAGAAATGTTCCTGTTCTTACTCTTTATCTGAATATACCTCCATGTCTGTAAAGGACGAATTCAGTTCTCTTGCAGCGCTGTTCTCACGTGCATGCTCTGGGGGATTCTTAAGATGGTTTGTAAGTTGGCTCATCATCGTCCGGAACATTTTGGTCAGGCGATCCAGTGCCACCGCCAGGTCTGTTTCTGCCCGGTAGGAAGGTGCTGTAGGTTTCATATAGCTCGCCAATGAGGTGCCTTCGTCTGGCGTTTCTAGTCTCCTTCTTTTTTCATCAACCCTTTTTTCTGGGGACATTGATGCTCTTTTTGGCGTAGGGGTTTGGCCTTTTAGTGACTAATTAACGTCTTTTCTTTGCAGCAGTTGAGGCTTCATTATGCTTACCATGACGATTTGCGGGGCGAGGGGGAGGGGAGGGGGTCTATCCCCTGGCACCACTCCCTCCTCCCGGAAATGCTTAATTTAGAAGATATGAAATAATGAAAATTTGTAAAACCTAACCTCAAAATGCATATATTGCGTCGGAGGTTCCCGCCGAAAATCAGCGTCGTGATAAGTCTGTGGCTGTCACGACAAATGCTGAGCACCTTTTCGACACAATATCTAATTTATATTGTTTTGTGTATTTTTTTTTTCTCTTGTGTGTCGAATAAACGTTTCTTTCTTTCTTTTTATATTTTTTCTTTTTTTGTGAATAGAAATGATTATTTACTAAGCAAATATTGTACTACTTACAAGAAAATAACTAAAGGGTGTGAAATAAGAAAATAAAGCAATTTTTATCAGATTTTTTATATATTATAAAAATATATACTTAACTACCTAGTATAGCCAAAGTCACTCGAACCTACATTCAACAAAGTTGTTTCTGTCACACAAGGTTTTAAAGGTTTGAAAAAAAAATTACTAACACTCGAAGCTGGGCGAAAGCGAAGCTGTGCTTCGAACCTATTTTCGGCGAAGTCGTTTCTGTCACAAAGGGTTTCAAAAACAAGATTGACTTGATATAGGTACTTACTCAATAGATTGATATAAAACAGCAAAATGGCCGACGCCAATTGCGTTTTGATACCAGCAATGTATTAAATGTACTACTTAATTATTGACTATAATGTATATTAATTGTATACAAATGTTAGGGAAATACTGTTTATTTATCTTTATTAATATTTTAGTTTTAAAAAACGTTAATTTATTATTAAATGCGTCACATCTTTACTAGACATTCTCAATCAAATAACAAAACGCGACAAACGTCAGTGACGCCATGTCAACAAATCTGACGTCAAAATCGATACAAAATAAATAATTTTCAAAAAAATTCAATAAAATTGCTAGAAGTATCCGGGATGTAATATTCTGTGAATAAGTATTAAACAATATTCTCTTTCTAATGGTGTCAGTCGTTTATCGAAAATCGTGGGCGATCTTTCTAAATATGAGCCAGTATCCTCTATCACCTGACGCCCAGTGTACCAGCACACCCTTCTTGGGACATCCTGTAGCCCCTACTGAATAAATTACTTTGACTTTAGAGACGCAGCCTTAAGAAATGAAGAACACGAATAAAGAGAGCTAGGCTATAGTCATCAGTAGTGTAACTTAATAACTAGTACCTGTTGGGTTTTGCACAACATCCACATCTTGTTCGGCATCGTCCCATCCAGATACAAACATTCCTGCTGTTTCGGGATTCCGTTTACATTTTTCTATTTCTTCTTTAATATCATGGTAGCTGTTAAGTCCGCTTAGTTCTGATTCATCAGAATCTGTCATGATTACTATAAACCTATTGTAATTTTTATATAAAACGAATTATGCGGAGTGATCGGAAATAGTAGCGCAATCAATCAACAACAAAACAAAAATATTAGTTTAATCTGTGATATTAGTCATTGACCGACCATTAATGTTATGTCAGTCGGTGATTTGTTTTGTCACTGACAAAAAAATAAGTATGATCTGGCTATCCCATACAAATAAAATGTTGTATACCCTTTTGAAGCGCCACTAGTATCTGAACCCAGAACTAATTTTGACGTATATGGCGGTGGGTAACATTTACTCAGTACTGTTACTGAATAAAATATGACTTTGTGTTAGTAGTTATTAAACAAAATACTTTTTATTGCTAAATAAATATGTTTTAGTATTTAAATTGAGTATTTTCTTGTCGTTTTAGGTAAAACTGACGTTTTCAAAAAAGAGGTTTTAGCAGAATGCGACTATCAGCGTAGTCGCTTTCCGCTTATTGAGATTTGGAGGAAAAGAAAAAAAAATGCAGCCAACTCGATAGGTTTATTCTGCAAAATAAAATTGAAAAAATACACTTATCGAAAAATAATAGTATCATCTAATCATTTTATTAAACATATTTGGTACCTAATTTGCAAAGACATTTTTCATATTTAATCCTTATCCACAAAAACAAATAACAGTTACATACTATACAATGTACGCAAGGCTGCTGTCAGTGGATGGAAAAGAATAGCCGAGGATCAAGCTCAGTGGCGTGCATTGGGAGAGGCCTATGTCCAGCAGTGGACTGACGAGGGCTAATTATGATGATGTCTAGCTGTTTTAGATAATTAACAATATCTTTCTCTCTCTTTTTCCTAGCGCTTTGTCTCTTTCCTAGTCAGGGTACGCTTTGACCATGATCCTAGATGCGGCACATCTGCTTATTATTGCAATTAGAAAGATTGCCATCAGACCTCCGAGATTCTTAGACTTAAAATACTATGGACCATGGCTACATATCCAGTGTTATCTAAGTGTGGTTAAACGTTTCCTCAAGTTGTTTTTCCCTTAATGTCGAGAAGGGTTATAAATGGGTACATATGTTCCGAAAAATCATAATGTTGGCTGGCTTTCTCTTCAAAGAGTAGCTGGGTCTGAAACGTTTCAGTTAAAACTAGAGAACCGATTTGCTGATTTGGAACTGCAACCGACGTTGACATTGACCAGGAACTCGAACATGACTGTGATGGAGATCCTCCGGGAAGAAGGATTCAAATTTTGTGAGATGCGGCATACCAGAAGAAAATGTAAACTTTCGAGAGATTCTCTGCAGCTTATAAAGAGACAACGAGAAAACGCTGCTGTCACTTCTACAGAACAGCGGGCTTTGAACAGGAAAAACACAAAACTGGTAAGACGTGACATCCGGTGCTCGAACACGCGTTCCATACAGGAAATTTTAGAGCAAAATTAGGGGTCAAAAGTCTTCATCGCAGAACTTTCAATTGGGTAAACTGTCGTCTCTAGGCCGGAGATTCTGGCGGAAGTTGAAGCTTTTTACAGAAAGCTTTATACCTCACAAGCATTCCACTCCCAACATGTCGATGAGGATCCTAAGGCCACGCTGATTCGCCACTATACCCAAGAGCTGCCGAAAGTCAGCTTAAACCACATTGAACAGCATAAAAATAAAAAAGCTCCTGGTGAGGACGGAATTACTACGAAGCTGCTAAAAGCAGGAGGGAAATCGTCTCTTACACAACTACAATGCATATTTAATTCCGCTACCTTTTCAGGGAGAACTCCAAAGGTGTGAAGAAGTGTGGTCATTTTGTTCTTCAAAAAAAGGTATATAATCTTTTTAAACAATTGAGAGACCAATTTTCCTGAGCCATGTCTATAAGCTATTTTCGATGGTCATAACAAAACGTCTGGCGCATAGACTCGGCTCGGATTTCTAATCTCCTGAACAAGCTGATTTCCGAGGAGGATATGGCACCATAGATCACATTTACACAGTGCGGCAGGTTATACAGAAGACCAAAGAATATAATCAGCCCCTGTGCTTAGCGTTTGAGGATTATGAGATAGCATTTAACTCTATAGAAACCTAGTTAGTCTTAGAATCGTTACAGCGGTGCCAAGGAGATATATCCAAGTGTACAGATGCTTGAATAACGCTATAACTATGACGGTCCAAGTGTAAAATCAGCAGTCTAAAGCAGCTGTCCACCTGTATCACGGAGTAAGATAGGGGGACGTAATCTCCCCAAAATTGTTCACAAATGCCCTGGAGGATATGTTTAAGATCTTAAACTGAAAGAGAAACGGCATTAATATTAACGGCGAGTACATCTCACACTTGCGTCTTTCTATCGTCAATCTCTCAAAGTCTGAAGGCGAAAGTATTTAACGAGTGAGTTAAGTTTAACGAGCTATGGAAAGAGCTCAGGTCGGGATTTCTCGGGGAAACTAATCGATATAGCTAAAAGAATTAGCAAACTGTAGTGGCAGTGGGCTAGTCACATTTGCCGTAGAACCATTAACCGATGGGGTAGACATGTTCTTGAGTGGAGACCGCGACTAGGCAAGCACAGCGTGAGGCGCCCTCCGACAAGATGGAGGCTGCTGGCAGTGGATGGAAAAAAATATCCGAAGATCAGTGGCGTGCATTAGGAGAGGCCTATGTCCAGTAGTGGACTGACGTGGGCTGATTATGATGATGATGATGATGTTAACCTAAACAACACAACTAACGATCACATTTAACGTTACAGTTCACACTAGATTATATTACTCCATTAATTTTTAATTTTAAATATGTATTTTGTAATAACGTTTATAGATGTAAGTATACAGGATAGTCATTTTTATTCTGTTGCTGTACCATAAATAAATAACATAATTTAAATTAAATAAAGGGTGGTCGCGTTCGGCAAAATAAATATCTAAGAAATAAATGTTTGATTTTACTGTGACATAAATAGACCACCACGACTGATTTGTGGTCTCATTCGGCATTAGTATCGGAAAAAGCATTAACTATTTTGCAGATCTGCAATTTTTCCAGGCATGCTATCTTGCGATTAATATTTTTGTAAAAGCCAGCCAATTCCAATGGTCACTTTCTGTTAAAATAGTTTTTGTATATTTTGTCTTTTAGCTAGACCAGAGGATAGAGTTGGTCGTTTTTAGCATACAAAATGGGCGATAATGGCAATTGGTCTTATTTGAAAAACTAAAATCTCGATTTC
The DNA here is from genome assembly GCA_963576865.1 of Anania hortulata. Taxonomy (NCBI): domain Eukaryota; kingdom Metazoa; phylum Arthropoda; class Insecta; order Lepidoptera; family Crambidae; genus Anania; species Anania hortulata. Next base: position 15,413,796 of record OY756389.1, on the reverse strand, counting down.
TATCCTCTCTATCTATCCTATATATTACAGATAGGACTTTGCTTGTCTCTGCTTAAGATGAAGAAATGTAAAACTAACACCATGGGCATTAAAACTCATTTTCGCAAAAATGGCCGTTGGTTGATCGCTTTTTGCTAAACGACGTCCAATTAATATCGGATTTTAAATCTATTTAATTTTTATGGGCTTTATCACACTATAAAACTATTTATTCTCTGAGGGCTTTATCGCAGCGAGTTGCGAGCGAGTAGAAAGCAGGGCGAGTGCGCAGCGAGCTCGCCGCGAGTTCGCAACGTGTGCGTGGCGAACTCGCCGCGAAGTAGCCGCGTGTGCGTAGCGAGTTAGCGGCGAACAGCGTTGTCGACGCCATTTTGTACAACCGCGTACATTAATCGTTTTAGCCGCTTTTGTTTTCGTTTCCGGCTTCGGAGTAACAAAGCTAACAGCAGTGTTTACTCGTCGGAATCGGAAAGGTTTAAGAATATTTTTTTTAGTACAATCATCGAGTACATGTTAGTTGGGTTAGTTTTGTTGATTCTTATGGCTTCAATTACGATTTAGATTTCTGACTATAGTCTAATCCCCAAACCTCGCCGGTTTGCCTTATAGGCATGTGTCAGCTGAAGACATGTTTTCCCAGCTTAAACACAAAAAACAACTCATAGTACGAAGTTGTGGTCGCTTTTAAAACTATGACTAAAACATTCGATTGCTTCAATTAAACTTAAAAATAATATGGCATACTTAGCATTTATCTATGTCTAATGAGGAAGCTGTAGACACACATATACCCAGTAGTACTAACTAGGGAATAACGAGGGAGGCAAGGAACAAAAGCGTGGTGGTGCCCTTCTTCAAGAAAGAGGATAACACCATACTAAAGAATTACAGACCCATCTCGCTTCGGAGCGAATATCCACAAGCCTTATTCGAGGGTCATCACAAATTGTCTCGTGCGCATGATTTCCAGCTTCCCGAACAAGCGGCTTTCTGAAAAGGCTTTAGTACCATAGACCACATTCATACGCTGCAGCAAGTTTACAGAAGACCGAGGAGTATAGCTAGCCACTATGCTTGGCGTTCGTGGACTAAGAGAAGGCATTTGATTTGATCGAGACCTGGGTAGTGCTGCAGTCTTTCCGGCGGTGCTATATTGACTATCGGACCTTCAGAGAATGCGCTAGACTCTAAGCTTTCATAATAATAATAAAAAAGTGGTACTTCATAGGCTATTTTTAAAAAAATGTAACTCGAAAATTACGAAAAATCGTAGAACATACATAGGGGTGATTCAGATACCTCTCAACACGAGGCACCTAAAAAACTTTTTGGACGTCACTTTTCTGGCCTACCTACTTACAAAATAAAATAACCCTCTATCTAAAGTACCTATTAACCAGCTAAAATTGAAACTCATTTACGGAATACGATGATAACTGTTATTCATTCAATTCATCCACATGTAAAATCTACTAGCTGAATATACACATAGTCAAAGTCAATGTCAAAAATCATTTATTCAATTTAGGACAGAAAACTGCCACTTATGAACGTCAATAATAACATTATTGGCCCATATGGGGCAGAACATGTCTCCATATTTTTTGGGCCCTACTAGCGCTTCGAGACAAGACACAGACAATCTGGCAATGGTATCGATGTCCGCAGCAGAACCCCACAAGAGAAGACCATAAGACATAATACTGTGAAAGTAAATAAAATACACGAGCCTTGCCGTTACAACGTCAGTTAGATGTCTAATTTTTCTAACCGCAAAGGCAGCTGAAGCAAGTCTTCCAGAAGTGTTGTGAAGTGCTAGTCAGAGTGTCAACATGTGGTCCCCATTGCAACTTCGAATCCAAAGTAATACCCAGAAAAACAGTGGAGTTTGATAGATCAAGTTTTTCACCATTTAGTAAGATTTCTGGGTTAGCTTGCTTCACGTTAGGCATAGTGAATTTAATACATTTGTTTTTTTTTATTAAGAAGTAAGTTGTTACTTGTGAACCAATTTAATAGCTTAGAGAGAGCTCCGTTTACATCGTCAAATATTTCTTCGCCTCTTTTTGATTTGAAGATTAAAGAAGTATCATCAGCAAACAGAACTATCTCACAGGAGTCTTTGGAATCGTCGGAAAGAGAGATCATTAACGATCTCTCTTTCCGACGATTCCAAAGATCAAAAATAGCAACGGTCCCAATATTGAGCCCTGGGGCACTACCATTTGAAGTGGGGCGCCAGAGAGTTAGTACCATTAACGTTTACTGTTTGTAATCTGCCTGAGAGGTAAGAATTTAACAATTTTGATGCGTTATTATACACCGTAATGTTTTAGCTTAATAATAAGTGTTTGGTGATCGACACAATCGCACGCCTTCGATAAATCACAGAACACACCTATCGCATCATGTCTATCTTCATACGCATCCAAAATGTGTTTGACAAGTGCCACCCTAGCATCTGTTGTATTTCTACCTTTAGAAAAACCAAACATAATAATAAAGTTAGCATTATTATTATGGCTACAACATACTTTAGTGTTTTGACTAAAGAGACGTTGTCAGATTGCAGTCAGTCGTGTACGCAACATAGGTGCCATACATATCATATCTACACACCTATTTCATGCGTAGGTATCGACTAAATTCACAAACACAAGTCGCAGTCGCAGCCGTTGCGAGAGAGCGCGCTCAAGGGGTTCCCTCTATCTGGCAGAATCTTTTTGCTCCAAAATTCATTTGGCATAGCACACTTGGCATAAACTTCTTTAAACGAATATTTGTAAAGCATATTTTTTTTTAAATATAATCATTATTTGGTCGAATGTTTATATTTTCGAATTTACAATGGCTACTTTTAAGATGGCAGAATTTTATCAGGCATAATTACCTTTGTCAAAATTTAATTCTGCATAATTTTGTTAAGCATAACATTTATTTAGTGCGACAATTATTTGGTATAATTTGGCATAAAGAAGATGGCAGAATTTGATTTGGTATAATTTCATTTGGCATAAAGAAGATGGCAGAAGATTATTTGAAATAATTTCATCAGGCATATTGCTATTTCTATAAAATATAAACTTAAATTGAATTAATTACTTGTAATTATTTCATATCCATAATAATTACAAGTAATTTTTATGGATATGAGATGTATGCCAAAAGATGATTTTGAATGTAAATTTTCTGAGATGTAATAGTTCTGCCTTTTAATAACCATAGATATAAAACGTATGCTAAAAGACGACTCTGACTGTAAACTTTCTGCGATATGATGGTTCTGCCTTTTGATATCTATAGATATGAAATGTATGCTAATGGACCATTCGGCCTCCCTAGCATGAGCACCAAAACACGATATGATATGATATGATATAGCGATATATTGACACCAACTGTAAAAATATGATAGATATTTGATATTAGATGCGTTTGCAAGGTAACAGCCAATCTAGTGTTAACATATAAATCAGTGACTGTCATCTTAAAATAATCGTACTGTACTTTATCGTCATTTTTAAGCAGTTTGTCTAGGTTAGTTTATAATTATAAAATTATATAATATGAATTGTTTTAAAACTCTTGTTGCCTTCTTCTCATAACACAGGATAACCATAAACGAGAGCAGTTCATTTTTTATTTATTTATGTATTATTTTGTTTAAAGTTTGCTCATTGAATGCCAAACGTTATTAAAGTTTGCCCAACCACAAACACTACAAATAAAAGCCAGTACTAGACTAATTTAATAACTATGTTTTAAGCTAGGCCCTGCGCTATTGCAGTAGTGTACCTCACACATGGAGCAGATACCATGATAGAGTAAAAATGACATATAATTTTGTTCGACAACATTTTTGGCTATTTTTTTTATCTGTATCTGTACTGTTTTTGTATGGGCGAACGTTGACATGAGTTGTCATTTCATACTAAATGTAAGTGAAAAAATCACTTACTAGTTTCGGACAAAGATGGTTCGTATTGCTGCTCTATAGGGTATGTGCTCGATGACCTCACATCACATCACAGCGCAATTGTATGGAGCTGTCGTCTCTATTCCTTTTTTTACTATACCCTTTTAAAGATAAGAAGAAACTTATGACACATCACGTTACTTCCCTGTTGACACAAATAGTGATGTGCCCTAACGAAATCCAACCGATTCTTTTTGAAAATCGAGAAAGTTTAATCGATTTTTATTCAAATGAACTTAAATAAAATAAGAGATATGCTGCAATGATCTACTACCAGAGTGCCGTATACAGCTTTTTGACAAGTCTTTTTTCCTTTTTTTGGCATTTTTTTTTTCGTTTTTTGGCATGTTACCAAATAAAAGCAAAACAATAACGAAAACTTTACAAAAGTCATAATAGGAAATTTGTGAAAAATAACGATAACACAAATCGCACAATCGCACAAGGCAGACGCTCTCGTACTACTGACGTTAACGCATAGGTTTTCACAAGATGACCGAACCGATTCATCGATTTAGTTACGATCATGTATTGTCAATCCTTATAAGAAAACGTTCCATTTTAAGCATCAAGTATTTGAAGGAAATCCTATTAATTTATTTGTTGGTTTGAAATATTTTAAAATATATTTTATAAAATACTATCGTAAATAGTATGGGTGAAACGGAAAATGCCAAGAGTCATAAGTATCTTCTTAGCTTGAAAGGACTTTATTGTGTTTAGGATTCCCATCGTCTGAAGGGGTGGATAGGGGAAAAACGGCATATGTCTGTGTCTTGAAAAAGACAAGTTTTCAGTTGGCGATGTTCTAATTTTTATAGTCCCGTCTGTTTCTTTATTTTTCTAAGGGGAGTTATTTTTTTCTCTAAGAAGACTTGTTTTAAGAAACATTACAATTATAGATACGGAAAACATCTACGTGTAGAATATTACAAATTAAATAAACATTTCTAGTTGTTTTGTTTTCCTGATCAAAATTTCGTTTCTGAATTCAGAGAAGAATTTTAGGTATTGTGTCGGCTTAACCTTAATTATGGAAATGAAAAAAAGAGGTTAGGCTGTATAAAAATATTTATTGTACCTTACGTTTCCTGGATTTAAATCCTCGTTTTAATTCAATTGATTTCTCAACTTTAAAATAAATTTCTGAATTAATTACATTTTTAGTTTCTTGCATTGCGTTGTTGTAACTTTCAGATAATCGATTAAATATGTCGGCATCTATATTCATTGCAGGTATATCAGACATCCCGCCAGATTTTAATATATGCTGAAAAACAAAGACGGTTTAAGGGTTAAACGAGCCGTCAACAAATCGAACTGTTAGTTGTCATGCTGACTACGTGTCTGCTACTGCGCGAACAAGGATACTGAAAATTATGTTGCGACCTTGCAACTTCCATCTCAGGCCATATTTCATTAATTTATTTCATTTCATTAATTCGTAATGAACTCTTAAGGGTGATTTTGGTACTCAAATAGAACAATTCTAAAGGACCAACATTGAATACTTTATAACAATCTCCATACAAGATCTTAAATGAATCAAGATTTACGTAACTGTTACTTATTATAAGGGCCTAAACGGTTTTTGATTTTTACGTGTTAAAAAAGTAATGGCAAAAGTTAGCATTCCAGGTGGCTGCATGATAGTATACATAATCATCATATCAGCCCTAGGACGTCCACTGCTGAACATAGACCTCCCAAATGACTTCCAGATTAGCTTTTTGGAAGCGACTGGCATCCAGCGTCTTCCTGAAACCTTTACCAGGTCGTCTGTCCACCTAATGGCCTTTAAAATTCCAAAATATCTGTACTTAAATGGTGGAACATTAAACGCAAAGAAAAACAAGCATTGCCACCAGGCGGCCCCACCTCGAATGCCATACATACACTCGATTACATTCTTATCAAAAGCAATCGAGTAAGCAAACTCGGAATTAGCTTTCTGGTGGCCGGAGTCGCGTAGTCTAGTTTTGATGATAAATTCACCTTTTCCGAGGGATAAGCGATAACGTATTTCTATTTGAAAACATGTTCTACGCATTAGGCGGAGGGAGACGCGCGAGCAAACGCTAGTAAAAAAAAAAGAAATAATAATTACCGTAAATGAACTCGTCTGGTTAGGCAAAAGCATTATGACTGCATGTCCCACACGGCCTGCACGACCGGTCCGACCGACGCGATGTATGTATGTTTTTATATTTCTGGGAGGGTCATACGAAATCACATAGCTACAATTAGGTATATCGATCCCTCGAGCCAAGGCGTCTGTTCCAATAAGCCTGAAAACAAAAACACTTGTTTATAGAACCAGTATGGATGTTCTTTTTTTTTTTTTTTTTAATATATTGCTTTTATTTTCTTATAATCTTTCTATTATACAATCTTTAATAGACATTTCTCTTTTTCAACTTTGACAAATCTAATAATCTAATGACAAGAGAATGTTATATGAATGAAATATTTTTTTTGCATAAAAACGGTAAGTATTCATACAAAGATAGTCACAGTAATACAAAATAGTTCAAGCGTGTTTTACCGATCTATCGGTGGGCAAAATTGTCTAACTCAAGAGACTTCGAACTTTTTTGTATGGAGTCTGGCATCATACCTAAAGTTGCAAGTAACCTAAAATAACGTTATTTTGGTGTAAGTACACCAATGAAACATATGTTAATCGAATGAGAAAATAATTACAAACCACAAATGCTTACTCTTTGACAAAACGTCGTAAATGATAAACTTACTTTAAAATATAAATAAGAATAATTATTACACATTCAAACTGAAATTCTGAACAAACTGAACTGAAACTGAATTTACGACATTTTGTCAAAGAGTATTTTGTTGTTTGTAATTATTTTCTATATCGATTGGCGTATGTTTCATGGATGTTCATCAAAATAACTTAATTTTAGGAACTTGCAACATTAAGTATGCCAATTAGGTTAGATGCCTTTTAAATGATGAAGCACAATGAATGTTAATAAAAATAACAATACTCCGAACCCAACACAACAACAATCATTTGCATCAATCAATGTCACAACAGTGTCTCTTACAAGTCAAAATAATTATAAAATATATAAGGTGCTGTCATTGACTTATATATTACTTCGTAAGGACAGGGCGGACCGCACGTCAGGCTGTTGCCTATAACCAGGCCCTACTCTGACCCTACCTAGGGCCGAAGTGACGTAGTCCGTGGTCGGCTGTCATCGGGAGCCGGTGTCCTAAGAAAAAATAATATGCCTGGATGTTCTTATAAGAATTGTGTTAATTACGAGAGAAAGTTCACCAAAAATAATTCTAATATTAAATTTCACCGGTAAATTGTAAATTTGATAAATATTTACATTACATTAATATTTTTTTATCGTTCTTGTCAATTATACGAAGCGACGCCATAGTTACCGTACGGATGTCCGATATAACTTTGTAGCGGCGTGCATATGTAGTTCTACACTGTGAGTGAGCACTATCATGATTATAGGTGATGTCATACAAATATTGTTTCATAATGACAAAATATTTGAAGTTTCGATTTATCTAATATTTAAGGAAATCAAACTGTGTTTTAACGTAGTAAGTGTAAAGTACAAAGAAATAACTACGTTTTTAACTGTAGATTTTCTACTGATCCTTGGCGAAATGAAACACGGTGTCGTATTTTATTTAAGCAAGCAAGAAGTTATACATATTTATTATGATAACTCTTTAAATATTATAATATATAAAATAAGAAGTTTTTTTACCAAGTTCCTCTTTAATTATAAGCCGCTCTGACAAGGTTACATCTGTGATGCGGTTTAACAGTTGTCATTATACTCTAATAGATGGCGTTAGTGTGTCATGTATGGCGAAAGTGTAATGTGAATTGTTCTGTCAGCCGTATCTTTACTTTTTAAATCAATGGGTGCTGTAAAAATATATGCCACGGCTGAAATGGGTTAAAGTATTGCTTATATAGATTACGATACTAAAGAATTTTTATGTCCAGAACATCATTAAGTTTTTTCATTTAAAAATTATATAAAATAAAGATTAGGCTTTATTCTGTCTCAAACCGTCCACACCTGTCCAAAAATGCTAACGTTTCACATTACAGCGCCCGGTAGCCCGCACTCGTCGCTACCCGGGTCGTCGCACGCGCCCTCCCTGGCCGGGTCCGGCCATTTGGCCAGTGCGCTGCGGCGAACCGAGATGAGTGCGCGTCCGCATCGCTCCGTGACGCGCGTGCCGCGAGACCGAAATCTTATAATGATACTCTGCGTGAGGTTAACTTCTACAACAGTTTTGTAGATAATAAGTAGTGGACTTGCGTTGTACATAATGTAAAGCAGTTTTGTAAATAAGTTATGGACTGGCGTTTTTCATACGTTTTGTACATAATGATAATAAGTGTGATGTAAAACAGTAAATAAGTGTGGGCTAGCATTGTGCATACGTTTTGTACATAGTGTGGTGTAAATAATAACTTTGTAAAAAAAGTGATCAACTTTTAAACACGTCGTCGATTACTGTGAAACACGTTATCTAATTGGTAAATCAAAAACGCGATCTAACTATCGGTAAACCTACCTTATTTAAAATTGTAACTAAACGAAAAACTATTTTTATTCACTGATAACGTTACTTACACTAATTTGACAGTCCAAAGCCTGTTGTAAGTGTGATAGAAAGTTTATCACCTTCCAACGTGAAATCAGCTGTTTTACTCGTACCTATTTTCGGTGGTTGTAATTTGGTTTTTATTTAAAATGAATATTCATTCTACCAGTGTTCAGCATTGCATACGTATCTAGCTGTCATAGTCATAGTCATAGTCATATATATTTATTGCATCATGTTGGTACAAAGATCTTAAATTAATTTATGTAGTCCCGTAACATGGCCCTGTAAGGGCATTGCAACATTTTGTAGGTAGGAGTCAACATTCTTATGAATAAATATTCTAAGCCAAGGTACATATTGACAATTATTAACATTATATACTATACATTAATTACTAGGTGAGATCAGATTTATGAGTTACTAACAACTAACAATCAAAAAATTCTTTAAGTGAGTAGAAACATTTTTCTAGCAAGTAGTCCTTTAATTTCCTATAAAACTCTGTTTCTTTCGATACACTTTGGATTTCAGTAGGTATTCTATTATATATTTTTATCGACATATGGTAAGTTCCTGAGCTAACCATATGTAGTTTAGTGAAGGGTTGTGCAAGTCTATTTCTATGTCTTAAATTACGTGGCTGAGAATAAAAATCTTTTGCTTGAGGGTACATATCTTTGTTTTTCCAAACCAACTTGCATAATTCAAATATGTATAACGACGTAAGTGTGAGTATTTTTAGTTTTATGAAGTGGGGTCGGCAACTTTCAATGTCTGTTATGTTAACTAGTATCCGAATGCATCTTTTTTGAAGAATAAAAAGTTGGTTTGCGTCGGTGCTATTTCCCCAAAGAATAATTCCGTAGTTAAGCCATGCATTAGCGAAGGCATAATATGCTGTTGTAGCTGTTTTTAAGTCTGTACATCTTTTCAATTCATATAGGGCATAGGTAAATTTTGAGAGTTTAGCAGCAATTTTTTCAATGTGTGGTTTCCAATTAACGTTTGAGTCTATTTCAATTCCTAACAGGGTGCAAGAGGTCTCGAATTTAATTATATTGTTATTAAATGAAATTTTTGTATCTAAAGTATGTTTTTGTCTAGGTTTAAATTGCATTAATTTTGTTTTAGTTAAATTGATTTCCAAATTGTGATCTTGTAACCATTCTATAATTTGTTCTAGTGTATTGTGAAGTTCTTGTTGTAGGTCTTGGCTATCTGTGCAGGGGAATACGACTGAGATATCATCAGCGTAAAGTATGCATTTTTTACTTATACATTCTGCTACATCATTTATGTATATTAAAAATAGAGCACAACCTAAAATACTTCCCTGAGGGATTGAGCGTTCTACGTCTAGATTTTGTGATCTAATATTGTTTATTGTGTTATTATTATAATCATATTTTTCGATCTGCACAAATTGCTTACGATTTTTGAGATATGAGCCAAACCACTGATGCGCTTTTCCACGTATACCTATTTCGTACAATTTTTTAAGGAGAATTTTATGAGATACTCGATCATAAGCCTTACTCAAATCTAACATTATTCCTATGGCGTAATGCTTATTATTTATTATTTTGAGGATTTCATTTAAGTATTTATATACTGCTGTGATAGAAGATTTTTGTTTCCTGAAGCCATGCTGGTTTTCATTGAATATACGATATTTTTCACAAAAGGAGTTCAAACGGATGGCCATAGCTGTTTCAAATATTTTAGAGAAGGTTGATAAAAGGGATATTGGACGAAAATCTTGGGGTTCAATAGCATTTCGTTTTTTTGGGACCGGTTTGACTACGGTAGTTTTTAATAAATCAGGGAAAATCGCCTCATCAAAAGACTGGTTTAATAGATAAGTTATAGGTGCAACTAGCTCGTCTCTACAGTGCTTAATTAATGTGGGTGGAAATTCATCAGCGCCGTAACTGGATTTATTTTTTAATGACCTAATAATTTTGTCAACTTCGACTGTCCTGACCGGGCCTAGGTACATGGTATTTTCAATGGGTACAATAACGGGGCGGCCGTTGGGCTCTATGTTCTTATTTTTATGTGATCCTACTGAAATAAAGTATTTATTGAGAGTGTTTGCTACAATAAATGGTTCCTTTATAGTATTGCTGTTGATTTTTAATTGTGTATCTTTATGTAGATTTTTATTTATTTTATTTGTCCGCTCCTTAATTATTTGCCACATTGCTTTTGTTATATTTTTAGACGTTTGAATTTTTTTTTATATAATGGAGTTTTTTTGATAATTTTACTGTACTCTTTAACAATTTCACATATTTATTATAATACTCATTTAACACAGTACTACTTATTTGCGTCTTTAACATTTTTATTAGACGTTTATTTCGACACGAAACTTTGATGCCCTTAGTTAGCCAGGATTTTATTTTATTAGTAAATAATAACTTTCTCTTTGGTATACAAAAATTAAGTAGAGCAGTTAATTTATCATGGAATGCTTTATAATTCTCATTAATATTATTATCAGTTACCATTATATTCCTCCAATTTATATTTTGCAATTTTTCTTTAAATAATGTCATGTTATGTGTATTAAATTTTCTTTTATGAACAAAGTATGTCTGTCTAGTATTACAATTTATGCCTGATTTACTTATAGAAACTGTTATACCTCTATGATCTGAGAGCCCATACTCCTTAACCTCGATGTCTAAATAGGTTGTATCAAAGTTAGTGAAGATTACATCTAAGCAAGTAGAACTCGTGGCTGTAATTCTAGTAGGTTCCTTTATATTTTGGTAAAAATTAGAGCTTTTAAATAGGTTTGCCATATTTTTTGATTGTGTTGTTGTTACTAGAAAATCTATATTTAAATCCCCCCCTATTATTATATTTTTCTTTGAATATTTAGTATTTAAAAGTTGTAGTATTTTTCTTAGTTGTGTATCAACTATAGAAGCTTCCCTTTTCCTATCTGGCCAATATAAAACTATTAAAATTACATTTAAACAAGGTATTTCTATGCCACACATTTCTATGATATATTCTACTGATAAAGTCTTAACATCTTCAATTTCAATAAACTCGGTTTTGTCCTTTACAAATATACACACACCACCGCCTTCTCGATTTGTCCTAGAGAACTGACTAGCCAGGGTGTAGCCTTCCAAGACCAACAGATCAGACTTGGCTGTGGTGATCCATGTTTCGGTGAAGCAGAGTGCAGAAAGTTTCAATTCTTCAGTAAGGGCTTCTATTAAATGGAATTTATTCTTCAAACTTTCCATATTTTGATACAAAAATGTTAGCTTATTATTAGGTACGAAAGGGATGGGTCTTGTACTGATTCTGCTGTCCTGTCTCCTGAGTTTTAGGGTGGCGATCAATGTGAGTATTTGTATTTTTTACGGATGTTGTGGTGTTAAGTATCAAATCATTAAGGTTTCTATCTGGCGATTTAGCAGTCTTACGCGGGTTTTGGCCTGACTTTCTAAAGTTTTCTCTTTCTAGCTTTCTTCGCTGGAGGCCTTTTTTATCCAGATAAGCTGATAGCCACAGCCCAGTATTTTTAAAGTAACTTATACATTCTAGAAGACTTTTAGACATATTTTTACTCAACAATTCAATTTTCAGTGGTCTCCGGTTGCCATGTCTTCCTATTCGGCTTATTTCTTCAATGTATCCTGTGAGGTCTACGCCGGCTATGTCATAGATTACGTTGAGGACACGATCGTGTAATTCGTATTCCGACTCATACCTGGATTCCATGAGTCCGTACAGGACCACTGTTTTATTTTGATTTGTGGTATGAGATGCGGTAACACTAGCATATGTGGCTGGGTCGGGTGGTTTACTTGTGTTATCGGTATTTGTATTATTTCCTTTAATTTGTTGTATTTCTTGTCTAAGCTGCGTATTCTCTTTTTCTAAATTATATATTAGTTTAGTATTTGTTTCCGCTGTTTTTCGTATTATTTTTAACTCTGTTTCCAAAGTTGTGTGTTTGCTGGTAATATCTAATAAGCAAGTTCGTAGTAGTTTTATAGTCTCTGTAAGCTCACGATCTCGGGCTTCTTGCTTTTCCGTCTGTTTATTTATTTGTGTTCGTAATTCACGCAGTTCTGCTAGGAGGGTAGACTCCATATCTATTGTAGAATTTACTAATATTGTATCACCTTTAGGTAGCGTATCGTCCAGAAATTGAGAATCCTCGTCACTTAGCTTCGTAGAGATTTTGCGCCTTAAAGTTACATTATTGCAATAGGTAGCTCCTTGCTCTCTGACCGGGGTATTTGTGTTGTCAACTTTTGGTTGTTTCGCCTTACATTGTGGACATTTCCAAGCTATCTTACTTTCTGCAGTCATCAAATAAAAAATCTTTTCTGATACATTAACGCAAAGCAGGTCATATTTTTCTCTGCATAGCGAGCAGGTCAAAAATTGTCTATTTGGGATTTCTATAAAACAAGCTGCACATTTATTTTCCATCTTGCGGGGATTTGTAGGAACCTTTACAAAGTGATAGAGGGTTTGTTTAGCACGACCCGTAATTAAACATTAAAAGTTCCGTAAAATGTCAATAGATGGCTATGCGTAGTTCTATACGGCCACTCTAATGAGATACTCGTAAGTGTCGCTAGATGGCATTTATTAATTTGTATTCATAAAAATGTGTACAATCTGGTTTTATCTGGTTATGTACTTAAATATTAGAAGGTTATGAAAATTTTAGATTGCTCGGATAAAAAGGTCTTGGACACGGCACATTGATTCACTAGTTTTCTGCTTTCCCGTCACTTATTTATTTGCTATTTTTCACAGTTATAACAGATAATTACACTTTTGAGCGCGAATCACTATCAGTTTTAAAAACAGGTTATCTTTTACAAAAGTGCATAAATCTTTTGGAAAACACAAGTACAGGTTATTTACACACCATTTTTTATGAAGTTCACTTAATTAACTACCATTATAGAAGTTTGTTATTAAAAATAGATTTTATTTATAGAGCCAATGTTTACGTGTTGGCAGCGCCACCTAACGTTTATTACATTCGCGCGAAACTAAATTTGTTGGCAAAAGCACTTTTTAATAGATTTACCTGACCCGTGTCAAGCTCCCGCGCAGTGTCAAGGGCGGATGACGAAGTGTGTTATGCAAAATGAAGCAAGTAACAATTTATTAACTGTCTTTTCGCAAATAATTACTTACCAATCCGGGGCACGTAATTCCTACACTATCGTAATTTAAATAAGCAATACTTCTACACATTTCAGCCGTTGCAGATATTTTTAAAGCACCTTATATATATATATATATATATGTCCAATAGGTACATCAAGACTTAATTTTGGGTCAATAAATAATACAAAAATGCCAAAGATAGTCAGTAGCAAATTGCGAAGTCGTCCAGAGTAACATCCACCTGGGATCCACAATCACAAATACTACAAGTTGCGAAAAAGAAATAACAAGACGGTGTGCCGTCATGCGATCAGCCGTAGAGAAGCTCACGAAGATATGCAAAGATCGCCGCGTAACTAAAAACTCTTTGGCGCCTTTTAGAGGAGGCATAAGTCCAGCATTAGACTGCAATAGGCTGACACGATGATGATGATGATGAAGCTCACAACTTTGTCAATTTAATTATTTAATCTCATGTTCGTAGTAGACATTATGCCTGTTGTTGTATGATATGCGATATGTCATCAGCAAATAGGTTTAATATTAAGATCGTTAACATAATAATATATTATGAAAAGGACAGGTCCAAAGATACTGCCCTGAGGTCCTCCGAAACTATTTATTTTATTATCTGATTTATGTGCTGCATAATAAAGATTACTCTCAAGTCGTAAGATGTCCACAAATTGTGTAAAAGTAATTTTAATTAAACGCTAGACCATTTTTCACAAAAATTAAAATAGGTTTGTTGAATAATTATTGTTTTTTGATCAAATATCGCGTATGGACGGCGTTTCTGAAAATCCTTTACATTTAAGTTCTATTTTTTAGATCTTGTTAATTGAAAAATATGGATCTATTTATTACTTATATGTTTTCCTAAACGCACTTAGCCAGTTTTTACAAATTAAATAAATACTGGATGGATAAATATAAAATATTTTTCTTTGTAATAGATTTATGTAAATTAATTTAATAGTTAGCTGTTTAAAAAGATTTTTAGATATGAATACCCTAAATTCAACAGTTTGGGGTGTAAAAAAATCACAGAAACTTACACATTAATTTCAGATTGAGTAAATTTCTTTAAAACATCATCTCTTGTTGTCCTGTCTAAAGCAGCAGATAATTCCGCAACTTTTATTTTTCCTTTGCTCCAAGTATTTAAAAGTATTGTCAGTCTATGAGCCGACTGAGCTGCATTAGTAAAGCAAAGCACTTTGTCCCATTCCTTCTCAAGTAAAAAATGATAAAGTAAAAGGGGTTTGTGTTCGGCATTACATACAACAAAGTTTTCCCTTAACTCATCTGGAGTTGTGTATTTTCGTATTTGATCTTCATCTTCGAAATTTGTAACTGATGCAGCTGAAAATAGTTTTGGTTGGAACAATCCCCACTGCTCTAGTTTCTCAGGGTCTTGAGACAGTGTTGCCGAAAACAATAATTTATGAGGAGGTGATTTATGTTTGTTGACACAGTCCCAATTTAGGTTTGGTACCTTTCCCGACATTAATTCATTCTCTAACTTTATATGTTGATCCATATGATAAAGCCAGTCATTTTGTATGTGGTCCATGATTCTGTCTGCTTCATCTATCACTAAAAATTTCAAATGCTTTAAAGAGAAGCCTTCAGTATTTTGCATATGCTCTACTAGTCGTCCTGCTGTACAAATTATGATGTCAATTTCACTAATCCAACCTTGTGACTCAGCTGAAATAACATAAAATAATGCATAAATAAATAGGTTCAATTCAATTCAATATTCTTTATTGCTTTCCCAAAATGTACATAAAGGTCTTAATAATAGTATAACAGACCATTAAGGGCCCTGTCGGGCACAGCAACATAACAGTTGAGGGCTTTATCTAAATACATATTTAAAAGAAGAAACTGACTGACTGACATATCAACGCACAGCCCAACCGCTGGTGCTAGATATTCCAAATTTGGCACGTAGGTTTCTTATAAGGTCTAGGGTGCACTGAGAAAGGATTTTTCAAAATTCACCCCCCTAAAGGGGTGAAATGGCGGTCCAAAGTTTGTATGAAGAAACAAGATTAGATAGACTATTTTATACAAAACTTTACAAGAGTATTCCGAACAGTAAATAAGTATACACGTGTTTCAGGTTTTTTGAAAAGTCAACTCCTAAATAGGGATAAAACGGTGAAAAAGTCTGAAAATCAACATGGGTATTGTTTCTATGGTTTATCGGGTTGCTGATTACAAAAACAACAATCCAACTTGGCGGACGTGAAATATCATCTCCCCTGTTACTGGGGTGGGATGGGGTTGAAATATCAATATGGGTGTCGTTTTTATGTTTTTTTGGGACGTTAATTACGAAAATGGCATCGATTTGAAATTTAATATTGTAGACATGAACATTCTGGACTTCAACCCTTAAGTAGGTGAAAAGGGGGATGAAATTTTTTATTTCGGTTATCTGTTTAAATAAAATGGTAAATTGACTAATTGTTGATATATCAGTGCACAGCCTACTTTATACAGTGTAAACATCCATTAAGGAAGAATTTTTGGAAATTCTAGCCCTAGGGAGGTAAAATAGGGGACGTAAGTTTCATGAAAGCACATCAGTTTGGAAATAAGAATCTTCAAATTTTGTATTTAAGGTGACGATTGAAAATAGTTTGATGTATTATAGCGTTTTTGATTGAAAAAGAAGTTAAGTTGTGTCTAAAAGTCCTTCATTTTCAAAGTACCTATCTGTAAAACTACTATGTGTAGTGTGTACACCAATGTAGCATGCAACAAATTATTGAATTGAATTGAAAGTAAAAATCCCTAAACTTATTTAAGTTTATGGTAAACTTACGCAACTTATAATGGGGGTGTTAAA
Source organism: Anania hortulata (assembly GCA_963576865.1). Lineage (NCBI taxonomy): Eukaryota > Metazoa > Arthropoda > Insecta > Lepidoptera > Crambidae > Anania > Anania hortulata. The sequence goes on along the minus strand of OY756389.1, from coordinate 15,397,174 downwards.
ATTTCAATCCTTAAATAAGTGAAAGGAAGGATACAATTTTGTTTTTTCGAATTAATAATCACCAAATATATAAACCTGGCTTATGGTTATTCTTCTCAGTTGTGCATGTGACATAAAGTATATCCTTTTAATATCTAAATCTACAAAATAAAAAATATACTTACTAAAACGAACAATCTGTTGCTGTTCTTGATGCAGTTGGGTGGAGCCACTCAGTAGAGCAACTTTCAGGCCAGTTTTCTGGCAATATTTCTTAAACACATTAAAAATTTGTGTTGCTAGTTCTTGTACAGGTAATACCACCATAGCTCTAATATGATGTCCTACATCCTTCATTAACACCTGTAAAAAGTAAGTATTGTATGATCAAGAACATAATTTCATGTTTTAGTAAGAACACTTGCAATATTGATATACTTCAATTATTCCAGCATTGCAACAAATCAAAAATTTGTTGTTTACCTGACTGTCCCAGAAGATGGGTAATGTTTTTCACGTGAATGTATTTTATACTTTTTGTAATTTTGTGTAACACACTCACTTACCTGTATAATCGGTATGACAAAAGATAGTGTTTTTCCACTGCCAGTAGGGGCAGAAACACAAACATCATGTGGCCAAAGAGTCTGTGGTAATTCATGTTCTTGAAGAATGAAAGGAATTACTTCTGCTTGTACAGGAAATAAATGAGATATGCCATCACTCACTAAAGTTGACTTCAAGGTACTGTGTAACCAAGTTTGCCCAGCAATTGGAAAAGATTCATTTTGTAAGTTTCTAGACACACTATATGGATGTGATAGCCAATATGGTAAAATTCTTTGTACCTTTGAATAAAAAAAATAGTTATGTTATTGATAGTAAATAAGAATTAATAGGAAATGATAATTAGGTAGGTATAAACTAACATTTTGGCTGGTCAGCACTCAGAATTTGGACAAGAAAAAATATGTCTAACCAATGATGGTTACAAGCCAAAATTAAATTATAAGGTATAACCAAAGGTTGTCTACAAAGCTGTTACAAATGGAATAAGTAAATGCAAGTTATAACTTTTTAACATAAGTACAAAACTAACTCCAACTTGTGCAAAATAATACATAAAAAAATGGAACCTTAGGTTTTTGTTCAAATTCATTACCACCCAAGACTCTAAATTCATGTGTAATTTTATCTTGATGTTTCAGGTTAACTTCATCAGAAGAAATTTGCATGAGTGATTCATCTTGAATATGCTTTTCATTGACACTTATAATTTCTTCTTTTGCCGACTGTTGAACAACTTTGAGATCTAAAGCATTTGCATCAGTATACAGCTTTTTCCTTTCTTCTATGTCTTTTTGCAATTTTTTCAAATGTTTAGTTTCCTGGTTTACAATATCTAAGTCATCACTGTCTCTGTACCTAAATACCGAAAATACTTTTTTAAAACTCTAAATCATGGATACAAAAACAAAATTTAAGCACGCAGTTTACCTGTTAATAACGAACAAATCCATAGTTTGTAAACTGTGAAAACAGTAAACACTGATCAATTACCATGTGTGAAAAAAGCAAAGTTACTAAATGTTTTGATGGTTTTATAACCTAAAAGCCTAAAAGTAAGTTGCCTAAAAAGCGTTCTATTAATCTGTGAAAGCGTTTCCTGCCTGACTGACGGACGACCTCTCTGAGAGAAGTACTCTGTCTAATCTGTGCTTCTGACATAGACATAACATAGACATACAATAAACATTGACTGGCCTATTTGATTATCGCCATCCTGGCGCTGTAGGACGTAGGATCGGACTTTGGAACTAAAATTAGTGATGTCCCCAAATCGATATTCGTAACGTACACTATAGAGCTATAAATAATTCCGGGTGTTTGTAGTCCGAGCCCCAAACAAAAGAGGTAAAAAAATTTTTTAAAGAGAATTTTTCAGAACTCTATACAAAACGGCTCCGGACAAGCCCGGATTCAATCTGTTTTGTATGGGGTTCTGAAAAATTCCGCATGCATGTAGTCTGAGCCTAAAACTGAATACAACAGGGCACGGACGCGTGTCTGGACTGGCGGATCCTTGGGCTGGCGGAAGTTGACTACAGGATAGACCAATAGCAGCGTTTGACCTCACAATGTCAAGACGCGTTCAGAGACGCGTCTGTTCCTGTTTGTATCCAGGTTAAACTTCACGTTACAATAATTAAAGAAACAGGATCTCTATTTTTTTCCCTAACTTTTTTATCCATAAAGTGCAGTTTTTTTTTGTCCTAATCAGCATTTGTCCGAATGATATCTTGCCCGGATTTAATGTCACATAATTGAAATCCTTAAATACAATATGCCCTAAATTTATTTGTCGTAAATATTACAATCAATAATATAAGAAAGACTTAAAAGCGTTTTCAATAAAAGTTGTAAGTCCTACATTCAAATTATATAATGTTTATTAATCCTAATAATAATAAATGCGTAGTGCAAGCTAGCAGCAAGCATCATGCATGCAGGCAATCAGCATGCATTGAGCAAGCAGCATGCAAGTGCCAAACATCATACATCAAACATCATGCATGTAAGCAATCAGCATGCACCATGCATGTAGGCAAGCAGCATGCACCACGCATGCCAGCAAGCAGTATTTACTATGCATGCAAGCAAGCAGTATACACCATTTATGTAAGCAAGCAGCATGCACCATGCATGCAGGCAAGCAATCAGCATGCAAGACTTCTCTCACAGCTCCGGCGCTGTGGGTCTCCGCTCTGGCAGTCCCGCGCGTGCTTATCGTCGCAGACGGCTTTCGCTCACCACCGCAGCTTCAGCTTGCTGGCCGGCGAAGCCTCAACCGCGGCGGCTCGCTATCAGCCTCCTGCGCCTTAGCCCGCGGGCCGCCTCGCCTGTCGCGAAATGCGAATTATTAATCTATATCTATGCTGTTGATGGCCATAATATAGCGCTCCGGGCTAAACAAAAAAAAATACGGGGTGGCTATAGGGGAGGTTGGAGGCCACTATGGGGTGTACCCCAGTAATCAGATAACGACCAGGTTGAACCCGTCCTGGGTTCGTTGTATTCCACTAATAGTAACTATTAGGTACTTGATAATACCACTAATCAGATCAGATAACGACCAGGTTGAACCAGCCCTGGGTTCGTTGTATTCCACTAATAGTAACTATTAGGTACTTGATGATACCACTAATCAGATCAGATAACGACCAGGTTGAACCAGCCCTGGGTTCGTTGTATTCCACTAATAGTAACTATTAGGTACTTGATAATACCACTAATCAGATCAGATAACGACCAGGTTGAACCAGCCCTGGGTTCGTTGTATTCCACTAATAGTAACTATTAGGTACTTGATAATACCACTAATCAGATCAGATAACGACCAGGTTGAACCAGCCCTGGGTTGACGATACCAGTACTCAGATCAGACAACGACCAGGTTGAACCAGCCCTGGGTTCGTTGTATTCCACAAACAGTAAGTATTAGGTACTTGACGATACCAGTACTCAGATCAGATAACGACCAGGTTGAACCAGCCCTGGGTTCGTTGTAATTATGTGTTAAAATAAATCAGATCATGTTCATAGATTTGTTCAGTACCTCTATTAGTCTTAGGTACTTGACGACATCGCCCCTACGCACCTTCGCGATTTTGAATTACACTCTAGGGGTAGGGCAGACTGGAGTCGGACTTACGGCGATTCGTTTCTGTCACTAAAAACCTAATTTTTTGGTATTGTTTTAGGACTAACAATAATATTATAAATGAACATTCGGAATAATACACAGTATAAAATACGATACTTAGGACACGTGACTTTATTTCATGTAAAATTAGTAGATTCAACTATTATAGTAATCGATATCATGACAGAATAATTTTAGAACTAAAGATAATTTATAATTATAACACAAAACTTCGAATTTTTGAACATTACGGTTACTGAAGTTTATAGCGCAAACGTGTTACGGATAACGATTTTCGGACAAGTAATGTTAGGAAAAGAAAGGGAGTACCAAAAAAACAGAGTGATGGTTATCTTTTGAATTTTTAGACAATAATTTTAAAAGAAACGATTAGTGGACTCACTGGGGCATTACCGCAGACAGTTCCGACTCACCGTGAACTATGCGGCATCCTGGTTCCGACTCACTGGAATATTCCACAGGCCCGGCAAGCATCACAAGATGTATGGACGACTCAACCTGCTATCGACCCCTCCGGTCTCGGAAGGTAGTGATGTAGCGACATCTATCTTGCCACATACGAACTAAAGCTGACGTATCCTACATCGCGATATAAAAGTTATCCAAGCGATTTAACAATATATACGAGAACCCGACAACAATCGTTGGGCAGTAGCCCACCAGACACAGCACCAGTCTGGTCGGAGGATCCTCCCTTTTCAATGGTGGATGAGGAACTTTCTCACCCTGTTCCTCACACCCCCAAAGACTTAAAACTTTTATTGAAAACGGTTTAATTGTTAAGTTCTTACTACATTCACCCGGAATTTTTCAGAACTCCATACAAAACGGCTCCGTACAAGCCCGGTTTCAATCTCTTTCTATGGGGAAAACTCCGGATGTATGTAGGAATTATTCCGACCCGCTAAAACACGGCTTCGGACAAGCCCGGATTCAATACGTTTAAGCAAACGTACGATTTATTCCTGAATCGACTACATACTATCCGGTGCCGTTCGATTCCGATTTCCACCCGGAAGCCTCCGGACTCCAGACTCCTCCGGCCACCCAGTCCGTTTATTCTCACCATAAGGCTCGAACTACATGCATCCGGAATTTTTCAGAACTCCATAGCCAAGTTCAGAAGTCCAAGCCTTATATTCCGAGCCTGAGCAAGCGCTTTCCTCGCGGGAGAAATTTTGAAGCACTAGTCAGTGCCTAGTCCAGTTATTTATATAGGTCAGTGGTTTTGTCTGTGGACATAATGTCATGTCATGTGTCATGAATGTCAGAAAAATTGATGAGCTATTTTTTCGGTCGTTTGATGGTTGTGCTGGTGCCTCCTGGGTTGATTATTCCAGGGTAATCATTCAGATGTCCATTCGACACCAGCAAATTTTGTAAAAATTGTGTAGTTTTATGTGTTGTAAAACAGTGATAGTTTGATTTCTAGCTAATCATAGCCATAACAACTCTCAAAATGGCTAGTGTCTCATATCAAATTGCAAATCTTCTGGAGAAGGTAAGCCGGCTCATCTCTTCCTTACCTATCAGGGCAGAAGTTTTAATGACACATCATTGTACAAATTTACCTTTGAAATGTTATTTCGGCAGATGACATCTAGCGATAAAGACTTCAGGTTCATGGCTACTAATGATTTGATGACTGAGTTACAAAAAGATAGCATAAAACTTGATGATGATTCTGAAAGAAAGGTTGTAAAGATGCTATTACGTTTACTGGAAGATAAAAACGGTGAAGTCCAAAATTTAGCAGTCAAATGGTGTGTAAGCTTTAAATATTTGATTACTAAAGCTGCATAAAATATAGTGTAAGTTTAACATTTGTTTTTTCACAGCCTTGGCCCCCTTGTTAACAAAGTTAAAGAATATCAAGTAGAGAGCATTGTGGAAACCCTTTGTGCCAACATGCTTTCGGACACTGAGCAACTTCGAGATATCAGTAGCATTGGATTAAAAACTGTAATATCAGAGCTTCCATTAGGCTCTAATACTCTAGCTGCAAATGTTTGTAAGAAAATCACTGGGAAGTTGAGTAGTGCTATTGAAAAGGTAATGAGTGTTTTAAAGTACTGTCATGTGGCTAAAGTACTACAACTGCAGTAGTGCTGCATTCATGTGGGTGCTGAATCGATACATGCATTGTTTTGACACTCACTCTTACTTACTTAACAAGCAGTGCACTGACATAAATAAGGTCTTAGCAGTGCAACCAAGACAGTGCATTTCTTCTAAATTAGTTTTTGGACTTTAACTATTAAAACATTTTATTTTTAAAAATACTTTCATTTCAGCAAGAAGATGTCTCTGTACAGCTGGAAGCTTTAGACATTCTGGCTGACTTACTGAGCAGATTTGGTGGATTGCTAATATCTTTCCATCCATTGTTGTTGAATTCATTGTTACCTCAATTAGCTTCACCACGCCAAGTATGTAAAAATTTCCTACATCAAATAAAATTTCATGATGGTGACTAGACATTAACAACCTAGATATTATATTAATTCAGGTCTTGTATATTTGTGTTATATTTATAATACTAATAAACTATGTGTCTCCTCAGGCTGTCCGTAAACGCACGATAGTTGCATTATCCCATTTGGTAATGTCTTGTAATGCATCTCTGTACAATAAGCTAATTGATCATCTTTTGGAAGGACTGGGTTCATCTACATCTTCTAGTGTCAGCCGTACACATATACAATGCATTGCTTCTGTATGGTAAGAATTATTCAGTAAACATTCCTGTAAAACTAAAACTGATAAAGTAAAAAGTCAGCCAAGTTCCTGTTGGTCCACGCGCAATGTAGGGTTTCGTAGTTGCCCGTCACAATAAGTGGTATTTGCTACCTGTTTTATCTTATTGACAACATCATTTAAGTAATTTTCTTCACAGTAGTACAGTAACTTCATTAGTCCTGTCATGAATTCAAGAATATTTTTACATTACTTAGAGCAACCATTTAATAGGCCGATGCATTTGAATCTAATAAAAAATAGCAATTTAAAGCTGAATATTACGAAAGTGGAATAGATCCCTGAATCGAATCGAATGGTGTTCCCAGGACCACAATATTTTTAAATGACCTATCCATCGACATACCGACATACCACACCATGGGATAGACAAAAAGTCATCCTGACTTTGTGTTTCATTTTGTCGGTGAATATTCTGTATAACCATGCCAAATAATAGCTTTCTAGTACTAAAAGACAAATGAACATGGCAAAACTATAAGAGTTACTACGGTACCCTAAAAACAATTATTTAAAATTGTGCTGGGCACTGCAGGGACACCAGAAAAAAGCAATTAATGTGTTGTCTTGATTGTCTTGAGTCTTGATTTAAATGTATACCATATAACAAGACAGTGCTTTGTGCTGTATGTACTTTGCAGTCGTCAGGCGGGTCATAGATTCGGAGAACAGCTGTGGCGTGTGGCACCACAAGTACTAGAGCATTCTAATGACGCTGATGAAGAGTTGCGTGAGCACTGTCTCCAAGCTCTGGAGGCATTTGTATTGAAATGCCCCAAAGAAGTGCAACCTCATATTCCAACGGTAAGGTATACACCCTAAACTTAATACTTTCTATATTGTGTCAAAGATTCCATACTTAGAACTTTTTTTTTTATAAATACACCTTATTGTACTAAAACTTTAATTGTGCAGATAATTGATCTTTGCTTAAAAATGATCACTTATGATCCAAACTATAACTATGAGGATGAGGATGAAGATGGTGGTGGTGAGGATGAAGAGATGGAAGACGAATCTTTTGCGCCAGATGCCGAACCAGAGTCTGACTCTGAAGAATATTCTGATGATGATGACATGTCTTGGAAGGTAAGTCTTTCCAATAAAATAATATTAACATTTGCAAACTTGCAAATATCTGTTTCTTGCCCCAAACTAAACATAAAGATATTTATTTGCTCATAAAAAAAATCATCAATTTCACTTAAGGTGAATATAGACTAGAGCATTTTCTCGAGCATTTCCATGTTATTACGTTTAAAAATAATACAGTTCGTAATAAATGCTACAATCAGGCAAAAGCTCAGTTTAAAATTTTCATGAAATGTAACTTTACTACGAATGCTCAACGCTGCGTTCGAATCAATGCTCACGGCGAGTGAGCATATTCCTGTTACATAAATTTCTGTTTTGCTGACTGAACTGAACGTCGTTGAAATGTCGATTCAATGCTCGTTGAAATCTAACGCAAAGCTTTTTGGTTTGTAAAATCAAGTTGAAACGAAACATCGGTCGTGCTCAATATTCGGTTCGTCGTCATTTAAGCGTATACTTTAAAGCGACTCGATGTTGTGTTACAAATAAATGCTTTAGTGTGTACTTACCTTTTCACGAAATTATTTAGTGTATTTATAAACGGTTCGGCAATGATACAGAGGTCGAATGTATATTTAGTTACCTCTTTAAAGCAAACGGCTCTACAATTACAACGTCATGTCATGACACAGTACACAATATTCTCAGACACAAACTAAGTATTTAATCTGTGACAATATTAAAGTTTTTAGTATCACATATTTTATATTATTTAACAACAGTTAGATAGTTTGATAGAAAAATAGGTACTATTGTTATAATAATAGAAAAACATTGGGAGGAAGATATGAAAAATATCTTGTACTATTGCGACTAGGGTTATATTAAGGTATTTAAAATTAATACAAAATGTGACTCTGATCAACTTGCCAAATGATAAGCTTATCACACAAACAGTTGCCTTTTACTTGCTTAAAACTCCGACCGCCTTGCTTTCTAGTCCGGGGCGCGAACCACTAGCTACTCATATATTTGACTAGAATATCTTTGATTAGAGCGTACTAGGTAAATTATTTCACTTTGTAATTATCTATACTAATATTATAAATGCAATCTGGAAGTCATTGGGGGAGGCCTTTGCATAGCAGTGGTCGTCCTATGGCTGAAATGATTATGATGAAAAGTAACCCTGTCTATATGTTACGCTTTCACGGCAAAACCACCAAATCAATATTAATAAATTTATAATATTAATAAATGCTGCAAAGAAAGCTTGAACCTTAAGGCATTAGGGAAATAGGTGCCTTAGGGCAGGGTTTTTTTTAAATAATTCGCCCCGAGATGTTAAAATAGAAGTGACAATAATAAAATTACACACGGGCGAACTCCGTTTTCGCCCGCATAAAATACAGACGGACGAATACGGACTACGCTAGCTAATAATAAATAAATATGCGCCAGACAACACTAATCGTCTTGGTCTCGAAGGAAGGAATAGGTTAGTTGACTCATGTAAAAATTAATTAAACAAAGAATTATTTAATATATTATTCGACTTTATGAACCTAAATATATCGATTTCAAATATTTAAATACTAAAAAGTAGAAGATGGCTGTAAAAATCAAATTTAAAAAAATATTTTTTAATCTATAATTTGAAACTCTGAAAACGCTATCCGCCATGATCGCGACCTGAGTGACGTCAGTCATATGGTAAACGATCAAATGTCATTCGAGTCTGATGTATTTTTGCATTCTCGAACGATACAGTAATGATAATTACTATATTTTTCAACCGACTTCAAAAAAGGAGGAGGTTCTCAATTCGACTGTATGTTTTTTTTTTTTTTTTTTGTATATTTGTTACGCGATTACTCCGCCAATTATGAATCGATTTTAATGATTCTTTTTTTGTTTGGTAGATCATACTTCAGAGGTGGTCCCATATAAATTTTATCGAAATTGATTTAGAAGTTTTTGAGAAAATCAACAAATATATACCCAGATAATATTTTGGTTGTGGTTCTTGTTACATATCTTCGACAAATATGAGCCGATTTTGATGATTTTTGTTTTATTGAATAGCTTGTACTTCAAAGATAATAAGATAAAAGTTTGCAAAATAAAAATCACCCCTAAGGGTAGGAAAATAGGGGATGAAATCGGTGTTCAGCAGTTAGATTAGGATTTATCACAAAAAATTGATGAAATAAGTAAATTTTATTAAAAAAAATAAAACCGACTTCAAAACACTGAAATGCTAAAAATAATCCTAACACTTAAGTACCTAATCAGTTACTTTTGGAGTCGGTGCAAACAAAAACATTGAATCTCTCATCGGCTGGCACCGACTCCAAAAGTAACTGATTAGGTACTTAAGTGTTAGGATTATTTTTAGCATTTCAGTGTTTTGAAGTCGGTTTTATTTTTTTTATTGTGTAAACTATTAGAAATCATGTTTGATTAATTCAGAGAGGTTGTATTCGTAAAGACGTCTAAGTTGTTTGTTTGTTTACTAGAGAGACTACGTCATGGCACAGATAATCTATAGACCAAAATGGCTGACAGCGTTTTCGTCTGTTTATAAAAATATTATTTTATAATTAAAGTTTTGTAGTTTTTTAAGTCTTAAAAAAATACAATTAAATTTTTTTTCGGTCTAATGGAACACATATTAACAATTTAAGATCTATTTAAAAAAGTGTCAACTAGCCTATTAACTTCTTTGTATTACGAGGTACGGTACAAAAGCGATGAATAGTTTGTCTTTGTTGCCGTCGCCGGCGACGGCGGCGACCTAATAAAAGTACGATAAGTGTTGTTTCCTCGAGATCCATTGTCAGACTGATTATAGAGTTTGAAAATTGATTTTAAATTTGTAACAACCGTAAACCGTGTCTTTACGACAAGCATACTCGCCAAACCATAGCGGTATTTCATGAATGCTAATAATTGACTCTTAAATAGTTCTAAATAGTGCCGAAAGAAAATAAATAGTTCCCTTAAACATACAAAATTGTAGTCATACTTTGGTGAGTACGCTAGGAGGAGGTTTCTCCCAGCGTACTCACCCTTCGTGTGGGAAAACTATACAAGTTGTTAATATAATTCATACATCAAAAATAATGTATAAATAATGCCAAATAATGTCCAAAGGACACATTTATGAATATATAACCATAGTCCGGTGAGTACGCTAGAAGGAGCTTCTACACCTAGCATACTCACCTCCGTGCGTGCAAACCGAATAAGCTGTAGATACAATTCATATCTCAATAAATAGTGTTTGAAATAGTTCATTCAATAAGTGTATTTTTTGCTTGTTTATTGTAGTAGAAGCGAATGACATCACGACAAAAACAGCTACACAGTCAGTACATAAAAAAAGAAACAAAAAATAAACAACTGTAAGCGGACAGAGACTAACACCGAAAATTTTGAGGATACGTAAATAAATGGTAGACTAAACAAAATTAAAACACAAAAAGTTCAGCTGACCCACTGTTCCAGCAGTGCCGCTGCGCGGTTTGCTCGTGACGCCCATCACTATTGCACTCCACCCGCATTTGCCATATCCCGCTATTTGAGCAGGCCACGACGCCTGTTAAAAGAGAATGGGCAAAAATCTATGAAGCCTAGTATAGGTGGCGGCCATTTAAAAATGTATATTTTTTAGTCTTTATTAACAGTAAAATCGAATGACCAAAGAGTAAATTCCATAAAGTTTTTTTTTTTTTTTCTCAAACCATTGCTTGGAAACAATTAAAATGTCGTCAAGATAAGCAAAAGAACACGTGAGTGTGCAGGTCGGGATGTTTTATTTGTCAACAGCCATCCAATCAGTGCCCTGCCGAACTCTCTTATTAATACTTTTACTTTACTTTACTTTTCTTGATGCCGGCGCGCGTCGCGCATATCATTTTGACGTCGTTATTTGGCAGTTATTCGTGGGCTTTCTTCGTGTTAGCTGTATTGTGCTCCGTTTGCTGTTGATATTTTCACACAAGTAAACAAAAAAAGTAAAAAAATTCTAATTTACTATTATTTTTCAAATACTTTTGTCTAGGGTCTGGGTTAATAGTGGCCCCGGGACCTAATAGCATAACCAGAAAGGCCTGAGCATTGGCGGCAAATGCTCTAGGGCAGGCCTGTCCAACATACGGCCCCCGGGCCACAACGTGGCCCGCATAAGCCCTTCATCCGGCCCGCGACGACATCAATAGATATTGCGCAATATTAGTTAATTCGATCACCTATCTATTGTAATTTATTTTGGCCCGCTACGGTTACAAAAATAGTAAACCTGGCCCTCCACAAAATTATGTTGGACACCCCTGCTTTAGGGGAACGGCTAAAGCGGCCTAATAATGCTTGTCGCGACCAGGGTCGCAGTGCTGTCTGTGTGCATAACAAAACATATAATGTACAAGGTGTCCGGATAGTTAGCGTTCAAAAATTTTTTTTAGGTCCCTCGTATTTACACTTATTCGAATTACCGAAATACTCTATATATATTTAGCCATATTTAGTAGTTTTCGACTTATTTTTTTTTCATGTTTTTGAAACTTTTCGTAGTTTGCAAGTTACACAGGACACACAAGTTACATACAAGAGGGGTAATTCGGATAGATCTAGGTACGATGGATATAAAAAATTTTCTTTTACACGCCCCAATATTTTTTTACCCTACCACTACTTCGGGACAATATTGTGGGTTTACTATTACTTACTATCTAATACTTAACAGGTGAGACGTGCGGCTGCTAAGTGCTTAGAGTCAGTCATTGCCACGCGCCATGAACTCTTAGCAGATATGTATCAATCGGTGTCTCCTGCATTGATTGCCAGATTTAAAGGTAAATTTTATTTAAAAATATAAGATTTATCCCTTTGCGTGCCACTAAAACAATCCCTATTGTTTTTCATTGTTTTTCCGGTCTACCGTTGGTGAGTGGAACGCGAAGGATTAGTATTAATATGAAAAACACAAATTTTTCGAACTTTTTTGTATGGGGCCTGGCATACCTAAAGTTGCAAGTACCTAAATAACGTTATTTAGGTGTACACCTATGATAAAAACGTCAATTGATAGAGAAAATAATTACAAACAAAAAATACTCTTTGACAAAATGTCCTAAATGATATACTTTGGTCAGAATTTCAGTTTGAATAAGTCAATAAAAATAAAAATTGCTCCAAAATAACGTAATTTTAGGTACTTGCAACTAGGTATGCCAATGAGGTTGCATTGCCTGCCTGCCATTTATCAAAAACCTTAGTTACGCGATTTTTTTTGTTTTATTTAGTGTTAATCGTTCGCGCGCCACTTACCCGAAAAAGACCGGAAAATTCGTAAAAAAAAAGCGTTATCCTGACTTAACAATTTAATCCTGACATAATAATTTGATTTCTTATATGGTTTAATATTAGAGCGCGAGGAGAATGTAAAGTGCGACATTCTAAGTGCATACACGGCCTTGCTACGAGCCACACGCCCGCCGCCCGCGCTCCAGATGAATATAGCGCCCGCCGACAACTCCCCGCAGGCTTTGCTGATCCAGAGAGTAAGTTATCTTAGTTATGAAGTGTGGTAAAATATTTTCGTGGTTGCAAAGGTGGCGCTATCAAACAAAAGTATGTTCTCTGCCTTAATAAATTAACTGGCTAATCAGCCACACTAAGTGGTATTTACCCCCAGACAATGGCACATTGTCATGCCCTGCGTGTCCCTACACCTGCACGCGCGAGGAACTCTACCAGGCCACCAATAGTGCTATATCGGTGGCTGAGTTTTGGTCCTCACATATATGAAAGCCTGAATCGACACGCAAAGAAAAAGAAGATCAGCCACATAATCTACCACGAATAAATTTTATTTTATTCTAACCGTTTACTCGTATTAAATATTTGATAAGATGTGATATGATATAAACAATATTGAATTCTGCCATGTAAAGATGTTTAGGAACATGAGTAAAGAAAGGAACAAAGGCAAAGCTTCTAAAGAGCATTCAAAATTGATACCTATGTTGGTAGGGTTGTCTCGACCAAGATAAATTAATTAACATAATTTTATGACCTGTTTGTTAATGATGTTTATTGAAATGGTTTTTACTAGAGATGCCACGAATATTTGGCAACTTTTCGGTATTCGGCTATTTGGCCACATTTTTTCACTATTCGGTATGGGGCCGAATATAGCAAACTATTCGTCCGAATACCGAATAGCAAATCATGAAAACAAAAGAACTCAAAATATTACTCACAAATATGTTTATTTAATCAACAAATTTAAAATCTACCTGTGGTAAGTTATGATGGATGAAATAAATCATCATCATCATCTGTCGATAGCAGACGATTGCGATTTTCCTCATAAATTATACCTGCTTCCGAAAACACAAATGTCAATTCAAATCATAAAAAAATAAATCTTCAACACTTGATTTTTATTACTATTTCTGCTTTTTATAAAAATAACTAGCTATCCCGGCGAACTTCGTACCGGCTCTTCATTCTTTTTTTTTTTGGTGAATTTTTCTGATTTTTAATACCTACTTAGTTGTTTTGCTATTCGGGGTGGACACAAGTGGAACAAATGAAATATCATAAAATCAGTGCAGCCGTTCTAGATTTATATATGGTCTACTAACCCTTTTTTGTTATACATATATAGATTGTGACATAGTATTCGAAAAGTGTGACGGAGGTGTTGTCAGTAGAAAAGAAGAACGACCCGTTTCACAAACCCTAGCTCCTTGTCCAGAAATTGTGAAAAATAAAATTGTCCTATATTTTTATGTTATTCTTATTATAAGTCCTAGTGTCTTTGTAGCTTTGGATGTTGTAATTTCAATATGTTTGTCATGAAAAAACTTGGAATCCAAAGTTACACCGAGATTTCTCGTGCGATCTGTACGCTGGAGCGATTGCTGGTTAAGTGTATTATAACATAATTCATTTCGAGATCTGCTGAATGAATACAATTGCATTTAGAGACTTTAGTTCAAGTTTGTTACCGATCAAAGACCTAGCCAGCGACCGCCCACGATTTCACATACTGTTCTCCGAACTTCGTTAGAAGATGGCACTCAATTATGATGATGAATCGCAGAGTATTGCTGTAACCTGTCGAGATCCTGCTATAACTGTACACAATTGTTTATTGAGTACATTTTATTAAATACTTTCATGATATCAGCAAACCATATATATTCAGAATTAATAAAGCTTTTATGAATATTGTTAATAAATAATATACAAAGAAGAGGTCCTACAATTGAGCTCTGTGGGACGCCAAATGGCAGACAAGCATGACTGAAGAATACCCGTAAAGAACCACAGTCTGGCACCGATCTGTAATGTAGGAGGTAAACCATCTAAAAAGAGCATGGTGTATACCATCTAGCTGTAACTTCTTTTGCAGGATCACGTGATCAATTCGATTGAATGCCCTAGTGTAATATAGTGTCGACTTGGCTTTCAGACTGCATACCAGAAGATACATCCTCTGTAAACGCTATAAGGTTATTGACTGTAGATCTTCCCTTTAAGACATCATGTTGTTGAGGTATTAAGGTATGTTTGAAAGCTGCACATAATTGTTTGTGAACCAGTCTTTCTGACTTTTTAGCCAATATACAGAGTTTAATATTGGTCTATAAGTACCAATTTCGCGCTCAGAGCTTTTTGTGTATGAGAGTGACTGAGTGAGATCATAGGTTCAATATCGTAATTATTAATTCATAAATGTCAAACGAAACCAAACATTGGCGTCGCGCAGCTAGTGCACTAGCTGAGCCAGTAAAAACTGGTATTTATAGCGCCGCGTACATGACAAGCAGTCTGCGCTCACGCACACAGTCCCTGCACGATTGTAGTGGTGTACCTAGCGCCTCACACCACAGCGCGATTTTATGAAGCTTTGTCTCTGTTCCTTTCTTTACTGATGTGGTTTGGGTCCGAATGATTTTTTAATGCTTACTCTTTCCATGAAATCAGACGCATTCTTTTCGATCGTAAAGTAAAAACTTGACGAATTAAAATTGGTGTAGGTTCCTGGAGTTGTGCGTGGCGCGTTGCGCGTGATCCGCGGACGTAGCGTCCGTGCTCGCGGGTGTGCATTAGCGCTACTACGCGAGCTACTGGCAGCCGCGCCCGGCTGCCTCGCCGAGCACGCCGCGCGCGTCGTGCGCGCTCTCACCCCCGCGCTCACGTACGTACTCTAGGGTGAAGTGGCTGGCCGCTGCGCCGACCTGAGGTTGATTCTAATGGAGATGTGGCTTAACAGTGATGCAGCCGATGTAGGCTACTGCGCGAGCTGCTACTAAACCTATTATGTCAACCATTGTGCCCCTCAAGATGTTAATAAACCTTAGTTGAATTATTTCTAACTAGCGACCCGCTCCGGCTTCGCACGGGTGCAATGCTGATACTAATATAAGTAGGTACTACTAAACATACATAAGGCACGCGCCGCCGGCCCCCCGGCCGGTACCGCCGCAACCGCTATGTCCCTGCATTTTAAATCTGTAATATCTTCGAAAATATTCATTTAAATTACATGCTGTTAAGAGCCATATTGGTCTATATTAAATGCACAATGTATTTAAGGTACATAATTGGATAAGAATTAATGCTGTATTGCTTAAAATCGCTTCGTAAATAAGCCATTATTTCTCGTAAAAAGTAGAGGATAAAAAATAGTTATTGTAGGTTATCCCAAAGAGATAGACATATACCGTTGTGGACCATTTTGTAGATCTTTTTAAGGTGTACAATACTGTAGTACATTATTTTGATCTATCTCGTAGGGTTCAGCCAGCGTGTGCATTGTTAGCGCAAAAAAATAAGTTTATTTACGACATCACATTAGAAACCTCTAAAATTATCAGTGTTTCTCTACTATATTATGCAGGTATTATACATATAAACCTTCCTCTTGAATCACTCCATTTATTTAAAAAAAACCGCATCAAAATCCGTTGCGTAGTTTCAAAGATCATACATAGGGACAGACAGACGGGAAGCGAATTTGTTGTGTAGTATGAATTTGTTGTATAAAAATCTTAACAATTAGCAATAAATATTGTCACGATATCCTAGGGACAAAAGCACAGCGTCGTCAATGAAGATCGAGACGCTGGTGTTCGTGGTGTGCCTGGTGCGCGGGCACGCAGCGGCCACCATGCGGCCTCACGTGGCGGCACTGACGCCGGCCGTGCTGGCGTGCGTGCACGACCCCTTCTACAAGGTCACCGCCGAGGCTCTGCGCGTGCTGCAGACACTCGTCAAGGTCATACGCCCCTTAGGTGAGTGAGTGAGTCTGTCATACATACACACGCTCTTCTATCTTCTGACGCTATAAAATATCGGCCAGTTACTTTGTCGAGCGAGAAGACCGACTGTTTAATAAAATCCGAATTTACTTTTAAGGATAAGCCTAAAAAATATTTTTGACACGCTTTAATTAGCTTTACTTGAAATAAATTATGTAACCAATTATGAAAGTCGAATTAATTTAACCTTCTTATAAATAGTTGTATAGATTTGAAACTTTGTAAGTATTAATAACATGGTAATATAATATTGGCTTATCTCAAGGGCGGTCGCAAATGTGACAAGAAGACTTAGTGGTAGGACGACACAGTCCCGGGGGAGATTAGGGTGAAGAAAACCCTCTTTAGAAAGTGGTAAGCGTCCAGATCTCCTGAAGACCTCGACGCGTACAAGGTCGCAAAACGAGTTGTTAAGAGAGCTGTAGGCAGAGCCAGGCGAGACCACTTTCATACGATCTATGATAAGTTTGAATCGTCTAAGAAGCAGAAGCTCATTTATAAGTTGTCGTGCTGTGTCGTGTTTCAGTGAAAGATGGTCTGTAATGCTGCTCTATAGTGTGTGTGCTCCATGCCCTGGGGGCAATCTGTTTGCGAGAACCTCGCGGTGAAGAAGTTTTTGTTAGTTTTTAAATTTAAATCAGGGATTAGTGCCACCGGTAACGCCAAAAGAAGTCCAGACTGTTCTTCGCCGCAAGAAGAATCGTAAAGCTGTCGGAGCCGATGGAGTCGCAAAAGCCTGCAAGGCAATGGGCCTTTGTGGGGTGGACATCTTAACCTACCTATTACAAATACTATATTTTCCTAAAATTACAAATACAAGTACAATAAAGAGTATCTATCTATCTATCTTGTAACACGTCGTTACAAATATTTTTGATTTTTAATAATTATGTTGGAAATGTTTCTCTTTTCAACAATTTTTTTACTTGGATTTTTATTTCTTAGCCAAAGGCAGAATTCCCATTTACTAGACAACGCCATCTATCGGTATATCTTTGCCATCCGTTATGTTCCGTTTCTCACAACTACCTTTTTTTCAGCATTAACTTATAACTTGCACATCTAAAGTAAGTAATGTATTTTTATTGAAAGAATATATGAAGGCTGTAATTGATGTTTTTCAGTTTCAATTACTTTTTGGGGCTTTTCAGCGGTGTTTTGTTCTGCGTTGACAAATATAAAAAAAAGAATCATTTTTGCTTTTTGCGTTCAAGTGTTGCGCGAAACGAAACGCGACCAGAGAGGGGGATGTTATGTCAGAAATGACATTGAGATTTGACCGGATCTTTTCTTTTTGGATGCGAGCACATTGCTTGCGTCCCCAATTTTCCTTTCGTTCAAATAAAATGAAGAAAATAAAATATGTGGAGGCGCCTGGTGCGTCATGGCGACCTATTGCCGTGATGGGCATTTTGTACATCCAGTAAAATGTGATTTATTTTTGTCTTCTCTTGGTTTGTTTGTAACGCCACACCCTGATGATGCAGTTTTGTCACTTCAAGTTGCTTATGGGCTTATATTAATGCCCACCTTGGACGAGGACTGGAACTTTATATCGTCGAGATCCGAGGAAGGGACATGTGTGGTTCTCCGCAGTCATCATTTCAGCCATAGGACGTCCACTGCTGAACATAGGCCTCCCCCAGTGACTTCCAGATTGGCCGGTTGAAAGCGGCTCGCATCCAGCGGCTTCCTGCAACCTTTACCAGGTCGTCTGTCCACCTTGTAGGTGGACGTCCTACGCTGCGCTTGCCGGTACGTGGCCTCCATTCCAGAACCTTTCTGCCCCATCGGCCGTCAGTTCTACGTGCTATGTGCCCCGCCCACTGCCACTTCAGCTTGCTTATCCGATGGGCTATGTCAGTAACTTTTGTTCGTTTACGAATCTCCTCATTCCTGATTCGATCCCGCAAAGAAACGCCGAGCATAGCTCTTTCCATAGCACGCTGTGCAACCTTCTCCGCAGTGATGTTACACATATAATTTATCATAAGTTCTTAATCAATGCCAAGGTATTTATAAACCTTCTTATTTAACCTCATTGGTGATATTCATAGGCCAAGTTAGGATAAGTGTTGTTTTACTTTAGAACTAAGTATAGGACACAACGCAGCTGCGATTCTAGATATTTGTAATTTTGTTGCTGATGACACCTACTCTTTAGTAATTGTTATATCTCATCATTAGTGTGAAATCACATACACTATGTTGAATTTAGTTATTTCAAAATAGTGTATATGAGCTATAAGCTTGATTTTATTTTTTACTTGCAATTCTTGTACTGTTAAAATATACTTTGTTTTTACATAGTTTTTATTTGTATTGTGGCAGAATGCCCGTAGATTGGTTGTAAGTAGCCTTTCTTTTTAAAAATAAACCAGGAGAAGACAATTTAGTATTTTCTTTCTCTCCTTAATTTAACTTCACTCTTTCTTGCTTGTAGTTAAAGCAAGTGGCGCCCTGCACAGTTTTCTTATAGGAGTCTTTGAGCGCCTGAGGACCCACGAGCTAGCTTAACTGGCAAAAATAGCACATACCATCCCGCTGTGTTACAATCTATTACAATCGCATACTATTAACCGGGCTAATCCCGAGCCAATGGCGAGTAAGTATTATTACTCCGGCCTTCAAAGGCAAGGGATCGGTCCAAGAGTGTGGCAACTACCGCGGTATAAAGGTCATGTCCCACACATTGAAGCTTTTTGAGCGCATTGTGGACTTCCGGATCCGACAGGAGTGTGATGCCCCGAAGTGTCATATGGGTTTCGTCCTGGCAACGGGACTAAGGACTGTTTTCGCCCTAAGGACCGTATTGGGACATACTGATGGGAAAACACGGCTCGGTACTTGCTCTTTATTGATCTGCAGAAAACCTTGGCTGTGTTCGTCGTGTAGTGATCTAATAGGCACTGAGATCCAAAGGGGTCCCCGAGTATGTATTGAGATTATCCGAGACATGTACCACAGCTTCAATTCTGTGGATCGGACCGCTGTTGGCGACATCAAACCGTTCCCTATTACCGTCCGAGTACACGAGAGTTCCGTCGTCAGTCCGTTTCTGTTTAGTGTGATATTAGACGTTGTGTCAGACAGCATTACAAGAGTAGCCACTATGGCTGCTGATGTATGCAGACGATATCGACTGGTGAACGCAGACTGGGGCAGGCTGGTGTGACGGATGGACAAGTGAAAGCAGTCGCTTGAGAGCGGTGGTCTGAAGCTCAATGAAGCGAAGACAGAGTACCTTTCATTCTATAGATCCCACGTCTGTCCGCATAAGCAGAGACTAGCTCGAGCGCACGGACCAGTTGAAATACCTGGGATTTGTGCTTCACGCGTCGGGTGACATCGATTGCGACGTCAAGACACGTATTGCTGCCGCAAGGGCTAAATAGCAAGAGGTGACTGGTGTCATTTGTGACCCTAGAATGCTGGTTAAGTTAAAAAGAGCGATCTATAAGTCCATCATTAATCCTGTCCTTTCATATGGCAGTGAAGCATAGCCGCTACTTGAGCAACACAAGCAGAAGCTGCGTGTCACGGAGATGAATATGCTGTGGTGAATGTGGACGTGGAAAGACTTCGTAAAGAACTTCCACATCCGCGGCGGTGTCCGTGATATTGCAGACAAGTTTCAAGAGTCGCCGAGTCGCCTACATTGGTACAGCCATGTTTTGCAGAAACCGGCAAGCTACGTGGGAAAATAAATTTTTGGCCATGCCGCCACCGTCGGGTCCTGGCAGAAGGGGTAGACCCAAGAAGTGCTGGCTTGACGTCGTGTGGGCTGATATGCATGCCAATGACCTTACACCCAGGGACGCGCAAAACCTTGCGAAGTGGAGGATAAAAACAGAAGTGGCCCCTGGGCTCCGAAGTGATGGCTTTGGACACAACCGGGATTGACCGTGAAGATGACGACGATGACAATAATTTAATACCATCATGCTGATATGATGATGGAACCCGGAAGTAGTTAATAAAACTCTTGCTGTAAGCGGGCAAGTCGCGTAATAACTGCCTACCTTCTTATAGCGTGGTGTCTCTGATGCTAGAAAAATTTAGAAAATAAAGTTGAAAAACTAGATATTTTTATTGATTCACGATCAGAATCATTTACTGAGCTTACTCCTTAATTTTTTCACACGCCGTCTAATATACCATATATACAGGGTGGCCAGAAAAGTGACGTCGACGACGACGACGACGTAGACTATGAAGTACTACTTTTTTATTTACTTAGAGTCTAGCGCATTCTCTGAAGCTACTTAGAAACTAAGAAATTATCAGTTTAGATTTTAAATTTCAAGTTGAAAATTTAAATGATAACTCACTTAACATAAATTCTCAACTTTAGATCAATTTTGTAGTAACTTCCATTAAAGTTATGAGGCTGTTTATTTTATGCATAAATGTACAGTTCATAGAGATTTAGCTGCAAGATAAAAAATTCGAAAAAAGCTTCTACTTTAAAAAAAAACATTAAAAAAAACCTAACTCTAAAACTACGAAAAATCGTAGAACATACATAGGGGTAATTCAGATACCTCTCACCACTAGGCACCTAAAAAAAATGTTTGGACGTCACTTTTCTGGCCAGCCTGTATTATAAACATCTAAAATATATATCATAAACAAAAAAAAAAAAGTTACAAGCATTTTAATCCGTCCATACATCCCTAGACGTTTTTGAGATCATCGATGGTTCCGATGAGGTGCGAGTGGAGCCGCCGCCAGAAGAACTGCAGCAGTTCATCCCGGCAATGTACGAGTGCACGCTGGTGCGCCTGCGCGCCACGGACATGGACCAGGAGGTCAAGGAGCGCGCCATCGCCACATGCGGCCAGCTTATTTGCCACTTCGGAGACTATTTGCAGGTACCTTGTTGAGATCAAAGACATATTTTATTCTTATAAAATTTTATTCACTTAATTGAGAAAAACATTAAAAACAACAAATACACATTGATATATAGTAGGTACTTTATGTGGTCTTGTTATGTAGTATTAACGACCTCCGTAGTCGAGAGGCGAGCATTCCGGACTTGGTGTCGCTATCTTTGAGGTCCTGGTTTCGATTCCCGGTCGGTCAATGAAGAAAAATAACTTTTCTATATTGTCTCGGGTCGTGGTGGTTCCGTCGTTGTTTCTGATTTTTGTAA
Source organism: Anania hortulata (assembly GCA_963576865.1). Taxonomy (NCBI): domain Eukaryota; kingdom Metazoa; phylum Arthropoda; class Insecta; order Lepidoptera; family Crambidae; genus Anania; species Anania hortulata. The sequence continues at coordinate 15,375,183 of OY756389.1, read as the reverse complement.
CACATGTGCTTTTGCTACTTACCATAGGATCAGAGCAATGAATGTGATGTTCATGATCCAACATTTATATTTATTATTTATAGTAATTTCGTAACAACCAAACAATAACCTACAAAACATACTAACCACTTATTAGTTTGGTAAGGCCAAACTAACCTATATAATATAAAAGGTTAGTATTTGTAACACATATTCGCGCCCGGCATTCCTTATTGAATTCATACAATATAATTTATCATCAATACAGTGTATGTATTACATGAATAAAGAAAGGAACAGATACCATGCTTCATACAACCACTACAACTACACTACAATATTTATACTACACCAGTGCGCGGGGCCTGTGTGCTAACGCACACAGGCCCCGCATTGGCTACTCTTCGCGTACGAGCCGCTATGGCGAATAACCAGTTTACCCTGGCCAGTGCCTAAACTGGAGGATGCGAACTTAATAAAAGTGTGTTAAATTTTTTTTTTATAAGTAGTAAAAACATTTCTTAAAATATCATTAATAAAATGCTGATAAATATTAAGTTTTAATACTTACTGTGACAACCTTACAAAATAGTTATAAATTTTATATACTCTTTAAAAGGGTTCCTTTCTTCACTCATGTGCGTGTACTTCTTCTATTTAGATCTTAAATATAACCTTATCATAGTGTATGTATGAATAAATAATACTGTAAAAAAAAATTGTTTACGTTTACAGAATGAACTACCTGTGTGCCTACCAATATTCTTAGAACGGCTGCGCAACGAAATCACACGTCTGACTACTGTTAAGGCTCTAACTAAAGTGGCTGCATCGCCTTTGCGTATCGATTTAAGACCTATTTTGGTAAGGATTGTATGATGATTATAAGTAATAATTTATAATTCTAAAACCTGTGCTATGATATTTTTATACTTACTATACTTGTTTTTGTTTGTTTTTAGTCAGACGTGGTGCCAATCCTTGGGTCATTCTTGAGGAAGAACCAGAGAGCTTTGAAATTATCTACTTTGGTGTTGTTGGACACACTCGTCCAAAACTACAGTAATGATATCAGTATAGAATTACTTACTAAGGTATGTTAAAAGAAATAAAGCAAAGGACAGATTAAAAATGGAATCGGAAATCTCAATAGCTCTCATTTGCTTGTTATATTGCGAAAAGAGATAACTGCAGCCTTTGCGATTTCCTATGCCGTAATTTATAGGTTTTAAATTGTATTTTTATTGGTGAATCTAGACAAGACAAAGGGTAAATTCGGATTATCATGGTAAAATTAGGTCTTTTTAATGTGACACAAGGCAGCGGCAAGTTTGACGACCGTCCGGTGTAGTGGTTCGCGCTCCGGACTACAAAGCCAGCGATTGCGGGTTCGAATCCAATTCCGCAAAGGGCAAACGTTTGTGTGATGAGTACGAGAGTAAAGTATCTAAGTGTTTATCCGTTATCTGTTCGCTCATAATACAAGCTTTGCTTAATTAGGGGCTAGATAATCGATGTGATTTAAAGAAAGTCTCTTCGAATGTCATACAAATACGCGAGTCAAAGCTTTCTACCGTTCGTGAGTCGTAAGAAGTGTGCGAGTTCGTAATGTTTTGAAAGTAGAACGTGTTCGATGTGTGTGCCGTGCGCAGGTGCTAATGGAGGTCCCGCCGCTGGTGTGCGAGTCGGACCTGCACTGCGCGCAGACCGCGCTGGCGCTGGTGCGCGGCGCCTGCCTGCGCTGCCCCGCCGCGCTCACCGCCGACGCGCGCCAGGCGCTCACGCCCAACATACTCGCGCTCGCCAAGTCGCCGCTGCTGCAAGGTACGAGGCTACGTCTTGGCGTACCCCCCCCCCCCCCTGCCCCCCTGCCTTCTGCCCACCGGGGGCATTTCTTCTTGATATACATTTGAAAATATAAGAACACGTGTCCGGCGATCCGATGCTGGAGAGCATGGTTTCGTAAACAGTGTGTCCCTGGGAGAAGTGCAATCCCGAAAACGACTATAAAAGGTATTATCTGAATAAGAAACTTGATTAAACATTATTGTTATCAAAAATATAATAAAGTATTTTAAAAATTTTTCTTATTAGGAGCCAGGTCGACAATGCTGCGCTGTATCGATGCATCGAAAAATAGACGTTGCACGGTCGCGATGCGATGACGCAACGCAAAAATTACATCGAATATGGCATCTTACGAGTAGACGACGCTAACCATTAGTTAAGTCCATATTGAATGGTATCGCGTCGTCGCAATGCAGATTAGTACTCGTACGTTGCGGCAACGCATCGGAAATTATTACGATGTGCGACATCGTAGATCATTAGTGTGCGTCGTCGCAGCGCAGTGTTGTTGCCTGGCGCTAAGTTGTTGTTCGTGTGGCGCAGGCGGCGCGCTGAAGGCGATGCTGGGCGTGCTGAGCGCGCTGGTGGCGGCGGACGTGGCGGGCTGCTCGCGGCGCGAGCTGCTGGCGCTGCTCGTGGCGCCCGTGCACCGCGTGCACGACCACAACGCCACCGCGCACCACATCAAGCAGGTACACTACTAGATACATCACGTGTGGTGCAGGCGGCGCGCTGAAGGCGATGCTGGGCGTGCTCGGCGCCTACAATGTGTGTAATATGTTATTATTTAAGTTTTCTCAATCAGGGCCGATTTGACTAAACACAAAGTTATATCAGAATTATTATTATAGGTATAATTTTATTCCTTAATTTACCCTTGGATTATTTCGTTGCCTTTTTTCCAATACACTATACTCGGTATTGTTATTCTATAGTTCAAGAGTGAATGATTAACAAATTGATAAACCTACTAAAACCATCCATTTCTTCTAGGTTGACTTGAAATAGCACAACTTTTTTTATGGACTCTATCCCGCTCTCTTTGCAGAGCAGTGATTCTGCCAATGTCGAGTTTGAAAAGAAAGAAGAAAAATATATTCTTGATAAAGTTTTCACAATAAATAACGAGTGTTTAGTTTTTATTACTTTTCTTGGATTCAGTGAAGGCTACTCTTCCCTTAGAAGCAGGATTCAAGACGCTGTCGTGTCTAAAGAAAATTGTCTTGAGACAAGTCACTTGACTTAAATACAATGATATTTCAATAGTTTCATATTTTTATCATTTCACCTATCATTAGATCACAAACTACACCAAATTTTCACTCTAAAGCTCTTTAAATGATAAATAAAAATCATTATCCTTCACAACATTTAAATTTAAGGACACAATAGATTTTCAATGCTAGATGTTGACAACTTGTCAGTTTCTAGATATCAAGTGGATTTGACAAGTGTCAATTTTGACATTAACCTATTCTCAGTATAATATTTTACTCTGTCCCCGTTTAAATATTTAATCGTATTTAATTAACTTCTTATTTATAAATTAGTGGTCGGTAAAATGCAATATTAGCTTACTCTAGATTAAGCAGTGTTTTACTCTCGAGTAAAAGCTTACTCCAGTTCGGTCGAATCGGGTCTAAGTGAAAGAATAATTTCTTTCGAGTCAATAAAGTGAATAACGTAACCGTCGCAGGCGTTCCACTCGCTGGCGAAGTGCGTGGCGGCGGTGGTGGTGGCGGGCGGCGCGGACGCGCTGGAGGTGGTGCGCGGGTTCCTGCGCGACGCCGCGCAGCCGCCCAGCGACCCCACGCACATGTTCGCGCTGCTCGCGCTCGCAGAGATTGGCCGCCATCTGTGAGTACTCGCCCTCTTAAGGTGACCGGTGAGACTTACTTGTACCGCTTGTTTGTAATGTATCATTCGAGGTGATCTTTTTACAATACGGCGACACGGACTGACTTGTAACGTGTGTTTGTAATGTATCGTTCTAACTCTTGGCTCGAGTGTGCTCCATCCATTTTGGATCATAATGTCAGACGTAGAGGTTGTGTGTGCTTCATTAATTTTACTGAGTTATTGTTATATATTATAAATAAAAGGGCTTTATCGTTGTCGCACTGCATTTTAATTATCGAAAATCGTGAGTGATAAACGAGATGAATTCCGCTTGCGACGACGCGACGTGCACTGACTTGTAATGTAACACTCACAAGGGATTCGCAAAAAAAAACCGAGTGGAGCACGCGGCGCTCGCCGCGAATGATCCATTAAAAACTAATGTTACAAGTCAATCTCCACCTTTACAGATCTCCGACTCTCAACTAGACATACTAACGAAACTTGGATTCTCACTAACTCGAGGACTAGCGGCGCGGTACATGATATGATTTAGGATATAAAAATAAAAAAGTTGGCGACCAGAAATGAATTACGTTTTGTTTGAATGGTGACAGGAGTAAAAAATATTTTTTTGTATGGCGACAACACTAATGAATTTACTAACAAAGATAAACAACGATCTTGAAATAAATAATATTATCCTCTTATAATAAGATCATCGTATTGTATGGTTGCATTTTCAATGCATTTGCTTATGGCTATGGCCAACAGGCCAATTTACAAATGATGGCCGCCAAAAAAAACTGCTCATTTTATCCCAGAATGAGTGATCTCGTTCTAAAGGAGATCACCAAAGTTCTTACTACAGCTAACCCGAAACAAAAATTATTAATTAATTTGATAATATCTACTTACTTCTACTTACGTTTTTTTATTTTTGTCTTACCTGCTTAGTTTAGTAAGTATAAGAATTTTTTAGCTCCAAAACAATAAAAATACACCTTGTATAAATCATTTACCTACTCAGCTTTGTCCTGCCAAGTTATTGCCTTCTTCAGTATTAAATGTTACATAACGTTTTAAGAAGAGTTGCCAAATCAAGTTTTTCCAGATATCGGGATTTGAAACAAAAAAGAGGAAATCGGAATGAAACGAAAGATCAGGTCCTAGTAAAACGTTCCTTCCTCACCTTAAACCGCGCGTTGCATCCGTTCGCCTCATAATTATAGTGCAACTTTTTTAGGCAGGAATTTTAGGCAGGACGCTTTTTGAGAGAGCTTCCGGATCATCCTCCTAAAAGTCTAGATTGATGAATTTTAAACTGACTAAAACTATTTTATAGACATGTGTCGTTCCGGATCGTAATAGACTTGCCGAAAATAAAAAAGAAACAAAAATGTAAGAAAAAAGGATATTGTAAATATTGAAAAATTATGTACATACAATCAGTTGATTTATAAGTACGCCAACCAAAATAGTAATTTCATGACTTTATTGAATACCTAATACAAACATTTCTTAAAGTAAAATTATTTTAATACTAAATTTTCATTAATAAAATTATTTGGTTGACAGTACTTAGCCTAAAAAGTATGAAGGTAAATCAATTATGTAGGAATTGAATTATATTTAGGTATTTATCATACACATGTCCAATGGACCGAGGAACTATTAAAGTGAGTGCTAATCAGAGGAACTATACAGTTCCGCGAACATGTTAACGGAACCAGTTCCGAAATGTAAAGGAACCGTTCCAGGTTCAATCCATTAAAAGACATGATTTGCGCATGACTAATATTTTATAGCTGTGTGTAGTGTAACAAGGTAGTTTTGAGACTGTGTTACTAACACACAGATATTTCCGCAGAGATTTAAGCTCGATCCCCAACCTGAAAGAGGTGCTACTGAACTCGTTTACGCCTTCATCCGAGGAGGTGAAGTCGGCCGCCAGCTACGCGCTGGGCTCCGTGGCCGTGGGCAACCTGCCCGAGTTCCTGCCCTTCATACTGCGCGAGATCGAGGCGCAGCCCAAGCGGCAGTACCTTTTGCTGCACTCGCTTAGAGAGGTAAATAATACAATCAAATATAATGTGATATAATGAACTTTCTATCGCGGTACGTTTCAAAAATTTTTAGGGTTACATCACACCCAAAAAGGTGCCTTTTGGGTATTGTGTAGTACTTAGGGGCTGTAGCTTTAAAACCGAAATTAATTAAAAAAACGAAGTATCGCTGGTACAAGTTGACCTGTCCCGTACCTTGTTTGTAGATAAATTTTCTTTCGATTGGTCTTTTTATTCATTATATTTAGTCGTAGGTATTTACATTAGTAACTTTTCTTACAGATAATTTCATGTGAATCGTGTACACCTGAAGGTGTAGAAGCACTTAGACCATTTATCCCTGAAATTTGGGTACAGCTATCTAAACATTGTCAATGTGCCGAAGAGGGATCCCGTAATGTTGTAAGTATTGTTTATAACATTTAAAAATATAACTACGATTTTTTAAAATTTTAAGATGATACAATTAATATTTTTTTCAAGGTTGCCGAATGCTTAGGAAAATTGTGCCTATTAGAACCACAAGACTTATTGCCGCATTTGAAAGAGTTCCTGAAATCGCCCGAACCTCTAACTAGGACAACTGCTGTTACTGCCGTCAAATTCACCATATCTGATCAGGTAATCCTTGACAAATGTAATGAAACACGGTACTGTTTAAACTGGCCTGAAGCACAGGTTCTACCTAGTTCAGACAAAATCTCATCATCGGCACTGTTTATTTGTAAGTTATACCAAATACAAATATAACTATAATTATTATAAATAAAGAGTATCTAGTTGCTTGCTAAAACGACACTATTATAATCAAATGCATGTGAGAAACCCGTATAGACTTACATTGATACAAGTTCATTAATGACAGACATAGACAGACATGGCCAAAGCGTATTTTCTGTTACATACTTAGCTATAATTCTATCAAAATAAATAAATATGCGCCAGACAACACACTAATTGTCATGGTCTCGAAGTCAGAAATGAACATCCTTGTGTTACGAGGTACCTCTAGTATAATGTATTTTGCTAAGGGCGTCTACAAGCACACCTAGACCCGAGCTAATTTAGGTCCACCGCTAAAACACGAGCAGGCGCAAGCGCGGGGCGCCCGCTTACGTGTACAGTCCGCGCGCGAGTTGAATGCAGTTGAATGAAGTGCGGGTCGGGAGCGACATCTGCCGTCCGCGCGTCTCGCCTCACACGCCGCAGCGTAGTGCTGTGCTAAAAACAGAAAAGTTTTTTGACCTTCACTTTGAATAAAGCTTTCGCCTGAGCGGCAGGAGCAGGGAACAGGTCTTTTTAACATAACGTTAGCTCACCATGTGGGCACAGATCAGAGTATACGGTAGTGTCCTGTGCACACCATGTGTGCGTAACGCGCACGTGACATTTCAAGGTCGTGTCTATGTCGAGAACTCGTTTCATTTTACCGCTAGGAGAATAATAACGGCGGCCCAGTTTGTTGTTAGTCTGTGTAGAACCGGAAAACGGAACTGGGTAGTGCCAACAACGAAAGATTTATTTTTTATCAAACGTACGCAAAATGGCGATGCGAATGCGATGACGAGTAGTCATCGCGGCCATTTTGCGCGTGGGGTTGCTTAGCAATTAATTATGTTTTGTGATCAATAGGGTATTTGACTGTTTTCTGAAATAGAGTTATTATTGTTGGTAATATTCAAATAAACCGTCAGCAATTTTATTTCATTTTTTAAACCTTTGAGTAAATAATAATAGTAAAAAATAGTATTTTATTCTTTACGTTTTTAAAAGCCTTCGAAAACGTCACGAACCATATCATAAATATCCATTGAGTTATAAAATACTAGATCAGGCATGTTAAAAACCTTTGTCGACGGTCACACTACTCATACTTTGTGCGAGCGTAGCGCAAAATCTCGCTTTGGGATGTCAGTTCTAGTACAAAGTTACTCAATAGTGACGTGCCTGTCATTGTTACCGGCGTTTTTGATAATGTAAAATACCGACAAAAATATAACATTTGAAAATGATTTTTTTACAGTAATCATTTATTGTTTTTAATAACTATTGATATGTTTCGGTTCCATATGGTGCAAACTATTAAACTAAATTATTAGATAAATCAATTTACAATTTACAAGGCAAATAGCCTATTGTAAGTGATTTGAAACAAACAAATGAGTGAAATAGAAAGCTAAAGTGTCAGTGAATCGTATTGTGACTAAAAATTATGCGAAACTTCTTGAATTTCATCATATTTATGGAGGTTAGTTTTAGTAATAATCATAATAATAGATAAAGTAAAAAATCTCGAAATCGAAATTTTTGTGTTTTTTTAGGAAATTGAAACGTTTTTATGACATATTTACTGCTTAGCGTATTTCATCCTCTTTCTAATAATGTATCATATATGGGGGGGCTTAGCCTATGCAAAAACAACTAAATTTTTTTTTAATGTAGGTTTTTTTAAGAACATATGTCTATTGCGCATACGGAAAAAATAAAAAATGGACGTAGGAAGGGTTAAAAAAGATGAAGTAGTTTCTAGGTTATATTAATTTTTCCAGGTTTATTGCAAGATAAATCTTTTCAGCCATTCGTCGCCTGTCTTTCTTCAATCATTCCTTCCTTTCACTCACTCATTTACGTTCCGTTTTATCCGACAATCCCACACTAGTCCCTCTACTCGCCTACTATAGTCCTTTCAAGATAAGAAGATACTTATGACACTTGGCATTTTCCGTTCCACCCATACTATTTACGATAATATTGTAGAAAAAAAAAAACATTGCAAAAACACAATAAACTTTGCCTCTAAAAATCTAAGCAAAAATTGCAAACCTAATATATATATCTTAATAATTTAAAAAATAAATGAATTAGATTTCCTTTAAATACTTAATGCGTAAAACGGAACTATTACTTATAGGGATTGACAATACATAATCGGAACTAAATCGATGAATCGTTTCGGTCGTCTTGTGAAAACCTATGCGTTGACGTCAGTAGTACGAGAGCGTCTGCTTGTATGCGATTTGTGTTATCGTTATTTTTCGCATAGTTCTTATTTTGACTTTTGTTACTGTTTTTGTAAAGTTTTCGTTATTGTTTTGCTTTATTTGGTAACATGCCAAAAAACGAAAAAAGACTTGTCAAAAATCTGTATACGGCACTCTGGCAGTAGAACATTGCAGTATATCTCTTATTTTAAATAAGTTCATTTGAATAAAAATCGATTACTTATCGGTTGGATTTCGTTAGGGCACATTACTATTTGTGTCAACAGGGAAGTCACGTGATGTGTCATAAGTTTCTTCTTATCTTGAAAAGGGTATAGTAACATTTTAATTTTTTAACCATAAAATTGATTACATCACTTTTTTGTGTAATTCATTGAGATGACTATTCGAAAAACATATTAGGTCACAACACTAGGCACGTGCCTTACGTACGGCTGCACTCGACTCGCGCTGACGTGCTACGAGTTTTAGCGGAGGCACTTAGAAAAGTAAGTTTTATAATTATAACACTTATGGGTATGATCGTTTAATGCGTATCGTCCATAGCCGCAAGCCATCGACCCGCTGCTGCGCGGCTGCATGGCGGAGCTGCTGGTGCCGCTGCGCGACCCCGAGCTGGGCGTGCGGCGCGTCGCGCTCGTGGCCTTCAACTCCGCCGCGCACAACAAGCCCTCGCTCATCCGCGACCTGCTGCCCAGCGTGCTGCCCACCATCTACAGCGAGACCAAAGTCAAGGTGCCTCTCCTGGTCTAACAACAACGACTCGTCCTCCCCTTCCCCCCTTATTAATATACCTGTAGACAAGATTTAAGCCACTACTAAAGATTGGTCAACCAATTTATAATGTTATCGAGATATCTCACGATTAACAAAATTTCAAATTGTGCAATCCATAGATTAACCTTGGTGTAAAGTTATTCCGGGGATGAAAAGAGTTCATTGACAAGGCGGATAAAAATTATAATAATAATAAAATTTTACATTTGATTAAATATAGAAAGAACTGATCCGCGAGGTGGAGATGGGTCCGTTCAAGCACTCAGTGGACGACGGGCTGGACCTGCGCAAGGCGGCGTTCGAGTGCATGTACACGCTGCTAGGCTCGTGCCTGGATCGGCTGGACGTGTTCGAATTCTTGCGCCACGTGGAGGACGGCCTGCGCGACCACTACGACATCAAGATGCTCACCTACCTCATGTGCGCACGCCTCGCGCAGCTCTGCCCCGCCGTCGTCTTGCAGAGTGAGTACATACATAGATAGATACACTTTTTTTTTTGCTAAACGGACACGTACACACAGAAGCAAGACATAAAAATAAAATAAAGATAAACAATAACTAAACAATAAATATTGCTAAAAATTAAGATAAAAACTTAGTAGTTTGTGTACAGCTGCATTACAAAAGAGAGCTCAGTACAAAAATTTGCTTTATGAGCCAAATACTGGTAGGTATTCTGCTACCACATGGGAGACAACGCAAAGAAATAAGTAATATGTGTTAATTATATTATAAATGTGTAGTATTTTTGTGTAAAGAATACAGAATGCATATATATAAAATTATAAACTGTGGTGTGGTAAATTAGAAAACAGCTTATGTTTTAGTGTGGTTTAAGTTCGCCACCCAGACGATTTTTTTAATTGAAGTAATATCAATGATTTGTTTCTGGGTATCCAGCAATGTCGTTTTATATTTAATCTTAAAAGTGAGTAGAGTCTGTTAGCTAAAATAAAGCTAAGTAAGCCACAGGAGGTCCTTGACAGTTTGCGACCTTCGTCCGTTACGTAAAAGGTCTCTGGTTGTCACTGAAGGGTACTGTCGCACTACGCCACCAGTAATACACCTCATGTCGCAGAATATAATTATGATTACAACGAATATAACTAACTTGTCGATTACACACAAAAAAGGTAGGTACTTTTTAAATTGAGGTGTGATAGAAAAATAAGTCTGTCTGCTTTTTTCGCACTATCCTAGTACAAAAAGCAGAGCAGTTTAAAAGCAGGCCTGCTTTATAAGAGCTCAAAGTAAGAGGCCTGATTTGCTGTTATTAAATTCTAAGGCACTGTCTATGTTTAGGAGTCACCAGCACTGTTATCTAGTACTCATTTGGCGAATCAGTAATGCGTTTTGTGTACCAAAGTTTCTTGAAGCCATGTCTAAAATTTACTACCATAAAATCATTTTGTGTTAGGCGTTACGACTCAAATTTGTTTGAACATTTGTCTAAAGTGCTGCTCGCTTTAGGGGCTCTAATAATAAAAATGATTTTTACAGGGCTAGAAAGCTTAGTGGAACCGCTGAGGGCGACGTGCACGATGAAAGTGAAGGCCAACTCCGTGAAGCAGGAGTACGAGAAGCAGGACGAGCTCAAGCGCTCCGCGCTGCGGGCGGCCGCGGCCCTGCTGCAGATACCTGAAGCCGGTAACTATACTATACTATTTTATAGAGTTCTTGTGACTTTTCACTGTTGACAGGTCTATACGATCACTATTGATGCACTATTTGCGCATCACTATTTATGCGCCCTAACGAAATCCGATCGTTTTTTTTAGGTATCGAGAAAATTAATAGAACGCTTTTAATCGATTTTAATCTTAGTAAAATTTAATTTTACACATTATTGTATAATATTACTTATTATTATTTTAAATTATCATTAAAACACAAACCGCATACAAGACAGACGCACTGTTACTAACGCCAACGCCTTTTTTTAGGTATTTACAAAATTGCCGCACCGATTCTGCCAATTCATCGATTTAGTGTCGATAAAGCATTGTCAATTTTTATTGGTAAACGATTCGTTTCACGCATCAAGTATTTGGGGATTTTTGTTTCTTTATTTTTAACATTCGTAAGATACTGAATTGATTTCTATAAGCTATAACTTGATAGTTTTTCGATTAAAAACTACAATTATAATAAAAGCAGTTTTTTTGGAAAATAGAAAATTAGTAGTTCGTAAATAGTATGGGAAATTACAAAATTACGAGAACGTCTCGTCCAAAATACCTCAGTGCCTAAAGACGAAAGTCTACAACCAATGTGTGTTACCAGTGATGACATGGAACAGAAACGTGGCCTCTAACGATAGACCTCATAAGTGCTCAATGTTGCACAGCGTGCTATGGAAAGGGCTATGCTCGGTGTTTCTGTGCGAGATCGAATCAGAAATGAGGAGATGGGCGGGGCACATAGCCCGTAGAACGGGCGTAGACGGCCGGTGGGGCTGAAAGGCCACTTGCCGACAAGCGCAGCGTAGGACGTCCAGTCACAAGGTGGACAGACGTCCTGGTGTAAGTTGCATGAAGCCGCTGGATGCAGGCCACTTCCAACCGGCCAATCTGTAAGTTTTTGGGGGAGGTCTATGTTCAGCAGTGGACGTCCTGTGGTTAAAATGATGATGATAATGATGAAGTAGTATGGGTATACGCGAAAATGTGAACTGTCACCAATCTCATCATGAAAACAGTATAGTTTTCAGTTTACGCAGGTGATTCTTGGACATGGGGGACCATTATCGGGATCGTGTATTGTAGTGTGCAACCAAGCCACGGAGTCCGATCCTCTGCTTTTCTTTCCAACCTCGCTGTCGGTTCCAGTCGCTATTTTTTTCTCATGTCTACCCCATCAGTGATTGATAGCGACCAGTCACATGGTCATGGCCGGTAGTTAAATATTAAAATTATTTCATCATCATCAGCTCTTGAAAGTCCACTGCTAGACATAGGCCCCACCCTATAAAACGACAATGCGAGTGGCTCTGGGCCGTTTGTATCTAGCGGCTTTCTGCAACTTTGACAAGGTCGTCGGTCCACCGGGTGGGAGGCCTGACCACGCTGCGTCTTCCAATAAAAAAATATGTTTAAAATACGTGTCTATAAAAAATGTATCTGCAGAGCAAGTCTCAAAATTATTTTGCGGCAACAGCTAGTATTGATATAAATTATTAGGTACGGTCGGCCAAGCAAGTGGTCTACCAGTTTTGGCAAAATTTAATATGTAAGTAAAATAGCGATAGGTTGAATACATGGACTTAACCTTTATAACAATGAAAGAGATGCACAATTTTGACGTATTATTTATTTGTTTTTGACGTCATAGAAAGAGAGCATTAGAGTTGTCAGAATAATTTTGCATGGAAAAATCAACCCTGTTGTTCTATGATGCGTGAATGTTTTGCAACCTTAGGGCGATAGACCACTTTCTTGGCCTACTGTACTGTAAATAATGGTAACATTATTTCAAGTTATTATTCCGTATTATTTAACAGAAAAGAATCCTCATTTGATGGACTTCGTGACTCAAATCAAGTCGTTCCCGGACCTGCAGCCCATCTTCGAGTCGATCCTGAAGGACTCGAGCGGCGGCGGCGTGGACGCCAACCTCATGGACCAGAGCTAGCCGCGCCCGCTCGAGGTTCACTCACTATTATTTTAGTTTATTTCATTGTTTGGTTTTTATACAAACCGTTACTCACTCATCTGGCTTATATTGTAAAAAAAAACATTCGAAATAGACAGATGATATACAATTTATTTTCATTTTACTCGTTATTTTATTCAAGACGTTTAGTAATAATAACTCGCAGTTTGGATCAACAATTTTATTATAAAATTACAAGTACATAACTACAAACGTTGCTACTGAACTTCCCGACGTGGTACACGGGACACGTCAGAACCTGTGATGTTCACTAATGAGAGGACTTAGGAATTAGGAATACTTAGGCCGTCACTGTACAAATATATTGTGACTAATGTAAAAACTAGCCTTGCATAACTATCGATTTGTTTTGGAGTTTGTCTCATAACGAGCCATTTAATGAGCAATGCATTTAGTAAGTTACTAGAACCATTATGTTACATAACAATAATGCAGATTCTAGTTACAATGTAATTTAGGACAATTTTTTTTGGTCGGACAAGGTTAGTTTCTTTTGACCTGCCGATCTTATTGAACGGTCTATTTTGGCTGCTACTTAGAATAAATCGAGATTAAATTTGATTATACTGCAACATACGTTTCGTAATCCTAATGAGTTGTTTCCAAAATTAGTTAGATAAATGATACCATGGTACTGCGTTGTCGATAGTTATACAGAAATTGATATGTATTGTGATATTACATGCTATGTGGAAGTCATAGGAGAATGGATAAATACAAAAAATGAAGTGAAACACGAATAGTATTAGTTATTTCCCTTTTCTCTTCGCGGCGGGAGTCGCACTGGCCGCCCTGGAGCTCGGCACTTCGTTCTACAAATAATACAAAATACAAATACATTTAACTATTTTTTATCAACATAAACCTTTTTTCTATAAAAAGTTGGACAAAAGTATTGACATAGTACAAGGTGACTAGTTAGACGAGGGAATTGCTTTGTCTCGACTCAATACCCATTAAAAGGAACAATACTTTCACCACTTCACCAATATAGAAATCAGGAGAAAAACAATTTACCTTTACGTACCGAACAGTCATCTAATGTATGGAGCAGCAGTTATTTTATTTGAGTTGCGACGTTGCCCCCATAGTAAAGCTTGTCACTTTATTAACAAAATATTATGTTAAAGTTGTACATACTACATCTTATTTATGCGCCTCCACTCGTTACGTAGTGACCTGTGGTACGTACCGCCTTGCCGGGCTCGGGGCGCGGCAGCAGCGTCGCGCTGGAGTTGCGCAGCATGGGCCGCGCGCCCACGCTCGCCATCGCGCTCGCTGGACGCTCGGGACTCTTCTCTTTGCTGAGAAACAAAGTGTTCAAACGATATTTATTCGATGTATTTTCTCCATGTAATTAAGCTTATTTTTATCGGTTAATGTATCACTTATTTCTATCTCATCTCATCATGGATACTGTACTTATGACAGTGTCATGAATTGGGTCGCGGTCAGTCTCGCGGCCAGTTGAGAGGTGCGCAATTAAAGAATGGTGCTACAAAGTATGTTAACTTAGGACGAGGATCAATTATCTTTAGGTAGGGTAGTGGTTGAGTGGAGTGTGCAGAATTATGCGCTGGGTAAGATCCGATACGATGGTGTTACACTTTTATGTAGTTTATTGCTGTACTGTAGCAACAGTAATCTATTGACTGTTACAGGGATTTACCTAAACTTGAGCACTCAATGAAGTACGTGATTTTCCTAATAATGTGTCCTGATCATCATATCGTATGGCATTTGGCTGCCTTAGTATTAATTTAAACATTTAATGTCAAGTGTAAGTTGGCGTAACATAATAATGTGTCATATATTAGAAACATGCGGACAGCGATAATCAAGACAATAGTACTAGATTTAACTAAATGTGGATAAGAAGGAAGCCTGACGGCCACAACATCATCTTTCGCTTACACAGTGAGTAAGAGATAATTTAAATCCCATCCTCATTGTTTGCGTAATGTTATTATGTCATTATTTTATCTAAGCTAAACATGGCATACATGTATGCCTTATCTTTGGCGTAGGGCGTTATCAGTTGTTTTGACTAGCTCTTTTACTTAACATTGAAGTTACCTGTTGCTTCGGGATGCTTGTCCCTTCCTACTGAACATGCCCGACAGTCGACCACGCAGATCTCGCTTGCTGCCTGCTGCACTCATATCGGAATCCGAACCCTAGTGCAACAAAATATACTGTTAAAAATTATATTCTGCTTTTTAGGGTAAACAGAAAACAAGCAAATGATTTGTATACCTGTGACACAGTGCCGATTGGTCTGAAATCAACAGTCTCCGAGTCCACTTGGTCATCGATAGAACGCGATTTAGTTAGCTTTTTCAGCTTGTTAAAAAGACCCTTCTTTTTCTTCTTATCTGTTGGGAGCACGTCACTCTGAGTCGATCCGCCGGATAGTCGACTAAAAAGACAAGAAAAATATAACAGCATTTGATTGGAATACGGAAACGGTTTCATGATTATTTTTAACGAACCTGTCGAGGCTAGCGTCGCGCTGCATGGTGAACAGGCGCACGTCATTGTCCCCGTCCAGCGACTGCATCGACGACACGCTGCTGTCGTCCACCGTCTTCCAGATTAGGCTCTGCATGTCGGATATATTACAGTTAGGGTCAGTTGAGTAAAATAACAAAAGTAAATAGCCTAGTTAGGGTTTAAAATAATAATCGGTTGCAATATTCAACGTATTAAGTAACAGTTAATAACGGTTTGAGCGAGATAGCAATCGAAAGTTATGTCAGTAAGGTATACATTTCTACCGTTTTATTTTTGCAAAATTATTAATGCGTTAAATTATAAAGGTTTAGCATAAGTTTAAAAAAAAAACAGGAATTACTAATATGTATTATGTAGCAGTAATGTACCTGATCCTTCGTAGTCTGTTCTAAGGAAATAGAACGTTTCTTGAGTGAAGGCGCGCGCGAGGGCGTGCGTGTGGCGGGCGACACCGACAGCGTGTCGCGCGGCTCAGTCGACATGGCGCTGGAACGGATATTGGTTGTTTTTTTTTATCTATTGCGATTTTATTTATATAGTTTAATGAAGCAGCGCGGCTACAGCGCTTCATCCGCGCAATTTTATTGCGCCCTTACTTGTTGGCATAGCAGTGTTAGATTGTATGTTTGCTATCCACCGAAACTAAGGTGTGGTTTGTTTTGTTAAAGGAAATTATCTAATATCTAGGCTGTCTCAAGAAAGCTGGTATGATTTGTGACTACACTGTTTGTGTCGTGTGTTTGCGTCTAGTTTACAAGCTATGTTAAGTAAGATCTATGTCAGTTTGTAAGTTGACCGGGTCTTGAATTGCCATAGTAACCCTGGAATAGGCTATTTGCCTTGTACCAAAATTTACTTAACTAATTATTTAGTTTAATAGATTGCACCATATGGAACCGAAACATATTAATAGTTATTAAAAATAATACATGATTACTGTAAAAAATACATTTTCGAATGTTATATTTTTATCGGTATTTCACATTGTCAAAAACGCCAGCAACAATGACAGGCACGTCACTATTGACTAACTTTGTACTAGAACTGACATCCCAAAGCTAGATTATGCGCTACGCTCGCACATTGTATGAGTAGTGTGACCGTCGCCGAAGGTTTTTAACATGCCTGTTCTAGTACTTTATAACTCAATGGGTATGTAAAGGCTCGTGACGTCACGAACAAGTACATCGACAACCGACGGCGTTTTCGCTGGCTTTTAAAAACTTATAGAATGAAATACTATTTTTTATTATTTTCAAAGGTTTAAAAATTAAAATAAAATTGTTGACGCTTTATTTAAATATTACCAACAATAATAACTCTATTCCAGAAAATAGTCAAATAGCCTATTATACTTCGGTTGGGAATCATAAATGGATCTAATTTGGCATGCGAAATAATGCGGATGGGGTACAGTGGCCCAGACATATTATAAAATGTTGTGACGGCTGTACTCAAGAGGATTTTGAGATGGCCACCAAATAAGCGGTTGCCGTGGTAAGATTCTGTGATCACTGTCACTGAATTGGTTCGTCATCGACACAATAAGAAAAAGAAGATAACTGTCTTCACATGGTCATTGTAATGAACCTTCAGGCTGTGAAGTTAAGGGACTAAAAGACCAGACGGCTAGTCATTCCTGTTGACCTTGTCCTATCCTCGCATACTAACTAATGAACCACGAAAACAAAGATAAAACGCAAACTATAGATTATTTCAAAGACCAACTACATATTTAGTCTAGGTTATTCTTTATTTATTTTGACGACCTCCGTAGCCGAGAAGCGAGCATACAGGACTCGGCGTCGCTATCTCTGAGGTCCCGGGTTCGATTCCCGGTCGGTCAATGTAGAAAAATAACTTTTCTATATAGTCTCGGGTGTTGCGGTACCGTCGTTTTTTCTGATTTCCGTAACACAAGTGCTCAAGCTACTCATCAAAAGATAAGAGCGACGCATGTGATGTTGTCCAATGTCGTCGTTATGGACAGAGATGTGATCAGTAGCCCTAACATGACCACCGAAACACGATACGATATGTTATAGCGATTTATCGACTCAAACGGTCATTTTTATTTTTAAAAATATGATAAATATAGCATGTTGAAATTTTTTCGAAAGACCGATCATAAAAATTCAGTAGCGTCTTTATCTTGCATATTTAAAAAATGTTTCGGTGGTCACGGTCGGGTCGGGTGCGCGGGCGAGATGCGCGGCGGAGGTCCCGCAAGTGTACCGACCGGCGCGCGGTGGCGCTGTGGCGGCGCGCGCGCTCGGCGATGCGCGACGCGCGCAGCTCGTCCGTGAGCCGGCGCAGGCGCGCGCCCGTGCCCGCCGCGTCCGCGCCGCTCGCCTCCGCGCTCTCCGCGCTCTCGGGGGTCGTCGACCGCGACCGGGACTTCGATGACTGAAACGATGACACGAAATGTTTGCGTGCGCTTCATTCATGTTATGTGTTATAAATATGTTGTTTATTTGCACGTTTCTTTCACATTCATAGGTATAGAGACGTTCCCGAAGTGAAGCATAGGCACGAAGCGTTGTGTTAGGAAGAACTTAATAGAGAATATGCAAGTATGTAGTAATATAAATTATAGTGAAAATAGTAAAAACTAAATTTTAGGAAAAAATAATTGTATTACAGTTATTAGAAATTGAGATATACCGGTCCCTTTCTAAAACAACACAATAAAAAATGTATGGCGGACGTGTCCTGTGACGTCACGGAACATGTCGGACCTTGTCTAGCACGCGACTTGTGTTGTAGTTGTTAGTCGGGTATTTATCAATATTTTTTGAAAATACTTTGTTTTATTAATTATATTTAAGTACTATTTATTTTAAAACCAAATAAAATAAACGCATATTCCCTATTGTCTTCTCCCTTCGGGATCTGTAAAGAACACTTACCCTATTTCGCCTTGGCGGAGTGGGCGTGAGCAAGCTCTTCTCGGGCTTGACGGCCGGCTCGCTGCGGAACAAGTCAGGTCTTTGCTTCATCAGGTCCTCTATTGTCTCCAGCAACTGGGCTATGATCCTGTCGTCTTCCTGTTATGGTATTTCGGTTGAGTTTACATGTCACAAATTAATTTAATTATTAAACACTAGCGAGCCGGAGATATTTATTGCTAACCGTGCCGTGGGTGCACGATATAAATATACAAATATCTTCGGTTAAATACACGCCATAATATACAGGGGTATTTTAAAAACATCAACAACCTCCTAGGGGCTGATTCTAGTGCTCAAATACAACAACTTTTTCTATGGGACCAACATTGAAATCTAAAAAAAATTTTCACTACATACAAACTGATGATGGTGGCGGCTTAGTATGGGGAGTGTTTTTTTTTACGATTACAAATAACCCGTATAGCCGATGCCCAACCTAAATAGTTTAAATATTGGTTAAACAATTAATTAAATCAAACAAGAAGAGATTGCTTTCCTATAAAAAAAATTACTAACAACTTTTTCCCGATTACATTATAAATTCTATTTTGTCTATCGCGAGATGTATTACGATGCAATAAATAACAATTTGTTATCGTTCAAAATTAAAGTATAATATGAAACTTTGTTCAAAATAGTGTTCACGTAACAGTTGCGCGCGCTTGAGCGACGAGCAGCTTGTTCTGGTCGCGGTCGGTGCGCAATAATTCAAATAGTGATGATAAAACCAACAATCAATTGACGTATTTTTTATGAGCTCTCAAATCGCGATATTTCTGTATAATAATATACATAAGTGTGACGTCACTTCTATGTAGCCCAAACCGAAGTCGTGACTAAATATTTATTAAATTCAAAGCGATTAAAATCGAGAATTATAAATGAAATAATGCCTTAAATAAGGTGTTATTTTAAAGAGATGTTTCATAGAATCATTTGTGAGAGAATGGTGTCAACATCCCAATTTTGCAGTAGGTCATTCAAAATAGTGTTCACGTGGTGACCTGTTGCGGCTTTAGGTTTTATAGTTTATAGCATTAGGTCTTATATAAAAAAATAGCCTGGTTCAGTGGCGTGCATTGAGAGAGGCCTATGTCCAGTAGTGGAATGACGTGGCCTGATTATGATGATTTAGCCTAAGAACTCACGGAGCGGTTTTCACCCGCGCCCGCCGCGGTTGTGGGCCCACAGCTTTTATAGAATGTAGATTTATATGCAAAAAGTCAGAGCACATTTCATGACGCGTTTTACACCGGCGGCGCGCGCGGTTGTTCGCGGGTCCCGCGGCACCGGCGGGCGACTTGTAGAATCGCGCAGGCGGCAGTTACCCACCGCCGCGGCGATTCGCGCCCGCGCGCTCTGCGGTCGCTTGGCGGGCGACCGCAGTAGCCGGCGGGGCGGAGGGTACAGAAACCGCCCGTCTTGCGATCAGTTACGCAGCCGTCGCGAACCGCAAAGATTTCGGTCTCGTGAGTTTTGAAATAAAACAGATGTCCCGCCGCCGCTGCGGGCGCGGGAGAAAATCGCTCTGTGAGTTCATAGCGTTATAGTGACCTGTTGCGCGCGCTTGAGCGAGGCGACGAGCAGCTTGTTCTGGTCGCGGTCGCGGTCGGTGCGCTCCTTGTCGCGGCGCAGCTTCTCGTTGGCCGTGCGCAGCTTGGCGTGCGCGTCGCGCAGCTCCAGCAGGTCGCACTGCAGCTCGGTTACCTACACCACAAAATAGATATTATAGAAATGACACCTCTAACATATTGTAGTTGTACGAGCAGGATCGTACTGTCTGCTGCACCCTTAGCGACTAGAAGCCAGCGATGACCCATGGACCCTGCGCATGCACCGCACTCTACACCGACGGCAGACAACGATAAACCTGTACAGGTTAACATTTTGTAACATTAATATATAAACATGAAATTTTCCTCCGCTGCAGCCAAGACTACATTAGCTGTCTCAATGATCGTGTGATTGCGCGTGGCTTTTGCAAAAAACTGCTACATGCGCCACGTAGCGGTAATACGGAATTAGAATGTATGGTGTAAGGTGGTGGTGACGTCATGATCTCGGCGGTGTGGTGGACTATTCAGTGCATCACGACACGCTTAAGAACATTTGTATTCGCTGTGTGCGCGATGACAGCGTCCCTAGTGACCACAATTATTGTGGACTCGAGTCTCTCAAATTACATATGGCAACTGGATGGTTTGAGAATGATTTTCGGATTGTTTTTCTTCGAAATTAGATGAAAATGTCTCAAAAGTTTGCGCATATTATAATAAGTTATTTTCTTACTTGAACTAAAATACGAATTTTATATTACTACCTACGGGATTTTAATCAATACAACATGATATAACTTTCCAACCTCAAAATGTGCAAAAAGGGAAAAAATAGTATTAGCACAGCTTGTGAGAGATTTTGAAGAGCTCAGAACCAACGGACAAAGCTCCTTAATAAGATCTGTGATCATAAGACAAAGTCTGTAATACAAATTCCCTACAAACTTTTTTCTTTTCATAGCTGCAGCTATCCATTTATTTCTTTGCTCCAATTTCCATCTTGATGTTGGAAACAATAAAACATGTACGAAATGTTTTTTCCACTGTTTCTACACTTTATAACAGAACACGTATGACCCATATCGCGAATTTTAACGTTTTCACTTAAAAATACTTAATAACGTTAGTATGGAATTCTATGAAAATATAGCAATTTGACACATGACAGTCCAGAGTTTTTTTCACATTTCTGCCACATTGCGTGCTGCGATCGATTTGACGGCCCCCACTACCCACTTTGCACATAGCGAATATAAACCTGCTCTTTGCTGCAATTTTGAATGAAACCCAAAGTGATTATAATAATTATTATACAGCTACGTTACAAACCTTCTTTTTAGCTTCTTCGGTCTCTTCTTCGGTGGTTCTCTTAAGTTGATCTATTCTTCTCTTCATATCTAACCTCTCTTTATCCCTTTCTCGTTCCACCTGTAAAAGCAGATTCTTGGTGGTATTATTTTTGTGTTAAAAAAAATAGGGTTGTAACCCTAAAAAAGTATAAACATGTTTTTTTTGCGTTAGCAAAAAAAATACTGTTCAGATGTTCCCAATGAGAAAGGCTGGATTCAAAGTAACGCCGGCGGCACGCGCCACTGGCCAGCGCGCGCATGACCGGCGGACCGCTGAAAACCGAGTTTTAGTATCGCGAGTTTCTCTGCAATGTAGAGTTGTATATATAATTATCATCATGGAGACAAACCGACTAAGAGGATTAGCTATTTATTTTTTATGGAAAAGAGTGCAACAGTGCCGTCGTCATAGAATATTGCAAATTGATCCGTTTAATGCCAAAAGGTAATCATATAAGGGAAATCCTTTCAGGTTTTATTTTTAGCGTCCTTATCCTTATACATTTGATCTGAGGCATCCCACAAAAATCTTATACGAACTTCGTCGATCAGACGCACCGTACCCGTATCGAGGAACATGAAATCGTTACTTATTTTTACTTAAGTGTACGCGACAGCGCGTGCGAGCGGCGTCACTCTGAAACGTTAACGGCCAGTAGAGAACTGCGTGACTATGAAACGCTACTACTATCTAGTGTAAGAGAAAGCGCGTGCGTTTGGCCGGCGCTGGTCAAACGCGTGACTCTGAAACCATCCTAAAGTCGCAAGTAATTTGTTTGGTTTTCATTCACACAGTAAGCCATGCATATGGCGCGCAAAATTCATGCGGCGCCATACACCTAGATAGTCAGTGGGCGCTTTTATTCGTATAGCTGTAGGTACCACTACAAAACAAATAAATCCAATTTATTTCCACACCGCGCCAGCTCCATGCGCGCGAGCCCGGAGCCTGTAGTATTGCACTATGTTCCTCGTGCTCACCTCGAAGAGCGTCTGGCGCAGGTCGCGCGCGAGCGTGGAGGTCTCCTGCAGCAGGCGCTGCTGCTCGTCGCGCTCGCGGTGCCACGCCAGCTCCATGCGCGAGGCGAGCCCGGAGCCTGTAGTATTGCACTATGTTCCTCGTGCTCACCTCGAAGAGCGTCTGGCGCAGGTCGCGCGCGAGCGTGGAGGTCTCCTGCAGCAGGCGCTGCTGCTCGTCGCGCTCGCGGTGCCACGCCAGCTCCATGCGCGAGGCGAGCCCGGAGCCTGTAGTATTGCACTATGTTCCTCGTGCTCACCTCGAAGAGCGTCTGGCGCAGGTCGCGCGCGAGCGTGGAGGTCTCCTGCAGCAGGCGCTGCTGCTCGTCGCGCTCGCGGTGCCACGCCAGCTCCATGCGCGAGGCGAGCCCGGAGCCTGTAGTATTGCACTATGTTCCTCGTGCTCACCTCGAAGAGCGTCTGGCGCAGGTCGCGCGCGAGCGTGGAGGTCTCCTGCAGCAGGCGCTGCTGCTCGTCGCGCTCGCGGTGCCACGCCAGCTCCATGCGCGAGGCGAGCCCGGAGCCTGTAGTATTGCACTATGTTCCTCGTGCTCACCTCGAAGAGCGTCTGGCGCAGGTCGCGCGCGAGCGTGGAGGTCTCCTGCAGCAGGCGCTGCTGCTCGTCGCGCTCACGGTGCCACGCCAGCTCCATGCGCGAGGCGAGCCCGGAGCCTGTAGTATTGCACTATGTTCCTCGTGCTCACCTCGAAGAGCGTCTGGCGCAGGTCGCGCGCGAGCGTGGAGGTCTCCTGCAGCAGGCGCTGCTGCTCGTCGCGCTCGCGGTGCCACGCCAGCTCCATGCGCGAGGCGAGCCCGGCTACGCGCGCTCGCCCCGACGACAGCAGTCGCTCTTCCTCGTACTGCACACAACAAACACTTGATTATTTCTGTATCCTATAACAGGAAATCAGCAAATACCCATCGGCACTTTTAATAACTGTTCTGACCAGTAAGGCGCTGCGCACACGACGGGGCGGGGCGGTCTTCTTGCCCGCGTAGCAATAAAGACTGCGTCTGCCCGTCGATACCCCCGGCTGCCCGCGATGCGTACACAACGTACCCGACGGTCAGTTCAGGACGACCACTCTAGTAGAGCGTGCGGCGCGGACTAAGCTAGCATCGTCGTCTGTGTTAGTCTATACAAACTGGTTTGTGCGATCCACGGCGGCAGCCACGTACATGCCGCGTCGCCCCACGCCGCCTCGTACCCAGCAGGCACTGGCGGCGCAGTCTTTTTTGACTGCCGTGTGCGTTGGAAATATACGCTTCCCTATGTTCTATCGTTCACGGCGAAATTTTTCGGCCCGCCCCGCCCAGTCGTGTGCACAGCGCCTAATAAGATCATAATGATCCCAAATTCAAATCAAAGTTTATAACTTTTTTAAACACTTTGTTAGCGTTTTATTTTGGCTTTTTAGATTTCATTTCTAACATGAACCAAAAACCAGGCAAGTTCGTATCGGGATACGCACAGTACAGGGTTCCGAAGTGTTTTAGTTAGAGGAATCGAAAAATTCAAACCCTAAAGTGTCAATGTTTAAAATACAAACTTATATTTGCAGGCGCCTTCCGTTCAATCTATGTTTATGTTATTTTTATTTATTATTGTGTAAGACAAGAAGACAAGAAATTATTTGAGATACCTCGTTGAGCCTGGATTGCATCTCGGCGATGCGCACTTCTGCGGCGGACTTCTCGCTGACGAGCTCAGTCTTGAGCTTCGAGGCCAGCAGCCGCGCCTCGCACAGCTCGTCCTCCAAGCACGCTGTCTGCTGCTCCAATGTAGCCACTTTGTTGCGGTACTCCTCCTGGTGTGGGTATTATAGGTTCATATAAAATTGATTTATTTTACTTCAAGGTTCCTAAACGATGATCCGCAGAGACAAATCTAATGTTTTTTTGATGGTGCTATATAAATAACCACTCAACGAACCAAGTGGCGTAGTGGCGCGTTGATTCATTGATGGTTTGATTGCCGGTTAAGTTCAATTCCAAATACGAACGTGTTGGGCGATTTTCTTGGAAAAGAGGACAATTATAGTGTGTTGTCTGGCGCATGAAGAGCACTCGCCCGGATATCGATGAGATGAGAAGTGGATTTGATTCTCACTTGAGGCTGTCAAACTTTTTTCAGTGTAATATTATTATCTTTGATATTACTAGCGTGTAAATGCAAAAACAGTGTTTAAAATACGCATTCGTTTTCGAAAAGTTAAGCTGCTTAAAATTTACAAATTTCATTATGACGATATAATTATGTTGTCTATATAAATGAAGAATGATAATCGACTGAAAGAATTGAAGAGGTATTCGCCAAAGAAAACCGATGGTCTCTACTTTCCATGATATGGAAGGCAACTTTAGTTGATATAATATTACTGATGTCAGTAATGTTACACAGACTATAAAATTGGTGATATGAAGGACCAACCTCATCAGTGCTCGAAATGGAAGTTCTTGGTGTTCTGGCGTTTTTGTCACCATTTTTCATTTCTGCCATTGATTTTTGGGCAGCATCCAGCATTTGTTTGTAGTTATCTCTTTCTCGTCTAAATCTGGACACCTGTAAGAAAAATAATAATTTATTGTCAATTTCAAAACTTGACTTAGAAACCATCTCTTTCACTCTCTGTACAGACCATCACACGGACACGGGTTTAGTTTTTACCTGACTGCGCGACAGCAAAGACGCAGGGACGATAGAGTTGACGAAAAAAATTATATTTTGTTGGTTTACGTTACACGACCATGTTTGGGTCACAGAAATTCATCTTCTTCTTCTTCATCCATACGGTCAATCCCAGTTGCGTCCAAAGCCATTGCTTTGGAGCCCAGGGTCCGGTTTCCTTGATTTCCTCCTCCACTTCGCGCGGTCTTGAGCGTCTCTAGTTGTGAGATCATTGGCACGCATGTCAGCCCTCACGACGTCCAGCCAGCATTTCTTGGGTCTACCCCTTTTGCCGGGACCTGGCGGTAGCGGCATGGCCAGACATTTGTTTCCTACGTAGCTTGGCGGTTTCCGCAAAACATGGCCATACCAGCGTAGGTGACTGTCCTGCAGTTTGTCTGCAATATCACGGGCACGAAGGCTACCGCGGATGCGCGAGTTCCTCTGTGATGAATATGCTGCGGTGGATGTGCAGAGTCACGCGGGAGGACCGCGTGACTCTGCACATCCACCGCAGCATATTCATCTCTGTGACACGCAGCTCCTGCTTGTGTCGCTCAAGTAGCGGCCACACTTCGCTGCCCAATAAAACGACAGGCCTAATGATGGACTTATAGATCTGTCCTTTAAGCTTAACCGGCATTCTGGGGTCACATATAACACCAGTCACCTCTCGCCATTTGGCCCACGCAGCAGCAATGCGTGCTTTGACGTCGCAATCGATGTCTCCCGACGCATGAAGTACAGATCCAAGGTATTAAAACTGGTCCGTGCGCTCGACCTTGTCTCCGCCTATGCGGACGGGCGTTGGATCTGTAGTTACAGGCCAGGTACTCGGTCTTCGCCACATTGAGTTTCAGACCACCGCTCTCAAGCGACTGCTTCCACTCGTTCACCCGTCTCACCAGCCTGCCCCTGTCCGCGTCCACCAGTGCGATATTGTCAGCATACATCAGCAGCCATGGTGGCTGCTCATGTGAGTCTCTGATGCTGTCTGACTAGAGTTGTAAATTGACGGTCATATGCTATAAGCGTCCGTCATTTATGATAAATGCTCGGTCACATTGGACATTTATTGTCACGATGGTCACATATTTTTTGTTAGGATAAATTTAAAAAAAGAAGAATTCCTCTAAAGTAAGTCTTAAATATTAAGTATATGACAATAAAAACATACAATAAAATATGTAATTTGATCTGGATTAAACTTTTTAAAAATCTCGCGCGTAAAGATACGATGCTTCTAAGCTTGTTCGTGCAGAAAGATAAATTAATTTTAGAAATTTCATTTCGTTATAGATTATCACTACTAAAGCCTGTCTTTCTTATAATAATGCACTTATTTGTGACCAAATTTTTTTTTCATAGTTTGTCCATAGAATTGATTGTGACTTTAGTGACAATAAATGTCCTAATATCGCACAACAGAAACGGACTGAGGACGGAACCCTGGTGATGACACACGAGTTATCATATAAAGGTTTTGTTTTGTCGTCCGGATATACCGAACTCTAAAAATGATGCGTTTCTACCATATGATGAGTGTCATATCATTGAATCGGTATTTAAAAAACATAATGATGTTTTCTTGACTATTTTACAGCCCTAAGCTCCGTTTAAGAATTACACAACACAATTAAAAAATGAACAGTAAAAAAGTAAACAACAAAAATGTATAAAACATTATAGATTAAAACAAGATGACGTAGATTCTTAACATAGGCAGTCGATTTTTAAACCTCTTTTTAATGGTAACTTAAGTACAAACTGAAACAGTCACTCAGTCAGTAGCGTACACGTAACAAAAGTCGCTGCTAGTAAAACAACAACTAGCCTGTCTTTGTCTGTAATTAAGTAGTACCTACGTCATCTTGTTTCTTTTTTTTGTTGAACTTTAAACGCAGTCACGATTTTTAAAGTTTGTTTTTAATTCCTTTTGTATTAAAGTTACCTGGTTGTGTAAAGATTTCATTTCATCTCGCAAAGAGTTCATTTGTCCGTCGTATCTCATCTTGGTGTCGGTGAGCTCCGCCTTTCTCGCCTTCTCGGTCTGGTCGAGGCGCGCGTTCAGAGCCGCTACTTCGCGCTCCAGCTCGGCGTTTTCCGAAGTCAAGTTCCTCTGGATCTTGGACACTCGTTCGTAGTCTTCCAGTTTCTTTCTTATTTCTTCCAGCTAAGTAAAAGCATTAGGTTACCGTCAACAGCAAAAAGTATGAGAAAGGTTTTAGTTCAGAAAAATAACCTGTAAAAGTGGAGAAAATAAAGAATAAGACTGAAAACCGTGAAAGCAGTATCGCTTGGCTGTTAAATAAGTGATACGATACGATTTATCGCACTGCTCCCAAAACATTTCTGCCTATCCTAATTTTTAACTGGCATCGAGAACCGATATTCAAACATGACTGTATTAGTGTAACCTCTTTCTTAGCTTGTTCGTGGTGGTGCGTGACCACGTTGCACTGGTCGGTGGCCGCGCGCAGCTCCCTCTCGCGCTGCTCGAGGCGCGCGCTCAGCCGCGCCTTCTCCACCTCCCAGCCGCCGCCGCACAGCCGCTCCTGGAGCGACGATATCTCCGCCTGTGTTCAAATAATACATTAAGGCCCGGTTTTCACCACCCGAGCGGACTCCGCTTTAGTTTTCATTTGTATGAAAACACAGCTCGTCTCGTCTTGTCTACGCTTTGGTGGACACCGGACCTGACAAAGGGATTAGCAGCACTTGACTGTAACCTTTAAGATTTATTATTATCATCATTAGCCTTTAGAAGTCCACTGCTGGATATAGGACTCCCCTATAGAAATCCACATCGGGCGGTTGCGGGTAGTTTGCATCCAGCGACTTCTTGCAACCCTGACTAGGTCGTCAGTCCTCCGGGTCCTTTTAGAATGTTCAGATTATATTG
This sequence comes from Anania hortulata, assembly GCA_963576865.1. Lineage (NCBI taxonomy): Eukaryota > Metazoa > Arthropoda > Insecta > Lepidoptera > Crambidae > Anania > Anania hortulata. The sequence continues at coordinate 15,347,041 of OY756389.1, read as the reverse complement.
AGATATAGTAATAGCATATACGGATTCAACTACTGATACAGTAGGTACCATACTATAGCAATGCAAAAAAAATCTGTGTTCTACGTTTCTGCTATTTGCACATTCCAATAACCGTATTTCCTCACTATTACTGAAGCAATAGTGAAAGCTCCTACTTCTTACGTAAACCACCATAAACGCATTAAATAACTTTGAAATATAAACTATTAAAAAAGGAACAAGCAGTTTATTTTACATAGCCTAACGGATTAGCAAGCTGAAGTGGCAGTGGGCGGGGCACATCACGTAGAACTGACGGCCGATGGGGCGGAAAGGTTCTGGAATGGAGGCCATGTACCGGCAAGCGCAGCGTAGGACGTCCACCCACAACGTAGACAGAAAACCTGGTAAAGGTTGCGAGAAACCGCTGGATGCAGGCCGCTTTCAACAGGCCAATCTGGAAGTCATTAGGGGAGGCCTATGTTCAGTGATGATGATGATGAGTTTATTTCAAGGAGCAAAGTACGCTACAGTATGCAGAACTAGATTCAGCGCTTACTGGCTTGTTCGCAAGTCAGTTGCCGAGTCGTAATCTTACTGTACTCGTTTTTACCAAGCAGCTAAACAGCATTTATTTACTGGGTTATTCTTACCTGGAGTTCCATCTTCTCCTTGTACCACCCTGTTGATTGCGATTCGTAGGAATCTTGATGGCTCTTTATTTCAGCTAATGCTGCATTTAATTCCTTTTGTACGTGTATGACTTCCCTGCGAAGGAAATAAGTACATTATTTATAACCTAAACTGACACAGTAAACAAAAGAGGAACTACTAATTCTATCGACTGCATTACATACCCTTGAGCTTGCTCCTTTTCAACAGTTAACCGGGCCTTAGTGACCACATGCTCTTCTTCTAACAACTCGTATTTGCCTGTCAACTCTTCGTATTCGGCTTTTTCAACAGCTAATGAGTGCTCCAACTCTGAAATCGTACGATTTGTATAGTAAATTATTAGCTTATTCCAAAAGTAATATTTTAAAAAAATATACATACTTTTCACTGTTTCTTCATACTCCTGTTTAAGGTCAGCAATCCTCTTGGCGCCTGCGCCGGTACTCTGTTCTAGGACTTTAAGTTTTCCCTTTAGTGTAGCCAGTTCAGCCTCCTTGTTCTTAATGTCCTTATCATGTGCGATACGCATACGTTCCAGTTTCTTCCTTTCTGCCTAAATTGTATTGTTTATACATTATAAAAACAGAAACTAATAAAAAGTGTAAGCTTACCTAATTGTTATCTGAGTCGGTTTTCATGACAGATAGATGTTTTGTGCCGGAAGAAGGGAAAGTGAGCGCCCATACGAGTATAAGTCGTGTTAGCATATGTTTCGCTATAGCAGGAAGCAACTTAGTTAAGCAGTAGGCCTCTAAAGAGAATACAGTACTGAATGAACATACCTGCAAATCAGTCTCGAGTTCTGACGCCTTACTTTCCCAGTATCCAGACTCTTTCTTTTCAACCTGTAACTTATTATCTAGATCTTTCTTTTCGTTTTCCAGTTTATTAAGATCAGACTTAATCCTTGACGTTTCCGATTGTAACGCAGATAATTCTTTTTCAGTCTTACTTAGCTCTTGTTTAGCAGTAGCCAGTTGTTCTTCTTTCTCTTGAAGATCTCTAAATGTTTTTTCCAATTTGTCCTGCATTTGTGCCATTTCCACTGATGAAATGGCTTCATCGTATTTTTGGTTTGATGTCTCTCTTAAAGCGTCCTCCTGAAATTATAGGATGGTTAAAAAAATGTAGGTGTTGTGGCTAGGACGCGTAGTGGCAAAATAACTAAAAAAAAAAGGTGTAAATAAATATCGGAAATTGGACAGTGCGACATGCATAATGTGTGGGTTTTATAAAACTTTACACACTATGCTAAATATATCTATAAGATTTATAGGGTGCACTACAGTCAAGGAATAAGGAGCATGTAGGGGACATGCGTTGGGGCCTTATGCCACTCCATAATAACTAATTAATACCAGCTGCTTAATGTGAATGTCTTTAGCTGCTATAGTTGATTCCAAATTAGTTATTTTACTTTCATAATCAGTCTTCATTTCTCTTATTTCTGTTTCTAGAGTTATGAGTTTGCTTTCAGATTTAATAAGCTTTGAATGTATTTCATCTTTTTCTGTTGTAAATTCTACAGATAGCCGCCTATGAGAATTGGCCAGTGCTTCAGTTTGCTCCTTTTCCTCTGAGAGCTAGTTGAGAAATATATATTAGTTTAAAAATCTACGACGTAAAGTATTATACGCAAATATAAGCCAAACTTACCTCTTTCTCTAATTTAGATACACGATCTTTTCGCGTAGAAAGCTGCTTTTCAATACGCTTACACTTTTCGTCTGATTCCTTCAATTTCTTTTCTAGTTCGCCAATTTTCTTAGCCTTATCTCCAACCTGGGCAATTAAATAATAATAAGTGTGATTTAATTGATTGTTGTCATTTATTATTATTAATGTTTACTTACCTCTTTGAGCAGTTTGTTTTTGTCTTGTTCCAATTTATTAATATTTTCTACTTGTTTCTTTAACTTCTCAACTTCTTTATCTTTTGCATCCATATCTTTTTTAAGGTCTTCTATCTTCTTCATACAATCAGCCATTGCTGTCTGTTGAGAGGTAGAGTTTTCTGAAAGTGAGGTTATAGGTTAATTTTATGGTCTGATCATCAATCAATTGAATGAACAAATATTCAAATAAATTCTTACTGAGATCTGCGTTAAGTTTAGTTATTTGAGTTTCAAGGTTTTTCTTTTCGTCTTTTAGCGTTTTTAATTCATTAAGTGATTTATCTTTTTCAGTTTCTAAACTTCTACATTTATCAGAGACTTTAGTTCTGTCGCCTTCTATTTTAGTATTCAGATCTTTTAGTTTTGCTATTTCAGTTTGTAATTTATTCTTTTCGTTGGTGAATTCAGATTCATTTTTAGACAGCTTTGCTCTTATTTCCTCAATGTCTTTTTCCAGTTGAGCCTTTGCATTAATTTCATTAGAGGATAGACCAGCATTTTTCATTACCACGTACAATTCCCCTGTTCAACAGATGTCATATTTGAAAGACTAGTATTAAAACATAATGAAAAATTTTACAGAAAAATTTTATAGTAAAAAAAAAAATGTATGTGCATACCAATTTCACTTTCTAAGTCTTCGACCATCCTTTTCATTTGTAGTTTTGTTGTTAGATCAGTTAGTTTTTTAGGATTACGTGGTTTAAACGATTTTATTGCGTCTTCTTTCAATGCTTTTAATGTTGCCTGCAGTTTTGCGTTCTCCTTTTCCAGCTGAAAAAATGATTGTTATGAATAGGTAATTTTAATGACTTCAATTTCATATGTATTTACATTAAAATCGGTATGCTAGATTACCTTGCTGAAATTAAGTTTTAGCTTGTCTAATTCATCTTGTTTAGCTTTTAGAGTATCACTATCCTTTTTCGTTAGTTCTCCACCAAACCTTACTTTTTTTTCGGTTTTTTCATCCCTATCCTTATTACTTTCATATTCTTTAATTTTGGCTAATGCTTCCTTCAATTCATTTTCCATTTGAGTCACTTTCGTAGCATTTTGCTCAATAGCTTTGTCAGACCGTAAAGTTTTTGTATTCTTCAACAACTGAAATTCGGATCAAGAATATAACAACACTTTTCAAATTTTTCTTTGTAATAGTAGTTTAGTCAAAACAATTTACCTGTAATTTCTTATTTTCAGCTTGTAGTTTTTCATTATCTGCTTCAAGACTTTGTGTTTTAGCTCTTAGTACGCTAGCTTCTTGTTCGATGACTTGTAGTTGCCGCTTTAGATCGACATTTTGCTGTTCACTTGCACCATCCAGTGACCTAAAGAGAAAAATCAAATTTGTAGTAATTGTCAAATCAGCTAAAGATAGTGGCCTATTCGTTGTGTTTCCTAAAGTAAAAATACAAATGACTCACTTGCTTTTAATGAGTGATGCTTTAGGTTTCTTCTGGGCTAAGCTTAACTCGGCATGTAACCGTTCACAGTCTCTTTCCTTTTCAATAAGTTTCTTTCTTAGTTCATCTATTTCATCTTCTAACACCTACAATTTAAGAAAAAATGCAATCGACTTCATTATATTTGATAAACTTAACTTGTATAAATTTATTCAAAAGAAGTAAACTAACCTTTACTTTTTCTTCTGCTAAATTATTACTCTTTGTTGTGTTACGCCTAACAGTAGTAGTGGAATTTGTAAAAGTTTTGGAATTCGTGTTAGTTATTTTATCGGTAAGTTCTTTGACTTGTTTTTTTAATGTTTCCCTGTCTTGTTCTAAATCTTCTACCTTACGTCGCAAAACAGCAGCTTCCTAGAACAGTGTATTTATTGTTATATGATTATTATTGTTAAACGATACATGGTCTCTATGTTAAGTATTATATTGTATTGCATTACCTGTTCATTGAGTTCAAGTAGCAGCCGTAATTCAGCTGGATCTTCTTCATCGGATATTCCTTCATCTTTTTCATTGGGTGCCTCAATAGAGAGTCTATTTGATGGAGGGGTTGGTGATAGTTTGCGACCTGACCAAAATATTCACCACACAATACATTAAAATATATTCATAATGATTTAGCAAAAACAAATCACAAAAACTGACAAAACCATCCTTCAAAGAGGTAAAATTAGAATACTATTAAAATAATGGTTAGTGGTTATGCTTAGGAAATATTAGTATTATTATGTTCCGCATGTCATAACGGATTTTTATTTCTTGGACCAATCAACTCAATGATTTTCCCTTTTGTTTCATATACAATACAATTCATAAAAGGTCTTATCAATAACCGGAGAAAATGGCTACCATTGATTTGCCTTCTGCGTCTGAATTTAAAAAGCGGGTTAGTATTTTTGAAAGAATACAAAACATCAGCAGAAATAGTGGGATGGTTTAAAAGGATGTGGGGTGTTATCTAACATTAATGTATACATAAGGATATGCTTAATATGGTTTGAACAAAAACTAAGGATTTTAAAAACATTTAGTTTGACGTACTTCTGGCTTTGGTAGCCATTTTCTTCAGCTGTAGAAGCAAGGACTCATTGTCATCCTCGACCCGTGACGCAGTTTTACGCAAATTATTTGCCTGAAAATATTCGTTAGTTATTATTATTGAACATTGTTTTTACTAATCTAAAGTATTATGGGAGCTGTTGTTACGGACACGTTATTTCTGGATGAAAGAAACATGTAAAACATCTGGGATAAATGGATATGTACCTATGGTCGGCAATCTTACTGCCAGTGGGCTGAATAATGATACGAATGGGAACGTGAGAGGAGACGAGGGACCCGCTGCTTCTCTATCGCGGCTGAGCGGTGGACTCTCAGATTTCTCTTTACGCACGGCAGTCTCAAAATTAGCATTATCTTTTTTACCATCAACGGAGTGCATACTTTCGCCATTTAATTCTATTTCCATTGAAGTTCCTTGATTATACACAGCTGTAAATTCCGTCTCTGTGCTTGCATCGGTATATTCAATACTAGATCTTAAAACCTGCTGACATTTGTCGCTGTAGAGTTTATTTGGTGTTTGGACATTAGCACATCTTTGTTTAGGTTTCTCTGTTTGTGTGAAACCGTTAATTCGTATAAAACCAGTTTGTACGTTTTTATTTTTCATAAAAGCTATTTCCGTCTGGGTGTACATTTCAAGAGCATTATTATCACTTTGTATAGACGAATCTAATGTAATTTTTCTAGTCTCAGTGGTAATATCGTGTACCATTATAAGTTCAGTCTGACAACCTTGTGCATAGCGGGGTATTAGATCTTGAGGCGACTGAGCTATTTGGTTAACTCCAATGGATATATGATTTACTTCGAGAGAAGACAAGCCCTTTTCTAGCGCTAATTGCATTTCTAAAATACGCCGAGTCGTACTTTCTTCGAGTTGTTCATCGGAAGTTTTGACAGTGATCTGAGAAGGTATGAGATCAGGGTGGAATGGTTGAGGAAGTTTCGGTGGCGGAGGGATTCTTCGGCCTCCGAAGCGTTGCCGATATCGGCTTGCCTGTTCGAAAATAATATTGTATAAACTTATTGCATTGAAATCAGTGGGTTTGTGGGAGTCAATAAATACTCGTAGCGTGCCCTAAAGATATTAATATCTTGTTAGGTATCATTCATTATTTACGGATTGTATATTTGTGTCGCGCGTTGAGTCAGCGTACGCTGGCAAGCTGCCATCTGGCTGCCGCCGAGAGCTAATGCCCTATTAAATGCAATTGTTCTCTAGTAAAACTAATTAATTGAAGAAATAAGTATAAGAACCGTGAAAGTTTTAACCGGTACTGATTTATTGGTTTGATTCAGAAATAAATAAATGTATAAATAAAATATGCATTTATTCCTGTCATCACAAAAGGTTCTTAGAGCTAGGACTAATTATTTTAATCTTTACAATTATTTAATGATTATAATAATGATTCAGAAATTATCAGTAGCATCGTAAATAACCTCTATCATTTTCTTTCATAACATTTCAGTGCGTGGACAGTTTTAGGACATAGATTTATGACGGTAAAGACTTAGGCTACAATAATATGTTGTATATATATTTGTATATAATAATTTACAAAAAGGTGTTTTCATTCAATTCGGAATCCCCTAACGCGACTCTGACACAGACTGACTTAACCGGCCAAATATCAATGAAAAATACCTGAGTTTGCGTATCAAAATATGTGATAAAGTTCGTATCTTTTGATTAAGTTGCAGTCTAAATGGGACTTGATATAAATTTTAACTTCATACCTCTATTCTGAGAAGAGAAAAAGGTTTTTGAGAGACCAAAAAAAAAGTTTTAGGATTTCGTTTTTTTTTCATTTTGCAGTAAGAAATCGTACTGCTGTCGCTTTTCTTCTTGAAGAAACCAGTCGTTATGGCCTCGGGGAATATTGGGACTTTTGGGTGGGCTGGGTCCTCATTTAGGTCACTTCGGCCAGATTAAAGGTAAAAACGGGTCCGGATTTATCGTTCGGTCCGGTTTTTCATTTAAATGAAGAAAGGGCATGATGATTATTATGTTAATTTATTTTATTGTAGTATGTTATATATATATTGCATATATATATATATATATATTGTATATGTTAAAATTCAGATTTACCGTGTTAAATTTTTGCACTCACCAAGCTTGCAATCTTATTATCTCCTGTTTATAGTAATTAATTGATTTAACACGCAATCACGCAATGTTTTTGCAAATTTTCTTGCTTGCTTTGCTTGTGCATTCATTTGTTACCTACCTTGTAAATGCGACATGAACGAGTGTCATTTCCTAAAATTATTGCGCTAGTTGTGCTCGCGCTACTATTATTAAGACTTCTGTTTTGACATCGCGATTTTAAACGTAATATTACTTAAAAATTTGAGGCTTACATTTTGTGGGCACATGCAAATATAATGTTTATTTTCTCAATGGATTTTTAAAAAAACATTACGATTGCGGGGTTTCCCAAAATTGTTGCACTCGCGCCTATAAACAAAGATCACAAGATTTCGCTGAATATTTGTACTCGTATACCAGAGGCTCAAGTTTGAGTGTCACTTTAGTATGAGGTGCGTGTAATGGTGCGGCGAGCGGTGTACTGTACCTCCTCCTCCGCGTTGCGGAGCTGCTCGCGCAGGTCGGCCTCGCGCTCGAGCGAGTCCTGCAGGTCGCGCAGCAGCTGCGCCGGGTCCTCCTGGCTGCCGCCGCGCGTCAGCGACGAGCGGGACACCTTTTGCTGGTACGAGTGTAATCGATCAATAAATAAATATTAGACGACATCACATACATTGCTCTGATTTACAGAAATCAGAAACAACGACGGTACCACAACACCCGGACCCGAGACGATATAGAAAAGTTATTTCTCTACATTGACCGACCGGGAATCGAACCAGGAGATAGCGACACCGAGTCCGGTGTGCTCGCCTCTTGGCTACGGAGGTCGTACAATACTAAAATGTTCAGGTATAAGGGTTACGGGGATGACGACTAGTATTTTTTTTCTTCATCTACCAGGTAGATTATCAAAAAGTATTGGACATGTTTTTTTTTTCAAATAATTAAAATATTACAGAGATATATTGATTTGGAATGTCGCATAACGTCACGCCTAGGTAAATTTTTTATTTAGAAGTGTCGTCACGAGCTCCCCACTCCCGAACTTTGACGCGCTTTATAATTTTTTGGTTGATAGATGAAAGAAAAAATAAGTCTAATAGGTAAATAGAATTAAACTGTTTTATATTTTGCATTCCCAATAGTGCTAGTTTATTTCACCTCTATCGGTTATTAATATTTCTTTTCAGGGACTCGCTCGAGCAAATATTCTTCTATCTTTATAAACTATATGGTAGGCCATTTTTTTTATCGTTAGTACGTTCAACTCGAATTATCAAAAGTAGTTATGTTACTTGTATGAAATCTTTAAGAATTTAAGAACTGAAATAAGCCGTATTTGAGTAGCAGTGCAGCGAAAGTAAAGAAAACCTATTATACGTCACATTGCAGGGCATAGCCCTCACCTTAACTATGAGGTAGTTTGCGTCCTATTCCACCCACAACGCAGGCCCAATGCGGATTAATGGAGGGTTGCTGTAAGTGACTAAACAAAGCTTACTGTCAGATCTCTCTATAGTGCAATGTGTAGATTTGTATTTTAAGGACCTGTCTAGCATAATATTATATTATTATTATAAGTAGTCAGAATCTTGATTATTGCGATAAGTGACCACAGTTAGGAATAACTCCATTTTTTATCTTTGTACAGAAAACAGTACGTCAACCTACCACTGAAGTCAAACTTTCTCAATCGATATTGATCTCTACTTGTCGGACTTAAAGTTGAAAATCGTATCAATGACTTTTAACTTTGGGATAGGTTCAGTTGCCGTTCTCTCTGTAAAGACAATGAACACAAGATATGTCTTAAAAATGAAAAATGTACACACACACATAACAAGATACACAAGATATGTCTCATAAATGCAAAAATACTTATCCACAGAGCACAGCGGAACGTTTTTCTTTCATAATAAAAACAAAATTGCGGCGCTACTTTCGCGCGCGCACTCATAAGCGGAATAGAGTGGCTTACCCCATCGGCCGGCGGCTGCTGCTTCTTGAGGTTGGCGGGCGGCGCGCCGAGCTTGGCCACGGCGTCCGCCAGCTCGCGCTGCAGGCGGAGCGCCACCTCGTTCGAGCGAGACAGCTCCTGCTCCAGCTCTTTGATGCGGTTCTCGCGTTGAAGACCCTCTTTTCCACCCACTATCTGCAAGATTAGACTGACTGTTATAAAACGTTATTAAACATTATCGTTATGATTTCGTAGTGGAAGCAAAAAAAAACATGTTTTAAGACGTATTGAAGGTTACAAAAAAATAACACTTGAGGAATGTTTCTAACTACGTTCTACAATGTAACAGTTAAAACTGTTTCATCAACAAAACTTTGTTCACAAAACGGTTTAAAACTGTTTTACACAGTCCTTATCTTCGGCGTGAAAGCATCTAGGTACGTATACCAATACGTTTTTATCAATTGACTGTGTGACAAAAAAAACCGCACAAATATAGGTAGTCTGGCCAACGTAAGTTAGCCATAGACTAGGATTATAATTATAATTAATTTTTAATTTGATAACTATTAACTATAGTTAGTTAGTGATAACTATAGTTCTTTCAAGATAAAAAGGTTTTTTTGGGACACTTCCGGTTTTCCGTTTCAAAAATATTTTTAAAAGAAATAATTTTTATTTTAAATTTATAATATCATTGCAAAAACACAATAATCTTTGCCTCTTAAAATGTAAGCAATAATTGCAAACCAATAATATAACTTATTAATTTTAAAAGTAAATGAATATGATTTTCTTTAAATACTTCATGCGTAAAATGAAACATTACCTTTAAGGGTTGAAAATACATAAACAACACTAAATCGACTAATCGGTTCGGTCGTCTTGCGAAAACTTATGCGTTGACGTCAATACGAAAGCGTCTGCCTTGTATGCGGTGCGGTGTTTTCGTTGTGCTTTGTGTAATTCCTGTTTTGGTTTTTGTTACTGTTTTTGTTATGTTTTTCGTAAAGTTTTTGTTATTATTTGGTAAAATGCAAAAAAAAGGATTGTCAAAAAACTGTATACGGTACTCTGGCGGTAGAACATCGCAGTATACCTCTTAATTTAAAAAAGGTTACCTTAATAAAAATCGATTGAACTTTATAAACTTTTTCGATTTTCAAAAAGAATCCATTGGATTTCGTTAGGGCACATCACTTTAAGTGTCAACAGTGAAGTCACGAGATGTGTCACAAACCCCAACTTATCTTGAAATAACAAAATACAAAATTCTAGTTTATGGGTCAGGCACAACGTTATTTGTTTGGACTCTACCAAATCATCGACATGTTTTATTGTCGATCGTCTTCGATCGTTTTCAAATTAATATCTGTTCTTATCTAATTAGCTTACCTCTAGAAGTTTCTTTTCTTGGTCCGCCTTTTCCTGTTCGAGCTGATCCGCTTTTCTTTCAGTCTTTTTTAACTTAAATGATAAAACTCGACAGTTCTTTATTGTTTGCTCCAACTCTCTTCGAATTGACGAATATTCATCTGCTTGATCCTCCCTAAAAAATGGAAAATGTATTAAATAGGTAGGTTAACTGTGATAACAGCTTAACAATGGACAACTCGCAATGGCAATTGAGACAGCTGTGCTTTCTCGTTTTCACGGCATAACGAGCAAACAAGAGGTAACTAAAGTCGTCACGACACCCAATCCCATTCTTTATCTGCATGAGTTTTGGGGATCTCGTGTTCCGTTTGTTAAAGGGCTTACTTCACCTGAAATTGTCCTGCATCTCCTCAATTTCCTCTTCAAGGTCACGTAGTTCTTTTTTCATGTCCTCATTCTCGTCCATTAGCTCCTCGCAGAGAGTCTCTGCTGCGAGCAGCTTCGCCCGCAACTGCTCTATTTGTCGCGTTTGCGATTCTACTGATGGTCGTGCCTGAAAAGCAAATACACAAAGTTAGTTTATATTAAAGTCTTAGATTCGACTGTAGTGCTTGGTAAATTAGTTGGTGAAAGCTTTGTCTTTTCCACCCATTAGCAAAAAAAAAAAACAACAGGTAACTACATTAATATAGTACAGTTCATCTATCAGTCTACTCTACCCACGTTACTGCTATGCAGTTTGACTTATTTTTAAAAGGAAGTCTCCTAGGAATAAAATTAGCCATTTCATAGTTAATATAGATCCCGTAGATGCATGGTTCATTTGTTGAACAATGAATATGTATAGACCTTCCGCTATTATGCTATATCCTTCGGATCATAACTACATAATATTAGCACATTTGTCCATTTCTAAGTACTGACTACTTAATCCCTTAAGTTACTTTAACAGATTCCCTCTCCAATATATCTCATATGATACTTAACAAAGGTGTTGGCTCTTGGACAGGAAACCAGTAACATTGAATTCTTACCTCCAATTCACACTCGATCTCCTTAACTCTCAACGAGAGGTGTTTCTTTTCGTCTCTGAGGTCCTCATTCTGCGTGGTGAGTTCGTTGACCTTCTGCTGCAGCTTGAGCACCTCGGACGAGCGACCCGATGTGTACTTATTGGCGGTGTCGATGTTCGCCAGTCGCCGGAGCAGTATGTCACTCTTTTCTTTTTCAACCCGCTCGCAACGCTTTCGGAGGCTGTCCACTTCTTGCTTTAAACTTTCTACTTGTTCCTGGAAATGGGAGATGTGTGTTTATAGATTTCTCGAAATTATTTCTAAGTAGTGTTTACTGTAGCCATAATGACACAACCGAAGAGTCAGCCAAGTAGGTATTTTACTGTCCGAGGACCTGAGATGGCAGTTCATGTTTGTATTCTAACAATCGGAAAAATTACTAGCAGAAACTTTTTAATACATTAAAACTAACTAGACGACCTTCGTAGCCGAGAGGCGAGCACACCGGACTTGGTGTCGCTATCTCTGAGGTTCCGGGTTCGATTCCCGGTCAGTCAATGTAGAAAAATAACTTTTCTATATTGTCTCGGGTTTGGGTGTTGTGATACTGTCGTTGTTTCTGATTTTTGTAACACAACTGCTTAAGCTACTTATCATAGGCTCAGAACAATGTACCTGGTACTCCTTAACATTGGCGTCTACCAGCGTGTTCTCTGTGGTGACAGTGCCGGCGGTGCTGGTGTCATCGTCCGACTCCGACTCTTTATCCCGAGGTGGCCCTCCCCTCAGCGGAGGCTTGAAATTTGTTGATGTCCCTCTGGAACATTTCACCTGCAACCAAAAGTAGATGAATCCACGAGATACAAAACAAGAGTTGACGCTAGTAGGTAATTTTATTTTTTAACCATATAAGTAACTTGGTGTGAAAAATACGAAATTAAAATTTTATAACAACAACAAATAATAAATCGAATTTTTACTATGGCATATGCGTGAGCTTTATTTTAGACTTGTGAAGCTGTTATTTAACACAAATTAATGCTTTCAAATCAAACAGAAGCGAATAAATATAAACTATGAGTGGATACCTGCATCATAAAGTTAACGTCATCTTTAGATGCTCTGTCTTCTTTAGTTCGCGGCGGCTTTTCTTCTTCTCTGCTCTTTTCTTCTCTACTTTTGGATAAACTTCGCCTTTCTCTTTCTTTTTCCATACTGGATTCCTTTTCAAAACTGTTTTGACTTTTTATTAAGTTCATCTGGAATGTAATAGATCTAAATTAAAACAACATCTTTACATAATTTATGATCCAAATTAAATAGTAGTATATTATTGCTGACTGAGAAGTAACTTTAAGTAGTAACTTCATCATCATCATCATCATTTCAGCCATAGGATTCCAGATTGGCCGGTTGAAAGCGGCCTGCATCCAGCGGCTTCCTGCAACCTCTGACAGGTCGTCTGTTCACCTTGTGGGTGGACGTCAATAATTAAGTACTTAAGTCTTATTATGTTCTGCTGAATGCTTACGGTTGTAGCATGATTCTTCTTTTAAGGCCGTTAGATGCGACAGTTTCAACTTTCAATAGATTTATGGAGGCTTATAGGTACAAAAATTAGTGCTTTAGCACTTAGCTTATAAATGGTAGCGTTTTGTTCTTTTATATATGATAGTAATTTATTTGTATGTAACTAAACCAAAGAGGAATAAATAATCATCCCACAGAAACACAAAAATGACATATTTATTATCCTATGTGTTAAGCTACATCAATATATTATAATTATATCTGCCAAAATGCAGCTAATTCCGTTAAGCCGTTAAAGCGTGATAAAATACCAAATATATATATATATAACATACAAAACTTTTACATTTATAATATTAGGTAAGGTGTAGTGCCCAAATAGCTTTCGTATTTAGATGTCTTCATAAATGATCATAAGTATGATTAGTTTAATATATTACATCTACGTTTTACTGCAGGTTAAGCCAAATAGTAGCAGGTCATTTCCTTAATTAATTATAACGTCTCGCGCACTGCCAGCCGCTAAGTTGATGGCGACCTTTTAAGTTTATTTCGGGCAACGCACCGCAAACAGAGAGTTGAAATCTACCCGCGGACGGTTCTATCGGCGTGACCCACTTACATTATTTCTTAAGCTTTTTCTAAATATTCAAGGTGAACAGTCTAGGTACATATTTTCATCCTGTTGCGTTAAACCCTTCATTGTAAATGTATTAATAGTTACCGCGTGTGAGCGTTCGTAATTAATGCGTAGTTCTATTGTGTATGCTGCAATTCGTCTTCTTACAAGTACTTCTATAAATAGTTTTCCTATTATATCTTCCTGCCTACATGTTAGTGTAACAGTCGAACAAATTTAGCTGATTTTTAGCTTCTAATTATTATAGAAAATAATGCAAGCTACTCGTAAAATACTTATAAAAAACAACAATTACTTGTCTTGTCTACACGGAGGCATTTGCGAAATCGGGATTTAAAATAAACAAGTCGGTGTTCATATGAAAGTGGTAAGATACTGAAACATTTTGTTTTGATGTTACGCAACACAATTAATCGATGTTATGTCGTCGGCCTGTTCCGTGCGTAAAATAAATGGGGCGTGTTTACGTGCGCGCCTGGATTGTATACCTACCTTGCGCACGCGCTCCGCGAGTGAGTCGTTCTTGGAGATGGTGATCTGCGCCGGCGCCGGCGGTGGCGAGGGGGACGGCCGCCGCAGCGTCACCGTGTCTGCACATCATATTAATACAATTTTATAGCTAAAATATTTTTAGCGAATCGAAAAAATAGATTTGTTTGTTGCTTTATTATGAACTCCGCTTATCACTCTGCTCTGAAGTGAATCAACTGTTACTAACAGCGGCTATGCTATGAATTACATAAAACGTCTTTCATTTAGCCGAAAACAAAAGAGATTTATGAACTGGCACATGGTTGGTATGGGGGCTAGTCTCAGTAGAGCGTCATCTTAGTTCCTTTGGCAGTATAAGAAGTCTACTTTGAAAATGAAATATGACTAGTTCAGAGAGTTACGGCCCGATCCTAAAAACACTCTCAACCTTAAGGCTCTGTTCTTTAGCCTGTCACCATGAAATAATGCAAGATAATGTTTTCTAATTATCTCCAGTAGTAGCTCTAACTCAACTCCAGGGCCTATCATGCGTTTACTCACGTTTACGGAGTCGATATACCTAATAGCCAGCAACGGCGTCGTATTATAGTATGGAGACTTCCACAACACCTCAATCGAATTTTGAAAACTAAAAGTGTTTATACATAAATATAACGCTGTTGCTAGCGAGTAACGACTCCGTAAAAGTGATTAAACTAATGTTTTAAGCACGCTGGTAATTTTTTAACGAATTGTCTGGTAAAAGACATGAAAGTACCTACTACTAGGACAGATAATTAAACCGTCACATAATTTTGTTTTGTGAAATCTTAATTGCATTCTTCGATAATTTCAACCATAAAGTAAGTAATATTTCGGTTTATTTTGCAAATGTATAACTTTTTTCTGTTCGTAATGTGATCAATGTTTTGTAGACTTTTTGTTATAATGTAAAGTATTACCTCGAAACAGTTTTTTTTGCAGTATTTCCCCTATGAACTCCCAAAATATGGTTCTGACTCAATGATAAACCAAATAATACGATAACAAAATAACCTTACAGTAAAAACGTACGAAATATTCTAGGATGCACTGAAAAACTAAAAAAAACACCCCTACATTTAATGACTATCTATGTAATATGAAAAATTAAGTTTAAAATTACAAATTTTTCTTTCAAGGATAAGACTACAAGTTTCCTACCTGTAATAGATTCTTTCTGCCCCGTATCCAAGGACGGTAGCGGTCCGGTGAGCCTCCGCTTAGGCAGCTTGAGGCTGACAGTGACGGCGGTCGTGGACTCTGTGTCGTTAGCCCCCAAGTCCGGCGTCGACGTCCACGCTGCACTGGTTCTGCTGAACCCTGCTGAATAATAAAGATTTGGAGGACTGATGACTTTGTCTATGCAAGCTGGCCCTATCATAGATTTCATCTACACCCATTAGGATAAGGATATTTTGTTATTAAGAGTAAGCCCCATTGGTAGGTACACAAATTTTAAACATGACCATATTTTATTAAATAAATTCCTTTTGTTATATGATTATTTTGTTCAGATACATCAAATATCACTATGAGACCGACACACTGCTAGTTTTGCATTGCAACAGCACCATATACCTGCTATCTAAACCCAATTTAAGCGACTGAAATATACAGCAAGTTTAAAGTTCTGGTATTCCGACTATTTTGTCACTAGATTTAGAGAATATGAGCAACTGGTTTTTATAGGACTTTTAATTCACCCAGTAATTCATTTTCAGTGGTGTTTACTTTATATAGCCTATTCTATTAATAATATTCGGAATCAAACCTACCTGTGTCCTCAGTACCACGCATAGGAAATTTTTAACCATATAGGCAATCTTCTAGTCATACATAATCAATCCATGTCAGTCCACTGCTCGACATATGCCTCACCTACCCAATGCACGCCACCAGAGCCCGATCCTCTCCATCCGCTGCCAGCAGCTTTGCGTATATCAGGTTCTGACTACGCTGTGCTTGCCAAGTCGGTGGTCTAGTTTCCACTCAATTTTAATCAACAGTCTGCCCCATCGGCTATCGGTTCTTCGGTTCTTCTTTCTTACTTCAGCTTGCTTATTATTGAGCAACTATCGATTACTTTAGTTATCTGTCCCTTATTTCTGATTTTCTTCTTCAGAGGAATCCTGACCTTACATAGATATGTTATATTGTGCACCTTACATATTTATATTATGCAAGCACCTCCGGGTGGTGCAGGTCCCCGAACCACCCGGTGGTGCTCGCGGAGCTGCGGCTGTGCGCGCCCGCGCGGGGTGCGTCGGCACGCGGCGGCGTCCTCCTACGCTCAGGGTACCGAAAGCCAGGACGAACTTGCTTAAATTTGCACCCTTGTCACACGCTATAAGGCTACTCAATGCCATATCTAAAGAAAATGTTATTTTTTTCTGTAGCCGGGCACAGAAGTGTCAATAAGCTTTGTAGAAAAAAAATCCTAGTTTGTAAGTTTATTTAAAATGTTTAATTGTTTTCCTTGCAGTTGTTTTGAAATTTACTGTCATGACGATGTAAGTGTTTTAATAAATTCTTTCCATAGCTCGCTGAGCAACTTTAAATTGGCGTACTAGTGGTATCGTAAGTGTCTACGGCTCCATAAGTCATGACCGGCAGTACCTATGTACTCGTTGAAGACTTTCGTCTCCAGACTTTGAGGGATTGGAGATAAAAATACTCGACATATTTTCCCAAATGCTGCCCAGTCCAGTTGTATTCTTTTGCGATCTTCTCTCTCGAAATTGTTTTTTAATCAATCTTTCTTCTAGTAGTTCATCATTTCAGCCATAGGACGTCCACTGCTGAACATAGGCCTCCCTCAGTGACTTCCAGATTGGCCGGTTGGAAGCGACCTGCATCCAACGGCCTGCAACCTTTACCAGGTCATCTGTCGCAGCGTATGGATGTATGTCGTCTATGGTACCAAAGCCTTTTCGGAAGCCCGCTTGTATGGGAGGCTGGAAGTCATCAAACATACGCGCGAGACGATTCGTGATGTCTCTCGAAAACAGCATGTAGACATGGCTCAGAAGCGAGATGGCTCTGTAATTCTTCAGTAAGATGTTATCGCCTACCACCACACTTCTGATAAATGCCTCCGGTGTTATTCCCTCAAGCAAGACGGAGCTGAAAAGTCTCTGAAAGACTTTCAGTATCGGTGTTCCACCCGCATTGGGAAGCTCTGATGTGATTCCGTCATCACCCAGCGCCTTGTTGTTCCTAAGCTGTTTAAGGGTCATCCTAATCCCGTATAGACTATGTCCGGGATGTCTTCGGTATAGTGTCGGGTCAGCTTAGCTCTTGAAACTTTGGCTGAGCAACTAACAGGTTTAGTGACCGATGTATATAACTGCCCATAGAACTTCTCGATCTCCCTCAAAACTTCGGCTTTTGTCGACGTTATACTGCCGTCTGCCGTCTGTAGCTTCGTCAGCTCGCTTTGCACAATAGACATGTCTCTTGCGAAAACTTTGGAGCCTTGTCAAAAGTCAAAAATCATTTATTCAGTTTAGGACAGAAAACTGCCACTTATGAACGTCAATAATAACATTATTGGCCCATATGGGGCAGAACATGTCTCCTTATTTTTTGGGCCCTACTAGCTTGGTTTCGCTTTATCGCTTCTTGAATACTTTTTGTATTAAAGGTAGTAGTTACAGTAATTTAATAATGACTCTATTTACTATGTACCGTGAAATCTACATTATCGAATTAATATCATAAACAAAGTTGATCAGTGCTTGTGTATGTGAATAGAAAAGTAAGGTTAATGTTAATGTTTCTAATGTTCATGAGATAAACTAAAATGTCAAGCACTACAAGATACCTATTTTTAAAAAAAACATTGAAAGATAATTAAATCGAAGACTTTGGTACCTGTGGAGAAGGCGTCTTTCTTGGAAGGATCAATGGAGCTAAGGTTGGTGCTCGAGGCCCAACCGCGGCCTGCCTTCTCCACATCTGCACCATTTTCTTCATCACGACTTCTGCAATAAACACAATAATTAAACAACAAGATAACCTATAAATAATAGTTAAAACTGCCAATAAAAACCGGTCAAGTAACGAAGGGTTCCGTACCATCGTAAAATATATAATAACACTATATATTTTTAAAATTGACGTTCCTGTAGGGCGCTGGAACAAATGAACGTGACTCTATACTACTTACATTTGGCCAGTTTTTATTACCTATCTCAGAAACGCAACACTTTAGGGCACTTAACATAATAGAGATATTTACTAACACTACGCGAGTATTAATGCAGCACATCATAGGTACCGCTTTTTGACTGTAAAAAAGGAGAAGGTTCTATGTTCGGTTGTATGTATTTTTATGTATGTTTATCGATAGTGTTTTTGTTAACTTTTAATAACTTCTTCAGGTGTTTGGATCTGGGGTTCATTATACGTACCTATACACACTGCTGAGCTGATAAATAAGGCCACAGAACTTAGTTTGTGGATAATCTGCGATTCGTTTATAGATCGTATTTAGTAGTGTCTTGGGCAGATGTGGCACTTACGAGGTACTAAATAATATAAATAAATAATAGGAATATTTTTTAAAAACGAATTGTCACTTAACAGTACTAACTAAGCCGAAATTTAAGTACCTAGATGTTTATTTTTAAATATGACAAACTTCTACGTCAATAATCAGGGAAAAATTAAACTCTTTGGGGGAACTATTTAAAGCACTATTTATTGAGATATAAACTGTCAGTTTGCCCGCACGGAGTTGAGTATTAGGTATGCTAGGCGTAGAAGCTCCTCCTAGCGTACTCACCGGACTATGGCTATAGTTTCGTAAATATAAGGGCATTATTTCTGTCCTTCGGACATTATTTGGCATTATTTATACACAATTTTTTGATGTATTAATTATATTAACAGCAGCTATAGTTTTCCTACACGAGAGGTGAGTACGCTGGGCGAAACCTCTTCCTAGCGTACTCAAAAAACTGGCTATAATTTTGTAAGTTTAAGGGTACTATTTATTTACTTTAGGCACTATTTAGAACTATTTATGAATAAATTATTGGCATTCATGAAATACCGCTACGGTGTGGTGAGTACGCTAGTCGATGAGACACTCCGCCTTCGGCCGATTAAATTGAGATGAAGTTTAACTATTTTAATCAAGATACCTTAACGCCACTCATGAAATAGGTAATATTGTGGCCATCTACAGTCTTATTGGTCTTCTTCATCGGTTCCACCTCATCAAATGATACTTTCCGAATGAAATGCTTGACTTGTTGTTGTATATTATAACCGCTTTATGTATGTATGAGAATACTTTAGGAATTCACTTAATTTCTCATTGCATGGATCCCATAAACAGAATTGAATTTTGAAAACAATAAGACCAATCTGGAGGTTATATTGGATATAAATATCCCTTTTATATACCCTTTTAAATATTTTTTTCATTCGGTTCGGTAATGGCGGAGTTCTGAGGTAACAAACTTTAAAAGACATACAAACGAATTGAATATCTACTTAGACACCTAGACATATTCTGAAAGGCAAGAATAATCTACATTTGTTATTCAATACGTTTCTCTCGGAGGAGTAAAAATTTAAAATGAATGCTTGTTTTTTGTCCTGTATGCGTTCTTAGAACATTGATCCCGACTGCGATAAAATAGATAGAGGCCGCGCCGTTCGCCGTCTTTCATATTTTCTACCGCCAATTTGATTGATATAAAGAAGGCTTTCATAAAACAAAGCTAAGAACATGAACATAGTAAATAGTTTCAAAAACCTTCTCGGGAAGCGCACCATACAAAAAATCATCAAGCTGGTTTAAGCTAAGGTAAGGTGGCTGGTAAACTGGTGCAAACCTTACCGGCTGCTTCAATTTTTTCGCCAACAACGGAAGAGGTTCCGGGTTCGATTCCTGAACCGGATAGGTACGGATCCAATCAGAAAACGATAATTTAAAACACTATGGAATACTATGAAACAATTCGGCACTCGATTCCTAGCTTTCATTCTTTTGACATCCATATTTCCCTATCCAACCCCTGCAGTTCTAAACTAAAACCTTGATAGGGCAATGAAGAACTACCATACCAAATTAGACACGCGCATTACGGTTCGCTTGGTCTTCAGTGCAATTCAAAATACTTCCCCGGAGGGTGGAATGCGCACAACACAAGTTTCATCGTTATCGGATCATTATTGGTTTAGGAACGTACGTGGCATGTACGGAACAAAATAATAAAATTACAACACACTCTTCTCTATAAATAAACATTATCTCATCAGAGAATGTTTGCTTTTTTTTAAATCAAGAGATATTGTTTTAGTTGCATGCGTTTATTTTATTGACAGTATTACAAAACAAATTCCTGAATTCCATTGTAGACGTATTTCTGTACTTTAGATACTGGCTCTATAAATCTTTCAGCGGGCCAGTTATTTAAATGCGATAGTGAATCAGTATCAGCTAACATGGCCCAGGAGTGTGTACCACTGTAACACGAAGGCGGGCGTTGCGTCAATCCATCAGTACTGCATCACGCAGTACAAACAATTCGGGAATTTGGAAAAGTGCCACGACTCTCTTTTACAGAAATTTCTGTTGAAATGCCTCAAAGATACTTCTTACAAAGATAATGAAACTCTTTTATTGTTTGATAAGGTATGCTAATTTGTAGGAAAATTATAATAAGTAAATATTACTAACCATTTGTAAAACACATAAAATACGGAGTGGACGCAAACTTTACAAATGTAGGTATGTCGCTTCGCGTTACATAAAATCTTTACGAAAGAAAATAATAATGAGGAAGGTCAGTGCTACGTATCTATTATGGTACTGTATATACTTATTAACGCAATTAGTTAGGACAGATATTCTTTATTGCCAAAAAAATGCCCAAAACAAAGTAGGTACTTGCTTATAGGGGTAAAAACCTAGCTGCACAATATAGGCGGTCTTATCTTCATTTAATGTAAAAGATGTCTATGTGAATCTTGCAAATCTAGCATCAAATGCCTTTATGCACGTTGCTTTATCAAAATTAAAGCAAAAAATTACAAGTAATTTTTTTTGCTGTAATTAATTACAGCAAAAAAAAAATATTGCGTAATTTTAAGCTTTAAAATGCATTTTTTGTTTGTTTGTTACCCTCGGCTTGCGAAAAATTGCACGATATACAGTGTCCCGTTACTCAAGGATAACCTTGTAACCACATATTCTATAGGTACATCATACTGAACTTTCGCTGTATGACTTTTTAAAATATGCATTTTTCTTGCTTTCCAAACAAATTCAATCGGCTGTTGATAAATTTTCATGCAAATTTGCAAAAGTCATAGAACAAAAGTTGTTCACCATGATGTACTTATGGAATATTTGGTGACAAGGTTATCCTTGAGTTATGTATGGGATACTCTGTATGTAACGATGTTCAAAGGATAGGTAACAATTAATTACAGCTAGGTACGCTTTACAAGATATAGAGTTGACTTATAAACTACATGATATTTAATCGCATGTTAAGATGATTTTAATGAAATAAGGTAAACTGTTAATGATTATTTCAATGACAAAAGAGTTTGGTATTAAATACTGCCCTGCTCGCATAGGTACATCAAGGCTCACAATAGTGACCAAGCTTCGTGCGCTTCTGCTTTTCGGCGGTAGACTACAATATTGTCCCGAAGCAGTGGTAGGGTAAAAAATATTAATCGGGACGTGTTAAAGAGTTTAGTTGAAGCATTTGTAGAAATTAATTGGTTTTATTGGCTTAGAGAATAAAAGACCGGCAAATTGCGAGTATGCGAATGCGAATCATAAAACCATTTTTTCAATCAGTTGAATAGACAGAACTGAACTCGAACCCTCAATGCCTATGGGCTGGCGAATCAAGTTCTATTTGTTTTGTCTGTACTAAAATCTGAGTCATCGAAGATTCACTTCCCGATGTTGTTGATTGTTGTTGTTAATTGACAGACAATAAACACATACTTCTACATACCTATGATTACAAACGCCAACATCTGTTGTTACTTTGCTATTTATGGTTTAAATTCAAAATGTTGTACGCGATTTAATAACCGTTTGCCAATGTATTTCATCATCATGTTATAGGCCTCTATTATCCGGCGATTCAAAGTCCCTTAAGTTATTTATTGAGCAATTTATTGTTTTCAATCAACCAAAAGCGGTTTAACAGGTTGCATGGTAGGTGCCTCTCGCACCGTTATAAGAACCACTTACAATATTAATGATGTCTACGAATCACGGAATTGATTGATATCTATTCTTCATATGTGATTTTAAAGTTTTCAGGATGTTCTACTACTATAACCACATGCAACGAAGGACGGAAACAAATGTATGTTGGCATTTTAATTAAAGTGACAACTAACCGTGACGCCGGTGAGTTCCAAGTGGAGAGGCTAGGTGTAGAGGCGGTGAAGTCGTCCTCCTTCTTGCGGCCGCCGCCATGCTCTTTGTAGTCGCGGAAGCAGCGCTTGCAGCGCGTCGGCCACCGCACCTGCGGGTGAAACCCGAGCGGGCACAGCGGGTCGCCCTTCGCCAGCGGGTACAGGTGATGCATCCTTCACACACTACACACACTACGAAATGCACTTCACAAATGTCAACGATTCAAACTAAATGCCACAAACATCAAACTTAATCACTTCATCACATTCCTCGGCCTTGTCATGCACACGCGGCTTGGCAACGTATTCCACCCGGGAAAATAGGATCGACTGCACAAATGTAAACGATTATGGAATGAGCTTTACGATTCTACTCTATAAATAATAATTTATTTAACTAGCGGCGCGCCCGAGGCGCTCGTAGGTACGTCTGCACCCAACGGTGGCAATAAAAATATCCCGCTGCTAGCACCGAACCGGGCGACCTAAATCGGCAGCTCAGAACGAGCCACTGACTATTTCTCAGACTTTCTAGCCGCGTAAACACAAATACTAGTTCTTAGCGAAAGTCGTTATCGGCGCAGATGCTAATAGGTGGTCGGATCCGCGATGAGTCGGTGCGTGCGCGGCGGCGGGGCAGCGTGCGGCGCGGCGAGCGGCGCGGGCGGCGGCGCGGGCGGCGGGCGGGCCGGCGCTCCGGGGACTGGCGGCGGCGCGGGCAGCGAGCCAACACTCGCCGTGCCTGCTGGCACAGTTATGCTCTATTACACCGAATGCCGCTCGCCTCCTGATCGTCAATAAAAATAACACGGAGTCGCTAATAAACCACGGCAGGGAGTACCCCGGTATCCCGGCCCAACGGCCGGCCGCGACCTCTGCGGTGCAAGGTGCGGTGCTGCAACAGCACGACCCGGTTTTCGCGCCGGCCGTAAAGCCATAAACCCCTAACGGGCCGTTTGTGCGCAGATCTGCTGTAGCGCTCGCCCGCTGAGAATAATACCTCTACAAATAATTTTGCACGTCATCGCATCTTTATGAATGAGTGTTGACGTCGAAGTGCGTAGTGAGGAAAATTCTTCTGTAAATATGAATCTGTAACGATTTTACGTTATGGATATACCTACTGGATATTTTGTGTTTTGTGAATGAATCTTAAAAGGCTTAAGGGATTGAAATAAACAGCAAAATTATGTTTGATATTTGTATTGTACATTTTAAAACATCTTAAGTAACAGAGTATTTTCATATAAAACAACCATTTGAACAATTTATACCTTACAATTATTTATACAATATGCTGTTTAGTACCTATCGTTATTGAGCTCGATAAAAACATATTATACATTTATTTCACCAAAAGAGCAAATCTTTTTTAAATTTCTGTATACACACAAAAATATTAGCAGAAAAATATCATTTGCGAAAACGTTTTTATTACTAAAATATCGATTTTTACGAATTGCTATAAAGGTATAAGGTAAGAAGCCTTGTTGTACCTAATTTATGATATGGAAAGGAAATAAGACTGCTGTGCTGTCCCAAGTGTAATGTTATCGGCAATTGTATAATCTGGTAATCTATGGAATCACTAGGCATTCTATAGTGTTCTAAAAAGTGCAGGCAATGTGTAAAATAACATTGATGCTATGCGTTCTATTACAATGCATGCATCTATTACAATTATGAGGAGATTCGTAAAAGAACTAAAGTCGTTGATATAGCCCAACGGATTAGCAAGCTGAAGTGGCACTGGGCGGGGCACACAGCATGTAGAACTGACGGCCGACGGAGCGTAGGACGTCCACCCACAAGGTAGACAGACGACCTGGTAAAGGTTGCAGGAAGCCGCTGGATGCAGGCCGCTTCCAACTAATCTGCTCCAGCTAATCTGAGTCACTAGTGGAGGCCTATGTTCAGCAGTAGACGTCCTATGAAATGATGATGATCTATTACCGCGTGGGCAGGCCTCCTACCCAGTGGACAGACGACTTGGTCCAGGTTGCGGGAAGCCGGTGGATGCAAAATGGTGTAACAGTAAACTGGATCGCTAGACGCGTTGGTCACCAGACACCTAGCTAGCAGTGATTCTCTCTCTAATTACACGTTTACTGCTTTGTTTGAGGGGGTTTCAATCTGCACGTCTAGCTTGATGCTTTTTGTTTTTGCTGCATACTAAAATACATCAATCTATTCGACCATCCTTATCAGAAGTCAGATCTTCGACATTGACGTTTGGCATCACTTTTATAAACTTATAAAATACCTCATGACATTCTATATAACTCATAGGCATTGTATGCATTACCTAGATAAAATTTTGTTGTTAAATACAGATTATATACATTACCTAGACCAGCCATACTCTAAGTGTGTTCCGCGGAACCCTAGGGTTCCGCGATACCCCTGTCGGGGTTCCGCAAGAAGTTAGAAAAAAAAATCAAAACACCTCTCTCTGGTCGACCGTTCTGTCGCGGCGTATCACGATTCACGAACAATTTTACTATGCCGCCACCGCCGATACCTACTTGTGACCGCGCAATCCCTTTGATAAAAGCCGCCTTTGAAATTAGACGCTATAATTGTGAACAAGCGACTTTCGGCTCTAACTTCAAAACGTAAAGTCGAGATTGCTTACACCACATTTTTTGAATTTCTAGTTTTATATCGGCTTTTTATTTATCAAAGACGCCGACTCGAGTATTTTTGAGAATGTTCGAGATTGAGGCTAGGACTATAAAAGCGATGATCAAGCCTTGACACTAGTCAGTCGACGATTAGCGTTCGGAGCGATAAGTACCTACCTGCTAGAAAAAAATTGTGTATTGTTCTACTGCTGTTTTCTGATTGTATCAGTTTTGTACATTTCTTCTTTGGACTAAAGTGCTAAACTCTTCTACGCAGTAACGACCGTGCATTATTTTAACCTCACCATCCTGAAAGAATGGAACGTTGGCTTAAAGGCGTTAAACGTGTCGCAACAACATCTTCCAACGAAGCCGAATGTTCAAAAGCAGTCCGCGTGGAGTATACAGCAATTACCGATCCAGACGATGATGCAACGACGTCAAGTTCCACGGTTTCAAAGGCGAAAAAAAGGAAGTATGATGAATCATATATCAGTTTTGGATTTGTTGATTCCAACGGCTCACCTCTCTGCATGTTATGTAGTAAACTGATTCCTAATAGTTCCATGGCACCTGCCAAGTTGCGCCGACATTTAGAAACTGTACACCCCGAGTCTAAAGACAAGAATAAAGAATTTTTTGTACGTAAAAAAGAACAGTTATTGGAAAGTCAAAAAACAATGATGCATGTAACCCAAACTATCAATGAAAAGGCCACGGAGGCATCATATTTAGTTAGCTATCGCATTGCACAAGCAGGAGAAGCGCACACTATCGCTGAGAATTTAATAAAACCATGTGTATTAGACATAACAAAATGCATGCTCGATGAAAAATCTGCAAAGCATCTTTCTACTGTGCCGCTATCTAACGATACTGTTTCACGGCGAATTCATGATCTAGCAAGCTACGTCAAACAAGAACTAGTTACACGTCTACAAAAAACACAATTCGTCTTGCAAATGGATGAGTCGACTGATGTCGCTGGTCTGGCTATCTTGCTGGTTATCGTGAGATATCCATGTGAAAGTTCTTTTGAAGAAGACATGCTTATGTGTTCACCTCTACCCACAAACACTACCGGAGAGGAAATTTTTAATAAAATAAATATATTTTTTGAGGAAAATAATCTCAGTTGGAACGATTGCATTGACATTTGTACAGATGGGGCCAAGGCGATGACGGGTAAAACAGCAGGAGTAGTGTCACGAATAAAAAATAAAGCGCCTAATTGTAGTTCCAGCCATTGTATCCTGCATAGACAAGCACTTGCGATGAAGCAAATGCCGTCCAATCTAAAATTAGTTATGGATGAAGCGGTAAAAATAATTAATTTTATCAAATCACGACCACTACAATCCCGATTGTTCTCATTATTGTGTGAAGATTATGGCAGCACACATAAAACACTGCTGCTCCATACAGAAGTGCGATGGCTGTCTCGGGGTAAAACTTTAACAAGGCTATTTGAACTTAGAGCCGAGTTACAAATGTTTCTTTCAGATACTTCTTTTAATTTGAAAGACCGTTTGTATGATAAAACTTGGTTGTTCCGACTGTCTTTTATGGCGGATATCTTTCAGAAACTGAACGAATTAAATTTATCATTGCAAGGTAAACAGACAACAGTGTTCCAGGCCTGTAACAAAATAACTGCCTTCAAAAGAAAATTAGATTTTTGGATTATTTGCGTTGAAAATAGAGAAATAGAAAGCTTTACGTCACTCAGTGAGTTTCTTGGCGATAACAACTCAGAAATATTTCAAGATGATGTATTTGAAGAATTGGTCCAATATCTCACTTCGATGCGCGCATCTTTTGAGCAGTATTTTCCTGAAGAACAGAATACAAAAATGAAACTGAATTCATGGATTCATAATCCTTTTTTACCCAACTTACAAAAGCCCGAAAGTATGTCAAACGAGATATATGAATCTCTTTTAGAAATGTCATCTGACACAAGTATGGAGTCACTGTTCAAAACGACGCCTCTCAACGATTTTTGGTGCAGAATCCGAAATGAATATCCAATGCTTGCCAAAATGGCTTTGAATATTCTTCTCCCGTTTCCAACAACATATTTGTGCGAAACAGGATTCTCAACCTATGCAGCCACGAAAACAAAATACCGCAATAGACTGGACGCCGAACCTGATATGAGACTTCAACTGTCCTCTATGAAACCTGATATCAACCAATTGATGAAAAATAAAAAACAGTTTCATACATCCCATTAGTTAGATTTTTTTTCTTTTTCAATGTTATATTTATTATTATACTTGTTATGTAAGTAAGTAATAAGTAACTGTTACATGGTACTCTAATTATGCTTATTAATAAAAAATACACTTAAAAACCATTGTTTTATTGTAGGGTTCCATCAAGTATTTTGCTATCCAAAAGGGTTCCGTCACCAAAAAAGATTGAGAACCGCTGACCTAGACGAACTACAATAAAATTACTAGATATACTATAGAATGCCTAAACTATATACTTTGCCGGTAACATTTACTTTAAAATTTTCTTTGACTGTGTCCACATCATCATAAATTATTACTAGTGTTTATTTTGGCTGGCCTTACAACATAAAATTGTCCAATAACTATTGTGTAACTATAAGACTGAACACAAAGCAATTTTCATTCTATACTAAACAGTTTGTGACAATATTTCATAATACAGTAATCCATAGAGAGTAGTATGCTACATGTGATAGACAAAGTTATTATGAATGGTGACTCTATAGGAATAGTACAAACTAGGCAATGTTTGTAGTTTTGAGCAGAAAATATGTAACACGAAAGTAATTTTATGTTTCCTGAATACATTTGAAAATTATAACAAGAATTTCATAAGTTGACATATTTCTGCTTGCATATAGACACTGACCAGACCAACTGCATAATTAACAGAAATCACCCTCGTTGAGCGGTTCATCTTCTTTCTTGTCATAGATAAGTGTTTTGTAGATGACCTCCTCGAAATGCAAGGCGTTCAGTCCCTTTGGTTCAGCGACCTTGATCTTCACGTCGCCGGGGTAGAGGATCTCTCCCTTGTTCTTAGTGCTGCCCATCACAAGCGACTTTTGAAGTTTGTCGATGCAAGGAATTTCTGTGGTAAAAAAAACAAATTTTAAGAAATTAACATTAACTAAAAAATGTAGTACATAGAGTTTTACTGGGGTCATAAAAAGTAGATTTTAAACGATTTTTAAAAATACACCAAAAATTCCTTCCCTGATGATCAGTGATCGGAGTAGGTAGATTGATTTGATATACTTTGGTAATGCTAGCATTTTTTTTTCAAAAACTGATACCAAGAAATTTCGGAGTCCCGGAGGCATATCCATATTAACATCAATGTTTAAGATCATTGACCCCAAATCAATCTACCTACTCCGATCACTGCTGATGATGCATAAATAAGCACATACGTAACATATGAGACATTTGTGTTTTTAGTACTGTTCTCTGAGGGAGAGAATGCCGAAGATAACATTCAAATTGCTTATGAAGCTAAACGTTTTTGCAGCTGGTCTTTAACGCAGCGGGTTTCTAGTAGATACTAGTGCAGTCCACATTTCCATAACCTGTTTCTCCCCCCGAAATGGCACGGGAACCTGCCAAAGCCTATTTAATAAATGGGTGACGTAAAGCATCAAGTGATGGCATCAGTGACATGGTTGGACGATCAGGTTTTGTGAACTATGGTTGTATCGTGCCATGATGGTTCGTTTCGTGCACGTAACGGGTTCTCGAGCGTTCGAAACAAGTAATTGCCTATTACCACTAAATAACTCGTGTGCAAAGTTATACTTTGGGTTAATTTTAGGTCAAACACTCTTGAAATATCAAAATTAAAGTTATACATAGATAAGTACATACCTTTATTACATACCACGCAATTTTATTTGCAATTTATTTTATATTTCATCAATATACTTTATTATATCAGCATTTGTAACCCTCGGCTTATTGTTTCGTCATAATAATCAGCCCACGTCAGTCCACTGCTCGACATAGGCCTCCCCGCAGCACGCCACTGAACCAGGTCCTCTGATATTATTGTGCATCCGCTGCTAACAGCTTTGCTGCTTTTTCCAAGTCGTGGTCTTCACTCAAGAACACGTCTACCTCATTGGTAATCGGTTCTACGGCAAATTGCTTATCGTTTTCATTGCCAGAGTGTTATGCTACTTAATACACATAATTATGCTTTCGGCCTGGCCTAGGATATTGTGTAGGACATACCTGACGTGACGACTTTCTTGACCGGCGTCCCGAGAGCGGTTTCGATGATCCTCACGTCCCGCACTAGTTGCTGGAACTCGGCCGGGGTCAACGAGCACACGTGGTCGGTTCCCTTCAAGCTCTTATCCAGAGTTATGTGTTTCTCTATCACCTAAAAATAAACGATATCCCCCTTATTAATAAAAATAGCGACTAAAATTAAACCATGACTAAAGATTATCGAAACAATGTCTAATTTGTCAATATCTCAAATTGTATAATCTACAGGTGTCTCGTAACTTAAGGATAACCTTGTGACCACAGTATTCTATACATCATGGTGCAAAACTTGTGTTCTATGACCTTTGCTGCATGAAAAATCGGCTTTCCATACAAAATGTATTTTGCCTATGTAATCTATGTATGATAGTATTTAGTTTATGTATATCGTTATTTACTGTATGTAGTTTATGCTTTTAAAAATAATTCACACGGACCTTTCATTTGAATTTGTATCGCCTATATCGCACCGCCCACAAAACGTCTCTGTTTAGCCTAATGGTCGACTGGTAGAGAATGCCTCATGGCATTAAGTCCACCTTTTGTATGTTTTTTTTAATATGTGCAATAGAGTCTAAATAAATAAATAAAATTAATTTGTACAGAAAAACTAAAAAATATATATCTAAATATAATATGCATATTGTTGTTGTTGTTGTATAATAAAAGTTGATCACTTTGATGTATAAAATATGTAGTTACAAGGTTATACTTGAATTACGAGTGACTCTGTACTGTAGTATAGATTAACCCTGCCTGCCTAGCATAAGCACTAAAACACGATATAATATGTTATATTGTATATCTATTATATTTTTAAAGTTGGTGTCGATATATCGCTATATCATATCATATCATATCGTGTTTTGGTGTCTACCACCAAAATAACCAGTGTAGGTAAAGTTATTTCGAGGATAAATCGAGTTGAGTAATAGGATGGTTTATGTTAATGCAGAACTAAGTGCTCAAATTTCATTAGTAGATTCTAGCGTCTGCCCGCGACTTCGTGAGTAGACTCCAGAATTAAGTCAAAGAAGATTGAGTAGGATTATCCCACGGTTTCCCGCGTTTCCACACAGAAACAAGATTAAAAAAATCCTGTGATATAAGCTAGATAAATATGTGTGCCAAATTTCAGCTAAATAATTAATATATCAGCCTTCAAAGCGTGATTGAGTAAAATACAGTTTCACATTTTACACATTCACATTTATAATATTAGTAAGATTGATTTTTATTTACATTTGTTGTCATTGTTTGTTTATAAAGAGTAAATTTCGACTTGTTTATATACCGTATTGACAGTTTTGTTAAGTTCTTGGTGATGGCTTGTTGAGTCAGTTAATTTTATTTAAAATAACAAACTCAATGTATTGACTGATAAATTGGTTATTGGTAATGGAAAACGGCCATGACTCTCTGAGATAAAGATATTATATCCAATAACAATGGTACTTAGGTAATAAAATACCTATTTCTTGCAACAGATAACGATACAACTGGAAAGTAAGATCATTTTGTGAGCGGACAGTGCATTATCATTATAAGTTTATAACTATTGGAACTTGTATTTGACAATATGTACTTACTATGTACCTACACTAGAATGTAGCAGCGCTTTAAAATACCATGTTTTTATTCGCTTAAATACATAATCAAGCAAAACTATAACTGATATTTGTTTGCCAAATTACAAAAAAAAGTTGTAGAGGAGGTTTATTATTTATAAATAAATAAATATTGGATAACATCACATACATTGCTCAGCCCCCCCTAGCATGACCACCAAAACACGATATGATATGATATAGCGATTTATCGACACCAATGGTTTTTTTAAAAATATGATAGATATAGACGCTATCAATTTTTATCGAAACAGCGATCATAACATGTGACGTCACCGGCACGGCGATTCAACATGGCGGCCATTTCTATCATATCTTTGCAGTTAGTGTCGATAAATTGCTATATCACATCGTGTTTTGGTGGCCATGCTAGGGGGGCTGATCCTATGATAAGTAGCCTAAGTACTTGTGTTACAGAAATCAGAAACAACGACGGTACCACAACACCCAGACCCGAGACAAAGAAAAGTTATTTTTCTACATTGACCGACCGGCAATCGAACCCGGAACCTCAGAGATAGCGACACCAAGTCCGGTATCCTCGCCTCTCAGCTACGGAGGTCGCCGTTGCATTGCCTCTTAAACCTTCAGCAATGCAGAAATTTCTTTCGATCGGCTGATATCTTTTTATAGATGTATTCATTGTATCCAATAAAGGCATATATTTTATATTTTGTCCTTTTATTGTTCGAGTCGAAAAGCTTTAACTTTGTGCAACAACATAATATAGTTACTGCTATGCTGATGCTGGGTCTAGCCAGGTGTAGGTACACACACAGAGATTCGGATGAGAGGATACAAGTAACCTACATCTCTTAAAAACAAAATATTTTTTTGTTCTAAAAATAGTCTTAATGCACGACCCCATGTAAATATTTTTCATCGTTTTCATATTACGTTTTAGTTAAGTCAGTTTAACGTTTTATTGACGAATTAAATCCTTAATCGAATCAACGTCGAACATACTTTGTAGAAATTCTAAAATTACTAATGTCTAATCTAACAATGTCATCATAATTTGGTTTGACATAAGAAACAAAAGCAAAATTATATAAAATTTTTGATCGCTAAATATCAACAAAACTGGTATGTAAACCAGTAATATAATACGGAATTTCCGTCAAAGTCGGTTGTTCCATCCCTCCTGGTATAAAACGTACCTTAGCCCCCAAAGCGACTGCAGCTAAAGCTACCGCCGTTCCAACTTCATGGCCGGAATATCCGATGGGAACATCGAAGGTTTTCTCGTAGTCTTGCAACACGGTCAAGTTGCAGTCTTCGAAGGGTACAGGGTACGCCGACACACAGTGGAGTAAGCAGAACTGCTTATGATAAGACGATATGATGTCGTAGATGGCCTTCACAGCTTTCTTGTCGACCATCCCAGTCGACACAATAAGTGGAACGTTTTTAGACGCCGCGTATTTCAAGAACAAAGGATTGTTCGAGTCACCAGAACTTATTTTTATAAACGGCGCCTTATTGTTGACCAGGAAATCGAAGGAAACCTGGAATGCAATGATTTATTTTAGCATAGAGAAAATTAAATAAATGCTTAAGTATTTACTATCAGGAGTGAGTCAAATCATAACTATGGGGCCAAAAAGGTCAATTACAACAAACGACAACAATGCAGCAGTTAGGAGCATGATATCAGCATTATTTTTAGAGTACCTGCATGTTGACAATGAATTAACCTTGAAGTGTTATGTAAAAGCAAAATATTTCTATTAAAATAGTTTCATTAAAAATTTTAAGGGATGGTTCTAATATGGTGTCAAATACAACAACATTTAACTTTAAAGGAACACCATCGAAATTACATATTTAAAGGAACACCATCGAAATCGCAAACAATCAGCGTACCATAAAATACATAATACCGTAGTAATAAATGGCATGTCTGTTGTTATAGGTAAATGATCCTTTTTTGACATTTCGTTGGTGGTTTTAAGTAAAGTTTGTTCTATTTATTTATGAGAATCATCCCTTAAAATATATGACTTTCATATTATTTGTACGACCATAGGACCATCTAGGTAATCCTTAATAATATTTGTCTATTATGGAGGGTAGTGGTATTGTCCATGTAACTAATAAAATAATATAAATATAGGTCTACTTGCACAAGTAATTTTGTTGTACAAGTTTTAAACACACCGTCTGGGACCTCGTAACACAAGGATGTTCATTCCTTGCTTCGAGACCATGACAACTGGTGTCTTGTCTAGCTCATATTTATTATTATTTATTTATTTATTGCCGACTGTACCGTTAAAAAGACAATGGTCATTGATCTTACCATATCCATAGCAGAGGCCGCTAGCGGTATCCCAACCTCGTTCGCATATCTCAACAGCTCTCTAAATTGGCTCTCATTAAACTCTAAGTGGTTTTTATGTTCACCATAAGTCTTCCCCCACGAGTTGGGGTTTTCGTATGGTCTCTCTAAGTATTTCTTTGTGAATCTATCTTTGAGGGAAGTTTTTTGGAACTTGACACAATTGGCACCTGCATCCTGAAACGAACAAAGCAAAATACTTATTCCTACAATAAACCTCGAATATTTTTTCTAGGCTGGCAATGAAAAGTAGGTTAACAAAATAAATACAAAATATTTTTATTTAAGGTGATAAGCGTTCTTTCGCATTTAGGTGATAATAGTGATTCATGATTATTAGGTATTAAGTTACAAATACCTAACGACACATACTCAACCAAACACTTATTGGTTAATAGGATATATTGGAGTTTGTTCATTTAATCGCCGTGTAAATACTTAAAATTTACTTTCGTTATCCTAAGGAATAAACAAGCGCTTAATACATTGCCATGCAATAAATTATAAGTCTATTATAAGTGTGCACTGTGCATAATTCTCTCATTACTTATTTCGCGAGGCAAATCGCGAAGCAGATTTTTTGTTTCGCTTCCGACTCATTATCCTGATTTCATCTAACAAAGAGAAGTATTTTGAATCCGGCACTTACCTTCGCTGCTTTTATCAACTTTTTAGCGATTTCAATGTCACCTTGGTGGTTTTGTCCAACTTCCGCTATTATAAAACAGGGATTGTTGCCGCCAACTTTGATGTCGTCGGTAATCTTAACTTCAACCATCTTCACAGCTGTTGCGCGTATTCCATAGAAACAAACAAATAGAAACTGTTCGTCGACGCGAACCGAACGTAATAAAGGGATTGTCACTGTACTGCGAGGGTTTATCGACCTCCCGCTCAAGATCAGATTGAGTAAATAAGGTCAATTCAATATAAAAGCGAGCTGCTTGTTGCGCGCGCGCAGCACTAGTGTGCCCGGCGCGCGGCCGAGGCGCGGTACCCACTCCGCATGATAATTGATAAAAAACCAGTATGCCGGCCGACGCTATGACCACGCATACACTCTCGCGAGGTTGTAAACACAAATAAAACGAACTATTCGCGTCGTATAAACTTTTATTTAACAACAACAGATGTTTCTTATTTACATAAATGCATAAGGTACATATTTATCGCAGCAGTATTTCATATTTCATTAGGTATTTTAGTAACCCTGTTTACCCGTTTAAAGTTCACACGGCGCACGAGGCCATTTCAACGACGTCTTTGTGGTTTTGAAACCTGTCGCTGAGTGCTCTGTTCACTTTAGATTCAGTGGCTTTGCCTAGGAAGTTGGATATGTAGCGGCCGGCCTCGACAAGTTTCACTAGATCCAAGTCGGTGTTGACACCGAGCCCGTAGAGGAAGTAAACCAAGTCCTCAGTAGCTAGATTGCCACTAGCGCCCCGCGCGTACGGACAGCCTCCAAGCCCGGAGATTGAAGAGTCCACGGTTGTAATACCGAACTGCAAAAACAAGTTTTGTTATCGTCGTAGTTGTACAGTCGCGATGACGTAATGCTAACCAAACATGGTTACATGGGTGTATGACTCTATAATTTTACAATGCTCATTCAATTGTTTTTCATTAGTTTTACATCGTATAATTATAAGATTAAACGAACTTACCTTAAGTGAAGTTCAATCTTAATTATACGCAGCTGATTGTTTGAGATATATTTACGAGTAGTACCGATGTTCTACAACAGCGTCGGGTCACAATGTTTTAAAGCTGGAAAAGAAAAAACATTTATCCCTGCAAATGGCAACATTTGTTGGTAATGTCATTACGTTTAAAGACAGCCTTATGAGCAACCCTGTAATATACTGGGATAATACAAAGTATTAGTGGGTGGGTTTTTGGGACTGTTATATCTCAAACAATCAGCTGCGTATAATTAAGATTGAACTTCACTTAAGGTAAGTTCGTTTAATCTTATAATTATACTTGCTGATTGTTTGAGATATATTTACGAGTAGATGTTTGAAGTTCGGTTGCGAATAAGTTGCTTATTAGTTTAGAAAATGCAAAAAACATTTTGAAAACTAAGTACAATCCGGAGACGTTTGATGGCAAATCAAAACAAAAAAGGTACTTATATTTAATCATATCTTTTAAGTTTAGTGCTAAGGCTGAGTAACTAATGAATTCACGTAGAATGTCTGAAATTCTGAATGCGTCAAAAGTAAAATTACGTTCCATTAGGTCTCACATAATATACTGCACAAGCCAGGCCACAAAATAATAACTAGTCTATTACGATAGTGTTAAATCACACTTTTTTTTTTTTTTTTTGTAAATACATTTTTATTTTATTATCTGATTATAACAACATGTCCATTGTTAGCAAATTCCATAATTGAGTGATTAAACATCGAAAACAATTGTTCCTGAAGACCGGTTGTAAGACAAATATGTTGTCATAAGTACTGTAAATACTTATTTCAATAAAGTGTTCTAACAAAAAAAATACAAATAAAAAGATTAAAATGAATATAACGAAAGGAGAGTATCTTATAAAAAAAAAAAAAATGCAGGTGCGCAATCATAATATCTTAGCGCAGCGGTTCTCAATCTTTTTTGGTGACGGAACCCTTTTGGATAGCAAAATACTTGATGGAACCCTACAATAAAACAATGGTTTTTAAGTGTATTTTTTATTAATAAGCATAATTAGAGTACCATGTAACAGTTACTTATTACTTACTTACATAACAAGTATAATAATAAATATAACATTGAAAAAGAAAAAAAATCTAACTAATGGGATGTATGAAACTGTTTTTTATTTTTCATCAATTGGTTGATATCAGGTTTCATAGAGGACAGTTGAAGTCTCATATCAGGTTCGGCGTCCAGTCTATTGCGGTATTTTGTTTTCGTGGCTGCATAGGTTGAGAATCCTGTTTCGCACAAATATGTTGTTGGAAACGGGAGAAGAATATTCAAAGCCATTTTGGCAAGCATTGGATATTCATTTCGGATTCTGCACCAAAAATCGTTGAGAGGCGTCGTTTTGAACAGTGACTCCATACTTGTGTCAGATGACATTTCTAAAAGAGATTCATATATCTCGTTTGACATACTTTCGGGCTTTTGTAAGTTGGGTAAAAAAGGATTATGAATCCATGAATTCAGTTTCATTTTTGTATTCTGTTCTTCAGGAAAATACTGCTCAAAAGATGCGCGCATCGAAGTGAGATATTGGACCAATTCTTCAAATACATCATCTTGAAATATTTCTGAGTTGTTATCGCCAAGAAACTCACTGAGTGACGTAAAGCTTTCTATTTCTCTATTTTCAACGCAAATAATCCAAAAATCTAATTTTCTTTTGAAGGCAGTTATTTTGTTACAGGCCTGGAACACTGTTGTCTGTTTACCTTGCAATGATAAATTTAATTCGTTCAGTTTCTGAAAGATATCCGCCATAAAAGACAGTCGGAACAACCAAGTTTTATCATACAAACGGTCTTTCAAATTAAAAGAAGTATCTGAAAGAAACATTTGTAACTCGGCTCTAAGTTCAAATAGCCTTGTTAAAGTTTTACCCCGAGACAGCCATCGCACTTCTGTATGGAGCAGCAGTGTTTTATGTGTGCTGCCATAATCTTCACACAATAATGAGAACAATCGGGATTGTAGTGGTCGTGATTTGATAAAATTAATTATTTTTACCGCTTCATCCATAACTAATTTTAGATTGGACGGCATTTGCTTCATCGCAAGTGCTTGTCTATGCAGGATACAATGGCTGGAACTACAATTAGGCGCTTTATTTTTTATTCGTGACACTACTCCTGCTGTTTTACCCGTCATCGCCTTGGCCCCATCTGTACAAATGTCAATGCAATCGTTCCAACTGAGATTATTTTCCTCAAAAAATATATTTATTTTATTAAAAATTTCCTCTCCGGTAGTGTTTGTGGGTAGAGGTGAACACATAAGCATGTCTTCTTCAAAAGAACTTTCACATGGATATCTCACGATAACCAGCAAGATAGCCAGACCAGCGACATCAGTCGACTCATCCATTTGCAAGACGAATTGTGTTTTTTGTAGACGTGTAACTAGTTCTTGTTTGACGTAGCTTGCTAGATCATGAATTCGCCGTGAAACAGTATCGTTAGATAGCGGCACAGTAGAAAGATGCTTTGCAGATTTTTCATCGAGCATGCATTTTGTTATGTCTAATACACATGGTTTTATTAAATTCTCAGCGATAGTGTGCGCTTCTCCTGCTTGTGCAATGCGATAGCTAACTAAATATGATGCCTCCGTGGCCTTTTCATTGATAGTTTGGGTTACATGCATCATTGTTTTTTGACTTTCCAATAACTGTTCTTTTTTACGTACAAAAAATTCTTTATTCTTGTCTTTAGACTCGGGGTGTACAGTTTCTAAATGTCGGCGCAACTTGGCAGGTGCCATGGAACTATTAGGAATCAGTTTACTACATAACATGCAGAGAGGTGAGCCGTTGGAATCAACAAATCCAAAACTGATATATGATTCATCATACTTCCTTTTTTTCGCCTTTGAAACCGTGGAACTTGACGTCGTTGCATCATCGTCTGGATCGGTAATTGCTGTATACTCCACGCGGACTGCTTTTGAACATTCGGCTTCGTTGGAAGATGTTGTTGCGACACGTTTAACGCCTTTAAGCCAACGTTCCATTCTTTCAGGATGGTGAGGTTAAAATAATGCACGGTCGTTACTGCGTAGAAGAGTTTAGCACTTTAGTCCAAAGAAGAAATGTACAAAACTGATACAATCAGAAAACAGCAGTAGAACAATACACAATTTTTTTCTAGCAGGTAGGTACTTATCGCTCCGAACGCTAATCGTCGACTGACTAGTGTCAAGGCTTGATCATCGCTTTTATAGTCCTAGCCTCAATCTCGAACATTCTCAAAAATACTCGAGTCGGCGTCTTTGATAAATAAAAAGCCGATATAAAACTAGAAATTCAAAAAATGTGGTGTAAGCAATCTCGACTTTACGTTTTGAAGTTAGAGCCGAAAGTCGCTTGTTCACAATTATAGCGTCTAATTTCAAAGGCGGCTTTTATCAAAGGGATTGCGCGGTCACAAGTAGGTATCGGCGGTGGCGGCATAGTAAAATTGTTCGTGAATCGTGATACGCCGCGACAGAACGGTCGACCAGAGAGAGGTGTTTTGATTTTTTTTTCTAACTTCTTGCGGAACCCCGACAGGGGTATCGCGGAACCCTAGGGTTCCGCGGAACACACTTAGAGTATGGCTGTCTTAGCGTATGATTACAATTAATATTTTTACTAAAGGTGGCAATAATGATTAAAAATATTTATACTTTAAATGATAAAAGTCTTTGACTGCCACAAACTAGACACAATATAAAATCCATTGTTTGTGGCTCCGCATAGCGCTCAACGTGTTAACAATCAATTATTATATTCTTTTATTTTTTATCTCAGCTAAGGCCGGTAATCTATAGAATCAGTACGGGAAATTCCAAGTAACTGACCTATGTAATTAAGTTGGCATATTTGTTATTGTTGAGGGTTCATCCTGTAAAAATTTTTTTTTTTTTTTTTATATTTTTTTTTTTAATTTTTTTTATTTTTAATTGGTTAAACATCAATCGTTATGCATTATGCAACTTTTAATCTAGTCACTT
The DNA here is from genome assembly GCA_963576865.1 of Anania hortulata. Taxonomy (NCBI): domain Eukaryota; kingdom Metazoa; phylum Arthropoda; class Insecta; order Lepidoptera; family Crambidae; genus Anania; species Anania hortulata. Next base: position 15,307,857 of record OY756389.1, on the reverse strand, counting down.
AATGAATGAGTGACCGTGGTCAAACAACTTCAAGTTTAATCACTTTAGTCACTTATTAGATCAACCTCAGGTTTGGTCACTAAATGGATGGGTGACCGGGGTTCTAGAATCCTCAATTTTGGTCACAAATGTACGGATGACCACAGTTAAGATACATCCTTATTGCTACCGAATGTTAACATTATGGAAATAATATTGCATAATTTGGTTGAAAATATCGATTGAATTCAATACGGTAGCTTATGCTTTATATTTAGCAAGATAGAGCGTATAATCGGATCATAAAACCAAATATTTTATCAGTTGATAATATTGTAAACTAACAGAAAAAAATGTTCTTTAACAGACTCAGTTATAGCTTTATTTGAATGCAGCAATGTAGGCATAATTTTAATAAATGTAACATTAAGTTATAATGTGAAAGAATGTGTAATTTTTTTTTTTTTTTTTTTTTTTTTTTTTTTTATTTGCTATGGTAGAAAATATTATTAAATACGATAAATGTATTTATCAGTTCGACTTATCTGTTTTAGCTCTATATTGCCCATCTCTTATTTTTATTGACTGTTATTGGGCAGTCAACGGGTTAAGTGTTTACCAACAGGGAATGGTTCTATCTGAGACATGTTTCTACATGTACAGGTTAATTATGGTATCTACTAAAATGTCTGGTTACTAGGCTTTGTTTTTGGAATTTACTTCCATATTTTTAATTTATACCTAATTGATTTAAATTAAGTTTTCTACATGAATTAATTAATTGAAGTACAATTATTCTTAATGTATTATTTTCCATCACACATTATTGTCAAGATTGTCATCTTCTTTAGTAATTAGTAATTACAAGAATACTTTGTTCAGAAATTTAGTTTCAATATGTCATATTTAAGGAAATTCAAGCCCTGACATTATGTAATTTTTATCAGGATAACAGGTATTAGACTGTTCCTGTTTTAGTGACTTAAATGGAATAAAAGTAATCTCTAAGATTATATTTAAGGTGATATACCAATAAGTACATATGTAGGGGTACCTACTATGTTCTTATTGTGAATTTATCTATTCTTAATTTTGAAAAATGTCTGTCTTAATGGTAATTTAAAAGGGATATTTCAATTTTAAGAAATTGAATAGGTATAATGATTTTGTTAAATTATGATCAGAACTTTTAAGTGATTAGAAGCAGTTCCTTAGCATGTGATAGGGGTCACAGCGTTATTTTATTTTATTATCATAAATATATAAAAAACAAAAGATCTATTGAAATAACTAAATTAGTATTAGGTAAATGATCATCACATAGCCTTTATGTTAATTCAGCGGTTACAGAAGTCTACCTTAATAAGGTTTTATTACATTAATTTTTTATAGTCCTCAATTAATCATAACAAGATATTCAGAAGAAGGTCAGCCAAAGAAAAGATGGTTCCACACATATAGCTTGGGCTTGACTGGAAAAAGACTCAGCACAAAATGCTTAATAAATAATAAATAAATAGTTATATACATATTACTAATCTTACAGACTTTTGTCCATTTATACTTATTTCATATCGTTATGATGGAGGACTGAACAAATCAAGCGTTCCCAATAGTTTTAAAATGTATCTTATTTTGAATAATGGTACTTATGTAAGTACATATTTATAAATAGGTATTCTTAGTACATTAGGTACATTGTTTACCACAATGAAGTAAAGGAAAGGAATCTGGAATATCTAGGTTATTATTTAATTAAATAATGTAAGCCTAATATTTTAAGGGTTTTTATGGTACTTCCATAACACCTTTACTTTCCAATTTGTTTGTGGCATTAACTTTGGATTAGGGTTAATAAATTTTAACCTAAAGGATTTCTATGCAAAAATTCTTTAACATGAAGTATAAGCTGATAAGATGGCATCTGATTGTCACAACCTGGATTTTATAAACGTTGTCTTGTCAAAATCCTTGTTTCACTGCAATTTTGCAGGACTATTTATTTCTTCCAAGAATTGCTTAAGTGCAAAAATACCTTTAAATACTAATTAATTAGTAAAAGATTGGGTTAGTTATATAATTTCCTGATAAATTATTCAGTAGTGCAACTTCATTATCTGACTATGGTAAAAACCAAGAAAGGGTTATTTTGGAGTTTTGAACCAAACAATGGATTCATTAGCGCAATGGCTAAGACTTTATAATAGAGATTTGTGATTAATAAGATGGCCAGTAAAGTAATCCATAGCTTTGATAAGTAAGTATCTGTATCTCTATTGTAACCTTCTTTCTTGAGGTAAAGGGCTTTTCACAATAATTCCGGTTTGAATTTTCTATCTCCATCCAATCCCTTAGGAACTAGTTAAAACCATCTTTGTTTATTTGTAATAGTATTTATCAGATATTAGCACTATTGTCTGACAATAGTAATATTATAGTGTTGTGTTGATTTTGTACAATTGGTTTTACAATTTTATATAGTATTGTTTCATACTGTCATCACATCAGCTTACAGTGCAAGATTTCAAATAATTTGTTTGATTTTTCATTTGTTATGTATGTAATATAACACTAATTGCATAGCAATAGGTTAGTTAATATAACAAGTGAGCCTGCTTGTTTGTCCATAATTTCTTTTTATTCTCTTAGTATATTAGCGCTTGTTTAATAATGAGTGAGCCTGCCCATTACTATATACTGTCTATTTGCTTAGTAACAGTAGGACTTGGTGTTTAAAAATGAGTGATCCTGCTCATTTGTCCATACTATTTGTTGTCTCATGATAGTAGCGCTAGTTGATTGAAATTGAGTGGGTATGCTTGTCTGTCCATACTATTCTATCCACTTGGTGGTAGCGTTAGACATCTTATATTTTTGTGTACTTGTTCAAATTTAATTTTCATGGTATTGCAACATATACTGTCATACTGTCTTCCCGCTTTGTGAAAGCGCTTAATGTCAGGTCATTAGTGCACCGGCTCAATTTTTAGTTTTCCTGGTATTGCAACATACTGTCTATCCGCACTGTGATAGCGCTAGATGGCAATTAATTGGTGCACTGGATCAATTTCCATTTTCATGGTATAGCAACATACTGTCTATCCGATAAGTGATAGAGCTAGATGTCAAATAATGGATGCATTGGCTCAATTTTCATGGTATTGTCTATTGCCCATTATGTATATACTACCCAGGCGTTTGAAGTTTATTTCAGTAGGTAATTTGTAAAGTTTTCTCAACACCCAGCCATTGCGTTTCCACTTCAATTTCATTGATATAGACTGAAGCCTGAGGAGGCTGCTTCAATATTTTCTATGTGAGTCTCCATACTTGTGTCATGGTTTCTTCATCTTGCTGTTTTCTAAATTTCTTAAGTTTTCCTTATTTTCATAAATTGTATATTTACTAGGTATCTTCAGTTTTGGGGCGAACTGGAGCTTAAACTTGATAGCTCTGTATTTCATTCTCAACTTCTATTAAGTTTTTTAGAAGAAAAAGTAACAAGATTATAATTTAAAAATGACTTTTAGGTGAGATTCTATCAATCAATTATACGTTAGGTACCTAAGTAATTCCTTCATAGGAGAATATCTATAATTCACAAAAGGAAGTAAAGTATTTGATTGTACATACCTGTAACTGGAACTAATGAATATATAAGTTGATTCCATTATTATAGCGTTAAAAAACAAACCATAACCGCGCCTGATTATGGCGCTCATCCCTTGTTGATTTTTGGCTGAAATTCACTATAAACCTTATTGTAAACACAATCCACATAGAGAACTGTATAATAGCATTCTAAACACTAACTTTTAAGCTACAAATAGAGTAAATAATAGTTATTTTACACATTTTATTGCAAGGACTACGTGCCCGCGCTGTCACAAACAATCGTAATGACATTACCAACAAATGTTGCCATTTGCAGGGATAAATGTTTTTTCTTTTCCAGCTTTAAAACATTGTGACCCGACGCTGTTGTAGAACATCGGTACTACTCGTAAATATATCTCAAACAATCAGCAAGTATAATTTTATTTATTCGAGAGATAACGCCCCTATCATGCGATAGTTACATATCTTTATTTGCGAAGAGCCATGTTTGCTTTTAACGAGAATTTGTCAACAAACAATATTTTGATAAAAAAATTGCGATAACTGGATTATTTGCAGACCAAAAATGTTTAAATGTATTAACATAGAATTGGAGAAGACTCATATTGGCTTCTTTTGACGAAGCAGTAAAGGCTAGAGCAAAAGCTAGTAAGTTATTATTAGTTATTAATTAATCTTAAAAGTATTATAATATTTGAACTTAAATTTGTATTTAAAGTTAATTATTTAGACGACACAATATATATTTTATTTATTTTATTAGGACAACCAACAAGACAAGCACAATTACAAGCAAATTGGTAAGACATGCAAATATTGGCTATAGACTAAGTGCCGTCTTAATAACAGGTTGCCACGGCATGCAATAATGGACTACATAATATTTTAGTTACTAAGTGACCTTAATTATATTGTTGCTATATTAGCTATTACCATTTTAGTGCAAAATAAACAATTTACCATACTTGAATAATTCTCATTTTAAAGAGTTACATTAAATCAATAACTTTTTATTAGGTTTAAAATTACAATTACTTTAAAATTAGAAAAATCAATAACCTACAACTCACCAAAATTAGGCATTGGCTAAACAGATACAGATAAGGATAACAAAACCCTCCTATTAAACTTTCCCATGGAGTCAGCAAAGATGTCGATGTCACATTATCTGCTGAGTTGAGAGTCAAATTTGTTGAAAAAGGAACGTATCTGCTGCGACGTGGTAACTTATAAGGAACTTATATGATCATAATAATTCTCTGCAGATACCGCAGAGGCTGTGCTCTGGGATCCTGGAGCTGCAAGTGTTCGAGGATGAGAAGAGAGGACAAGGACTAAGAAATGTTTTTGTGCGTACAAACTTACATAGTAGTGCATTTACATAACGTGTCAGACACCATAGAGAAAGCCTTTGTCTATGCAGGCACACAGTCAGAGACATAGAAAACCGGTCGAGTGCGAATACCGAGGGTACGGAACCAACGCATCTTTTTTTCAATTACGTAGGGCAAGCCTATTCACATTTGACAGGATTTTATTATTTGTTGTATAACTACAGGGTTTTCATTATTAATCGTACCAAGTTTTTGTGCTTGTATGTTACCGTTTTTACTGTAGACTCCGTAACAAGAACGGTTTATACCTATTAGTACAAGATCCAAGATAGCTAGTCTTGGTGTGCATAATAGAGCGTCAACTAGCTTATGAATAGTCGCACACAGTTAAATTTGCTAATCAAATATTTATTTGTTACAAAACACGGCAGCATGAATTGTGACTTGGACAATGAAATCATGTCGTCCTGTGGTGTGAGGACATGTGTAGACCTTTTTTTTAATTTTTATTTATGGTTCACATAATATGTATGTGACGCAAGAAAAATCGTCATGCCTCGTAACACAAGGACATTATTTTTTTACTTTTAGACCATACAAATGGTGTGTTGTCCAGCACTTATTTATTCCTCCTCTTATAAAACTTCAGCTCGCCAGTTGATTTCAGAGTTCCGAGTTTTGTGTTCCGAGACGTACGTAGTCTGTCATCTGCGGTCAACTTTAGAACTTTTTAACTGCATATTAAATCAGATTCTTACCTCCAATCCAGCAAGCAAGTTTGACAAGCCCTGCCCGTAGGTGTCGTGAAAGTGCAAGGCTAGTTGTGCGGGCTTCGCCACCGCAAGGACCTCGCGCAGAAGCCGCCGCACAGAGCCTGCGGTGCCTACGCCGATCGTGTCGCCCAGAGACACCTCGTAGCACCCCATTGCTAGGAGCTCCTCAGTTATCTGATTCAATTGATATAATATACATAATTTGTTTAAACAAAGAAACTTGTGGTATATATATAAATAAATGTCCTAGTCCGCTCCTGCACGAATTTCAGAATAAATGAATTCTGAAATATAATACTAATTAAGACCATTACAATTTACAGCTACGTAGATAGACATTACTTTAACTTAAAATTTCTTGCCTCCTTTTAATTAAATATGTTGCATTAGATCATTTTAGTAATTTTATATTTAATGAAAGAAAATACTCTAGTTAGAATAGGAGGTATATTTATTGAAAACCAGTAACTGATCACTATGCATATGCATTTAATTGGCGTTCTGCCGATCTCTGGTGATTTTTACTGCTCCTTCATTTACTAGGTATTATATATAAAATTGGAAGAAACCTGCTCTGCTTACGAAAACGTGGTAATTGAAATTAATAAACATTAATTGCATTATAATAAATCCTCATTACGTCGACGAACAGTATACACAGTTTTCGTACATTTATTTATATTTTTTTTTCCACAAAAAAAATTAAAAGCGAACCCATACATAATAATGATCTCCTTCTCTAAGAGAGAGAGAGAGAGAAAGAGAGTTATTCTTAAGTTCTTAAAAACTTTGTTGACCTGTACCTTAGCAATAACTTTTGGACTGACTGGACCATCATAGGGGCAGCCAACTACGCAGGAAACGTATCCCCTGACCCGCAAACCATCATTTACTGCCTGGACTGCAACTTCCTTGAATCTCCGCAAGCCCTCTTCCACGGAGCAGTTTAGGTTCTTTTGTGAAAATCCTTCTGATCCTGCGGGAAATATCGCTACTTCCTCAGCGTTGCATTGTTTCTTAGAAGAATAAATAAATACATGGTTAATTAGCTGTTGATTTCATTCGATAAATTAATCTTAGTAAAAGCATAGAGGCATAGTAAAGGCATAAGGCATAACTGTAACTCAGCGGGGCCTACTGAAAACCAGCGTCGTGGACTATACATGCCGTGGCTCAAGCTGAGTGAGGTCCTATTCGTATCCGTAGACATCACAGGCAGTTATCCATTATTATTAAAGGTGTATATATTTACACATTTAGGTGTGTGTTACGCAAATTGTAAACATTATTATTTTCAAAGTATAAGAAAAGACTATACAATAAGAACAGAATTATCAAAATCGGTTCACATTTGTGTAAGATACTTAGATATAAAAATCGGTTGGTGTGGTATCAGTTGGAGTTCATGCAATGATTGATGATTTTCTTAATGATCCCATCATCAGAACATGAGCAAATTTATAGACCAAAAAAAGAATCATCGAAATCGGTCTACGTGGTAACGAATGATCGCTGTAACAATACACTAAATAATTTAAAAAAGCGATATCGCTTGATACTAGTAGTGACGATTAGTCAGAGGCTCTTTTTTGGATGGCTGTTGTTATTGGCTGCGGCAGAAAGAAGGCCTTGTACAGCTTTACCGGGCAGATTTGGCGAGTACAGAAGGTACTCAGCCTAGAAAGCGGCCGGCCAGCGGGCACCTCGTGCGCCTGGTACACAGAATACCTAATAGTACTTTATTATTATTAAGCCTTATATTGCCGAAGTAACTGGTGTTACAGAACTGTCAGTGTTCGATCAAATTACATCTACTATGGCTTGTCCTAAGACAAAGGCCTCCTCCAAGAGCTTCCACTCATCTCTATCTCTCGCTTTTCTGGTCCAAATCATTCCGGCTATTCGTCTTATGTCGTCTTCCCATCTCATTGCCTGTCTTCCTCTACTTCGTTTTCCTTGTCTGGGGTACCACTCCGAAACAGCTCTTGTCCACTTTCCTCCGTTATCTCTAATCATGTGGCCCGACCAACGCCATTTTAGTTTCCTGATGGTCTCTTCCACGTCTTTGAACTTGGTTTTGGATTTGTTTATCTCAAGTTTTATTTTATCCTTGAGTTTAACTCCTAAGACGCTTCTTTCTATGCTGTTTTGGCACACTTTTAATTTGTTCAGCTATTTCGCGGTGAGTGCCCATGTTTGACAGGCATAGGTCAAGCATGGTAGTATGCATGTATTGTACACTTTTCTTTTATGTATCATAGCTAAGTCCTTATTTTTCATCACTTCCTTTAGTGACCAATATCTCTTCCAGGTGTTAGTAACTCTTCTGTCAATTTCCTTGTTAGTGTTATCTGTAGTAGATATCAGGTGGCCTAGGTAAATGTATTCATCAACATATTCCAAGTTTTCGTTGTTAAGCGTTATATTTTGTTTTGCAGAGTTAGATAAGATTTTTGTTTTGTTTTTGTTCATAGTGAGAGCAACCCTGTCACTTTCAACTGCTAGTTCTTGTATCATTTGCTCTAGTTCTAGTGGACATTCTGAGAACAGTGCAATGTCATCTGCGAATCTCAAGTGACTAAGGTATTCCCCGTTGATGTTTATTCCTTTGTTTCCCCAGTCTAGTTTTCTGAATACCATTTCTAAGACGGAAGAAAATAGTTTTGGTGAGATTGGGTCCCCTTGTCTCACTCCCCGTTCGATTGGGAACTCTGGACCTACCCTTTCAATTTTGATTTCTGCTTTACAGTTCGTATATATATTTTGTAGTATTCGGATGTATCTCCTGTGAACACCCTGTCTATCTAAGGCATCCCAGATTGCATTGTGTTTCAGGGAGTCAAATGCTTTGTTGTAATCGATAAATCCAATGTAGTAGGTTTTGTTGTACTCATTGTATTTTTGTAAAACTTGTTTTATCACGTGGATGTGGTCCACTGTCGAGAAGTTATTTCTAAATCCAGCTTGTTCTTTTGGTTGGTGTTCATCTAGGGTGGTAGAGATTCTGTTTAGTATGCATTTTGAGACTAGTACTACCGTACCTGTAATAGCGGGCGCGATCGGATGATGGACACTCGGCCAAGAGGTGATCTCGACTAGTGGTTGTACTGTCATGATCCTTGGCTGCGCTACAGACTAGTCAGTTAACGCAGACCAGATCCTGCCGGCTCTAATCTAGTGGGCCCGATCGCGTAAGGCTAAACTGAATTTTTTATTGTTATTGCCATATCACTTGGTCTTATCTAATGCTTAGTTAGCGCCATATCACTTAGCCCCAAACTTAGCATTAGTGATCAGATTGAGTGAGTAGTAACACACTTAAAAGACACCACAATAATTTGATGGGTTCCTACATTAGGAAACATTAAAAGATCGGACTAAGTAACACTCTAAGTTCCTATTCACATATTACTTTGGTGTAGTTGTCGTGCGTTTAACGCGCTTTATACGAGATTCAATTGCAGCATGTAGACCTTAACGCGTATTCACACCGCGTATTTGTTGGTGCAGATAATGCACGTTAAACGCGCTTTACACGAGATACAATAGCAGGCAGCACACATTCAGAAATTCAGTGGTGTCGTAAACGCGTTCGTAAAGTGCATCATCTGCGCGGGTAAAATAATACGCCGTAAACCCTCAAATGCGGCAAATCAGACGCGCTATAGTCGCTTGTATGTAAGTAGATATAACTGTCAGATATTCATATATGCACTCACGCCACCTTCCCCTAAGTTGTCGTCAACAAAGGGGAAGGTGGCGTGAGCGCAAGTATTATGAGTATGAGACTGGACTGCCTTTTCCGCACTTAGACTCAAATTCGGTCCTTTGTGTGTAGAGGTGTGATGGTTACAGATGTAACCAGTCTAGCTACGCCCAGGAGCACAGAAGTTTCCTGGGCTCTTCACAGGCTTCGTGGAGCCAATTTGGGTTGTCAAGGATTTCATTATGTTGTGATCGCCTCACATTCCAGGACTATGTGACTGGCAGTTTTGTCTGTAGTAAGACAGTCAACTATGCTAAATATTGTGGTGATGAGTTAGTTATATACATACAGCCATGATGTAGCCCTTGATATTTGGCACAAGCACAGGGTAATTGACACCAGGAACTCTTTTGATGGTATTCATAACATCCTTCCCGTCAGCCATTTGCTTAACCCATTTAGGACTAACAAAACTGTAACAATAATTACTTCAAATTGTCACAATAATTACTTCTGATAAGTAACATAAATATTGTTAAGAATGTGTAGAATGTCCCTAATTTATAATTTTGGGGGCAAGCGGTAAGTGTTCTCATATACTATTTAGCAGTCTTATTAAGGTAATACATAGATGACAAATAAAGTATGTGCATTATGATAACATAGTGATATTTTAAAATCAAATTATAGTGAATTTACAATTTGTGTGATTTTATTTAACTTGGCAACCAAGTAACTGCATGAGATGGTGTAACATTTCTATTATGTGTCGGTCACTGATTTGGTTTTCCAGGGCTTAACTTGTCAACATCTAAGCAGTGTCATGAATTGTGTAACAATGGAATTTCTATAATGTCTCGATAATGCATTCCTCAACATAAAGTTTGAAACTAAATTTCATAACAAAGTAGACTTTAATGCTAAAACATCAGCAAGTCTTGTAAGTGAAAACTGCTAGATTTACAGTTTGTCTTACCTTGCAGATTCTATGTCTTTAAGACCAGCTTCAGCTAATTTACGAATTAACTCAACTTTTATTTCTGTTGGTACAAATTTAGATTCATTCTGAAGTCCATCTCTTGGTCCAACTTCATAAATTCTAATTTGAGATGCAGAGTAACTCTGAAAATTTAAAGTTATAAATTGATTCTGTAATTATGTATTTACACCAGGTAAATTGTTACTATGTTACACCGCGTAATAGTGCAACTATTTTATTTAATAACTATAATATTTAATTAATTAATAATTATAATATTTAATTATGTAATTATCTACTATTTGTTTAATGAACGAAAAATCTTACTATAGAAAGTTTTAATTAAATTATTATGGTACTTACTATCTGACGACTTGATACAAGGGCTAACATACAACTTTTTGTAATAAAATTCATTTCAAATTTTAGACCTCTTGTTAATAAACCAGATAATTAATTAGTAGTAACTCAGTTTAGACATATAATAATCTGTGAACTCAGTGATAATTTAGAATATCGTACGTACAGGAGGATTTTTATTGTTTACACAACTGATAACTTTTTTTTTAATTGAATTTTTACGGCTTTGGAGCTATCCATACAGCCAAACAACTGATAACCACACTGATAACGCTATCACCACAGACTATGCTATCACCATTCATTCACCACGGCTGGCTATTTCTATCCACATATTATACAGAGTATATATTATAACGTAGTTTTACTCGATCAGTGGTATAAATCACTCATGCATTCAACAGAAATTGAATAATACCAGTGACAGATGGCAGCGGACGCGGCTCCGGACTCGTCTTGACATTGTAAGGTCAAACACTGCCATTGGTCGATCCTTGGGCTGGCGGAAGTTGTCTGAAGGATAGACCAATGGCAGCGCTTGACCTCACAATGTCAAGACGAGTCCGGAGCTGCGTCCGCCGCAGTTTGTCACCAACTTTACACTCTCATAGACTCTTGACTAAGTAAAATTTGTCAGTTTTACAAAAAGTAAAGCTGGTGACAAACTGCAACGGACGCGGCTCCGGACTCGTCTTGACATTGTGAGGTCAAGCGCTGCCATTGGTCTATCCTTCAGACAACTTCCGCTAGCCCAAGGATCGACCAATGGCAGCGTTTGACCTTACAATGTCAAGACGACTCCGGAGCCGCGTCCGCCGCCATCTGTCACCGGTATAAATTGTCACTGGTAGTTTGGTGTCAGTCATGTGAATGACGAGAAAAATCGATTTCGGTTTATTTTGTGCAGTAAGTACTGCAGTTCAGTATAAAAAGTAAACAAGTAATTAACAAGATTATACCTTTTCAGCTATTTTCTGTTCTTTTTTATTTATTATTTTAAATTTCGCTTTACGGCTCTGGATTCTTGCCCTTTTGAGCCTGTCGTAGGTTTAAGTTATGTCACATTTATTAAATACTTGGGCATAGTACAATCACTTTTGTCTGGTTTTCACTTCACAATTTAATTAAATTATATAGTTTCTATAGTCTTTGTAATGTATTTATATAATGGTTTCTAAAATGTAGGATGTCGTAAGATTGTTTGTAGGGTTTGTGGAAGTTGTTGTACATCACTTGTTTGATCATTTTGACTGGCTGTCAAAAGGTCATCGACTAGCACTAATCTGTCATATTATCCTTGAATTTATCTGTGGTATCTGCACCGGGTTACGTGTTGCTTTTAGTTTTTACTAAATTTATTACCTGTAACCTAATTTAAGATTTTAAAAAGACTAGAAATGGGTAAAGTGTCCGTATATTTTATAGTGTAGATCACCCAATACTCTTTAATGTACACCTTACAAAGAAGTTACAATTTTAGCTAAAATTCAATCTATATCACCTTTTTGTTTCAGCGGTAAACAGCGCGACTTCTTTTATACTATCATCAATTTTAGCTTTACTGATATTTTCTGGAATGCAAATGTACAAACCACAGATTGTGAAGTCACCAATTGCGATTATATTTGGAGGTTATCTCGGATCGGTGATGTTTATGTTCTTTGTGACTGTATCCTTTTTTTGACTCGTTAAAAAAAGTAACGAAGAACGTACTAAAGACATCTAAGTTACCTTACTAGATTTCAATTGGAATGCAAGGAGATCCTTTTGTAATTATTATTTATTGTGCTATATTAGTGTACTGTTTAATTAAAAAGTTTATGAGTCCACTCCACTCCTCCAGCTTCACATAAAATAATGACGCGAGCTAAATTGCAGAACTTCAACAAATGTTTATTTCAATGTTAATTATTTAACTTAACATTAGTTTTGAAGGTGATGTGTTTTACTTGTGCCATTTAAAAACTTGTTAGCGCCCTCCTGACTAAGGTCATAATATTTTTTGACAGCTTTCTCAAGCTTAACCCATTTATCTCATTCTACATTCTATGATAATGTGCAAATAAAATAATTTCCTTAGCATATCACAGGCTGTTGGTAATTTAGAAGCAACTCTGTTTGGTAAAAATTTCCAACTGAAGCTCCCTGAAATTGTACTATCAATGGGAGTATCATTAGTAGCGGCTGGAATGGTGCACAGGATTTGTTTTACTACATGGTATGTAACAAGATTTAACTGTTAAGGCACTCTCTCAGCTGGAATGTTAGTCTGTATTGTAACAGTTCGATTCGAGCTAACAATAGTGTAGTAGTACCGAGTGCAAGTTTAATGATACAATTTGCAACATTACAGTAGTCACTAAGAGCACCCATGATACTATTTATAATGTCAATGTGCACCACTTGTAATGACTGTGTTGCGGCATTGGCTCAGTTGCTTGCCAATTAGTGATGCAGTATTGTAATGTAATGCTCAAAAAATAATCTTGGTTAGTTACAATACAGGCAAATGCTCCCGGTGAGGGTGCACATTAATACAGGTTCTTACCTACCTTGGATACTTGAGGCCTTATTGAGTATTGCTGGCTGATCCTTATTCCTCACTTAACATTAACATTACCTATACAGGGTGTTAGGATATGTTATGACCCTATAAAGCCAAAATATGTATGTGCCAACATTAGAAGATGGGAAGGCGAAACAGAAATGACCCTGGGACCCAGTGGATAAGACTGGCAGTGGATAGAGCTCAGTGGAGATAGATAGATGAGGCCTATGCCAAAATACATACAGAAACATACATACATACATACATACATACATACTGTAGCAACCATATTTAATTTTGTATCCTACTTATTGTGCATTTTATTTTATATAAACTGAAAAATAAATAGCTATTTTATTTTATATAAACTATGGTGAAGTCAGAAATCTGAAAAACTAACTAAAACTTGATTAGGGGACACCGAAGATAGTTGTTGCTGCTGCTGTTTCCTAAACTTTTAAATAAATAAATAATCCTTCTATAGTCAACTATACCTGGTCTCCCTACCAAAAAACCGATTAGTATGTTTTTAAAAATTTCAAATGAAATCAAATTTCTGACTTAACCATAGTATTTAAATGCATAATGTTATCAAATACCTTTTTCGGCTTTATAGTCACAATAACTTAATTGTTGGTAGGGTTGTTTTTAAAAAAACATTAAATCATTTTTTTGGAAATAAATACAGAATATAGGTGGTATTTTTTGAGAATAAAAAAAATATAGTTACTTAGTATTTATAAGGTTTTTTTAAATTGATATTTGCATACAATGGCATGCATTTCTCCCATGACCTCTACCTGTTGCTAAAACAAAATACTAAAGTGATTGTTTGTTTCAGCTTGATATTTTCAATAATAACAATCTACTACATGAATAAGTTGTCTCAGAAAACTTATAGCACATATTCAGCTTATTCAGCTCCAGCAGCAGCACCAGTCAAAGGTCGCCGTCACAAGTAATTTCGTAATTATGTTTCTATTTTTTACCAACATTATAAAATTATTAAGAAATACTTGCTTCGTTTTATTTAAAATAACACAAACCCTGTTAGTAAGAATTTCGGTTTTCTATTTTTAGTAGTTTAGCGCCTCCTTGTGATTATTTTAAGACCTAACATGTCATACAAATTGACGTCAGCATTAGCATCGACTGTAAACCGTGTTACTTTTATTTAGGGAGCTGCTCCCTAACATGAGCACCAAAATACGATATGATATGATATAGCGAACTGTAAAAATATGATAGTTATAGGCGCTATGTTAAATCGCCGTGCCGGTGACGTCACTTATTATGATCGCTGTTTGGATAAAAAGTCAAAATGCCTGCTATTTCTATCATATTTTTACAGTTAGTGTCGGTATATCGCTATATCATACCATATCATATCGTGTTTTGTTGGTCATGCTAGGGGGGCAGGTAAGGACAGGGAGCACATACCCTACTAGGTATGTGCTCGATGGGTAAGGAGTACTATCATCACTAAATATAAATAAATAAAAAATAATAATGTATAAATTCACATAAACTTTTCAACTTTTTCTGTTTTAAATTTTAATTAATGTTTTTCTTTTTGTTCATAAAGTACTCCCGTTTTATTTACTTGTTTTGAAGTCGATAAATTGTTAAAGACGCTGTATTTACCTATAATTATAGACAAATCTTTTACACATGTTACTCATATTACACTGAATTGTAATGTTTACTGATATGTTGCTGGTGATTTTTTTCCAATAAATAAAAAATGAAATAAAATCACTACTACTACACTACGGAGTACTATCATGGGCGGAATGTTGAAAAAGTGTCCAGCTAAAGTAGTTAGTAAATAATAGTTCCAAAATGGCACTAGCGTGCTAGCGTAAGCAAAGGGTATGGTATGACTGAATTTTCCTCTAAGTATTAAAAAGTACTCTGTGGACTGAATGTAGCAGTTGTTGACGGATTTGAAGGAAGCTGGCCAAGTAATGCAGAGTTAGAACATTTTAGTGACTTATAAAACTTTTTAAAACAATTCAGTCATCAACCGACTTCAAAAAAGGTGGAGGTTCTCAATTCGTCGGCATCTTTTATTTTAATGTACCTATGTTCATTCGTTACTACGTTGACCGATTTTGGTAATTCTTTTTTTTGTTGGAAAGGTAATACTTTCATAATGATCCCATAAAAATTTTGTCAAATTCCGATGATAGGATCTTTATGAAAATCATCAAACACTGCATGAACTCCATACCAAGCCAACTGATTTTTGTATCCAAATGTTATCCAATATCTTCGACAAATGAAAACCCGTTTTTGATGATTCTTTTTTTTGAATATCTTATACTTCAAAGATACTATAATAAAAAAATTCGGAAAACATTTCACCCCTAAGAAAGGGTGGAATAGGTAATAGAAAATGAAATCGGTGTTCAGCAGTTAAATTTTCGTTAAACACTCGTAAGATCTGTATTGATTAGGATGTATCACTAAAAATAGATGAAATAAGTAAATTTTATATTTAAAAATAAACCGACTTCAAAAAACTAAAAATAAACTTAACACCTAAGGTACCTAATCAGTTACTTTTGAAGTCGGTGCCAGCCACAGTTTTTTTGTGTAATTAACCATTATTTTATTAAAACTTACACTACACCCTCTGAACTAGGTACACTGTAAAAAAACGGGGAATACGCCTCGTTTTCCTTAAACTCGGGTTGGAGTGCATTAAAAGAAAGTACCTACGTACTTCCTAGTTTAAAGGTTTCGCTTATCCCAGTACCAAATTTAATTAAAATCGGTTTAAAAAAGCGGTAAAAGCGTAACAAATAGGCAGAGTTACTTTAGCATTTAAAATAATATGTAATATGGATTTGATATAGGTAGTATATATTATAAATAGACTAGAAAACTAAATGTCGGACCGGAGGAGTTACAGATTTTACCAAAACTGATTACGACACACTAGCAGTGGGCAGGGCAGACAGCTTAACGTGGCGAATGGCGATGAAGCAAGTGGATTGGTGGCGGCGCCTGGGAAAAGGTCGGGAGCATCCTGCTAGATGGGTGGGTGAAATCACGAGAACGGGAATCGGCTGGCCTCGATTAGCACAGGACCGGAGTACTACATGCCGCTCTATGGAGACTTAAATCCTGCAGATAGATCAAGGTGGCTGAAATGATGATTATGATGAAACAGAGGAACTAGCTGTGTCCTCCTCGGCTTAGCGTGAAACAAAACTTATCATACCCTATTTTAATTTCTTAAGCAGCGGATTTAAAAAAAGTTGCCGAATGTCCTAATAAAACTACCTATTATTAATTTATTTTAATAATTAGCTAATTGAAAAAAATAAATAATCAATTGACTCGAACCACGAATTGAACCTGGAACCCTTTGCGTCCAAGGCGAATAAATAACCGCGTCACTTCACTAATCGGGTTAGCAAACTGCGAAAAAATGTGAGTAATGTGACAACATGTGTCAAAAAGTATGAATAAGGTTACTCTTTGGTATATGACTCAGTCACAAAAAGTTTGAGATCAATTGCTTCATTCCGACCCTGTAACATTTTGTAAGTAGGTATGCCACGCAGGCACGACATATACAATCCTTCCAGAGTAGGCGTCGTGTACGTTTTACATATTATCTACCTGTCTGTAGGTTGCACTTTTATTGCTGTAGCTTGAATTAGAGTAACTTTAACATGTGGGGTAAAATATTCTTTGAAAGAAGAGGCATTTTAAAAATATCTTTATTATTAAATTCAATCACTTTGAAACAATAAATTATAAGGTTCATGTATTTATATTTGTTGCTTATTCATTCTTCACAAGTATGATTAAATGATAATATAATGTAATTAAAAAACTTAACTTTCTCTTAAGCGTTAGAATATTTAAACTAAATTACAAAGAGGAAGTAGTTTTTATATCATTGAAATTAAATGTTTTTATTTTACTAGATTAAAAATAAACATTTATAATGATGTACTCACTTACAAGCTACAACAGCTGGCTCACGCCGCGTGGTGTTAAGTAGTGTTTCGAGATGCAGTGAAAAACAGAATAGGTAAATTAGGTACATAGTACAATCATCTTTATTAATTGCCACACGTAGAGGCGTCATATAAGACTAGTGACAGCATCTTTGTTCTAATCCTACATTATGTTATGACCTTATTCCGACCAGCACCATGGTTTGGATTAGAAAAAAGATTGTTTGTTCTAAATGACACAACTATTATCATTTCTGTTTGAGTCTGTAAGATTGTATTATCTACATTGAAATACTCAAATATAACAACTTTTTGTATGGGACCAACATTTATATCTAAAACTAAACTAAAAAAAACTATATCTTCATACTGAATGTCCAATCAGTTGATACGATTTGTATGAAGAAAAACTTTTTCAAAAAGTTGTTGTTGGTCCAGTACAAAAAGTTGTTGTATTTGAGCTCTAGAATCAGCCCTTATAGGATGTGCATTCATTCTGTTACACCTTGTATACTTATGTAATTTATTTATATTAGTATAAAATATAACATAAACTGTTAAACCTACTTTGTTCTTTTTTTACTGTTTGAACATTGCCATTACTTACTTAAGAAAATAAAGATACCTTTAATACTTGGCATACATTTATACCGTTTATGCTAAACATTCTTATGACACATAAATTACTCATTATAAAATCGTTCAGACCAGGATCCTTTCCTGTTTCTTCAAATCAAAGAAAGTTCCTTACACATTATTTTCCTATTAAAAACAATAAAATTTTGTAATATAGTATTAATTTTTATTTAACTAACATCAAAAATGATTATTCTAGTGGAAATTGGAACAACACAAAGACTTATCTACCATCAACCTACGACTAAGATATTGCACAATGGCTTTAGGTAGGGATGAATAAAGCAGTTATCAAAACTTAGTTTTACACTATAAAACTTACAATAAAAACATTGGGAATGACATTAATCTAATTTAACATATAACTTCCTAATTCTTGTTTATTTATGTTAGGTACCTATTTATTTAACTTAACAATATAAAAGATCTTTACAAAAACAAATGAGAAGCTCAATAAATGACGTTAGATAATTAGAAGGTACATGAATAGTGTTAGCTCAGCATGGCCTTATCAAAATGTTAGAAAATATTTCATACTACATACATACATTTCAAAATATTATTTCTCACTCTATTTTGGATGGACCAAATTCTGTCAGACCACTGTTGCTCTCAACATGTAGGTACCTTATTTAGGCAATAATGTAGTTTGTCAGATGGTACATTAACAACCCAAAAAGATCAAACCTAAAACAGTAAAATACATAATTTTAAATAAAAAGATGCAATTCTTAGGAATAACTTTTAAAAATTACAAGATTTATGTGAATATAAAAAATTGCCTAAAATATTCAACTGAATGAAGTATAAAACTTTGGCACTTATTATTTTTATACAGTGATTTGCAAACGTCATATTAAGATGTAGATAGATAAAAACATTGTTATCTGGTAAGTAGTAGCTTTGATAAAACCCATTTTTGAACTGTTTGATTAATTTTAATTCAACCTACACATTGATATTAAGTATTGTCTCTTTTTAAATTTCAAATTTATCACAGACTACATATTTAAGGCACTAAGTTCAGATGTGACAAGATTTTAACATAAAGTTAAAAAAAAGCTTGAAAAATATAATAGTCAAAAGAAAAATAGTAAAAAATTACTTGCTAGACAAAATTATGATGAAATATATTTTTGTTGAATATTTAATCATGCAAGGGAAAAAGATTGAAAAAAGGACTGTCGAAGTTAGCAAATCATTTGTTTCTAATATGCATGCTGTTGTTTCTTACATAAGGATTCTGTAGTATTCTGGGAGTTGTTTCCATAACTCTGAGTAGCAATTCATCTAAATAGTTTTCCAAGTCTTTGTTTTTCTTTTTTTCTGATTCTGCATCCTTTTGCAAATTGTAAATCATAACAATAAGATCTTCTCTTGATTTACCATCAAATTGTTCAACCACTTTTTTAGGGATATTACTATAAGCTGGATTTACAGAATCTTCCTCAACAATGTTTTCTTCACCAACAATAATGCGCTCTTCCAATAGTTTTTTCTGCTTGTTGTTATTTCCAAACTTTTTGAAGAATTTTGGGCTTGGTTTTTCCTTGAAAGAGCTTGGACTATCAATTTTGTTGTTCCGTTCTAGGCTTGATGACTTTTCTCTGTCAATAGTTGTTTGACTGTTCGACTTTGGTTTAGAGTATAATTTTTGAGACCACTCATCATCCTTATTGACAACTTGAGATGGCAGTTGTGGGGGAGTGAATAAGTTAAGACTCAAGCGTACAGGTTTATGAGGAGCAGGCTTATCTAAGTTCGCCAAGTTGCTGCTTGTGGATCTTCTCAATATTTCACCACCACCAAGATTTTCTAGAGAGGCATTCATAGGGGATGGAGTGTATTTATGTCCACGAGGTAAAGTGTTGACATTCAATGAACTACCAGAACTTTTATGTGACAAATCATCAAAAGCAAACTCGTCTTCATCCTCACTAATTACACCAGGGTCTGCTTCACCAGATAGCCTCTTAGGGGTAGAGTGTTCAGGTGTGGACAGTGCTGAGCTTTTTAAATTCCCTATGCTACCACTTAGTGATGATGAGTCACTTTTCTTATCTTTTTTACTCAAGTTCATTTTTGAGCCAAGATTTTTAGCAAACTTCTTTAGACCTTTACGTTTTTCAATACTTCCAATACTCATGAGACTACCACCGACATTTTGGGCGATACTAGACAAGGATGATCTATGTTTTTCTTTTTTACTAAGGTCAGTGAGACTTCCTTCCTTGACTGTAAAACCAATTTTTACTTCCAGCTCCCCTCTTTTTTTGTCATTTTCTTTACCTGCTTTTCCCTGCAGGACATACCAACGGTTTCTGGGACGCTCGTAAACATCGAGGTCTTTTAACGGAATCGATATTTGACCTAGTAAATGGTCCTTTACAAAATCTTCATCGTATACTTTCAACACAATCTCAGCCGTATTTCCTTGTGTAGGTATGCGTAGCTCACATTCCTCTAACCATTCGACGTTCTCCGTTGCTTTGTGTTTGACGGAAGTTTGGAATTTTTCTTTACCGAGGGCGATGGTCACAAAACAGTTATTGGTACCGTTTTTACCTTTTATTAGAAGTCCCCGCGCCCTTTGTATGGTTACTTGAACATGAGTTGGATCCCACATTATGATCTAACTTCAATATTGATTTGTGAACTGCACAATATACTATAGAAATTAATAAAATACCACCGAACACCGAATCAAAAATAAAAACGATGAGCTGTCGTCGTCGACCGAACATCACAAATGTCAATTTGACAGGAGTTGGTTGACACAACAAAGCACACACAACAGATAAAAAATAGTGCCGCAGCGTCGATTCTGAAACCTTGAGCATTTTTTTTGGCAGTTTATTTACCTAAACTTCTTTTCTCCTTTAACAACTGGATGAAACAAGGACAGAAAACAAAGAGCCGATTCTGTTTTTACTATACCAATACTTATTGCGTTTATTTTAACGGACTCGCTAAACTGCCGGCAGTACGGTACCAGTATGTACAACCGTACACTTTGCCGTACATTTCGACCGGGCGCATATTATCAGCTTTTAATAGAAATAATCTAGCGCGCATTTAAAGGCGCTGCGTGCATAGATTTTGTACTAGAACTCGCATATTATAAGAAATGTCTCTTGTCGGTCGTCCAGTTCTGATGCGCGCCGTATTGAAACGTCATCCGAATTCTTGAGAGGCCCGTCTACCATAAATTTTGACCTAGACCTCGCATACTATCAGAAAGTGTCAGTTTGGCAGACGGCGCCTTATGCTGTACACGCGCTTCGTGTTGCAAAATGTCAGTTAAGAAAGTAGGGTTAGAAGTTTACTTTTTATTACAAAAAAGGAGGAGGTTCTCAATTTTTTACCCTTACAACCGACTTCAAAAAAGAAAGAGGTTCAACAAACGGCCATACCAAGAGGGAGGGTTTTGGACTCCAAATACAATACAATATATTAAAAAAATATTTATTCAAAAAATATATTGTAACAGTATGATATATAGCGGCTCCCGTATCACGGGCGGCCCGGGGTGGTTAACAAATCATTGCTTAATCCATAGTACAAGTGAGCGGTATCCAAAAAAATACATTAAAAACAAATAAGAACAGGAATTAAACTTATATATTAAAGAGTAGAAAGGCTCTCTGTTTGTGTGTGTGTATGTGTGTGCCGGCGCAGTCAGCCACACACATCTGGCGCCGAATCGAAAATGTTTCGTTCGTTCGGACGTCTAGACCTAATAAATAAAATCCATTTACTTCTGTCAATCCTTTAAAAAATATGACCATCTGTTACTAGCCGGGTCAAAAACACGACCGTTTTCAATTGTTCCTAATTATCATAGGTTTGAAACAAATATAAGGTTTTTTATTTGTTCGGTTTATACGTCTAAACAAACGAATCATTTTCGTAGTAAAGCCTTCTTCTAATGTGCGAGGTTTGTGACAATTCGGTCTTACTTAAGTACTCACCTTTTTTATCGGTTGGAGTTGTGAAGAAAATAATCATCTGCCTAAACTACGCCGTAGCCCTTACGTCTCGGTTTAAAATAAAGGAAGTTTGAAAATTAAATTAAATTAATAAGTATTTTTTTTATATCTATTATTCTGCTTAGAACGTCCCTGCAATATTAGGTAGTTCAAATAGAAAACTGGGTGTAAAAGATTTCAGATATTATGAATAACTTATTGCAGGAGTTTTTAGGGTTCCGTAGCCAAATGGCAAAAAATCTTTCTTAAAATATTTTTTTTTCTAAACGTAACTTCTAAAACAAGAGAATGATAAAACAAAAAAAAATATATGATGTACAATAAGCATGCAAACTTCCATCGAAAATTGGTTTGAATAAGATCGAGTAAGCAGTTTTTTTAAAATACTGAATGCTGAAAATACTGAAATACGGAAATTTTGCGTGCATATGTATATTACGTGACAATGCAATATTATGATGACAGTGAGCTGATCTGATGCTGGAGCTGGTAGGTGGCCATAGGAACTCCGCAAAAAATGAACACCACCCCGTCGAGTTTGGGCTCGTTTGATTCGTATTGACGAGTACTTTGATCCTGTATGATAGCCAGGGTCTGATGCTAGAGCTGGAAGGTTGCCTTAGGAACTCTGCAACAAAACGACACCACCCCGTCGAGTTTGGGCTTGTTTGATTCGTATTGACGAGTATTCTGATCCTATATGGTAACCAGGGTCTGATGCTGGAGCTGGAAGGTTGCCATAGGAACTCCGCAAAAAAACGACACCACCCCTTCGAGTTTGGACTGGTTTGATTCGTATTGACGAGTATTTTGATCCTATATGGTAACCAGGGTCTGAAGCTGGAGCTGAAAGGAGGCCATAGGAACTCCGCAACAAAACGACACCACCCCGGCGAGTTTGGGCTTGTTTGATTCATATTGACAAGTTTTTCGATCCTATATAGTAACCAGGGTCTGATGCTGGAGCTGGAATGTGGCCATAGGAACTCCGCAACATAACGACTCCACCCCGTCGATTTTGGGCTCGTTTAATTCGTATTGACAAGTATACTGATCCTATATAGTAACCGGTCTGATGCTGGAGATGAAAGATGACCAGAGAAACTCCGCAATAAAACGACACAACCCCATAAAATTTGGGGTCGTTTGATTCGTATTGACGAGTATTTTGATCCTATATAGTGACCAGGGTCTGATGCTGGAGCTGGAAGGTGGCCTTAGGAACTCCGCAACAAAACGACACATCTCCATTGAGTTTGGGCTCGTATAATTCGTTTTGATGAGTACTTTAATCTTATATGATAACCAAGGTCTGATGCTGCAGATGGAAGGTGGCTATTTTTTCATTTTTTTATTTTATTTTTATTGGTATACACAACAGGTAACAATCCTAAGGGTATTAGGCAAACAATTTAAGAACTTAGATCTAGATTGTAACCTAAAAACATGTACACACAGCATGACCAACTTAAGTAAACACTATGCTACTAACAATTCAATTCCAAAAATGTGCAACCAAAGACAGTTTATCAAGTGTTATTTCATAAAATTATATTATGTAATTGCTAAAAAAAAATTGAAATTAATGTGAAACAAGTAGAGAGTTCAGTGGAGGATAATTTTGACATTATAACGAAATGTAACGTGTTTGGACACAAATATGTCAAGGTTATTGTTCTGCAACAATTCATTATACAATCTGCACATGCGTATAACAGGGTTATAAAAGGAAGTATTGTTCTTAAAAACATACAAAATGAAGGTCTTCATACGGTTTCGGGTAATTATTCTAGCGTCGAAGTTAAGCAGTGACAATAGTTTAGGGGAATCAAAATAGGAGTGTACGATTTTATGCAGGTGGAAAAGATCTTGCTGCATTCGCCTTGTCGCTAATGAAGTAAGTTTGAAATGAAGGAGCCTATCAGGATATGATGCCAGTTTACGGTGGAGACCACATCTAAAAGACAATATTTTAAGGCATTTATTTTGAATACTCTCAATCCTTTCGGAGTGTATTGCATAGCTAGGGGACCATATGACAGAGCAGTATTCCAAACAACTTCTGACAAGGCTGCTGTAAATAAGAAGGAGGCTCTGAGGATCACTAAATTGTTTAGTAGCTCTTGCCACAAATCCGAGCGTCTTAAGGCTTTTCGATATAATATAGTCATAGTGGTCCCTGAAAGTCAGCTGCTCATCAAACAGAACACCAAGATCCCTGACAACGGATGAACGCTGCAGCGCTTGGCCAGCCTGCCGATAGTCAAAGATAATTTGGCTATAGGAACTCTGCAATAAAACAACACAACTCCATCGAGTTTGGGCTCGTTTGGTTCGTATTGACGAGTATTTTGATCCTATATGGTAACCAGGGTCTGAAGCTGAAGCTGGAGCTGAAAGGAGGCCATAGGAACTCCGCAACAAAACGACACCACCCCGGCGAGTTTGGGCTTGTTTGATTCATATTGACAAGTTTTTCGATCCTATATAGTAACCAGGGTCTGATGCTGGAGCTGGAATGTGGCCATAGGAACTCCGCAACATAACGACTCCACCCCGTCGATTTTGGGCTCGTTTAATTCGTATTGACAAGTATACTGATCCTATATAGTAACCGGTCTGATGCTGGAGATAAAAGATGACCAGAGAAACTCCGCAATAAAACGACACAACCCCATAAAATTTGGGGTCGTTTGATTCGTATTGACGAGTATTTTGATCCTATATAGTGACCAGGGTCTGATGTTGGAGCTGGAAGGTGGCCTTAGGAACTCCGCAACAAAACGACACATCTCCATTGAGTTTGGGCTCGTATAATTCGTTTTGATGAGTACTTTAATCTTATATGATAACTAGGGTCTGATGCTGCAGATGGAAGGTGGCTATAGGAACTCTGCAATAAAACAACACAACTCCATCGAGTTTTGGGCTCGTTTGGTTCATCTTGATCAGTACTTTATCCTAGATAATATCCGACCGTACGTTGTCCCATAAAATTTGGGAACATACAGTCTTTTATTTAACCTGCAATGTATGTAACTATGTTCACTCCTATAATATGGATATCAAATGAAAAGCCCTTAAGAATAACTCGAAAAATAAAGTAACGTCACTCAAAATCCAATATGGCGGACTTCGGAAGGTGGCTAAGTTTTTTATGCTTTCCTACAATATAGGTTATGGGTATCAAATGAATGAAAGAACTTGCTGAGAATACGAATTCGAGTTACTTAAACTTTATTGCTCCAATCCGTCTGAAATATTGGGGTACTGACTGGGGTTTTAGAGTTCTCGATTATGATATTGAGGTCGAATTGTTCGAGCCTATAACTTTGGCTTGTGTAATTTGGCGAGATAGGCGTCAACAGCATTGGTTTGCAACCCATCTACGAGACGAAGACAGGAGAGCTACCTAAGGAGTTAGAAATATTCTTTGGGGTCAAGGTGATGATGCGTTACAATGTACTCGTAAATGTGACTAAAGGCAAAGAAAATATAAAGAAATCTTTGCTAAAGGTCTGGTGAATTAAACATATTATAGAAATCAAATGACCCTTCTTTCCGAAAACACAAAT
Organism: Anania hortulata; assembly: GCA_963576865.1. Lineage (NCBI taxonomy): Eukaryota > Metazoa > Arthropoda > Insecta > Lepidoptera > Crambidae > Anania > Anania hortulata. The sequence goes on along the minus strand of OY756389.1, from coordinate 15,282,383 downwards.
GTATGATACTGACATACCATCCGTCCGTATCATCATCATCTAAGTCACAGGACGTCCACTGCTGAATTGAGTCATCATATCATGACTGAATTGAATCCCCTATTGACTTCTAGATTGGCCGGTTGGAAGCGGCCTGCATCCAGCGGCTTCCTGTGACCTTCACCAGGTCATCTGACCACCTTGTCGATGGACGTCCTACGCTGACATAGTGGCATTTTTGTATAAACACTTCATTTCTTTGATGTACTTACCGATAATCAATATGGCACCGCTAGAGACTGGAGACTGTAGACTGCCTAGATCTCGATCGAATCAAAGGCCTTCTCATAATCTACGAACGCCAAGCATAGTGGCAAGTTATACTCTTCTGTCTTCTGTATAACTTGCCGCAGATTATGGATGTAGTGTATGGTACTTTTCGGAAACCCGCTTGTTCGGGAGGCTGGAAGTCATCTAACCTACGCACCAGACGATTCGTGATGACTCTCGAAAACAGCTTGTAGACATGACATGGCTCAGAATCCATCCGTTTAGCCTTCGGTAAAGACGGTATTAATCTCATTCAATCCAAAACTTTGTAATTTCCAGCAAAATATAGTCACGGCACTGCAGAACGAAGAATGCTGCTAATAATATTACGTTGAGCTTCAACAGTACACAAAATGCAGGGTAGTACTGTCGACCGCCGTTTTATACTTAGGCTCGAAGCTCTTTGCTGCTGGTCAGGCATACGTGGAAAATCATTCGAAGGTCTCCTTATTGAAGAGCTAGATTGTTCGAAATTAACCAGCAAACAACCTTGCAACAATGATGCGTTGAATGAAAGGAACAGACTGAGAAAAATAAAATAAACTTTTCCTTTTCAACTTATAACGTCATTACACAATTTATTATGATATGAAAGCTTGCCGCGAGATTTACCCGTGTAGATAAAAAACAAGTAAATTAAATAACATGTTCTAGTTGATGTTATTTTTTTTGAAAATTGTAACTAAATAAATACGAATACTTAAATCTCGCGGCAAGCTTTTATATCATATAAATTGTGTAATGATGTTATAAGTTCATAGTAAAAGTTTTAAAGGAAAACTTTATTTTATCCTTTTGAGAGCATTACAATAAAAGCGAACGACAAGTTTATCTTTATGCCGCGTATCATACTTATGTATGACATTTTTCTTGAAGATTTTTGCGAACATACATAATATTTTCATAAATATAATATTGAGAAGCAACTGTAAGTGTGTTAATTTCTTTAAATAGTTCTCTTAGAGAGTCTTGTGGTCTCTCTCTCTTGTGGTCGGTTAATGATGGCGCATCTCGCGTTTTCTTTTTTTTTGGAAATTTTTAAGTATATTTTACTCCAGAAATACGACAACTGAAATAATTTAAGATATAAAATAAAATAAATATTGGACAACATCATATACATTGCTCTGATCCTGTAGTAAGTAGCAAAAGCACTTGTGTTACAGAAATCAGAAACAACGACGGTACCACAACACCCAGACCCGAGGCAATATACAAAAGCTATTTATTTAAGATAAATTAATATTTTTATATTGTTCTATAGACCTTATTTTTAAAATTTGGCACTGCCTTGAAATGTAACCCTGTATATAAAATATTCGTGGTTCTTGCATTAAAATATAAATCAACCAGAAATTCTTATTTATTTAGTCATGATAATAAGCGCATTTAACAAATAATTCCAATATTTCAATAGTTTTAGAGAAAATAGCGTAATTAAATTTTCTATGAAAGTCGGCTGGAGGTGACCATGATTTAAATCACTATCTGGGACTATTAGTTATTCTTTAATAAAAATCTTATTATTACACAAGTACAGCCTTTACCTTTACCTTTACCTGTACCTTTTAGCATTACTACTATAAACCATAAAGCAAAAACTCTTATGACGAGTTCCTAGAAAAAGTACCTATTTGAGCTGGGTTGGTCAATTTTAGGTATGCCAGGCTCCACAGCCTGGTTATACCTAAAGTTGTCAGTAACCTAAAACAACGTTATTTTGGGATACACCTATGAAACATACGTTATGCGAAAGATAAAACAATTACAAACAACAAATACTCTTTGATAATATGTCGTAAATGATATACTTTGTTCAGAATTTCAATTGGAATATGTAAATAAAAATTAGGCTGATGTGATATTTAGGTTGGCGGTAGGGAAGTGTATTCTTTACGGCCGTCTCCACAGGAGAGCAGCGTCTGCGAGCGAAAACTTATAAAAAACTGCGCTCACCAACCCGCCTGCCAAGCGTGGCGAGTATTGGCAACCTGGCAACTGGCAATGTAAGTCTTTAGAGAAGGCCTATGTTCAGCAGTGGACGTCATATGGCTGAAATGATTCACGTTTGAAAAGTTTCATCTAAATAATAAAAGTCCACTACCAGCTCCTTCCACGTACGGTACGAGCTACCGATGAACGGCCGTCCAGTTTTGCTGGCCGGTCATACCAACGTTTTGGAACGTCAACGCCTGCCTCCTATGAGACGTATTTTTGAAGCATTAGAAAGAAATAGATATGGTTCTACTATAAATATGGTTTATAGTAGAACCATAAAGCAAAAACTCTTATCAAACGTTAATAAAAAGTTATTACGTCAAATCTCTGTCAACCTTAAGGTTACTTGTCAATGTCATTATTCCGTACTTTCTACTAATAGAAATCTAAAAACGAGTGGGTAGGACCACTCGTAGCAGAATTCACGAAATGAATTTTCAAAAATAGTGATTTAAGGTATTCGCATGCGATTTCGTATTCGGATTGGAATTCGCATGATTCAAAATACGTGTCCTGCTGAACACTTGTAGTTTAACCATGTGCGTCCATCCGTCTGCATGACCGTCCGCAACTTAGCTCCGAAAATCTTACTAGAAATCCGAAATTTCGCACGGGTATATTATATATAAATCATAACGACAAAGTGGTAAAAGAAAATCTTGAAAATAGTTTTTTTTTCAAATCCTACACTACCTGCCTGCTTACCTGCCACGAGAAAAAAAAAATGTTTTTCTTTTCTCTTCTATCGCATTGCTTGGTGTTAGTCGTTTAAAAATATTGTGGGTGTGAAAACAGCATTTTTCGATTCAAGTATCCGTTTGCGTACCTAATATTAAGTTTATTAAAAGTGTATCTACTGCCAGCAAAAAAAATTCACTACGACGAAACTTTTAAAATGTACTTGAAGAAGAAAAATACTTAAATTATGTTGATAGATGTAAAACAGGTACCAAATACAGCATAATTATTGTGACGGGAAACTAAGGAACTCTACATTGCGCGTGGCCCGACACGCACTTTGCCGGTTCTTTTAAAAATAAAACTGGACTCGTGGCTAGTATTTTAGAAAATCGTTGTACTGTAAATAGTGACTGGTACTACACTAGTGTACCATTGTTTGCAGGAAGTTATTGAAGAACTCTGTAAATGCCGTTTTATCTTACATTACATCACGATAATGCCAGTTGTCGCATATGGTCAGTCCGTGTGCGACAACTGGCATTACGAAACGAACGAATTTTTTAAGGTGAAAAACGTAGGGCTTTATTTCTGTTTATTTTAAACCAATTTTACTATGTACCTACGCGGTCAACGATTTTCATTACCAGAAGAGGCTGTCAGATAAAGAGACACACGTTTCCGGGTCACCACGGAGATGTGGCATAATTATTACGCATACGGAGAGTATTTTTAAGACATTCATCATTGCATTCATAGTATCTTTTTCAAAATTTTTTTTTTTTTTAGTGTGCCCTCACCTATTTATTTCATACAGGTGAGATACGTAGGTAATCATTTGGAAGATGTCCAGTAAATTCTGAGGGAGTTTAGAAAAATTGTTATTTAAATAGATGTGTTATTTTTAGAGCTTTTTGAATTATCATAACTAAAATACTTACTCAGTGTACTTATTTCTTTGCTGTGTGGTGCAGTGTTGAGCAGTGTTTTCAGCTGACTATACTAATTGTCAGCCTGTTTTTTGACAGGTGGTAGTAGGTAATAATTGTTTGTTTGTGACGGGTGTAATTTCCCTTGTTTCTGTGTTTCCCTCTGCCAATTTAGTCGTACCTATACCTCCTGATCGTGCAAATTTTGAAATGAAAATAAAACAATTATAAAGGCTAAAATATTTGCTTTTCTTTTAGAAATGCTGAAAGGCCTAATGAGGTATTTTAATTGGATGGCACGTTTGATGTTGTACAGACAGCGGCAGGTCAACCTACCTAAAAAGTTAAAGGTCATTCAACAGATTTTTATTTTAAGTCCGACAAGAGCTCAATATCAATTGAGAAAATTGGACGTTTTGCGGTAGGTTGACGAGCTATTGTCTGTACCTACTTTTTTCAAGGTAGCTTGAATAAATAGTCATCCATTCTCGTTATTTTTATCCTATAGATCAAATAAGGAGTAGAAAGCTGCTAAAAGTAGTAGCAAAAACCGGATTTTGCTTCGTGGTATGGCCTTAAATACATTTAATATAAAGGCAGCATAGGACGCAGCGTAGGACGTCCACTCACAAACTGGGCAGACGACCTGGCAAAAGTTGTAGGAAGCCGCTGGATGCAGGCTGCTCGCTTCCAACCAGCCAATCTGGAAGTCACTATGGGAGGCCTATGTTCAGCAGTGAACGTCCTATTGCATATGATGATGAATACGAAGGCGCCTATTTACATACATATGTGCTCAATTTTAGATTTTAATAATAAATATTTACCTGTTATGACGTGTTAATAACAATGTACGATCGAAATAATTCTTATTATGAAGGAAAACAAGTTGTTGAATGTTATGCTTTGTATCATTATTTTTATAAAATAAGTAAATTAGTAATTTAAAAATTCTATTAATCTGATTTTAAAATCCACACACACACATGACATGTAATATCACGACAATTAAACAGTAACTGATATAGATTATGGGACACTTGCATTTTTTTTTAAATCTACTTCTACTTTGTATTATTAATCCCTTGTCGCGGCAATAGGAATAAGTAAAAATTTGTTTGCTTATTTTTTCCAGTAGGTAAGTAGGTACCGACTACTATGACAAGCATTAACTACCTCCATCGTAAAATAATAGGATACCTTACCAATTTATTGTGAAGTTACGACCTCATGGTAGGTACAATTTTATGTGCCTAACGATTTACAGGCTCCCGCTCCGCTGGTTTTTACAAGAATAGGCTAACGGGTGAATAGGCGTTACGGGCGATTAAAGTTACTAACTTACTGCCTACATAGGCACTTTACGCAATGCCCAATAAAAAATATCCATCTTAAAAAAAATACCCGAACAAGTACAAATCTGACTCCCGCGTCGAGTGTTCCGTATCCATCTCTGTGTAGGTACAGGTAAGTACGACTACGACCGTAGCTTCTTTTCATCTATTTCGGGGTCCTTAGCGCGAGGCTGACGCGCACTTGACCTAGGGGCGATTAGATCCAGGGAGTGAAGGGTCATAGGCTGGGTCTAGGTCTACTACTGATATTTTTACAAATATAATTCAAAGTGTTTATCTGAGTAAAATAAGTATCTTGGGAACCCTACCGTATTACAACAACTGCGTAGTTGCGGTGAGTCGCGTGAGCGAGTCAGGGCAACCTTAAACAATTGGAGAATAAATGTAGGTATTATACAAATTCAAATGTAATATTTTGTTTATTTTTAATTGTAACAGTATTTATGGCCAGACTAAGTAGTTTGAGAATAAGAAAGAAGTAAGACTGTAAAAAAGTTTAAGCTTACTTTTTATATGATTTGGCATAATATAAACATGACTTATTTTAAAAAAGGTAAATCTCGTTTTTTTCTTTTGTACATAAAAATTATGTAGAATGTGATGATAACTCGGTCCGATTATTTTCTTTAGATTAGATTACCAATTTATTTAATCAGTTGTTTTTATTTTTACAAAAGGTATTTGTATATCAATTCGATAATTGTTGTGATTGTTGATCTTTGATTACTTAGCAAAGTTTATATAATGGACTGTTACTTAAATGCGCATAGATTTTCTACTTTGTCATCATCATCATCTTTATTATCAGACTTTGGAAGTGTACAACTGGACATTGCCCATATAGCACAGAATATATAATAGGATAACCCATAGAACGCCACAGCGGCTTCCCGTAATCTTGACTAGGGCTTAGTCAGTCCACCGGGTCGGTGGCACCCACGTTGCGTTTTACCATAATAATCCATCGGTTGTCGGCTTTGCGAGCGATGCTGCCTGCACTTTGCCACTTTAGCTTTGCAATTGAAAGTTTTACTTTTTTTATAAGCTAATTATCAGAGATTAAACAATAACAAGGTTATATAATATAAGGTTATGTTTTCTTGTCTGCCTATGTATCTTCTTTTTTTTATGGATTTTCTGTAAATCGATTTTCTTGAATAAGGTTTGCGTGCAAACATTAAAAGTGGTGATATTTCTAAAATAAAAAATAAAAACATATCTTGTAAGCAGCTGACAAGCGATTTTTTTTCTGGCGGGTACAAATAGGTCCCTAAGCCAACTACCTAAAAAAAATGTTATATCCATCTGGCCTGGACCACCCTGTATATTTATATAAAGCTGAAGAGTTAGTTTGTTTGGTTGAACGCGCTAGTCTCAGGAACAACTGGTTCGAATTATTTTTGTATTGGATAGTCTATTTATCGCGGAAGGTTATATATAGGCTATATGATATTACGCTACGACCAATAGGATCGCAGTATCAATGAAAAAGATGCAAAAACAAAAAAAAACTTTTTGAGAACTTCCGTTGCGTGAGCTGCGTAAACGGATAAGTTACGCAAAAACATCTATGACGGAATTGTTTCCCTTTAAATGTTCTACAAAAAAGTCCGTGACAGTAAATGTATATCTATCTTTTAGGTTGACTCACTATAACCTTTTTATAGTAATCAAATTTGTTCTAAAATAATGCATGATGCTAGCGTCGATTTTTCTTTTGCTTTTAGAGCGAGGCATTGATGTGGTTTATTGTATTACTCGTATTTTGAGCTAGGAAGTGACATGAGTCGTTGATCGCACACCACGCGGGCGCAGCCGCGGGCGGAAGCTATAGTTAAATTAAATTTAGGAATTTCGTTAATTACTTACAAAATATTTCAATCTGCTATTCAGTTTCAGTCATCCCCGAAGCGGTAGAAGGGTAGATAAAGCTATATTTCGGGACGTGTATAATGTGTCCAGAAGAGGATATCTAATATCTAAGTTATATAAAAGAAAGTCGGGTTAGTTACACCATTTATAAGTCGAGAACGGCTAGACCGATTTTTAACCGACTTCAAAAAAGGAGGATGTTCTCAATTCGTCGGAATCTTTTTTTAATTATTTTTTTATGGATGTTCAGCGATCATTCGTTACTACGATGACCGATTACAATAATATTTTTTTGTTTGAAAGTCTACAACATTACATTACTGTCAGAATGGTCCCATATAAATTTTATCAAATTCTGATAGTGGGATCTATAAGAATATCATCAAACATTGCATGAACTCCGTACCACGCCAAATAATTGTATCTATCTTACCTAATATCTTTGCCAAATGTGGACCGATTTTGATGATTCTTTTTTTAATGAATAGCTTATACTTCAAAGATACTATAATGAAAATTAGCCAAATAATTTCACCCCTAAGGGTGGAGAAATAGGAAAATGAAATCGGTGTTCAGCAGTTAAATTATGTTTGCACTTGTAAGATTTGTTTTGATTAGGATTTATCACTAAAATAGATGAAATAAGTTAATTTTATAAAAAAAAAAAAACCGACGTAGCGTTTTAGTTTTCTGAAGTCAGTTTTTATTTTTTTATTAAAATTATTATGATCTTTGATTTGTTGAATTTGTCTTCGCCCCGAATAGCAGAATAACTATAAATAACACGGAAGTATTCACGAAAAAAATATTATGAAGGGGCGGTACGAAGTTCGCCGGGACAGTTAGTACTGAATAAATTAATAATATTGAGTATTATTAAATGCAATGCAACATCGTGGTTTTAATTTACTGCGAATGAAATACATCCGTATTTAATAATAATACTTAGTAGAAGTGGAATGCAGTCCACACCTCACAGAAAACAAGTCAAATTAACAAAATATTGCATACATTAATAATTGATCAGATCATATTGTCATATTTTTACAACAATACACTTTGTTATCTAGCCATAGCTGTCTCACCGCTGGGCTAGGCCTCCCCTAAACTTCTCAACTGATCCCTGTCGGCGGTTAGGACTTGGCATTATAAAAAAAACATACAACCGAATTGAGAACCTCAACCTTTTTTCAAGTCGGTTAAAAAAACAAATCATCACGCCATCGTTTTCAAGGTCTATCTCTTCGATGACTTACGCCAGTAGACAGCCAGTGCGTTACGACTTAAGTTCACTTATTAGAATGCAACCCACCTATTTCCGCAATAGCTGTTGCTGAACTAAATCAATCACAGCTGCTTTTGATTCAGTCGTTTCCAACGGGCAATCTTGCAATTAGCCAACGTTGAGTACTCGTAGGTACTGTTATTTGATTAAATGGCGGCATTTAGGTTCTGATAAAACTAGACATTGAATTGAATGGCTGTTACAACCAGTTTGCTGCGACACTTACACTCGATGCCGGATTCTACTTTATCAAGAGCCTTAAGATTAATCATCAAGACAAGATAAGATTTGGGTGTTTGCCGCGTATCAAACGAATGCGTCATTCGGTCGGTCATTAAAGATATTTTGGTTTCTATGAATCAATTGTTGAATTAGCCTGAATATTACGTCATTACTTGTGAAATTGCCGTTTTACACAGAAAAATCAAACATATGCATTTTAAGATAAATATAAATTAAATTAATCAAAGCGCAATTTTGTATTTAAAAGGTGTTGTATTTAAAATTTTCCTCTGTAAAAAGTTATCCAAATTCTAAAAAAATAGGGAAAATCAGTTTGGTCAATCAGCAAGGTCTGGTAATTGTGGTAGGTGATGGAGAGTTTCGAGTCGTAAAAATTGACAATTTAATAGGTAAGGGCCTAACCATTGATTTAAATAGTTAATATACATATAAGTCAATGGGTCTAACAATAACTTGGGACTCCTCAACGACTGGAGCGGTCGTTCATATCTTACAAAAAACCTGAACTGCGGATTATCAGATTACGTCATCACCACTGTTATCTATTCCCTCTCGTGGTGACTGGTGACACATCGTGCACACAATAAGAGGGTTTTTGCGGCGATAAGAAGGCACGGCCGCCCATGGTCCCAACTACAATTTTTATCCAACACCTATACTTATTTATTCTTTCATAACGTTGTTGTATTTTGGTGATGAACGAATAATTTTTCCATGGTTTATTAGCATGGCTATTTAATTATCTATCTATTGGTAGAGCGGGTAGCAGGTAAGAAATCGGCAAGAATAAGCTGAAAGATTAAATGCATGTAGGACTTTCAGAATGTCCGCAAAAGGGATTAATAAGAAATTGATAATGTAGTTTGGTGTAATACACATACATAGGTTTATTTGTTTCTAGATAATTTAGATGTTTTTATCTACTTCCTCATACACTAAACAACGTACCTAAATAAGATAATAAAACATTCGCTTCTGTAGAATTTTACTCTTAAAATAAATAAATGATACCTACGTGGCTAATACCAGAGTACCGTAAGGTACTACTACTTAAGTCTTTATCAGAATAAAAACTTTCTGCCGCACTCACTCATTTTAATGGTTACTTAGCGTCACTTAAGTAAAGATTTTAAAAATCACTCTAGTGCTCAACAGCATAGTTAGTCGGTATTTACTTGATGACCCGATGGAGCGGCGGTAATTATTCGCCTTTACGCAAATAGTCCCGGGTTCGATTCCCGATTCGGGTCAATTCAGCAAACGATCTGTTCTAAACTAGCACGAGTCTGGGTGTGCTGGGAGACGCTCTTGGTAAAATTCATTGTCTGATAGTACCTCGCAACAGAAAGATATTAATTCCTTACCATCAAGACCATGACAATTGCTGTAGACAGCAGTAGTAGGTGTCTACTAATTAGAAGTTACATAAGATCACTTTAAAGTAACTCAGTAATTAATATAAGTTTATCTACTCATTGCACTTATCGGAAAATGTCGACGACGACAATAATTTAATCAACGCAAAATTATCCTTTCTATACTTACATATTGCCATTTGGTTATTCGAATCCTCTCATTTGACCTCGGCCTAATAAACTTTTGACTTGTTTTAATTAAAACCTTCTTGCTTCGCAAAATAATAAGCTTCCAGTTAGATTAAATTCTGCACAAGAGTTCCGTTATTTTTGTTAAGAATTTAATTGGAAGGCACATGTAATTCGAGCGATGTCGATGTAGCAGAAAATATTGTTTATATCGATAAATAATTTTAACGTAAATTATACTTAATGAAAATACATTTTATCACAGTGAGTAATGGTTACGAGTTAAATTGTTGTAAACAGTGATAATGCTTTTACCCCGATTTACTACCTACAAGTATGCCTGTGTGTTAGGTTCTAACGATATATGTATTTTCCAAACATTTATACTTTAATGACTCTATGTGTCACTCCCGACGACTCTATATTTCACAGTATGTTAAACTTCAAATAAGCAGGTATAACATTTTCCAAATGTAATCTTTAAGCATTTGCGTTTTTACTGCTAGAAGTTCGTCATTAATTATTAATCAACCTAAACAGATAACTCTAGGTCTTATCGAAGGGTGAAACGATAAACAATGTTTATTATCAGTTAGACAAGTATCTTGTTTGGGGAAAATTCATTAGCTTATCGGAGTATCGGTGTCCTGCTGAACTTCCGGATAATGTCAATATTTTACTTGGACTCTGTACCTAACTACTTCCAAAGCAAACAGCTTCGTCCAATTTAGGCCTGCACAGACAGCTTTATCACTTGAAATTGGCTCTATAATGAAAGCTTTTACCTGTATATTGTGTACGTTTACCTACTTCCTGTGTTGGTAGATGTAATCGTAATAACATACGAAGTAATGAATTTTGGTATTTATACTTCAAACTTCAACTGCTACTAAGGATAATCTTTGGATTATACATAACGGCGGTATGTAATATACATTAGCTATACTTTGGGAGGTGTATAAGTGCCCGGAAGGGGGCACATAAATGAGTATTATTGAGTAATATAAATTGTTTAGCAATTTTTTTGTCATAGTTTATATCTATAAGTATCTACTTACCTACTTATCTAGTCTATATTTTTTTATTAATAAAATATTTCAGACTTAATTTCATAATAGCTATTTTCCAATTTTTCCATACATATTATTAAAAAATCTGTAAAAAGTCAACTTCTGTACATTGACTAGAAAAAATAAAAACAGTTTTAAGGCTGTCTCTGTGATCAGTCGAGTCCAAAAAATACATTTTTAGAATTTGTCTAGGTGTATGTATGTATGTATGTATGTATGTTTGTATTTATGTTCTCTACCTTATTACCTATTAGGTTCAAAAACTACTGGGCCGATTTTGATTTTACTATTTTTAAAGTACAAAGTCCAACTTAAATTCTAGGGTATATCTAATCGCTATTGCTTTAGCACAACTTCAGGTACAGCTTGAACCCACTTTTCTATGGAGATACATATAAAATAGGGATTACGATTAATGGATGATTATCGCTAACTTACTAACTCAAGTGAATTATGGCTGCTTAAGATATAAGAAGGACTGTTACTATGTAACGGATTGGTTGACCGAAAGAACCGACCGAAAGCGGCAAAAAGAAAACTTTTATAAACACTTTCAGTTTTAATAAGCGTATCATTTTGTTTTCATCAAAATAAACAGGTATCCAGTAGATATAGTATTAACCCCAGTTATTAACGGCAGTTCTCAAACTTTTTTGGTGATGAAACCATTTCGAACAAAAACATTGGACATGCTGTATTCCAAGCGGGCCAAGCCGCTGGCACGGCTAGTATCAATAACATGTACGTTGGTCACACTATAAGTTTTGCGTAACTTAAAAAACAACATGTTATAACCAAAATATTATGTTTATTGCTTTTCAAAATACTCTCCTTTACATTTTAAACATTTTTTCATGCGATCGAACCATTTTTTAAAACAGGAGGACCACAGATCTGAAGGCATGTTTTCTACGTGCTGATTGAACGCTATCACTGCCTCTTCGGAGTTGGTAAAAGTAAAACCTCTCATCAAATCTTTGATTTTGGGGAAAATACATATATCACAGGGTGCTAGGTCGGGGCTATGCGCAGGATGGGTGACGAGTTGTACTTTTTCGGAAGCTAAAAATGACTGTTTTGTTGGCCGTGTGTGAAGAAGCGTTGTCATGATGTAGGAGAACGCGGCTTTTGGGTCGTCTTTCGCGAACTTTTCCTAACACCCTGGGTAAACAAATGGCAGAATACACTCTTTTGATCTTCAAGAGGAATTGTACAAATGGGACCCGTAGCTGAGAAAAAAAACAAGATCATTTTTTTACTAACGTTTCTCGCCTGCCTCAATTTTGTTGGCCTGTTCTCATTTTCAAACAATTTTCAACATTCACAAGATTGCTGTTTTTTTTCGGGTTCAACACAATAAATCCACGTTTCGTCTCCTGTGACAATGTCATAAACAGCATTAGAATGTCCGTGGTCGTACTTCAGTAGCATCTGTGAGCACCATTCCACGCGAGCCCGCTTCTGCTCCGCTGTCAGTTCATGAGGGATCCAACGACAGCAAAGTTTCCGAACTTTCAATTCTTCGTGTAATTTTTTCTGAATTTAGCTATACCAATCCCCAATAGTCCTCGAATTGTCTCATAGGTAATCCGCGGGTTTTCTTCAATTAGCCGCTTAACAGTAGCCACATTATTTTCGTTGACGGCAGTTGAAGGCCGCCCTTCACGAAATTCGTCATGTAAAGAAACTCGACCTCTCTCAAATTCAGCAAACCATCGCCTCACGGTGCTCAAACAAGTGCTTCTCTCCCAAAAGCATTTTGAAGACGAGCGGCACAGTCTTGAGGAGAGAGAGAGAACTTTTAAAATCATAAAAAATCATCGCTCTAAAATCTTTTGGACTTAATTCCATTTTCGTTGCGTACGTAGAACTTTGATGTGTGATAAAAAACAATTGACAAATCCTTTCCCCGCCAATTGTTTTTTTTTATTACTAAGAAGGTTTCAACGTTTAAAAAAATATAACATTCGATATTCAGATAGTTCCGATTAGCTAGAAGTGCAAAACTTTTAGTGTGCCCCATGTATCATCACCTACGTATGTATGGTTTTCTTAATTATACTTTTGATAAAATATCCAAACACGAGTACAAAACACGATGTCTTTGTTTGGTTGCTAGTTTAATCAAGTCACTTATATTTCCCGATATTGAGATAATTGTCTTTAAAAGCCCCTAAATGTTCGTAAGAAACCACTTCCGAGGTACAAGTAATTTATATTTCGAGGAACGAATGAAAATGTGACAAGAATATTGCTTTTTTGTATCAAATAATAATTTACAGATTCAAAACTTATTGAGTCCTTATATCTCTCTTGTATCCCCTAAGGGCGTTAGTATTTGTAATAGGTAGGTTTAGATAAGATTACTAATATAGCCTGGTGATATTAGTAAAGATAAATAAATAATATAATAATAATTCTCATTCTTCGTAATTTTCTTTAGATCTACTATACCGTTTTCGATGTTTATTTGTATTTTAATAAAGAATTTATTTGACTTCTTAAAATGCGGTCTGTGCTGTATAGACCGTGACCGTGATGTCAATAAACATTACTTGAAGAAAAAAAATATCTTATACCTACTAATGCTCTCTTAATAGCTTGAATCAGACTTCTTCAAAGTCGATTCAAATATAAACCTTCACTCAGACTCGATTTTTTCGAATAGATTCCACAGAAAATCGACTCGGCATATTACTACATGAAATACTGACAGGATAAGTATTTTAATTGCCGGCTCCACCCGGATTACGCGGCTCCCGGCGTAATGCCGCCTCTTTGTGGTTAAAATCCGTCTTTGTCAGTCAGTCGCCGGCAAACTTAACATTTATATTCTAGTTTTCATCCTTAACTTTTTTGACGACCGTAAACCGAATAAATTTGTTTGGCATTCATGTCTTTGTACACGACGACGACGATAATTTCGTTACAAGAGAAATTCAAGTAGAAACGAAAAATTTACTTGGTTTTACAATCTTGGACGTAAAGAAAAGGAAGGACGCTATGTTATTAGTACCTAGTAGGTATTAAATAATAATACTATTTAATTATTTACAAGTTGGACCCTTTCCCTTGGTCACGCCATAACTTGAGAACGACTTTACCGATATTATCCTTCTTTTTAAAAAACATTTCTAATACCTTCTAGAAGGTTCTTACCGAAAAAAAATTGAAAATTGCGCCGAAAATCCTTTTATAAATAAACTAAAGACCCGCGAACAAAGTAACGGCCAACTGCGAATAACGAATATTTAAAAAAAAAAGTTTCTTCTGCCTCCATGCATCCTCTGCATGTGGGGCTGGCGGGCTTGTTTAGAGGACAGTGAACGGTTAAACAACCTACATGTATTACTAAATATTTACTTAATATAATAGGTTAACTTATGGAGCTTTATAATAAAACAGGGATTAGAAATAGGTTAATATAATTCAAATATAATTTCTACTCATGTGAGATACCAGAAAAGGTGCATAAAATGTTGAAAATATACAATTATGTTCCATAATCTCGTCCTCATTGTGTACAATGTAGTACGCACTTTTTGCTACTGCACTGATTACAATCTTCAAAGTTAGGCGCGTGCATGAACGCGTCAATAAACTAAAAAATAAATAACCGGAACGTGCCCGCACCGTCACCTATCAATGTCATCTGTCACCTGTCAATGTCATTGTACTTTTTTGTACACAGCACTGAAGACATAAATATTTAGAATAAATTAGTTTTTAAACTAATTAGTGATTTACAGCTTACATACAAATGCAAAAAACCAAGAAGAAAATACGGTGATGTTTGTGTAAAAGTATGGTGGCTGGAAAACAAAACTTGTCAGTTGAATTTGTGAAATTGTTGGACCGATACCTCGGCTCAATTATTACGATTGCTACGATTTCTATCACCACCACAGCACACTAACTTTAGTGTTATTATATTTATAATATCATCACCATCACCATCATCTCAGCCTATTACAGCCCACTGCTGGACGTACGGGAAGGACGCAAAGAGCGCCAAGGAGTACGATCTCCTGCTTTGATACAAATGTATCTAGCCATATTCCCGAGTTTGTTGGCCCATCGAGTTGAGAAGCGTCCTACACTACGTTCGCCGAGACGTGGCCTCCACTCCAACAACATAATCAGCCAGAAATTAATCATGAAAACAAGGAGTGTGTGTGACAGAGTTGCGTTATTCTTCAGCCCGCAAACGAGACAGAATGAATGACATCGGAGCTTTCACGGGAGGTTGGCCGTGGTGATCATTAAGTTCATTCTAGTTGTCTCTCATGTCTCAGAATGAATGACATCGGAGCCTTCACGGGAGGTTGGCCGTTGGTGATCAATATGTTCATTCTAGTTGTCTGTCATGTCTCCGAATGACTCCACAGAAACTGCTCTGTACAGAAGCACTGGCCTTTACGATGGAGTGGCCAGTGGGTTTTTGTTCAGTCTGAAGCGTCTCCTCGAGGAATTCCTCCTGAGACGTAACATTATGGCTCTAGTCTTCATGAAGAGTTGACCATGAGACCGATACAATGTTGCACCAGAAATATACTACAAAGGATCTGTAATAGCATAAGGTAAGTTATTAATATTATAAAATTCTTCTAGCGCATCATATGTACCGAGAGAACAATTATTCCTCTTTTCTGTCTCGCAGCAGAATTATAACACTTCCACTTGCTTTCACGAGGGGTTAGCCTGTGGCTTAAAATTTTTGTTATAATATTGCGGGTCTGCAAATCTTATAAGGTTGACCAGAGACCGACTTCATTAATTGAAGTTGAAAATATAGTCGAACACAAAAGTATCAAGACGATACATATCTTCGAATGCCACTGAAGAAAAAAAGAGAGGAGGGAGAATATGGGTACCGAGACCATGAGGTAATGCCCTCCGTCTTAGTAATTTTTTCAACTTAACACTTTGACTCTAAGGAGGCTATGAAAGAAGCTCCTTTGCCTGCTGATATTGAAGGCTTAAGGAATTCTGAGTCTTGTGTAAACAAGTCATATACTTACCTAGACAATTTCAGTCTGTTTATAAGGATTTTAAGTTTTTAATAATTTCATCAGTTGTTACTATCAAATTGGGCCTTTGGCAACCATTAATGGTACCAAGACAATCTGTTGGTCTCAGATCTGCTTGTCTTATTCTGCCCCATTTATATACATACAAGTCAATGATAAATAGCGCTTTTACAAATTATGGTTTATCTCGGTGTGGATTTCCACAAGTTTTTTACCACAAGTGATTGAGATACTTCTTGATGTTGGCCCAAGAGGGCAAGACATTATAAAGCATACCATAGAAAACAACCTGTTTACTCCAATAGTTCATGTAGTTATGACCATATTAAGTTTTTTTTTTTCTCTTATATTTTACTAAAAAGTTTTAATAAATAAATAAACATTACTTGACATTGCTAATTGATATCTGTGACTTAAAGATCATTAGTCCACTTGATTCGTGAAGTGTCTTAACGTAAAAGGTCCCAGGTTCGATACTCTGGTCGAATGACCCTGGCGAGCTACATTGTCTTGTACCTCATAATACAGGGAAGTTGACTCCCTGTTTGGAGACCATGACAAATTGATGTTGGCTGGTGCATGTTTGTATGTTCCTATACAACTGATATGGTATCCCATTTGTGTAACTTATAATATTAGATCTGGTTACAACCGGGTAAACCTTAAATTCTCATAGTATCAAGCTTAATTCTCAAGATTCTATAATAATCTATGAAAGCAATTTAAATTTAACACTGTTACTGACTTAAGGTTATTATTCTAGCTGATCGCCATGGCTAGTTAGATTATTTCTAGTCTCCATCAAGTGAAATAAAGACACACTCAAGATGAGTGTTACTTACAAATAATGTGAGTGAAGATCACTGTTACAGAAATGGAAAAATAATTCTCCTTGTTATCAACAAGATAAAAATTACCATAATTAAAAACTTTTTTAACTGTAACTGTATGTTATATTCCAATATTTTCAGTCAGTAAAAACCCATGGAAAGATTTATGCAGCTTTATTTACAGGCAAAAATGTCGCACCATAATTGATCCTTATGTACTTGTCATAAGGTCGAAAACCAATTATTTTAATTTTTAAGTAGGTACCTGCTACCTTTGGAAAAGTAAGAGAAATTCAAAACTAGACACAAAGTTCCAATGATAACTTGAATTTTCAAATCTGACCTAAATATATTTTTAATATATTTTTGTTATAAACCATATATTTCTAGACATTTTATTATTTGTGAAAATGTTTGATACCAAAAATTGAAGACAAAGATAAATAATCATCCAATCATTAAATTATCAAGATACTAAAGATAGTAAATAAACTGTATTATCCCAGGTGGATAACAAAGGTTCATATTTAAATAGATGATTATAATAAAATATGATTTATTAAAACATAATTAAAAATTAAAATTGTATCCATGAAACTATAAACTTCATAAAAAATATACTACTGACTTAAAATTATTATTTAAATTAAGGCATGAATCTTACAATTATAATTGAAGATTGTCAAGTACCTATGTAAGTCTATGTATAAATAATTTTATTAGATATTAAATTACCATGTAAAGCAAAAATGGAGATGATAAATAATGACAGAAAATTTCTAACTTAACTTAAATGAAAAAAAAAAAAAAAAAAAAAAAAAAAATGAGACGATAGAGGCATTGATCAGTGGCAATAATTAAGGCAATGCAGGCAACAAATGTGGCCTTACCTTGTTATTGGACTAAGGCCGTAAGGCTGCTACAAGTATTTTGAGCCGGAGTAAACTTTCTATCTTATCCGATGTGATGTATTGGTAAATTATTACTTATTTAATTATTATTTTTTATTAGCTTACAAGAATTGACCAGTCATTGAATCTTTTTATAAATAAGTATTCAGACTGTTTCATTAACTTATTAATATCCCCTACCAGGGATCCACACATAAAGTGCAGGAAGTCTCATACTGATTTCCAGCCATACAAGTGTAACACATATAACGGTTTTCTAAGAAGATGAGTAAAAATCAATCTTTCTCAGTAAAATAATGTTGAAAATATTGTCAACAAAATAGGATCCCTACTGGAACAATACTAGTAGTATTTGTATATAATTTCCTTATTTATAACATATAATTAATGAAAAATTTGCGATAGTAAACATCCATATTTTTTTTTTTTAGTTTCCTTTACTTTGGAACTACACCTTGAACAGGAGTTATTAAGAATACCTAAGACTAATTTATTTGCATAAAAAATTGTATTACAGACAATGATAACTTAAAAGGTTACTAGATTTTCTTATTATATAAAATAAAATAAGTCTTTTCAGAAGAAATACTAGCTTAACTACCTACTTGCACATCGATAAATTTACCTTGTTAGGTAACCATATACTAAGTATGTACTACATACTACTGGATAAATGAGACGGATATTAATAGTTCAAAGCATTGGCTCCATTTCCATGACAACTTATTAAACTAGCTGTTGCCCCGCGATGTCGTTTGCGTGATCTCTAGTTTATTCGTAAAGAATATACCTACTTAATAGCGCGGGGTATTTATTTAAAACTTTATTGCACAAACTTAAAAGTGTACAACAGGTGGATTATCAGTCTCAGTCCCAGCAAATCTATAAATTCATAAAGACTTACAGTTTTAACAAAAATAAAAGAGTATTGCAATTAAAGTAAAATTTGCTATTTTCAATTTTATAGAATTCCTACACATTTTTTGGCCCACCTGTATGGTATAAAATAGGTACAGGTTTGTGTCATCAAATGGGATGAGACTGTATCAATATACATGGTTGTATTAGCATACGGGGTTATATCATCATACAGGGTTGTATTATCATACAGGGTGTATCATCATACAGGGTGTATCATCACACAAGGTGTATCATCATACAGGATTGTATCGATATACAGGGTTGTATCGATATACAGGGTTGTATCGATATACAGGGTTGGTTGATTAATTCCAATGAATTAATCAAACAACTATATCCTTGTTAGATAAAACTTGAATTAAGCATCTACCAATAGATAGTTAATAAAATAAAGTTTTATCATGTGCGAAGACTTTAGCAAATCATATAAATGATCATAATAAATGTTTATATTGCTTTGTCGACACAACTTTCCTCTTTGAACATCTACATTGTACACAATGAGGACGAGATTATGGAACATAATTTATATGATCGGACTAACTTACCTAGTGACGTCCGATCCTCAATTATGTGAAGTAATCTCGTCCTCATCCTATCCCCAGCCCGACCCAGTTAGTATGTATTTATCAATCCTTAAAGTACAAAAAAGATTATATGCTATAATTACCTACATACTACTTAGTTTCCCTTCTTTTTGAAAGTTGTGTCCAGTTTTATCCTTTGAAATAATGACATTGACAGGTGACAGATGACATTGATAGGTGACGGTGCGGGCACGTTCCGGTTATTTATTTTTTAGTTTATTGACGCGTTCATGCACGCGCCTAACTTTGAAGATTGTAATCAGTGCAGTAGCAAAAAGTGCGTACTACATTGTACACAATGAGGACGAGATTACTTCACATAATTGAGGATCGGACGTCACTAGGTAAGTTAGTCCGATCATATAAATTATGACAATAAAAATAATGTCTCAGAAGATTGAAAAAAAGAATTAAGGCCTAAATTACTTTTGTATTACTGTTTATCTTATGCTGAGGTCACACAGACACTGCTAGATGACTATTAGGTATATCTACGACATGTGGCAGACTGACCACTTAACCTGTAGATACAACGATCAAAGAGATCTAGTGTCTGAGTGTCTAACAGCAACCCAGGCAGTAATCAACAGTGTGCCTAAAGTTTCATGTAAAAATGGCTATCGTTCTGGTGCTGTTATCTCGTCCTGGTGGTGGCTGCAGCCGCACTTGTCGCAACGTAGCTTGAACTCCTGCAATCAGAGGGTTTCCATCAGTTTCAATATAAATACTTACATTATGTAAGCACATATTGTCAAAAGTGTCAAACTCCTACTATTAAAGAATGTTTGGATATTTGCTAATAAATCAGTCATTTTTGATGAAATTGGCACACTGATTTTGTATTAGTTTTGGTGTTTCAAAATTACATTCTCTTGCTCAAATACGTCAACTTTTTATTTATTTTTATTTTAAAAATTATACACGATTTGTAAGGAAGTATTTTTTAAAATTCGAAGTTCTTGTTATTTACATTTCAAGCGGTCTACTTGATTTCGTTAGGACTCGGCGCTGTGCAGGGCTAATAGTTTCTACAAAATTCATAACACCACGCTCTAACTGCATCACACGAGCGGACCGCGTGGTATATTTCGACTATAGGGCTAATAGGTGAGCTAATTTAACGCACGCCCCAATGCGTGCATTCAGTAAGTACCTACCTAAGGTAGGTAGGTAACTTAGGTGCTTGTATGTAACCTAGAGCTCTTAAAACAGCTTAAATTCTATCTTGTTTAGTTTTTTTTTAAAAGAGTTTAACGCTTATACAACACCGCAGATCAAAGATCTCAAGTCAATTATCTAAGGTCAACGCGATTATCTGTTTTGTTTGTGTGTAGTTAAACCGTAAGTAACATTAAAAGTAGGTACATAGGTTTCTATAATTTGGTAGCGGTAGCTATTTAACCTACCTTTTTACCTGTGCAAACCTACAACAATAAAAATTATATAGAGTTTTATGACGATAACAGACAAAACAGGAATTTTTAACAATAATTAAATATTATATAAATTAAAACTACTCCTTCTATTACCTCGTTACAAAAATGAACAGATGCCACCTTTTTTAGAGTTTCGTAGTCAACACGAAACCCTTAAAATTTCGTTATGTTCGTCCGTCTGTCTGTCTATCTGTCCGCGGCTTAGCTCACAGATTCTTGGTACTAAAAGCTGTCTTTTAGACATGTCTGTCATGGGTAGACATATTAATCACGCCGACAAAGTTAAGGTATAAAGCCATTACAAAATATTTAAGGGTACAGTGGTGATATTTTCTTGTCTATTCCATGATGTAGGGTGTCGTTGAATAGGCCGTTTAAAAATATTGTGCGTGTGTGAAAACCATTTTTAGATTCATAAATCCGTTTGAGTTATATTAAGCTTTGAATTGCAATTTTTGTTAGCGAAATCGTTGCTTTAAGAAATGTGAAAAAAACATGATATACTTCTGATATTGTAACAAAGTTAAAAGGAGCATGATAGACAAGCAATAAAAATATTTTGATTTTTTTTGACAATAACAAGTGCAATTTTTTAAACTAGCCATCCAATGACACCCTACACCATGCGACGAGAAGAAAAAAACATCAATGGACGTGTAGTGGAGGTGCCCTATATATTTTTTGAAGATTTCACTCTACCCCTTTTTGGCTTAATATTATGTATATCCTTGCAAAAAACTGTATTCTAGTACTAATAGTCTATAAACTAAACTCTCTAAACTGTCTAGCGGACACACGGATAGACAAATGGACAGATATGACGAAACTAGTATAAGGTTTGGTCCTAGACAAAACCTTATTCTAGTTTCGTAACCCTATAAACATTACAAGGTTTTTGTTGTAACTTAACAAGTAATATTGTTAAACAAGAGATCGTGATTAGGCCCCTGATAATTTAGATTTAACTATGTAGGTAAAGTAAGTACTTACTAAATTATACACTTGACGCAGACGATTCATTGCGATTTGTCGTAAGCTTGTGGACGAAGTTGAGAACGCTGACATGTAGGAGGCTGCGGTATCTGCTAGCTCCTCTAACTCCAGTAGTTGCAGAGGGCCGTGGTGAAGATACAGCCTGTAGTTGTAGTACTGGAACAGCACCACCCTTGGCGCCATAGGCTCGGGGAACACGACTTTAGGCAGCTGCACCATCGTTAAAGTGAACAAGTCATTTTTGAATCAGTACCTGCATGACTACCTACTAGGTGGGGGGATACCTTTTTAGAGATTACGTGCAGTCAATTGTTTAAGAAACTGATCTACCTGAGTGTATATGATTCTATTGTTTATACTCGTGGTAATATTTCTGGGGCTTAAAGCCTGAAAAGAAGAGGCTGTCTTCGTTCTCTTTTATTATCACGTGTCAATATTTTAAGTCTAACCCTTGTTGACGAAATGTGCAATAAGTTAAATCAGTCTTTCGCAAGAATCGCAGGAGGTACTTTCCGGCCAGTTGTTTGTTATTCGCAAGGGCCATTCCAAACTATTAGTTAACGAGAGTTTCATTAGTACGCGGAATCGGTTAACAAGTTGTGAAGTCATTAGAAAAAGTGTTTATGCTAATTTGTATAAATATCTTCGGGGTGTGATTTTGGTTTGATTGTTGAATTGTCGTCATGGTGAACTTACCTGGTCCGAACGATCAACCGGCGAGAGCTGTGGGCGAGAGGGAGAGAGCGCGTGAACGTGCGCAGCGGAGCTTTCGCCGGTGGGGTTACAGGCTGGGAAGGCAACGCGAAGAGATGAGAATCGTCGAGCCAACGAGTCTGCACCAGTTAGAGGCGTTAGCGTGGCGCTCCGTCGAAGTCATGGAGAAATATGAGTTTAATAGGACACAGGAGACATCTCAAAATTTTAGTAAAGCTATGGAACTTTTACGGCTTCAGTACAATATGGTGAGATTTTATGTTCCAATTACATTCTGCATGGTGTTTAAAACGTCACTTCTGTTGCATTGACTAAGTAACATGTTGCCCCACTAGAACTTACATCTGATAGAAGACCGGCCTAGCCACGATCTTAAAACAGTTTTATTTCAATCTTGTTTTGTTGTTTATTATGTGTGTGTGTGAGTAGTCTGCTTGAACACTACTTGAACTATTTGGCGTTAACAGTAAGGCTTAATCTATACTTATTTATACAACTAGAAAGATTTTTATGAACTTGGATTTGTTGGATTTTTCTCCGCCCCGAATAGCAGAATAAGAAAAACATCAGGAAAAAAATAAAGAACTTTTTAAGGTGTACAATTATATTGTAGTACATTATTTTGATCTATCTCGTAGGGTTCAGCCCGCGTTTGCAATGTAAGCGCAAAAAAATGTGTTTATTTACGACATCACATTAGAAACCTCTAAAATGATCAGTGTTTCTCTACTATATTATCATGAATGTATTATACATATAAACCTTTCTTTTAAATCACTCTATCTATTAAAAAAAATTGCATCAAAATCCGTTGCGTAGTTTTAAAGATCTAAGCACACATAGGGACAGACAGACGGGAAGCGACTTTGTTTTATACTATGTAGTGATTTCGTGTTGCCATGTCTTACTTTTATCAGAAAGAGTAATCGTTACAATAATTACGAGTACAGTTGTACTAACTCGTACTATAAAATAAATGAAGTAGTCTAGACGACTTTATGTCGCATTTCACGTGTTTTATACTTCTTGCTATCCAGAAGTTTATAGTTGCAAGAAAAAGCTCATAAAAGTGCAATATGAGTTATCTCAGTCCATACGGGAACAAAACTAAAAACTCTTTGAAAATGGGTCAGGTCCTTAAGCTAATGATGCTTATGAGAGGTCCAAGTAACGACTACTTTTTAGGGTTTCGTGAAACCTTGTGTGCGACGTCTACTATGTTACTAATGTAAGACGAAAGTATTGTCTTTACCTACTAACTTAACTGAACATGTCGTAACCTATCTAAATATTTAAGGTTTTCATATTGTGCTCTATCAAATGTGTTGAGCGTCACAGACAATTATAATATCGCCAAAATTTTTATAAATTAATTTAATTTAGAACTTTGTCGGGCGTATTCCGGACACCCTACTACAAATTTGACTCCACCAAAGCTTCATAACAATCGAATCAAAGGTTTCAAAGGACATATCTCTATATGTCCTTTTAAACCTTGGACAGATATGTACACACATTATTTTTTATTTATATAGATAGTTGTTTTTTGTATAAGTACCTATTAATATTTTTAGGATTTCGTACTTCAAAAGGAAAAAAGGAAATCCTTATAGGATCACTTTGTTGTCTGTCTGTCTGTCTGTCGATATGTCCGCCAAGACCCTTTATCTCAAGGATGCGTGGAGGTATCGAGTTGAAATTAAGACCATATAGGTACTCAAGTTCCTTGAAGCTGTAAAAAATCAAACTTCTAAGTTAAGGTCAAAAAGATGCGGCCGTTTATGCCGCAAGGAATAAAAAATTATAGGGTACTTTCCGTTAACCTAGAACTTAAAGGCATGTAATATCGTCTTGTCTGTATCTGTCTATCGCCTACAGGCAAAAACTTAAAAACTATATTTTTGTGATTAAATTTTGTAATTAGTTGTACCTAAACTGTGAGATTTGATTATTGAACTAATTATAATATGAACAATTTGGACGGAATCCTCGGTAGGCGAGTCCGACTCGCACTTGTCAGGGTTTTTTCTTTTTAATGAGAACCTAATTTTGAATTTCATTGTTGCAGAATTTCATTGTGTTGTGTCAAAAATGCGGCGGAAAGCACAACCACCATGACGAGATGATGGCACCCGAACGGTGATTTAATCGGTACAGCTTAAAAATAAAAATAAATTAGATTTTTTTATCGTTGTTAATATGGGTTATTGGCAAGATAATTCTAAATAAGTAAGTTAAAACTCAAGGTATAGACAAGGGCAGGTAAACCTACCCAAAAACTAATTTTTTTAAATTTATAATTTTAAGTCCGACATGTAATGTGTGATGTAATGAGATTAATATCAATTGAAAAAAATTACGTTTTATAGTAGGTTGACGTGCTGTTGTCTATACTATTAATGTGAAATATGTATTGCATTTAATAATACTTTTTTAAAATAAATATTGGTTACGAATGTTTAGCTTTTATTTAAATAACTAGCTGTCCCGGCGAATTTCGTAACGCCCCTACAAACTTTATTTTTTTGTGAATATATACTTGATTTTTTAAGTTATTCTGCTATTCGGGGCGGAGACAAATTCAACAAATCAAAAATCATAAAAATCGGTCCAGCCGTTCTTGACTTATTAATGGTGTAACTAACCCGACTATGTTTTATATATACAGATAAATAAAGTTAGGTACACAAATTGTTAAAACATAAAAACAAAAATCTAAAGCATACATTTGTTTACAGTTATGTTATGTCTAATGATCGACAGGCAAAGAAACGTGTTTGTTAGTTGTTTTATCTGTGTAATAATATTATTAATATAACCTATTCTGTGTCTAAAGTGATAATTTAAAAAGCTATCATAATTATTAATGCTAACATATAATGAAGACCCGCAAAAAAGGCTCTACGTTGCATCCGTACGGTTCAGTCCTACGTTTTTGTTATTTTTATTCGACTTTAAATAAAACCCCTTATTTCTTTAATGTCAAGTGAACTAAGTTTATGTAATATTTCATTTTCATTTAATCTTGGGTCCCGTGTCAAGCACGTAGATAGGGCTACCTTCCGATAAAACATCGGTATAACGAAGTTTAATTTATGAGGTAGGGTCGAATAAAAATTATGCTTTATTATAATACGAATTCGGAGACGGTTAACGCCATAACTATATAGATTTGTTGAACGTCTGTAAATTTTTAGTTGAAGATAGATTGGTTCATTGATTGGAATGGGTTACTATGTAGCGACATCTATCTCACCACATATAAAACTGACGTATCCTACATCGCGATATTAAAGTTATCGGAGCGATTAAACCATATATACAAGAACTCGACAAACAATCGTCGGGCAGTAGCCCACCAGACACAACACCCGTCTCGTCGGAGGATCCTCCCTTTTCAATGGTGGATGAGGAACTTTACACCCTGTTCCTTACCCCTCCCACAAAACTATGACAATTAAGTGTGATATCAAGTGTATTTACGTCTACGATATTGTAATAAACAAAAACATGACAAAGATTTATAACATTACTTTAGGCTTGAGTATTTATTCTACATTCAGCATTTATAACCTTTTAATTGTGAAAAATACATATCCGTTTACCGTTGTGGCTAACTCATGTAACAGCCTTAGACAGATAAACTTCTAAGGAAATACAGTTTTTGTGATATCCTCATTGAATTCTACAATATTTAACCGTCAATTTAATTGCAACTGTAGCGGTTGGTTTTGTCAGTATTGTAATTTATTAATTTTGTCCCTGTTAGTATAACAGTAATAATTCATTATTATCTTGAAAAAAATTATGTGGATTTCCTCTTATTCATCACCGCCATTGATAATCATTTAAGCCATAAGACGCCCACTGCTGAACACAGGCCTCTACTAGTGCTTCCTAATAAAAATAAATTAAACTCTGGTACTAGCATACCTAGTCGTACCAAATAACGTACATAAGCTATACTTAGTATTATATTACCTTACGCACTGATGAACTAAGAAACTCAGAAAAACCACACAAAATAAGATGAATACTAACGATTTCAATTATTAAAGGATCATCTTACAAATACAAAACTAAAGTTAAACCTACTAAAAAAAAGTCGCTTAAAACCCCTAAGATTTCCGTTTAGTGCTCAAAAATTTCCGCAAATCTGAAAGTGTTTTTAGCTGTTTCAATAACAGAAATACACAGGCCGTATTTCTGTCTACCTCGTGTATTTAGGTGTTGAAGAAAAGTACACCAATTGTAGCGACATCTATCTCGCTACATATAAAACTGACGTATCCTACATCGCGATATTAAAGTTATCGGAGCGATTGAAGCATATATACAAGAACCCGACAACAACCGTCGGGCAGTTGCCCGCCAGACACAACACCCGTCTGGTCGGAGGATCCTCCCTTTTCAATGGGGGATGAGGAACTTTACACCCTATACCTCTCATCACCCCCCAAACTACTGGTGACCCCGAGCATGAACGTCAGCGCAGCCTTCCCAAAGCTACGTCATCGTGACGTCATCATCACTTCCTCAAGCTTTCGAGCAGCGAGTCCTACAGCCAGCCAGCATCCATGGCTACTACGGGTATCCTGACCACCAGCATGCAGCGGACGCGCATTCCTGGTCATCACCCACAGCCTTCTCAGCGACCTTGGCACAGCACACTGCACTTCGGCCGGTCAGCAAGCAGAGACGCACTTCTCTCCTGGTCGACGCAGCAGCCAGCCACTACGCAGCACTGCACCACTCCGACTCACAGGAGCATTTGCAGCATCATGCAGCATCACCCCGACTCACTGGGGCATCACCGCAGACAGTTCCGACTCACCGTGAACTATGCGACATCTGGTTCCGACTCACTGGAACATTCCACTGGCCCGGCAAGCAACACAACATGTATGGACGACTCAACCAGCTATCGACCTCCGGTCTCGGAGGGGAGTGATGTAGCGACATCTATCTCGCTACATATAAAACTGACGTATCCTACATCGCGATATTAAAGTTATCGGAGCGATTGAAGCATATATACAAGAACCCGACAACAACCGTCGGGCAGTAGCCCACCAGACACAACACCCGTCTGGTCGGAGGATCCTCCCTTTTCAATGGGGGATGAGGAACTTGACACCCTGTTCCTTTCACCCCCCATACAATCAACAAAACACGTGTTTTATACTTAAGAACGTTGTATTAAGTTGTTATTGCATTCAGTCAGCTAAGTTTTACGGCTAATAGTTGGAAATGTTTGTAGGTAGATTATTCATCTGGGCCTCACTATTATTCTCTTAATAGATATATCAGATACAAAGGATTCTAATTAATTAATGCCGCCTAGCGTTTGCATTTGAGAAGGTTGTTGACTTAGGACCGAGTTTACAATCGACGACCTAATGCCCGCCACTATTGGATTACTACAAATTGAACATTGTTATATCTCTAAGTAAAATGCCTGTGGCATATTGGCTAAATAAAATAGCTCCACAACGGATACGTAACAACTGACCCAATAAATTAACATTTACAAAATTTACTCTATTAAAAAAGTATCAAAGTATAGCGTTAAGGTGCACCGACCGGCGTTACGGGGCGTAATGTACATGTTACGAAGCGAGCATTCGTGCAGTCAGTGCAGGGAAACAAGCTAGCAAGTAAAGTAAAAAAAAATAGGACAAGTGCGAGTCGGACTCGCCCACCCATTCGTACAAATTTCTAGATACTTAAGTGTTAATAGTTCAGAGATCGAGTTTAATTACAAATTTAAAGTTTACAGATTTTTCCCTGTACTTGTAGTATAAAACGATATTACTTGTGTTGTGATTCATTGTTTAAAACATTTAAAAATAATAATATTAAAAACAGAAATCTGATTTAAAAACTAAAAGTAATATAATTATAATATTCTTGTATTCAAATTACACCGGATGTTCAAATATTATAGAGTATTTTATTTTACAATAGTATTGGCGGAAGTTGTGTTGGAATATTTTAACCGGAAATCGTATTTTTATTCTATCAGAAAATTAGACTAACGGAAATGGTTGAAAAATATTTAAACCGGAAGTTACATTTAATTTTATTTAGAATATTTTAAAAGGAAATGGTTAAATAATGCTAAAAGTTGTTTACCGGTACTTTCTTGGATAGTCGATTTGAAATTATTCAGTCAGTCGATCTTGTGATTTTGTAAGTGTTGCATCAGATAGTGAGAGTTCTAAGCTTTTTATTGTGAACAGTACGAAGAATAAAGGTTTTGAAACTCTGAAGCCCTGATTTTATTTCAAGTCAGAAGTGCTAAGACCCACGAGCCATGGCAGAAAGAAACTGTAAGTATTTTGCTTGATTGAATTTTAATAAGCTGAAAACTATCTGAGTTGCTACTTTAAATCGATTACTTATAAATTATTCTTGTATTACAATATGGAATCGAAACGTCCTTATAGTACAAGGGTGTATTGAGCTTATTATACGACGAACCATGTAGGTAAGAATAAAAAAATATGAAAGTGAGCTATTTATGCGTGATTAGCTTGTATGTGAGCTGGAAGATTAGCCATGTAGGTAAGCAAGAAGCTAGCCATGTAGGTGAGCAAGAAGCTAGCCATGTTGGTGAGCCGGAAGTTTAGCCATGTAGGTGAGCTGAAAGATTGGCCATGTAGGTGAGCTGGAAGTTTGGCCATGTAGGTGAGCTGGAAGTTTGGCCATGTAGGTGAGCTGGAAGTTTAGCCATGTAGGTGAGCTGGAAGTTTAGCCATGTAGTAAGCTGGAATTTTAGCCATGTAGTTATCTACCTAGAGGTTTTGCTACACATGTAAACTAGAAGTTAAGCTGTGTAGATCAGTTTAAAGAGTAAACATTTTTAGTTAATTGAAGTTTAATGTAGGTATGCTAAAAGTTTGATAATTAGTATGCCGATTGCGTAGATAAGCTGATACTGAAACAGCCGTGATTTTAGTGTTTTTTTTTTAAAATTATAATTTTAATTGTTGGTATAATCATTAAAGTATTTGATTATTCGATTTGATAATAATCCGTTAAAGAATGCCATGATAGTTATAATAAAACAAATTTCGTACGAAGTTATTTATTATTGTCCGTAACAATACAGCAGTTTACACTAAGTTAAGTTTTAAATCATATGTGAACAAACATAGAAGGATATGAAGTGCTCGAAATATGAATTCCAGGTGAACGGGGAGAAACGTCCAGTCCAGAGCATCCTAGACGACGACGCCGTAGAAGATCGACGTCAAGCGAGTCTGCATCTCCTGTGCTGCCTGCAAAAGTCAAGCGAACATCTGGAGGTCTAACTGCTGGTGACATTTTGAAGATTATCACAGCGCTACAGGATGGTACAAGTAAGAACATGAATACTACCAACGTTGTTCCGGAGTTTGATCCAAATAATAGGTCGCAAGACGTTGAGCGATGGTTAAGAAAAGTCAATGAATGTGCTGTTATTTATAACTGGGATGAAAAACAAACAATACACTATTCTTTGCAAAAGTTGTCTGGTTTGGCAAAGAAATGGTATGAGTCTCTTCCAACGCTCAACTTCTCGTGGCAAGAATGGCAATGTAAAATGAAAAAGGCTTTCCCGAGTGAAGAAAACTTCGGAAAATTGTTAGAAGAGATGTTAAGCCGCAAATCTCGCTCAGACGAAACTCTTAGAGACTATTTTTATGATAAGTTATCATTGTTGAGTAGGTGCGAAATTAGTGGTCGTAAGGCAGTTGACTGTATCATTTATGGAATAGCTGATGTTTCTGTACGCAATGGAGCACAAGCTCTTAAATGTAGTGAACCGGAAGATTTGTTAAATTACTTGGCTTCACAACAATTTAACCAGACTAAAGACTATTCACGCAATCCTTCTTCTAATAATAGTACCTTTAGAAGACGTGATTTTCGTAGCGGTTTTAACGGTCAAAATAGGAATATGGCAACAAATAGGGGAAATGATATTACATGCTTTAATTGTCAAGAACGGGGACATTCTTATGTTAATTGTACAAAAGCCTTGGTCAAGTGCGTTAAATGTGGCAGAATAGGACACAACTTTGACAATTGTTTTAAGAAACCACTTCTCTCACACAACTCTAGTACCCAAGGTGAACAACCCACTGATAAAAAGGTTTTAAAAATTACTTCCTCTACAATATCTGATTTTACAGGCAACTCGTCAGTTGGCAACGAGAAAGCCTCTGTATTAGTCACCAAACCAGTCAGCCCAGTTAGTCAAAAACCACCTACTACAAACAGTAAATATTTTAAAAACATCTGTGTAAATGGCAGATCACTTGACGCGTTTGTTGATTTTGGAAGTGACTGTAGCCTAATTAAAAGTTCAGTTGCCAAATTACTTGAATTACCAAGAAGTTGTGATAATTTGCCCGTAGTAAGGGGATTCGGCGATTCAGTTACCAAACCGGAATTTAGGACAAGTATTAAAGTTAGAGTAGATGAAGTAGAGACTGAGCTGAGTGTTTTGGCTGTCAATGATGATTTTTTGCCTGCTGCATTGCTGATAGGACAAAACTTCACCGAACTACCCTTTGTAATGGTAAAGAAAGATAGTGAGTCGTTGTTTTTCTATCATAAACAGCTGGAAACGCTATTTGATCATTCCAATTCTATTAAATTATTCGTAAAAAGTGACACTACTATAATGAAAGGGGGCTTAGTAGAAGTATTTTGCAAGGAACCTTTTTCAGGGGATATCTATTTTGATGGTAGTACGCGAATGAGCCCCAATCAAGAATACCATTTACATCAGGGGTGTTACAAGATAAGTGATAAAACTGCTATTATATTTGTAACCTCGCTAACTACGGCACCATTAATATTTAAAGCGGATACCTTAATTGCTCGAGTAAACCCTATCACTGAGACTAGAACATTTGCGATAGATACTAAAACTCAGTCTATGGAATTACCACCCCTTGACATTTCAGATATTAAAGTAGGACGAGATATTGATCAGACTACGATTGAAAGACTGCACAATCTCATAAATAAATACAGGTCATGTTTTGCTCAAAATCTCGGTGAGTTAGGCTGCGCCAAAAATTCAAAAATGAATATAGAACTTCACGATAAAGCTCCTATAGTTTATAGACCCTATCGATTATCCTATCACGAAAGACAAAAGGTTAGGGATATAGTAGATGAACTTTTGAACAATGACATTGTTCAAGAGTCGGAGTCCAATTATGCTAGCCCTATTCTAATAGTTAAAAAGAAAAATGGTGAATCTCGATTGTGTGTAGACTACCGTGCTCTTAATAATAAAACAACTAAGGATAAATACCCTTTACCTTTAATCGATGACCAAATTTCTAATTTGAGTGGAAATGAATTCTTTAGTACACTAGATTTAGCCTCAGGCTATTACCAAATACCAATGGCAGAAGAGAGCCGCCACTTAACTGCGTTTGTCACTCCAGATGGCCACTACGAATTTAAGCGTATGCCATTTGGATTGGCAAACGCACCTGCCGTATTTCAAAAGATGATTAACAGATTATTAGGGCAACGTAGATTCGATGCAGTACAGGCTTATATGGACGACCTTCTCATACCATCATGTACAATTGATCAGGGATTCCAAAAACTGGAGGATGTATTTAAGTTAATTCAGGACGCAGGCCTCACCTTGAAATTGTCGAAGTGTCGATTCTTTGATCGAGAAATAGAGTACCTAGGCTATGAAGTTTCAGCCGACGGTATTAAGCCTAGCGAAAGAAAAATTGCAGCGGTAAGAGATTTTCCTGTTCCTTCCAATGCTCACAATCTTCGGCAGTTTCTTGGTCTGGCCAGCTATTTTAGGAGATTCATTAAGTCATTTGGAGAAATAGCTAGACCTCTTACTAAACTGCTTAAAAAAGACGTTCCCTGGCAGTGGACATTAGATCAAGACCATTCGTTTAAGTCATTAAAATCTCGGCTAATTGAGCGTCCCTTGTTGGCCCTTTACGATCCAAATCTTGAGACGGAGTTGCATACGGATGCCAGCTCTTTAGGATTAGGTGGTATTCTCATGCAGTGGCAGTCCAGTCCTAAGGTGCTAAAACCTGTTGCATACTTCAGCAGACAAACCGCGGCAGAAGAAAAATTTTTGCATTCTTTTGAATTGGAAACGTTGGCCGTGGTTTGCTCTTTAAAGAAATTTCGACCATATCTTTTTGGACTCAAGTTCACCGTATTCACCGACTGTAATGCGCTTAGGACCACTTTAACAAAAAGAGATATTATTCCCAGCATAGCTCGCTGGTGGTTTCAGATAAGTGAATTTGACTTTAATATTGAATATCGTCCGGGTTGTCGTATGACGCACGTCGATGCTCTCAGTAGAAATCCATCGCCTAGCACTGATATGGGGAAAACTGTACAAACTATGAACATTACTACAGGTAATTGGATACTCACTTTGCAAATTGCTGACCCTGAATTGCAACGAATTATTAGAATTCTTAAACCTAACACAGATGAAGAAAATACAGAGATAAAACAAAATTATGTAGTCAAAAATCACACCTTATACAGAAAAATCGGTGGAGACTTGCGAATGGTAGTCCCTAAAAGCGCTAGGTGGCAAATTTGCAGGTCTAACCATGACGACATTGGTCACTTTGGATTTTCAAAAACTCTTGAACGCATACAGAGTAACTATTGGTTCCCTAAATTAAGACGTTTTGTCAAAAAGTATGTTGCTGCTTGCATCGAATGCGCTTACAATAAAGATAATGCT
The DNA here is from genome assembly GCA_963576865.1 of Anania hortulata. Taxonomy (NCBI): domain Eukaryota; kingdom Metazoa; phylum Arthropoda; class Insecta; order Lepidoptera; family Crambidae; genus Anania; species Anania hortulata. Next base: position 15,248,922 of record OY756389.1, on the reverse strand, counting down.
AGTAGGACGCGTAAAGGATTTATGTATCCGATTCCAAAGATTGAGAAGCCATTTCATACCCTTCATTTAGACCATTTAGGACCATTCGTAAGGAGTAAATCTGGAAATTGTTATATATTAACTACAGTTGATGCTTTTACAAAGTATCTTTTTGCCAGACCAGTCAAAGACACCAAAACTAAAAATGTCGTCAAGGTTTTAAAATGTTTGTTCGAAGATTTCGGGGTCCCAACTAGAATTATCTCGGACCGGGGAACGGCATTTACATCTGGACAGTTCAAAGAGTTTTGCTGCAATAACGGTATAAAACATGTACTTAACGCTGTTGCTTGTCCCAGGGCGAATGGTCAGGCAGAGCGATTTAATCAAACTATACTAACATCTTTATCCACTCAAAACTTTGGCAAGGATGAACGCATTTGGGACGAGCAATTGGGTAAAGTACAATGGGGTATCAACAATACGATTAACGCCACTACTAAAAAGTGTGCATCAGAACTGTTATTTGGTTTAAAATTAAACGGCACATCAGATAACATATTAACTGTCTCGGATGAGGATGTTTCTCAACCAATCAATACCACTCCTGCAATAAGTGAACATGAGACCTCAGCAATAGAGAATGATCAGGCTACCTTTAGTAACACTCCATCCACATCTTCCGTAGATATTTGTGAACTTCCATCAGGAGTAGGTACCGATCAGGAGATTTCAAACAGACCGCCTGTACTGCCAGCTTTTGACAAAATTAGACATAGAGCATCAATAAATATTAGAGAAAATCAAAAACGAATAAGAGATTCTTACAATTCAACGAGATCCCCTGCTACGTCATATTCAGTAGGTGATTTAGTTAAGGTTACTAAAACTAACTTCTACAATGATGGCAAGAGTAAAAAGTTAATGCCTAAATTTATTGGGCCTTATAAAATATCAAAATGTCTAGGTAATGACCGATATGAGATTGTAAATGTACCAGGTTTTAACAGTAAACGTTACGAATCCGTTGTAGCTGCAGATAGGATGCGACCCTGGATTAATGTCAAAGCATTACAGATAGACAAATCTTCTGGTTCCGAATCAGGTTCTTCATCAGACTCTGACAATATACCTAACAAAGATGATTAAAAAAAAAAGTAAAATTTGTATAAATATGTATGATAACCTGATTGTGTAGTTAGTAAAAACTAAGTTATTTCAGTGCATTGATGTATCCTAAATAATACTGTTAAAATAATGATAAATAGTTTACAAGGACATAGTTTTAAATCATGTATAAATTAACGCACTTAGTTATAAAATAGTATGCTATACTTTGTTTACTTTTATGAACTGATTTAAGGATAACTAATAAATTATGTAATTTATTTAAATAATGAATCATTACTTACCTTGTTTTGTTACACTTCGTGTTGTGATTGGTACGTGCTCCGGAGAAAGCACGTTAGTGGATGGCCGAGTGTTGTGATTCATTGTTTAAAACATTTAAAAATAATAATATTAAAAACAGAAATCTGATTTAAAAACTAAAAGTAATATAATTATAATATTCTTGTATTCAAATTACACCGGATGTTCAAATATTATAGAGTATTTTATTTTACAATAGTATTGGCGGAAGTTGTGTTGGAATATTTTAACCGGAAATCGTATTTTTATTCTATCAGAAAATTAGACTAACGGAAATGGTTGAAAAATATTTAAACCGGAAGTTACATTTAATTTTATTTAGAATATTTTAAAAGGAAATGGTTAAATAATGCTAAAAGTTGTTTACCGGTACTTTCTTGGATAGTCGATTTGAAATTATTCAGTCAGTCGATCTTGTGATTTTGTAAGTGTTGCATCAGATAGTGAGAGTTCTAAGCTTTTTATTGTGAACAGTACGAAGAATAAAGGTTTTGAAACTCTGAAGCCCTGATTTTATTTCACTTGCCAAATTTCTTAGTTCTAGGTCCACGGAAAGTACCCTATAAATTTTGATTCCTTTGAGAGTGTCAAAATATAGGTACGTTTTTTGCAGCATGAACGGCCGATCTTTTTTTAAAGTTAACTTAGAAGTTTTATTTTTTCACAGCTTCAAGAAAGTGTAGGCTTGAGTAACTATATGGTTTTAATTTCAACTCGATACCTCCACGCGTTACCGAGATAAAGGGTCTTGACAGACAGACAGACAGATAACAGAGTGATCCTGTAAGGGTTCCGTTTTTCCTTTTGAGGTACGGAACCCTAAAAACTACATAGTCAACAAACTATATCTTATTAACATATCACAAAATATCAAATTTAATTTACCGATTTTCATTGTCATGACATTTTTGGTAGGTTCATAAAATGTTGATTGTACCTACATGTAAGTTGTAGGTACATGTTTTGTCTATAAGATAGAACTTGAAGCCATATTCATTTACGCACACATCACGTTTCTATCATTGATGCCAAATCCAGAATTTTCTGTTTACAGTAGTGTTCTATATTGAAGAGAAACGTGATAAATACTTGTAACTCTCGATCTCAAATCAAATCTCAATTGTTCTGCCTGCCTAGCATGAACTAAAACACGATATGATATGATATGATATAGCGAAATATCGACTTTAACTTTAAAAATATGATAGATTTAGCCGCCATTTTAATTTTTTATCAAAACAGCGATCATAATATGTGACGGCGATTCAACATGGCGGCTATATCTATCATATTTTTACAGTTGGTGTCGATATTTCGCTTTATCATATCATATCATATCGTGTTTTTAGTGCTCATGCTAGGCAGGCTGGACCTATATCTAATTATAGTAAGCCTAGGCCACCGATAGCTTTATGTCTTTAATAATACAATATTGATTACCATACCAACATACAATGTAATTAAAAACCTCCCCCTTTTTTGAAGGAGAATGTAGGAGTTATTTTAGGAACTACCTATTTATCCGATCCAATAAGAATAATAACAGAGAGTATCTTTGATTCAGAAACCACACATACAAAGAATTAAAAAGTATTTGACTAATGTTTAGAATGGACCTTCAGGGTGGATTATATTTTATTGCGTATAGATAACTGGGCATCTAACTGCTAACCTTCCGAATCCGGGGCAAGTCGCTAGTTAATACTCTGTCAATAGGTTACTATTTGATAATAAGATAGAAGCAATCGTTTTGAGTTTTGTTCTGAGGAGAATACTAAAAGCGATTCCGTCCGTGATGATTCAATGAAACCCATGTAGTTGCATTAAATTTCATTCTTTCACTCGTATTTCTCTGGGGATGTTCTCTAATTACATCCCATGAGAAAGATAGAGTTTAGAACCTGATATTTAGAAAGTGATAACTGTTTATCTGTGTATTGATTAAATAATTTTTATATGACTATCTATTTTTACTCATATAATGTTGAATTATTTCTTATTTCTGTAAATAAAAAAAATGATAAAATAAAATAAAAGTCCTCAGAAGAGGACAGTTGAAATAATTTCAATCTGCGCACTCTAAGCTCGGATTTCTTTTTCGAAATCTTTATACGTACAATAGATCTATAAACAATATCTGTACACAAAGATCTTTGAATGTTTAAAATAATGTACGCTTAATTAATATAAATACTTGAGTTCATTAAATATGCATTATTAACCTAAAATATTTCATGGAAAATAAACATTTGTATGAAATAATTTAACAATAAATAAAAATTACCTGTTATTATTCAAAATGTTACAAACATTATTTTTATATCATAACTTTGCCGTAGTCGGCTAAAATGTTGACGCATTAGTTTACATTAGTACATCTTGACTAAAAAGTCTAAGTACATGGATTCTCAAACACTGGAGAAAATGATTTAGGTAATAAATTTCCACATTTTCACCACGAAGAATCGGTGACAATTCATCATGCCATTTAAATCTTATGTTTCATTACGCTTATGTAAAATTTACATATGATTATAATCCGCCTAAGGGCTTTGCGTAAATTGGTTTAGCTCGACATCCAAGTGTTTGCGTGAAGCACTTTGACTTGTGTAAATGTATTTAAGGGAATAGAAACCAGCGTCGTCATTAAGACGTCATTAACAACTCTCCACGTCTTTAGCAGGATTTCCTACCGCGCACTGATAATAATAATTTAACTTAACCTCCTCAAACCAAACGTCCCCATATGGGTACATACAACGCCATCTAGGAAAACGATGAAATTACCAGACCTAGCCTATTGTTGTTGGTTCTTTGGTGATTTTTGGATACTACGATAGATGGCACTACCACTCGTAAACAAAATAATTCGCTAGGTGTCGCCATTATTATTTTGACTGTGTTAGAAGACGAGCTTACGAAAAAAAATCAATTTCGGCGCACCTGCTGATAGTAAGTACTAAATTCGTATGATATTTGTTTTTTTACATACAAACTGATCATTGTTTCGCGTTTTTCATTAGTTTTAGTGTCTGTCTGGACTAAAATAGTTATCATTCTAGTTATATCGAGTCTCACAAACCTACTCAAACGTGTTTGTCCCCTTTTGGGGACAGTGGGTTTCTGTGTTACTAAAATACTAAAAATCCCTTATATTTTCAAAATGGTTTTTGATAGCCTATTTCACAACTTTACTTGTGTTATATGTACTTTTTGGGTAAATTTTGTATGCAGAATAATTGTAATGTGTTTTTTTTTTAGAATAGGCTTTGGTAGATGCTGTGGGCGAGACTATCAACGGCGACTTTATGTCTACTATATTAAAAGTATGACTTTGTGGAGGGTCCACCGTACACTCCTGAAGCTACAGGTGACAGTAATAGCAAGAGTTCAGAAAACACCTCAGAAAAGAAAGACAACGGTGATATTTTAGGATCCATTAGTTAGTCCTCACAGACTCGGCCTATACTGGTTCGTACCTCTTTGCAGCGACGTTTGTTTTGAAAAATACAAACGTTTTTGAGCCATTTCCACCTGTCCCTGCTTCATAGAGCTAGAGAGATTGGTAATATACTTACCACTATATGATTATTTATCACGGTCCATTCCTGATGATATTTACGAGCGAATTGCATTCTATAGCAATCAGAATTACCTAGCTAAAACTGGTTCTGGTTTGAATACTTCCGAAAAGGAAATCAGTAGGTATTTTCTTTGGGAAAACTACAATAGTGTCTTACCTACGATTCCCTAGAATCAGGGTGTACCTCCTGGGAAACTGTAGCTATTGCAGATAGGATGGTAGCTATTTCAGATAGGATGGCTAGAGACCGGTATTTCAATCTGAGAGCATCTTTGAAGATGGTAACTGATCCAGATGTTCCAGATTCAGAAAAGAAAAAAACTAAATTCTGAAAGGTCCAACCACTGATATTCGGCAATGGCAGTATGATAATTTATAAAACACCAAACATCTGTATCGGAAAGCAGACTATGAGTTTGTAGCAGAAAGCAAAGGAGATCCACCTCTTGGTGATTCCATCATGATTGCAAGACAAATCAAGGTGGACAGAACAGAGCATCCAAGTGATTTTATGAGGACTAAAAAGATAGATCACATTCCTCTAATTCTTGAATCCCACAACTGATGCAGATTACCGGGATGCAGGTCTACTAAGGCTAGACATCAATGCCCATTTTGTAAGGTGATTTTATGCATGATGACTGGACGAAATTGTTACAAACAATATCACTAAGATTAAAAGCAATGTTATTTGAGTTATTGATTTAACTTTTAACGAAAAAGTTTCTATTTTTTCGTTAAAATTGAAAATAAAGGCAACTACTAAAATAGGAAATTTCATGTACTTTTTATTTCACCAAGACCCAATGTCCCCTATAAGATACATCGTGGAAAACCATTTTCCAGCAATTTTTCCTATTCTTGTTAGTCTTACCTTTCTAAAAATATATAATATGTCCATATTGACTTAAATTTCCATGAAATATTTTCAAAAAATGGCTTGGGACTGAGGAGGATAAACAACTTAAATGCCTGTCGCATTAATCATAGGGAATGGTACCAACATAAAGTACCCCATATAAACAATTATATGTAAATGGGATCCGGAGACAAAAGCTAACAAATGAAAAAGCCACCATTTATACAGGGTAACCGAGTAACCCTCATATTTTTATGTAGGCGCCCGAGTCACCCGCAAAATATCAAACACGCCTTAAAGAGATAAAGAATATAACTCACGCGTTTGTTGAAGTGTTCCCTGTGGCAATGTCCTCTTTTTATCGCCCCATATATTCGTGTAGTTGCTGATCTCGTTCCATCGTAAGATATTCGGTAGGATGTTTCGTAGATGGCATTGCTCCGGAATTGAACACAGGAAATTAACTGGAAGCTCGGTGTTAATCTGAGGAAGCAATATACAGCTGGAGCCTGAAGTCGTCTTTTTAATTGCTGCAAAACTAAGTCAGCTAGGTACGATAGATTATTTCCGAAGCATTTTAACGTTGAGATTATAATTGATTACTTTCAGTATCAGGATATTGATATTTGTATATCATGTTTCCGACTATGTTAGAGTGGAGTCATTATTAAACTCTTGCGTTTCTAAACTTTTTTTAAAAATTGCCTTGTGACTTCTGCAATACATAATTTTGAATTTCAATTAGGCATAAAGATATTTATTCAGTATTAGGCCCTCTTTCGGGCACTTATATATATCCCAAAATATAGCTTTGCCCTACCACCACTTCGGGACTAAATATCGGCTGGTGATGAGAAGAAACGGCGTAACTAACTCAGTCACGTTTATCAGCCTATTTTACATGAAATACAGTTATATGACATATAGTAAGTGCGAGCTAAGCAGGTTAAGTCCATGCACTATTGTCGTTTAAATAATCGTCCACTTTATAATATCCTCTTTTCATAAAGATTTTTTCAATGTGAATTTTGAACTTATGAACAGGTAGTTCAACAAGAGCCTGTGGTACTTTCTTGAAAAATTTACTATATTTCCCCGATAATAAATTACCACCTTTGTGTAGTTGAAGCTCGGAACGGCAAGTTTATTTTTATTTCGGGTGTTAAGTATAATGATGAAAATCATTCTAGATCACCCTAGACGTATTGACTACAGGGTAAAAGATAACTTTGATAACAAAACCCAGGAGGGTTCTGTTACTTCCTCTTAAGGAGTAAAACCTGGTATGATTTAATGTGATATACTGCCTCTGACTACGACTTCCTTCCTCTGCATAGATTTCGGATTAAGGAGAAATAAATAATCATCCAACGGCGACACAAAAACGGGGCAAAAAATATTATTATTTTATGAGTTAAGCAAGATCAAAATCTAATAACTGTGTGACCAGACCAGTGAAATTTCTGAGTCCAGTCGGTATGAATTTGTTACTAATAAACATGGAGCCAAAGATTTTTGATGCTGTGTTTATTGACAAGAGATACCCAATACGCGCGCAAAATTTGAAGCAACTAAATTGGACCCGCAGAAGGCTCCAAACGCCTGACAACTCCGTAGTGTTAAATGTCAAACCGCTCGGAACGCGTCTCTTGGAAAAAAATATATTGACGAGATGTGCTATTAAATGGTGTCAATACACATTGGATAAATATAAAAACTGTGATAACTTTACTTTTCACTTACAAGCTATCAATATTATTTAGTATTTTGACCATAAAAGCTAATAAAATTAATCGATTTATTTTACATTATGTAAAAGGTTAGTGTTGCCAGTTAAGGAAATTATTTTCCCATTTTATTTTTACATTATTGTCCCTATTGATTAATTTTAAAAGTACTACCTGATATTTTTGTCTGTGATAAGTAGGTGCAGTGTAATTTAAATATACATACTTGAAAATATATTAGTTTAAAGTTGAAAAGTTTAAATGAACATCACTTGTTAAAATCAAAACATTCACATCTTTTTGTTTTAAGGATTCCACAACAGTAAAATAGTAAAATAATATTTACGTCGTGCACATGACAATCTAGATGTAGGCATTGTTTTTATTTAATTTTCCCCAAATTTGGGGAGAACTATGACTATGAGCAACCCTCTTTTATAGTGGTGTGCGTGTGTCTCTGTGTAAACGAACTTTACGTTGCTTCAAATTTAGAATCGCCGTAGGTACCGAATTATGCTTTTATGGTATTCTATGCATGGAGCACATACCCTAACAGTAGAAATGTCAAATGATTTGTTCGACGAAATTTTTCGCCATTTTTAAATCTCTATAGATCTATTGTATGGGTGAGAGTTGACAGGACTTGTCATTTCATATTAAATGTAAGTGAAAATCACTTACTAGTTTCGGAGAAAGATATTTCGTATTGCTGCTCTATAGGGTATATACTCGATGCTAATAAATAACAAACATAGTACACTTTTTCAAGATTATGATATTAGTAAAATCTCTATTATATAAAAAGACAAGTCCTGACTCACTCATTCATTCACTGACTGACTCATCAACGCCCAGCCCAAACCCTTGAATCTATAATGATGAAACTTTGCACCGAGGTTCCTTTAACAATTCCTTTTTAACATAGACAAGGAGTAAGAACGGATTTTTGGTAATTAAACCTCTAAGGGGGTAAAAATGACGATTACAGTTTGTATGAAAGTTCGACATTTCTGAAGTTAGAAAGATTTAAATCAGTATTTATGCTACTCTTTGTAAATAAAAAATACTGTTTTCGGAGTTTTTAGGGAAATGTTTCCCAAAGGGGGTCAAATTAAGTGGGAAAATTTGTATGGGAAAATATTTTTCAGGCTGCGTGGGTACCGACATCCTGTTAATTTCTACTATCAACTAGCTTACTTTTGTTCCGAATAAGATGGTTAGAAAGGGACCGTATTTACTTAGTAATGGTGATCCACCTTGGACTTCATCATCATTGAAGTCGTGCTTAAACCTTAGTCACAATTAAAGCAAACCTAAATAAAATAGTTTGGTGTAGGAATATATTGTTGTTTCTTCCGAAAAACCCACTGACATTACTAAGACACGTTAGTTAACGAATTTCTGTGACAAACTAAATTACACGCGTGCGAAGCCGCGGGGAACAGCTAGCATTAAATACATTTGTACCTACATACACACAATAGTACTATCAATCAGTGTCATTCCATATTATAGTAAATGTTCCATTAGTAACAACTCGGAACAGAAAATATATAAAAAAGAGCTGGTAAAATAAAAAATAGAAGCTTTTCGATCTTTAGTGGTTTTGTAAAGAAGATACTTGATCTTTTTTAAGGTAAAAAGGGTATGAAATAGCTAGTTTCGTAGATTGTACAGGTGATATTTTTTAATAAATGAAAGTATAGTAATCATATAAGAGTATATGTGAATTCTTTCACCAGTTTCTAATTTAACTTGGCAACTTTATAAGCAGTTCCATTATCGTATTAAATTCGATTTATACTTCGTAGTATTTTGAAATTTGCAATTGCGAGATGCAGCTTACATAACATTTCAGAAGAGAATCGCTTTGCGTTCATTTCGTAACCTTTCAACGCCAATGTTTTCTGCGATCGTTTGGATGCTGCTTTACTTTGCTGTCACAGCCATTGTGCGATTTTGTAACATCAGCCGTGATCGGGGTCGACGAGTCTTTTTTTGGATTTGTGTCACCCACAGCAATAGATAAACATATTTTAATTTGTTTAAAGCTTTAAAATACTTTTGTCTATTATCACACAAGTACACAACACATTTACTAAGTAGTAGGTAGGTTGCGATACTAGCAGAATTGACTATACTACTACAGTTACAAATATCAAAAATTGAACCTTTCATTTTCATCATGAAACTCCATGTTATTTGAAAATCGGAACTTTCAGCCCCGTCCGGGGAGGACCTACCTACATAACCTATTTTAGGACCTGGGTAGATATTTAATTTACAGTTCTTCTAAGGGCGTTAAAACGATCTTATTTGGTCTCTATCAAACTAAATATAGGTACAGAATATTATTTAAAAGCATTGGTAACAGCCAAAACTGCCGAGCCGTTATCAAATGATGCTCCCTCTGAGGCAAATTATTTTTATTTACTTATACAGCACCATATCTGGACCCATCCCCGTTAAGGGGGTTTATAGGGAACTAATTTCATCCCATCATAGTATCCCAAAATTGACCGTTATGGAGATAATTTCATTATTTATTTAAAAATTAATTGAAGTAAAAGATAATTAATCAATTTTTTACTTTTAGATAGAACATATCCTAGACTTCAATTTTTATGTAATAAATAACATTAATCATTAAAAAATTATTGTATTTATTAATTATAGTGTTTTAGCTATCCAATTAGGTATAATGATCATTGATATGTTTAGGATTCTCCAAATGATTGACCTAACAATAACATTAAATGACAGACAATAAGGTCAAGAAGGCGAATTCCGGGAATGGGGTATTTTTTACCTACCCATTACAATACTATCAAAATATTTTTTTTGAGGAATTGTGTGTTTCATGTCGGTTAGTGCGGGTGAGATTTGATAATGCTAATCACTTTAGAATTTTGGTGTTTTTTTTCCCTTTTGAGATATTACCTGGCTTTTTTGACCCAGGTACTGTTTCGCTTTCGTTACTGGTTCAAAAATTTTACTATGTATCCTACTGTTATTCCTACAACTTTTCAGATAGTTTATTTTATGGATAAGAAATAATCATTTTAATATGGTAAATCTAAAATTTGTCAAGAAGTTTAATTAAATATCCTACTTTGCTCAAATACATTTTTAAGTGGCATAACTCAATATTTTCTCTAAAATTTAAGTAATTACCTCAAAAACCGGCTTATTTTGGAATAGGCTATAATCAGACCAAGTTAGTTGGAAATAGTCTCCTCTATATCTTAACGGGAATAGGTCGAATTACCAGTCAGCCTGTATAGCTAGATAAATTTTATTCTTACCTTTCAACAATAGCAGGAAGTTTAAAAAAATAAAGCTCTGGTTTAAAAGAAACCGAGTTCAAGCAGTCGTATACTAAGCCCCTAATACACCCCTGGATTAAAAAAGAATCACGAAATAGTATCTATGGCTATTGTAATTGCTTACTTAAAATATATTTTATTATATATATATAGCACGGAGATGCTTGTGATAAATGCCACTAAATATGGTTAGAATGGTCAGTTTCTTTTACTTTTTATTAATATTAAAAATATTTTATTTTAGATGATAACTCATTAGAGGTTATAATGGATAACTCATTCAAAAAATAAAACGATTCCTTAAACTATCATAGTGTATTTTTTGTAACCTACAAGTTTGTTCACACTATCTTACAACGTGTAACCCCATGAAGGCACTATAAATAAGGTGAGTGCAAAATTGATATGATATCGGGCCCTTTTTACCGTTCATTGGCACGTATAGCTTCGTTTAGAGAACAATCTTTTAATATTTTAGCAAGCACCCACCTGCCGTCTATCAATATTATATTAGGCTCTGATGAATATCCGCATGTATAATTCATTGCAGTCAAGTTTTTCGTGCTAAAAGTCCGTTACGTCAAATATACTAAAAGCCATTAAACACACACGCACGGCATGCTGCCCACTTTCTTTCACCTTGGTGCTATTTGCATAAGAAACTGTAATGTGAACATAATCATCCTTTAATATGATCCCTTTTAAACAGATCTGATAATATTTGAACCTTTTACCAAATGGCTTTGCCTTGATGTCTTTATAGACAGATTTTAAGTGGCTTTTATAACGTAAGGCGGCTCGGAAAAGACTTTTATTTTCGACTTATACCGGCAATTGAAGTAAATTATTATTTATTACCTATGCTGTTTGTTTTAACAAGCTTAGATTAGACTTGCGTTAGTAGTTTCAGATAACAACGGTTTCCTTAGGACTCCTTATTATTCCGGGTTCAGTTGTCGCTTTCGGGTAACTAAATAAAGTAATTTATCAAAATAAAAACTAACTCTAAAAATCGCTGATTAGGTATGTTTATTGTTAATTTTATTTAGCTTTATGGTTTCAACCTCGGTTTTTATTGTATGTTTTGATAAATCAATTGATGACTGATGACAAATCAGCCGCTAAGATAGATAAGTATGCTATGCACGCGTATGAGTAGGTAAGTGATGCTACCAAAATATGTACGAAAGGATGTAAGTGGGTAAGAGGCTCATATTACATTAGATTGGCTATTTTATAGCCATAATGACCTATGCTCTTTACTAGGTTCGCGTGGTAACCCTTCTCTCTATCACTGTCTTGCTTGCTCAAACTAGATTTTGTCATACCTTACCTAAACCTCAAAACCGGACATTAGTAACTTTATATCATATAAGTTGCCTTTGGATTATATAAACAATCCCAGTCGACTCTGAGGGTTGCTAAACACATAAGCGGGTCGGCAGTAGGTATTTGTCAAACAACAAATCGGACCCGAAGCAATTGCTGCACTTGTCCGACTTCGATCGGCTTGTACCGATTAGGTAGTTCAATTGGGTCGACACATCATTCGATTCGGCAGTCTTTGTGAAATGAAAAATTGGGTAGTTACTATGATTTGATTATGTGCATAATATTCGATTTTACCGCTTGGTTTTGCCAATTAAGGCCGGCCTGCTTATATTGTGTGTAGCAACCCTGTTAATTGATGGCGGAATCAGGGCTGTGACTTATGTGGAGATGGATGGCGTTGGACGAGAGTGTTTGGTTAGGACCGCGGGGACAGGCAAAGAGCCAAAAACTTGCCTCTGCTAAATGAACAACGTACTTTTGTTGAAAAAAATCTTTGTTTGTTATGATAAGGGCGAGTACTTTTGTTACATTGTTCTGCCAAAAGCATACGATTATTCCGTAATCTTAAATAATAAATAAATATTTTTTAGTTTAGAAGCGCCTCCAATATACCTTAATTAATGTGCGAATTTTAATAATGTCACACACAGTACAATAGATAAAGGTGAAGTTGGTGATCAGCAGATAACTGGCGTTTAGACTCTTAAGATTGATTCCTCTTGATGAAGTCTTGTCACTAAAAAGACATATAAAATAAATATATAAATATTAGACAACTTCATATACATTGCTCTAGTCCTATGATAAGTAGGTAGCTTATATGTTAAAGAAATCAGAAACAATGACGGTAGGTACCACAACACCCAGACTCTGGACAATATAGAAAAGTTATTTTTCCACTTTGACCGAGCGGAGTCGATCCCAGGACCTCAGAGATAGCGACACCACGTCTGGTATGCTCGCGTCTCGGCTATACGGAGGGTCGAAAGTGTAAATATAAAGTAAACCTTTATTCAAAACACCTTTAAAAACTGGCCAAGTGTCTGGCCACGCGCAATGTAGGGATCCGTAGTTGCCCTTCACAATATGCTGTATTTTCTACCTTCATGCATACAATTTCATGTATACTTCTTCTTCATGTAACTTGTTCTTTCTGCTCCAACTAACTTTTCTGCTCCAATAGGTACCTACATTATTTAAGTTAACTCGGTAACTTTTATTTTAACGTCGTTATATATACACTACAGTCGTGAATCACATTTCTTAATGCAACCATTTAGATAGTGGGGGGACACCTGTGACCTGACGCTAAAAGAGTACATTTTACAGCTTATTATTACGCAAACGGATCCCTGAATCGAAAAACCAACCCACAATATTTGGAAACGACGTACCAAACAACACCCCACGATATGGGATATACGTAAAAAAATACTTCCCACTGTACTTGCAGGCACCCTAAAAATTTATTTTTTAAGATTCTATTCGCCGGCGTTACAAGTAGGTATATATACCCATGCGAAACTATGGCTTTCTAGTACACAGAGTTTAGCTGCGGACAGACAGAAAGATAGACAGACGGACGGATGTGGCGAAACTATAAGGGTGCCGTGTTGACTAAGGAACCCTAAACCCTACAGTAGTATTTATTACGTTAAACGTCGGGTATTTCTGGAGTCGGTGCCTGCCAATGATAGCTTGAATGTTTTTGTTTATTCATTATTACTAGCTGTGTTTAAATTAAATTAGTTATTTATTATATGTAGCTACCTTGCAAACGCTTGCGCCTTGGCAAACGTAGTGTAGGACGCCCCCCGGTCTATGGACTGATGACCTTTGGAAGATGGCTGGTAGTGGCTGGATAAAAAAAGCTTGAGGTCGTGCTCCTTAAAGCTCTTTGAGCTTACTACCAGCAATTGACTGCAATAGGCTGACATGATGAAGTACCCACCTACTGTAATTCATTTGTTATAGATTGTGAAAGAAAAATTAAGATTTTTATTATTTGTTATTATTATATTTGTACGCTCTAGTTCACGGGTCAAAAGTGATACGGTCATTTATAAGGCTTTTATTAATTTCTAAATAAAATCAATCTAAGTATTTTATATCAACTTTTAAACATTTGCAAGTAAGCTTACAGAAAGCACTATCGAGCATTCTATGAAACTTTACGTTGGTTCATAAATTCCACAGGTTTTATCGGCAACGATCATCAAAAACAGCTCGGCCCAGTAAAATATTGCTCAAACTGTAATTAGGGGTTATTAACGTGAAATATAGTTAAACAATGGATCATTTGTACAGTTTTTATACCCGTGGGGAGGGAAACACTTTCTGCGTAATAGCTAAATCAATTCTAAAACTATTGATCGCAATAAAAAAGGGAGAATGCAGCTTACTTACTTAAGATTAGATCTTGAATAAATTTTAACAACTATACCTAAGTACAGGGTGGCCAACGACGGGTTGATCAGAGTCACCTCCACGTGCGGCGGGGTGTTACTAATTACACTCACGGTTACGATCGGGTGTAAGGAGTAACATCCTCCCTGGTTCATCCTGGGCAACGGGGGTTAGTAATTTCCTTCGGGGATTGCTAGCTCACGGCTAAAACGGGGGATGAGCGAGGCGCTCCCGGCGGGCTAGGGCAGCCCGTTTGTGGATGCGCCTTCGCGAAGGCGGCACGTGTGGGGGGTGAAGACTCCCTGCTCGTGCGGCCTAGACGGTGGCCGCGGGGTCCTGACCCTGCGGTTGGTGGAAGTCTCTCGCTTCCCAGTATGGTTCAAGCTATACTGGGCGACGAGAGGGCGTGAGACGTAGGCGGCCTTTTGTGGCGGCACCGTTTCGTCGCAAAGGGTGGCCGCGGATCGGGCTAGGAAGGATAACTCCTTGCTAACCTGATCCGAAGTCGGGAGAGGGGGAAGGCGTTTCGCCGAACTCAACTTCTACCCTCTAGTAGGCTAGTGAGCGTAGGGCGGGGGCCCCCTGCTCACATTGCACAGCCTACGAGTGGGGGGTGATCCGTCGTGTACAGGATCACCCAAACCTTATGCCTGAGGCCCGGCATAGTAGCCGTACGTAGGCGATGCATGGATAGCTTTCCAGAACACGGGTACCCATGTATTGCATGCATACGTTAGTGTGGTACACCGCAGGTTTTTTAGTGAGTGATACCTCGTCGGGGAACAGTTGCGAAAGCCACTGTTCTCTGTCAAGGGAGTCCTACATAACCTATGGCTGCCCCCGTGGCGGTAGGTATGCGAAATGCATTTTTCCGGCGACAAAAAAAAGGGTGGCCAACGACGAACCATGCAGTTTGTTTTTGAAAAAAAATAATAATAATACGTTATTTAAGCTTGATGTAATTTATTACATTTTCTCTTTACATTTGCGCATATTTCCGCCGCTATCCCAGTGACTAAAATTCCGGGGCTTCCATTGTCCCGAAGATTATAGTTCCTAAGTTATCTAAACTTGATATGGGAATAGACGCAGGTCTTTCTTTAAAATTGTCAGTAGAGAAAACCTCTTAAAACTCAGAAGTAGAAGAAGCTGCCTGGTAGACAGTGCCGGATCATCGGCTACATTTTCATGAACCCTTCCAATATTCTGCTCTAAAGGAGCTTTTCTGGCACTACCAGTAACTGGTTTATCTGTTACAATGCCATGCTGCTCAATCTTTACCAAATAAGAAATTGTTTGACATGAAGGTAGTGGTTATTACAAAAAAAAAATGGCGCAATTTACTCAACGGTTACGTTGAGTAAATTGCGCAAGAGAAGATTGCGTAGTAAGTTCTAATAGCACGTTTTTCAAGCAAAAAAACACTTTTTAATACATTTGCCGCCTCTACATAAAATACCTATTACTAAACTGTCAAATTTGGAGCCTAAACAAAACAGTGGCCTGGGATAGATAGCCTGCTGGACATAAATCTCGGCTATTCGTTTTAATTATTTGCATATAATATATCATTGATCTTTCATGTTAGACTTATACAAATAGATTTATAATGTGGCTACAATTGTTTATTATTTGTAAGGTAATTCAACTAGCTTTTGCCGTAACCTTTAACATTGCATAGAATTCCGTACGCATTAGAGGATTTTTTGGTAACAGACTAGGGATTACATTAAGATTTGTGTTCTTATAATTTACCTAAATTATAAGAACACAAATCTTAATGTTTAAAAAAATTGACTACCATTACCATTATAATATTTTAAAAGGCCCCGTATTTTTCCCGGAAGCTACGCTGTTTACTGAAAGCAAGGTTTCTATTTTGGTTTCCGTTCTCGTCACAAGAATGAACAATAAAGCTCTCCTTATTTCAAACGAAAAGCCTGCTATGCAGACGGGACCAAAATGGAATGAAAAAATGAATTTACGTGAATGCCGGCCTGCCGCCACGGGACCTTGTTGAAAACTATCTTACTTTTTTATGGATTCACTAATAAGAATAGGTATTTGAATATTTTATTGAATTAAGGAAATAATGTAAAACATTCAAGCGAATTCTAAACTATAAAGATTCAGTTCAATAGGAATTATAGTTTAGAATTCGCTTGAATTCTAAACTATAAGTCCTATTGAACTGAATCTTTACAAATAACAGAACCATATCGATCTTTGGTCTAGATTTTAGGTATTTTTGTAGAGTGAAGTTTAATATTTTTTCTTTCTTACGATACACCTTATAAATGAGTTATTCTGCTAATTAGTTTCTCGCACGTATATAAATATTGGAACGTTGGAAATACCAATCCACGATAACTACATCAAATACGAGTAGTAGCCTTCGTGTTACCGAGTCTGTCGCGTGTAAAGCAGCATTGGTTCTATGTATAAACATGCATGATTCCCAAAACCGATAAGAGAAAATGAAAATTGAAAATAACCGTGTAAATCTAAACACATTTTATTGCTTCGATAACGTACGAACGTATTCTCCAAAGCGATACTTCGTAACGAACAATTGATAATGTTGAGCCCAGCGGTTTTGTTTACCGGTAAGGAGTTTGTATAAAATTTCCGGTTTGATGATACTTGTAACTTGAGACAACCGATCACTCGGCCTCAAAACTTTTAACTCCTTTCACATCCCATCCGGTCGGCTAAATCTTTCTTTTGAAGTTTTGACAAGATCCTTGTTTGAAAAGGTCCTTGTTAACTTTAAATATGAAACATAATGTTAAATTGGTAATTTTTATGTACATTGCATTATTTTAAGTGTTTTAAAACGCACGCACTAGGTACAAGTAGCCATTATATGTTGTTGCTTAATCCTGTTTTCGATTTAACTTTTTATGTCTACAGCTATCACAATAGTATCCCTCGTTTCTGAAATTTATTGTAATTTAGCTCCGGCACAAGAGCTAGACTTGCAAAAAATTTTAGAGCTAGCACAACAGCAAAGTTTAAATAAAGACCGTGAAGATAAGGATGACAGATATGAAAGTGATTCCCGCCAAGAGGACAAAAATCATTATGGGTCCTTAAAAAGTCAAGAAATCGCGGAATTAGTAAATAAGGCCACCCAGGATAGGAAATGGCGAAATAAGAAATACGATGACACCGACTCTGATGAAAGAAAAATTAAATCCAGTCAAAAACACAGAAATAGAGTCAATACTGATAAAGGCCAGTATTATTATGATCTAATTAAAGAATTGAATGAAAACAACTTAAATGATGGTCTACTTCACGGTTATCAGTCGAATGTTAAAAATACAGATAAATATGAAGATGTCGACGAGCACTTTAAACACAGTCATTATAATCAAGAATCATTGGAACAACTACTGTCACAGAACGTTCTAAACAAAAAATATCAACGTAAACCTAGGTACAGAGTCAAACTTAGTAATTTGGCTGGATCATTAGAGTCAAAAAGCGACAGAACGGAAGATCGCAACAATCTTGATGCTTATTTAAAGTTGTCAAATGTTATGAATAGAGATAAATATAAAGATGTCGATGAAGTCGATGATAGCTATAAGCACAGCCGTTACAATCAGGAAGCATTGGAACAACTGTTATCACAAAATGTTCTAGACAAAAAAATACAAAGTAAACCCAGATACAGGCTTAAACCCAACACTTTGGTTGGATCATTGGAGTCAAAAAGCGACAGGACTGAAGATCGTAACAATCTTGGTGCTTATTCAAAGGTGTATGTTATATTAAATCCAAAAGCAATAGCAAAAAGTGCTAACAAGGACAAACTCAATAACTTGTGAGTTATGAGTAAAAATAAATATTTAAGCTTTTTACGTGGCTGTGATACAAAATATTCTCTTATGTTTAAGGTTGGCAAATATTTTGTCTTTGACATCTTCATCTTATGGATCAGAAAAAGGAAATAAGGAATATCGTTACAAAGGATTCCCTGTACTGCCAGAATTATTGGCAAGGCGAAGGGCGTCTAGAGAAAGTAAGTAATTAAGTTAAGCCTATGTCTCACTGCAGGGTACAGGCCTCACCTCAATCATGAGGTGGTTTTGGCCATATTCCATCACGTGGGCCTAGTGCTGATTGTTTCATTACCTTTGAAAACACATTTTAGTTGGCTTTTTTAATTTAAATATGTATTCCGCAATACTTGCAAAGTAATTTGTTGAAAGTAATACATCGAGATAAATTATTATGAAAGTGAGTAATAATAGTTTATACTAAGTATTAATAATATCGATGCATATACAATAAATCGCAAACGTCTCTGGCACGTAAAAGATAGTTCCTTTTTTCGGTTTGTTTTCCTGCTTCAACGTAGTTTAGTACCTACGCTACGTGGTTCGCTCCAAAGATCACTAGTACTTGTATGCTCGCCTTTAAAAATTTATTACTTTTTTATTATCACTATTATTATTTTTTTATGGCAATTTATTGATTTAATTTATTTTTAATTTTTCATGTTTTCACCGAAGTTGTCTGTATAAATAGCCCAGGGCCCCCGCAGAATACCAGTGTCGCGGCAGCTATTTCTAGCTGCCACGACTTATACTGAGCGGGGGACCCTTTTTGGCACATTTCTATCTTTATTTATATTCATAATGTCATATGATGTGTTTTTTTTTGTGCTAAATAAATAAATTTATTCTTATTCTTATTCTTCTTAAAAATATTTATTTCTGTATGATAATAAATATGTGTACCTCTCTTAGATGAATTTACATATCTAACTTGTGCGGAAGGCCTATCTTATTTTATTTATTTACTAGCTGTCCCGGCGAACTTCGTAGCACCTGTTCATACTTTTTTTTTAAAATTTCGATGTTTTTATAGTTGTTCTGCTATTTGGGGCGGAGACAAATCCAAAAAACCAAACATTATAAAAATCGGTCCAGCCGTTCTCGAGTTATAAATGGTCTCACTAACCTAACTTTGTTTTATTATATAGATTTATGATTTTAGGCGTAGTCTTTTTAAAAAATTGTTTTACGGAGAGCAAATGAGCAATTTCATATTTATGTTAGTATATGTATAAAGTGTAATTGAAATAATGCAAAACCTGCAACCACTTTAATTCAGGGGCAAAATCGTATTCCTAAAAAAATTTTTCATTTCACTATACTTACATAAAAAAAATTGGTATATTTGATCACCAGAATGAGCCACTAAAGGTTTTGCGTTATTTCAATAGGCTAGTTTCCTGGGACAAAAAAAGATTATTCTATATAGTCTGTCAGCTAGATTATCAGAAAATATTGGTCCCATATTTTATCTTTTGTCAATCAAACAAAAAATAGCAAAGATAAAGCGCATCAAAGTGAGCATGTGACTTAACGCCTTGCTAAAAAGTGTCGCAAGGCGTGACGTTGCGCGGAACTTTAACGGGCTTAATTCATAATTTTTTGTTTGATAGAGAAAAGAAAAAATACGTGTCCAATTTCTTCTGTTAATCTAACTGACGGGCTAATTGAATTTTTTAGGAAACTAGCCCATTAGACCTTGTATGGAAATGGCTCATGGTATAATGGCATAACTCAAAATGATTTGGTAATTGGGTAAACTGGACTGTATCCATACGAGGTCCAAAATGTAACAAGGCCTCAAGAATCTGTTCAATAAAATATATTTTTTGTGTTCGACATGAAAGATTCGGTGGAAGAAGAATCAAGGCCGAAGCGGATAAGGAGCGAACGCGGCAACAGTGGCGGTGGCGGCGGTGGAGGTGGAGGTGGCCGCACCCCCATACCCTACATCAGGCACCGCGGAGACATCTACGAGAGAGACAACTAGTTCACACACACAAAATAAAGTAGTTTTCTTACAAAATGTTTCTTTTTACATTTCTAATGAGTTCTAATTACAACAAAAAAAAGGTTTTGCCGGGCTCAAAGTATGCCCTGGATTATTTGGTCATTATTTGATTATAATTTGGTCTCAGAGTCTCGGAATAAATAAAACTCAAAAAATCTTTTAATGTTTTTACTAATACATCATTATTCTCTTCTATAAGTAATAATTTATTTTACGAGTATATCACAGTCATCACTTTAGTAAGTGCATTAGCATAATTTAATATTTTTTAATTAGCTCAGTATTGACTAGTACACATATAATCTTGTATAAAAACGAATAAAAATGCACTTAGACATTCTTGACTAGATGAACGTGCATTATCTCCTAGTAACGTGATTATTAATTAGGTAAAATGTATTTCGTGTTTCTATCCGGTGTAAGTATTTAAAGAGTAGGTACTTAGTAAAAATCGTGAGTAGAATATAAATGTTTTATGTGTACTTCTAAAGTACTTATACATTGTTCTATTACAGTAGGCTACAACTTTTGATGATTAACAAAATTTAACTTACGTAGTCTTAGCATAGATACCTCTAAAATGGTTTTCCAAATTGATTATTATCTAGTCAACAGCTTTCGCTCGAATTTTCAGTTTCGAGAATACTTCTTTTGAGCGTGATAATATTTATTTAATGCATCATACATAAGCATTATTATTAGTGTTAATCATTTTCTTAAACATATCACACTATTTAATAGCTGGAATTTTAATTAAAGAGAAATATGTCATATTCACTTCATTTTTATGAACAATTCACTTCCCAATAAATCAGGCGCATGGGTACGACTTTATGTCATTATAGTTGAAGGTAGTGTCATACTTCGCCACATTAATTTCATGTTTTTGTCGAAGTTACCGATTTTAACCTTTAAACAATGACTGAATGTGTCTATTTTTCTCTTTAATTAAAATCAAAGTGTGTTAGAGCGACAGTGATAAGTTATAATTATTTACACTTCTCGTACAGGTACTTGTGACTTATTGTTCTCTGGCGTTATAAGTATATTATAGAGCCAACTCAATATATAAATAGATAGCTTTTAACTTAAAAATAACAAGTTCTGTATTATTAATTTATTTACCAAGTATCAAGTAACTTAGCTAATTTACAAGTTTGATTGAAGAAGCTCAATTCATGTCACTTAGAGGAAAATAAGATACGAGACGTTGAAAATAAGGTAGGTACTTGTCGGAGTTACACAACGGCCCAGACGTGTGAGAGTGGGCGACACTTTTTAATAACCCAAAGCTACTAAGAAGCTTGTTTTTTGCAATTGGATTAACTTAACTGTCATTCAACAATTTAAAACCTTGCTAAGCTTTAAAATATCATCGGTAAGTAATTTAAAGGCGATCACATACAATAAGATCGTAATCAAACAATAGCTGCTGTGGTTGGTTTAGTGTCTACAAAGCAATAAATTAGATAAATATTTGATTACCTATGCAGATGCTTCCCTTTTGGTACGTGGAATGTGCCTATATAATATGCTATGTAAGTACACTTACACTCGTACTAAATATGCGCATTAGGTGAAAAATTGCTGTCAATTTGTCATAGGTGGCTACTACCTATGACAAATTACTACGTGGTACATACGTTATGATGTAAGCCTTACTACAAAAAACACAATGTTCAAGACTCATTGTTAATATACGCAGACGATAGTTCACTTAAACAGTATCAAGTAGTTCGGACTGTGTATGCGACATCGGATTCCATCCAAGCTAGGCGTTGAGAATGCATCTTTTGGTAGTCTGATCCTCTTACATGATCAGCAGATACTAATCAATCAGCGACTAGGAAAATGACAGTTAGAGTTTGAATTTTAATTTAAAATCAATTTGTCATATTATGCACCCAAATTTTGTCTAACAGAATTCTTTCAAATAATACGGAAATTGTAATTATTATGTTAGTTAGTAGTAAGTTATGAGAGCTACATTATTTGTGTTCTCGGCTTTATACTACTTACCTATAAACATTTTATTTATTTTAAAAAATTACAATCTTCCTGACTTGACGCTGAAAAGCATAAGTATCCTCTAACATGTCAGTCACCATATTTAAGTTTTAATTGATCTATATTTACTTATGTCGATAATGGAACATAAATGATCTCATTAGGTGCAGTTCTTACTACAATAGTTAACAGAAAACACACCCAAAGCTTTTCATTCGTTTGTGTATAGACAACGGCAGGTCAACCTACCTAAGAAGATAAAAGTCATTCAACCGATTTTCAACTTTAAGGCCGACATGTAGAGAATGAAAAAAAATTACATTTTGTGGTAGGTTGACGAGCTGTTGTCTCTATCTTTGTTATTTTAAATTGTTTGTAATAATACAATTTAATAGGACAGTTAGTGTATTAGGTTAAGTATATTACTTTAATATACTGGTTAATCCCTAACTACAAAAACAATTCATAATATTAATACTTTGGGCATCATGTAATTGACTAGAATAAATTATTTAATTTAACTTTTAATTTCGTTTAGGCCTTTTTATTTAAAGGGAGATACCAAATTTCTAATATTTATCAGACCAAGTAAAATTATCTTAAAAAATAAGTGGGATTTGTAACCAATAATTATTACATAATTTATTTACATGTTTGTCTTTTGAGATCAATAACAATTTAAACAAAAAAACACAATCACACTGTTAACGTTAAGAGTAATTGAATTTTTACTAAACTTTTTAACTTTGTGTATTCCTAGCAACTGGGTTTAAAAAAAGACTTAGTCAAACGTATTGTTAGTTTGCATTGCATTGTCCTTTGTAAAAAGATGAGGTAAATTATAATCTCATATAATATAGTTATAAGTTATCCTGTTTGTCACGTGCAAATACTGTATACATTTTATTAGACTTTTAACTTTATTACAACGAAATAAATGAAGTGTACAGTTATATTTATTTAATTATTCGTGACTGCACGTCACACGTTATGTGATAATTGAACAAACACTTTAATAATATAGTTTAAAAAACTAAAAAACTCGCTTTAATATTGGCACTCGTCAAAACGGATCAAATGAGTAGGAACTCTAAGGTTTTAGTAGTAGCTATTGAAAAGGTCTCCACTATCCATCATCTCCTGACTCCATCATCACTATTCATCAGATCAGCACGATGGTATCAAATTATTGTATAGTCATCCGGTTGTCACTTCTTACAACGTTTTAAATATAAATGAATAAATTGTTTCGCAATCACACCAATCATCTAGCCCCAAACTAAATAAAGCTTGTATTATGGCGACTAGATGACGGATAAACATACTTTAATACGTTTACATGTATACATCCATGACTTGGTACAAATGCTCGTGCTCATCACACAAACATTTGTCCCTTGCGGGATTCGAACCCGCAACCGCTGGCCTTGTAGTCCGGAGCACGAGCCACTACACCAGACGGCTACTAGAAGTATTTAAATAATATATAGAAAGACGACTCGTTCGACTTCCAAGATTTGATTCCAATGTACTTGTAACTAATTAACCATACAGTCATTAAATAATAACAGCGTGTTAATAAATTAGGTTGATGACCTATATGAGGTTATTCTTCCACCTTACACTTTAGCTTCGATAATGAATGGTCTCTATACTGAAGGGTTTATTATACAGGGTTAATGATTTACTGGAATAAAGTCTAGAGGCTTCTTGAGGGCTGGTTCAGTTGCTTAATTACTGCACATTATTTTGTTAAAATAATATGATATGGGTTTAAAACGTATTTTTAACCATGCACATTGAATAAATAAGCTTGTAGATGGATAATTGTTTTGTAGTAGCTTTGCTTAAGCAATTTGATAGTTTTTAAACAACTTTACCTATACTGTCTGAAAATATATCGTTTATTCAATTTATTCAAATTTTGTGTAATTTAAAGTTATTGTACAAATGCCAGCGTATCAAATTATTTCCTACCTTGTATTGTTTACCTTGGATTAAGATTGAGGGTATTTTTAGTTTCTCATACGAATGTTTAAATTATACAAAATTTTGTTAATACTAAATGCGATTTGCAGTATCGAATCGTAGGTACATAATTTATTAATTATATCCTATGTCATTAGGTTAAATAGAAGTGTTTTTATTTCAGTGTTATTGTTTAACAGTTAATTTAATTAATTAGTAGGTACTTAGTTCCGATATGAAATTTAAGCTAAAAAACATAATTTTATAGAAGTGTCTACAAAGTTTAGGGATCTATCGCTAAAAGTAGGAACCTTTAAATAATATCTTCCTATTGAGGTTGAGTGGTGTTAAAACGAAAGGTAAGTATTATATACTTAACTAATTTATATAGGAATAATGACAAATGGTGCAAATAAATCTAACAACTTCAATTTAATTCTACTTAAACGCAATTGATCCCATTCCAGGCAATTCACATAAATATTTCTAATTATGCATATTATTGATTTTAGTATACTCATAATTTAATGCTACATATCAATTGAACTACGCACGGTTGGCGATTAGCCATACCTACTCAAATCATCCACCTTCATTACATATTTATCGTCTAATTTAAACAATGGACCCTTTCATTTACTATTCTGTACAGCGTACACAAACATACATTATACTCTTCTATATGTATATTACTTAATATGTATATACCTACTTATATATCCGGGCGTATTCATGTAGTACACATAGGTACTGTTGTTACGCGTGAATTGCGAGCGTGTTCTCCACTAATCCGATATAAATATTTATGTCTCTGTTTCATGAATATACCTTTATGCAATGTAAATCGAATTTTCAAATTTTGCCATCGCACGTTCATCGGAATTAATTACAATTAAAATGTATGTTATTGAAATTTAAATGCCATTTGTTGTTCTAATCATACTTCTTTATTTGGTGTTTTTTCCTGTGAAACGTATCAGCTCATTTTAGTTCTTATCTCGACCAAAAAGTTTATATTATTACATTTGACAGTTCACAAAGTACTGCATGGCATCCGTACCGCACATTGCAGACTCACTCTTCAACGAAATGCTGATTCTGGAGTCGACCGAATGCGATCGAGTTTGCACGTGTCGACGTAACCTTCACTGAACACGTTTCTAGTCTTTGGTAAGGGTTAGCACAGTTCACAGGTGAAGATTAGTCAGTGTGTGCGCTGGGCCGCCGCGTCGGCGAGACGCGTCACCCTCAGAGGTAGTTAGGCCTCGAAACACAACAAAGCACTCCCATGCCTTTGTAGAGGGAACCCCGCCTCTTATTTCTCCATAGGCCGTTAACTTCGTCACCTTTCAACGCGACGTTGGTCTCTGAAACAAGATCAGGGGTTAATACGATTAGGATAACATCTAGTTAACTCGATGCTGGTTCGTTATTAGGCTAAGAGTGTAGGTAAGGTGGATATGGAAAAGAAACACATAACGGTTTAATGTTAAAATAGGCTCAATCAATAATTATTAATAGTCTCGATCAAATTATTAAGAATCCTAATTAAAAAAATACACGGGGCACATTAAAAGTTTTGCACTTCTAGCTAATCGGAACTATTTAAATTTCGAATGTTTTATTTTTTAAAACGTTGCAACCTTCTTAGTAATAAAAAAAACAATTGGAATTAAGTCAAAAAAATTTTAGAGCGATGATTTTTTATGATTTTAAAAGTTCTCTCTCTCCGCAAGACTGTGCCGCTCGTTTTCAAAATGCTTTTGGGAGAGAAGCACCTTGTTTGAGCACCGTGAGGCGATGGTTTGCTGAATTTGAGAGAGGTCTAGTTTCTTTACATGACGAATTTCGTGAAGGGCGGCCTTCAACTGCCGTCAACGAAAATAATGTGGCTACTGATAAGCGGCTAATTGAAGAAAACCCGCGGATTACCTATGAGACAATTCGAGGACTATTGGGGATTGGTATGACCCAAATTCAGAAAATTTTACACAAAGAATTTAAAGTTCGGAAACTTTGCTGTCGTTGGATCCCTCATGAACTGAAAGCGGAGCAGAAGCGGGCTCGCGTGAAATAGTGCTCACAGATACTGAAGTACGATAACGGACATTCTAATGCTGTTTATGACATTGTCACAGGAGACGAAACGTGGATTTATTGTTTTGAACCCGAAAAAAATACAGCAATCTTGTGAATGGGTGTTTGAAAATGAGAACAGACCAACAAAAGTGAGGCAGGCGAGAAACGTTGGTAAAAAATATGATCGCGTTTTTTTTCTCAGCTACGGGTCCCATCTGTACAATTCCACTTGAAGATCAAAAGAGTGTATTCTACCATTTATTTACCCAGGGTGTTAGAAAAAGTTCGCGAAAGACGACCCAAAAGCCGCGTTCTCCTACATCATGACAACGCTTCTTTACACACGGCCAACAAAACAAAGTCATTTTTAGCTTCCGAAAAAGTACAACTCGTCACCCATCCTGCGCATAGCCCCGACCTAGCACCCTGTGATTTCTGTATTTTCCCCAAAATCAAAGATTTGATGAGAGGTTTTACTTTTACCAACTCCGAAGAGGCAGTGATAGCGTTCAATCAGCACGTAGAAAACATGCCTTCAGATCTGTGGTCCTCCTGTTTTAAAAAATGGTTCGATCGCATGAAAAAATGATTGAGTATTTTGAAAAGCAATAAACATAATATTTTGGTTATAACATGTTGTTTTTTTTAAGTTACGCAAAACTTATAGTGTGACCTACGTATTATGTATTGCTTACTAAACCAAAACAATATTAACCGACTCTGAAATACATTTTAGAGCATTGGTCTCTACAATGAGGATTGTTGGATTTTAAATGTAGGTATAAAATGCAGATTGCTAGTGTTAGTGACACACTCATTTGTATCGAAACACATTAAAAACATCATAAAATAACATGCTACGAAATACTGGAACTTTGTGCCAGAATTAAAACAGTGAAACAAAACACGCATTCATCGTGTCAAAGTATGACGTAGATCCTATCTCGGGTAATTCCAGTTTGGGAGTCACGAAGGCTATTTTGTGATTTGAAGGCACACAAAAAGTTGGCAAACGCGGTCAGGTCGGTGTATAAAGTATGTAATAAGCACGTTTTGCATTTTTCCCTAAAATTGACAACTAACTAAACAATTTATTCAGTTATGTTAATAATGCATTTAATATAGTGAAGAAATGCCACAACAACTCCTGAAATTCAGTCAGCAACCCAGAATGCATTATAAAGAATTGATAACAAAGCGTAAAATACTTTAAGCTCGAGTGCTTGCAGTGCCGGTAATTGTGTAAGAGTACTGCAAAATTCTGTTAACTGAGCAAATAATAATTACAAAAATTTGTAAAAGTCGGCGCGAGTGTGTCGGATAAAGAGCATTTTTCCCCGCGCTCCACCACAGAGTGTTCTTAATGTGCAGAAAGACGCGAACGTGGCGCAAATCCCGTAATCCTTTTATGTAAATGGGACCTCTTCCTTCCTTTGTTATTATGTGTGTAATACGTAACGTGGTACTGGCATTGGTAATTAGGAGTAATTAACGAACCCGAGGGCAGCACTCAGATATGTCCCTCTTAGAATATTAACGAAGGAACTGGATCTTTAAAATCCGATTGAAAACGCTGATAATGAACAGGTTTTATGGTGAAACCCTCACAGGACAACCACATCTACTTTAATAGAAGATACAGTATGAGAAGAGGGTAGGATGTTACTTACATAAATCGTATAAATAGAAGCATTGACGACATGTGGGGTGAATTGATGCGTGAAACACGAGATAGTAGATTGGCAGAGGTTTAGCGTCTACCCCAGAATCAAGTCTACCCTTCCATTCATATGAAAGCCGATAAAATCAAGATGCGATGGTTTAAGTGAAACTTGGTTAGATAGTACGTGCTTTTTAATGTTATATAGTACGAATTTAGTTTGGGGTATCAACATTTTGTTTTTATGTTCGATTTGCTTTTGATCACAATTTGACTCCAAAGGCTTCTGACTTATTACACAATACAGCACTTACCAAAATTAAATTAAATTTATTTAAGTAAATATTTAGTAATAAAATATGAATTTAAACAATGTCTTGCCGTCATCGCTACCACCATTACAATTTATGTCGAAATAGAGACACAACAAAGTTTTTGTAGAGGTACTCTAAGAGGTATTTACTTATATCTGAAATTTTATTTTACCAGATTTAGTGGGATTTAGTAGAATAATTCGGAAGTTCCTTGCGTCAATTAGGGTTTAAACCAAGGAGGTTCCAGCTCGTTAGCCGTAACGCTTGTTTAACTCGTCATAATTAAGTAGGTAAGTACTTAGTAGTGTTCCATTTGGAACACTACTACTACACACTACTGATCATTTGATTAAGATATTATTATGAAGTATAATAAACAGCAATTTAAATAACATAACGATCATAATTAATAATATTCGGATGCTCTAATACTAGAATTGCCCCTATAAACTCAACTTCGCCAATCCTAATTATTTCCTCCCATAATTCAATTTTGTTTGTTCCATTGTACAGGTGCATGATTCATATTCATGAGGTAAATCTCTTTGAAAGTTTACTCAATGGCTGTCGATTCTGTGGCGTGATTTAATTTAATTTCAATCTTTTTACAATGAGTTATAAGAAGAGATTCTTGATGCGTCAAATAACAATATTTTACTTGTAACTTCATTTATCTTTAATCTCCAACGATAGGGTTTTTAATAACGTTGTCAATCACGTTCAATGGTACGTGACGATGAATCTGAGGTTGAGTACCTACGCTTACTTTAGTAGATACTTATTTACTCTTAGTACAATTTGCAGAAAATAAGTTACCCATTTAAATTTTCGAGACCTTTAATCTCATTACGTATTTTTCAATGAATGCTTATGCACGTAAACGTGAAATCTGAAGTTAAGCAGTGTTGCGTTATTTTGTTAGCAATGTTTGTAAATACCTAAATGATTAAGGTTTTCATGTTGCGGCAGGTACTCCTGGATGTCGTTGACTATCCTGGTGATCTCCTGTGTGTCCTTAACAATACTGCATAGCTCCTCCTGGTTGAAGTCTGGCGTGATCTGCTTGCACAGCAGGATTTGGCTGATGACGTTGCCAAAATTTGACGGACCCGCTCGATTTTCTGTTGGAAAATTCACAAGCTTTAAACTATTGCATAAAGGAGAAAATATAGCAAGCGCTGTGAGAGTGCGGACAGGGCGCGATGCTAGAAATATGTATGGCGTTCAATGCATCGATATTTAAAAAAAGCGCCCGTGGTGCGTTTATGGAGCGCCATACATATTGTCTTGATAGCGTCTTAGGTCCTCCAGGTGCGGCCCTGGGGCATCAAACTATTGCCTTACGGAAAAGATAAGGCAAGCGCCTAGGGCGTGCAGACGGAGCGCGCTGTGAGGAATATGTAAGGCTCTCATGTTATGAGATCTAACAATACATATTGTCTTGAATTCTTGATCTCGCGCGCCCAGCTCACGCCCTATACTGTTTTTATCCCTAATGTGCTTAAGCAAGTTCCTTAGCTTTCTTGGAATCTTGATACAAAATGTTATTAAAACTTATTATTACTCGTATAATCGTAACAAGAATGTTCATGAAACATGCATCATTGTTCATTTCATCACGTTATCACGCTCTAATGTACCTACTCAGGTAAGACTTAAGTATGTATCGTTGATGATCATATTTAGTCAATTACGTTATTGCAAACGTTGGTACCTTTTTCTAATCTAACATGTAAACGGCATACCAATAGAACAGCTTTGTAGGGCCATAAATAAGGCTTTTGTAGCATGTCGAGAGAATATGGCTAGACCCTTCATATGCCATAAATCTATCTTTAGGTCTTTAGCTGTCTCCTTCAAAACATTTCCTAAAATTTGGTAATAAAACACATCGATAAAATGCAATGTGTTTGAATAAGATTCTTCTAACAACAAATGGGTCCGACAGCCATCATACTTACTTGCTATTCCGATTTGACAAAATAAATTAGACAAGCAAATAACGTCGAGTGAAAATAGATTAACTTATCGCACAACTATGATTACGACGTATTTATTTATTGATTTACAAATAAAACCTCGCAAGACATGGCAGTTTTTCCCATAAATAAAGTATGCCGTGTACATAGTTCAACTAAGTTTAGTTTTGTCATCTTCTTTCTATATATAAAAAGACAAGTCCTGACTCACTCATTCATTTACTGACTGACTTATCACGCCCAGCCCAAACCCTGGAATCTAGAATGATGAAACTTTGCACGGAGATTCCTTAAATAACATAGACAAGGAATAAGAACGGATTTTTGGAAATTTAACCTGTAAGGGGGTAAAAATGACGATTACATTTTATAAGAAAGTTCTTCATTTCTGAAGTTACAAAGATTTAAATTCGTATTTAAGCTACTCTTTGTAAATAAAAAATACTGTTTTCGGAGTTTTTGGGGAAATGCATCCCTAAGGGGGTGAAATTGAATGGGAAATTTTGTATGGGAAATTTTTTTTTTTTGGTATCTATGAACTTGAAATTTGGCACAAATAATCACTAACAAAAATAAATGAATACCTGTTTCAGCATTTGCCAACTTATATCCCTTTAGAGTGTCAAATGAGGGGTGAAAGCATGTTTGTAAAATATTCATCCAGCCCAAATGGCTTAACGTAAATATAGTTATTTACGTCATTATTATATAAAAAGTAATAATTATTTTCTAATTAAATTATTATACGTATAGCATTGCAAGTGTAACATATGAGTTTATGCTATGCTTATTTTCAAATTTTTTTAAAAATTAATAGGTAGACAAAGTACGAGTACATGATACGTAGACAACTTTAGTTTCTCGTTTGTCGCAACGACCAAACCATTTCTGTTTAGCCCAATGATCGACTGTTGATGATTGAAATGATTATTGTTATAATGTGTGCAATAAAATGAAAAGTATATAAACAAGTATTTATGTATTTTTATACTAGTTGCTGATAGAAGTAGCTTTTTATAAGTTACTAGCTGTTGCCCGCGACTTCGTCTGCGTGGTCTTTAGGGGTATGAAAATTAGATGTTGGCCGATTCTCAGACCTACTCAGTATGCTCACAAAATTTCATGAGAATCGGTCAAGCCGTTTCGGAGGAGTACGGGAACGAACATTGTGACACGAGAATTTTATATATAAGATTAATTATTACCATTAAGTTATTTCGTTTAAGAAAATTATGGTTAGGCTCTGTTAGGCTTTTGGTTAGAAGTTAACTGATAACTAAAATAAATGTCTTTAAAAATGCTTTTCCAAAAGTGTGTCTTAGTCTAAAAAGGTATGATACAAATAAAATACGCTTACATGCACAGTTATCACTGGAGAGCAATGCCAATGTACCCACTGCCTCTGTTACTGTTTACGAAAGTACCATAATTTTTTATATGGCCTCCGCAAAACCTCCCTAGGGTGAAGTAAACCCATTTGTCTGACAAGAAACATTTTTCAGCTACCAGATGAAATTAAACATGCATGTATGTGTAGAATACTTTAGATATACTTAGCTATAGTTAACGCCAAAAATTTTAGCCCAAAATACGCGGTGTATTTTGAAAAACACGCATTTGATTAGATTTGTATACGTCTATCTAACTAAATTACACTTAAACCCCGAATTTTTATTAGTACAAATCTAATAAGGGGTGGCTGTATTGATAAAAGCAAAGAGATTTCTTTAGAAACAGGGCAAAATCTTTGAAGAAATCTTCTTTCCTTGGAAAATTTGCTTTCCGATACTATGCTACGCAAACACTTTACCAAGGGAAAACATATTTACTATTATCAATGCATACATCCTTTAAAAGATTTTTACTAATTAAACAATAGCAATGTATAGTACTCGTAGCTAGTAGCTATTGATTTACAAAAATTTGATAAAAAAGCCAACTTTTTAATTTGGTATAGTTATTTTTCGAAGTGTCCTGATTATTTATTTGAAAGCCCCAGTTCGAAAGTTTCATGGGGCTTAGGTTTTTTTTTATTTTTATTTTTCATAAGAATATACAGTTCACTTGTTTAATTTAGAGGCTTAAATTAGAAATACTGTTTCAATTTCCTACTTCTACAAAGACACTGGACTTTCTTCTTTCCTTGGAAACTGGTATATGGTCCAATGTTGAAATTTAGATGACAGTTACGTATAATATTTTTTAAATTTTTATTTATAAAAACATAAAATTTACACAATATGACATAAGCTTTAGGGCTTTACCGCATACCGGTGCCGTTGCAGATAGATTTAAAAATTATGATAGATGTACACAACATATGACATAATAAAAACATTGAAAAATAAAAATGACAAAATACAGAATAATGTTATATTTTGCACGATCACGCCTCCCATGCATGCACAACGAGCCGGTCGCCGAGCCCGCCCGACCAGTTCCTAGCACATACATACAGGGCGCTGCCAAATGATGTGCTTGTTTAGTTTTTTATTTATAATATTTATAGTTTATGAATATTTATATGCTTTCTAGAAAGTGTTTTTTTAGTTTATACTTAATATTATTTTGAGTTATGTTAGCTTTTAGGATATTAGGTAATTGGTTAATATATTGTGGGATCATGTATTCCAAGGTACGTTTGCCATAAAGGTTTGTATAAGACGGTAAGGTCAGTTTTGGATTTATTGCTCTGCGGGAATTAAAGTAATGGATGACTGGAGATTGAAACTGGTCATTAAAAAAATCTTCTACTAAAATCGCATACTTTATCATGTATTATATACAATTTAACTAAAGGCGTCCTCGCGAAATAAAAATATATTTATTGCATCTGTTTTGAGGTAACTATTATTGTTTTTAATATAGGAAGCTGTAAACTGAAAATGCGATCTAAGTGTGTTTTATAGGTTCTGCCGTAACTGGATAATCCGTATGATATCTTAAATTCCACCAGCTACTGATACAGAAGAAGACGAGTTTTGTACTGAATTTTGTGCTTAATAAGTGTAAATTTAGCTAGCATAGCCCTTAGCCTGTCACATACATGATTCACGTGATCATCCCAGCAGAGGCGACAAGGCCCAGGTGGGTTTGCTTTTCCACCAAATCGATGGCGTTGCAATCACACCCGGTACCTTGATCTTTATGGGCGCACGCATGATCATGTACGACCAGCCTTGGTATGTAGCTGCTCCTATTTTTACTGCTGCTAATGTACATTAGTTTTGTTTTACTGGCATTTAGTACCAAGCCAACATCATGAGACCATTTAGTTAGTGTGTCAAAATCTTGTTGTAGATGGTGTAATGTATCATTGATATTTTTCCCATCTGCAACCAGGCAAGTGTCATGGGCAAATTGATATATTTCACAGTTTTTAATTGCGTTTCTCATTCATTGTTCATTTCTCATTGGCTTAATTCTAGAATCTAGGGAGACGAAGTCGCGGGCAGAAGCTAAGGAAGGCGGACAAGACAAAACTAAAATGCTTTCTGGTTCACTACGGAACCCTGAAAATTTACATTTAATCATTTAAATGGTAGCAAGACAGAAAAGCGAATTGGATGTTGCTTGTTTTTGTAGAAGTATCTAATTGTATCAATAATAATAGTTGGCATAATAATAAAAAATTGGCTCCGTAAAACATTACTAATCCAATACAAAGTGCGTCGCCGCGTCCTTCGTGTTTCGCCGACATTGAAAACAAATCGTACCATCAACGATTTTACTGAAATATTTTGCGTACCGTACTTTGATCAAGTGATAACAATATTTCAGTGTTGGTTAAAACAGCAATATTGAATAACAAATGAAGAAGGCAAAAGCGTTTAGTTTTGAAACTGCCATTGTATTTAGGTACCTAGACAAATCGCAGTCATGAAATGGTAAGCTAGTTGAGCTTATAAATGGGGGCACTTGAAAATTTAACGGGATCTGTGGAGATTACATTAGGTAACAAAAGTCGGTATTCGGGTCGCTTAGGATGTTCGGGCCCGAGCAGGATGACATATTAAGTACCTCATCTCGGGGTCTTCAATCTTTACCCACCTAGGCTGAAATATTATAGCACAGTGTGTCAGCATCTAGCTTAATCACCTACATGACGTTATATTTATATAATCGATGTGTGACATACGACGCTGCTGATCGTAATGACGCTGCGCATTCCGCCCTTTTAACTTTTTTCTACCAGTACATAGCGTCATAAAAAAGTTATGGACATTTAGGTTTCGTGGTAGACTGGCCAGAGACAGATTTAACTGATAAGACAAGACTGACAGGACAGGAGAATTTCGTATAATATTAATATTGTGATATATTTCTAAATTATTTATTTAGCGATCATTCATTAACCATTACCTCGACTGCTAGACAACGATGTAGGTATCCTTTATGTTGATTGTACGAGTAGACCGTCAAACATTTGTTTTCATGAAGAGTGAATTTCTCATTATAATAATATATTATTACCTACGTACATTATGTTTGAAAATGGTTTTAAGTACTTTAAGCATGCTATTTACTAGCGTGTTTGTACTTAGTCTGGCCATAAATACTGTTACAATTAAAAATAAACAAAATATTACATTTAAATTTGGAATCTGTCATTTTTATATGATTGTTCATTGAGTTTTCTCATTTTGGCGTTAATATATTGTACAATATTTTGCGATATTAAAATGGAGTAGAGTGATAAAGAGAACCGAATCGCTGTGATTGCATTACACAGTAATATAGTATGGAGTAATGCAATTTTTAAAACTCTTCATACGCTTGGTATTAGTAAAATGTTTGTGTACCGGGCTATTAATAGGTACAATGAGACTTCCTCTGTTTGTGACAGAAAAAGATCTGGCCGTCCACGTAGTTATTTATGAAAAAGGTGGTCAAAGCAGTAAGGGAAAGAATTCGAAGAAATCCTGTCTGGAAGCAAAGATTTTATCTCGGGAGATGAAGATAGCACCTAGAACCATGTCGCGTATTTTAAAAGATGACGTAGGACTTGCAGCCTATAAGAGACGTACTGGTCATTTCATAACTAATAATTTAAAAAAGAATAGGGTAAATCGAAACAACTACTGAAGCGGCAAAGGGAGGTCACAGAAAAAAATTGTTTACGGATGAATTTTTTTTTACAATTGAGCAACATTTTAACAAACAAAATACCGTATTTATGCTCAAAGCTCTAAGGAAGCTTCCCAATCAGTCCACAGAGTGCAACGTAGGCACTATCCGACTTCAGTGATAGTTTGCTATGAAGGTGTGACTGAGCCATACTTTTGTGAAAAAGGTATCAAAACATCGGCACAAGTGTATCAAGATACCATTCTTGTGAAGGTAGTGAAGCCCCTTAACAACACCATGTTCAATAACCAAGAATGGTCCTTCCAGCAAGACTCGGCGCCGGGTCATAAAGCTCGGTCTACGCAGTCTTGGTTGGAAACGAACGTTTCGGACTTCATCAGAGCTGAAGACTGGCCGTCGTCTAGTCCCGATCTTAATCCGCTGGATTATGATTTATGGTCAGTTTTAGAGAGTACGGCTTGCTCTAAACGCCATGATAATTTGGAGTCCCTAAAACAATCCGTACGATTGGCAGTGAAGAATTTTCCCATGGAAAGAGTGCGTGCTTCTATATTGATAACTGGCAATAACGTTTAAATGACTGTATTTCAGCCAATGGAGACCACTACGAATAAGCTTTTTATATTTTAAATTGTTTTCAATTTATGTATTAAACTAAGACTAAAAGTAATAAATGTTATTTGCAATAGTTTTTTTTTCCTTGTTTCAGTGTTTATGGCAAGACTAGGTATTCTAACGTTAATGTGGATGTAGACTTAATTGATAATTATTCCAACCACTATTTCTCAAATAAACATAATTTTCATCATTCATCTGCAATTATTTGTAACAATTTGTAATGTTATTGTATAACACAAAGCTTAACAACATTTTGTATTCATAAATGATATTTAGAGCAGATTAAGCTGTTAAATATACATATTATGCTTAAGTTGTTTTTCAGCTAAGTACTCAATGCTTAACAATATGATTATCAGCTTTCTATTTACGATTAATTTACGATGACGTATTACGAAAACCGTTTTGGTAAATCGTAACTTATGAACACACGATTGTTTAGAAATAAATGTTATATTTTTTTAAGCAAAAGTTGGAAAGTTTACCATAGTATGACGTCATATCCATTGGCACGAGCTGGACCAGCCGATGGCACTTGGCTAGTTCCCGCAGCAGCAGCTGCGCCATGAAGTACAGCAGCACCAGCTGCGGTTGCTCGGAGCCCTCACCGGTGGACCTGACAGCAAATAGGATATTGTTAGATATTTTACACGCCAACTCTAATAGTGGGTAGGTACTTAGTGGCGTTACGGGGCCTAATGTAACATGTTACAAAGCGAGCATTCGTGCAGACGCGGAAACAAGTCAGCAACAAGCCGTATTTACAAGGATTTTGGCACATATCGTAACAAAACATGCTTGCTGCGAATATTCTGCAAATACTTGTAAATTGCTACGTTTATAAGATAACTATGTTCTCATAATTAGTATTAATGATGTCGGTGTTCTGAAAAAAATTACACTACGTCCCGTAACGCCTCATTACAGGAATGTTACTTACCTAAATTACCTGACATTTGCTTTATATAAGTACTACTTATAATAAGTATGTGGTGTTGTATACTGGGTGTTGTGTTTTTAATATTGTTTTTTTTTTTCCTGTATTCTAGACTCTATTAGGCTCAAATCTAAAATTTGGCTCGATTATAAAAAATAAAAATAGGAGTCGTTACCCTTTTGATTGTCTGTCTCTGTTATTTTGCATTTGACATAAAATTCAACTTTCTATACAGTTTAGCATAATCCAATTACACTAGCTATAGCGTGGCTAATTATACCTACTCACTAAGAGCTGCGGTAAGAGTAAAGGCAACCTATAGTATTTGTAATTATTAACAGGAACCTAAAAAGTTTGTAACATGAGTAAAATACTATCTAGTGTAGGACCTATTACATAATAAAGTATGTTAAGTAACAAGATAGCGTCCATACATACTAAAAAACTATTAATTAACTATTATTCCCATATATATTTATAAGAACAATATTTTTGTTTTAACATTACATAAAAAATAATGAACTTCCGACCTTTTTCTCACTGCGCGAGCTAGACAGAAAAGCGACGTTGCCAGTTCGTGCATTGCAATTACGCTAGTTACTTTTTAAAATTTTGGTTTTAAACAGGCGTTTTCATTAAAAAAAAAAAAAGTGTATTGAATGCTTATTTTTTTAAAAATCTATGAATTATGTAGATGAACTGACTCAAGGGAACGCCTTCTATTAATTTACATACTGTACATACGATTGTGTACTTAAACGTGTTTACCTATACTAACCCATAGCTCTCGCTTTGATTAAGCTCCTATTTAACTTTTCATTCATTAATATCTGATATGCGTGTCTGTATATCATATAAGGCAGAGATCACAAAGGTTCACTGCGTCACTGACAGCGGATTATCCCCAATTCCATGCAGGCAAACCGGTGGGTTTTGTCGCAGTATTAAACACTCCATATTGTGAAACTGCCTACAGTCAGAGCATCGACGGATCAAAGATTTATTTTCGAAGTTTTATGAATAAAATCATTTTGAGCTATGTCGCCCTAAGCGAATTTTACGTGTGATTACCGCGCTGCCTCTGCGCGATTTAGGCACGTAAGGCCCAGAATACAGGTTAATTTTGTGCAGGAAGCTTACTGCCACTAGTAAACATAAATACAGGTAAAGGAGAGCAGTAATTTGAATGTGTGATTTTTGCTCGCCAGCACCGGTGGATCTTATAGAACTTTTAGAACCGCGAGTCGCTGCAGCGCGGCCTACGAACGAAACGAACTGGCTATGAACAATCGTACTCAGGCGTACAAATTAGCTTCTGCCTATGCTATCTATGGATATTATATAGAATACTGTATCGTGTGAAACTAGTAGGTACGTTATATAATACTAATTAGTTTCTGCTTGCAACTAAACCCGAATTAAATTTGATTTTTTACAGCTAATCTTTATTCAGTTAGGATTTAGGATTCAGATTGGACAAATTAAAAAAGAGTTCAATCGATCTCGTTATCGCCGGAATTTCGTTACGAGAATTCATTAGTTTCCGGAATCACATAACTTTGACAGGACACAGTGAAAAGGTGGAACTTTTCGTGTCGTAATTAGTTCTCTTCCGGATTTGACTTCCGAGAGGACTGGTTTGCCTTTTGAAATGCAAATAAATTGGGGACGACAAGGTATGTTGTCGACTGAGCTGGCAGTCTCACTGTACTGTTCTGTGGTACATTTCTCTGTCGCTTTAGAAATGAAACAATGTGTTTTGATCTCGGTTCTAAAGATGATTTGGGTGGATTTGAGCAGAGGCCTGTATGCGAGAAAAAACTTTTGGGTAAGTGGATCATTTAAATAAAACTGGAGAAACCTTTTAACGACACGACAGATTTTTACTTAATAATTTGCATGAAAATTTAATAGCAATTGAGACTGCTTTGTTTAAATGTAACATAACTCCAAAAGTATTTTAAGATTAATAATCATACATACGCAAACGTTATACGAGTAGTTGCATCAACTATGGTAAAATAGTGGTTGGTGTAAAAGCCTAATTTTGTAGTTTTATCAGGTTAGCTCCTAGTAACCACAGAGTTCGTTAAATAAATATAACATTTATTGCTAGTCGCTACCTTGTTTTACAACTATCTATTGGTAATATTATGTATAGCTCTCTTCTTTAAACAGAAATTTTATTTGCACTTTGTAAAAGTTATCTACTATTATTCTATCATAAATCAAATTTTAACAGTTAAACATTCATATTAATATTTAAAATATATTTCTGCTTAACCAAAGCCAACATGTATTTTTTTTAAAGTTTTTTACAAAATAATAACTAAGAACAGGTACTTAATTACCTAAGTGTCGGATAATTGAATTTATCTGTATTTTTTTCAATTATTTCATTATTTTAGTTTCCATTACCTAACGGTTGTTGCAGTTAATTAAAGAGGTTTTACACGTGTTGTATTAATACTCATTATTGATTAATAATATTTAGTTTTTAAGTATATTACTTATTTCTATAACGCTGTCTGCCAATAACGTAATCAAGTTAGTACCTACTTGAAATATTTTGCAAGACAGAGTATATACAAATAACATTGAATACATTGGCACAACTAAGCTCAATATTCTCACAGCGGATGAACCCTTGTTTTATTGGTTTATTTTATTTTGTTTAAAAACGGCTGGCCATTTGTCTGTAGCGAAAGAGCATTTGTCTAAGCTGGACACTTATTCAAGGACCTGGGAGAGGTGGGATTGGGACATTTGTGTTCCGATATTGTTTCCGTTAAAAAACGCTCTGTAGTGCATTGAGTCCATTAATTCGTCGAATAATGTCGTTAACTTTTTAAGAATATCAAGATTATTTCATTATTCGACAAACTAAGAAAAACGAAGTGAACGTAGATATGTACTTTAAAGACATGTCTTAAATGTCTAGCATAATATTATAGTGCCTAGGCGAATGAGCTTTTTTGTTTTTTTTATTGTAAAATTTTGCTTTTTAGAATCACATACTGAATATTTTTAGATCTTGTATATTAACCCTGAGTACAACAGTAGGCTAAAAACAGGTCTCCGTATGACCCAAAAGATATATTTACTAAAATACCTAATCCGTCCGTAACCTTAACCGTCAAATAACAATAAGGTTAATTTTAGCATTAAGGATAATGATTTCAAAAAATCTTAAGACAAATACCAAATAAATAAAAATATTTTTCTTCAACTCTTAAATAAAATAGTAATTTACGTCTAGTTTTGAGGTCTAGTCTTGTCACTAAAGAAGTTTCGACTTAAGCTGAATAATTTATTTTAGTATGTCATAATCATATAAGACCTAGGCACAATGCTCGATGGCCCTATGGTCAAAACAAAATGTTGCGCCCTACCCAGTTTCAGTTGGGAGCTCTACTTTCGAAATTGTTCATAAATATGTCTACCTGGGACAAGTGATCCAGTTGGAGAGATCCAATTTTTTGAAGGAATTTTGAGGAGGTTCACCTACAAAGTGGACAAACGACCTGGTAAAGGTTGCGGGAAACTGCTGGATGCACACCGCTTTTAACCGGCCAATCTAGAAGTCATTAGGAGGGGCCTAAGTTTAGCAGTGGACGTCCTATGGTTGAAATGATGTTGATAATGATGATCATCATATAATAGAGATAATGATGATGATAATCATATAATAGTGTCGGGAGAGAAAGCGTAATTATTTCGATGATTGAGGCCGATTTCGGTTATTGGTTTGGTTTGAAGATTAAACAGAATAACTCTATCATTGGCAATATTCATGATGAACAAGGGTTTTTATATTAAGACATATAGGAGAGTGGAAAAATTTGGTGTCATTGTTTAGGAGTAGGTAGACACGTAGCAGAAGTTTTTGGTGGTCACTAAACATAATATGACAGCAGACTGGTAAAAAAATCCGAAAATAAAAATTACACGTTGTATTTGAAGTTGACGTCATTAAACGACTTACTTCTTACAGCTAGGCAACACGAGCTGGCTGGTCTGCTTGGTGGCCTCTACGCAGGCGCGGCGCAGGCGGCGCACGCGTTCCCGCAACTCGGGACAGTCATGCGGCTGTCCGATGTGGATCAACAAGTCCCGGAATAGCGCCAGCTGGACGTTGATCTCTGTTATTAGCTGTTGACAAACAAAAATATTATATGAAATTGATAGATTGGTATAGGTACTTTAGATCGGAGTTCTTTTAAAGGGCCTTAGGTCAGAGGCCTAATTCAGAAATTTCAAAGGGAATTAGGCAGTCCACGATTATGATTTATGACTGTTGGTTAGTAAAAGTACAAGCAAACAAAAAATAAAATTATTATAAAAGCAAAATTAACAAAAGTATTACTTATGCAATTATAACAAAAACCGGCC
This sequence comes from Anania hortulata, assembly GCA_963576865.1. Lineage (NCBI taxonomy): Eukaryota > Metazoa > Arthropoda > Insecta > Lepidoptera > Crambidae > Anania > Anania hortulata. The sequence goes on along the minus strand of OY756389.1, from coordinate 15,207,378 downwards.
AAGTGCGAGTCGGACTCGCGCTCGATGGGTTCCTATATTATAGCGGAGGTGGCTACAGAAATACACTATTTTATAAGAAAACGCCAAAAAACACGTTTGTTGTTTGGGAGCACCCTTTATTTTTATTGTATTCTGTTTTTAGTATTTGTTATTTTAACGGCAACAGAAATACATCATCTGTGAAAATTTTAACTGTCTAGCTATTACGGTTTATGAGATACAGCCTGGTGACAGACAGACAGACGGACAGTGGAGTCTTAGTAATAGGATCCCGTTTTTATCCTTTGGGTACGAAAACCTAAAAAAAGGTTTAGATTTGAGGTTTTGACAATTAAGATAAAAAAATAAATGTTGGTTGTATTTGAAGTTGAAAACCTATCTTACATTGTTTTCTATTTTAGCCGCTTCATATCTCAAACAAAAGTTCAATATTTTAGAATCCTCCTTGACTATCAATAAAACTGCTTCTGTCGTAAAGTCACAAAAAACTGAGGATACAAATGCGAACCTACCGACGGAGGCCAATATACATATTTACTTGGATAGAAGAAAATAAATGCGAGCATTAGTGACAAGTATATCCGAAAACAAAAACATAATTATTTAAGCTCATTAAATATGAATTCCGATTATATCAACATTGTCTTCATTATGGTCAGTGTTTTTGTTATTATAACCTTAATCATCGCGCCTTCCAATAATAAATAAATCAAAGGGTGTGCATTAGACACAAAGGTTACAATCAGCCTGTTCACGCTACGGCGGATTACGATGGTAATCAATTTTGTGTAGGAAAGCTCTGCTTAATCGACCGGAAAATGTAACGACGCATGTCAGCTCCTAAAAACATGAACCAATTGTCTAAATTAATAGGGACTACTGTCCACAACCAATAATTACCTGGGATTTTGCTAAATCAAAATTACTGTGCCTCGTTGTAATTGTTTAATCAAATATTAGTATTCGATGGTAAAAGCTGTAAAATTTAGGTTATGATTTCTTACAAATTTACGTATTATCTAACAAATGTTTGACCGGTAGTATAGCCATAATCACTTAAACCAGTATAACTTTGACCTTTTTGTATACAGAAAAAATAAGATTGGCGTAAAATAACACTGCTTAAACCTTTTTTTATCGCTGTAAAAATGCTTTTCGCATACCTACCGCCGGGTGGTATCGATAGGTTATGTGGGGACTCCCTTGTCCGACATGGCCTCACCACTAAAAAATGTACCTCGGCACGTGTGTTTACATGCATCGTCGCATCGGGAACCCGTATGGACAACTGCCATGCATCAACTAAATGCAGCAAATGCTGGGCCTTGGGCATAGGGTGATCCTTACACATGGGATCACACACGTAAAGGCAGACTGTGCAATGTGATCGCATGTCCAACAAGCAAGCAAGCAAGTCGAGTTAAGATAAAGGTTATATTTTTTACTATAACTAAAGATAAACATTATTGCATTCTATTCATCATTTCCTCACGCAATGTCCTTTCAAAGAAAACGTCTGGAATAAACGCGGAAACTTTACAAATCGAAAGGAAAAATAGCGATGTTGTTGATGATTCCTCTTTCAGCCGTTTCAGTTTACAAGGGACGCATTTTACGTACAAAACATAACATTTCTGTACGCACCTCGGATGATTTATACTGCGGTATTGCTATTTTACACGCAACCCGATAGTGACATGACGGATCGACGGTTTGCAATTGAGTACTCGTTATGATAACAAATATTCGGAACCTGGTGTGAATATAGGACCGCAAAAATACAACCGAACCGATTTAGAATTAGTAAATCGTGAATGATTTCTATCTTCAACTTTATGGTGGTGCTTGCATAGGTACCTATTTTTACTAAATGCATTTACTAAATTATAGCTCAATAGTTTGAGTCTTGTTTTTCTTATAGGTGGGTCGTGAATTCAGATCCTCTACCTCGTACCTAAATCTTTTCAGAATCTAAGTATGTAGATTACACACAGTGGAAAAATTGTACGGATCACCTTCTGCGTTACGGAGGTCTGATGGCAATCGCTTCAAATGCAATAACAACACAAACCAGACTTTCAACATCTAGGATCGTGGTAGAGCGTACTCCGACTAGGAACAGGACAAAGTACTAGGAGGAAGTACTTCCTAAAATATGTAATTACATAAGTCACATTAAAAGTTTCCGGAATTGACCACTTACATAAACAAAGTTAAAAAAGTTATTACTACATTTGAAAATGGAACTCTTTAGCCGTAGAACACAATTTGTTTGATCTGACTGTCAATTGTTTTCTCATTGTGGCGTCATTCTAAACATTGCGTGATTACTATAAAATGGATTTAACTCGGTAAAATTTTTGTTGCATGATTTTTACGATCTTAAGATCTTGTTCAGCTACAATCTGCCTTTGGCGAAGAAGCACCATGCAAGACGAGTATTTATAGCTGGTTTGCAGAACTCAAATGCGGTCATGTCCATGCTTCGACCAAGTATATACATGTATAATATCTAGATGGACAGTCGAGGCAGCAAGCGCTGCAAAACAAGACAATGGTCGTTAAATTTCTTCCCAGCATATGTTTCGACACTGGAGACGAAAAATGGAAAATGGAGGTGTCGGAAAAGACAAGACAAATAAAAAAGTAAAATACCATCGCTGAGTACCAAATTTTCGACCAACTGTTTTTTTTAGTACGATTCAAGCAGTATGCTTAATCTAGACAATATAACATCATTGTCTCCATGATGAAATTCGTGAAGGTCGCCTGTGCACCGCAGTGAACAACGACAACATTGGTGCTGTGCGCCGTTTGATCAAAACAACACATGCCTGTATGTGACCTACTCGTACCATGAGACCCGGACATCTTTAGATATAGGCATGAGTCAAATACAGTCAATCCTACTCAAACATTTGAGTGTGAGAAAGCTGTGTTCTCGATGAATCCAACACAATTTGACTGATGTTTAAAAAACGGACCGCATCACTTGCTGCCATGCTGTGCTTGCCAGATACAACGAACGGGCTTAAAATTTAGTATAGGACATAGTAACAGGTGACGAAATATGAAATTATAGCTATCCCGAAACAAAGCAGCAATCGAGCGTATGGGTCTTTCGAGTTGAGCCGAAACCAACTAAAGTGGCGCGCATGAAAAGTGCCTCGAAGCGGATAATTGCTTATTTTTTTAATAAAACGGGACATGTGGCTACTGTTGCTTTAGAAAATCGTCGTAACATCCTCCTCGTATCATCTTGCACCACGACAATGCGAGTTACACGGCCAGACAGACAAATAAGTGTTTGAAAGCGAACCTGACCTGGCACCGTGTGACTTACTTCTGTTTCAAAAATTATGAACCAATTACGCGATCAACGGTTTCAATTACTAGAAGAGGCTGTCAAAGAGTAGGAAAAACATTATCTCACGTCATCACAAAGCCTACCTTAGCGACAAATAAAGAAAATTGCAAGCAATACGGTTTACTTACACTTGTGGACCGGCGTAAACTACTGGATGTTTGCTTGCTATACGACATAGTGCATAGTCGTGTAGACTGCCCTGAACTTGTGTGCCAGCGTTTCATACTGTGTACCGGCTCGCCGCTCCCGCCGCCATCTGCCACCGCTGCTGAACGTGCCGCGCTCAACTACTAACTACGCTCGTAACGCGACCTTGTCGCGCTTGCCCCGTTTATACAACGAGATTTTCAGCAAGATAGATATATTTGCTTACAGTAAGGCAACATTTAGGTCACATGCCATTAAGGTATTGAGTGGTCCCTAAATTACTTTAATCATTAGGTTATTGGTGGGTTGTATTATCTTTATGTATCTGCACATATACTTACACAGAAACACACAGACATACACACATACACACATACTCACACATCCACGCGAAACGTGATGAGCATATTGTTTATATCATTTCTTTTTTTTATGTTGCTTTTAAAAATTTAGTTTAATACTTATGTCTTTATAAGTTTTATGTAGCAACAGCTACTACTACCTCCGGTTTACTACTTTCTTATTTAATCGGTGGAAATCTATAATTAGCTGTATATTTTAAGAAACTATTTAATTGTTAAAATGCAAAGTATCGCAGTTGATTTCCTGAATAAAAAAATAAAAAAAACACGGAGGAGTGGCACAAATGTTTTCAAAATTGGTTCAATCGAATGAAAAAGTGCAAGATTTTGAAAAGCAATAAAAAAAATTAATCTATTATTATTAATTAATAGTATTTTTTATTATTGATTCCGGAAATTTTTAGTGCGCCCTGCGTAGATATTCTTTTATAATATTTTTGAAATCACCACAACTCGTATATTCGTATCCCGTAAAGCCGACAGGAACACATGCCTGTCATTTATAACAAGCTGTAACTAGACGAAAGAGTGGCCGCGTACATATAAATGATCAATCCATTTATCACGTTACTCGATCAAACCCGCTTGGGTATTATTTTGCATAGCTTTGATGCGATGCGTGCGACCCATTTTGAAAACAGGCGATTGAAACAATTTTGTTTTCTGCGTTAATGGATTTGTGAGCTGTTATGGAGTGATAATAAATCTGCTATTACTCAATCAGATTGGTATAAGAATAAACTTTTGCCTGTGTTTTTATAATAAACTTGTTTAGAGGGTTCTCTTTGAAATGGTTAACTTTTATTTGCGTTTGCTGTATAACAATACAGAAAATTATCAACGTTGCCTCATAATAAAGCGTTATACCTAAAACCTCGTAAAATATATTAAAAGTAGATAATATCATATTTTACAGCGATATAAATCTATCCCTCCACTAGTTTTAATGGCATACAGCGCGATATGGATATATTAAATCTATATTAAATAAGCAGTAGACGAGATCGACAGGAAATGTGTTTTCTGTGACAAACGGTTCAGTTTGTATCAACTCAGACAGGGCGCGTCGTTTTGCTGTAATATCAAAAACACGGTTTACGCGCTTGTGAAATACGCCCGAGCATTTACGAGTCTGAAAAATGATATGGGACTGGTTCGTCTTTTATTATTTGAAATGAAACTCAAGATAGCACTTTGCATTCTCTGGAGGCCGGAGAAGTTATCGCGTCGGGAAAGCTTCTGGTTCAAATTTCTTTGTTCAAAATAAAAAAATAGAGCTATACAATGGCAACAGTAATGTGGAACGTGACGAGGTAGTGGCAAACTGTTATTTAGTAATGATTGCGTGATATTCACCTATCACGTTGCTCTTTATTCGGTACTCTTTTGTTACACGCCGTGTGTTACAGCACATATCGTAGGTTTAAATAAATAATCTGAACAAATTAGTTATGCACGGCATCACGGTAAAGTTTATAATACGACGCTTTCACAAGTTAGGTAATTCAGTTATTTTCGAAGTACGAATTCTAATCAGCGAGTTAATTGGAATCAATTTGTGTTGTAAATTTTTTTTTTCTCATTACGGGCATTTTGTAATTTCATTAGGCATCTTGAATAATAATATGATAAAAATCAATCGCAAAAAGCCGAGTGGACCTTATCTCAAAACATGTGGTTAAAATAACTTAAAAAACAACAAAAAACCTCAACTTATTGTGGAAATAATATACCTTATGGTTTTTAACAAAGTGATGATTGTAATCTAAAAACATATTTTGAACAGAAGTCGCAGTTAGCTCGCTAGGTATTTTATAATACCTTTTAATATGTTATTATGCTATTTTCCAGTTGCTAGTTCACTAGTGAAAAATGAGAATCAATTAAATAGTAATGTTGCAAGCGGTAAACAACAAATGGTAGACTGCTGACAAAACCCACTGAGTATATATACTATATATATATATAATAACAAAAAGTAGTAAGTGCCGTTGCCTTGTAATTATGTGAATATACCTATTGGTTGTTTAAACATGCACGATTAACCAAGCGTAATTAGTTTCGAGGAAAGGAAGTTATTGCAACCATAGCACATGACAAAAAATAATTATAATAATTTTCATGACAATTGTAGAGTTGGCTGGGAATTCCTTGAGGTACATTTACACGGGCTATATAATATAAATTGCTCAATAGTAGGCAATTATAACGTTACGACTACATCAAGAAAATTACGGCGATAGCAACATGTGTAAGATACCACACTATACTACCTACTACACAATATCTCAGCATACTGTGGCAATAAGGAGCAATTTTAAGCAATACATTCATACACATGAGAACAACACAATGTCACATTTTTATCGTATGATGATATGGCAGCAATTAGAAGCAATATTGGCGAAATAATTTCCTTAATTTATTAGAACTCTTCCAGATTGATCAATAGATATTACCAAGCAATTATTGCTTTTAAAATTGCGCGTTTAAGAGCCTTTTTATAAATACAATGTTAAACATTATTTTGTTTCACGGCTGCCAATGAATTTATTTTTTATTCACATGAACGAGAGGGGTACGAGAAGTAATCTGATTAAAATTCAACCTATTGCAACCTGCGCAGGATGCCGAAAGGGAATAGCATAGTAGAAAAGTAATGGATAGCCTCCGCGGTTCGGAACTCACCTCTTTTATTATTTAGTGCAGCTTTATAACGTCGGTTGTAAAAAGCAAACAAAAATGCGTACAGGTCGCAGTGTACTGCGTAAATAAAGACACAAAACGCATTTTTATTGCTGTGCTTGCGTGTTGATTGGCCCGTGGCCGGTTCAAATCGATATTTTTATAGGGATCTGTAAAACAATAAAACAAAGAAAGAAAAAATGGCTGTCTAATGTAATGTAGAAAAAACATTTACAAAATTTATTGTCTTTAAAAATGATGGAATGAGCCCAATTTAAATATCACTTTTTTATCGTTATGAACAACTATTATAAGATATAAACACTACACAATAATTTTCAGGTATACTTTTAAAATAATATAATTTTTATTATATGTAAAAAAAAAGTAGTAAACCTAAGTCAAAATTAACTATAAAATCAAACGCGCAAGACCAATCGTTTTTCAACCTAGGTAGGACATCCACTACCTAATATATTATCTATAGGACGTCCAGAGGACGGCATTGATGGCATACCATGGATACGTCTGCTCTGCTCTGAGGTATGAACTGGTTATGTGGGGTAACTCGAGTGATATGTGTCGAGCTTTCTTAATACAGAAGAAATGTGTTAGGGTCATCTGCGGCGCTGAACCCATGGAGTCTTGTAGACCACTATTTAAGGGGTTAAACCTTCATCCATTGCCAATGCCATCCTTCGTCACGAAAAATCTCGCAGTAGCCACTTCTAAAAGCTACTCCGATGCTGACAAAATTTTCTGCAATTTTTTAATGAACATCCATGAAATACTGGTGTTTGTGAGGAGGAACCCGAATCAAAATTAGTGGATAACTGTTTCTATAGCACTGACGAATTTGTGAGGTTTTGTGCCGCTGGTGGTATGAAACGTTGGTCTGACAAACTATAATCAGCCTATTTTTATTTTCGATTAATATTTGTTTCCTTATTATTTTAAATTAATAATTTATCTGATTCTATTTTATTGAATATTATAGCATAATTAATTTTTAAATTTATAATTTATGTAGGATTGTAAAAGTAGTTTAGCATGAAAAGGAATGAGTGTGCGAGCGAGAGAGCGTACGTGGAAGGGAGAGGAAGGATGGAAGGACAAGATGGCGCTAACCGTTAAATTACGAGGTTGTACTGAAGTGTGTTTTTCTAGAAAATAAACGACTTGTTGTGGAAAACTGCATTTTCTTCACCGCCCCGACACTACAATTTTGGGGGCTCGTCCGGGATATGAAAAAAAAAACTATAAAAATTACCGACATACTGGTACGGGCGGTGAGAAAACGACGTGTGCAAGATTGGCGAACACGTGCACGGGATTGCGCGTACGACTTTGCGGTTAGAAAAGACGATTACGACGACTCGACGAAATGCCTAAAGACGCTAAAGAACGACGAAAAAGCCGGCAAGACGACTACGCCGACTGCATTGGGGAATACGAGGCGAAGAAGCGTGGCGCAAACATGCTACAGATGACGGCGGAGCTAATACCTACTTTCAGCGGACGCGACGACACCTATTCAGCGACGCGGTGGATAGAGGACGTTGAAAGTAATGCTGAAATATTTGAGTGGACCCCGCTTCAACAGCTTCTTATAGCGAGGAGATCCCTAACCGGCACGGCGCAACTATGGCTACGGGCGGAGCGACCACACCGGAGCTGGGAGGAGCTCAAGGCGGCACTTCTCAAAGAATTTCCTGATAACATCGACATTAAAGCTATACACGAACTAATGAGCAGCAGAAAGAAACGGCCGAATGAGACCTGCCAAGAATATATGCTCGTTATGAAAGAACTCGGAAGGCGAGGCAAGATGCCAGACTACGTCGCAATAAAATATATCGTGGACGGAATAGTAGACGTAGAAACGAATAAAATCATGCTATATGGTGTTACTTCCTATGGCGATCTTAAAGAAAAGTTAAAGATTTATGAAACCATATCAAGCTCAGCTGACCAAATGAAACCATGGCCAAATTAGGTAAATTATAAATTTTTATCATTAACTAATAAATAGGTGGAGATGGATGAAAGAAAGGGATAAATAAAAATAAAAACAACCCTCTTTAAAATAACTGTAGCGTTTATTTGAATATTTTTTTACTGTATTGCATTCTACACACAATTTCATAAGATTTTATGTTTTTTCATATGACTCTTAAATACTGTGTAAGCAAATACATTGTTTAACAAGATTTTATGTGTTTTTATATAACTTTTGAGTATTGTGTAAGTAAAGATTAGCAAAATGTAGAGTTTCTAGATTTTCAGTCTGTAACTATAAAATAAGGTGTAATAAGGGCAATTCTTATTGTAATCTATAGGTATTAAGTTTTATAATGCTTGTAATAAAGTCTTAGATTGTCTGAGGACAGACAAATATCAGGATAGCCGAATGTAGGATTGTAAAAGTAGTTTAGCATGAAAAGGAATGAGTGTGCGAGCGAGAGAGCGTACGTGGAAGGGAGAGGAAGGATGGAAGGACAAGATGGCGCTAACCGTTAAATTACGAGGTTGTACTGAAGTGTGTTTTTCTAGAAAATAAACGACTTGTTGTGGAAAACTGCATTTTCTTCACCGCCCCGACACTACATTTATTAAAAAATTTATATTATAATTTTACATAAAGACGACATTGTAACTTGTAAGTTAAAAATACGTTAAATTATATCCTGACATTTACCTACCGATAAATCGGTAAAATACGCTGGGAACTGTAATAGTAGCTTTTAAGAAAAACATCTATAATGTACCGTATTTTATGCAAATAATTCATTCATTCATTCATTCATTCATTCATATATTATCTTATAAAGGATCGATATTGTTAAGCATAGAAATGTATTTCAATTGTGCACTGAAATTAGGTGCACGGCCTCTTAAGACATGGTGACAAATACCATTGGAACTATGTATTTTCATGGCATAAAAAGTTTATTACTGCATAATAGTTAGTTCTGTTGGTTTTAGTTTGTAATTAACTATTTTCAAGATTTATTTTATTCGAGATGCTCCATCTCCAGTGTCCGAAGCCTAGGGGCAGGCGTAGGGTAGAATATTAGTGTCGCGGCAGCCTTATAAGCTGTTACGACTATTAATTCTGAGCGGGCACTTTTTGGTATAATCATCTATGTGTAATTTATGTGTTTAAACTAATCATAATCTATGTTTATATGTCAAACTAAAATTTGACACTTTAATTAACTCAAATATTAATAAGTAATATTAGCACTATCTTTTTACGTAAGGGAAATAAATGCGTTATGAATATCCAGCCGCTGGCCGCAGAGGCAGCCAGTAGCCACTTCTAAAAGCTACTCCGATGCTGACAAAATTTTCTGCAATTTTTTAATCTGGATCTGTCTGTACTGTGTTTTTGTATGAGCGAGAGTTGAAAAAGAAGTTTCGGAGAAAGATGGTTTGTATTGCTGCTGTAAAAGGTATGTGCTCGATGTTTTAAGAATTCCATACCTACTACAGTAGTTAGTACTTATTTTTAATAAAATGATAGATCAAGCTACAAAAGATCAACGAAGGAAGTGGTCGCCATTAATAGACTATCAAAACAAACGAAACTCGAAAGCATTGTAGAGTTGGTCGTATTTGAGTTCAAAGATGGCGGTAGTCGTTCATCGCGGAGTTGAGCGAGAAACAGTTTTGTAAACTTTGCTGCCAACTATTGTGTTTGAGTGGAAATGCGTGGAACGCTTTACACGGCTCGCAAAGTGTTGTTGTTAACTTTCGCGCTTTAGAATGGGGTTGTAGAATATAATCGACAGTTGTATGGTGATGGGTATGATCTATTTTATTGGATCCTAACAAACAAAGACAACCTACTAATACTGTGTTGCTTATTGTACACACGACATATTGATTATAGTATTTTCAGGCTTGTGTCTTTAAATGTATGTACCTATTGCTTAATGAATTCACGGACCAGGACTAACTTCCTTATTCCAAAATTTTAAAATTTTATTAGTAAGTACAGAGAACATTAAAACCTACTTTTCTACTAGGTAGCAGAGTATGGTGATTATGAGCAAGACATTCCTTACGAATGTAGCCAATTGGTCAAAAAATTAAATTGCGAACAAAAACGAAGTATTACATGTCATCGAGATTAAGGGCCGATTTTTCAATAGTCAGATAACTTTTATTTGAAGAATAAATATCACATTTAACAGTTTTCGTATAGGAATTGTGTCAAAACGTCAATTTTATTTGTCAAATAAAGTTATCTGGCGATTAAAAATCATAGTAGTAAAATATATCATAATAGGATAGAGGTAGGTGTTTTTTTCACGATTTGTATGTTACTTCTTTAGTACCATCATTAGTTAGGCGGGTCAAGTATGAAACATGGATTAAGTAGATTATCATATTAATTAAATAGTTTTATTATTTAAAATACGTATTTGGTTTGAACAGAATATAATTTTTTACTTCTTAGTTCCATTAATGTTTTTAACCAAGAGGACTCAGTTTCCTGCACAGTATATCTCAGGATCGTGCTTCTTCTAGGTCTTCTTCTTCTAGGAACTCCTAGAAGACAGAACCATTTACAAAGTGGGAAACGATATTGAACTCTATTCCTTTGTCTTTACTGACATACATTTATTACATGTCAGTGTTTGTCTCGAAGTTAAAAATCGGTTCAGAAAGTTTGGAATTTTAAAGTAAGTACTAAGGCGGTTTATTAGAAAACAACGTTCTTGATGTTGTTATTGTGAAAGCGAAACAGCAACTTACAGAAGTGGAACCAATATGGGTCGGCTGATGCAGCAAGCGGCTGACATCTTGCTGCCTTCGAGCTCTATTAGACAGCGCGCCCGATTGATTTTATAACACGTCTTTAGAGATACAAAATGCAGTGTAGATGGAATCACGCTTTACGATTATATGAAATGAAACTTAGTGAAAGAAAAAGATAGCGCGTTGATTATGGCGATGATGCAAGAAACCAATTTAATACCGCAACTCATACTTATTATTTAAGACTTTTTTTTTATCAAGGTGATTTCATTATATAGTTATTTTAAAAACTATTCGCTATCAAAATATCTAAATGTTCTACATACCTATACTACTTAATGAAGTATAAGTATGTAGAATATGGTTTATGTAATTCGCTGATATAAAGACGGGGATTTTCTAATATAGGTATTTTTTTACTTTTGAAAAAAGCCTCAATTACTACTTTTATAGAAATGTAAAAACTTTGATACTGAATAAAGAATTTGTATTTAAAAATAGTTTGTCCATAGCGAAAATCGAGTCACGAAGATGATTACCTCTTTTTTAGTTTGTTTAATATGTATGTATGTATATTTTGTTATTACAAATTAATGGTATTTGAACTTTTTCCTTTACTTGTGTTATAAAGATATTGCTTCCTGCTTCATGATTTCAGGTCAACAGGAAGCGAGTATCAAAAATGCGGCATAAATAGTCGAAGGTATCTTTTGATTGCTATTGATATATTTGATATTAATTTCAACTCCATGCGTTCCTCGTAAATAGATTATTGACATACAGACGGATTGCACAACGAAATGATCCTATATGGGTTTCTTTTGTCCATTTGAGGTATGGAACCCTAAAAATAACAAAAGCAAGGAAAGAATGATGCTAAGGCTTGAGGCTAATACATGGTTTTATTTCAGTTAAGCTCAATATACTCGTAGAACAAAGTTAAATAAAGAAATTGAGCCGAAGGCGCTGCACCAATCCATGCAGGCGGCGCCTCGCTTCAAGTCTTTCATTAAAACTTTACGAACCGAATTGATTGTCCTTTCAACGCGAGATTGTAACAAGAATACAAGTTTCATGTTAATGTTAACTATGTCTTTATTAGTAATTTGTGTCTCAAAAATATTCATTTTATAAATAAATATTGGACAAGATTACGTAGATTGCTCCGATCCTATGGTAAGTAGCCTAAGCACTTGTGTTATAGAAATAAAAAACAATGACGGCACCACAACACCCAGACCCGATACAATGTAGAAAAGTATTTTTTACATTGACCAACCGGGAATCGAACCCGGTACCTCAGAGATAGCGACCTAAGTCTGGTATGCTCGCGTTTCGGCTACGGAGGTCGTCAAATTTATTTATCAAAATATTTTCTTATTATGTCAAAGCAAAGCAAAATTCCACATAATCTTAGTAGATTATAATTTAGGTAATAAAAAATAATAATGTGAAAGTTGTTATCACTAGTTTGTTTGCTAAATCACTCATTAGCTTACATTAAATATTTTTTTGAATTTAAGAAATCTTTAAGAATTTGAATTTTAATGAATATTATTATGTTTTTATTTCCTTTTCAATCTTATGTACATTAACATTTACAATGTGAATTTTATGTAACTGTGTTTCAAGTCTATTAATGTAGTTCAAGGGAGAATTAATTCATTTTAATATTTTCAATTTCGAGAATGTGCACCTTTAAGAATTACATTTAAATATTCAAATACTTAGACAAGTATTTTGTTTTAACTTAGGGCCTGAATAAATTTCCCGTTTCGCACAACAATGTCGTACAATCAATTCGTCACTGTCGTACTTTTTAAGAGTTCTTCGTGTTAATTGCTTTTTTTGGAGCGATAGACAAAACAGCTGGATTTATTAGATTTGAACAAATAAGTAATATTATATCTAAAATTGACCTTGTTAATATGATTTAAAATTATTTAACAATAGAAATAGCAATGATAATATTTAGCTGACAATATGACATCCCATAGTCGTATAAAAATGTTTTTTGTAAGTTTTTATTACATCCAAGTTTACCTTCATAATTAAAACTTCTTAAATTAACTAATGAGAATAAATTGCATAGAGAATGCAAAAACGGAGCATAGAGTTCCGTTTAATTATTAATTTAAAATATGAAGTAGATACCATGACGTGACGCTACACTCTAAAAAAAATGTAGTTGCTCTTAGCAATATTGTGACTGTTGTGGCAAAGTATCTTGACTGCAAACGAGCCTGTCAAATCTTTAGATACATCGAATAAGATGGATTTGATTGCTTTATACTAAGATATGATTTATAACTAGGATCTTATTCAAACCAACACGATTCATGATTATACCAACTAATTAATTATAGTAAATCTAACAAAGACCTACTGAGGTCTTTGTTAGATTTACTATAATTAATCAATTAATTAAAGTATGTTAAATCAAGCAAGTTGATGTTCACTGGAACATCAACTTGCTTGATTTAACATACTTATTTGTTTATGCTTACCTACTATTAAAATTAACCGAATCATGTCATAAAAGTAACCAATGTAGATGCAACAATTATACTTGTTAGAATTAATAAAAGCATCTATTTTTTTTAGTCTAATCACAGATAAAGAACATTGTTAAAAATATTCGGCCTTGATTGATTTGTATTACATTTTTTTTAAATTTAACATCAGCTAAGAAAATATCGCTCTTAGTTGGATCACATCTTTTGGAGTGAACTTTATTAAGTTCAACCGGAGTATACTCCCTCATCATCATCATACTCATCAAACTATAGTTCGGTTGCAAACAATCTTAGTTCGATGAGGACTCACCGAGGTCGCTGAGGGCTCCGTGTCGTGGTGGTGCGTGGAGAGGTGTCGAATCGTCCCGGCCATCGTCATTAGGCTATGTCTCCTTCCTCTCGCACAGTCCAGCTGTTCGCGCCGGCTCGACACTTTCCCGCCATAGACGTCGACTCATCGTAACGATCAACTTTATTATTAAGTTCCCAGTCCGCTATTAAACATTTTTATTATATTTTAAATCTTTCGCCTGATCGTAAAAATGTGGTCCTAGAAAATAAAATTGTCGGTTCGCCATTCAAAATGCGATTGCGGGCTTAAACGGCTAAAATAAAGCTTTCGACTTAATACTTTGTAACTTCATACAGAGTGAGAGATTGCCTTCTTGCTGGTTTATTTTTCATCATCTGAGTAAACTTGAGGCTGCGATATGCCTCGCGTGTTTTTGAAGCGTAATTTTATTTGCGCGTGTTATTTTATGTGGTGTTTTCCTTTTGCCTTTCCATGTGATATGTTGGGGCTATAAAGTGAAATTAGTGGATAGGGCAATGCCGAAAGGGGCGGATATTGCCCCAGTTGTTACTCCGCATGAGTAGCGGGTCGCAGAGACGTTAGCGTAACTTAGTTAAAACCTATCAAAAGCGTTAACAGATAGTATCTATTAGAAGCATGTCTGGCTCTGAGTAAAGGCTTTTAGCTTTCAATTTTATTGGGGATATAAGGAACTATTTGAGAATCTATAATTTTAATCTACATAAGTGTTTTTCTAGAACTGAATAAGATATACAGTATGTAAAATAACAGAGTACGTTTCCTTAAGCTAGTTTATCAACCTACATCAATAATAGATTAAAATATGAATATAAATTTACCAAAATAAAAAACGAAAATTAAAAAAAATTAAAAGAAAAAAAGAAAACGCCTGTTTAAAACCGAAATCGTAACGCGGAGTAGTTACTAGTGTATCAACAATGCGCAAACTGGCAACGTCGCTTTTCTTTCTTGCTCTCACAAAGAGAAAAGGGTCGGATGTTCATTATTTTTTATGTAGCTTTAAATTAAAGATACATTTTCATTTTTTAATTACATTATAGCTATTCGATAATTAACATTCATCAAGTATCTTCTAAAAATGCTCTGACGGACTTATGTAAACAATCTCGTCGTTTTAAAGTAACGCTAAGAGAAGAGGAATTCAACCTATCATTTTTATTAGGTGTTCTAGTTAACAATACTTTCCAGAAATTCTAGGATATCGAATATCAAAGCATGTCGTCATCTTTAAATCTTTTGCACGTCAGTAATAAATACGGCATTTCCGGCAAAGTCGGTTATTTGGTCAAATATCCTACCTGTCTGTATGTAATTATTACATTATACTTTAGGCACTATCTAGCAATGATTGATAGGGAATTGAAAGTTTCGTAAACTTTTAGAACTACTACGCGAAGTTAGCAGTTAGAACTGTTTTCAATGAGTTACAATAGAGGGATTATTTAATTTTAATGACTTCAAATGGTACTCCATAGTTTTGGGTGTCTCTCTCTAGTCGAGATTTATTATGCGTAATTTTCCCATTTAGCGTCGGGTATAGTTTGAAGTACTGCTTGGTTGTTATGTACAGCTAGTACAGTCAGTATCACTATTAACCTCACATTTACATAAAGGTAGATCGATCAAGGCAGCCATTGAAATTTAAATTTTCTTACGTTTTTACAAAGAGCTACTCTGGTTCACATTGTATACTGATCACAACGTGATTCCTGGCTGTAGACAGTAATTATATTTTTATTGAATAATCATTACTTAACCAATCAATTCGCCCCATTGGTCGAATTTCGTCTAAAACATGTTTTAATCAATCAGTCATATTTATAGCCAAATACAATTCAGTGAGCTGAATTTATTGCTGTTCCGTAAATAAAACTATTATTTTCGCAGCCGCGAATCTCATTTTGATAAGTATACACAGTAAACCAGTCGCTATTTAAAAAAAACGGGCGGGCTACCTTGAACAATTCCCTTTAAACAAAAATACAAGCCGAACTCTCTTAAAAAGACCGCCTGTACTATGAAAGATCAGCTTTTAATAAAAATGTGTAGTTATACTAAACTAATAACTATGCTGACTATCCTATAAATAGTCTTACTTCGCAAACATTATACCTAGGTTTAAGCGTTATAATGGCGTGTGGTCTAAACAGGAAGTATATTAAATAAATTTCTGCCAACTCACAAATAACCACTTGTTAAAATATTTTATCTAGGATTAAAATGTACACTGGAACTGTTTAACTGTATACTAATAATCCAGACATTCATCTATCTATTAAATACGAGTACGATCAATACGACTGGCAAATAATACGAGCCTCTTAAGGCAACTCGTTGTGCGGGGATTACTCACTCGATTACAAGACTCGCTTGCAGAGATTACTAACTACTATTCTTACTCGGTCTACACGCGGAGATTTAAAAAGATAATGTTTTTAATGCCGCAATAGACGAGGATCGTTGGAAGAATCAATCTACGTTACCGTTTGCTGGCTTGCTTTTATTAAGACGAGTGCCGTTCTGTAAAATTAAAATTCTTTGTAGGTTTAATGTCGTAAAAATTATATAATCCTTATGCAAATGAAAACTTACTTACATTTGCCTAATTGCGGTTTAAAACAAAATTACTCTGTTATAAAAATGCTTATCATATATTTTTATAATTGTAGGGTACGGACTAACCACAACTCTGTTTTGTTACTACATATTTCATGAAAACTCACAGCGCATTAAACCTACTAAATTATTAATATAAAAAAGAAAAAGGCTTAATTAGGAACATAAAATGAACGAAAAAATGCAAGTTTGTTAAAAAAGAAAAAGGTTATCACCATGATAAATGCTAAAAGTTTACAAGCGGGGCGAGAAACATTTTTCAATTTTTACGACGTTATTATTTAGAAAAGACAGACGTTTATTAATTAGAAATTTGCTTTCCTAAAATGGGTGATGGTGATTACTACCTTGAATACAATTAATTATTAATATTGATTGAAACTAAATTTTAAGAGATTATTTCAATGAATGCGGCTATGTAGGCTTTTAGGTATTTTAGAAATGTAACTAGTAAATAAAACCTTATAAGTATATGTAATATTAAAAGGTAGGCAGGTACCTACGTTAGGAAGTGATGAAATAACGTAATGTTGTGTGGTAACTACGTTTGTATGCATTGTTTTGTTAGTACTGACGTATAAAAAATATTTTCAGGACATTTGTTAATATATTATCATACATAGTCCACAGATGGTTAATTAGTTGATCAAGAGACAGATTTATTTCTGGTTATTGTGTTGCACCTATATTGCTCACGCAATTAATTGATTTGATCAAAGGCTTAATTAATTCATGAATATTGCTCTGCAAATAGTATTTAACACATGGCATAAATTTATAACGAGTATGTACGAACTTGGATACTGTCTTGGTTAAGGTATATTTTTACCTCACCTAACAAGGCTAAGATAAAGTAAATACTCCTGCTTATAATAATATAAGTAAATTACCAGTAAAGTTAGACAATTAGTAAAATTTCTTGATTAAAATTGATCAACCTAAAGGTTATTGCCGAAGTTACTTAACTTAAATCGTTTACACTTTGTGTTATTAACAAACACGATACTTTGAAATAAACTTTTAAAGCGCGAAAGTGTCTTCAATTACTGTTTTTATCGAGTTTTTAGTTGTTTGTGCTTGTTTTGTGAAGACGAGTGTACGCTACGCACGTTGTCGTAGCACTACGGAGTGACGATTCGTAGTGCTACGAGCTACGAGAGAGTTTCGGTGATACGCGGCGCGGCCCGCGTCTCGACCGCCAGCCCTCGACTGCCGCAAATCTTCGCCGCACCGACCCGCGCACTCCGCGCCTAATGATTGACAAAATACTTTACCTGTGTTTTTACTTAGGGGCAGATTGCCGTAAACAACCAAATACCAGGAAACGAATACATTCGTAATACTAACGTATAAATACTGACCAAAAGAAAACGCAATTTCGTTTAGTCAAGTGTTTTTAGATAAAAGTGCGCCAGCGTCAACTTCGGCCTCATCCATCAGAAGGCATCTCCGCGTTGACACCTGAATCAGCCGCGAGCCGTTGAGGTGTTGGAGCGCTCTTTGCTAACAGGGCTGGCAGCATTTATGTTTAATTTTTAATGTTATCTTTTTCTAAAAAATACCCCTTGTTACAAACCTAAAAATCTGAATTCTAAAAACTCTTCTTTTTGAGAATTATATATAGTTACAAAGCATTTCGATATTATTTTTGATATTAGTTCTGTATAATAATTATTTTGTTAAAACTTGGCAGCCCTGTGACCGCAAATGCCACAGATTTCCATGGCCTCTTTAATAGACTACCTACCTGTTGAAAGTCACGTGAGCGTGTCGTTCGTGCACCTATCCACACGTGGCAACTCATTTACAACTAACTCACGATACTATTTGATATTAGAATTGATTTTATTACTCTTAGAACTTAGTTTAGTTAAAAAAACTGTATTGAGTTGAAATAGGTGCACTCTAAGAGTAACTCGTTAAAATTAATGCTAAACATATTTAAAATATTAGCCTTTCTTTGTAATTAGTAATTTGACATTGACAGGAACAAAATGGTGTTTTTAAATATATTTAGCGTTAATTGTATTTATCGAGTGGGCAGGTAGATATGTTTTATTGAGTATACTAGAGCTAACGTGTCAAAGTAAATGTACGCATGTCGATTGTCACGTGGGGTGATATTACTCATCACAAAATACTCTTTTTAAACAGTGGCAGAGTGTTTTTTAGTTAGGACGATACAAATGGTTTCAATGATTGTTTGTTTAGATACTGTTTTCTGCACACTTAATTAATTCCTGCTATGAGTTACATTTTAATTAACATACGAGTATAAATCCCCGCAAACAAGGCCAAAGTTTTGCAGTGGATCGTGTTTTATCGATTATACAGAAGTAATGCCTTTATATTATGTAAATATTTGATGAACCTTGTAAAGTTAGGTAGTATTAAGTATTTGTCATCATCCAAGCAGAAATATTTCATTACATGTTCACGGTTCAATAAGATTCGCGTCTTGTTTCATAATAAAAACATTTTTTGTGCCTTTTCCCAATGCTCTGCCAGTGAGAGAGATGTGTATTTTCCATTACATTTCAAAAGGCGGATTACATCTTATATCTAGACTGAAAGTAGGTCATTGTTCAAGAAACATGATATTATTTTTTTGCGCATGAACTTCTTAGATAAATTTACTTGATTTTGCGCTTACAGATTGTGATAGTAAAATAAATGTATTTTTTTTAAAGGAAAAGGATATTATTTGACAATTACCCGGAGTATTCTAAGGAAACCTTAAATAGTAATTTCAGTGCTCAAAACAGTGATCAAATGTTGGCGTTGAAGATTGAAGTTAGCAGGTCATCTCGGGGGAAATCTAAGAGTTATCTTAGACCTAACGACAACACAGGGCAATGGGGACAACAGCTTGCTATCTATGTTGCCAACGCAGAAGAACGAAACGAAACTTCTTTTACTTTAAATTATATTTACCACGTTTACTGTTTTACTTTTCGGTAAAATAAAATATTCATGGCAGTATCTTACCGCAATTTAAATTCAAATCTTTATTAATGACAACAAGCCCCAATTTGTTAGTAACAATAATTCAACCTACCTATGTTAGTACTTAATTTCTAACAACGATTTCAACGATTTGGTACGTTTGGCTAGAGCCAAGACAAGCGGGCTATCTAGCCTGTCGGCTTCGCGCGCAGTATGTTGTTGGGGCTGCCGCGCAACCTGCGCAAAAGTGAGCCAGATTTTTTTCGCCAAGTGGCGTCAAAACCAACAGTGCGCGGTTCAGCGAACATTGAGAACGCGCTGCCAAAAGCGCGGCAGCCGCAACAACGCCCTGAATGAGTTATGACATTGGATCCGCAGACCATTGTAAGCGCTTTGGGTATATGTGAACCACAGAGACCCAGAATACAGTGACGTTAAATACGCTTTAAACAGCGTTATTTTGACTGCTGCCGAGCATCGTGAGAACCTGTGAATGAAGGATAACCTTCATTACCGCAATTGAATAGTTAACGCGGATAACCGTAAGCCGTATTTCATTCAGATGCCCTAGGTTGAATGCTCGCTCAAACGCAGTTTTCTCTGCTCCTTTTTGCAGAATTAAGGAAGTATTCTAAAAATAGAAAGAAAGAAACGTTTATTCGACACACAAGAGAGAGAAAAAAAATACACAAAACAATATAAATTAGATGTGTCGAAAAGGTGCCCGCCCGCTCAGCATTAAAACAGGTTTCTTGTCCGTGCTTGCAACACACATAATTATCATTATAACCATTGATATATTTAACTGCAAACTTCGCGGTTATATTTCATCTGTTAAGCAAGTTGACCACGCTTAAGTGGTTTGTTTATTAATTTGTCTCTGTCCTATTGTTATGGGTGCTTTGCGATATTTAATATCTTTTTTTCTCAAACAATAATGACCCAGCATTTTTGTTTTTGTTTTTTACTGTTTGTTTCTTTGAATGAAGAAATAAATAAATAAAAAAGGCATCATTGAGCAAAAATATTACGTTCTGTGAATAAATCATAAATTATATATGCTTTTTGCATTAAACGAAGTATTATATAGTAAGAAATTACATATGCTTAAATCTGTTGTAACAATTTGTGTTAAAAATAGACCGTGTTGTGTATAGCAGTGATTGCGCAAAGAAAACGAAGAACGGAAAATAACAAGATGGAACATACCATCTTATAATTTCTGCTCGTTATAATTTATTTCACGTTCCTTGTGATTTACACAAGGTTTAGAATGCAGTAAAAGAAGTCCAAATACCATACCACAATACATATGTTTAACTTTGGCTTTCAATTCGCAAGATGAAAAAATATTTTGAAATGAGCACCAGCATTTCTAAGTAGTCGTGTTCCGCATTTTGCTGGGTGGTGATGTGATGATGAGAGGACTCCCCGCGATGTATTTAGTGATGTAAATGTATGATCAGTCAAGAGTTTTTGTATCTAAGCCTATAGATGGCCAACTTGAATTTGTTTGTCTATTCCTTATCAAGTCGCTGAGATTATTTGAATGCGATTGTTGGAAAATCATTTGTATTTATTTGATTGAATCATCCATAGCACCATACCTTAACTTACAAAGTAATGAAAATTTAGTATGTGATGTTGTCCAATATTTATTTATTTATTTCAAGAGCATAGGGGACGAGCTGGCTATATCACAAACAAGGAACAAGGAAATGGGTATTCAAAGATTCAAATTCGTGTGATCCGACCGTATGTTTTGAAATATGTTTTTTGCGCTTTGGGGATGTTGTAATTTACACTGAATATTGTAATAACATAGACAAATTAAAAACAAGTAATGAGTTTGTTCTTCCCTTTGTAAACACTTTGAGGATTATAAAACGAAGGGTCTTTTTATAACTTACAAAGTTTTTGCAAGTTCTAATTGACAAATTATGCAATTAAATTTGTCATGTGACAACTTGTGGCACGTGTCTCTTAATTGTTACGTCCACTAAACAAAACGAAAAACTGCCCATCGTTCATAATAGACTCGTGTTTTCAAACCTATCAAAGGAAAGAAATTTAAGCTAGCTGCGTAATTGGAACTCTACCAGACTTGGGAAATTAGAACACTTGGCTGCATGACAAGCACGCTGAGCACGTGGCTGCCGACTACACCGAAGTTTTACTTACTCAAGTTTATAACACGGTAACTCAATTTTGAAGCGATGCCAAATTCAAACACATGCATGCATAGCCCATACATGTGTTGTTTGCATGAATTGTTTACCGCTGCAAAAAGATAGGCTATTGTAATGTATACATAAAAAGTAATCGTATCGTGCCGTGTGGGGACGGCCGTAAGGGAATACACTTCCCCACGGCCAAAAGGAGGCGTGTCCGAAGAGGCGACTTATTCCTGTAGCA
This sequence comes from Anania hortulata, assembly GCA_963576865.1. Classification (NCBI taxonomy): domain Eukaryota; kingdom Metazoa; phylum Arthropoda; class Insecta; order Lepidoptera; family Crambidae; genus Anania; species Anania hortulata. The sequence goes on along the minus strand of OY756389.1, from coordinate 15,185,223 downwards.
CGGGACGGGCAGCAGCGTCTGCGTGCAAAATGTTATAAAAAACAGTCCTCGCTAACTCGCCTGCCAAGCGTGGCGAGTATTGGCAATCCCCCCCGATGAAAATCATTGTAGGCCTGTGTTTAGCAGTGGACGTCCATAGCTGAAATGATGGATCATTATTTAACCACTCCGTGACACTACCACAAATACGAGTTTGTAATAACTAAATTTAAAAAAAATGCAATTCGATATCATAGGCAGAAAATAACGATCAAGAAAGAGACAACGATTAAATAAAAACGAACATTCAATTGACTCAACGACTGACGAACTAGGAACTTCCTCCATTTTTAAGTATTTTGCTGTTCCATTGTTTGATGGATTTCTATTCATATTCGAAAACAAACGAGCTCGAGAAATTAATTACTTGTAGACGTATAGCATATTATTAAGGTGCTTTCGGGAAACAATAGCAGTGTATGTATATTGGAGTAAGATATTCGAGTTGTTCAGTTATTAATTTTATGAATGATTAAATTTATCTGATTTATAGCCCCTTTGTCATGTGGTTTTTAAATATTTTCCGTATAATCCTAAATGAAAAATACTGAAGGGTATGTACTAAGCTGACAGCCTTAGCTTAATTTTATCTTGATAAAATTTAATAAGTTTGACAAGTGTCTTTTTAATAAATAAGGGACGGTGAAGAATTCTAATTGGCATCAACTGAACTTAGGCTATTAGCTAGGTAGATTTGCTGAGTCATGACTAGAAGAAACGGGATTGTGATTAATGGCGAATAATCCCCCGGATAGTTGAATACAAATAGTCGCTTCGCTAAAACTATGCGACCAGTTTGAGATGTAGTAAATGATCTTATCTTATAAGAAATAATAGTTAAGATCATATCCTATTTTGGTAAATCGACATTCATCTTGACATACGTAATCTTCAGGTCTATTTTAGGTTAACCCAGAAAGAAAAAAACAATAATTTCATATTAATAAAAACAGTTTCTTAGGGTTTATTTTACAGTTTAGTATCCAGACTCCTATAAAATGTAAACAGTAAATATTTACGTTACTCTAAAATTAGATTGAGTGCCCAAAATGTTTCATTTTCATAATATTTTTGTAAAAAGGTTTTTAAAATTCATTAGGTATAAGATGTTGGCTTTGTACTTAAGTGTCACAAGCTAATTTATAAACTGGAGATGAATGTTTTCAAAAGTAAGCAAAATTACAGAGGAAACCCTCTTCAGCAAATCAGGGACCGGCAAAAATTTTGTTGGAACTGTCTGTTGCAAACATCGCAGGGAAGATTTCAAACGTGCCTACTATTGCCATTAAATAATAAATGTAAATTGTGTAGTAGATTCAGCCTACATGATTTAGATTTTTTTAAAGTTTTTTAATCGTAACATAATTTAATCTTTTATCTTCAAAAAATTTAAACTATTAGAGGCTGATCAACGAGAACTGTCGTGGGATTTGATTAAATACTTAGTCTGGCCATAAATACTGTTACAATTTATTAAAAATAAACAAAATATTACATTTGAATTTGGAATTTGTCATTTTTATATGATTGTTATTGAGTTTTCTCATTTTGGCGCCAATACATTGTAGAATATTTTGCGATATTGAAATGGAGTGGGGTGATAAAGAGAACCGAATCGCTGTGATTGCATTACACAAAGTAGGTATGGAGCCAAATGCAATTTTTAATACTCTCCATACGCTTGGTATTAGTGAAATCTTTGTGTACCGGGCTATTAATAGGTACAATGAGACCGCCTCTGTTTGTGACAGAAAAAGATCTGGCCGTCCACGTAGTGTTCGTATGAAAAAGGTGGTCAAAGCAGTAAGGGAAAGAATTCGAAGAAATCCTGTACGAAAGCAAAATATTTTATCTCGGGAGCTATCTTCAATAGCACCTAGAACCATGTCGCATATTTTAAAAGATGACTTGCAGCCTATAAGAAACGTACGGGTTATTTCATAACTGATAATTTAAAAAAGAATAGGGTGGTAAAATCGAAACAACTACTGAAGCAAAGGGAGGTCACAGAATAAAAATGTTTACGGATGAATTTTTTTTTACATTGAGCAACATTTTAACAAACAAAATGACCGTATTTATGCTCAAAGCTCTAAGGAAGCTTCCCAATTAGTCGCCAGAGTGCAACATGGGCGCTATCCGACTTCAGTGATGGTTTGGTGGGGTATTAGCTATGAAGGAGTGACTGAGCCATACTTTTGTGAAAAAGGTATCAAAACATCGGCACAAGTGTATCAAGATACCATTCTTGAGAAGGTAGTGAAGCCCCTTAACAACACCATGTTCAATAACCAAGAATGGTCCTTCCAGCAAGACTCGGCGCCGGGTCATAAAGCTCGGTCTACGCAGTCTTGGTTGGAAACGAACGTTTTGGACTTCATCAGAGCTGAAGACTGGCCGTCGTCTAGTCCCGATCTTAATCCGCTGGATTATGATTTATGGACAGTTTTAGAGAGTACGGCTTGCTCTAAACGCCGTGATAATTTGGAGTCCCTTAAACAATCCGTACGATTGGCAGTGAATAATTTTCCCATGGAAAGCGTGCGTGCTTCTATCGATAACTGGCCTCAACGTTTAAAGGACTGTATTGCAGCCAATGGATACCACTTCGAATAAGCTTTTTATATTTTAAATTTATGTATTAAACTAACACACTGTAAAAGTAATAAATGTTATTTGCAATAGTTTTGTTTTCTTTGTTTCAGTATTTTGGTAAGACTAGGTATATATAAAATATGTTTATTCTGTTGTGGCAAAGCAATAGATTCTGTTTAAAATAAGCTAGAGCTTTCGTTAGTTTAAAGTAGGTACTTATTTAGCATAAAAGGAAATTTCGTGATGGATTAATTTATTTTGGGTTTATTAAACGGCACTAGGTATTTATCAGAGCTGGGACCAAACCTTCCCTGCAAGCCGATCAGATTTTACACAGGCAAAAAGATATAAGTAGCATTATGGAACACACACAAACGAAACTAAATTACACGCTACTTACCTAAAATACTCGGCTAGGTAAACCTTATAGACAGCTTTCCCGTATACAGATAATGAATATGCCACGGGAGACAACCGAGACACACCATTTATTTAACAAAATTTCATTATAAACCACTTAATACATCAAAAAAATTTGGTACATCAAAGTTTCAAGTAAATATTTACAAAAATACTGCTTAACTAAGCTTAAAAAGCGCGCTTGCAACGTGACAGTAGTTTAACGCAATTAATTATTTAGTGTAGGATAAATTATTTTCAGGGACTCTTGCTAACAACGGTATCGTCCTTCTTGGGACGACTGAGCATTCAATATTTTATTGCGATAGAGACGGGACCTAGGCAAGGTAGCCAGGACAGATTGCTTCGCCAATTTTATAGCCTACTGCTTCGTTTGTAATATACCGTTTGCCATTCCGTTTCAGCAAGGTGCTATCTGTATCGAGTAGTAAATACCAGTAGTATGAGAATTATCTTCCATAGTAAGCAAAGTTCCTAGCCTGTGGCTCGGCTTCAAGGCCATGAGACTAAGAAAATATTCTACCGCAAACAAGTATATTAACGTGTAATATTGAATTGGCGATACACAACAATATATTCAATGTTAAGTCTTCGCATGTAGCTGCTGGCAGAGATGTCAGTGGCCCTGAAATTACATGACCTTTGACTTCGAATAGCCTTGAAAAACGATGCACGTTCCTAGTTGACCATAGCTAGAACTTCCATTTTCTTAAAGGGTTCCGCGTAAAATTGAAACCAACGTTTTTCTACGTCCGTTTGTCTCTCACAGTATTTTTATTTGCACACCGTCATTGCTAAAAAGTTTAAATTCTAAATGTTTAACAAAATTGGTGGTGGTAAGGTTGTAGGTAAACGGATTACCTGTTAATTTATATACTTTTTTAAATTTAATCTATGATATTGCAAATAGTATAACAAAAATCAACAAGACGCAATAAAAGGCAGAAAATATACTATGAAATAAACAAAAAGGTAAGTTAGAAGTTACTCGTACTGCTCGTATCATCAGTGATTTATATAACTGATTTGTTATTCTAAAGTGCACTGGAAACAATCTCTCGCGTTGAATAAATTGAAGGAGTTTCAAAACAATTAAAGACATATTTAATAATCTCCACATAAATATTTACCGTTCCGCCAAACGTGTCTGTTCAGTAGTACTAGCTAGTCAGTTTAGTTTACAGCCTACAGCTGGCACTGGAGTGTTTTAAGTTTATAATATAATACGACTAGATAATCCTTAGAACTACGTACCCTAAAGTGCATTCCTATACTAAATTGCCAATTTCGATTTTTCAGCTGACCGTTGGGTTTTTCTTCAAATGTTATTTTTTCTTGATTTTGAGAGAACAAAACGAAAAGAAAATAAATCGGTCGAACTGTTCGCAACTTACAATTTCTAAAGAACGCATCCGATAAACCACCCCGTAAAGCTAGGCACCGAATGCTAAAAGGAAAATGTTCACACGCTATCAACTTTCAAAATAACGATTGTTGTAACATTCTACAGGATTTCCGCCAAAGATGGGTTTAATTAACAGAAGGAAGGTATAAAACATTGTTAAATGTATAAAACATTGTCAATGTGCTTAGCAAAGTGAGATTAGAGGTGCCTACACTATAAGAGGAAGGGCCTTTGACTATTAGTCTCTATAGTTTTATTTATTAATTTGTTCTAGTATCGTTAATATACAAAAACGAACCTTCTATGCCTTTCTATTTTGCGGTATAACAAGTTGAGATCGCGTTACTGGCGGCAAACATCACCACGTACTGAAGTTACGTCTTTACCTATTATGTTACAATTTGCAACTAGCAAACACACTAATTGTAACTGATATATTTACCCTAGTTTCCATTTCTCGTTGGAAGTCAATTAATATGTCTGTCTGGATAAAACTGTCTAGATAAAGGGTTGTCTTACGAACCTAAAGTGACATTAACTAGTAATGTGAACCCAGGAATAAAACGTCCAATCCCGTCTACGTCAAATTGTTAGATACAAAACCGGACACAAAGTTTGCGAGCATAAATAGGGCGGACATAGCGTAATATCCGGACAAAATTATCCAGTCTATTAGTCGGCAGATGAAACTCAATAAATAATGTAACTGGCCAAACTGTAGAAAGGTTTTTTAATTTTAATCCAATTACAACACGCAATCTATTGATAAACCACCTGTATACTTGAATTGCATGTCATGAAGGTTGTAAAGATTTTCTTAACGACAAATGTGTGATTCTAAAAACTTACAATTATTTTTAAGAGGTAAGTGTCCCCCAACCTGTGTAATTGTCTGCTAATGAAATGGTTGCTTAAAGAAATATTAAAAATTCAAGACTGTTAATAGTATACATAAGGAAGTTGAAAAGAAAAACTACTACAGTTAGGTTGGCTTAACAATTTACCGAGTTAACTTGTAAAATGTACTTTGAAATAAAAATTACTTAGATTAGTTGTGAATTATGTAAAACAGGCAGCAAATACCGCTTATTTTGACGGAAAACTACGAAACCGTACATTATGCGTGGCTCGACTTTTTTTCTTAAGTTAACCCTAACTATGATGATAATATTTGACGTAAGTAATCATAGAAATTCTAAATACTTTGTATTTACTACACTACATACGATGACCCGTTCACTGATAGGGTTTTTCTTCGTCAATTAACCCGTTAAAATTCGACTAACTGTAACTTGAAAACGATGAAAAATTTTGACAAATTTCCTGAAGACAATTTTTATAACAATGGCAAAAGAGTTTTTTTTTAGGAATATAGCAATTGCTAGTCTTTGTCTCCCTTAATTTCCTAGTCACTACTCAATGTGATCGTAATTAAGATCTGCTCAAATTTTTTGTCATTTATTCTATCTCTGAGTACTGTTTTTTAGTAATATAGTGTACTATAGTTTAAAAAAAATCTACATATTTAAAAAAACATTTTTATCAAACAGTTGTCAACGTTTCCTTTTTTTAACCGACTTCAAAAAAGGAGGAGGTTCTCAATTCGACTGTATGTTTTTTTTTTTTTTTTTGTATGTTTGTTACGCGATTACTCCGCCAATTATGAATCGATTTTAATGGTTCTTTTTTTGTTTGGTAGATCATACTTCAGAGGTGGTCCCATATAAATTTTATCGAAATTGATTTATAACTTTTTGAGAAAATCAACAAATATATACCTAGATAGTATTTTGGTTGTGGTTCTTGTTACCTATCTTCGACAAATATGAGCCGATTTTGATGATTTTTGTTTTATTGAATAGCTTATACTTCAAAGATAATATGCTAAAAGTTTACAAAAGAAAAATCACCCCTAAGGGTAGGAAAATAGGGGATGAAATCGGTGTTCAGCAGTTAGATTAGGATTTATCACTAAAACTTGATGAAATAAGTAAATTTTATTAAAAAAAATAAAACCGACTTCAAAACACTAAAATGCTAAAAATAATCCTAACACTTAAGTACCTAATCAGTTACTTTTGGAGTCGGTGCAAACAAAAACATTGAATCTCTCATCGGCTGGCACCGACTCCAAAAGTAACTGATTAGGTACTTAAGTGTTAGGATTATTTTTAGCACTTTAGTGTTTTGAAGTCGGTTTTTTTTTTTTTAATAAAGTTTATTAAATTATGCTATTGGAACTGCCCGTTAGCACGCTAGAAATATCGCTCGAAAACAATTAAGGAAATGAAGTGTCATAGTAACTTTAGCCTTCTACCTTAAGTTTCATCAAAGTTGGTTAAGTAGTAGTAGTGTAGTTAGGAATAATAACAATTTAGTGGTAAATTAGTCGTGAACAGTTGTTTTTTTCAACATACACATTTGGGTATTAATGATTTCAAACAAGTATCATAGGGCTTTGCATTTGCATTTACCGAGAAAGCTTATTTCTCTGCAAAATGGTTAGATTATACGATATTATACAGGGTTATAAATATTCAATAACTTTCATGTCTATTCCGGGACTAAATACTTGAGCTAAAACATGAATTCGGGCCGATGTCAGACTAAATTATAATATGTGACGTGAGCCAGTTGCCTCCGACTCCGCATGGAGTTGGAAACAAGACTGTTGATTATGACAGCCAATGGACGTGTAGGGATGCTGCGGTCGGCCCATAGGGCTACCAAATTCGTTAAAACACAGGATTGTTAAACAGAATTTCCAATATAAAATAACAAGACAATACAATAATTCGACACCGTCATGCTGATCTGATAATGGAGTCAGGAGGTGGATAGTGGAGCTCCTCAGCAACACTAGTAAAACCATCGTGTTTTGACCATAATAGGTATTAAGGTGTGTTAGTAAACCTAAATAGTTTTTAAAACTATTATTACAATAGACTTCTTAAGAAAAAAATCTGACAATGACTTCTTAAAACAAAATTAATAAAATATGAACTTTACACTACTATTTGTACTCTACTCAATATACTCTAGCTAGACAATAAAAGCGGTAGATTAGGCCAGTCTCGGACATAGTAACATTTATAAAGAAAGAGCGAAATGGATTAGCAATCTTAAGTAGCAGTGGTATCATGTAGAAATGACGGCCGATGGGGCTGAAAGGTTCTAGAACGGAGGCCACGTAAAATGGCAAGCGCAGCGTAGGACGTCCACCCACAATGTAGACAGACCGTCTGGTAAAGGTTGCCGGAAGTATGCAGTTGGAAGCCAACCGGCCAACCTGGAGGAGTAGGTAAGTTCAGCAGTGGAAGTCCTATGACTGAAATGATGATGATGAAACAGATTGCTAGAAAAGGATTGCATTTGATTAGTAATGAAATTAAAAGTATGACATCTATCTATATATGTAAAACTAATCCAAATTTCAGACTGCATAAAGTGGGTAATTCCTTTATGGGAAAATGTATTCGCTTTTTTAATAAATTACCACAGTCCATTGCTGAACTGCCTATGTATGAATTTAAATCGCATGTCAAGATGATTTTAATGAAAAAAGGTTATTCACTGTAAATGACTATTTAAATGATAAAAATGTATGGAATTAAATACTGCCGTGCTCGCACAGGTTCATTTTATCTTGTAATGTAAACACACTATTTAAAAAGAGGCTGACAATAGTGACCGAGTTTCTTGCGCTGCTTCTTCTCGGCACTAGCCCACAATATTGTCCCGAAGCAGTGGTAGGGTAAAAAAAATATATTGGGACGTGTAAAAGAGCTTAATTTAGGCCTATTTACAGAAATAAATTGGTTTATTGGTTTTTATAAGTCGAGTTAGTAACACCATTTATAAGTCAAGAACGGCTGGACCAATTTTTATGGTCTTTGATTTGTTGGATTTGTCTCCGCCCCAATAGCAGAATAACTATTAAAATATATATAACAAATAAATACATATTTACTGTTTAGGGAACTGATTTTTAAATGAATTCTTCTAGGTTCTAGGTTCTAGGTTCGCCGGGACAGCTAGTTTTAAATAAAATAGCTTAAAAATATTTCTCATCCTTAAATGCAGTTCGATCGGGCGCAACCCGCTGAGCTCGCGAGCGGATTGCCAATTCCGCGAGAGCTAATTGCGGCACTCGCGCGTGACCTATTACTACTGACTAGTGCCGGAGGCACAGAACAATAAATAAGCAATTTTGCTAAAAAAATATAATACAATGAGTCTACCTCAGATACCCCGACGGCGGGAAATCGCGGGTTATAACTTATCAGCTCGGGTCGAAAAATATTGATTGTCTAATTGGATTTATTTTAGATTTCTTGCCACTTGCAGTCGAGTGAGTGAGTTTGTGACCTGTTCCAGTACTAAGTTAAGTAGCTACGAACGGATGCTACACAGAGTGTAGTGTGGTTGTAGAGCACATATTGTATCTGCTGTAGTAAGATAATTACCTGTATTAGAAACATCTTACTACGGCAGTTACAATATAAAGATAACATAAAATTGTTTTAAAGCGACTCGGAAGCATCTTCCTAGGAAAATTACTTGGTGATAAAAGTGAGTGAAGTTTTCCAAAGTCAAGTATTTTTTTAGAAAGAGACAGACTTAAAAGACTCGCTTTCATTACAGCTCGAAAGTCTTTCAGAATCTTTGGGTGCTGATAATAATACTTTATCTAAAGTTGCAAAGTTAAGAGAAGTGTAGAATTTAGTCAGTTGACTCCGATTTTAAAGGTGGATACCATCATTATAACCGCAAGTTGAGTTTACAAGTTTACTAGAAAAGTTTTGTGTCTTTCTAGGGAGATGTTTTTAAATTGCTCTCTTAAAAATGTTCTCTTACGATATGATTATGTTTATATACAACCAGGTATAACTCTAATGCGATATATCGATGGCAGGAAATGAGAAGTAGTAGTGCGCGTAAGCAGTGCTACAAAGAATGTGTTTTGTTTCCTAACAGTTCTCCGCGTCGCAGTGGCGACGGTGTCTACAGATGATAATATAAACAGAGCTTAGTAGTATAATTTTGTACCATTGTAGGTATTTTCAGCCAGTTTCATAAAATGTACTGGACAGAACTGATTGAAGTGTCTATCGCATGAACAGAGTTGATTGCGAGCGCGTGACCCATTACAACACGAGCGTCGAAAGCGCAGTACAAAGTGGTCACGTTGGAGCTGTTACCACGGCCTCTAAATGCCTACAAATTTAGAGTTCCTTAAAGATATATTTTCTTGCTTTAATGTAGAATACTTTCGTTTTTTGAGCTTAATTATTAAACCACGTTGATAAATCAGGACGGAATATTGTCTCACACCCATTGGTTCTGAGTTCGAATCTCAGCCCGTATCTCTGGTTTTTCAGAAGTTATGTTCGGATTCATTATCATCATCATTTCCGCCATAGCACATCCACTGCTATGTACGGATTAAAACCAGTTACTCGGCAGTGAGGAAAAACATCAAAATGAAACCGCATCTGAGCAGACAAAAGGGCCTTTTTGTTAATAAACCCCTAATTACTGTCCCTCTCTTCCCCCTGTCCTTCTCTGTCTGGCTACTGGTTGACTGGTTGAATGCTTCTTGGCATTCAGTAAAGTAAAGGTTGCAGGAAGCCGCTGGATGCAGGTCGCTTCCAACCGGTCAATCTGGAAGTCACTGGGGGAGTCTTTTTCAGCAGTGGACGTCCTATGGCTGAAATGATGATGATGATGATTCAATCCACCATTTCCACAAGTTTTTTTTAATGTGCAATAAATTTTAATAAATAATTTACCCTGATCAATAGATTACATTGAAAATAAGTTAAGGTGTGTGTTATGAGAATGTATTCAAAAATAATCTAAGGCTTACGAAGATCTGCGGGTATTCGCTCTTAATGTAATAAATCTGAAGACTTGGCATATATAGAGTAGATGTCAAGCTTATACCCCGACAACAAGCCCTAAGAGGAAAATAATAAATCATAGCAACTAACTATTGCCTACGGCTCCACCCACCTGGATTTTTGTTTGTCACAAAGAGTGGTTGCCCTCCCTCGGAAGCTTTATTAACTGGATACAAAGTTTCAAGGCCGATGTAATAATCCAATACAAGGTCTACCTTTGTGCCACATTTAAGCCTATCCCGTTCAACCGTTGAAACGTGATTGAGTAACAACGCACATTTTCCATATTGGAAAGCAATTGTCCTATTATTTTAGAAATTCTCGCGTTTATCATACTACTTGCCCAATCAAATCCTCGACCGGTATTTTAAAATAGGGTCACTACTCCAGTAATTACCCACTTGACGCAGTAAAATCCTGGAAGGTAACTACAACTACTACAGTTACAAACTAGTTTTCATGTTTAAGCAAAAGTGCAACAACCAACAAACACATGGCACGACCCTAATAAAACGAGAAAGAAAAACTAGTAGGGATAGCAACAATCCAAATAGAAGCGAGCATGAGTTGCGGCCGCGGGCAGCCAGGCGGAATGGAGGCGCCGGCGACAGACCGAGCAAATCAAACAACAAAGGCATATAATATATCTAAAAGGCCAACTCCTATCACGTGCATAATTGGTAAATATTTTCTCAGATTCTCTCAATAATCTAAGCAGTAAGTTACTTGAATGATATTAATTAGAGCCTGGGTATAACTTTATTTAATGTAGGTATAATTTAATATCGTTAAAATTCATTGCTTCATGATGATTTAGAAACTTATAGAGTTACACCATCTGAATTATACAAAGTTATAATTTAATTAATAATTTTAAAAATTAAATACGTCAAAAAACATATCTAAATGAAAGATAATTGACTTGACCACATGGACGAGATTACCAGAACTTCCTTCCTCGATCTAACGTACAGTGCGGATAACTACGTGCTGTTAGGATGAGATTCTAATAAGGCGGAGGCGGAGCTGAGCAGTTTTGTCAAAATATATCGGAACGGTGCTGAGCAGTGCTGAACCGAGCGGTGCGGAGCGGGGCGGCGTAAGCATAACTACTAGGGCTTGGTCCCATGCGACGTGTCGGTTACCCTTAATCTGAGCCGCGTTGAGCGAAAAAATCAACCAATATAGTTCCTTTATTTTGAAAGATTTCTCAGCACCGCTAAACACCTTTTATTAGACCGGAGCTAAGCTGTTATAATAATGTTCCACACAGCTCAGCTCAGCTTTGCCTCAATGGAATCTCGCCCGATATCACGGTCTTTCTAAAGATGATGTTCTAATATATTCCTACTATGACAAGGGTCAACATTTATTTGTGGCTCGAGTTGGTAGCACACGAGCCAACCAGTATGGTTGATTAAAATTAAATATTTTTCAATGTTAATATTCTGGTTGAATGCCATAGACCACAGTGTTAGGGTCACGTAGCTGCAACCAGTACTTATTAGCGCAGTCATCAATTCAAGCAATCATACATTCACAAAACTTTTAACATGTACCTTCAAGTGGATATGTATTCATCATGTCAGCCTATCGCAGTCCACTTGTGGACGCAAGCGCAGCAAAGAGCGCCAAAGAGCACGATCTCCCGCTTTTTTCATCCAGGCACTGCCAGCCATCTTCCTAAGGTCGTCGGTCTATACGTAATGACTTTTATGAAATTTGTTTTGTGCAATAAATATAAATAATTAAATAAAATGTTGCCCGCCTTCTGAACACTACTACAAGACAACAAAGCTGTGTGATTAAAACTTGTCTGATAACCTGCACTGCTGATCAATAGCGAAGCCTTTGGTTTATTTCTTTTTTGCTTTGCCAAAGTGCTTCGCTGCTTCCGCTGTCATAGGCCCACTCCTAAACAACTTAGAAGTGGGCCCACAAGTGGTTTTTGAATCTTAACAATTCCAATATAGGTGAGCGGCTCGTGTAGCGGAGTGGAAGTGTTTCGGTGTCAGAATGAGTGAATTAAGCAACATCGTCTACCATGATGCCCACAGCACAAATGAACACCTCGTTTCGTAATCATTGAACTGGTTAATTATTCGTCTATGCAAACACTAGTGGGATATAAAAGGAGCAATTCAAATAGAAATGAGCACGGCTTATAACGGCGAATATTGTGGTTGTGTCCGCTCTGCAAGTATAGCGTGAAAAGTGGTGCAAGCAAATTAAACTACAAAGGCCAATCATACTACACTTTTATGACGATTGCTTTATTTCGCATATACATTATACACGGCTCCAATTTGCTAGAGAAAGCTTAAATGTTAGTTTTTTTTTCCTGCTAGGTATCTCTTGGCTTATGGTAATAAATCTCTTGCTTATTTAAATACAACTTTTTCTATGGGATTAAATAAATAAAAAAAAGAAGCTGTGTCTTTTGCTTTGTAAAACCACTGATTGATAATTTTGTATCAGTGAGTTGTTTTACTAACTGATCTTTTACAAGGCATTCACGCATATATATTTTTTAAATGGGCAGTTTGGAATTATTTGATTATTTTACCACAGGTGGCATGGAACCAGATGCTAAAGAGCTATTTACTGCTTGTAACAAGTCAGTGTCATTATGTACATATTCAAGTCTATAACAACTGGCCTTGTTTCAAATTTATTGAACTGATTAATTATTTGATGTAATTAAGAAAAACGTTGCTGATTGATTTGACAGACATGTTAAATTACAAATCCACCGAAATTATGTGGTATTCTGCACATAATTTCAATTGTGTTTTATAGCTCTGAGCGAGTCTACCGAAAAAAACATCTGTACTGCGTGCAGCATTGTTGACCATTCCGGTAGAAGTATACTTTTATACCTACTAATTAACTGTTCCTGAATTTACCAAAGATGTTATATAGGCAAGATATTTTTTTTTACTTCGGGCCTAAAAAGATGATGAAGAAAATGAAGGTTAAATAACTGTAATAATCAGGTACTAATGACCAGTATGTTATAATAATACTGAATTCGGGAAACGATCCAATTATTATAATACATATATGAAAATGATTGAGATCGACAGTAAACAGACAATTAAACTATTATAATTACTAAAACAGAAGTACCTAGTAACATAAAGTAAAGTTTCAGAGAGGACTGAAGTAGAAAGACAGTAAGCTACAATTTAAATGAACTGAAAAAATACATCACTTCAGTTTTACCTAGAAGATTATCCTTCGGTACGCTATAAGTACTTACTATGAAACTACTAGAAGTTTATCCGCTATTTGTTTTTATTAAAGACGGCCTATTGAAGAACGTGCATTGAATAAGCTTCCGGTGCGATGGATGCGATAAAATTGATGCGGCCCGATGAAAAGACTCGATACATAAGCATTGTGTGGGCCCACGTTCGGTTAAGTCGGGGCTTTTATTCAAAGTTCTATCAAAGAGGAATCTTTTGTACTTATCTCAAACAGCCTCTTTTGGCAAATGCAGACTACAGGCCGTATTAGCCACTTTAACCACGTATTGTAAATATTCTTCTTCTCATGTCATCGAAAAACAAAATATATTTGAGTGATTAATACTCCGCCACTTGAACAGCGTTTTTGGTGCCGCAAAGTGGTTTTTGTCGAAACAGCTGATCAAAAAATCATTTATTTATGGTAACAAAGGTAGTAGAGCTAGATAAGTTTAACATAAATAAGTGTTTGTCATTTTTGGCGTAGATATACAACGTGTTTTTTGTTTTACCATAACTTTAACCAACGATACTATAACGTAATATAATGTGCTTGACGAAAAAAAATAATGACTCAGTGACAATGACTTATTTTATAACTTGTATAATTAGAACACAGTGCGGTGTTGGAATTATACAAATTGTAAAATATTTGTATAGTGCTTTTGCTAGCATGTCAGATAGCGCCTTAAATGTTACGCCTCTGTCTATATAAATAGTAAAAACCTTAGAAGTTGCTATCTAAATGTTGTGTAGGCAAATATTTATTTTCCAACTTGCAGAATTTTTTATTTGTCTGTATTCATTAAGGTATTTAGTTGGGTTTTAGTCAATTCTTTCGCTACAAAATGTTATTGAGGTGTTATTAATGGCGGAGTAGCTCAGTTTTTGCTTTGAGTGCGACAGTGCAGGGTTAAAACCCCGGTTCGATTAAGAGAAAAAAACTTGCTTCTGGGTGTCAAGGACAATAAATTTGCATTATTTTGAATGCAAAAAATAAAAAAGTTTAAATTGCTTCTGGGTGTTCTGGGAAATTGCCAGGCAAACTGTCTAGTGCCTTGTTGCACAAGAATGTTAACTCCTTCCTTGAGACTATGACAATGGTGCATTGTTTGGCGCAGATTTATTATTTATTGCTTTAAGATTAAAAGGTACGAATAAAACAAACTGTAAATGTAAATAAAATGTGGCACATGAATATTAAAACAACATTAATAAGTATTGCGAGCTTTTGGCTACTGTATTCGGATAAAATGATTTCCTGAATCATAAAAATTGCACAAGTAAATGCAACTCACATATTCCGCTATAAATCCGGCTATAAATAAGCTTCTAATGGTATTTAGTTGATATAAATCATATACCTACATTATACAGGGTAAGTAATCTTACTCAATTATTTTTACTAACAAGATGCAAAACGAATTACTGATAAGTATTAAACAAGCGTTTAGAAATAATTTGCTAAGTATAGATAATTAATAATTAGGTATAATATGATCACTTAGCATTATCACCCTGTATAAAGCACTAATTAGGTTCTTAGTACCTTTGTGTTCCCCGTACAAACATTCATACCCCGTTGTACCCCCTTAGTGATAGACTTTCGATAAATCTTTATAATCTTTTAAGTTTAGGCTGTTGGTTATCTGATAGTATGATATACATCTCTGTTTATCCTAATGTAGAAGGAAGAGAATGCCACATGACATTAAGTCCACCTTTTGTACGATTTTATTTTGTGCAATAAAGTTTAAATAAATATAGTACTACGGCCTAACCATGAGCTCAACCTTGTTTTGTTTTTTCTGTATAAAGTTTGACGTAAAAACATTTACGTCTTAGAAAGAGAGAACTTAGATGTTTACGTCTTAGAAAGAGAGAATTTAGAAAGAGAGAACTTAGATATTGTTCATAGATTATGGTCAGGCCGGGGACCATGAACTTTTAATAATTTAATATAGGTAAGTAATTAATAATAATACCTCATGGATGTTATAATGTAACTATTAATTAACCATATGTACTGCTAATATAATAGTAATACTACATACCTACCGTTACATTATGAAATGATTGCAATCGACCGCGGCACTAGTAAATAAAATTATTGTTTCCAGTTTAAAAGGGTAAAATAAAATTGTGTCAAAAATAGAACATCAAGTAGTTATTTTTTTATAAAACATGTTGCCGTGCCAGCATCCATCGTTAACAGGTTATACATAGGTTAAAGCAAAAACAACTGCTTACATTTTTCATATTTATTTATTTAAAACTGTTGCAATAAGATCCGGGCGTAGTGGCGCGGTGGTTCCCTTTGAATGCCAAGGGCCCAGGTTTGATTTCCGGTTCAGGTCAATTCAGAAAATGATATATTTTAATTTGGATTGGATATGGGTGTGCTGAGAGATGCCCCTGTATAACACAACGTATGTTTATTTCTTACTCCTAGACCACGACTGCTGTTGTGTTTTCTGGCGCTTTTTATTTAAATTTATTTAATTTTTATTTAAATACTTAGTAGGTAGGTACACAAACGGTATTGTCTACTACTTAGTTGGACCTAGTTATGCAGAAAGCAGGCAAGTAGCACTTTTTCGAAGATCGAGTTATTAACACATACATACTAAATTCGACATGCCGTATTTTTTTTAAAAACAGCCATTTCGATATCTCTTCTTACGGCGGAGATATGAGCCGTCAAATGCTGACTGCATTTGACGGCTCCAAATTTATATCAACAAAAAATATTTTTAGTAAAGTAAATTTAGTATGCCTAAGTTAATAACTCGATCTTCGAAAAAGTGCCACTTCGCTGCTTTCTGCAGAACTAGGTCCAGTTTACGTTCTTAGGGATATTTAATGAAGAACTAAAAATGTGTGTACCCTAAACCAAAAAAAAAAAAACTGACTCGAGGGATTTAGTAAAAGTAAAGGTGTTAATAATTGTAAATTGATTATCATCTTGTTAAAGGTATACCTATCATTAATCATGAGTAATCTCCATAGCCGCTAGCTAGATAGCTACCAACTTCGTACGATACTTAAGGTTCTTGTTCTGTTTGTGTTGGAACTTTAGGGTATTACCGAAAATATCTCGGCAAAAAACTTAGTTGGATGATTTTGAAATAAGTAAGTCCTTCAGTAAATATTCCAAGGGACTTACCAAAATAAACTGAAATGATAAAATATGAGCGCTTGAATAATATGCGACATAATTAAATTCTTAACGAGATGTTGGTTATACTATTTCTAAAAGAGGTTGTTTCGTCATCATCATTTCAACCATAGAAAGTCCACTGCTGAACACAGGCCTCCCCCAATGACCCAACATCGGGTGGGATTGCCAGTACTCGCCACGCTTGGCAGGCGGGTTGGCGAGCGCAGTTTTTATAAGATTTCGCACGCAGACGCTGCTGCCCGTCTCGTGCTACAGGAATTAGTCGCCTCTTACGACACGCCTCCTGTTGGCGATGGGGAAGTGTATTCTTTACGGCCGTCCCCACACGGCACGGCGGCAGAGAGGTTGTTTGCTGATACCTAAATAATGTTATTGCGATTTTTCCTTATTGTGCTCACGAAATATTATATCATCGTTCACACCATCAACTATGACATGATGGAACTTAGACCATTACCATGAAATCTAAACGTATCTAAGGAAAGTGGAGGTAAATGTTTATCTAGTTATATCATACAATAAAAAACTATTTACATTAAAAATAAAATAAAAAACCTAATTATTATGTACATATTCTTAACCTAAACTATTTTATTTTACCTTAAAAGAGTTTAAAGTGTGTATGATACTGAAAAACCTTTTCAGATTTTTCCCAGTACTTTTAGTCTAAGACGATATTACTTGCCAAATTTCATAGTTATAGGTCAACGGAAAGTACTACTCTATACATTTTGTTTCCCTTAAGTGTCGAAATACGTTTTTTGCTGCATAAACGACAGTATCTTTTTGTACCGTAACTTAGAAGTTTGATTTCTTTAACAGCTTTGGACTGTAGACTTGACTTTAACCCGATACCTCCACGCGTTCCCGTGATAAAGGAGCTTGACAGACAGACAGACATACAACAAAGAGATCCTATAAGTATTCCGTTTTTTTCCTTTTAAAAGAAAAACAGGTTAAAGTAGTACTGTTTTAAGGGCTCAAGATTAGCCTCCTAAAACAGAAAAACAAAACAAGATCTATGTGTAATCTGTGGTCATACTACACTGTAAGGTCATATAGATCTTAGCTCAAAGTTAGGCCGATCGTAAGGCTGCGTATCCATCAGAGATGTGCGAGGTAGCTAAGTAGTGCGAGGATGCGTAGATAGTAGTGCTCAATTTCTTTATCTCACATTGTATTTTTTTTTTTTTTTTTTTTTTTTCTTTATTGAGAAAACCAACAGCGTATTTATACATTGTTAACATACATTATTTAACACACAATATGGCCAATAACAGGTTTCCCTTATCTTATCAATAGTACATCAAAAGGTTGGAAATGCCACAAACGTTTACGCAACACTAATCACTATACAACACACAGTACAATATACAACAAAACAAAACAAATCAACTCGATAGCCAACTCAATGTTATTTAAAAAATAAAAGACATTAACTAGTATTAATAATTAATCTTTATATATATATATATACTTTTTTTTTTTAATTATTATTATATTACTCTTAGTTATTTATTTATTGAACATCCTTACCCTCGAATCCAACACTGCACCTACTTCTCTCTTAAATATGCGCTTAGTGTTCGCAAAAAGGTCGACACTTTCAAAACGCGTGTTATATTCACGAGTCAGCCGTAGCAAAACTGAATTTTGAAGGTAGTTTGTACGATGCCGCATGGTTTCCAAAAGTGGGGTATGACGGGTTCGGTATTTAGGCGTACGAAATGTGATCTTGGAGACCAGATACGGACAGTCGACTTTACTATTTACTATGTCGTGCAGAAGACCCATATCTAACAACATGCGCCGCTGCTCCAGTGGTAAGATATTATGTTCGGTGCAGCCGTCCTCATATGTATCAAAGGTTTTACGACTACGATATTTTAGGTGGTTAACAAAAATTTTTTGTATTCGCTCCAGGCGGGATTTGTATATAGAATAATGGGGAGACCATATGGGGCTAGCGTATTCGAGGACACTTCTCACATATGCGTTATAAACTGTTTTAACAATTGAAATGTCCGAAAATGGCTTGCACACACGGAGAACAAAACCAAGATTTTTGTACGCCTTCATAATAGTATTATCAACGTGAAGGGAAAGTAGCATTTTGCTGTCAAAATATACACCTAAGTCCCTAACATTACTTTTCCTCTCTATTTGTTTTCCATTGAAGTTATAATTCTGTAGGATAGGCTTTGGCTTTCGAGTGAATGTTATGCATTCGCATTTATCTGCATTAACGGTTATATTATTTTTAATATAATACTCATACAAGCGATCCAAATCACTTTGTATAGAAAGACTGTCTTGCAAGTTATTAATTTTATAAAATATCTTTTTGTCATCCGCATACATGAGATAGTGAGAATGCTGAAAGCACATACCTATATCGTACAGGTAGGCATTGTAAAAAAGAGGACCCAAAAGGGAGCCCTGTGGAACCCCTGTGGGAACATTGATATAATTTGAGCGATAACCACCCATCACTACAGCCTGGGAACGATTTGTGAGGTACGACTCAGTCCACCGAAGTAAATCCCCATGAATTCCTAAAACTTGTAGCTTGTTCACATTGTAAAATTTAACTTTTCCATTGATTCATATCTATTTCACGTCGATCAAATACAACTTATTGACAGGTAGTCTCTGGCACTCATCCAGATTTCAGGCGGTCGATATGCTTACTTAATATATATAAGGTGCTTCATAAATATCTGCAACGGCTTACTTGGCAGTCCAAAGCCTGGAAAAGTGTGATGGGAGGTGGAAATTCTTTATTTGTTTTGTGTTCTTAAAATAAAAGTGATATTTTTAGTAATAAGTGTATTTATGAATTGTCAACATGTGTAATTTATTTAATTTTTTTTTTTAAATTTAACTGTATTTTTATTTTACTTACCGTAAGAACTGATAGAAGTAATTAACATTAAAATTACAACATAAAGTGACAAACTGTCAGTTGCTGAAGAATGTATTATCTTTAAAGAAAGCATTAACACTTATTTTTCTATTTTGTGTACGAACGTTATGTTACTTAGTTTCAATACTTGCTGATAAGTTCTGGATAACCTATCTGGCACTTGTTTTGACAGATAACCCATACAATTAGCTTTCTTAAGCCTTTCTGCAACTCGCGGCAATTATCTAAAAGGAGTAGGTACGTCACACATGCACACACACACACACACACACAATGACATGAAACGAGTGAGACAGAAATGATAACAGTGTTTCTATCTCAAAGAAAATTCATTCATACACACACACCCAATGTCTAGCATGAGCTTGTGTGTCGTATGATTTTATGTGCGCATGAATGAGATCCTAGGGATTATGAATGGGTTTTGACTAGTATTAGCATCGTGCGAGAGTGTTTGTTTGCGTTTGTGGGAGTTTGCGATCATGTACAGGATGATATAAATTATTTATATCAATAAACATTTTCTTTTTTCGATTTATTCAAATACGTTCTATAGTTTTAAATTTCTCTTAAATATGATCCATGTGGTAGTCTCAGTTACCCCTTAAAATATTTGACATTGGTTTTTTAACACGTTATATATAGGACGTAGATATCGTTAAAGTGACTTTTAAATCGTAGTATTTTTATTTTTTCATACAAAATAAATGATCTTTCTTGATTAAAATGACTAAACTACAAGTAATTTTGTTTAGTTTTTTCGCATATTCAATGTTGGTGCTATAAAGTTACAGGAAATAGGTAAGTACTACAACTTATCATGCAGCTCATTTTACGTAATTTAAGTAGTTCTTAAAGTTTATCTTAACTACACTGAACAAGCTTCATGCTTTTGTAACTCGACCAAAGTTGGCTTTTATTCGCATTATTAGGTAGAGCAGATTAGTAGAGCAAAAATTAAACATGTTAAGACCTTTAATATTTCACGACATTAAAATAAACGTGTTTGTTTTGGTGAGTGAGGTGAGAGCCCGGTGAGTTGTTAATTAATATATATACTCTAATTATAATCCCTTAAAACGATGATTATCATCGTTTTGAAGGATTATAATAGAGTGAAATAAGTTTGGAGTGTACTTAGTGAACTGTTGCCCCGTTATGGTCACGAACAAAGGTAAGGTGAACTTATACTAAGTAGGTTTGAAAGCATAAGACTTAATTGAATAGTGAACTTAAATATCTAAATTGATTTTCTGATATATTTTTTGGCGTTTATCTAATTGTATTATCCTTGTGTTTTAGCAATACTGACTGCATCATTAAATAATTTAGACTTGCAACTATCATATTAAAATAGATGATAATACGTAGGATAGAAATAGATCTTACAAAACGGAAAGGTCGTTGCATAGCTTCGTATCTGTCAATAACATGCTAATGATATTTCTTGACGTGGGAGTTGTTTCTCTATACACACCTATTTCAAGAAAATGAAAGCGATCTGGAAATAGTCATATTGATTACAAAACAGTTACTTGTTTTGTAGCGGATCAAGCGGAAATTCTTTCTGTAAAACAATTTAATTGTTTTAAAAATCCTACCTTAATTTCGGAAAACAAAGTGTTGTATGCGTCGTGCTTTATGATCGCGTGCAAATAACACCTTAAATGAAATCTATACCACTCCTATACTATATTTAAACCAGTCAAAATGCCAGGTCAGGTTATTTTACGCATTTACGCAAAGTTAGTTAAAACAAGAATTCAGTTGAACTATTACTGAAATAATCCACAAAGCAAAATGCTACAACAGGATCGTGGCTAAAATAAACGTTAACCAACAAACAAAAAATTCAGTAAATATTTTACTAACAAATTAACAATTTTGCATTTCCAATGCATGGACAAAAGTTTATTAATTTTGGAGTTCCGTATACCTTGAAAAGAAAAGTGGGTCTCTTAAACCGTTTATCGTTCGTCTATCAAGAAGACCCTTTTCTTAGGTACGAGTAGAGATATCAAGTTAAAGTTAATATCATATATCAAAGTCTACGATTCCTCAACCCAATCAATAATAGATAAAGTTGCTGTATTTGAGCAGTAGAATCACCCTCAAAAGGAAGATAACTAATATAAATTAGGTCCCTTTATACATATTTAAAAATAGTTTATTTTTAGCAATCTATGTACTCAGGTCATACTGAAAGTTTCTATACCTATTTAGATATACTGATAAATAAAACCTCAGACTTTGATACGTTTGTTGTTTTTCAAAGTTTATGCCCTTCCATATTACAAAATTTTGCATTCGCTGGAACTATCGTAATAAGCAGTTGGACCCGTCTTCCTTACGGACCTCTTCAATGGCTTCGTGGAACGCATTCAGGGCTCGTTAAACGTGTGCCTCTAAGTTTGTTTTTATTTTAGAAAACATAAAGACTCTTAAAGCGACACTGTTGTGTAATGTCGCAATGTTTAATCATTAGTCGTACAGTATCAATATCGAATTCTGTAACCGCGTACATTCTCACAGAGGTGATCACGTCCACGTCCTTATTCTCTGAACCACGAATACACAGAGCTGCGACAGCGAAAAATCAAATGTCACTCTCGCAAATTAAAAAGTAACATGTTTCCAGAGAGTTCTATTTTGGAATCCCGTAACTGCTTTAATTGTAAGTGGCCAGTTCCAGAATCTTTCAGTACGCCTCACGTATTTGTCAAGCACTTGCTGTCCTGCTTCCGACTATTAAAGACTTATTTTGGCTCCGTGAGTTGTTTCCGTTATTGTCCGTCTACGTACCCTCGTCGGTTCTCTATTTTGTTCCCTAACTTTTTTATCCATAATCTAAAGTGCAATATTTTTTTTTGTAGTGCAATATGCATGCAGGCAATCAGCATGCATTGAGCAAGCAGCATGCATGCAGGTGCCAAACATCATGCATGCAAGCAATCAGCATGCACCTTGCATGCAAGCAAGCAGCATGCACCATGCATGCAGGCAAGCAATCAGCACGCAAGGCTTCTGTCACGGCTCCGGCGCTGCGGGTCTCCGGCGGTCCCACGCGTGCTTATCGTCGTTGCTGGCCGGCCAGCCTCAGCCGCGGCGGCTCGCTACCAGCCTCAGCCGCGGCGGCTCGCTACCAGCCTCCTGCTCCTCAGCCCGCGGACCGCCTCGCCCCTACGCGCCTACGCGACTTTGAATTACACTAGGGCTAGAGCAGACAAGACTGCGTGAAGTCGGATTTACGGCGATTCGTTTCTGTCACTAAAAACCTAAACTAAATTAGGTATTGTTTTAAGACTAACAATAATATTATAAATAAACATTCGGAATAATACACAGTATAAAATACAATACTTAAGACATGTGAGTTTATTTCATGTAAAATTTGTAGATTCAACTATTAAAGTAATCGATATTATGACAGAATAGTTTTAGAACTAAAGATAATTATATAACACAAAATTTCGAATTTTTGAACATTATGGTTACTAAAGTTTATAGCAAACGTGTTATGGATAATCATTTTCGGACAAACAATGTTAGGAGAAGAAAGAGAGTACCACCCTCGTCCTATTCCACTAAGTAACACCTACTGACTTACCATTTGGTATGTACATGTTCAATTGAAACTAAAATCTGGTAACTGCAGTCAGGAACATCTCATAAGAGAGTTTTTTAGTTCGCGGTTTAGATAGAATAAATATTTAATCGAGTTTGAACTCAGTTATCTTCGTAAGGATAAAAATTATCTAAACGTTACGCTCAAAGGTCAGACGGAGACAAGGTCGAGCGCACGGACCAGTTAAAATACCTTAGATCTGTACTTCATGCGTCGGGTTACATCGATTGCGACGTCAAAGCACGCATTGCTGCTGCGTGGGCCAAATGGCGAGAGTCACAAATGACTGGTGTCATTTGTGACCTCAGAATGCCGGTTAGGCTGAAAGGACAGATCTATAAGTCCATCATTAGGCCTGTCCTTTTATATGGCAGCGAAGCGTGGCCGCTACTTGAGCGACACAAGCAGGAGCTGCGTGTCACGGAGATGAATATGCTGCGGTGGATGTGCGGAGTCACGCGGAAGGACCGCATGAGGAACTCGCGCATCCGCGGTAGCCTACGCTGGTACAGCCATGTTTTGCGGAAACCGGCAAGCTACGTAGGAAACAAATGTCTGGCCATGCCGCCACCGCCAGGTCCTGGCAAAAGGGGTAGACCCAAGAAATGCTGGCTTGACGTCGTGAGGGCTGACATGCATGCCAATGATCTCACAACTAGAGACGCTCAAGATCGTGCGAAGTGGAGGAGAAAATCAAGGAAAGCGGACCCTGGGCTCTAAAGCAATGGCTTTGAACGCAACTGGGATTTCCCGTATAGATGAAGAAGAAGAAGAATCATTATGAAGACGTGCTGGCCCAAGTATGATGATGAACCTTGGATTTTTAGTGTGATTCATATTGTCAAGGAAAGCGTCAAGGTATCACGGGAAGTCGATCTGTAACGTAACTGTTTGTAGTTCAAACTGGATGAAATGTAAATTGGACCAACTTCATTATCCATCCAATATTAAAAAATAGACGTCCCTATAAAAAGTTATGATGCGTACGATCCCGCAATCCTAAATGCGCGCAGATCGCCATGGACCCTTATGGTTAAGCGTGATCAAAGTATATAAAAAAACAATATACGCATTTTGAAGTCGGATTAAAATCAATTTCAGAGACTTATTATTTCGTTCTTTTAAATACTTGTTGCATGTTTTTGCTAGTTCAGTATTTTATTTTTCTGCTATCGCCCAGAATAGTTTTATGGAAAAAAATATGTCAAAAGGTATGTCAAAAGAGGGAAAGGTAATGGAACGGAAACTGAATATTTCTTGTGACTGAAATAGTCGTCCGGATAGTTTTTATAATAGGTTCATATATTTTATGTTATCAGATGGTTAACCTTACAGCAATGATGTGACAAAATGACTAAAACTGCACTTTACGATAGAGTATATTCGTAGTAAAATGTATTTTTAACTGAATTTAAAAAAATGGAGGTTCTCAATTCAATTTTATGTTTTTTTATGTTTGTTACCTTAGAACTCCGCCATTAATGAAAGGGTATACTTCTAGATTGGTCCTGATGGTATCCATAAGTAATTGAGTCAACGCCTAAAATACTATAGGTATACTATAGCGATTTTAGTATATTAAACCACTAGTCAATCATATATGCATTTAAAAAGTATCATTTGCTGCGGTGGAACTGATAAACGAGACTAAAGATGGCCACTATAGTATTTCTTAAGTAGCGATAAGATATCTTCATTAAGACAGTTAGGGTCATCATGGTTGACCAATCAAATTTTAATAAATGATTCTGGTAAAAATAGTACCATTAAACTGATCTGATGACGAAGGCGGAAGGTTTGCACCGGAACTCTGAGATAAAACAATTTATCAGAGCCGTGTTTGGACTTATTATCGTCATGAGATGCGCTTTAGCTATAATTACATCACAGATCGCCATTTAGAGTGGGAAAATAGATGTGTACAGCGGATATAATTTGTTTGCATTTTTATCATTCATCTTGATGAGAATTTATTACTAAAAACAGACAAATATAACATTTTTTTATAAAAAAAAACCGACTTCAAAAAACTGAAAAGCTAAAAATAACATTTAAACAAAATTATACCTAATAGTTATTTTTGGAGTCGGTGCCAACAAAAACATTCAAACACTTTACGGCTGGCACCGCGCGTTATCTTTAGCTTTTTAATGTATGTTTTTAGCTTTATATTATAAGTTCCTGCGTGCGGTTTTTAAACAGCTCTATCAATGGTACCGCCACATATCGTTCTATATAAGGATATGTTTCACAAAATATCGATAAACACAAAAGTAAACTTTTTCAAACAACAACTGATTAGTTCTTCATCATCATCATCATTTCAGTCACAGGACGTCCACTGCTAAACATAAACCTCCCAAATTGACGGCCCGCATCCAGCGGCTTCCTGCAACCTTTACCTTGTGGGTGGACGTCCTACGCTGCACTTGCCGGTACGTGGCATTCATTCTAGAACCTTTCTGCCCCATCGGCTGAAAGTTCACTGCCACTTCAGCTTGCTAATCCGTTGGGCTATGTCAGCGACTTTTGTTCGTTTACGAATCTTCTTATTACTGATTAAATCTTGCAAAGAATTAATAAACTTTGTTAGATAGAAGTTCATGTATGAAATGAATAAGCTTACTAAAATCAACTGCTTTTAAAACTTAATTAAAACTAAGGCAGGTAATTAATTATAATACCAATACAAAAAAGTTTAATTTAGAATATGTTAATTAAAGTTGGACTAAAGATGAGCACCATCATTTCCCCACTCAACCAAATTTCAGTAGCATGCGCTTTATAAACTGAATCGGGTTCGCTTTCGTTTTGTTTTCAGCAAATTTTGAAATTCTCTAGCAGTCCAGTTGAACCGTTTCTTAGAGAATACATTCCCTGTGTTGGATTTTACTATCTTTTGTATGCAGCACACCGCAGTTTCGCAAATAAAGATTTGGCAGTTTTACGAGCTGCAAGCTTTACGACCTTTATTCGGGTTCCACTTTTGTGTTATTTAAATATTCAGAATCTTAAAAAAGATATGGGAAGATAACAGTAATGGTAATTTTATCACAGCAAGTTAGTGCGGTTTCGTTTTCATAGAAATACATGCTTATTCCAGTTATTTTCGTACAATTTGATTGTTAAAAATATAAGTAGTTGTTAATACAATATTTACAAATCCATAAAAGTAATGAAAACTGTTATTTTATTTCTAGACAAAATCGAATAAATTTCGAATTATTATAATCAATTAAAGTAATTCGCAACACAAATCAATTATATGAACAATTCGGTCGAACAATAAATTGTCTCTCAAATTGTAGATGTCACGTGACTGGTTTACGTCGTCTGGGAACAGAGTTCTGTTCATAGTCAATTCTAATGAAACCAAGCGCTTGGTTATCTTACTTATAGTACTTATTATTTAAGTAAATGTTAGAATGTTTGTATATTTTGTATACACAAATACGCTTTTAAAGCTAAACGGATTTATCTAAAACTTGGCATACACATGGACGACCCTAGGGGGATTGCATTCTAATTTAAAAATAAAACCTGTATACAAAAGATTATTACAAACGTAAATGATTTTTAAGTGATAACAGACAACTTCTGTATTTAGTTTTCTGTGCCTTCAGACGTGAAACCTTTTTCGCATAATTATGTAAAAAGGAGCAAAGGGTATTTAATACAATTAAAATTATATAATTATAATATTATGAGGGTGGGTGAAGAATCCGCCTGTCATACGGAGTGAAGACCTCGCTGTTCCAGTCAGCCTGTCTGTGACCACGGTCGGTGTAACCCGGTCGAAACGTCAGGCAAATAAAAGGTAATATATGTACCTATTGCTAATCGCGATCATTCCCGTTTTAGTGTGTATTATTAGTGTTTGACTTTTGGTTTTTGAAATCTACACAGACGAAGTCGCAGGCATAAGTTAGTAACAAATAAAGAGTGGATACGAATTCGTTGTATATGTCGTGGCCAGATCGTAAAATTAATCATTTCATGATGTGACCGATCATTTCATAAAATGGTGGTATTTCATGATATAGAACAGAACACGCTGCCTACATCATGATGTGGTCTGACCAGATCAATGAATACTCAGCGTTTAACGATATAAACAGCTAAACGCACGAATACTTCATGAAATGGTCAAACATTAGTGATAATATCATAAAATCGTTACATTACCCACCGGCAGAGGCGCTAATGTTGCTTTGTTTTTGTAATGAGTAATGGCGGCGGACAAATATTTTAATTTAAAAGTGAATAATAATGTGTAAATTGGAGGTGAAAGTGCAGTGAAATATCGTTACGACACGCGAGGCCATTTTTATGAAATTTACTCAAAATTGAGCGCAAAGTAAAAAAATCAAGAAGATCAGAACGTAATTTGAGTATAGTTAGGTTATTTAGCTATTCAAGTGTTTTTACTTATTAGTTTTGTTTAAAAATAATTACTATTTAAAATGTTTAATTTATCTATCGACCAAGATTACAAATATTAAACAAATTCACGTAACTTGTAAACATATTTTTATTGAAATGATATGGCCAAACGTGGATTGATATTTCATCGAATGTTGACGTTTAAACGATACGGTCAGTTTTAGTTGGCCATATCATGAAATACCACCATTTTATGAAATGATCAGTCACATCATGAATTGGTCAATTTTACGATCTGGCTACGACATTTACACCATGTAACTCTAAATACGTAAAACCCCTTAAGGGTTGATTCTAATGCTACAACACAATAACTTTATGCATGGGACCAACATCGAAATCACAAAAAAAAAATCGTTCCCCCATACAAAGCGTAACAGCTGACTGGACATTTAGTATGACAATGAAGTTTTTTTTAAAGATTCACTGTTGGTCCCATAAAAAGGTTTGTATTTGAGCACCAGAATCAGCCCCTAAGACATTTTACGTATTTAGAGTTTATTTTTATTTTATTAGGACAACCAACAAGACAAGCACAATTACAAGCAAATTGGTAAGACATGCAAATATTAGCTATAGACTAAGTGCCGTCTTAATAACAGGTTGCCACGGCATGCAATAATGGACTACATAATTTTTTAGTTACATAAGTGACCTTAATTATATGTATTGTTGCTATATTAGCTATTATATTACTATTTTAGTGCAAAATAAACAATTTGCCATACTTGAATAATTCTCATTTTAAAGAGTTACATCAAATCAATAACTTTTTTAATTACTTTAAAATGAGAAAAATAGATCGACCTACAATTCAACAAAATTAGACATTGGCTAAACAGATACAGATAAGGATAACAAAACCCTCTTCTTAAACTTTCCCATGGAGTCAGCAAAGATGTCGATGTCACATTATCTGCTGAGTTTATTGTATTGTCTTTGGAGTCTATTCATGGGGGCATGGTGTTTAGGTAAATAATAAATCCAAAAGTAAATAAATATGCACCAGTCAGTCTCACAGAGAAGAATTAACAACTAGTTATACATTTTGTCAAGGGCATTTCCCACCAAAACCTGACGTAACTCGGGCCAGTTAAAGAAAAATCTTTTTCGAAAAGGGAATCAAGCCCGGATCCTTCGCTATCAAGGCGACCGCGCTACTATGTCAAAAACCTAAATATTACGCCATAAAAATAAAATGTTAAAACTCCACGAACTTTAGTTGGATAGATTGGTACCTACTTAATTTATTTTCGGATGGAATGACGTTTGTTTACAATAAAGCTGGCGTAAAACCATAAATAAATCAAATTAAAAAAAAAAACAACAAAAAAATAACTGGCAACCGAATCGCATATTTATTGGTCACTCATGTAAAAAGCGACACCTGCCGGGAGTTTCCCGTAGTGTAAGTTTCTATTTTCCTTCCATACAGCGCGCAGGGTGGTTCCTGTTCAGTTTCAGCGCCGCTTACGTGCCTAGCGCTTGCTGGAAACACTCGCTAGGTGGCGTGGGCAGTTTTTCTATTATAGATATTGAGTAAATAAATAAAGTTAATGAAATTTAAAATAAGTTCATGTCAAAATTTACGCACGGCATACATTTTTTATTTTCCAAAACCAGAAATAAATAATATCAATGTATATTAATTTGATAATGTACACGTATGAACTTACTATTAAGAAAAAATAATCAAATATATTTTTTGGGTTCCGTACCTCAAACGGAAAAAAGGAACCCTTATAACAGATTCTGTCTGCCAAAACCCTTTTCATCTGGAACGCGTAGAGTTATCACCAGTGATCGGAATAGGTAGAGTGATTTGTTGTACTTGCGTAATGCTGTCATAATATGGACATGCCTTTTTAATGAACTGTTATCGAAAAATTTCGGGATTTCGGGATTTTATTAAATATTATTTAGGTCGTGATTTAGTAGCCATTGTATTTGAAATTAGAGGTTACGATAGCAAAGCACTTTTAAGTAGTACTTATTTTGCTATTTGTATGAGAAATTAAAAAAAAACTGGTTAACGGAAACCTATATTTAGACTTAGCTTTAGAAAGCACGTAAAGCTATCTAGCTAAAGCTAAATAGCTTTACGTGCTTACCAAAGCACGGATATCAAACACAGCCAGCTCCGAGATTCGGTGCTGTTGCTGAAAATTTCTTTACAAAAAAATCCAAGTAAATACTTTCGACCCCAGCGGATTGAACCCGGGACCTCGAGCGCAGCAGTTGCGTTAAAGTGGGACCCTCTAATCATTGCACATAGTAAAGAAGGACATAAAGGGATAGGTATAATTTATTAAAAGACTCATGTTAAATCATATTTTTATTCTTCGTCCATTACAATGTCTTCATTCACGTCATAATTTGTGAAATTAAAATAAATGACCATAATTTTTTCTATATTTTCTACTTTTAACCTGTTTCGCTTCACGTCTAAAATCCATTTGTAAGTCGAAAACGATCGTTCGACATCTACTGATGTTAAAGGCGCAAATTGGTAGTGCAGTATATTTTGGTCATTTATTTCATTTCTTTCTATTTTCTCGCTATAATACCTAAGTATTTCTAAGTCGGGATTTCGATCTATGACTTTTTCAATTTTATTTTTTACATTTTGTGATGTGCATGCATTTATTGCAGCTCTTACTTGATCAAATGCTAAAAGTGAGTCACTTATTGATAAATTATTTTTTTGTAATTCTTTTAAAGAGTGTTGAATCATACTATAATATTCTTCTATATAATTTAAATCAGTCTGCAAATTTTCGCTTTCTAATATGTTTTTCGCATTACAAATAGCTATTGCGTCAGAGCTGTTTAAATGCGATAAAACGTCCCTTATTGCATCAAAATGTTGTGCGTAATACGATGCTGCCTCTAACCAAGTGCCCCATCTTGTGATTACTGGTTGTGGAGGCAGCGGTAAGTCGGGGTACATTTCCTTCAAGAGTTGCACTCTACTCGGAGCTTTTAAGAATATCTTTTTAACATTTGCTATTAAAATATCGACATCGTGGTGTTCTAATCTTATTTGTTCAGATACACGGTGCAGAGCGTGCGCCAAACATGTAACGTGTTTCATCTCGGGTAAATAGTTTTTCAAATTTCGCCCTGCAGATATCATGTACGCTACACTGTCAGTACAGAGCATCAGAACATTAGCAACTCTTTCCTCAAAAGAATCTTGCCATAGATTTTCTAAACATTCTATTACAAATTGCGTAATTGTTTGTCCGTTAACCGTATTCAACATTTTGCAAGCAATCAAATAAGGTCGACTGAAATTATTTGGATGCAGTGGTTTTATTAAAAAATGGACTATATATCGTCCTAAAAAGTCGGTTGTTTCATCTAAGGAAATCCATAGTTTCTCATTTTTATTATTTTCATAAATCGAATCGATTTTGCGCTTAAAGAATTTTTCCAAATAAACTTTTCGTAGTAGTGACTCGTCGGGAACTTTACGATCAGTACATTGACAACAGCAAACGCTGCACATATACTTTTGAAAAAATTCTTTAAACACAGGGTTTTTCATTTGAACCCACGGAATATTGCACAGAATCAGGAACTTCATTAGATCAAAATAAAATTCTTCTTGAGGCCGTTTAAACTTTCCTCGATGTACTGCCCCATTGATATGTCTTTCGATGTTACTTTTAAGTATCGCTTTTATGTGGCTCTCACATCTGATACAGTAAATCGTATGACTAGCGTTGTCGTAAAGAAGCTCAGGATGATTGGCGATCCACTTCTCTACTGTTTCAGCTTTGACCTTTGCCATGCTTGACCTTTTTTCTACACAAGTTGTATTCCGCCTAAAACAATTTCCAAATATAAAAAAACTGACAAATATACTTTACATTAAGTTATTTACACAAGCAATATGCGTGTAAATAACTTAATGTAAAGTGCGTATGTGTAAATACCTAAATAAAAATAAAAGACAAATAGATATAAAGGAACAAAACCAAACTCATTTAGGTAAATAATTAATACTAATACTTACCAGAACAGGGGATCTCAAGTAGTAGTCTAATTCAAGAGAAGCAGATCTACTAAGTCTGTAAATCCAACCTAAAATAGTCTTCGATGTGCCCAGAAGTCAGTAAACAAGGTGACTTGTTCGTTTATGGAGATTCGAAGGCGTATCAGACCTAAAAATAGTTAAGTATTACAAAATAGACATACGTAGGTATATTAAGTTAGTACTAAAAAGGTTACTGACATACGTACAGTGTAGTTAGCACATCAGGTTACCACAAAAAGTTTAATATAACTATATGCATGGTTTTAAGTTGAAAAGAGAAATTTGATGAATTTGGATAGCCTGATGTCCTGTCTAAAACACTTTTAAATGTTCATATACGACATCCAGTAAAGACCAGCCAATTTAAAATAGGTAGGTAAATAGTATTGAAACTTACCAAAACAGTGATACTCGATTAGAGGTCCAATTCAAGGTAAGCAAATCGAAGTCAGTAAAACCAAGCCCAAATAATCGTTGAAGTTTCCAAAAATAGGTATACAACACCGAGATATAAAGTGGTGTCTCACCTAAAAAAATAGTTCATGTTAAACTATCATACGCACCATGTATTAGGATAGGAGGTAGTTAAGATTTAGACTTTCGCGTTGTAATGTAACCAAATAAATATTTGTCGCGTTAAGTCCCGATGCATAATGTTAGGTAGGTAGTTAGTTTTAACAAGATTATTTCGTAAGCAACTCATTTTTTTATATATAAATAGTATCGAGAAAAAGCCATATTCTAATGAAATAAATAATATTAAAACTTACCAGAATAGTGACAGTTATGCAGTAGGTAGTCCGAGTCAAGAAGCAAATCCAAATCCGTAAATCCAAGCCAAAATAGTCGTTGAAGTTTCCAGTAATTTGTACACACAACACTACACAGCAATTAATACGGGCGCACTCTAGAACTCGAAGCTAAAGAGTGAGCTGTCTTCCTTTGCTCGATGCCAGCGCGCACGCATTGTTTCGTTAACAAATGAATGAGTCAAGTCAACCGTCGATTCTTGGTTCTGATTGGTCGTCCGGCATTATCAGGTGCGGCACGCACAAAGACTCGCTTCCCGCAGAGGCATAACGGCATGCGTCTCTCCATAATGCTCCGAAGATTTATGACATCACAGGTATCCAGTCTTTGACGTCAGTATAGGCTAATGTTCAGTACATTTTACTCACACTTACTGAACTTTCAAATTAGAATATCTATGTAAAACAAATGTTTTAAATAAAGCTGGTACTTCTTTTAATATTTAACACCCCGAAAATATATCCTAATGCATTTTTCATGTAGGTAAAATAAAACGATTTTTAAATTAAAAAAATGTTCGTCTCAGGCAGGACGCTCAAACAATTTTTTGTAGTTGATCGTACAGAAACATGCATGCAAAGGTAAACAATGGACACCACATACAATTAAAGTCTGAATAATGTCGAAATCCCCGAAATCCCGGAGAATTAAAGCCCAATAGTTTCGAAATCCCGAAATCCCGAAGGGATGTCCATATTAATATCAGCGTTTGAGGTTATTGACCCTAAATCACTCTACCTATTCCGATCACTGGTTATCACGTTGAAATTAATATCAAATACTCAGATTTACAATCCCTTGAAAACATGAAAAAATAAAACTTCGAAATGTTCACGAAATCAAAAGATAAAGCCAGAGATATTTTGACACCTGCAAGGGAATCAAAACCTATAGGGCACTTCTCGTTGACCTAGAATCATGAAATTTGGCAAGAAGCAATGTTTTATAGTAAAAGCAAGGAAAAAGTCCGAGGACAAACTCGGAAAAAGCTGTTAAAATTTTCAAGACTCGACTCCCGTTATGAACGAACTTTCATTTTTAAATTTAAATCACACCGATTGTCTAGTACAAACTAAGCATAGCTTGTATTATGGTGACCAGATACGGATAGACATACTTATATACTTAAATAACATCCATGACTCAGGTACAAATGTTTGAGCTCATCACATAATTATTTGCCCCTTGCGGGATTCGAACCCGCAACCTCTGGCTTTCCATACATATTGGTACGAAACCCTTGGTGCGCGAGTCCGACTCGTACATGGCCGGTTTTTTCTGACAATAGTACCTAAAAAAAGAAATATCAGCAGGCGCCTGGTGTTAGAGGATACCTATCGATTTGACCCGTATGTGTGTTCAGCGAAAATAAATAATTCTCGAGTACAACTGCTTTTTAGTCTGGTTGACTAAAAAATAATTTTTTAAGATACGCACTGAAAATATTTTTTACAGCATTATTTTGACTTGAGCGTGATAAAATTACAGATAAACTAGGTATCGAAAATAAAAAAAACAATAAAATATTCTTTCTCCCCAAATAGTTTAAGGCTGACGTTTGAATTAAATTTTACTTAGAAAAGTACATTAATGGATTACTTTAGCAAAACAAGAACGTGACTCTGGTACTAACCGTTTAGTTGTTACACTTAAAAAAAAAAACAATTAGCACAAAGTCCATCCTATAAAAAAATTCTTGACAATTATTCGTTTTTATAAAACTTACATACATGGAGGTCAAAACAATGGGTATTAATAGTGTCCTTTAACACCAGGCGTCCGCTTGTACACTCATCTTGGGATGGCCTGGCCATCTTGAAATTTTAAATAAAAGATCTAGGTAACATTATAAAGAAGCGTCTTAATCATTATTATTTTTAATAAACGTATTTTACATAAAAAAAATATTTAAAATATCCGAAAATAAAGTCAGTTACGAGACTACGAAAACTGCGCGGTCATTTATTAGAGGCGTAGGTACAGCGAGCCAACAAGGACCTTACCTAGTGCACATACGGTGCAATTTTTTCATGAATGAGTTAAATTACCATGCCTATGATTTTTAACAGCGGATAGGAATAACTAAATGTAAAAAAATATATTGTTTTGTTCTTTGAATAGTTCGATTAAGTTACTGATTCTGAGCCACTCCTGAAGATTTGGCACCCCTTTGCAATGTAACCCTGTATACAGTATGTAAAATAACAGAGTGTGTTCCGTTCAGCCAGTTTATCTACATCATTAATAGATTAAAATAAAAATACAAAAATAAGTTTAAAAAAATCAAAATCCAGTTTAAAACCAAAATTGTGACGCGGAATAGTAACTAGCGTAATAGGCTAGGTTCCTAAAAAAAACTAATTAGTCCGTCAGTTGGATTAACAGAAAATATTGGACACGTATTTTTTCTTTTCTCAATCAAACAAAAAATTATGAAGATAAAAGTTAAAGTTCCGCGTAACGCCACGTCACGCCTTGCGACACTTTATAGCAAGGCGTGACGTCTCGTGCTCCCATTCCCAAACTTTGATGCGCTTTATCTTTGTCATTTTTTGTTTGATTCACAAAAGATAAAATACGGGTCCAATGTTTCTTGACTACTAAATAGAATATTATTTTTTTGACCGAGGAAACTAGCCTATTACAATGCGGGAACTAGCAACGTCGCTTTTATATCTTGCTCGCACGGTGAGAACAGGGTCATTCGTTGTAAAAAAATTAATAAATTCATTTTTATTTTTAATTGGACTTTTTTTCAGTATGTATGGACGCTATAGTAATACTGGTTAACGGTAACACGTTTCGTTAGTTAGTTAATATACCTACAGTATATTTATGTTTATGTATTTTTATTTATAAAATAAATTCATTATTTGGATTACCTTAAGGTATTTATTACAGGTGTGTATATATACCACCATACTTATGACTTGTTTTCACCAATTTACCTAGTTGAGCATGCACAAGTGTCAAATTAACAAACAACATAAAAAACCATTATTTTACTTTTTAGTCAGCTGTATGAAAACAACAACAATTTTTACAAGTGTTTATTGCCCATAAATAACTCGCAATACATTTTGCCTGCGCTCGCTGTGAAATCTGTTACCGATGAAAGTTCAACCGTATGGCATTTGAGAACTATTCGATACAAAACTGGGCTCAAACAAAAGTCATATGACTTGTTATCAACAGTTAAACTAACTTTGAGATGGAGAAAACGAATTTGAGCTGAAGCAATATCCTTGTAGAGTTGTAAAATGGGTGGTTATAAGCGATACAAATATACATTGTATTTTTTTTTATGAGTGATACATTATATCGGGAGCATAAAGGATTACGTATTAGTTAGTCAGAAAAATACGGCTAACAAAAATATGTTACAAGTTACCATAATGTTCGCAAAATGCAATCAATTAATTTTTGCAAATAATCGTAGGTCATTAATAGCCCTTAAACGTCCCCTTTTGTTCCCCTTCCACTGCTTAGGACAATTTGTGGACTAAACACAAGGTATTTCGACGCTTTTTTTTTTAATTACCTAGCTTTTAAAAACATAAGAGATCCAAGCATATTGATGTGAGGGTAACCGATTACTTGTCCGTAATTTACTTGACAGAATTTCAGTTGGCCGAAAATTATAGACCAACATTTCTTTTGCTATATGTATCATTTGACATATTTTTAGTCCATCGAAATATCTCTTGACATAAGTATCAGTTTATCGAACTACGTTTCATCGATTTTCAGAATAACTTTTTACTATTGGCCGAAGTCTCTTTTGAACCTTTTTCATTTACCAGAATACTGCGTATATAATAGGACTAAATTGGTTAGGTTAGGTTAGAACAGTGACCACACACAGCGTGAAGGCGAGCGTGCCGAGGTAGCGGCCGCCGAGAGCTTAAGAACTAAGGATAAATTCTAAGGATAATTGCTTGCTTGCTTGTTTGCATGCATGCATGCATTGATTGCATGCATGCATTGTTTGCTTGCATGCTTGTTCGCATGCATACATTGCTTGCTTGTTTGCATGCATGCATTGCTTGCTTGTTTGTATGCATGCATGCAGTCATGCGTGCAGACTTGCACGCAATTTTGCAGCATGGTTAGGTTAGGTTAGAATAGTGACCACACACAGCGCGAAGGCGAGCGAACGGAGCGAGCGCAGCGAGCGTAGTGAGCGTGCCGCGGCAGCGGCCGCCGAGCGCTTAAGAACTAAGGATAAATTATAAGGATAAGGATGAAGGATTATTTATTATAATATTGGAAGCATTTTGCTGGAAACTAAATCATCTAACATTAATAGCTTTGGCAAATGTTGTATGTAACATAATAAAATACTTAATACATACTTGAAACATTATACTTCGAACAAATGTTATTTCGGCCAAGCCAAGTTCGGTAAAAAGTTTTTAGAACAAATGAAACGTCGGGGTAACAATAATAAACGAATTGATAATAGATAAACTGATACAGTGGCGTGTAAAGGTCATTTCGATGAAATGAAAAAAGGCGAAACGAAATTAGTCGTAAAGTTTTCGATGAAATAAAATTCGGTAAACAACCTTTCGAACATAAGATAGGTAACCTGATGTGAGATACTACTTCATCCATGAAAATTATAAAAATGGTAAAATAAATATTAAATATTGTCCAACTGATAAACAAACTGCAGACATATTTACAAAACCATTGTTAAATAATACATTTAATGTTCATTGCCAAAATATTGTTAAGTAAGAATAATTTGAGGAAACATTATTTAGCTAATATGATGCTTAGGAAGTATTATTAAAATTGTAAACAATTTTAATAATAGGAGAAGGTGTTAGTAGGTACATCTCTAAGAGTATGTAACATCACTAAAACTTGAAGGTTTCTATGGTTACTAGGGTTGTTGATTTTTTTTGGTGTAAAAATGTAGAAACGGTGATTTCTTAATTTAATAAAATAAAACAAGTTAATAACTATAAAAGTTTAATGTACTCCTCTCTGCATTCCCTATACCCTTTGTTGGTTGCTCCTATTAAATAAATAAATAATAGGCTAGTTGACGCGCAGCTAATTAATTAATACAACTACATATTTCGTGCAATAAGACAAAAAACTATCGGATATTATTAAGAAAAACAGACTTATGATGATTATGATTTAGAAAAGATTTTTAGAAAGATTCATAATCTATATATATAAAAGAAAGTCGGGTTAGTTACACCATTTATAAGTCAAGAACGGCTGGACCGATTGTTATGATTTTTAGTTTGTTGGATTTGTCTCTGCTCCGAATAGCAGAATAACTAATAAAAAATTGGTATTTACAAAAAAAAGAAGACGCGGTACGAAGTTCGCCGACAGCTAGTAAAATATAATTTTTAAAAACTGGCTACGTGTGTATATAGATACACACTAAGTAGGTAGAGCTGTTTAAAGTTAGTATTATATTAAGGGTACCGAATAATAGAGGACTGACACAATGATTGCCAGCTGGAATAACTGTTTTTTTAGAAATGGCCAAATTGTTATATTTCTTCAAATTTTTATTTAGTGTGCTAAAATTCCTTTGTTTAGAGTTTCTTTAGTTTTAATGTTGTCTAGGTGGGTCTGACGTGATATAAAAATATATCACGCAATATCGCGTGATCGGCCATACATTTTATTGTCACCCATATATATATATAGAGGTGAATAAATTATTTAGACTGATAAGCCAATGAATGTTTTTAATTCTTCGATGGTTAGTGGTTTCCAGTTAGAAATTCGGGACTTTCGCTCATTATTGGTACTTTTCAAGGTTTCTGCGTATTTGTTTGAACAATCGTCAATTTTTTGTAGGTATTCGTCGCTAAGAAATAAATCAAGGTGGGTTCTAGGAGTATCCGGTGGTGATATCAATAACTTATTTGTCCTTGTAAATGGTATCTCTTTTCTCATTGAACTACTGTCGGCAGTACTTCATTCCGTTGTAGACGCAGCTCGTGATGGTTGGTCAGGTAGGCCTTGTGCAACAGGTGAAGTAGATTGTGTAGCTGCGTAGGCACAGAAGCAGAGGACTGCTGTTCACTTAAAACTTCACTGGATCGTTCTACCTCCAATTCCCGAATTTCATCGTCCTCCGATTCTGAACTACTTCCACTATCTTCACTAGGATTATACTCAACATAATCTACATCACTCCCTGTGTAAATGTCCTCGTCTGAATCCAGTATCAAAGCCTCTATTTCATTACTTCTCAATATTTTTCTTGCACGATTTAGCATGGTAACGGTCCGTCGGTCGGTTTTGAAGGTCCCGTTTTGTCACTCATTATATAGAATAAAAAGTGTACGCCACTCGCAGGCCACGCCCACTAATTCAAACGTCAGTTCTTTCCCTAGAGGCCGAATTAAGTTCTACAAACCGTTGCGCTATGGCCGCTATTCCGCAGCTCATACAAATCTATTCGGTACAACAACGCGATATCGCGTGGACGGCCACTGGCTGGCGGGCCAGTTCACGCGATATCGCGTGATTGGCATTTAATGTGTTAAAAATATTAATTTTGTATTTGTGCGCCTTGCCTCATACAATTTTCATAAACATTGTACTACACTGTGTACAAATTGCATACATGAATTGCTTCCTGGCACTGGTATACACCCTTTATGATTGGTAGAAGAAATCAATATTTTCATCAATTTTTAAGCAACCACCCCCATTACGCTACGTTAGTCGAACTATGTTTGTACAAGCTGAACAATGTTTTAGCAATCAAATTCAGTATGCAGCCATGTTAGCAAAGTGTGAACTTTGCATACTATACGCCACAATTTTGGTAACAAAGCGTGAACGAAACCTATATAAAAGGACGAAAGACATAAAATCAATATGATATTTTAATCATCTCTCTCATTTTATGTAAATAAGGCAACCAAAATTATACCACAATTTTGTCGTACTTAAACCATAAAACTATTTTAAACTGTAGACTGAGTTTCGTAGTGTCTAAGGGTGCGAACAGATCTGGCAAATGTGCCGCGATCCGCGAATGCATTGCTCGCGCACTGCTTTTGAGCCGCCCGCGTAACTTACGCGCCACGCTTCGTTTTATTTGTGTGCCTTGCACTAAAATAGGCGCACTATTATAAAGTTTTAAAATACTATACAATATGATATAATTCCTAAGTCACACAAAGCTTCCTCTATCGATAACATCGAATTTCGCAATACAGTGTATGCAAGCTTCACTTATGTCACCGTCGTCGAGCCGAGTAAGTTTGGGATCTTTTAAACCGTTTACGTGTGTAAGTTCGTACATCTATCACCCCCTTTACAGTTGCTGCAGAGGTAACTGCGCGAGAGGCGCGAGAGCCGCGGGCGTGCATTCGCATTCGTGGGCGTGTCCTGCATTCGCGGCATATGCGCCAGAATCCTGCTGAATGGCAAATTAACCTGTGCTCTTCAAACTTACAAGTTAAATTAAAACCGCATTCAAAAAGTTGTTATGTAACTAACAATTCTTTAATGGTTCAGTTTCGAGTCTCGATCAACAGCCTGTCACGCTCCGACACGATAATTTAAAAGGAAAGTCATAATTTCCGAGCACATCTTTGGAGGGTTAGAAAATTATAAAAGCTAATTTTGGTTCGCTACAAGCCAATAAATCCTGTGGGAGACGTGTCTGCAGACGCTCATTTTTAGGGTTCCGCTCGCAAATGGCAAAACCAATCGATGCCATTCTAATGTCTGTCTCTGTCCGCCGTCCGTATGTAAAGTGTTTCTAGCTCATAAACGGGATGAGCCACAGGCATAAAATTTTGATATTTTGTCTAGTTTGGTTACGTTCACCTAAACTTGAATTTTTAAATAATAGTTTGACAAAATTAATAAAATTTAGCTTTGAAAATTGCTACAGTTATACTTGACGTGTCTAATGAACAAACTAAAAGTCCTCAAGTACTCAAAGACCAAAAGTATTCAAACTGCCCATATTCGGTTTAATTGATGTAACTATAATAATATATAGAAGCCATTTCTAAAAGAATATATAAAAACGATAATATATACAACCTTAAGTTAAGGAAATATTAAAAATCGGTCAAGTGTGAGCGAGTGTCGGCTCAAGCTAAGGCTCAAAAGCTGAATGAAAAAAAACACAAACTACACAGTGATACGGAACCTTTGGTGCGCGATTCGCACTTGCCCTGGTTTTTCCGGTTGGTCCGTGCACAATATGTCGGCTCATTGCGAGGAGGCTGTATATCAGTCAGTGTCCGAGGGCCACTTTAATTGTGCCCTAATTTATCGGGCTATTTACGAGCTGTGTTTGCGGCTTCCCTTGCGCACAAAATTATTGCTATTAATACTCTCAGGCTCTTAGAACGTGGTTTGATTAGAAATTTATCCGTAGTTATGTTAAAGATAAAAAAAAAACTGCTTCAGATGGGAATCGAACGCCACGTTCTTTCGCTATTGTCAAAGTTTACACATATTTTTACAGGACATATTAATATACAGGGTGAGGTAGATAGAGGGGCATGCTTTTATAGCTTGTTATTTTCATTAGTTTAAACAACTTAAGACAAATAGTCAAATCGAAAAATCTGCTGGTATATCATCATCATCATTTTAGCCATAGGACGTCCACTGCTGAACACAGGCCTCCCCTAATGACTTTCATCGGGGGAGATTGCCAATACTCGCCACGCTGGGTGGCGGGGTGGCGGGGTGCTGTTCTATATGAAAGTCCACTACCTACTTAAAGAAAATATATGGAATTACAAAATGTATGTATACTTTACGTTGATATAGTTTAATGTTGACTTTCATAAAAATATATTTCATAAAGAATGGTTTACTTCAAATCTAAATAAGATTTTTCATCATCATGTAAATACATTGTTATCTTAATCAAGAGTCAATAATACTCATTTACTAGTAAATATTATAATAAACTGTAAACTGAGTTTCGTAGTGTCTAAGGGTGCGAACAGATCTGGCAAATGTGCCGCGATCCGCGAATGCATTGCTCGCGCACTGCTCTTGAGCCGCCCGCGTAACTTACGCGCCACGCTTCGTTTTATTTGTGTGCCTTGCACTAAAATAGGCGCACTATTATAAAGTTTTAAAATACTATACAATATGATATAATTCCTAAGTCACACAAATGAAAAAAGAATGGTTTACTTCAAATCTAAATAAGATTTTTCATCATCATGTAAATACATTGTTATCTTAATCAAGAGTCAATAATACTCATTTACTAGTAAATATTATAATAAACAATTTACGCAAAATAATATTATTTTTATATCGCGGAGAAAATCTCAATGAGATTATTAACGGATTACGATGCAGTCTCCAGCAGTGCGATTTAATTATCGCAAAGAAAGTTGGTAGGTACACATAAAACGCTCATTAGATTTTCGCCAGACTGCGCCGTTATA
This sequence comes from Anania hortulata, assembly GCA_963576865.1. Lineage (NCBI taxonomy): Eukaryota > Metazoa > Arthropoda > Insecta > Lepidoptera > Crambidae > Anania > Anania hortulata. The sequence continues at coordinate 15,143,161 of OY756389.1, read as the reverse complement.
AAAGTAATTACGGCCTTAGGTAATAATAACTAGCCTAATTGTTACAGAAGCATCACTATAATGGAAACCTAAAGTGCTATGAAATTTCTAATTTAATACCACTAGAGACAGCTTAGTTTCCTCAAAATGTTTGGCCCGCTTCTTGAGTTTATGAATCTAGAAAAAAGATAATTTTAAAATGTGCAATAAATATGAAAACAAAAGAAAATTCTTAACCAACTTAAACAAAATATTGATAACCTAAAATTTCAAAAGTATATAGACAAAGCCTAAACAAAATTGTTTATTGGCATAGCTTTTGATAATTAGAAATATTAACGTACCTACAATATTAATTTACAGCTCTCTGACTGGCTTGTACACTCAACGGTAACCTACCCAAAAAGTTCATTGAACTGATTTTGAACTTTAAGTCCGACATGTAGAGATCAAAATTAATTGAGAAAATTTGACGTTTTGTGGTAGTTTGACAAACTGTTGCCTGTACTATAGTATTTCATATTTTACATGGATTACTGATATGAATGTTAGTAATATTTCACATAAAATACAATATTGTGCAAATTAATCTCCTCCGCAGTCGTTGATAGTCGAGCTTTAGAGCACTTGAGCCTCTAGCTGTCCATACAACGAGTTTTCCTTAACGGCAGCCCACGTAACCCCTACTGTTTCCTATTATGTGCACATACAGTCTGCGAATATAATGTCTGCTCAAAATTGAACCTTATTACACAGACATACGATCACATGTGCTATCCTATATTACCCCGTGCACCATATGAGGACACTAGAGAGCGCCTACGGCTTCTCCTGTATTCCTCTCCGAAGTCCTTCAACGCCTTTTATCTTTCACGCTCAACTCAAATAAGATGTCTTGGAACTTTTAAGAATTCTTTGTCTCTGAAATAGCCCCGTGCATTATATGCAAGCAAAAATTTCGTAAATCCGTTTTTAAATTATTTTCACTAAAGTATTTTAACTTAATGTGTACGTACGACAAGTGTTCAAAGAAGTAGGTTGGTACTTCAGCTTCTAAAATTATTTATTACAAAAAGTTGCTAGTCATTTCATTGCTTACTTCTACACTACTAATTAATAGTTCCAAATGCATAATTGATTTGTTCAATATTTAACTTCCCTGTCACAGAGTTAGACACAATTGGTGAAACGATTTCCACCAGACATAATATGTCTTTTCCAGCAATACAATGGGAATCAATGTAAACTAAACGTAAACTTAACTATGTAAACACAAAAAAAAAAATGTACTAAAATATAGTTTATAGTAAAAAAGAATAACTCACAATAAATAACCAAGTTTTTTTTTAAAGCAAGTTACGTAAACTCACAGATTTCGAGGGGAAATTCAACAAAATGTTTAATTATTCAGCAGACTGGTCAAAGCTATAAAATTCAGTTTATTTTAACACGTAATATGAAATAGGTCATACTTTCCCCGGGCATGCATAAGCAGTTTTCTCGTCTATAAGATTAACACGCCTTAAACCGCTAATGGAGAAGTTGTGCCATTAAAGGCTGCCGAGGGTCTTTTATAACACGTTCATCGAATTTATCTTTCCGACGCAAAGTTTCACTAGACAGTTGTTCTAACAAATTAAAACCGTCGAAATCCACAAATCAAGGAGGTTGTCACGAACCGGCTCTGGGCCTACTCCGGACTCTGCATTTCACCTACCTATTACTTTCAATGCTATTTTTAGCTTCGAATTTTGTTATGCAACGAACTATTAGGCCTTTGACCGCCCAAAACAATAGTTTTGGCAAGTGAGAGTTCGTTCATACTTTATCAAAATGCCATACTATATTTTTTTGTAGTCCCAAAACGGTGGTAAGGCAAAGCTATTTAAGGTCGCCTTTTATAAACGGGTGAAATTTAAAGAGCAATTACAAAAACATAAATGAATCATTTTTGTTAAAAAAAAGATTATTTTTATACGCTAGTTTTCGAGAAAAATGCCAAAAACTATTTTGATTTCAACGTAAAATAAAACCCCGCGTGCACCCAGAGGGAAGAGTGGGGCACGATTGAAATGAGAGAGACAGAGGCGATGACGTAGGAACGTTTCAGACTAGACAATATGCTCTTAAAAAAAAAATTTTTTGTTAGGAATAATAAAAATGAAAGCTAGCCCGTTTTAAAGAACGAAAATAATAGGGCCCGGTTTCTCTAATATAATTAAAAGTTCTGTTAAAGTTTCAACCGTTTATAAAAAGCGACCTTGTATATTTGGGACGTGTATAAATGCCCGAAAGTGGGCCTATATAAATATTGGACAACATCACATACGTTTCTCTGATCCTAAGAAATAGGAATCAGAAACAACGACGGTACCACAACACCCAGACGGGTATGACTCGACCGATTGTCTTAGTTTTGTACTTTATACATTGAGTTCTGTTTCACTATCAATATTTGTAATAGCTTCAATTACATTTTTACACGATCCTTTCGTGTTTTTTTTCAGTTTCTGGGTCTCACGGGAGCCGAGTGCAGTGCTTTGCATTGGAAGCTGGCATCAGCGCCAGCGGTCGTCACTACTTCGGCTGTTAGAAGCCGAATGCAGGACACATACAAGACACTGGCATTGGTAATTGTGATCTAAAGCTAGAGGCAGATAATGTTTGGAATGGCCAGTGACAGCGGTAGAGTGCATTTTCACTAGACATGTACTAGGCAGCTAAATCCTAGGATTTACTTAAATTTCCTAGCTTCATTTTGAGTAGTGTTGGTGCAAAAGAGCTTAACGGAATGAAATATTTGTACCACAGATTAATACTAAGATTTGTACATACAAAGCTCGTGAAAGATGTATGCGCGAGGCGAGTAAGGTAGCGTGAGATAAATACGAACGAATATTACCTACTGTGCTGAAGAAAGTATGAAAGTCCGTTTGTGGGTCTCAAGGTGATCGACTATTCGGTCAAGTGGTTAGGACTGCAGAGTTGGACTAATGAAAGATCACATGCAAATTTAATCTCAGATGGCGCCAGCGTGTTTGGTCTTGTCAACCGATTTTTTTTTATGGACTCATCCCGCATTAAGCAGAGCAGTGATTTTGCCAATGTCGAGTGTATATTGATATAGTTTACAATAAATAACGGGTGTTTAGTTTTTATTGCTTTTCTTGGATTCAGTGGCTCTTCCCGTAAAAGCAGGTTTCAAGACGCTATCGGATCTAAAACACACTTGACACTCGATGCGGCATTGAATACAATAATATTTTAATAATATAAATAAAATCCTTATCACTCCACAAAACATTATAACACAAACTACACCAAACTTGCACTCTAAAGCTCTTTAAATAATAAATTAAAACCATTAAAATAGATCGACCCTGCTTTTCGTTCGACTACGCCCCACCGAATCATCAACCGATTTCAACTAATGTCCACGCAAATGTCCGTTTTTTTTCTTTGCTCGCTAGTGTGACGCAAGATTGACAATCGCTTGACAACTTATCATAACCTTTATCGTAGTGATAGTTCATAATGACAGAACCACGAATCAATTAATCACTACGGGAAAGACCAAACACAATGCGACACCTATCGGGATGAATGTGCAGTGTGGTTCCCCATTGGTCACACATCCTCTTGCAGCTTTGGTGAAAAGATTAACTCCGTGTCAAAGCCGAATTTTATGATTTTTAGCCTTTTAGCAGCAGCTTCCTTTAACAACTCTTGTGTTGTACTAAATTGTTACGTCACTTGTAAAAATCAAAACTATTTTAGGTCCGTCACAAAACTGCTGAAGACCGAACGCAGTCTTCGAAACACGCCGAAGTTTCAAAATCTTCGATAGCTAATGCTTGAAGTTAGGGAATCTATAAGCTCAAACATATTATTTGAATTGTTCTAATTTAAGAACGGCAGGGTTTTTTCTGGAAAAATAGTGCGGGTAAACTGAAATCCCAACACCGCTACTAAAGGAACCGCAGCTTAATGACTCCCAGAGACATTTAGATAGCGGCAATGGATGTGCGTCCCAAATAAGAAACGAATATTGACTAGAAATAAAAAGTCCCACGCAGTTGAACTGACCAAAATAAAGTAGGTACTACAAAAATGGATAAAGCTGGATACAATCACCAATATTGCCGCTTGGAAAATCTACTCCTCCCTAATACGCAGAGATTTGTGCACTGGAGTAGCCCAATAAAGTACGGCGCGCTGCTGACTTCGGAACAACTTTTTACTTGGACACTTAGCCAGTTGGAATATTTACTAGGATTCTTAACGGACAAGAAAAAGCAACATCTGTTTCCCTTTACGTGTTATGAGAATCTACGGCTGCGTCTTCTGTAGTAGTTATAATAATTGACACAGAAGTTCTGAGCTATTTCTTTTAGGGAAACATATTTGGTAGAAACATGTTTCGGGTAATAAGTTCAAATTATTCTCCTTCTTTAAGTCCAAGTAATTTTAATCAGTCTCCGACCCTTAGGTAGCCTCGTGGAGGTTGAGAGGCATTCACACAAGTCACCCTATTTAGATCATCTCTCTTGTGCAGGTGTACACATACAAAGGACAAACCACAGAACAAAGATGACTAGCTACGCTCAATTTATTGCGATAGACAGTAATGTCTGTTTGGCTTTAGGAGTTAAGATATTAATCCTAAATTACCTTTTTTACTTTTAAGGACTCCTCTATTTTATTAGATAGTAGTTGATAGAAATAGCTTCAGTCGGTTGAATATTCTATTTTCATAAAAAGGTTAAAAGGGATCGAATTGATCAAGCATGTCGTAATTGGACATGATGTTAACGTTGAAAGCAAAAAGCTTTGCCCCAAAATACAAATTTCTTTAATGGAATTTTATAAATATATATAAAATAATGTTTTTTTATAGATCGAAAGTAAAAATATCTACAATGTTTTGTTGCCATTCGTTGATAAGTCACGTAAAAGAAAACGTAAACGTAATTTTTATGACCTTATAAATACGAAGCATGAGAAGGTTTGCTGAACTCCATTACTAAGTCACTTTAAAACTTTTGCTATGGAAATGCTAAAATGATCCACCACAGACATCAATGCAGTTAAATATAGACGATTTTTTTTTAAGGATTATAAAATATCTATTTTTTTCCGATTACGCATATTATTACAGTCGAGTTCCAGTTGGCCGATCATTTGTTTGGTGGAAAAATATAATCTTCACTATAAAACTTTTCTAATCTGTCTTGCCATTTCGGCCTAATTCCTTGGAAGACGGCGTAGTGGCTGCGGCCCAAGTTTGAATGAAAGCATTCAAACTTGTCTGTGACTATGAATGGCAGATGGCACAGTTTGTCTTGACAACTTCGTCGATTTAACTCCACTCTGTTCGTTTGTTCGGCTTTCATAGACTTCTTTTGAGACTGGAAAAATTTTGTTTAACTGTCTATGTTTTTAAAACCACATCAGAGTTTGTACAAAATATATAAATAGTGTACTTATACGTAGTTGGTCTTCTTCAAATAACGCAATGTTGTTACATAGTTAGATAAACTATTTCGATGACAATATTTAAAATAAAATTCTTACAGTATCACCAGTATCACGTAAATAATTTAACCATCTAAATGAACCTACTTATTATAGCTATCAACATCCATCAACATCATAATAAGCAACACATATTAATCCACAGCTGGACATACGCTACTGCATGAGCCTAATCCAATAAAATTTATGTAAATATGTTAACAAGGTGAACAGACGACCTGGTAAAGGTTGCAAGAAGACGGCCTGGATGCCGGCCGCTTACAACCGGCCATATTCAGCAGCGGATGTCCTATGGCTTAAATGATGACATATGTAAACCGTTGTCATATTTCGTTTAAGCAAACTATGATATTTTGTATCTATTTTTTTATTAGCTATTTCCGTTCCACAGTTGGACAAAGCCTCCTCCAAACTTCTCCACTTAACCCAGTCAGAGTTAGATAGCGCTTGCCAATCTTTGAATTTTTTTTCTAAGTTATCACGCTAGGTTTATCTCTCGGACGTCGTCCTTTAATAGGCAGCCACTGCATGACGACTGACAATTAAATTCCTGTTAGATCTTGGTTAAACAGAATTAATATGTTAGGATCTCGGTATTTCGCATAGTTCGACAGCTCCATTGATAAGACGTCGCAGTCACGTCGCAAACGAGGCGACGCGACCGAGCAGAAAAGCTTAACGACGATCTTCGAGCGTACACCGACATACTATTTGTATTTCTTTGACATAAATGTAGCAGTTATTTCTTGCTGACGTATCTATAAATGAAATTCAATTAGTAAACACCTACGTTATCATAAGAAAAGTTAAACGCAAGTTTTAAGCCTTTATCTCGGCTTTGACTATACCATCGTCAATCGATTTCAAGTTTAAATGTTAGACTATGTTTTGAGTCGGGTTTTTATCTTGGAAATAACTACAAACTGTAAATCTTTTTTATTGATATAAAAAGAGCACATAATTGGAAGAGTTTGTAGGAAAATGCCTCTTGAAATTATTTTTACATATGTTGAAAGCTGCTAAGGCCTAAGTGAACTGGTGTAAGTGGAGTAGAGACATGTCCTATCATATAACTTCGATTGCCTGCCCTAGATTACCCAATGCATTCAACTTCAAAGCAACTACTATCTATCTATTTGTACCACAATATGAAACAAGTAATGTCTATACACCAAATAAATTAATCAGAATTAAGTAAAATGTTCACTTTAGATACTAATCATTTACATTAAAATTGTAAAATCTATTTTTCTCGAATTTCCGAAAGGCATATTGCATCAACAAAACTTGAAATATTACCAACTTTCGTAATAATGCCCGAAATTTCTGTTATATTTTTATTGCAACCATCCCAAAAAATGAAACTGGCAAACCGCTTTCGAACCAAAAGCGCTGAAATTGAAGCATCAAAACTCCATTGTTATGTAACTAGTTCTGATGTTCGACTTTGTTTGAAGTCATATAATTTTAAAATAAGGTTTTTATTATTGTAGTTCTTCGACTAACAACGTTGCTTCGTGGTTGTAAAGGCACTCTTTAGGTTATTACTGTCTGCAATTGTAGTATTGAGTAAATGTATACAATTAGTCGCAAAACTTAACAATAAATCATCTAGCAAGGTGCACAACAGCATTTTAGCTCGGAGATCCTAGATATTAATACAACTGGCAAATGGTTTCACATTGAGTTCCATTTCAAGAAGCCACGGTTCATATATTTACAGTCGGGATTTTATTAACATTCAAATCCAGACTGTAAAATTGAGAACTAACCTATAGACTAAAAAACTAAAAGTAAATTGGTTAATTTCCTTGTGTTTTCTTATAAGGAGATTTTTAAATCGCGTTCATAGCTAGGCCCTTGAGCATTACAATCGCGATTATTTCATTTCTCCCAGTAAAGTTGGTCATTTTAAAAATTAGGTATAGAATATACATAACATCCCCAATGTTATGTATATTCTGTACCTAATTTTTATCATTGAATGAATCAAAAAGTTCCAATAGCGAGAATCGAATTCTTTTCTCAAAATCATGTTACTTTTGGTAGGGACAGACAACGGCAGGTCAACCTACCCAATAAGTTTAAGGTCATTGAACCGATTTTCAACTTCAAGTCCGACATGTAGAGATAAATAATTGTCAGTTGAAAAATTTTGACGTTTTGTGGTAGGTTGACAAGCTGTTATCTGTACCAATAGTTTTGTTTTTTTAATATTGTTACCTCTACAATAACATCTTGAGAATGTTTAAGTATCTGTCGAAAATGTAAGCCTTTCAAGATGGCTAAATATTACATAGATGATAATATAACTTTACAAATAGATAGGCAACTTTACATTAGGGTACATTAATATTTCAGCCAACTTAATCCGATGAAATGCTTGTCAAAATAGTCAGGGCCTATTATGTTAAATAAACGATATACCAACGTTTATCTCGATACACGAATGCAGAGTATTGGGGTCCGTTGCAAGAAAACTGGGGTAAAGATACGTAAAAACCGTAAAAAGGGTAAGCGCTAAACGACCGTCAACCCTCTATCTAAAATAAATAAACATCTTTTATACTGGCAGAACCGAGCCTAAATATTCTTTTTAAGACTCGACATGGGATATGTTTATTTTAAACATAGCATTGGCAAATTGGCATTTGAATGCTTTTTAATGTATAACAAAAAGCCAAACACAAATTTAACTGAATAATAGACTTCATAGTATAGATTCTATAATATTTTTATTTATTGGATGTGGTTTCGACACTGAATTAACTAAATTGATTAGTATTTTCAAACTAAGTTTAAAACAAGCGCTGGCATGCAGAAAATGTATGTGCAAGATTAAACAATATCCAGCTTATATATAACACACTAAGGGCCGATTTTTCAATAGCCAGATAACTTTTATACGTCGAATAAGTTTGACATGTTGACAATATTCGTATAGAAAATATGTCATAACGTCCATTTTATTCTTCAAATAAAAGTTATCTGGCTATTGTAAAATCGGTCCTAAGTTTGCCAAAATATTACACAATAAGTACAAAATAGTAAACTCAAGTCTGGTACTTTTCGTACGTCCTTCATATAACACATATATAGCGACGAGGTATAATACCAGAGGAGATGTCATATTCAGACACAATGTGGCGTGTGCTCTACATTGATAAGCGACGGAGAGATTCGTGCAGAGACCTTAGGCAGGGCTTACAGCACAGTGGATAGGTAGTCGATTCGATGCTGCTAGTGTCAGATAATAAGATTTTCGGAGTTAAAGTAAACGAAATGAATAAGTATTACATAAATATACTTTTGTGTTACTCTTGGCGTGAATAGTCGCTTAGCTTGCTTTAAGAAATATATATGTGATATGTTTGTACAATATATCATAAACGATTTCTTAATAACGACCTCCGTAGCCGAGTGGCGAGCATACTGAACTTAGTGTCGCTATCACTAGGTCCCGGGTTCGATTCCCAGACGGTCAATGTAGAAAAATCTTTTTTCTATATTTTCTCGGGTCTAGTTGTTGTGGTACCGTCGTATTTTCTGATTTCTGTAATACAAGTGCTTTGGCTACTTACCATGGATCAGAACAATGTATGTGATATTGAACAATGTTGTAGAAACTCATGCGTTAATCGAGTAATCGTAAATTTTCTACGTAAATATTATATTATTCAAATGCAAAATGGAAGAATTAAAAATGAAAAAAAAATGAGTTTGTTTTTTACGTAGTCGATTTAGTTACTGATTCTGAGTGGTCTCTGAAAAATTGGCACTACCGTGAAATGTAACCCTGTATATGTACTGATCATTTAGTTAAATGGTGTTGGTTTACCACTATGCAGTTTGGTGCAGTGGTTCACGCTCCGGACTACAAAGCCAAGGGGTTGCGGGTTCGAATCCCGCAAGTGGAAAATGTTTGTATGATGATATGATGAGCACGAGAATTTGTACCTAAGTTATGGATGTTTATAAATGTACTTAACTAAGTATGTTTATCCGTTATCTAGTCGCCATTTAAATAAATATTGGACTGATACTATGGTAAGTAGCTAAAGCACTTGTGTTACAGAAATCAGAAACAATGACGGTACCGATTTTTGACAGTTAGTAAACCTACCCCAGTGGTCATCTATCCCTGGTGTCCCCTAGTTTGAGGCAAGATATTTGGTATGATTGTGGAATTATTATTATTCATTTAATGACGTTATTTGTCGACCTAAAAAAAAATTGTAATGTAATTTTCTGGCATGTTGACCAAAGGTAGGTAAGGTAATAACGGGTACTAAACTATCGAATTTTCTGATATACAGGTTGTCACGTTGTCACGAAAAATAGTGTCGACCATAAGTCCAGAGATAGAGTACCCCTATTAGGGGTTCCCGAATCACGCGAATGTATGGTCCGTGATTTTTTTGTAGTTTTTGAGTATTGTTATTTTTTTCTTCATATTAAATGATTTCAAATAGTTGATTAAAACAGTAACCTTAACAAAAATAAAATGATTTGATACAATTGCACCATGAAACCTACAATTGAATCCGTAAAGCCCAAAGTAAGAAACTGATGGTGATTTGGATATCCTACGAATCCTAAGAACTCTTTGGACTTCTGTACAACGCAATTTTTTTGGACTGAATAAACACTTCGCTTCAAGAATACATTTCTGACTTCACCATAGTATTTATTTATATAAATGCATAACTGACCCTGGTAATAAAGATTTGTGCTATGGATTTACCATAGCACAAATCTTTATTACCAGGGTCATAACCTAACACTCTGTAAGCCTCTTACTTTTATCAAGGACACGCCTTTGCCGTTTCAAACCTTACGTAGGAACAGTAACTGATCAAGGTATCATTGTATTTTCATACGAATTGCAAAAGTTTCCTTTATTAAATGGTGATTCGGGAAGGCATTTTATTTTTATTTGGAGTTCAGGGCAAATTGGATAGGTAAGAGAAAAAGAGACCGACAGGAGTTTTGGTTAAATAATATAAGACAAAAAAACCTTAGCAAAAAAGAAAATAATTCCCAAAACGACCGTTCGCTCACCAGACTACAAAACCAAGCGGGTTTGAATCCCGCAAGGGGCAAACGTTTGTTTGAAAAGCACGAGCGTTAGTACCGTGTTATGGATGTCACATAATGTTTTATGGATGTCTATCCGTTATCTAATTGCTATAGTACAAGCACTGTTTAGTTCGGGGCTAGATGATTGGTGTGATCGTTGGAAGAATGTGTTTTATATAAATTATATATATATAAACTATATTTTATATAAACCTTTATTAGCTGTTGCTCGTGACTTCTACCGCGTTACAGTCAATCAAAAACCTTTTCGAATAAACACGCATATCCAAGCGTATCGCTTGCAGATACGCTTGGTAGGTTGTTAAAAAACTAAGTACAAAAGGTCGTCAACCTACAACAAAAAGTCCAATTTTCTCAATTGATCTCTACGAATTGAAAATCGGTTCAATGACCTTTACTTTTTGGGTAGGTTGACCTGCCGTGGTCTTTACATAGCACTTTGGAATCTTTTTTCTCGCAACTGTCGCGCGGTATCTATACATTTTAGACAAAGTCTATCAGTGTCGTTTCTGTAATTATTATTTATTCTGTGCCAAAACTTCTCTCTCTCAGTTGGACTGTATGTTTATTTTTAGTGTAGTTATACATATACGCGATATCTTTACCAAATGTTAATCGATTTTTCAGTTTTTTTAATCATAATCATAATCATAATACTTTATTTGCATCAAACATATTTAAAAATAGAGTTTACTTCAGAGGGCCAATTCCCGTAATTTGACAATAGTCGCAATCCGGTGTCGATCCGCTCCCAGTAACATTACGATCCCAAACGGTATTCTAGTAAACTCAAAAAATGCTATTATAGTTCGTTATGCGACTGAAAATGAAAGAAACCAAAATTAGATATTTTTTTGCTCTGTTTTTAGTCGTATTGGGATAGTTTTAATAATTTTACGTCAAATTGAAAGTTTACGAGAATACCGTTTGTGATAGTAATGTTACTGGGACCGGATCGACACCGGATTGCGACAATTGTCAAATTACGGGAATTGGGCCTCTGGTGTGGTATCATTAAAATGTGAAGAAAAATTTTCACCTCTAAAGGTGGTAGGTATCGGTATAGGTACTTTGGGCTCATATAATTCGTCTTGTGGAGGAATTAGGAATTTTTAGAGTCGGTGCTAGCCAAATATAGTTTGAATGGTTTCATTCGCATCGTCAAAAAGAACTGACTAGGTTAGGTATTTTTTTAAGGTTTCGATATTGGTACTATTAAAAAAGTTGTTGCATGTAATTATCAAGCTCAAACCACATACATGTGGCCGCGTAACAAAAATATTCTATTATGTCTTGTTTCCGTGGCCTGACTGGCACCAAAACCAGTCATCATCAGTGTTATAAAAATAACCACGTAACTTAAATATTGTAGCATTGAGACTGGGAAAATAAAAACTGGCAACACCATTCTTGGTGCGTCATTAAAACTGAAATTAAGAACTGTATTGGACTTTAGTATGACCTGAAGCGAGTTAAATCTTTTACTCGATTCAGATCATAATAAAATCTCATTAAATGTTTCCGGATTACTATTTATAATGGTTCATTGCTGTTTTGAGTAAAAATTTTAATACAACCTCACTATAATGACGATAACTTTAACGCAAAGCTGCTGACAGCAGATAGAAAATACAGGTGTGGATCGGGCGCAATGACGTGCGTTGGGACTTATGTCCGACTGTGACTAACTTGGGCTGATTATACTGTAATGACGATGAAGTCCATGGTGGAGCATAGTTATTTAGTAGATACGAGTAAGAAACTATTTAGTCTTTCTATCCAGAACACTCTAAACTGTACCTTTAACGTGAAATGAGCAACTCGGTAGTATTCGCCTAGGCGAGCTTGCGCAAGCTTTCACTAATATCTGTATCCATTAACATATTGAACATATTCAATGAACCAAATATCGTAATTAATATTATTGCTAACAATTTGTCCTCATCATCCGTACTCTCTGAAATATCTCGTGTTCTCTCTTAAATATATTTTCCACACTGTAGATTTCAAATACGTCGTAAAAATAAATAATTGGTTGTTTTTATGCTATCGTACCGTTTTAGAAATAATTCAAGCTAGATAATATAATGCCAATACCTTTTTCATTGCCCTTACTTTATTAGTTATAGGTACTTTTGTAGAGGATGATAAAAGTCTAGACATATAAAGCATCAAAAGATATTTTATAATGAATACATTCACTGAAATTACTGAATTTGTCGCTATACGCGTGAACAGCACCTCGTTAACCTTTTAATTATAAGATATGGTTTATAATAGCGTAGGTACTTCGTAGCATAAACGTTTAGTGCGCGCCGCAACCTCTACGCAGGCCATTACAGTACTTGTTAGTCGGCTGACGTCACCTCTGATGTATAGTCCCTACAAACTTTCTAATTACACGACACGCAAATGTTAAGAATTAGAAAATTAACCGCTGGCAAATTGATTAATTCAGCTAGAAATAAATATGTGTACTACGAGCTCTCTACGAGTATTTAGTATAGGTTATTTTAGAAGGCAATTATGAACCTATATGATTGCATTTAATGACTTGCAAACAAACAGTTTTTGTCGGTTACCTTCGTTTGTGGCACAATAAAAAACAACTTTAAGACTTCAAACCATGGAGCACATACCCATAGAAATGTCATATGATTTGTTCGACAAAATTTTCCGCCATTTTTTAATCTGTATCTGTACTGTTTTGTATGGGCGATTGCTAACAGGAGTTGTCATTTCATACTAAATGTAAGTGAAAAATCACTTACTAGTTCCGGAGAAAGATGGTTCGTATTGCTGCTCTATAGGGTATGTGCTCGATGTTCAAACCTTTGTCAAGTACATTGCAAGCAGCTACTTCGCCTAATTAGAGGTACCAAAAAAGTGTTAAAGCAACATGCTATTTTTTGAAAGACCAAGAAACTTCCATAACGTACACGTATAGAACATGTGGTTATATCCTTTATATCAGTAATAAAGAAGGACTATCAACTCATTAAGCATTAAGTTCCTGTATTGGCAATGAATTGTTTAGATCGTGTAAGCTAATTCAGGTGTTTAATAATGCAACGGTCGCGTCAAGTGACTCGGCGACGCGCTGAATTATGGAAGGGTCTCTGCTTCATTCGTACCGGCCTCATCATACTTTGGGAGTTCAGAAACGTGTCAATTCCAGAGATAACTGGCGTTTTTATTCCTATAAAAAAAGAGTGTCAACTAATTAATATTTGGACAGTAAATAGTATCTCAGAAGACTAACAAAGAATCAAAAATTATATAGGTACGACAAGTTATTCCTATGCTATTATTACTTAACTCGTTTTATTTTGACGTTTTTAGGGTGGTCGTGGACGTTTTACGCAAAACTGATGTAAAACATAATTGCTGGTGGATCAGACTGCATGAAATTTAAATAGAACGAAAAGGAAAGATAAATAGATACATCTAGCTAGATAATACTCTTTAATGAACACTACACAAAACAAACAGTAAGGAGAAATAGTATATTTAGAATGGTACCATTTAGGCGGTCTTATCACTAGAAGCGATCTATTCCAGACATATCCAACAAAAATATATCAGAATTCCCAATAGAAGTTATACATGGTTTTTATCATCCATCACTTATCCTTGAAAAACAACACTACTGCTCCTACTGTTTAGAGTTCATGGCTCCTGCAGTGAATTGAATAGCGATGCTCACTAAACTAATTTAATGGTTGAATAATAAAAACCTACATTAGTAACTTTTCGTTCATTGACCGTCACAAAATCATGTAACTTTACAAACTAAAAGTTGACAAAATGACATTCAGTTTATCGTAGAAATTTTAAATTCAAATTAATTTGTGTTTTTGCAGATTACCGTCAGGACACTTCAATGTGAACTTTGCGTTGAATGGCTTCAATATTGTACCTCGCTAGCAGAGCTTTTTAACTTGCCTAGATTTATTTTGCTTTTTGGCTATCATATTTTTAATATGGCAGCATTGTGGCTAAAGTTAGGAGATGAGTTTTATCAGCCTTAACACCACACCACTGATGGAACAAGATATATGCGTTTGGTATTCAAACAGTAAGGGACACTGGACAATATTCCCTAGATTTTCATGAAAATTACTTTCTTAGACTTATTATTATTATATAAGTACTCATGTTCCGTGTTAAAAAGTGTAGTGATTTTCTTTTAATGATATAGGTATTACAATATCATTTTCTTTCGTAATTCTGTTAAAGTCGAGTTAACTAAATGATACCATAAGAACAAAACTGCTAAAGAGATTGTATGTTGCCTAGCCTATAATTGTGTCCATGCTTTATGTATGGCTACCACTAAAGCTGCTAGAACCTAATATTCATCGTAAATATTGTGAGGTAAAATAAAATAACTATAAGATTATATCACGAGGAAGAAAAATGGACGAAGGGACGAGGACGACGTGCGGACATGATAAAATTATTACGTCGCCTGCACGATAGGTTCGGACTTCGTGTAAACTAGATTTGTACGTTGAAGTTCAGTTTTTATAATGACTTTAGTTTTCCTCTCGTGAGTATATAAAAAAAGTTTAAAGTTTTTTGCATTAACTTCTTGGAGCTCTTAGATTTTGTGTTGTCCCTATAATCGAATCGCTTACAATGTGAGAAGTTATGAAAACAGACAAAATAATGAAAATTATAAAAGATATTATTTGACTTGTTTTTTTTTTCACCTACTTTATCCTACGACCTTTCGGATAAATCCTGCTTTCCGATACTTTTCCAATGATTGTGCTAAGGAGGACATTTAGTTTAGAATTAATTTCTTTAAGTAAAGGTGAAAAAAGAGGTTTGTTTTCTCCGTGTTCAGGAGCCATTGGTTTATAGACAGCATTGCATTATACATAGTTTCATACAGATGAAATTTAATCTACAAGTAGTTGACCTTTTTGCCTGTAAACTATTAAGAACTAAGATATAACACACACAGAGTCGTGTTTGGTTCTAATCTGCAAATAGTCGGGTCGGCTTACGAGTGGGACGCGTGACGCGGTCGGTGAATAAATCTCAATTACCGCAGCGGCCCGAGCCTGCATTCAGTTGAGCGCTCTGCTTGCGGCCCTGTGTTTGTCTCTCAAATTAAAAGGGCTAAGCCCTGACACACTGTTCTAGTGGTAGAGAGTCACTATCTTACCCTAATTAACCTTTGTAAAGCAAAATTGCGCCGCCCGACCTTATAAGACATATATAAGAAACTTTATTTTAAGATTTGTTGTATAATACAACTAAGTTTGTAGTGAAAAAAATAACAAAAATATGTTCCCAATGTTATTTAGAACTACAAATAACGGAGTTACCTCCCAGCGTTTCATCAAGTGAATTTAAATTGCTTGACATTCAACCAGGTAGTTGAGTGTCGTCTAGCTGTACTGTTGAACGAATTATGTTCAGCCATTTGACATCTAAGCGTGTGGTTGAATGACGTTGTTCAATAAAAGGGCTAGCCGTAGAATGAAACAGCTATTAACCCGTCGGCTGCGACATACCTATATATATATATATATCTCAATTACCGCAGAGGACAGAGCCTGCATTCAGTTAAGCTGCACGCTAGTTGAAGGCAATGTATTTGTCTCCAAATTAGAAGAGCTGACTAAAAAGTTAGAAACACAGTTGAAGGTGACTAAAATACTGTTTTCAATCGATTTTCTAAATTGAAATACCAATTCTTTTAACAGCCCATCTATTTATGTAAATGTAACTATAAAATGGACATATTTTATTTTTGGGTCTTAAAATAGCCTGGTTTATTCAAATTCAAATTCAAATCTTTATTAGTGACAACAAAGCCCAATTTGTTAGTAACAATAACTTAACCTATGTTAGTACTTAATTTCTAACAACGATTTGGTACGTTTGGCTAGAGCCCAGACAAGTGGGCTGTCTAGCCGATCGGCTATCGCACGCAGAATGATGTTGGGGCTGCCGCGCAACCTGCACAAGAGTAAGCCAGATTTTTTTCGCCAAGTGGCGTCAAAACCATCTGTCCGGGCCTCGGCGAACATTGAGGACGCGCTACAAAAGCGCGGCAGCCGCAACAACGCCCTGAATGCGTTGTTATATTGGACCCGCAGAGCATTGTAAGCCCTTTGGGTATATTTGAACTACAGAGACCCAGAATACAGTGACGTACAATACGCTTTGAACAGCGTTATCTTGTCTGCTGCCGTGCATCGTGAGAACCTGTGGATCAGCATGTTCGCCCGGACTGACAAAGCTCTGCGTTCCCTCTCCATGTCTACATCATCTTTCAGATCGTCTGTTACCAAGTGTCCCAGATATTTGAAAGTGTGTACCCTGTTTATCGGCTTATTATTAAGTAAAAATGGTGGTATACTATCAGGGCACTTGGTACCCGCCCTGAAGACAATGTACTCCATCTTTTTCACATTGTATACAAAGCCGTTTGACGCAGCATACAACTCGCACACCCCAAGCAACCTACGGAGTGCACAAACCGAAGGGGCCAGCAGCACTAAGTCGTCCGCGTAACTTATGTTGTTAAAACATACACCGTCAATAAAGCACCCTGCACGCGTACCACTGAGTCCCTCGATCAATGCGTTCACATACAGGCACATATGTCGACACCGAGATATAGAGTAAAATAATGTACGTAAATACGATATTTGTTCTATTCCTAACGATTTTGGTCTTCAGTATATCGGTAAATGTTAGATGAATACCAAAATGAATTATGGGCAAATCTTAATTTACGAATATTATGACTATAATAATAATAAAGAAGCTAACAGTTAAAATATCCCGAATAATGCAGATGGGGTCTGAGGTGAGCTTCGCAAACTGTCACATAAATAAAGGTAAAAATATTGACCCTTATGTGATAGAAACGATTTTGCTTAAAAGGTTCTATGGCCAGAAAAGGGCTTAAAGGGTTATTTTTTTTACCTACCTAAAAATAAGAGACCAAAATCTATTTAATACTCGCTTTGTCTATGATTCACCAAACACGTGATTTATGCAAATTTTACCGTTGTATGTCTAAGGATATCCTAGAGTAGCTCTATCTCCGGACTTTCTGGAAGAATTTTTTTTTTGAGACTTTTATAATAAATTTACATATTTTAAATCATGAGTAGGTTTACAACCCTGTATTAGGAAAACAAAATTGTAATTTTATTCCAAGCGCGTGACCCATTCCGTAAATCTCAATTAGGCGCAAAGGCTGCATTCAGTCGAGGCTTAGGTACCTTAGGTACTTGTGGCCGGTTTGTCTCCCAAATGACCCCCCTCATACGCCATAGATACGCCATATAAGCACACACTAAGCTCCTGCTAGCGCAGTCACAGGTAAGTAACAACATAGCTACCTAATTTATGACTGTTCTTTTAAAAACATTGAGGAATTACAATTCTATAAGTTAAATTTACCTCAATTAACAACTTCATTTTTTTTAATCATAAATATGAGTTTTTTTATTAATCAAGAAAAAAATTACCTAAAGGAATAATCTAGTGACAATAATATATCAATATTGTATAATAAAGTATAATAGTTGCAGACAGCTAAATACTACGTTAGCACATCTAACAATAGTATTTATCGTGTTCAATAATTGTAAAACGATGTATGTATTAGAACATCGATTTTTCCTTTATGTTGAGAAATAGTATAAAAATCACAGTGCAATTTTTCACACACGTCGCGATTACGGTTGGGTTTTCTGAAAATCAAAAGTTTAGCACGTGCAGCTTCCACATTTCCAGTTATTTTCAACTGCACGACGGATATTGCTTGGACAAAAACTGCACCGTGAGTTTCTTAGCCTGCACTATTTGATATGATTTATTGACTAACTACTGGACGCGACTTTGTCTGCGTAGACTTCAGAATTGAGCTAAAGAGAAGTGAATAAATCATTCTACGGGAACACAAAACTGGATAAAAATTAACATCCTTACGTGTTAAGCTAGATCTGTTAAGTGCCAATTTCTCAAAAGCCAGATAAATTTATATGGTGAATATGTTTAACATATTAACAGTTTTTGTATAGAAAATGTGTCAAAACGTCAACATTATTAGTCGGATAAAAGTTATCTATCTGGTGTTAAAAAATCAGCCCTAATCAGTAGGTAGGTAAACTGAAAGCTGCGCTCCTAGCCGTTTATGTTTAAATATCGAATGTAATATTAAATAAAAAACACGAGAAACTTATACGGCGTAGCGCGGCCGGAAGCTAGCTTAAATAAAAAAAAATTAAATTGAATACTGCCCTGCTCGTACTGTGCATGAATAAATCAAGAAAACAATTATTTTCAGAAAGAAAAGGTTTAGTAATCACATATATTAAATTACATACAGGACATATTGTCAGTTACTACTTTAATAACTCTTGAAATTTGTTATATTCATATTAGTTAGTTTGGAACAAACTACCCACCTACAAATGAACAAGAATTTGATGAAACACAATCAAATGGGGCAGCAACTAAACACCAGTCAAATTCATAATCATTTTGTGATAATCGCAATAATACGTACTAGATGCTCAGATACCAGGAAATCGAAACATATTAACTTAATAATCTAGCAAGCACGCTTCATCGAAATTCACATACGTTTACCATATAATATAGAAATTTATCGAATACAAAATCAATCTCTCTCCTAACGCGATAGGAAGAGGATGTTGCGTCATTCTGTTTACGTAGCCGACATATTGTCTGCGATTATTATCAATGGGTATCAACGTGGGATGATGTCGTATGATATTTGTTATGCTCATATACAGAGTGACTGGTAATTCGACCTATTCCCGTTAAGGAGATATAAAGGGGACTATTTCCGACTAATTTTATCCTATCATACCCTATCCTAAAACAACCCGTTTTGGAGATAAACAATTTTGTTTTGGGCTTCAAGTTTCTTGGGATGGGTATAATAGCATAAAAATAATATAGTTGGAAATAGTCACTTAAACAAGTCCTTTAACAAGAATAGATCGAATTATGAGTCACTCTGTATAAACAGCCTCGCACAGAATAGGCTAGTTTCCTAAAAAAAAATATATATTGTCCGTCATTTTGGATTAACAGAAAATATTGGACAAGTATTTCTTTTTTTTTTCAATCAAACAAAAAATGATGAAGATTTAGCCTGTAAAAGTTCTACGTAACGTCACGCCTTGCGACACTTTTTAGCAAGGCGTGACGTCACGTGCTCCCATTCCCAAACATTGATGCGCTTTATCTTCGTCTTTTTTTGTTTGATTGACAAAAGACAAAATATGGGTCCAACATTTTTTGATAATCTAACTGGCGGACTAAATAGAATAATATTTTTTTAATAAGAAAACTAACCTATTATGATTACTTGCTGATAGCCTAATGAGTTAATTTTGCGCCGCATACGTTCATGTGGCGCAAAATTAAACGGCGGTCTGCCGTTTTAGACCTGGTTAAAATAAAACATGTCGACCTAACCATGACTAACTAAACTGTTTCTAAGAAGTGTAGTTTTAACGTCAACAAGGCTGAAGTACAGTTATAAGAACTTATGGCTAGACCCCATGGAGTCTAATAAAGAGTATCATTCCAACCTTGTTTTGTTTTTTAACAACAAAAAACGACACTTCTTACCTTCTGGTTAGCGTTCATGGTAGGGGTGTTAGTATAAAAAATTACGTCATCAACGCAACTCTAAACATCGCTTTACTTTTCATAAAGTTTTATGTTCGTTATTATAAACATACGACTATGGGCTTAAAAACCAGCCAGTTTAGGGTTAAGTTTAATGGAGTGGAATGCTCCCCAGTCCAGTATTATTTTAACAGTGAGCTGCGTAAGCCATAATCGCATTTATTTCATCCGGCTCCAACTGAGAGCGCGCGAATGGAGAATTATTTTCAGTTGTTCAACCTACGCTTGACTAGGGGCCGGGAATTGGGATAAAAACTTCCCGTAACGAATTTAATAAATACGGTTCTATTTTAACAAAGTTTTATTCGTGCGCTTATGCCAACTTTCTGAAAAAAATAAAAGAGCTAAATGGGACACGAAGTCATAAACCGAAGGGTCCCGTAGTTTCTTTTATTTAGTTCGAAATCCTTTACGCAAGTCGGACTCGCACTTTACCAGTTTATATTATAATTAAACCAAGTTTAACTATTACCGTTTTTACTGTAAACCCTAATAATGGTTCAAAAATGACAATTAAATTTACAATAAATATTTTACTTGTGCTGTGAATCTGCAAATTTTTCTAAATTTCATGGCTATAGATTTTTGTAACTTTTTATCTGCAAGTCGAGCAAAAAAAGCAGCACAGCCTTATCAACCTTTTCTCGAAGCAGTTCAGGCTATTTTCGACCCCCTATAACTTCGTTGTGGATTAAACTAGAAGCCTATTCTTTTAGTAACCAAGCAAGCATTGTATAAACACGGTATATTTTAAATTTCATTCAATTTGAACCAGTAGTTTAAGAATTATAACTAGTCAAAGTTCTTAATTTTGTCACTCACTGACTGACTGACCGATCATCAAAACTCTAAGGCACTTCTAGTAGACATAGAAGCTTCAAATTTTGAATACAATTAGTGTTTAGTGTATAAATCAAGGAAAAACTAATATATTTTGCAATTTCAGTCCAGTTTTTTAGATACACTAACTGGATTTATAACTTTGTAACTATACATTTATGTGGGATTACAAAGTTATTTATACAGTTGGTGTATCTAGAAAACATTTGCAGTGAATGAATAAGTGTACCTGTATTAAATAAATAAATTACTACCCACTATACAATCTAATCTAATATAATATTTATTACTTGTGAGATACATTGTGTTTTCATGCGATGGCCAAGTCAATCTATTTATTTAAACATAAAATATTTTTAATATTGATATGGTCACTATAAGTCTTAGGTTAGCTCATTACGTAATGATGAAATAATTATATACTATATATATATATAAATATATGTAGCTCTTATATGTAGATTACATACGTAGCTGGCATGGCAACGTGTGTAAGTGAGGTTGTAAAAAACCGCGGCGCGCGCAGAAGTTAATGCTACTCGTAGTAGGGCGCGGCGCGCACACATGTGAATGCCGCCAATTATATACCGTCCAGACTTGTCAAAAATTTTAACATCAAAGCCTCCGAGAAAAACCCATAGAGACAAAAAGTGGGCTTTGAGGAAAACTGTAGCTGAAGCTCAAGAAGTAGTACCGGAAAAGAAAAAGAGGAAGACTACCTACAAAAATAAGAAAAGCTCATCAGACAGAGAGTGGGCTTTAAGAAAATTGGTTGTTGGTATTTGAGAAGTACTGAAAGAAAAAAAAGAAGGTCTATCTACAAAAAGAAATGAGATGCCATCAAAAACAAAACTTGTAAAAAATACTAAGTCTCGCAACTCAGTTCTTCTACCGTAAAAAGTTGTAAGATCCATGTAATACCAAGTCGGTTGATTTATTTAGTCCCTATTTAAGAGACCTTCTATCTTAAGTTATTACGTAATTAGCTAATCTAACAACATCATATAGTGACCACATTTATATTAAAAATCTTTTATGTTTAAATAAAATAGATTGACTTGGTCAACGCATAAAACTAGCTTTGCATTTTCAAAAACAAAACTTGTAAAAAAAAACAAGCCTCGCAACTCAGTCAGCGCGATGTTGTAATCGCACTAAACAATCCTATTTACTATAATATGTATTGCTTGTGAGTTATATTGTGTTTTCATGGGAAAGATATACATTTTTTCTTACCATAGTTTTAGGAACGAGTTTCTTAACGTTAGGTTTCCCATTTCTCGGTAAATAAAATAATCATACTTACAACGCGAGTTAAAAATAGGTACGTAAGATTATTCTGATTTATTCAATTTCTTGCAGAACCCTAATAAACAAATGAATCGGGTCGGTTACAATTTGTGTCAACACATTTAATTATAAAGGAGCTTAAGGCAACCGTTGCAGCAGAGGACGCTTGTTTGTAGGGAGATTCATTGTATTTTTTCTCTCGTAATGTGATGAAAACGAGCATCTCGAGTGCTTGAAGCGTCCAACGCTATCTGGAGCTTTCGTTTAGACCCTAATTTATGGAGGCACTCTGTAATAACACTGGCATGGAAAGTGTATAAAGATTTGTTAGTACTAGAACTCATTTTGTCTTAGGAAAAATAAAATGTGGCTCTACTGCTCTAAATTACTTTATTTTATTAAGACAAGGTTGGTTTGTATATTTGTTGTGACCAGATCGTAAAATTGATCATTTCATGATGTGACCGATCATTTCATAAAATGGTGGTATTTCATGATATAGAACAGAACCCGCTGCTTACATCATGATGTGGCCTGGCCAGATCAATGAATACTCAGCGTTTGACATTATGAAATGGTCAAACATTAGTGATTATATCGTAAAATCGTTACATTGTGATATGATGAGTAATGGCGGCGGACAAATATTTTATTCTAAAAGTGAATAATGATGTGTAAATTGAAGGTGAAAGTGCAGTGAAATATCGTTACGACACCAAGCTAGGCGACTTTTATGAAAGTCACTCAAAAAACGAGCGCAACGTAAAAAAAACAAGTAGTCCGGAACCTAATTTGAGAGGTTAGTTAGGTTATTTAGCTATTCAAGTGTTTTTATTAGTTTTGTTTAAAAATAATAACTAATTAAAATGTTTAATTTATCTATCGACCAAGATTACAAATATTAAACAAATTCACGTAACTTGTAAACATATTTTTATTGAAATGATATGGCCAAACGTGGATTGATATTTCATCGAATGTTGACGTTTAAACGATATGGTCAGTTTTAGTTGACCATATCACGAAATACCACTATTTTATGAAATGGTCGGTCCCATCATGAATTGATCAATTTTACGATCTGGCTACGACATATACATATTACCATTTTCACGTGTCATATCTATAACAAATTGTGGACCACTAAAACTATTCGCGTAAAAACACGGCTGATTTTGATTGTTCATAAATTGGCAAAGTTTCTATACAAAAATAATGTATATGTAATATAATGTAATTAAATATTAATCTTAATATTTTCTTTGATTTCTATGTAAATTCAAAGTATCTACAGAAATAATATTTAATGGCCTTTAACAGGCTGCTGAAGTAGTAAACTTTCGCTTGTTCAACTATAGGCAGTAAATTGAGCCGTTCTGAGGGCAGCCGCAAATTTATTCGACGGCTAACTTAATGTAAGATGGTGTCAGTTGGGGTTGGGTGGGACTGCTTCGGAAATGGCAACGAGACATCAAACACAGATGCTGAACCTTTTGGAATAAGTTTAAATAGAGTAACATAAAAATGCATAGAATAATTTCGATTTTAATTGGAAACTATTAAAAACTCTCTAATTCAGTAAAGTCGACGTCCCAAACAATAGCCAATTATTTAAAAAATACCCTGAAATTGATGATAATACTCGTCTTGTAGTGTTTGCGGGTTGTCAAAAATAACAATATTCCAACAAGGTAAAACCTGAAACGATTTATTATACCTAATAGATAATGAGACATCTTCCCATATGCGTTAATTTATCACTCAGATATCTCCATCGTAATATGCCAACGTCAATGATTTTATTACATTTGGCCCGGGCCCGAATCGCGGCGATACCCTGTCGTTGAGCCAACATTTATCTAAATCACCTTGTCGTTTGCCCAAACGATGGATTTTTCCAAATAGCTTCGACACTCGCTTGATTAGAAACCAACCCTCGACTTGATGAATGAGAATATAAAGTGTAAACGCAAACGGAACGGTAGAATTAATAGGTGGACTTAACGCTGCATGGCGTTATCTACCAGAAGATTATTTATACCTGGAGTCATTAAATGTTTGGCCTCTCTCGGCACGCAGACATGAAGGAAAGCAGTTTGAGCAACCGTTAAAACGTAAACAATTTCTTACTTGCGAAATTGCGTTCCCGTGGAATTTCATTAAATTATTCTTATGACTTCTTTTACGGTGAGTAAATAGTGCAAATAACATTTATGATATAAATTTTTAATTCGTTTATTTACTTCAAATACCTACCGTGATTTATTAAAATAGTTTAGCGTACCACCTTGTTTTGCTTTTTCCGTATAGAGTAGCTACTGTCTAACGTTAAGAGAGACTGGAGTCTGTGATAAGTTCTAGAGAGCCAGTATTACATAGTCACCAGACCACTTACTAAAGTGCCTTGTCTCAGATAGAAATAAGGCCACTTACTGTACTGATAACTAAGAACACATTGGTAGAGGTAAGTTTAATCACAAAATGTATGGTTTATTTGAATACAAAACTATGGTGTATGAGACAAGAGTGCAGATATTATTATAATAAAATAAGTATGTGTGTGTTTATTTTAATTCCTCAGTTTGGAAAATTGTAATGTAATATCGGCTTAGTAAATTAACTGATTAACTGATCCACCCCGATGATCAGTCATTGGGGAAGGCCTTTGTTCAGCAGTGGACCTCCTATGGCTGAAATGATGATGATGATGATGAAATTAACTGTAGCCCAGAATGTTTTTACAATGATTAAAACGTTTTTAAAGACACACTATGAATTTAAAAAAAAAAACACAATTTAAATTCAACACTTTATTGGTTTATAATATTTGGTATTTAAAAATAGGCGAAAATCATAAATAATGTGTTTTAGATAATAAGCCATCTGTCGTATTGTTAACATTACCAAACGACGCATTACGAACAGATTTAGTTTTACTGGACTTTGTGCAGAGTTGATAGTTAGGGGGGTTTTACATTCTCACTATTTTATGAAAGGGTTCAACTAAAGACATCGATTCCTATTAAATTGTTTGTAGCTTTCGATCTCATGACTTAGGTACATAGTGTTTAATTACCTAAGAAAAATGACACTTTTTTATATGGCGACATATTATATTGACGTATGGTAAAGTGGTGATTATAATTTATCTATTATCATCACCACTATTATATTATTATCGCTATTGTTAAAATAAATCAATATTGGACAATGTCAAATACATTGCTCTGATACTAAGGTAAGTAGCCAAAGCACTTGTCTTATAGAAATCGGAAACAACGACTGTACCAGACCACCCAGACTCGAGACAATATAGAAAATATCGTTTTCTACATTGACCCCGGGAATCAACCCGGGACCTCAAAGATGGCGACGCCAAGTCCGGCGTGCTCGCGTCTTGGTATGGAGGTCGTCTAGATCTTAGATAGATCTTATACGAATAAGATTCGCTGATAATACCAAAATAATAATAACAGGACCTATTTCTTTCGGCACCAATAAGAAAGGTGTACTATTTTTGACTCATTTCAAATCTACCTCAGAGCGTCTGAACATTGCCATGCGTCGAACTACTGAAGCATTGGTGTGAGTGCTTTTACGTGCCAAATATCTGTGTCATGCTTCATACCGGAACAAAGCAGTATCTGAGCGATATTCGAATGCGCCTTTAAAGAAATGCGTGACGCGACTACGTGCT
Organism: Anania hortulata; assembly: GCA_963576865.1. Taxonomy (NCBI): domain Eukaryota; kingdom Metazoa; phylum Arthropoda; class Insecta; order Lepidoptera; family Crambidae; genus Anania; species Anania hortulata. The sequence goes on along the minus strand of OY756389.1, from coordinate 15,117,018 downwards.
TTCACGGAAACGTTTAAAGGATAGTTTTTAAAAATCTCTAACATGTAGGAAATTCATAAATATTTTCGGCCCCCGGGTTATATGAACTCTGAACAGTACCTAAGTAGTGTTGTTTTTATATAAAACTCTTTACATATTGTTAAAATAATAAACCAAATTCAAAAATCTAAAAATAATCATAACATATTAAGTACCTAATCAGTTACTTTTGGAGTCGGCTGGCACAAGCTCCAAAAGTAACTAATTAGATACTCGTAGCTTTTTAGTTTCTTAAAGTCAGTTTACTTTTTTATAAAAATTTTATATTTCATAATTTCTAACTGAATTCAAAAAAGAAGGAAATAGCGATCATTCCTTACCACGTTGACCAATTTAGATAATTATTTTTTTTGTTTAAAAGGTAATACTTCCGGGATACTTCCATAACAATTTTTTGGCTTTGTTTAGATTTTATAGTGGTTTGGCGAGGAGCGCCGCTACTCAGGGTAAAAAAAACATTGAAAATATTATATAAGTATATTTAATTTAGCATTTTAATATTGATTCTCTGCCCACAATACCTATCTTATTGTTGTGCCCTACAGGGTCTATAATGATCTATTTTATGTATCTAATTATAACACCTGTGTAACATTATAGAATGCAATAAATATATTGAATTGAATTGAATTGAATTGAAAAGGCAGCAGTTAAGTATAGTAAGTAGGTACTGCTTTTTTATAATTTCTACTATTTTATCTGGTTTCACCAGTCAACATTTTTTGTAATGTACTAAGTACATGTGTGTACTAAGTACACATTAATAGCATTTCGTCACATTTCCATGTCATCATCATAATCATCATTTCATTCATAGGACGTTCACTTCTGGACATGGGACATCTGGAAGTCTCCCAGTGACTTCCAGATTGGCCGGTTGGAAGCGGCCTGCATTGACCAGCTTCCTGCAAGCTAAATCAGGTTGTCCACTTTGTGGACTACATTTTCATGTAAACATTATATAAGTTTTGTCAATTTCACTATTAATAAAGGCATTGACCATATGGATTAACATTGTAAAAATTGGCTTTTGAAAAAAATGATTTTTTCTGTTGATTCACAAAAAATATTTGTGGCGTGTGTGTCCCCAAGACGACGTAATGTTCCATAAATTTCTTTCGGGATTTTTTTTCTAAAAATAATTCTCGTTTGCAGCTGTCATCTACTTTTTATCAGTTTAAAACAGATGTAATCCATGTTTGAACAAAATATAAATAATCAACCTTTTTTATAGGTGATTTTTGGTTAGGTATTTTACAAAATTATTTATTACGACGACTGTTTGGTTTATTTAGCGGTTGACTAAAAAGCCTCACGGGCATTTACGAGTTCGAATCCTACAGCGGAAAGTGTATGTGTGATGAGCACGATCATTATATTACCTAAGTCATCAATGTCACATTTGTACCTAATGGTATTAAGATAAGATATCTATCTATCGGCTATCCGTTATGTAATCGCTAGCTACGAGCTCTGCTTAGTTCGGGGCTAGAAAATAGTGTGTGTTGTTTTGTTTTGCAGAATTTATAAATTATTTATTTAAGACGCAGTTTCATTATGATAGACTAGATTCCGCCCGCGTGGAGTTCGAACTGTCACCTAAAGACTTTATCCATGTCACTTCCCTCAAAATAATCAAATAATACAACCTAAACATCCAACCACATCAATGCCTCGCTCTAACAGTCAAAGAAAAAGCAACGCTAGCGCCAATGCATTATTTTAGAACTAATTTGATTACCATAAAAAAGGTTACAGTGAGTCAATCTTAAAAGATAGTCATATGCTGTCACGAATTTTTTTTTTAGAACTTTTAGAACAAAACAAAGACGAATAATTTTTTCATACATGAATTTTGCGTAACTTTAACCTTTTACGCACGCGCACGCAATGGAAGCTCTCAAAAGGAACATTTTTTCTTGTGTTTGCAAAATTTTTCATTAATAGTCCGCTCCTCGTAGCGTGATGTAATGTAGCTTAAAACCTTTGTCAATAAATGTACTATCATATACGAAAATAATTTTTCAATTCGAAACACTGTTTCTGAGATTAGCGCGTTCAACCAAACAAACAATGAAACAAACTCTTCAGCTTTGTATTATTAGTATAGATGGGCGGTAGATATCACAAGAACAACGGAAATCAAATGGATTCGATTAGCACATGGCCGTAGTTACGGCGCTTTCAGGAGGAGGCTTTTACATGGGGCACACTAAAAGTTTTGCACTTCTAGCTAATCGGAACTATTATGCGACTGGGCTTAAAATATTGTATCAGAAATAGATTTACTAAGTAAACTAAGTATTAACTTCTTGCCACTTACCTACCTCTAAAAAAAATCTTGTGGTATTTTCATTGTAAGACCCAGGTAACCCAGTAAGACCCAGATAAGGTCCCATAACAGCTTATCCGGCACAAAAGACGTGTTATACATGGGGCACACTAAAAGTTTTGCACTTCTAGCTAATCGGAACTATTTGAATTTCGAATGATATATTTTTTTAAACGTTGCAACCTTCTTAGTAATTAAAAAAAAACAATTGGTGGGAACAACAAAAACCAAAAAATGATTTGTCAATTGTTTTTAACGCAACGAAAATGGAATTAAGTCAAAAAGATTTTATTTAGAGCGATGATTTTTTATGATTTTAAAAGTTCTCTCTCTCCGCAAGACTGTGCTGCTCGTCTTCAAAATACTTTTGGGAGAGAACCACCTTGTTTGAGCACCGTGAGGCCATGGTTTGCTGAATTTGAGAGAGGTCGAGTTTCTTTACATGACGAATTTCGTGAAGGGCGGTCTTCAACTGCCGTCAACTAAAATAATGTGGCTACTGTTAAGCGGCTAATTAAAGAAAACCCGCGGTTTACCTATGAGACAATTCGAGGACTATTGGGGATTGGTATGAGCCAAATTCAGAAAATTTTGCACGAAGAATTGAAAGTTCGGAAACTTTGCTGTCGTTGGATCCCTCATGAACTGACAGCGGAGCAGAAGCGGGATCGCGTGGAGTGGTGCTCACAGATGCTATTGAAGTACGACCACGGACATTCTAATGCTGTTTATGACATTGTCACAGGAGACGAAACGTGGATTTATTGTTTTGAACCCGAAAAAAAACAGCAATCTTGTGAATGGGTGTTTGAAAATGAGAACAGACCAACAAAAGTGAGGCAGGCGAGAAACGTTGGTAATAAAATGATAGCGTTTTTTTTCTCAGCTACGGGTCCCATCTGTACAATTCCACTTGTAGATCAAAAGAGTGTTATTGCCGAGTGGTATTCTACCATTTGTTTACCCAGGGTGTTAGAAAAAGTTCGCGAAAGACGACCCAAAAGCCGCGTTCTCCTACATCATGACAAACGCTTCTTCACACATGGCCAACAAAACAAAGTCATTTTTAGCTTCCGAAAAAGTACAACTCGTCACCCATCCTGTGCATAGCCTGCATTGCACCCTAGCATAGTGCATAGCACCCTGTGATTTCTGTATTTTCCCCAAAATCAAAGATTTGATAAGAGGTTTTACTTTTACCAACTCCGAAGAGGCAGTGATAGCGTTCAATCAGCACGTAGAAAACATGCCTTCAGATCTGTGGTCCTCCTGTTTTAAAAAATGGTTCGATTGCATAAAAAAATGTTTAAAATGTAAAGGAGAGTATTTTGAAAAGCAATAAACATAATATTTTGGTTATAACATCTTGTTTTTTTAAGTTACGCAAAACTTATAGTGTGACCTACGTACTCTGCAGTAACATGGAGTAGCTGAAATGATGTTGATGTAGGTTATTCAAACAGCGAAATCTTAGTTAGTAGATATTAGGTTATCTAGAAACGTATTTAAGGTAATAACGTATTGCTTTTAAGAATGCTTGTCAGGCGGAGAAAACACACGACATATTTTAATTTAGCGGGCCGAAACACAACATTGTTCACCGGAAGAATGAAAGAGCTCGAGCACGAAAACCGCCGGGACAAATGGGCTAGGAAAAGTTTTTACAAACTCGGATCCCAGTTACTTTATATAGCTAAGCTCTTTAAATAACTAAACGAAAATTGTAGATAACTCTATAATGTTGATAAAGTTCAAATAACTATATTCATATATATTTTTGCATATCTGAATTTTATTGAAGACCGCGCAGATGAGTAATTGTAAAATCAAGTAAACGTCAAAAAAAAAATAGGAAGCTACTTAAGCAAATATATATAAATATAATATTTTGCTAACCTAATCCGGCTCCTTAAGTTACGAGTGCTACTTCCATGGCAACGCAATAGGATTTCTTCGCTATTTAGTAAGGGGCGGGAAAGGTTGCCGACGAAGATCTATAACATGACATTATTTACGCATGTACTAGTATCCATATGATTCTTTAGCAAGATAAAATGACGATTTATATTCCAACAACAAAGAAGACTTGCTACCGGACACTAGCGAAGCTAACAAATATTCTTGTAGTGCCTAAAGTACACAAAATATGTTTCCTGAAATTGTTATAAATAATCTTTCAATATTTACTCGTACATGTAAGCTCTGATTTATTTTGTACTTGACACTTTCGTTTGCAATTTGAATGTCAACAATGACCACTTTTTCCACTGTAGACTACGCCGTGGGATGCTTGTCATCAGTGGCAAACCAATATAATCAAGTAAGTAATAGTGAAATATCCTACCTGTACACAACAAAGCACAAACCTCAATTAATGCCTGTGACGCAACGTTGCGGCTCATTGCGCATTCCCGCGTCTCCATTAAGGCACGTTTGTAATCTAAATTGATAAGCGTCCATGCTAATTGACTCGCGCTCGCGAACAGACCAATTTACGAACTTACCAGTGACACAAAGAGGGTAGAATCAGTACCATTACTAACTTTGTTACTCCACTCCATGGGAAATCGTTTAGAAAGCCAGTTTAAGGTGGCTGGAATACTTTCAACTGTTATTATAAACATGGATGAGAAAACCTATGTTTCTGTTTGGCTTTGTTTTTAATTAGAAGAACAAATAGGTAAATAAGATTTCGAAGTTGAGTAGGTACCATGACTTTTCTGCAGTGGAAAGTAGGAGACAGAAAATTCTGTGTCTCACTTAGTTTTGTGACATTAACTTGACTGCTAAAAATCATGGAGTTCAGGATATAAAGTAATACCATAAACAATTTTTTATATATTACGGATGGTGATAAAAAAGTCACCCTGTATGTTTTTGCCAGCGGCGGCCTCCATATCTGATAGATAGCCAGTATTCATACCCCGGCCAGATGAGGGACTGGAAAACCTACTCGAAGAAGTGTGAGCCTACTGGTACAATATACTGTGGCCAGGATTTATAATGCAAATTCCCTTCAGCTGTTGCCGATTCCGCTGGCACGATCAGACCGAAACTCTAAGCCGCCCATGGAATAAATAATTCGATTGAACATTTTACCCCATAAATGAAGGTACAAAATGAGAACGTTCTTTATATAATCCAATAAGGGCCTGAATAAAAAGTATCCGGGTTTGCAGTGACAAATGATAAATCCAGTTTTTCGGAATTCGTTTCACATGTTTGAGACACCTTTAATCAGTTACATTTCACTTGTTAACATACGAGTACGTCCAATAAGAATGATAGTGTTATATGCAACTTTACTATAATGCATCAGTCAGCGGCATAGATTGATCCACCTTTAATCAATTTTATAAATGTTCTTAATTCACCTTAAACTTCTATATTCTCTTCATCTAGGTACTTGGAGTAAGCACATAATGCTGAACTACTGGCGTTGTAATCTTAAATCATACTAAGTATGTAAGTAATTTCGAAAATATTGCACTATGTGACTTATAGGTAAGTGTAGTCGTTGAGAGTAGCGAGCGAGCCCCCTACTAGCCGCTAACTAACTTCGATCTTGAATTAGATTTGCGGGCAAGGACCATTGTTCTAACTAAATCATCTATTATTGTTTGTTATGATCTATAAATGTAATAATCAGGATTGCTAATAAGGTTTTGTTTGGAAAACAATGCAATACGGACAACTAATTACGTTCTAATAAAAATCTAACACTACCATTTACATGTTTTAGCATATAAAAGTTTAAATTCTTAATTAAAAAATAAAATGATACCTACTATATAGAAATCACAACTTATTATGATAGAAAACAGGAATTCTACTAACTAACATATGAGTTCACAAGAAAAATATGATATGATAGGAATTATCGAAGGCTGATACTTTGGTGGTTGTGAGTTGAAATCTTTAAAACTTTGATTTTAGTATTAACAATGGCGTAATTTATAATTTAATTTGAAAAAAAAATATTTGTAATTTAAATATTCTACGTGAGACGACTTCGTTCGTTTGGAATTCAAGGGCATTGCATGAATCGTATACCGGCCCTACCGAACAGCACAGCTCTGCTTAATGAACTACCTTGCCAAACTCACGTAATAATAATAAAACTGTGCAGTACCTAACGTGGGTTTTTCCAATAAAACAAAGTCTACGAGCATTACCTCGACCGACTTCCGTAGCCGAGAGGCGAGCATACCGAAGTTGGTGTGCTATCTCAAAGGTCTCTAAGGTCTTGAAATATCAATAAGACAAAGGTGGCGAGACGATTTGGACCAGTACTCCCAGGATTGGCAGAGTTGGGATGTAAATGGAGATGGTTAGATTGATTTGTTAGAGGCCTAACTCAAACTTATACTCTATACTTTGATTTTAAGTTTGGTTTGGTTCGGTTCGGTTGGGTGCGTCCGTTTCCGAATTTTGATTTGAATGAAATCGAATTATTGAATTGCAACGGTAGGCTGTCTACCTAATAAATTCCTTTACCGAAGTTACTTATATAAATACGCTAAGACCGTGCGGTAACGAGGTAAACACAATTTTATTCAAGTAACAGGCATTTAAATAAAATTCACGAACAACTATATTTACAGACCCAAACAAGCAAAGAATTGACGGTTCATTTGTAAGGAAAAATGTAAATTGCTCGTTGTAGGTACTATTATTTCTTCTGAAAATAGGCAATTGACTTTGGAGTTTTGGAGCGATTTTCATTCAATTAAGAGTACTTATGATGATGTATAGAGATTACTACTATATTTAGTGATAGAGTATTAAAATGTTATTCTCGTAATTCAAGAAGACGGTCTTTATTACTTTTCAGTGGTCTTACCGTTAACGTTTATTGTTTAAACATTGCTACAAAATGCTAAAGAAAGGGTTAGTAGGTATACTATGTTAAATCAAAGCGGTGTTTAGGTATTATTTGATATTATAAAATACAATTATTTTGAAACAACATTAGGTTGAAACACATGAAAAATCTTCTAAATCATTATAAAATGGAATTAAAAACTAGACTTTACCTTAGCTGGATCCTGATGAGCCCCAGTTGCGTAGACTGACGCCCTTCGCCCTAGCAAAGTACGGCTTACGATGGAACTGCTCCTCCGGCCTGACATACGATCCTGCGGTACTGGCAGCATCTTCGTTTGCTTGCTTTTCACTTCACACACACTACAGCACTTTCACTTACACTTGTCTACACTAACACTTCACTTATGTCTGTTTCCACTTTCACTTGTTTTTCATACAATTTTTAACTTACGACAAATTCTCTAGGCGTTTACTATATTTGCTATTTACAACAAGCAAAGAGACTAGTTTAACTGGTTTTGTTTGAGTTATAAATAAAATATGTAGGCACAACAATTTAATATGGTGTTCTTTGGTATGTTTACGACTAGAATTCCTTAAAGCTTATTCACCTAAAACTAAATTTCCTTGTTCTTGGATAAGTGAATCTGTAACAAGGAGAAAACAAAAGTTTACTATGTTTCCTGAGCACATGTCATGTGTAGTAAAATATTTACGAAAATGCCGGCGTAAAACTGCACAGTAAATAAACCTTTTTGTACGGAAAAGGTGTATTTCTTACGAGTAAAAGACCGAAAACGGTATCGGAATGATGAGGGTTATGATTTCAGAACGCCTTTTTCGCGTCCACCAATCAACGGCAAAAGTGATATGGGTTCTGTTTAGAATTCCGCCCTTCAGCTAACACTGTTACTATTAGTAAATTGTATTATTCAATCAGACAATATTAAACCCCAAACTTTGTTTATATTATGTAGGATAAGTCAATTTTAAGCGTCCCAAATGAATTTTTCAGATATTATTATGTATTATATTAATAATAAATACCACAAAAGTAACGTCAAAAAGATTAGGTTTGGGTGAGAGAGTTCTTTTAAGTATTTTTATTGCTTTAGTTAGAAAATATGTATATTTCAAAGAGTCTATTTAAGTTAGTATTTCTAGAAAATATTGCCTTTAAGCGATTTTTCCTTCTTCTTTTATACTTACGCTCGTTATTTTATATCTAGCATAAGTACTTCTCGATACATACAATTTCCATCAGATAGCCAAAATATTTTCCAGGCCATGGTACGATACCCATGAGAGTTTCCAGTCAATGTTTGGAAATGGGTAAACGATGTCCAAAACAGCAATTGTTGCATTGATCTAATTTCATCCCTGTTGCCATGGAAATAAGAGTCATGTGCATAATGCACCATCTACATATTCTATACTCGTATAAGTCTCCCGGGGACCATGGCTTTAGTCCGCAGATGTCATGGATGCTTCCTCTAACTCTACATAGGTATCTACGGTATAAAATGGAAAATGAAATTTGAGTGGCAATGATCACAAAATTTGATTTGATCAGTATTTGTCGACTAAACCGACAAATACGTAAAAAAACACAACAAATTCGTCACTATCACAAGTGTCTAAGTTAAAACGTCCCGAAATAAAAGTTCTGATATTCTAAAAGGCAGTTGTAACTTATAATAAAATAGGTCTCAATAATCAATTTCTGAAAAAATTTCATTAAGCCTTGTAATTTTTTTTTTTGGTCTACTCATAGACAGGAAAGATGTTTAATACTTATTGTGCTTATCTTCTCATGTATGTTTTAATAGTAATCTTTTTTTATAGTAATCTTTTATGTCGAATACTTACTTCATGCTTTGCTGCAGACCACATTGTCGGATTTAGTTTCACTGTTAGAAAATGGTTCAAACTTTAAAGCAATTATTCATTTAATTATTCGTACCGTCTTGTGCACTAAAGTTTAAGAAATCAATCTATCAAAACATACCTTAGTATTACTAAAACAATAAATCCATGTACAAACCGTTTGGAAGTGCCAAAAGTCGAGAATGCCGAGAATCCACAAAATACGAAGATAGTCTTTGGGTGAAATAAAATGAATGCTCCTTTAAGCGTCCAAACGGATGTACTTGACATGAAGGTTTTTTCGACTAAGATTTGTGCGATGGTTGAAAGCTTCCGTACAGCTCGTTTGCTAAAGGTTTCAGTAAATGCGAACCTCCGAACGGTCGGCTTTGCGCCTCCGGGCGAGATGGAGTGCCATATGTTTATCTATTCAGACCCAACCGTGATTACTCAGAAATAAATTAGAATTAGAAATGGCAGTATTTTGAATTTTGTCGTTCTGACAATATAACGACCTCATTTGGAGGCATTGGTTGTTAAATTTAAAACTTAAGATTGAACTTAAGTTGATTTTTTTCACTATTTGGCTTGCTACAAGTTGTGTATGCTAATGGTGATGAGTGCTTGCTGAAGCATCTTATGAAAATGTATATATTTGCATACTTTTCCATCCAATAAATTGTGTTGTGAATGTTGATGACACCGCATCGCTAAGTATGATTACTGTATATGAAAGTTACGCTGAAAATCAATTATGTAGCAAAGAGAAAAATGATGGATACCTTTTATAAACAAAAATTTATTATCTGAGTAAAAGATTTATTAATATTCCGCATTGCGGGTCTCATATTTGTTAAAAAGTTCGGGAACTTATCAAAGACTGTTCGCGTATTCAAAGCACATTCTCGTCTTGCGTCAAGGCGGTGTCCGACGGCTGTTCTTGCATCGGCGACAGTGCGCCAGATACGAACCTTATTACGCGCACGCTCTGGGACGTGACACAAGCACAAATAAACTGAAAGAAAATCCATAAAGTTTTGTATTTAAACACTAAATAATGTATAAAACGAGAAAAAGTCTTTGTTGTAATTAATAATATTTCCATGAAAGGTTTAACACGATGGCCTAGTCGCTAATATATTAGGAAAAAGATACTTTGCATTTTAAATGAAAACTTTTTTTTTGTCGTAACTACTGAAATGCTGATATTGCTCCACTTTTTTAAAAATGGCGTACATTTTATCTATGGATTATCTATGGAACAAGGCGACCAGAGCGAGGTAAGCATCTTTGAAATCAAAATTCCCGAATTGAAAACACTTAAACCAACTTTGTGCTACTTTTACTGATACTGCATTAGGTCCATAAACGTCACAGTTTTTTTTCGCGGCTTGCGTGGCATTTTTTTTTTAAATGTGTCGAATTACTTCATTTTATTCACTCATTTTGACAGAGCGAAAAACCAATTAAAAATAGCCGGAAACAACATTTTAGTTTTATTTTACCTTTTTCATTATCATCATCATAACAGCCATCGGTCGTCCACTGCTGAACATAGGCCTTCCCTAATGACTTCTATCATTGGGGAGGATTGCCAATACTCACCACGCTTGGCAGGCGGGTTGGTGAGCGCAGTTTTTATAGGATTTCGCACGCAGATGCTGCTACCCGTCTATTAGGAATTAGTCGCCTTTTACAACACGCCTCCTGTTGGCGGTGGGGAAGTGTATTCTTTACGGCCGTCGCCATACGGCATTACCTTTTTAATGTTATCAAAACCAGCCAGATACAAATAGTACACGAGATTTTAATACAAGTTTATGCATACTAATGTGAATACTTTTCCCTCGACCTATTATGTATTAAGTTAATCTGTATTTATAAAACCTTTTATACCCTTTTAAGGTTTTATACTTTGCATTTCCATAGACAAAAATATTTGTGGTTCTTCTTTTAGTACTTGTTCTTGAGCCTTTTTTAAATAGAATAATCATAGGAGTAGAGAGAAAGTTTCGGCCGGTTGAAGTCCTAGTTTTTGGTTGGCAGCCATTGTAACTTCAACTCTTGCGTGCACGAATTAGTGAAATAGAATTCTTGCTCACAGTTACCTTGCTTCTTTTAGATGCTCGCCGAAGTTTTTTTATTTGACCTGTAGGTATAGTAACAATTCGTAAGACCAACTTCTATTATTATTTTCTTCTTCTCTATTATGTCCCTAGCCTTTCGCAGAAAATTTAATTATAAAATTCTTGGCAAATTGGGCGGGAAAGGCATTTGTCAAGCCATTGCCTAGTGTAGTATGTCAATTGTAACAATGGAACTAGATTTGTCAAGTACTCTTGGTTGAAAGAGCCTATGGTAATGTCCTGCTTTAATCAGTATTACTTTAACGTTGTTTTGAGTTTTCTCTACAGAGTTTATAGCGTTTAAATACAATACATATAGTTTTTATTTCTACTGGTTTTATTGATTAAACGACATATCACGATAAAACACATTGAACATTTTACAGATTCTTAGATTGTATCAGAGCAGCCCACAGATAAGTAGTCATATTTTTTTATTTTACGTTTTTAAACATAACTCAACTAAAACAATACTGCTTACGTACTTACTTACTTATTTAGCGTTCATAGTTAGCCTCAGAAAGAAGCCATGCTGTTATATAAGCTGCTAAGTAGGAGTAATGAAATAAATAGTTGTACAAAAATAATACGTGTTCCAATTAAAAATTAAAATTCAACCATCTTTATTTTGTACACTAAAAGGTTGAGCTACGACTATAATCAATTAATGTTTATATCCATGATGATTCACCAAATTTTATCCTATTAGAGCGAAAACAAGAAAACAGCGCACACTGTTGTTATTAAATATGATATTAATAGATAAATGTTCTGTAGTACATAGTAACTGTAGTAAATAAATAATCATAACTAATAACACCAACATGTTTCTTTTAAAACGTACTACTAAATGTATCGACATTTTAGTTTAAAAACGATTTTCATAGAGCATTATTATTATTGAAAGGGTGCGAGCCCTTATCTCAGAAGATAGTTCGTAAGCCAAACAGAGGACGACGATACTTAATGAAGTTTTTAAAATTCTGTCTGAGACTGCGTATACATTCAAGCAACCGTTCCAGCGTGCGTCGAGTCAGTTGATGTATTTGCCATAGTTTGCTTAAAAGCCTAAAAGCATACAATCGTCAAAAATTCTGAAACTATACCCTTTAAAAAGTTATGCTTTTTATATCACATGTCTTTTATACTATTGCTACGCAATATTTTATTGGTTTCATTTATGACCTGATTTTTAAAAAGTGTTGATTTTTTCTGTAGTGCTTGCTAGTATATTCAATTACATCTGCGTGTCTCTATCAATAGATAAAATCTAAACACAAGTTCTATTTTAAGAACGTACAAACCTAAGATAATATAACCCTGGAAAAAAATGGACCACCTCAGATGGTAATCAAACTCACTCTAAACTAAAATGAAATATTTGTATCCGAAATTTTTGTCGATTTAAAAAAACAACATGTTATAACCAAAATATTATGTTTATTGCTTTTCAAAATACTCTCCTTTACATTTTAAACATTTTTTCATGCGATCAAACCATTTTTTAAAACAGGAGGACCACTGATCTGAAGGCATGTTTTCTACGTGCTGATTGAACGCTATCACTGCCTCTTCGGAGTTGGTAAAAGTAAAACCTCTCATCAAATCTTTGGTTTGGGGAAAATACAGAAATCACAGGGTGCTAGGTCAGGGCTATGCGCAGGATGGGTGACGAGTTGTACTTTTTCGGAAGCTAAAAATGACTTTGTTTTGTTGTACCAAATCAGTTCCCTGGGTAAACAAATGGTAGAATACCACTCGGCATTAACACTCTTTTGATCTTCAAGTGGAATTGTACAGATGGGACCCGTAGATGAGAAAAAAAACGCGATCATTTTTTTACCAACGTTTCTCGCCTGCCTCACTTTTGTTGGCCTGTTCTCATTTTCAAACACCCATTCACAAGATTGCTGTTTTTTCGGGTTCAAAACAATAAATCCACGTTTCGTCTCCTGTGACAATGTCATAAAAAGCATTAGAATGTCCGTGGTCGTACTTCAGTAGCATCTGTGAGCACCATTCCACGCGAGCCCGCTTCTGCTCCGCTATCAGTTCATGAGGGATTCAACGACAACAAAGTTTCCGAACTTTCAATTCTTCGTGTAAAATTTTCTGAATTTGGCTCATACCAATCCCCAATAGTCCTCGAATTGTCTCATAGGTAATCCGCGGGCTTTCTTCAATTAGCCGCTTAACAGTAGCCACATTATTTTCGTTGACGGCAGTTGAAGGCCGCCCTTCACGAAATTCGTCATGTAAAGAAACTCGACCTCTCTCAAATTCAGCAAATCATCGCCTTACGTTGCTCAAACAAGGTGCTTCTTTCCCAAAAGCATTTTGAAGACGAGCGGCACAGTCTTGCGGAGAGAGAGAACTTTTAAAATCATAAAAAATCATCGCTCTAAAATCTTTTCGACTTAATTCCATTTTCGTTGCGTACGTAGAACTATGATGTGTGATAAAAAACAATTGACAAATCATTTCCCGCCAAACATTATTTTTTTATAACTAAGACGATAGCAACGTTTAAAAAAATATATCATTTCAAATAGTTCCGATTAGCTAGAAGTGCAAAACTTTTAGTGTGCCCCATGTATAACACGTCGACTTTTGTGCCGGATAAGCTGTTATGGGACCTATAGTATTACAATGAACATACCACGAGATTTTTCTTAGAGGTAGGTAAGTGTCAAGAAGTTAATACTTAGTTTACTTAGTAAATCTATTTCTAATACAATATTTTAAACCCAGTCGCAGAACCTTTTACATATAATCAGGTTTCTAATTTCATTCTATTTAATCAGTTTCCATAAAGTTGATTACGATAAAACGATGTTTTATTTATTTATTTATTTATTTTAGGAAAACCAGGGTTTACAAATTGGTGGTAGGAAACAGTATATGACATTTCTAAACCACTTATAGGTCTTCGCAGGTAGCATTAACATAATGTAGTAATAAGAAAAAAGACACACGCCAAGCACACTGAGCACACTGATACAACATAAAATACGAAAAAACGAACGCGCCAACATAATACATAATGCTTGCCTCTAAGTTACACACGTTCATTGCCGCCAGAAATGAACCGTCCGACCAACAGCTGCCTCACCGCCGTAACACTAGTGCTGAAGATATCGATGCCAGTATCTTGAACTATTTCGTTCAGCTTACGACTAGCGCGCCAAACAAAACTGTTTCGCCTGTAGTTAGAATATACTTGTGGTATGTGCAGCGGATTATTACGCCTCAGAGTTTTGCTAGGGGCATAAAGGTTGATTTTAGCAAGAAGTTCAGGGCTATCTATCTCAGCTGTGATAATTTTTAGGAGATAGATGATGTCAGCTATTTCGCGTCTGGTGACAAGAGGGAGGAGATGGTGCTTCCTACAGAGATCTAAGTAGTCGGCTGAATTGTACCCGATCCCAGCGTGATCCCAGTGATCCCAGATTTAATTCAGATTTTGACTAATTTAAGTAGTTTTAGAAAGAAAAAAAGCGGCCAAGTGCGAGTCGGAGTCGCCCATGAAGCAAGTGACATAATATAAAAGTTCTAAAGAGCATTTATTTTTATTTTTTTTAGTTTTATCATTCTCTTATTTTAGAAGTTACACACACATTTTATTCAAATTCAAATTCAAAATTGTTTATTTGTGATTCACAGGTAAGAAGACAGATGTCAAAAACATTTATGATAGTGCTCTGTGATCTGCCATTTGGCGTACAAATGTATTCATCCTAATTAGTTTAAATTATTCACTTTACAATGCAAATTACATAGATCACAATTATTTAATATTAATTCATTAATTTATAGTCATGTCGTTATTTATAGGTAAGAATTATGAAATAAAATAAAAATAAGTAACTAGGTAATGTCAGGTGTGTGTGTCTGCTGATATGTCAAATATTTTAAGTGTCAAAAAATTCCTGAACCAAATAAAAAGCCCTTTCCGTCAGATATTTGAAAAGCATTTTCTTAAATGTCAAGATATTATTATCTGTCCTAATTTTCTTTGGTAAGCAGTTCTAGTTCTAGTAGACATGCCAAAGATACTGTTGCTGTAGAGTTTTGTTTTGTTTATATTTTTTTGTTTAGTAGTTACTAAATCACATCGTCTAGCGCTTAAGACACGTGGGAACAAGTCAGGGTGTCGTCTTACATAGAGTGCGACTTCATAAATGTATAGTGAGTGTATGGTCAACAATTAAGTTTTTTTTAAAATGGCCTGCAACTTACTCTACTTTTTATGTTGCAAAAAGCCCTAATGTATCTGTTTTGAGCTATTAATAGGCGTCCAATATTTACAGCTTTTCCCCAGAAAATAATCCCGTATCTCAACCTAGAACCAACATAGCCATGATACGCCTCAATCACTGCTCCTTGGTTTACTATCTTGCTAAACTGTCGTAATGCATAAGAAAATTGCAGTAATTTTGCGTGCATAAATTCAATATGAGATTGCCATTTCATATCATTGTCAAATGTAATCCAAAAATTTTACAGATTTTGTATTCTCTATTTCTACTCCTTGAAATGTTACTTTTGTTTTTTCGTGTATTTGTCTCTGTCTAAATTTCATTAAATTTGTTTTTGGTATGTTTAATTGCAAGTTGTTTTGTTTCAACCAGTTTGCTACAGACTCCAGGCTTGATATTATTTCATTTTCGCTGTTACATACAATAGTACAATCGTCTGCATAGAGTATCATTTTGTTAGTTATTGACTTTGGCAGATCATTTATATAAATAATAAATAAAAGCTGGCCAAGAACAGAACCTTGCGGGACCCCTGGGGTGACCGTTCTTTCAGAGGATAGGTAAGTCTTTTCAGTTTTTGTCTTAACCTGTATCTTACTGGTAAACTTTATTTGTGTCCGGTCAGTAAGATAGGAAGCTAATAATCTTAGTGCCACGCCTCTTACACCATACGATTCCAACTTATTCAAGAGTAAGCTGTGTTTTCCATAGTCAAATGATTTGGTCATGTCAAGATAGATAGCAAACGCAGGTTATTTTTTATCCATTTTAGAGTAAATTATGTCTAAGAATTCATATATCGCCGAAACTATACCTGTATTTCTACGAAAACCTTTTTGTGCATTAGTTAATATGTTCTCTTTTTCGAAAAAATCGTAAAGTCTCTGTGATCGTAATGTTACTGGGAGCGGATCGACACCGGATTGCGACTATTGTCAAATTACGGGAATTGGGCCTCTGGTTAGTTTAGAAAAAAATATATATTAGAAACCTCAATATCATTTTTGAAGACCTATCTTAAGATACCACATGAATGGGTTTGATAAAAAAAAAATTTTTCATTTCTAAGTATTTTTGTGTGAAAATCTTAATGCGGTTCACAGAATACATCTACTTACCAAATTTCAATAGTATAGTTCTTATACTTTCAGAATAAAGTGGCTGTGACATATGGACGGACAGACAGACAAACAGGCATGACGAATCCATAAGGGTTTTTTGAAATTTGGCTACAGAACCCTAAAAAGAAAAAACAAGTGGACCTAAAAAGGTTAAAACATCAAACCGTGACTTTTAGCGCTCTTCATGAAATACCTACTTAGAACTTAATTCGGCATAACGAAAGGATCTTTGCGGTAAATTGGTCAACTCAACGGGTTTGAGGATGATAGAATTAAAAACAAAGCGACTTGGAAATCAGATTTAGAAGACATTAGACCCGTAGAATAATAACATAAAACGAATTTATTTAAAAAAAAATAACATATTTACTAAAATGTGGAAAAACAGCTAAGTAAAAACAAATAAGTAGATTGAGTTTCAAATGCAGAACAAAAGGATTTATAAAAGTTATAAACTGAATAACTACTAGTGTTTTAGATACACCAAATAATTTATTTACAGAATTAAAAGGAAAACTTAACTTTACAACTAGAAAACTTAGATTGACTTGAGACTTCTTTTACATCAGCCGTTGTTCCCTTCCGACGTATTTACGTCAGCATTTGCTAAGGATAAATATTTTAAACACTATTTGTTGTACTAACCCAATTTCCTCAGTATTCACGGTCTATAACTTTGACAACTTTAAACTAACGCAGCGTAAATTGAACAATAAAAAATCTGGTGGTATAAGGCTGTGGAATTTAATCTTAAACGCGATCTTCTGAAATAGGTCAAACAATAACATCTCTTGAGCAAAGTCAAGCGCACTGGGCAGGCAGATAATACACTTAATCTTATTGAGTTTATTGTGTTATCGTCTATGTCATCTGTTTTATGGCCGCCTGAAGAGTTTTGTTGAATTTATATTGCAATAGAGCACCCTAGGAAGCCACCGACCAGCTAAAGGTAGGTACGGAAAGAGAATCGCACGTGACTTGGAAATTATCCACAGTAACAAGGACATTTGTTGCTAATGAAAACCCTCGGGTATACAGAGTAGTAATGTAGTTTTATTTGAATTTAACTGGACAATTAAGTCAGATTTTGCAATGTTTATAAGCGGTTATTTGTTTAGTCATGTTTAAATACGGGCTTCGCAATAACATTTTTTTTTCTTAAATAATTTGTACATTACTGCTTCAGGTCTCTATCATAAATTTAAAGTAAATCGCGTCTACGCTAGAGCTTTAAAACCTTAGCAAAGGAGCTTAACCTATAAAATAAACACTCACCTAATAAATTAACCTGTATTAGCCATTCCTCATACAGCACCTCCTCTCATCGCCGGGCCCAAAATCCTATGTCAGGTAAGCCCACGTGCATGCCAAGGGCGCGGCGCGCATATCAACAAAGTTTGAGACTTCTCCGCCACTATAATTCGTGAATGCGAGCTCTTTAGCATATTTAACCTATTATGAGGTTAATGGGCAATGATGGCGCTACCGTTCGCGCTCGCGGGTCGGTTCGGGGCTTAATTTTCCGCCAGTTCTTAGTTAACGAGACGAGGCAACTCGAGGCATAATATGAGTAAAACAGCCAGGTATAGCTAGCAAAATTGAGTTTTCTATAATTTAATGTTATGTTGATACTGGCAGACTGGCTGCTCTCGCTTGTTAATTTGCACAATTTTGATCTCATCTCATAACTTTTTGGCGTGTTTTTTTGTATGGTTACTTCTAGAGTTGTAAAGTGTTCGTCACGTTATAAATGTCTGACCAATATGACCGAGCAAATTGGACATTTTCTCAATGTAACCGGACATTTTGGACATTAATTGTTACTAACGTTACAATCAATTCTATTGCTAAACTATGAAAAAAAAATTGTTCACAAATATGTGCATTATTATAAGAAAGACAGTCTTTAGTAGTAATGATCTATAACAAAATGAAATTTCTAAAATTAATTTATCTTTCTGCACGAACAAGCTAAAAAGCGTCGTATCGTTACACGCAAGTTTTTTTTTAGTTCAATCCAGATCCAATTACATGTTTTACTGTCAAATACTTAACATTTAAGACTTACTTTAGAGGAATTTTTCTTTTTTTTTATTTATAGTAAAAAAAAATAAGTGACCATCGTGACAATAAATTTTAATGTCCAATGTAACCAAGCATTTATCATAAATGACGGACGCTTATAGCATATGACCGTCAATTTTCAACTGTAGTTACTTCGTAAAATTAATTAAGTAAGAACTTATCGCAACTAACCTGTCGAATGAATCTAATCACAAACAAGCAACAACTTGCGTATTTCCATGGTTTTTACTACCTTATTTATTAGTTGATTTCTGTCAGCCTCTGCATTTGTTTGTGCCCTTTTAAAAATGTATACATCTGGTAAATTTTTTTCTGTTCTACCCTTCATCTATTTATGTAATTCTAATTACTTAAACACCAACTCTAATCACCACTAGGAACTAACTTAGTTATCATTTCTGTCACTCGGAAAAGTTCCACTAACATTCACTAGCGCGAGAAAAAAATACGAACTTCTTTCTCTTGTATCTGTTAGCTGCGCACAAAAGGTGACACGTAGCAATAATTAAGCCATAGTAAAACTAAACTGCGAGCGAACTCTATGATTAAGGTCTCTGTGACTTTTATTTAATGAGCTAAATCATAAGTTAGTTTATAGGGAAACATTCTAACTTTATGTCAGTTGCATGACCATTTGTTTGTATTAGGTGAGATGGCGGTTATTTCTGAGCCGTAACTCAACCGTACTCTCACACGCCCGCTTTTCATAGCAAAATTGATGGCTCTAGCGAATAAATTTGCTTTTAGCTGTGTGTGAGGAGTGTAAACTCCGCATAGCTCATTTGTTTGCGATATAGCTCTGTCTACAAGTGTAATAAGGCGCTAATATCGCTGCGAATTCAACTTAAGGAATTAACAAAAACATTAGTAACATGTTAGGCTAAGCTTTTGTTTTGTTGCTTAAAATATATCTAAAAGTGAGTCTTTATAAAGTACACATAAAAATGTTGGTGAAAATAGACACAATTTTTACGATTGTTTTTTATTTTTATTTAGATCAGATCATTTTTTTCCATGGATTTTTTCTGGTAGGTGTACCTAATCACCAGTGCATATTGTCTGCATAGTGCATAATATGTATCTTATGTTATATTTTTAACCAACTTCAAAAAAGGAGGAAGTTCTCAATTTGACTGTACGTTTTTTTTTTGTATGTATGTACGTGATTGTTCCGCTAATTATGAATCGATTTTGAATATTCCTTTTTGTTTGGTAAATCATACTTCTACTACTACTACAAATTTGATCGAAATTGATTTTGATCTAACGCTTTTTGAAAAAAAATAACAAAATATATACCTAGATAATCTTTTGGTTCGTGGTTCTTGTATTTATGTTACCTAATATCTTTGACAAATGTCAACCGATTTCGATTCAATTTTTTTATTTTTTATTGAATAGCTTGTATCTACTTCAAATATACTAATAATAAAAAATTGTGGAAATTTCACCACCAAGAATGGAAAAATAGGGGAAGCGGTGTTCAGCAGTTAACTTTTGCTTGCACCCTTATGATTTGTTTTGATTGAGATTTATCTCTAAAAATTGATGAAATACATAGATTTTATAAAAATATAAAACCGACTTCAAAAACTAACAAGCTGAAAATAGTATTAACACAAAAGTACCTAATCAGTTACTTTTGGAGTCGGAGCCAGTTGATGAGAATTTGAATGTTTTCGTTAACACAGGTAGTTAATATTATTTTTAACTTTTTAGTTTTTGAAGTTGGTTTTTTTTAAATAAAATTTACAAATACTTGTACTCCATCATGTTTCATGTACTAGGTATGTACCCTTGGTCAAAACTGGTTTACCACCCTATATCACAAAGCACATCGATCATTTTTAGATGAATAACAACAATTTTAAATCTCTAGACAAATATCATTCAGGACGTACGTTTCACGCATTGCAGATGGTAGTCTTAAGACGCTGACTAGAGCCAATGACCTTGAGCAATAGACACAGGTCCGTGAAGCAGCGCGCGGCAGCGCGCTTTAGCGATCACTGGCGAATTCAGGAGTGACAGAGAAGGTGCAGCTTGGAATGAAAGGGCCTAAGTAACCACAAAATACAGGATTTTAATTCAAATAACCACTATTGAAAATTAAAAGTGGCCAATTGATTTAATATAAAAGCCATAACTTTGCCTAAGATCATCAAAATCACTATAAGTCTGAATGAGAAAAAAATAAATGTAGGTATTTTCAGGGGCAAATTTATTTGTTTTCCATCGAGTGAAGTTTGTTGAATCGTGTTTTGGAAATGAGCATTAGCTCAGAAATACGACCAATTTTAACTGCCTTGTCTTCTTTAAAATGATATGACCTATAGATTTTACACAAAACCTTCTTTTGTTAGCACAATTTGGCTACATTTAGCCTCTTAACATATAAGACACAAAGTAAACAGGCATTCATTATTACCTTAAATACCAAAATTTAATTCCTAATTAATTACCTTGAGTTGATGAAGTTGTGAGTTTAGTGAATACAAAATTTGTGTTTACGCATTCCTATGTGCGGCGGCACCGCGGCGCGCGAGTTTCTTATCCGACATTAGTAGATTGGCGGGCACAAAGTTTGGCTCTGATTAAAACCACGAGCCACCGTGACGTGAATTATGAACAGCGCTTATTTACTCCCTATTTATTTTCTAATATACAATAACACAAAATGACAGCGACAAATTAATATCCGAGCGATTTATCAGTAACGCTGTTTTGTTAATTTATCATGAAACAAAAACAAGATTTAGGAAAAGCCTATATTATCTGTTAGTACTGTGACGTACTACTTTTCTTGTGAATAGGTATTTTGATGATACTACAGGATTTGTTTACAAACCTCTAGCATAATAAACATGTTTTGATACCTTGACAAACTAATATCTGTTAATATTGTTAAAGTATTATAGATTTTTTAAATCTTACATTTGATGATTTTAAACTGAAAATACCAAAACAAACTATGAAAACTCTAGCGAGTTTTGCATAAATGTGCAAATTCCGACGTGTGCTCGCATATATCTTCAATTTTAGAAATATCGGGAGTATTTCCAGAATTTGCTTAGCTTCCAATTTCATCTTGCATTCTAAACTGATATTTTTTAGTCTGCTTGAAAAGAATATTGTTTTCAGAGATTTTTAGATGCAATATTCTATATCTACCTGTAATCGGTGTAAAGTTTATAGAGATTGAAACGTCAATAAAAAAAAATTGGTATCTGTTTCATTTTTTTCTTTTTCAAATAACACTAAAATCAACTGTTATCCTATTATCACGCGTCTTCAGCTAAATAATCTATAGGTCTACCAAATAGCACACCCCACCGTAGTAGACCGATCTATAAATGATTCCGATCATGAGAATGTCTCTATCAGCATCTCCGAAACTAGTGAAGCATATTATCAAGGAGGCCCATCATGACCGCCGCCGGCACGGTCTGCAGCTAATCGCCTCGTAATAGCCGGCACAATAGAGATAGATACAAATAGTGGGCTTACTATCTACGAAATAAGTCACCCATATGTATACACATATACGTACATCGCGATAGCTGATCTCAGATCAAAATGATTCCACCGGGAGTGTCCTGCGCGTGGTGCACCACTACGGCGAAAATACAAAAAAAATACGGCTGGTATGCATACCAGCAATCAAAATTAACTAAATTTCAATCACTAAACTTAGCTGCTTGCTTTCGAATTAACCGAACCGATAAACGTGATTTGCATTCGAATCGGTTAATTCAAAAGCATGCAAGCAAGCCTGCGTTCGAAAAAATCGATCAGTGAATTCATTACGCAGTAGAGATATTTCATTTAATGACTGGCCTAGTCATTTAATTAAAAACCAGCGGTCAATAAAGACGCTAGCAACTCAATTGAGTGACTAATTCAAACGGTTTGCTGCATAAAAGAGCATACTGTTTTTGTCTATATTGTGTGGTCGTTTAGCTGTGTCGCTCAACTTTATCAATTGAATATTGGAAACGATTTAACTGATAATGATAGTGCTGATAGCCCGAAATGAAAAACGATAATGAAGCAGTAAAGATAAACCTGAACAATTTAAGCGGGTTTTAATATACTCGCCCATAAAGTGAGCTGCACTATCTTCTCGTTAAATATTACGAGGCTGTTCAACTTAAGATATTCGACTAAATTGAAAAATAGCGTACTTACATTTATTTACAAGATGCTGCGTACCAAACCCTTTACAATATTTTTAACCGACTTTAAAAAAAGGACGAGGTTTTCTTTTTTAATGTTTGTTACCTTAGAACTCCGCACTTAATGAACCGATTTGAAAAAAAAATATTCTCAATTGAAAGGGTTACCTCCAGATTGGTCCCATTTTTTAATAATTTTTTTTTAATTCAATTCTGATGATGGGATCCATGAGGAATTGAGGGAACTCCTAAAATATTATAGGTATACATATAGCGATTTTAGTATATTTACCGAAAAATCAAGCATTTGCATTCAGAAAGTATCATTCGCTGAGGTGGAACTGATGAACTATTCGTGGAAGACTATAATGGCCAACTGTGCTCTCCCACAGTTGGCCACAATAGTCTTCCACGTGTAGCGATAAGATATTTTCATTACGACAGTTAAGCCTTGCCATAGTCGACAAATCAAATTTTAATAAATGATTCTGGTGAGAATGATACCATCAAACTGAAGAAGGCGGAAGGTAAGCACTGGAACTCTGTGATAAAACCATGTATAATAGCCGTGTTTGGACTTATTTGAATCGTCATGAGAAGCAATTTAGCTATAATTACATCACAGATCGCCATTTAGAATGTAAAAAAAACACTAAAAAACAGACAAATAAAACAAATTTTAATTTTAAAAAATAACCGACTTCAAAAACAAAGGTGCAAACAACCACATTCAAACACTCCACGGCTGGCACCGACACCAATAATAACTGTTTGGTATGATTGTTTAAATGTTATTTTTAGCTTTTTAGTGTTTTTGAAGTTGGTTATTTTTTTATAAAAATTTGTTTTATTACTTACCTAATAATAAACAGATATTATTATGTTTTATTATTTGAACAAGATACTGTCCACGCTAAAAATAATAACTAGTCACATAAGTTAAGTTAAGAAGTTAAGGAAAGAACAGAAAAACCATGAATTTCAATCCTTTTTAGTTAGGTTTATTCAATTTGAGAAGACAGTCGAAAAACTATCACGCGAGCGACTGAGCAGTGTAGTAATTGCTCGCTCAGCTCGAACACAGGGTATCGGAAATCTCATTGGTTATAGCTTTCGCGATATCCGTGCGATGACCGTGCGGCCTTGCGGATACGAGAAACGATCACGGGAGCTGGTTGAGCGGTATAATGATAGCTCACTGCGCTCGACTTCAGCATATAACTGACTGGCACAATTATCACAGTTATTGCTGAGAGAAGTTACACTGTATTTCGTCCCTACATTATCAATTTTAATAACAATAGATAGATACCCACTTTTTATTGTACACAACACAAAAGAAACAAATCTCATGTAAACAAAACATTTAGAATAACACAATTTCGGTGGTCTTATCGCTAGAGCGATCTCTTCAAGACAACCTTTATTAGGTTGAAGACATTGAATTGAACTAAGAGTAGTAATAAAAACAGGAAGTGTGTCGTAAAAGCCGACTAATTCCTGTAGCACGAGACGGGCAGCAGCGTCTTCGTGCGAAATCTTATAAAAAAAACTGCGCTCGCCAACCCGCCTGCCAAGCGTGGCGAGTATTGGCAGTCCCCCCCGATGATCAGTCATTGGGGGAGGCCTTTGTTCAGCAGTGGACCTCCTATGGCTGAAATGATGATGATGATGATGATGATAGTAATAAAAAATACATGTTAATACTTACTTAAATACGTACGCTTTTAATATTAAAATGAATATTGTGATTTATTTTCACCGTATTTTATTATTTTTCACCTTTTCCTACAACTTGAAGTAAGAAAAGGTGGAGAAAAAATAAATAACTATATCCTAGACTGCTGGCTGAATCTCACTCAGCCTTTACATTAATATGAAACAGTTGATAACTATAATGCAATGTTACAATAATTTTAACGAAACATCCTCTATAGAACATAAATACCTTTCCTATGAAAGCTGTAAAATTTAAAAACTATTTTTGCACAACTCTTGGCTTTTCTTGAACCTGAATATTTTTCCAATACTTTCTGGTCACTGTTTGCATAAAAAGATTTACTTGAAAATGTCAAGACAAATAAAATTGTTGACTGCTCGACTGCAACTGTGTGCGGAATTTTAGAAATTTTGGTGTGAACAATTTCGTGGGTGATTAGATTAAAGACAAATTTTGTTTACAGTTGCGGTCTGAAAATGTCTGGTCTGTAAAAACAAGTGCGGTTGCATTAAGTTATTTAAAAAAAGAAAAGATGTGTGTATGTGCGTGTGTGTGAATGAGATTCTGAATTTATATACATTTTATAAAAACTAGTAAGTAAGTGTGTGAATTATGTCTTCTGACCAGTTATCGTCATCGTTATTTATAGTGATAGGATGATTCTACTGTTCCAGTAGCTGGGTACAATAGCGGTACTATGTACTATTATTGTACCTAGCTACTGGAACTATAAAATGTTGCTCACGATCACACGAGACGTCTCAGGCACCATTACACTTATCCGACATTCAATTTTCACCACATCCTCTCTGAAATGCATACGAACGATGTGGAATAAGGGTAATAATATTCCAATCTTCTCGATGTTATAGCAAAGATTTATTATCCAAAGGGTGAGTAGTTGGAATTTTAAATGTAAACAGGTGATTAAAACTATCATAGTTTTAGGTTTTTTCGTTTCGTAGGTAGTCACAACTTTGAATTTTGTTAAACTGTGTTAAAAAATATACTTATATTATTGGACACCACAAGTAAAATACATTTTGGAGCTGCACATCTTAGGTTAATGTTTTGTAACTTTATTAATTGTCTTGGCATTAAAATAACGATTTTGTTATTAACATTTTGTTTTCAACAAAAAAACTATGTTGGTTTTTACACTTTTAAGACAGGCCGTTACTATCAGAAGCTTCTAAAAAGAAACATTTATAGCGCGCGCCGGACCGAACTGTCTAAGCCCCCCCCCCCGCACATTACCCGGTTCGGCGATCCGGCGCCATTTTATTTTTTATTTTATTTGTAAAAGACACAAAACAGGATACAGTCATTACAAATACATTTTACATTGTTGCTGACTGCGCCGCCACGACACACCTCTCCGTCTTTTGACGTTCGCACAGGGATTTTAAGGATGGCGACACGTTATTGCTTTTGGCGCTATTGATTAGTTTATTAAAGAAGAAAATCATTGTTTATATTTTCTCCTACGCTAAGTCCGGCTGTATTTTATTTTGATAGTGTTCAATATCCACATTCCATAATACTCAATAATACTCAATAATACTCATTTATTCAGTATATAGGCCCTCTTCCGGGCACTTATACACGCCCCAAAATATAGCTTTACCCTACCACCGCTTCGGGACTACATATCGGCTGGTGATGAGAAGAAACGGCGCAACAAACTCAGTCACCTTTGTCAGCCTTTTTTACAGGAAATACAATTACAAGACATGAAGTAAGTGCGAGCTAAGCAGGTTAAGTCCATGCACTCTTGTCGTTCAAAAAATCGTCTACCTTATAATACCCTTTTTTCATAAGGTTTTTTTTAATGTGAATTTTGAACTCATGTACAGGTAGTTCAACAAGAGTCTGTGGAACTTTATTAAAAAATTTAATACATTTCCCCAAGAATGAATTACCAACTTTGTGAAGTCTGAAGCTCGGAACGGCAAGTTTATTTTTATTACGAGTATTATAATGATGAAAATCACTTTTTAAGCTAAACAAACTTAGATTTTTTCGAACGTACATAATATTTTTTAAAATGTATTGAGAGGCTACTGTTAATATATTAATATCTTTGAAAATCTCCCTCAGAGAGTCACGAGGTCCAAGACAGTATATTGCACGTACGGCTCTTTTCTGCAACACAAAGATTGATTCAATGTCAGCAGCAGAGCCCCATAGCAGTAAACCATACGACAACAAACTATGAAAATAACTAAAGTATACTAGTCTTGCCGTTTCGACATCAGTTAAAAGCCTTATTTTCCTCACTGCATAAGCCGCTGAACTGAGCCTTCCTGACAGGGCAACTATATGGGGACCCCATTGGAGCCGGGAGTCTAATGTAATTCCCAAAAAAATTGTGGAATCGACTGCATCTATATGATCGTCTGACATATTAATATGCGTACTGACCTGCCTCACATTGGGCATAGTGAATTTAATGCATTTAGTTTTGTTTGCATTTAGCAACAGGTTGTTAGCTGTAAACCAGCGTACTACTTGAGAGAGAGCACTATTTACATCGTCAAAGGCAGCTTTACCTCTGTCAGTTTTAAAAATCAATGATGTATCATCTGCAAACAATACTATCTCACAAAGATCTTTAGTGAAGTAAGGAAGGTCATTTATATAGATTAGGAATAATAGAGGTCCCAATATAGAGCCCTGGGGCACACCAATGCGTATTGGAGCTCCAGAAGAGTCAGTTCCATTGACATTAACTTTTTGAATTCTATCTGTGAGGTATGACTCTAACAATTTACCTGAATCATTTGAGACACCATAATGCCGTAATTTCATTAATAAAGTCTTGTGATCTACACAATCGAAAGCCTTAGACAAATCACAAAAAACCCCTAAAGCATCTTGTTTTCTTTCAAAAGCATCGAAGATATGCTTAAGGAGTGCAACTCCAGCATCAGTTGTGTTTCTACCTTTGGTGAAACCAAACTGCTTCTCATGCAACAGTTTGTTAGTTCTAAAATGTGATAAGAGTTGATTGAAGACTATCTTTTCAAATATTTTACTAAGAGCTGGTAGTATTGATATAGGTCTAAAGTTGGAGGGATCACTTTTATCACCGGATTTAAATAATGGTATAATTTTACTAAATTTCATTAAATTAGGAAACGTACCTTCATCAATACACTGGTTAAATATACAAGCAAGATGAGTTGCTATACTATCGATTATATGGTTAATTATATTGGTCGAAATGCCCCATAAATCTTCAGTTTTTTTCATATTCAGCTCTCTAAATGTTTTAACAATAACATCAGGATTAACATGTCTAAACTTTAGGGAAGAATTGCATTCATCCACATTTGATTTCAAAAAAGTTTCCGCAAGACCTGGCGTAGAGTTTAATTTATTAGTTGTAGCAATTGGTATATTAGAAAAGAAATCATTAAACGCGTTTGCTACTTCACTGTCTGATTTAATAATTTTATTATTAATATTAAGGCTAATTGTGCGATCCGATTGTCTGTTTCTGCTTGTTTCTCTATTAATAATGCTCCAAGTAGCTTTTATTTTATTTTTAGAGCTAACAATGATATCCCGAATATAATTAGCTTTAGCCAGTGCACATACCTTTTTGAAAATTTTTGAGAATTTTTTAACATATTCAATAATATTAGGGTCTTGAGTGTGCGCTTTTAGGTCGTATAATTAGTATAATTTTTTCCTACTTTTATGAATACCAGTCGTGGCTCAGTCACTAAATTTACATTTATTTGTGTTTATTTTAACATGTTTTGTTTAAATATATTATTAAATTCATCTTTGACCAATCCAAACAGATTTCCATATGATACATCTACAGTGTTACTGTTGGCTGGTAATAGATTTATTCCACAATCAATATTATTCTTAAATCTATCTAATTGGCTAGCAGTGACTGGCCTACAAACAATATCCACCATAGGCGAGACATGATGGTGCTCAAATGTGGCTATTTGTCCACTATGATCCGATTGGAGACAATTTATAATCGATTTATTTATTACTTTACAATTACAGAAAATATTATCTAAGCAAGTAGCTGATGTAGGAGTGGTTCTTGTAGGTTCATTAAATAGATTATATAAATTATAAGATTTAAAAAGATTTAGGAACCTTGCAGAGTTTTGTGTATCTACTAATAAATCAATGTTGAAATCTCCACATACAACTATCTTCTTATTCGATTTACATACCTTTTTTAATACCTCCTCCATAGTGGACTCAAAAAGATGGTAATTTGCTGATGGGGGTTTGTAGACACTAATAATAATATATTGCTCCAGCTCAGCACATGCTAGTTCAATAGTTTGTTCTATAGAGAGTGCCACGATATCTTTGCGTTCTTTGGACTTAATATTCTTTTTAATTAGAATTAGTGATCCCCCTCGTATAGCTGACTCTCTACTTAACAAGCTAATGACTTCCCAATTTTCAATTCCTATGAGCACTTCACATTTCTTAAGCCAGTGCTCAGTTAGACAGAGGACATGTATATCCATGTCTTGCAAATACAATGTTATTTCCAGTTCTTTGCCGGAAAAGCCTTGTATATTTTGATGAACAATATTAAGGCAGTTAGACTTTTCCTTTGTCGCTATAGGTAGGTTGCAAGAGATTTCCTCTGTTGTCTTAATATTTAATTTAAATGTATATAATTATTCGTTGGAACTGATTCCAACTTGTGAATTGTTATGTCATTGCTCTGCTCAATAAAAGCAGTTTGTTAGCCAAGTTCTTGGCTGAACACTTAATAAAATATGATAGCGACATTGCTATCTGTCTTTTAATTTTACTGCTGAGATAATATTTATCTCGGGTCAAATAAATTGAATTATATTTTAAATAATAATTAATGTCAATAATATGAAATTTTTCTGAATTAATGTCATAGTATTTAAACACAAATTAATTTTATATCTAATATTATTTTCTTCCTGTGGCAAGCCGTCACTGTAAGGTAATGTAAACTAAAAACATTTGGGGAATTAAATATGAAAAAAACTAAGGATCTATGGGGAATCTCTGTCAATATCATTAATACAATAATAAATGCAATAGCCCCTCACCTTACAATTATATTTAACAAATGTATTGATGATGGAGAATTCCCAACTTTAATGAAATTTAGCAAAATTATTCCTTTATTTAAATCGGGTAAGAAAACTGATCCCTCCAATTTTCGACCAATATCTATCTTACCCGTACTTAGTAAAATTTTTGAAAAAATATTGTTTAATCAACTTTTATCTCACTTTGTCCTAAATAAGTTACTACATGATAAACAATACGGTTTCACAAAAGGTAGAAATACTACCGATGCTGGAGTTGCACTCCTAAAACATGTATTCGATGCATGGGAGAGTAAGCAAGATGCTTTAGGTATCTTCTGTGATCTTTCTAAGGCCTTTGATTGTGTAGATCATCAAACTTTACTAAAAAAATTGAGACATTATGGGGTTTCAAAAGAGTCCTTAGATTTATTAAACTCTTATCTCACAGGCAGAACTCAAAAAGTATGTATAAATGGAACTGAATCTTCAGGGTCACCTCTTACCATGGGTGTACCGCAGGGATCAATATTAGGACCCCTGCTATTTCTAATTTATATAAATGACCTTCCTTACTTTGCAACCGACCTATGTGAGGTGGTATTATTTGCAGATGATACATCACTGATCTTTAAAATTAAAAGAGGTCAAGAATCTTTTGACGATGTAAATAATGCACTCTCGCGGGTTCTGCATTGGTTTAGTACCAACAATCTTTTGCTCAATGCAAGCAAAACGAAATGCATAAAATTTACAATGCCAAATGTAAGGCAGGTCTCAACAAATATCATTGTAAAAGATGAACGACTGGATACTAGTAATTCCACTACCTTTTTGGGAATAACTTTAGATTCCCGTCTGCAATGGGGTGCTCATATTGAGACTCTGTCAGGAAGACTTAGTTCAGCTGCTTATGCTGTGGGAAAGATAAGACAATTGACTGATGTTGGAACGGCAAGATTAGTGTATTTTAGCTACTTTCATAGTATAATGTCATACGGAATATTGTTATGGGGCTCAGCAGCCGATATTGAATCTATCTTTGTACTACAAAAGAGAGCTGTACGGGCGATTTACAACCTTCGACCACGAGACTCATTAAAAGAACTGTTTAAGGAAATTAATATACTAACAGTGGCCTCTCAATTCATTTATGAAAATATTATGTACATTCGCAAAAACCTGCATCTTTTCCCTAAGAAAAGTGACAAACATAATTTTAATACCCGGAATAAAGATAAACTTGCTGTTTCAAATTTCAGACTGCATAAAGTGAGTAATTCGTTCATGGGGAAATGTATTCGCTTTTTTAACAAATTACCACAGTCTATTGTTGAACTACCCATGTTTGAGTTTAAATCGCATGTTAAGATTATTTTGATGAAAAAGGGTTATTATACTGTTAATGACTATTTAAATGACAAAAATGTCTGGAATTAAATACTGCCCTGCTCGCACAGGTATACATTATTTTCTTTTCCTTTTTTTGTGGCAGCTAGTGGTGACTGAGTTTGTTCCGGCGTTTCTTCTCAGCACTTGCCAGATTGTCTGTGTCTTGTCTCGAAGCGCTAGTAGGGCCCAAAAAATAAGGAGACATGTTCTGCCCCATATGGGCCAATAATGTTATTATTGACGTTCATAAGTGGCAGTTTTCTGCCCTAAACTGAATAAATGATTTTTGACTTTGATTACAATTTTATTTAAGTTTAACAATTGTAATGAGTCTAAATATTTTACTAACTCATTTTTGTTTACACTGCCCCTATTACCAATCAAAATTATTAAAGTAGTATTTTTATTGAATTTATAATTAATAATACTATTTACAATTTCATAATATGAAGAACCTGGCATGCAGTGGTTAATAACACTTTGTCCCAAATATGAGTTCAATAATAGGCCCATGTTTTTACCTACTTCATCGCTGAACATAACTATATTCGATTTTACAGGTCTATTTATATGATTATTCTTTGCTTGGGAATTAACGGAGACATTACATAGGTTGTGACTTTTTTTGTTTTTTAATGTTTGAGTAACTGGTGACTCACATCCTAACTGAGAGCCGAGTGAGCAACTTTCATTAATAGTTATATTATTGCAACTACACGAAGAGACCAGACTCGTCAATGCCAAGATATGTTCACCACACTCCTTTTTTGTGCTTATGTATCGCTGAGTCATTACATCTAATGATTTCTTAAGTTTACATAATTCTAATTCTAAGTTTTGAACATTTTTCTCATAATCACTCACACTTTTTTCTAATAATAATGAGTACATATCTAGTTTGTCACCTAATTTTCTTCTTTCATTAATTTGTCTAGTGTGAGATTGCATACATTTTTGGTGTTTAATTAATTTTTGAGTTTTTTTAATAAACCTACTAATTTTTACATATTTTTTAATTTTTTTATTACTAAATTTAGCAAGGCCGGCAAAGTTAGGAGATTTTAAAGTGTCATCACGGGTCAAATCAATTGTTTTAATTGGTCCATTGCTAGAAGAAGTTTGACAGAGGCTGGGCGCACTGCCAACTAATTGATTAAATAAACAATCAGTTCGGTAGTCTACACACTCTTGCTTCTGCGTCTCCAGGTTTAGGATATGGTCCTGGGCATCATTGAGGTCTTGATGAAGCGAAGACATACGTTTTAAATTGAGCTCATATTCTTCTCTGCACTGATCGAACCTATCTATCACGGATTGAAGTTTATCCCGCTCGTCAATAATTAACAAATAGTTGGAGTGCAGCTCAGCCATCTTTTTTTTTAAATTTGTGTTTTTGTTCAATACTTCCATTAATTCCCTTTCATTGTCCTCTCTTTCACTATATAATTGCTCAATCATCTCCTTGGATTGCTTCAGTTCCTTCAAAGCCAGTAGGAGTTTCGACTCCTCTTGGCGAGCAGAAGCTTTGCGAGTAAGCATTATAACACTAAGAAGAAAATACTCCAAAGAATTGATAGATCAATTTATGAGGTTATTTTATTAAGTAATATAACCTCTACGCGGGTGATGTCAATATCACAATAAATGAAAAAGGCTCGACTTACAGCTTATGTGGAGATCTTCAAGCACATACACAATAGATAATATGTTGCTGAGTATTCAAAACAATTGAAAATAGAGAACAATGATAAATTAACAACGTCTGAATTTTTTTTAAATTTTGCTTTGTCATTCATGTGTACCGGCTAGTACGGAATACACACAAGGTACATGCACTATATTGTTTCCTATTAACTAACATACACTTTATCACTGTTTTAAATGTTCTGCGATAAGTATTTAGCCACTTAAATTAGATTTAACAATAATTAACTTTAATTAATTCGGGACGAGATGTTACCGAGAGTGTTGCCATATGCTTGGATAGTTTTCTACTTCAGCTACAATATCTTAAGAATAGGTAAGATTAATAAAAAAGAATACGTTTATTTGAAACAAACCAAAAAAATGATTAAAAACACGAATAAGTATTAAACCGAAACCGAAACCGAATTAAAAGATAAAAATGCATTGTGAAATCTGTAGGAAATCATTTGCGGTCGACCTTTAGAGTGTATTTGGTCACGAGCTAGCAATAATTAGAGTATATATTTTCTTATTTTTCCTTCTATCAACAAAACCACCCTATTTTGAAGTCCATAACCCTCCCTCTTGGTATAGCCGTTTGAACCTCTTTCTTTTTTGATGTCGGTTAACAAAAGTAAACTTCTGGCAACCCTACTTTCAAATTTGACATTTTGCAACAAGAAGCGCGTGAACAGCATATGGCGACGTCTGCCAAACTGACACAAATTTCTGATAATATGCGGGGTCTAGTACAAAATGTATGGTAGACGGGCCTCTCAAGAATTCTGATGACGTTTCAATCCGACGCGCATTAGAACCGGATGACCGGCAAGAAACATTTCTTACAATATGCGGGGTCTAGTACAACATGTATGCACCGAAGTGCCTTCAGGTTTGCGCTAGAATGTTTCTATTAAAAGCTTCGGATAATATGCAGCCTGTCTTTAAAGTGCACTGGACGGCAGCTTTAGTACGTTAAAATATTATTGTTAGAAAAGTTCCATAATTTCTCAGCCAAAGAGTTCTGAGACTTCTAAGAATTAATTATCTTGCTAAGAAGCGCTAACAAGAGAAAAATACTACAGCTACTTTCAAAGTTTAAAATATCAAAGATTAAAACTAAAAATCGCACTCATTTCACGTTGATTTATAGTTATTGTAAACAAACTTGCCATGCTGATCGTGGTTTCAACACTAAAATAGAATTAGCGGTAATTTGTGTACGTTTAATCCCCTCTTCTAGTAATATTTCATAGTTTTATGTTAGGCATGTCGGCATTTATTATTTCATGCGTGGCCTTCAATATATTTGATCTTTATTAAATTTGCGAGTTCCAAGACTATGTCAGATTTCCCCAGCGACCACCTGAACTTCATTACTCAGTAAGATCTGTCGCGGGGCGAGTCGCGCGTTATCTCAGCGTAGATAACTAGCTTAGCTAAACATATAAATGTACCTAGGTACATATGAGGGACATAGAACTAGATGTTATTGGAAATTACTTTTTCTTTTATTTCTCGGTAATCTCACTGATTAGAGCGTTCAGTGATTTTCTAGATTGAGAAAAAGCAATAAAGATTTTTATTACGCGATAAATTGTGTTATGATATAGAAAATTAAGAAAGAAGTACAAAATCTGAAACTAATTAGTGTCTGATCTATTACATAATTAACTAGCAGCCCGTTTTAGTATCGCACGAATGTAGATATCATAGGTATCTACCTATTACTACAAATATAAACCTAAGAAAAATCAATTGACAATGTAATCCGCGTCAATATACTCGTAGTTAATAGTTACACTTAGGCCCGATTCGACCAAACACAAAGTTAAAGCAGTTTAACTATAACAGGAATAACTTCACTTCTTGAATTTACTTTTTGATAACATCGTTTGCGTTTTTCCAACTTACTTCAGGAATACACTATTTTCAGTTTTATTTTATTGTGAATGATGAACGAATGGATAAACCTACTATAATCCATGTAATCTATTTCTTCTAGGTTGTCATCAATTGCCACAACAGTAAAATTTTGTAGGATAACAGAATGCAAATGTTACATTATACAACTTGTCAGTTTCTAGGTGAAATAATTTTCATAGATTATTGGTTGGTAAAATGAATAGTCTGCTTACTCTAGATTAAGCAGTATACTCTCAGGTTAAAACTTACACTAGCTTGGTCGAATCCGGTCTTATACACGCAATACACGACGGCAGCTAACTTTAAATAAAACATATTATAGTTTTTGTATGTAGGTACACGTCTTTCTAGAGTGCGTTCAAATATTTTATTTAGACATGCTAGTATGTGTTATCAGAAGAACTTTTCTTTCCAAAACGTTTAAGAGGTTAAAGTGTTTCATGCAAAAAGGTCAGGGCCATGGTTAATACTGCACTATTCTATTAAATTCTGAGTCTCTCTGCGTATCTAGATGGGCTGGGTCGGTCGGTAGTTGGCACTCGCCGTGCAGAGTGGAGGCCGATCAGAATTACATTTCCAAATTTGGGGCTTCGCACGAGGCGTCAGCTGTGGTTTTCGCTCTGCCAAAACAATTGTTTTATTCTCTACGAAGCCTTTTTGAATGCTGTTTTTAGTTTACTAAAATTTTTTTTGGAGCTGTCTATTAAATATCATAGTCCGAAAACGTTTTATGTCAGTGTTTTAGTAAGAACTTTAACGTAACGTAAATCTTGTATATAAACGAGAATGAATTGAATATAGAAGTTAAGTTTGGTCAATTCTTATAACGCA
Source organism: Anania hortulata (assembly GCA_963576865.1). Classification (NCBI taxonomy): domain Eukaryota; kingdom Metazoa; phylum Arthropoda; class Insecta; order Lepidoptera; family Crambidae; genus Anania; species Anania hortulata. The sequence goes on along the minus strand of OY756389.1, from coordinate 15,081,570 downwards.
AACCTTTTTTTTAATATTTTTTTTTTTGTAGATATTTACTTGATTTTCCCTTACAAAAATAAAGTAAAAGTATTTCTGCAAACAGTATGGCGATTAATAAATTCCTTACTTATGTTAAAGGCTACAAAAAAACGAATTCTATTGAAAGCTAGTTTTGATTAACGCTATTTAAACAAAAAGCAGTCCGTTTCTTTTACAGTCTTGTTGATATTAAAACTTAAAAACATTGTGTACAACCGTAGCTACCCTAGGTACCTATCACGCAAACGGGTTGATTCATAGACTGCTGTGCCCTCTTAGCTGTCATATGCGCAATCAAAATCCATTAACTAATGGGGCCCATGCCTATGATAAATGTATCACGATGGGTTTTCATTAGACACCAAAAGCCAAGCAAAGCACTGTTCAATTTATTATCAAACACATACCTTTTATTTTTAGAGACCCGATAGGCATCGTAGTACGGCGATTCGCCTTAAACGCAAAGGATTCGATTTTAGGTCGGGTCAATTTAGAATACTTACTTTCCTGAATTGGTGCATGTGTTATGGAAACAAAATTTAAGTAAATTGATTGGATTTATTGTAGCAGAGCAGGGCAGAAACGTACTCCACGTCACAGGATTCCAGCAGAGAGAAAAAATATAAAATAACATCTGTCAAAGTCAACACTTTGACGTTCCATTATGTATTTTTAGGTATTCTGCTAATAAATAGTTTAATTTACATTTCTAACAGCCCCGGGTCTCGGTGTGCTAGCAAAATCCATTACTTAGTACTTCTTAGCACAATAACTTTAATTACTTACTTCCAGACTATGACAATTTGCATATTTGCATTATACATATTTTTTTTATTTAATAATTTGTTATGTTACATCACCATTGTATGAAGTTAATAAGTTACGTACCTAACATAACTTTGCTGATTCAGTTTCGTGTGCACAAACTGGTTCAGTTACAAAATGCCTGGACAACAAAAGGCCCATCCGTCTGGGCGTATCCGGCAAATATTGACGCTTCTCAACATAAATGGGACAAAAACTAAGTTTGGTGAATGGAACTCATTGTTGTCAAAAGCCATTAACAAGCGTTAAATCCCGACACTGACAGCTTCTGAAGTTGCCGACAACTCACAACTTTAAAGGAACCTACTTTGATTCCCGCAGACTTCTACACCAATCTTCAAAAGTGTAATGTTTGTAGTCCAACTTGGCGAATGTAATTTTTTCTACTATTTATACTTAACCTTTAGAGGCCGTGCACCTTTTTTCAATGCAAAATTTAAATACAATTGTATACTTGTGTCTATGATGCGGAATAAAGCGTCAACAATGTTAATCCTTTACAAGATAATATTGATAAATTTATCAGGTGGTGAACGTCCTACGTAGGTTTGAAAAACGATCGGTTTTGCGCGCTTGATTTTATAGTTAATTTTGATTTAGGTTTACTACTTTTTTTTTTTTCAAAGTAAGTAAAAATTTTTCAAAGTATACCTGAAGATTATTGTGAAGTGTTTACATCTGATTGTAGTTGTTCATAACGATAGAAAAATAAATGATATTTGAATGGAAATTTTTAAAATTTTATAATAATAATAAAATAAATTATTTCAGAACTTTCTTTCCATAGAGTGGGTTAGTAGTTACAAAAAAGTACTTATAAGCTAGGGTTAGTACATCTATAAAACGGGAAAAAAGAGAAAATAACATATATAACCTACTTCACATTTACTAAAGCAGGTCTCGAGCCGACATGGACGCTGTTCCAGTGTCTCAAAATAGGACAGCAGTAGCGACTCCCTATCGCCGCCAGGAGGCTGTTGGGGCTGTCTCGGACGCGGCGCCACGCGGAGGCAACCGGCATGCGCAAGACCACTGGGAAACTGTCTATGCGAGCCTCAGAGAACATCGCCGACGCGCTGCAGTACCGAGGCAGCCCCATCAGCAACCTGAACCCGTTATTATATTGGACGCGCAGGGCTGAGAGCGCCCTCTGTGAGTACTCAACCTATAGACTGCAGGTGTAGAAAGATTGGCAGTAGGCTATAAACAGAGTTTGTTTAACTTCGGTGTTACACCGTGCAAATCTACGGGCGAGCATGTTCGCTCTCATAGCTAGAGCCCTGCGCTCCCTCTCAATGTCGGCCTCATCCGACATACCTTCAGTTACCCAGTGCCCCAGGTACTTAAAACTTGTCACTCTTTTCAGTGGTAAGCCTTCAAGAGCGACAGGAGGAAAATTGTAGCTTCTGTTTTTTTATTTAAATACTACAATCTCACTCTTCTCAATATTGTACCGTAGGCCATGGGTCGCTGCATTCTTCTCACAAATACTGAGCAATTTTCTTATACCACTGATTGATGGGCTCAGCAGCACCATGTCGTCGGCGTAACTAATGTTATTATATGAAATATTATCAACGGAGCAGCCGACTCCACTACCACTGAGCTCATCAATCAGACTATTCACGTAGAGGTTAAAAAGTGCAGGAGAAGACAGTCCTCCTTGTCTTACCCCACACCCCAGCCCATACGCCTCGGATAGCACTCCTGCCCACCTCACCTGATTCTGTTGATTTTCGTACCAATACTGAAACAGACCTATTAAATCTTTCGGAAAGTCATTAGTTTCAGTAGCCAGTTTCTTCCAAAGCACGTCGTATTTAACCGTATCAAAAGCCTTTCATAGGTCCAGAAAACAAGCTACTATAGGTGTCCTACGATTTGTGTAGTAACGTACGGTGTGCTTGAGACAAAGTACAGCACTTTCTGTGGATAGCTGAGATCTGAAACCAAATTGTGCATCACACAGATTAAGAGATGCCTGTAACTTTCTCTCAAGCATGACATATATGGACGGTTGTCCATCACTTTCGCTATAGTAGTAGCCAGTGAGATAGGTCTGTAGTTGTTTTTGTTCGACGTATCTCCTGTTTTATTTTTCAGTATAGGTACAAGAATCGTTTTCATGAAGTCAGAAGGTAAGTGCGAATGCCCTATGCAAAAAGAAAATAACATGGATAGGACATGCGGCAAGTGAAAACCAGCATATCGCAGGTGTTCGATACTGATACCGTCGTGACCTGCAGATTTGCCACGCGTCATGTTTTTCAGTACATCTTTAACATGTTTAGCCGTAAAGTACGTGACTTCATCTCCATCCCGAATACCAGCATCGAAACCCTGCGACGACTGCTGTATGGTGTATTGAAAGTGGTTTTTAAAAATGTATTGTATATAAATTTTATGTTATTTCAGCATTTTTTTCTGCTATATTTTGTAAGAAAGTAAAAAAGTGTTCAACCTATATGCAAAAAGACCATTTCATGTTCAATTAAATGTTAAAATCGAATTGTCAGAATAACTTTTAGTCTCTTGTAAACCGATGTTCAAACGTAACTCGCACGTATTTTTTCTGAAATAAGGGATTACCTTTACCTTATTTACCTTTATTTTTGATATGATATAAAAAATCCATTCGCGCTACATGCAAGAATAAGAACAAATCTTTTAAAATCACGTATTATTTTGTTTCAGTTATCATTTACATTTTTACAATCAATAAAAACCAATAAAACCAATTTATTTCTGTAAATAGGCCTAAATTGAGCTCTTTTACACGTCCCAATATATTTTTTTACCCTACCACTGCTTCGGGACAATATTGTGGGCTAGTGCCGAGAAGAAGCAGCGCAAGAAACTCGGTTACTATTGTCAGCCTCTTTTTAAATAGTGTGTTTACATTACAATATACAAATGAACCTGTGCGAGCACGGCAGTATTTAATTCCATACATTTTTATCATTTTAATAGTCATTTACAGTGTAATAACCTTTTTTCATTAAAATCATCTTGACATGCGATTTAAATTCATACATAGGCAGTTCAGCAATGGACTGTGGTAATTTGTTAAAAAAGCGAATACATTTTCCCATAAACGAATTACCCACTTTATGCAGTCTGAAATTTGGAACGGGAAGTTTATCTTTATTCCGGGTATTAATATTATGCATGTCACTCTTTTTAGGAAATAGATGCAGGTTTTTGCGAATATACATGATATTTTCATAAATGAATTGAGAAGCCACTGTTAGTATATTAATTTCCTTGAACAGTTCCTTCAAGGAGTCTCGGGGTCTGAGGTCGTAAATTGCCCGTACAGCTCTCTTTTGTAGTACAAAAATAGATTCAATATCTGCTGCTGAGCCCCATAATAATATTCCATATGACATTATACTGTGAAAATAGCTAAAGTACACCAATCTTGCCGTTCCAACATCAGTCAATTGTCTTATCTTTCTCACGGCATAAGCAGCTGAACTAAGTCTTCCTGATAGAGTCTCAATATGAGCACCCCATTGCAAACGGGAATCTAAAGTGATTCCTAAAAAGGTAGTGGAACTAGATGTATCTAGCAGTTCATCTTTTACAGTTATATGTGTTGGGACCAGTTCTACGTTCGGCATTGTGAATTTAATACATTTTGTTTTATTTGCATTAAGCATAAGATTATTGGTAGTGAACCAGTGCAATACTTGCGAGAGAGCAGTATTTACATCGTCAAATAAATCTTTACCTCTCTTGATTCATCAAAATGAATCAGAAAACAAAATGTACGAAATACGACGATTTCTAGGACGGCCTCTTAATTAGAATTAAAAATGAGTTTATCCGACAGGAAACTAAAGTAGGTAATCGATATAGGTCAAAGAATAAGCACACTGAAGTGGCAGTGGACTGGTCACATTTGCCGTAGAACCGATAATCGATGGGTTATACGTGTTCTTGAGAGGAGACCGCGACTAGGCAAGCGCAGCGTGGGCCGTGGTAAATATACGCAAGGCTGCTGGCAGTCGATAGAAACGAATAGCCGAGGATCAGCCTCAGTGGCGTGCATTGGGAGAGGCCTATGTCCAGCAATGGACCTACGTGGGCTGATTATGATGATGATGATAATTAACCTTCGGGATGGACATGGAATGGACCACGGTTTTCTACTTGAAATTATTGTTATTAGGATTTATTATCTGGCATGCAGTTGGGACCACTTATTACTGATAATAAATCTTGCAACTACAGAGTGTAACGAAAAGGTGAAATAAAAATTTAAGGGGTTATTCTACGGCTAAATTACATCAACTTTTTCTATGGGACCAACATCGAAATCTCAAAAAAAATTGACGTTTCCATACAAACTGATGCCAGCTGGTCGCGTATTAAGTATGGGAAAGTGATTTTTTTTTTGCGAATTCGATGTTGGTCCCATAGAAAAAGTTGATGTACTTTAGCCATAGAATAACCCCTTAAAGTTTTATTTCACCTTTTCGTTACACTCTGTATATTAAGTTGTATGTATCTTGCTGTTGACAGTTCCTGTTTTTGCAATTCTCTTGTCTTGCCTTGTAAGTCTATTCCTAAACCGGTTTACATTTTGGACTGAGACTACTTCTTCCGGGATCTAATTCTACACTATATACCTAAGCTTGCTCAGAAAGTTCTTGTGATAGTTCTTGCTAGATATACTTGTGATGGAATTGCATTGGATGTAGGTATCTTCCAAAGCATTTTGGGTGAACCTTCATCCAAACTGGCAAGAAGGTTATGTGAGATAGTAAACTGTATGTAAATAACACTTTTTTGTTAGCTGTTATAGTTTTTGGTATTTTATATGTACAAATAAGTTTCTATCAATAATATCTGTAACCAATGTATTCATCTAGGGTACGATAAGACTGACATGTCATGTAACGACCAAAGTCTTTTAAATAATTAAAAAAAAAGTTGTTATTGCTATTTTAAAGGAACTTTAGGAAAGGAAATTAATCCAGCCTAAGAAATATCTTATTTCCTACGTCTCACCTGCTTAAAATAACACCCCGGCAGTTCTTTTGTTCGCACTTTTTCAACCCCTATAACATAAAGAAATCAACAAGATGAAATAATATCGTTAAGGAAATCGCGCTAAATCACCTCTCTGGCCTCGTTTTGTCGACGCTTTTCTAAGCTAAACCGCTACGTCATTTCTTTTTGTAGCCCTAACAATGTGTGATGACTGATTATCCAATAATTATTTGAGTGCGAAACGAAATGACAATGAAAAGCTAAGGGACAATAACAGTTGTTTGAGAAATTACCAATGTCACGCATATAGGCTTTCCTACAATGAATATTAACCCGTAAGATTTGGGTGGTGAAATTTGATATAGGTGCCAATGTTTTAACAACGTGTTATTTTTGATTTCCCTTAACTTTAACAAACGATGCTTTAACGTAAAAGAATGTGTTTGTTGAAAGAATAAAATGTGTCAGCCGCACTGTGTTAGAGATACAAGACGTTATATATAATTGTATGGAGTTTTTGCTAGCATGACAGATAGCACCTTAAATGTTACGCACATAGTCGCCTTGGTCAATATAAGTCGTAAAAACATAAGAAGTTCCTACTTGTCATGAGACATCAAGTGCTTAGAAATAGTTTTATAAAATAAAAAAAGTTATCATTTTGAAAAAATCTTTCAACATGTTATTCCCGGAGGAGGTCTAACTTGTCTCTTTAATTTATGAGAAATCAAAAGGAACACGCTGTATTAAAAAGGCCGGTACAAAATAGTCAAAAATCGAAATCAAAACTTCGTATAAACTAAAAATAGGAAAAAAAATCGTGTATGGGCTCGGATTGAACATCGTTATTATGAATCGCAATTGAAATATGAATACCTGATACATGCTGGCTATAACATGGCTATGACATGGCTATAATCTAATCTAGTCATAAAACATTATCTGTTATATAATTAAAACAGTTGCGTTTTTAAAATAAGCTCTACAAATATATTTAAAAATGTTATGAAGTTCAGTTCCAAACTTAAATTTAAATTCTATATAAAAATCACGAATAAAAAACTGACTTTTGAACGTTATTTCTACGTGCAACTGACAAATGGAAACTGAATCGAAAAACCGCCATATGCGCCCCAGAATACCCTTGGGCGGTAAATCCAGCGACTTCGAATCGCGATATCGAAAATAGCAACCGCAGTGCATGTTTTTATTTACTGTTGTTGAAGGTATGTAGATTGTAGGTGATACGTCCGCTTTGACACGAACACTCGCAAGAGAAATCAGTTTCGAGATGCAAAGAAAAGCATATATCTCAAGTGATTTATTTGATATGTGACCAAGTGCATGTTGTTGTTATGTAGGTAATATTGTTGCGGTCATAATGACAGGTGATTTCTGTTAAGCCTAATGGTTGACTGGCGGAGACTGCCATAAGTCTTCCTTATGTACATTTTTTAATCTGTGAAATAATATAATGTTTGTTTGAACATTATTTTAAAAGGTAGAACCGCTCCCTGCACTGACACAACTTCACAAGTGTGCTAATTTACATAATTTTGTCACAGAATAAATAAATAGTTAAGGGAATTGGAACAATAACAGTAGTTCGAGGCCTGTCTATGTGTGCGTTGCTCTAGCGTGCATTGTATGAAGCTTAACTAATACCAATAACTATAATTTATTCTATGATTATGTTTACTTAATTATCTTAAACATTTATTGTGGTATTCAAAACTTACAAAAAATAAAAACTATGAAACCAACATTAATATCTTAAACTCATATTCTCATAAGTAACTCAAAAGAAAGACACAATCTTTATTTACAAATTCAATCGGCTTTTTGGTAATGTATAGAAATTCGAACAAATTTTCATTTTCATGCAGATTTGCAAGTCATATAGATAGTCATAGTCAGATATATATCATAAGAGAACAAAAGTTGTTCACTATTATGTATAGAATATGTAGTTCTGGGCTTATCTTTAAGTTACAGGACAACCTTATTTTAGTGAACACTAGTGGTCTGCCCTGACTTCACACAGGTAGCACTAATGGCACTAAATGTGTAATAGTTATGTAATTATAAGTAGTATATAAAAAATAAAAAAACATTTTATGCATACTTACAAAACGATTCAAATGTGCGTAAACACGAAGGTTTTACTAATAGCCATGGAAGAGCTCCTAACACATCAACCTCATCAAAAAGCTGTGTGTGTCAAATGATTGTATTATTATCTAGATGGCACAAACTTGCGAAATGTAAAATCAATACGATATTTAAAAGAAGCTGAAAACTGAACATCCAAGATTTGAGTACAGGTAAGCCTAATAAAAGTATGTTAAAATGATAAAGATACGAAAACGTTCCTCGTGAAGCAATCTTTTTATTATTAGTAAAACAGTATCAATCTCCATCCGCCGTATTCCCTAAACGTAGATACTTCGTTTTCATTTTCTCTACGGAATACAAGAAAAAGGAAGATGAAATATGAAACAATGACAAGATCATGCTCACATCCGCCTGTCCCATAGTAGGCCGTTATTACATCTTGTCTTATTACGTCTGCTTCAGACCTGGCAACAGATGGCAACAGCAGCTAACTTGTCCAATATCATTCATCGTCCGGCCTTTCACTACTACGAGTACATCTTAAAGTTCGCCACCCCTTTTTCAAGAAAAATATTTTTAATTAGGACCTAACGCCCACCGTTTTTATTGATCTCGACTACGGCTTTTCATTCCTCCGTTTTTCTTGTAAACACCTTGTTTTCGGTACACTTAACGAAAATAAAGGTGCGTTCACCCCTAAGCGTTTGAGTGCGAGCATTGATGTATGTGCAATGAGCGAAGTCAACTGAACATCATTATATTCACACAAGACTGCTTTAACGATCGGTTGAAAATGTTGAATTGTTCAATAAATTCAACAGCCCTTATGTGGAGTACCTCCATCCTAGGTACGCCTTAGGATGGAGTTAATATAAATCCTAAGGTTTACTTTTATCTGCTAGTTGTAATAAAATCTTTTACCGGCGTGGTTATGCAAGTAAAAATACTTTATTTCAATCAGCATTTATTTCAATATACCTTAGGATGTATCGCCAACATGCGACACCATTTTGAAAACAATGGGTCAAAAACATTTTACATTTTTATAAATATAGCCATACACTTGTCATTGCTTGCATAATAAACCATTCATTTAAGTAGATTGCATACAATAAAAAAAAATGCGTACACAATTTCTGAGTTAACTGTTGTTTTAGTCATTTTGTTACTTGGTCAGTGGCCTCTTCTTTTCTAGCGTTGGCGAGAATCGTAGCTTTATAAACTGCTGAACTATTATATTTAGTCTGTGCTATTGACACCAAAAATAATAGGCCCTTGACAATTTATATCTAAACAAAGCATGAAAGCCTCCTTTGTATTAATTCCTTTGCCACTAACAATAAGGCTAAACGAGCCAAGACAAATGACGTATGCCATTTGTTATTTCCGCCTTATTTCCTAGTTTGCATTAAATATTAGCATTGTTTCGAGCAAGAAATAACAAAAACTCCTCAACGTCAGCATTCAAGTTCTCGAAATAAACAAAAACATCTCAATTTGTTTTCCAGTTTGCCAATATTTCGTGAAGGGTCGAGGAAAACGGCGGGGTCACTTGAGATTTATGTCAATTGTATAGAAAAGTTAGTGCGTCAGTTTGAAACGTTCACTCGCTTAGTGGATATGGAGGCGGAATTCCGATAGGACACAAAATAGGAGGGTACAGTATACACATTTTATAAGGAGTAAGTGAAATAACCTTAAACGAATAACTTCAAGCAAAAACCCTTAAAGGGTGATTCTGTTATTTAATTAAATCAACTTTCTTCTGTAGCGGACAGCTTCAAAAAAAAACCTTACCCCATTCTAATCTTAAGATCAGATTAATATGTAAAATTGATAACTAATTTAAGATTTATCTATGATTCCCATGGAAAATATTGTTGTGTTTGAGCAGCACCAGAATAAACTTTAGAGCGGTTTTGCTTTAATTTTATTACACCTTGTTTTGTACATCTTCACAATCTTGTACATTTTATGTTGATAGTACCTACACTCAATGATACGCAATGCAAGCAAAGGTATGATAAAGGTTGTTCTTATTTACGTAGTCCCATTATCTGAGGTCGACTTTTCTTAATTTTAACCACTACAAAAAAGGTCTCTTTCTTTTTCTTGAAAGTCGGTCTCAATGCGTCTCTATATTTTTGGTTGAATTTCTAGAATTTTTTGTTACGTTTGCAGTCGATAGATATTTTGGTTTACACGAATATCACCTGCTGCTACAATCTACACTGTGGTCTGAAAGAATGTGACTTTCGTGTGCGTGCCCGTGTGTGGGATCGGAGCATTTCCTATCCTCACGTCGGAATGTACTACGCAAATTAAATACGCCACTATTTTTATTAAAGTGCAAATTACTGATTATTCGCCCTCAACCCTAAGGTTAATGGTGAGGAGCCTATATTGCGCACAACCTTCTTTTGTTTCAGGGAATTTCCTAGCAAGATATTTATCGGTCATTTCCTTTCGCCAATACCTTACTTAAGGCTTAGTGGAGTAAGTCTTAGGCACTAAAAGATTATTTATTGTTTTATTGTCTTCTAACCTTTAACCTTATACAGGGTGAGTAAAATCAACGGATCTGGATAAAAAATAAGTAAGTACTTAATACTGATTATAAATATTAAAGAAGGCAGTAAATGTTAACCTCATAAAAACCCTTCTTTATTTTTGAATGGAATAAAAACTGCATTGAAACACTTAAACTAGTAGCCAGCTTAAATCAGGAATCAAACTAACTCAAAAGTAAAAACTTTAATTAAATTGCACTTTATCATGGCAATCATTAGCTCTAATTGGAAATTGAAATAAGTTATAAAATACAGGATATGTTGTATGTTGTTCTATCAAACATAATGTCCAAATCAATAAAAGTTACTGTTTCTACTATAATTTTTTGGAGAAAAGCTATGTTACAAAAATTTATTAATGCAGTTTTCTTTTAAAAAAATAAAGGAATAAATTGTTAAACATTGCGGTACACAACTATTGAGCTGTGTACCGCAAATGGTACACCGGGCTGATAAAATTTAAAATATGCACGATCTCACGCTTTCTTCATCCATCGACTATCTACCTAAAGTCTAAGCTCCTGTTTTATTTTGTGAATATTATTACAGGCTTAATCTTAGTATAATTTCTTTAGTCGGTTCAAGATAAAATTATATTTACTTGTAAATTGAAAATCAATCGCTTTTTTGTAAACAAATTGTAATGCGTCAAGAAATATTTATAGCATCATTGATTGAGCTGCCAAAAGCGATAAAGTTGTATTAAAGCCAAGGTATTTTTATTGCAGTAGAAACCAATCCACAATTACATTAATCAATGTTTACGAGCTTTTAGATTTTAATTGACCGTCAAGAGTTCTAACGGGAAATGAATCATGTAACAAACACGTTATAGAAACGCTTAAGCTCAAAATAATGAACCCAAAATAATCGTTTTGCACATCATCTGTCTGATCTGACACACTCTAGCGTATTTGATCCCTGCTATTATAATAGTAGTAAGTACAAACGTATAGTTCAAAAACAGGTTCCCTATCCGATGTATCATATATGACACATAACAATGGTTTTGTCTGTGGATTTGCCTATTGTGTCTACTCTTAGCCATGGAATCAGATAACATTTACATACATAGGTGAAAGAAAAATATTTCTGATAAATAAACTAACCTTAAACTAATAATTTTAAAAATAAAGGCGTTTCTGTGTGGCCTTGAGGCAAGAATGCTGGCAGCGTTTCCTCACTGTGTAGCTATCTAGGGTACGCTTTATATGTATTATAAACAAATAAACTAACTTTAGGACTAAATACCATTCTTACGAGTATAACTTGATTTTATATAACTTTCATTCGTTTTATCATTTCCATTTTATAATAATATTTTGTATAAAACTCATAAAATATAACAATCATTTTATACCTAGTCTTGCCATAAATACTGACACAAAGAAAAAATAATAATATTGCAAATAACATTTATTACTTTTACAGTGTGTTAGTTTTATACATATATATAAAACAATTAAAAATATAAAAAGCTTATTCGAAGTGGCCATTGGTTGCAATACAGTCCTTTACACGTTGAGGCCAGTTATCAATAGAAGCACGCACTCTTTCCATGGGAAAATTCTTCACTCTTATAATGGCGTTTAGAGTAAGCCGTACTCTCTAAAACTGACCATAAATCATAATCCAGTGGATTAAGATCGGGACTAGACGACGGCCAGTCTTCACCTCTGCTGAAGTCCGAAACGTTCGTTTCCAACCAAGACTACGTAGACCGAGCTTATGACCCGGCGCCGAGTCGTGCTAGAAGGACCAATCTTGATTATTGAACATGGTGTTGTTAAGGAGCTTCACTACCGTCTCAAGAATGGTATCTTGATACACTTGTGCCGATGTCTTGATACCTTTTTCACAAAAGTATGGCTCAGTCATTCCTTCATAGCTAATACCCCACCAAACCATCACTGAAGTCGGATAGTGCCCACGTTGCACTCTGTCAACTAATTGGGAAGCTTCCTTAGAGCTTTGAGCATAAATACGGTCATTTTGTTTGTTAAAATGTTGCTCAATTGTAAAAAAAATCTCATCCGTAAACAAAATTTTTCTGTGTCCTCTCCCTTTGAGTACCGCTTCAGTAGTTGTTTGGATTTTACCACCCTATTCGTTTTTAAATTATCAGTTAAGAAATTACCAGTACGTCTCTTAGGTATAGGCTGAAAGTCCTTAGTAATTTTTTAAAATACGCGACATGGTTCTAGGTGCAAATTTCATCTCCCGAAATAAACTCTTTTGCTGTCGGACAGGATTTCTTCGAATTCTTTCCCTTACTGCTTTGACCACCTTTTTCGTACGAACACTACGTGAACGGCCAGATCTTTTTCTGTCACAAACAGAGGAGGTTTCATTGTACCTATATAGCCCGGAACACAAACATTTTACTACATGGGGCACACTAAAAGTTTTGCACTTCTAGCTAATCGGAACTATTTGAATTTCGAATGTTATATTTTTTTAAACGTTGCAACCTTCTTAGTAATAAAAAAAATCAATTGGCGGGAAATGATTTGTCAATTGTTTTTTTTACACATCAAAGTTCTACGTACGCAACGAAAATGGAATTAAGTCGAAAAGATTTAAAGCGATGATTTTTTATGATTTTAAAAGTTCTCTTTCTCCGCGAGACTGTGCTGCTCGTCTTCAAAATGCTTTTGGGAGAGAAGCACCTTGTTTGAGCACCGTGAGGCGATGGTTTGCTGAATTTGAGAGAAGTCGAATTTCTTTACATGACGAATTTCGTGAAGGGCGGCCTTCAACTGCCGTCAACGAAAATAATGTGGCTACTGTTAAGCGGCTAATTGAAGAAAACCCGCGGATTACCTATGAGACAATTCGAGGACTATTGGGGATTGGTAAGAGCCAAATTCAGAAAATTTTACACGAAGAATTGAAAGTTCGAAAACTTTGCTGTCGTTGGATCCCTCATGAACCGACAGCAGAGCAGAAGCAGGCTCAGGCCTGGAATGGTGCTCACAGATGCTACTGAAGTACGACCACGGACATTCTAATGCTGTTTATGACATTGTCACAGGAGACGAAACGTGGATTTATTGTTTTGAACCCGAAAAAAAACAGCAATCTTGAATTGAAGCAATCTTGGGTGTTTGAAAATGAGAACAGCCCAACAAAAGTGAGGCAGGCGAGAAACGGTGGTAAAAAAATGATCGCGTTTTTTTTCTCAGCTACGGGTCCCATCTGTACAATTCCACTTGAAGATCAAAATAGTGTGAATGGTAGAATACCACTGTATTCTACCATTTGTTTACCCAGGGTGTTAGAAAAAGTTCGCGAAAGACGACCCAAAAGCCGCGTTCTCCTACATCATGATAACGCTTCTTCACACACGGCCAACAAAACAAAGTCATTTTTAGCTTCCGAAAAAGTACAACTCGTCACCCATCCTAGCACCCTGTGATTTCTGTATTTTCCCGAAAATCAAAGATTTGATGAGAGGTTTTACTTTTACCAACTCCAAAGAGGCAGTGATAGCGTTCAATCAGCACGTAAAAAACATGCCTTCAGATCTGTGGTCCTCCTGTTTTAAAAAATGGTTCGATCGCATGAAAAAATGTTTAAGATGTAAAGGAGAGTATTTTGAAAAGCAATAAACATAATATTTTGGTTATAACATGTTGTTTTTTTAAGTTACGCAAAACTTATAGTGTGACCTACGTAACACCAAGCGTATGGAGAGTTTTAAAAATTGCATTTGGCTCCATACCTACTTTGTGTAATGCAATCACAGCGATTCGGTTCTCTTTATCACCCCACTCCATTTTAATATCGCAAAATATTGTACAATGTATTGGCGCCAAAATGAGAAAACTCAATGAACAATCATATAAATATGACAGATTCCAAATTCAAATGTAATATTTTGTTTATTTTTAATTGTAACAGTATTTATTATGGCCAGACTAAGTATATCGACACTTTACTTTAACGAGGCAAAATTTATTATCATTTCATGTAATAATTTAGATAAAATCCGACTTGAGTCAAAACTTGTCAAATAAAATCATCTGGATTAGGTTAGATTAGAACAGTAAGCCTTTGGGTGAGGAAAGAGAGCTTTTTTACTTCCTGAGTTAATTGATTAATTCATTAAAATTATGTGTCAGTAACTCTAGCTAGATGGAAAATAAACAGACTATATCAAAACGAGTGCTAGTCTAAAATTGATTAAAAGACTTATGCAAAAAAAATTATCCACACACAAAAAATAACTCGCTCAAACGAATTACCCAGCGAAGTCTGCTAGTATGAAACTAATCGCAAAGCATCGCCAAACACGGGAAAAACGATTAATTGAGTACTCAAGCGTTCAGAGGGAAAACACGGCTGCTTTCCACGGCGAGCCCAGTCATAACTCAAGGCACTTTGGCCCGTATTACTGCACGATATAATATACTCAGTGGTCATCAGCCGATATGTACTTAGTCCCTGAAGCTAAGTAGAGGTTAGGTACAGATAGGGCAAAGATATATTTTCAGACACGTATAGGGTACTAGTGTGAGGACCATATAGGTGCCTAATAAGCGAATATTATTGAGAGTCAAACCTATTAGAGGAGAAATGCTCGCAAAGCCTGAGAGCGCTAACGTTAGTCTACCCAAAACAGGCTAGACTTAAAAGCTTCTTTGCACAACTGCAAGTAAAGAGTAATTAAAGGGCCTTTTCGAGCCCAAAGGCAACACACATAACACCCGGTTATAGGTGAACCGAAACACCTTCGGGGTCCTTTCATATTTGTGTCAAAACTTTCCCGTTGGTGGCACCCAAGGTCACCACTATCGGGACTCAGTTGTAACCTATAATCACGTCATTGGTCTTCTCTAGTGTTTCCAAACGTTCCCTGTTAGACTCGCACTAGTTTAAGTAGCTCAGTTGACATGGATAGCGGAAACAATTCTAACAGCTATCTTTCGTTATGCCTGAGACGCTTTTGAGTATACACAGGTACATACGATTAGTAAAGTGTGAGCAGAAGTCACGTAAAACGTAACACGTTGTACAATACTCTATCAATACTCAAATTTTCAGGATTCATCACTCTAAAGTAACGTTTTATAATACGGGTCCTAGTGAAGTATCAGCCGCTGTGTGCTTCTAGTTAATACCCAATCAAATTTTCTTAAGCTTAACTTAAAGCTGGCTTTTGTATAATCTAAATGATAAAGTTAACCCCTATTGTTGGAGCTCGTATTAGCGTTGATACTTTCGTTGCCAAACGTGTATGCAAGTAATTTAGGACACAATGGAATGCAATGTATCACCGAAAGTCGTTCTTGCGCTTCCTTCGGGAACTGTATATTTTCTCTGAATAAAATATAGCAGTTTTAATCTAAGACATAGGTCTAACCATGAACTCTGAACAGCATCTAATCAGTGTTGTTTTTACATCAAAGTCTACACTGTAAATACAAAACAAGACTATAAGGCTAAAGTCATGCTGTTTTAGGAGCTCAACTTAAAATTTTTGGTTTTGCAATTACATACTAGATAAATCTATAAGATAAATAACGAAACCTACCCGAGGCAGTAAATTTTTTTTAAGTCTTATATTTCCAAAAACACTGTTCCGCAGATCAGTTAAGTGTTTTTATTCAGTTGATGAGTATTTAAATTTAATGTTTCGTTTATGACACTAGTGAAGTCTAGGATTTTCTTTTTTTTTCTGTGAGATTTTGTGTTAAGTTTGGTATTTTTAATAATTTTCATTGCATGCCAATATCAAGCGAAACTCTCTCAACACATACTCGGACCATAGTTAATTTATTAATTTAACCTTTTAATTTGTTTTTTTTTAATGATGGATTTGCGTTTTTTCTTTGTATTTGAAATTAGTAACTTCTTACATGGTAAATGTTGTGTACATCTGTAATTGGAAAACATATATTTAAAATAAAACCTTTTTAATTTATACAGTGATTGGTATTGTGTACCTTTTTAATCAAAATAACAAAAAAACATGCTTGGACGTTTAACATTTAAGTACCTTTTTTACCATGTTATTATTGTGAAAGACTAAATAAAACTGAATGAATCATTATTAGGCCCATGGTCTCTATATTATGTACCGCAAGTCGTCTTAATCTATTAAGTCCTTTATAAGTACCAGATAAAGGTGGTAAAATCCAATCCAAACGTCTTCATAATCTTTTGAATTAATAGTAAATGTCTGTTGAAAATAAACGTGATGATCGTTCAATACTACAATAGTATTGCATTTGCATACCTACTTATAATTGGACAGTGCACTATTAATTAACGAGGCGTAAAGCCGCATCGCATCTACAATGATGTGCTTAATTAAAGGATTTCATTTTAATTAATAATAGTAATGAGTTGTTCTACAAACGCATAGATAGACATATAACGTACCTCCTACTCACTTATCTTGGGTGTCTATGTGTTGAGTATACGTATAGTATAATGATAGCAGATCTTGTTCTAATCATTAGAAGTGAACGAAACTATTATTAGTACCTGTTAGCATGTGCAAACGAAACACAATCGATATTCAGTCACAGTTCCCGAGTATAATGGTTAATTTCTTAAAAACTGATACAACTTCAAGTGCACTTCACAGTTTAGTTTCAACATGTCCGTCTGTCTGTGTTTTAATACTAGAAAGTAATTAAGTTACCGTAATTTCGCATGAGTGTACATACATATTAATCACGTTGACAAAATTGGTAAAATAAAATCTAGGAAAAAAGGACTATTTTTGTCAGCTTTAACTCCTTACTTCGAGACTGTGACAATCATGATGTTTTTTAAAAATAAATATCTATAGTACTATAGGTGCAATATGAATAGACTTAAAAATTCTATCCAAGGAGATAAAAGGAATGAATGAAGAAGTCGAAAAAAAAATCACAAGACTCATGCAAAACATTAATTAACTGGAGTAACTTATACTAATTAAAACCTTCAAATTATTTGTATAAGTTTATATTATTTCAAGAGTTTCATTTGTTTGTTTCGCATGACGTGTCTTTTGTGGTACTCGTTAAGGTAACATATTTAAATTCTTCGTGTGATATTTTTTATTATAAAGGGGATGAGATCATAACAGCCAAATGCCTTCGCGTGAGCCATGAATACAGATTCGTTGCAAAATATAAAGAGATGCTGTTTTGTGAGGTACGCTGTACGCTGATGTGTTTATGGCGCCCTATAAGTAATGGAGTGAGCCTTACAAAATCGTAGTTTACGAGCTTACATGCAACGTTGTATTCAGTGTTAGAGTGACACAAGCACAGAAGGTGAATTGGTGCCACGAGCTTAAGCCTAAACAGTGTTACATCAGCTGCATTTGTTTTTTCGGCATTTACAACACTCGTATACTGTATTTTGACAGAAAGGTTCTAGAATGGAGACCACGTACCGGCTAGCGAAGCGTAGGACGTCCGCCCAGAAGGTAGACAAACGACTTGGTAAAGGTTGCAGGAAGCCGCTGGATGCAGGCCGCTTCCAACCGGCCAATCTGGAAGTCATTTGGGCAAGCCTATGTTTAGCAGTGGACGTCATAAACGGGTGAAATGCTAATGATGATGTATTTTGACGTAAAAACACCACTTCTTATGTAGTTACTCCTTAGAGTTCGTGACAGTCCCAAGTAGTGACGTTTTACGTCAAACTCATAAAGGTTAAGGTAATACTGTTCTAAGAGCTTATGATTAGGCACTTGGTTAAAAGCAACGTAAAAAAACCTAGTAGGTAGGTAAAACCAAACAACATGGTTACTATGGTTAGGCCTCTGGGTGGCACAAAAGTCAAAACTTAACTGATTGGGAAAATATTGGTATGTTTGAAACATGAAAACTTTAGGTATTTTAAAATTAGTGAGTAAATGTTTTTATTTTTAGAGGAAAAAACCAAACCATCTTCAATTCGCATTTCGACGCAACTATTTACCGTCGCTTTTTTAACATTGTTGTACAGTATGTCTATACACCTACTTTCATAATCTTATTATTTTATTATAAAACAAATTAAATATTTTGATGCGAATTGAATTCGTAACTTTTGATTTAATTACCACTTTTCGGGACACAACATGCCTATGTGATAACAAACTTCTATTTTGTCCCGGAAAGTGTTAACGCGTTCTAATTATAAAAGTTGCTATTTCTAAATCAATACTACTTACCCCGTAATGAACATATCATATAATACGGTATAGGTACTTAAATGCTGATAAAATTAATCGGATAGACATTACTATCAAAATATATGAACTGTGTTCACTCAGTTTGCATACAAACGGAAATTCGAACACTATCTCGAACTCGAACTAATGAGAAATCTTAGTCACACATCTTTAATCAGGTAAATTATAACTTTCATCGTTTGACTTTGTAGGAAATCTATAATTTTGTAGTCAACAAAAGTTTGTCCAAGAATTTTCTGTTTAGAGCAAGAATTTTTCGAGGGCATCTCTGTCTTGTGCAGTCCAATCCCGCCAACCGCATGAAGTTTAAGTGCGATTTCGGACGCTGTGGGTTAACGTCTCACAATGTGCTTCCTATATAAGTACGAACGTTTATTAGGGGTGCCTCACTATACAAAAACAGTATTTTGTCTTCTACCTGTAGGTTGTCTTAAAAAGATCGCTATTAGAGATAAGACCACCTAATTTGTAGGGTTTTCTGTAAAGCTCATGTGTAATTTTCCATTTAACAATCTATGTTATAACTATAATTTTAACGCAAAAACAACCGATTATAAATGGCACTCTCAGTTATCAGTATTTTTAATGCAGTGACCTAAAAGTTGTAGTTCCTTGGAAGTTTATTGTTCTTACTACACATTCAGCATTCATTTTAGATGTACCAACTAAATGGTATAAAACACAGGTCATTCTATGATCTGAGGTAGGTATAAAATAAACATGAAAACTCAGTATCGCGTCTTTGTCTAATGATTGTTTTTTACGTTTACGGCTGGTTAAGGTCTGTCTGTCTGGGGTTGGTATCTAGAATTACGTAATTTATAACCAGATTACAAAGGCAAACAGTAGCTTTCTTCATAATTTAGCTGTTTAAGGGCGACAGAACCATCAAGCAGTATTGTACTTGTATAGATAAAAAAAGTGATATTAAATAAATAATAAATCAAAATAAAATAATTAGTGGTAACCCTGTCAAATTTTCTGAAGTCTGACCACAGTCTGCTGGCCGCTTTTTCCTCGACGTTATTTAGGTACTTAGTTCTAAATAGACGATTTAGGCAAGCGTTGTGTAAAACGTCTGTTATGATACTCATTGTGATGATAAACACATGCACTGTTATAATTTTGAATAGAATACTACATGTTTAGATAAATGACTTAATTGACTTAACATAAACACAACAGAAGAACCTAAGTATAGAACATCCCTCGAGTACACCCTTGTGCTACACTTAAATAAAATAAATAATAAATAATGCTAGCCAGTGGGCTAGATGGCTTGTCACTAGCAAATTAGTTTTGTTTTGTTGGATTTTTAACTTACATCAAACTTATTTGGAACTTCTAAACATCTGTATAATATTGGCACCCATTTGATTTTGGCTGATAACAGCAACACAATGACAACTAGTAGTAAACTAGTAAAAAACCTCCGCGCTAGTAAAAAAAACTTTATTGCGGCAACATAGTATTAGATTGAGAAAGCAATAAGTTATATATATATTACACAATATATATTATTCTTCGTCTCTGCCCACCCTACTCCTAGGCAAAAGTGTCCACTAAACTTCTCCAATTAACCCTGCCGGTTATTAGGGCTCCCAACCTTTGATAAAATTGTCCAAGTCATCACATCATCGTTTTTGAGGTCTACCTTTTAAACGTCTCGAAACACTTCATGAAAAGTATGTGTTTAATATAAAAGTAGAGATTACTAGACTTTAGAAATCGCCTACTGAAATCATATTATTATTATAGTAGGAGCCACAGGGGTTAAAGCTAAAAGCCTACATAGATATTGCGACAAATTAAACGAATTGCGACATCATTCAAAAACAGGCAGCCATATAACGGTAACAATAATTAGTAAAGTTCTTACAGTTTTTGTCAATGAGGGGATCAAGTCAACATTGGGAAGGAAAAGAGACTCAGCAACCTTTTCCTTGAGGGTCTCAAGGCTTCAGTAAAGTTTTAGAGCTTCAGTAGAAATAATTATCACAAACTAAAACTAAAAATTTTATAGTAAAATACCGCATTGAATTCAGTATCCATTGATTTCAGTAAACAGTGTTTATAATAATATTATACGAGTACTTGCGCCGAATTCGCTTTGAAATTTTGTAAACAAACATTGCTGTTGTCAAAATAATCCAAGCACAAAATGAATGCTGGGGATTTATACAAATCGTATACAGAACTGTCAAACTAAAGAACTATTAAAATTATTTACGGAATTTGTGGTGTCTGTGTGGTATCCATACTTGGCAGAGCTCTTCTGTAAAGCATATCCCTTGGGATTAAGTCTAGCGATTGAACTGGCAAAAGTAGGACGTAGATTTTAAAGTCTGAATGTATGTTTGTAATGGCTGTGGCGGTGTATACATGCATTGTCATAAATGTCTAGTTATATGGGTAAAATAGAATAAAATCTGTTCAGAATATGCTTCGTATTATTCTGGCTGGTTATATAATTCGTATTAATGTAGATAAATGAAATAGAAATTTTTGCTTTTTTCATACGCTTCAATTCAACTGTTTTTTCGTGTCAGTGTAAAAGATATTTTTTAAAATTACGTTTTTTTGTACATTGTAATGAGGTTTTATTCACGTGCGCGTAATAAGGTTCTATTCAAAGCGCTAACAAAATCTTTAATTTAAAAAGTTACCAAACAGACTTTACGTGCCTATAGTTTTTGAGGATTCCTCTTGATTTCCCTGAGATTTCCTTATCAGATCATAACATGGTGAAAATGTGATCACCACGTGTTAGGAGTATATCTACCATCATAAGGCAAACATAAAAAAATTAATAGTAGTCCATAATTGACGAAAACACCGGTTAGCACACATAAAACAATAAACAGTCGAACATAGAACCTCCTCCTATTTGAAGTCGGTTTACAAGATCAATAGGTATTTATTAGTTATAATGACGACCTCCAAGAGGCGAGTCTCTGAGGTCCCGGGTTCGATTCTCGGTCGAGTCGATGTAGAAAACGAACTTTCTATGTTGTCTCGGATCTGGGTGTTGTGGTACCATCGATGTTTCTGATTTCTGTAACACACGTGATTTAGCTACTTTGAGTATGTAGACTAAATCAGTTCTATGTTTAGATCCCATCATCACTTAATTACCTTCAGGCGTAATTGAAAAACGCTGAGTCAGTCGTAACAAAGTTGAACTTATTTATAACAATGTTTAATATCAATCCATTTGTGCCAGCTCAACAGTCACGGCAGCTACTATTCGAATATGGACTTATTTGTCATAATGTATGTTATTCCCGAATATCCTCTTCAAACTCCAACGTTACAATTTTAATGCATGTTATGGTCCATAAAATTTTTACACTCCATAGAACTCCGTCTTATAATTCACTCCTCATATTTTATAGCATGTGATGTTGTCACACGGTCTCGCAGTTTCTCAGAAGGAGGTTTTCCTGCTATAACAAAACGTTGTAGTTAAAGTTTAGATAAATAGAAAAATAGTGTCAGACAACATACCATTCGTCATGGTCACAAAGCAAAAAAAAATGAAATTACGAAGTAGGTACTTCCTGAAACTGTTTTTTTTCCGATGACGTCCTATTAGGCCAATTTGAAAAAGTTTGTTTTCTAAATTAAACCGAACGGTAATCGAACCAACAAACTCTTGAGATATAACGCGAATTTGTTTGTAAGAATCTTTTGTCCTCCCAAATGATTTTTTTTTAACGATACTGATTAAATTTGATACTCGAACAAAAAGTGTTTGTGCCTGTCATTTTTTCTGTAGTTCAAAAACAATTAATTATACAAGAATGCACATACTGAAACTGTTTTCTTTTTAATAGTTTACACGAACATTGCCTTACATTATTTATTTTAAACAGAGTAGGTAGAGTTCATCATTTTAAAATTATCTATCACATCAATTAACGGAAACTTAATTGACATTTATGAATAGCTGCTGTGATATTTATTTAAATAGGGCACCAGTCGCTTCACCATTCGCATCGCATTATTATCCCAGCTCTAAGAACTCATAGGTATGTTTTAATTAACTGTTCCATATTTCTGTCGTATATATGTTAAGGTAAAATTTTCATAGTCACGCAAGAAATGAATGAGTCACTTTCAAGGGCCAGTTTACGCAAACATCGAATTTATCGCTATGTAAACGCGTCTCCAAAATCGTTCCATTTTTACGACTCCTCGAATATGCTGAAAGGCCATAAATACAGAAATGTGACACAAGTAAAAACTTCATTCGTAATTTATTCCAATGTGACATGACAGGAGTAAAAAGTTTACACAGGGCCCCTGAATGGGGCAGTAAGCAGCGTGCTTAAATGTCAACGAGACACTGTGCTTGCATAAATTTTCAATAGCATTAGACACGCAATATTAAATGGTACTATCTGTATAGGTACCACGATCGTGTTGCAGGTTTTTGTTAAGTTCTAAAATAAATTCTTAGTTTTTATATTTTGTTAGTGTAGCATAGTTTTCAACTAGGCTAACGTTTATCGGTGCTTAGCTCGCGATAAAAGTTATTATTAGGTTAATATCTACAACATTCATCATGATTACAAGAGAGATTATTGTTTATTGTAATTGAAATTCCAATCTACTCGCAATAAGTGTTCTCAGTTTAAACTTACCTACCTACATTTAACTTTAGAAACCTACTTAATAGTTCAAAGGGGATTTTATGTCGACATTGTCGTCGTCGTCGTCGTCCCCCCCCGCCCTCCAACAGATTTTGAAACATATCTAACTAACTGCTTCCTTCGGGTAACATTTTTTACTTCTAGCTTTAGGCAATATTTTTGAGCTACTAGATACGTAAATATCTGAAATAAAATACGAAGTAGGTTTAGTACCTACTTCGTATTTTATTTCGGATATTTTTGAAGAAATACATTTCGCAGGCACTTGCAACATTCGTTAACATAAACATTTGCGAGGTGTATAACTCGGTCCGGCGGCTATTGTTCACCGCTTGAATCCGAAGAAAAGCTATTTTACACTTAACGCACTGGCTCTACGCTTTCATGAGTTATAGCCCTATTATTCCGCAAAGAGACTTTAATGGTATTCGCTTAGAAAAAGTGTCTGAGTTACAGCTATTACATGTTTTTGTGTAGGCTAATTCAGCTGTTTTTTCGATTTTAATAACGCCTTCGTTGCCTTCCTCAATATATTTTTGGCTAATATTTGCAAAATTTTTCCTAATATACATAGAAGGTAATTTTTTTCTAATATTGCTGTACCTACCCGTAAATCGAATCTAATAGACCGAGATTCAAAGATAATATCTATTACTCTGCTATACTGAGCTGAGATTTGGTGTCAGCTCAGTAATCCTACCTCATCGAGTTCAAAACCAAAACGCAGACACTACTTTCCAGTCACAGTTTAGGGACAAAAGGTTATTTCAAAACATGTTGAGATGTGTGTGTGTTGTGTGTTATTTTTTTTAAAAAAGTTAAGCCGCGGTCAGATAGATGGCGGACATAGCAAAACTATAAGGGCTCCGTTTTGTTTTGGTCCGATGCGTTTTTTTGGACCAAAACTTTAGTGGTATTTTTGTTACTCAACTCGAAAAACTGACCCTATAATACCAACACTAGAATTACTTCTTTATTAAAAATTACGATTGGCGTCTTTACAACTTTTATTCAAGGAAGCAAAATTTTATCAATACAACGTTGGTCCCAAAGAGAAAGAAGGTTTAATACATAACATACAAGGTGTACTTAAATAACGCATATCCTTACAAGGGCTGACTCTAGTACTCATCTAAAACTTTTTCTTTAAAGTTAACTAATAATCTAAAAAAATATATATTTTACAGCTTATTGATCGAACATAGTATCAAGGAGATTTTTTTCCTAGATTTCGTGTTGGTCAAGAGACTTAAAAGGTTGTACGTAATTTAAGTTACACCTCGTATTATAGTATAGTCATATCTCATATATATATTTTATAAATAAATCTCTATTTCCCTTGGTCACGACATAACTGAAGAACGACTACTGATTTTATCCATCTTTTTTAATAGTTGTAAGAGGTTATACGGAAAAAAAAAGTTGCGCAGAAAAGAATTCACTGATTCTTCGACTCGCTCTTAACTTGAATCTTGAAAGTAAAAATATTTTATATTTTTATCTACTTAAGAATAAACTAAAGACCACGCGAACGCAGCTAGTATTTTAAACAATTTAATTTCATACATGCTAAGTATGTTTTAAAGTTTCATAGTTAGTTCGTTTCATTGTCAGTATTATCAGCCAAAAGTGCATTGTACGAAGTATATTACATGGGGCACACTAAAAGTTTTGCACTTCTAGCTAATCGGAACTATTTGAATTTCGAATGTTATATTTTTTAAACGTTGCAACTTTCTTAGTAATAAAAACAATTGGTGGGAAACACTGATCAGGTAAGTGGGAAATGATTTGTCAATTGTTTTTTATCACACATCAAAGTTCTACGTACCGCAACGAAAATGGAATTAAGTCGAAAAGATTTTAGAGCGATGATTTTTTATGATTTTAAAAGTTTTCTCTCTCCGCAAGACTGTGCCGCTCGTCTTCAAAATGCTTTTGGGAGAGAAGCACCTTGTTTGAGCACCGTGAGGCGATGGTTTGCTGAATTTGAGAGAGGTCGAGTTTCTTTTGTATTTTCCCCAAAATCAAAGATTTGATCAGAGGTTTTACTTATACCAACTCCAAAGAGGCAGTGATAGCGTTCAATCAGCACATAGAAAACATGCATTCAGATCTGTGGTCCTCCTGCTTTAAAAATGGTTCGATCGCATGAAAAAATGTTTAAAATGTAAAGGAGAGTATTTTCAAAAGCAATTAACATAATGTTTTGGTTATAACATGTTGTTTTTTTAAGTTACGCAAAACTTATAGTGTGACCTACGTATTATTCTCTCTCAAAGCACCTTCTCGTATCCATTATGTCTGACTTTACTTATAGTATTGGTTGGAAACAGAACATAAATAATATCATAAGTAGTCTGACATTATAAACCTACCGATAATCTTCAACTCTTTCTTACAGTGTCATCAATCATTACTTGTGATACTGGTATGTACTGTAGAGTGCTCGCACTTAGATCACATTTTATCGTGTATCATTGCACGCGTCGGTTCACACTGTTAGAGGTACAGTTATGTTATACGGTTTGACCTTTATTATAGCCAGGGGTAGTATTTAGCCGTTGGAGAATGAAGGTTTTTGAGTGGGGACTACGATCCAGAAGACGCAGCGTGACCCTGTGGACTGACAACCTAGTCAAGGATGGATGCAAACGCCCTAGAGCCTCTCGCGGTGGCATTCTACAGGTGATGCCTTTACCAGCAGTAAGTCGCATTGCACGGGTTTATCTGTCGGGAAGATACCTCGATGTTCAAGACGTTAGGCCTGCACCAGCGGGTGCATACTAAATGCATCGTCCCACTCGGACCTGATGTAACACACGAAATTTTTTTATGGGTATAAGTACTTGGCGAGTGGCTGTAAGAACTGCCGTTCCTTAGCAAGGAGTCACGGATATAAGGTAACACATACTCACCTCAAAAAAAATGGGGGTGAATAAGACAACGGAGTCATTACCACTTCTTTTTAATAAAAACTAGCTGTCCCGGCGAACTTCGTACCGCCTTTTAATATTTTTTTTGTGAATTTTTCCGTTGTTTTAATCGGTTATTCTGCTATTCGGGGCGGAGACAAATCTAATAAATCAAAGATCATAAAAATCGGTCCAGCCGTTCTTGACTTATAAATGGTTTAACTAACCCGTCTTTGTTTTATATATATATAGATATATAGATATATTTGTAGTCTTCGTTGGATTATTCAGTCATTTTAATTGTTGGTTGGTTTCGAGAATGCTCCAAAGTATTATTACAAGTCTGTCTGTGTTATTGATATTTTACAGAAATATTGTTCTTAGTTCGTCATTCTAAAAATTACATTATCTCTGATACTTGTGTACTCAAAATATAGATTTGACTACACGAAAAACAAAATAATATGATAGCATAGTAACACCTCCAAAATATCATAAAACGCACTTTAAAAGTCAGAAAAACTACAACCTACATTTGACGTGTCTATCAAATACGTCTGTTTTCCTATAACAAAGAGTCTTTCTCCGTTTGAGTTTTTCTAAGCTTGTTGAAATTAAATCCGCAAAGGCGTCAATATGATTTTCGCACAAGAAAGAAAGTAAAAGCAATTACAAAAGTTAGTTATTGAATAAATGAGAGAGAACCAAAACAAGGCTTATTAATGATGACAAAAAAGTAAAGAGCTCTCGACATCTGCATGCCCGTATTCCGAAATTAATGAATATGAATGAGTAAAATTTTTGTTCGCTGCCCCTGCGAATTACTTGGACTAAGTAATCAGTCCATGTACATTTCCGTTCCTAGTTTGTATGTTTAAATCTATATATATGAAAATGAATCTCTATTTCCCTTGGTCATCGCATCACGCGTGAATTGCGCAAATTCTTTTTTGTTGTGGTAATTATTGTCAGAAGGTATGAAAGAAAAAAATAGGAAAGTTGCGCAGAAAATCCTTTATTAATAAACTAAAGACCACGCGAACGAAGTCGCGGGCATCAGCAAGTAAATATATATTTTTTTCTAATTGTAACACAAACTATCTACCCTTAATCAAAGCAAAGCTTGTACTATGACTAATACATAACGGTTATAACATTCATGACTTAGGTACAATTACATAAACATTTACCCCTTGCGGGATCCGAATCCGAAACCGCGTTGTAGTCCGGAGCACGAAACGCTAGACCAGACGATCGTCGAATTCGTCAGCTAGGTATGTGTTAAATTCATAATTTTTTGCCAACAATGGTAATTTGTTAGCTTGATATTAAAAATGCGAAATCCTTTTTGGTTTTGCAAACATTCTAAGAATTTCTACATAGATACATTTTTTTAAGAGACATTGTAGACTAGTATTCTGTTTATGTAGGGTAAATTTCATTAGAACAGGCTAATTCATTTCGAAGTATTCGACCGTAGACTTGAATGAGGCTATGGACTGGTGAGGAAAACGCCGCTGCGCGTGGTAAAGCAAACCATCGTTGAAAACCTGCACACTGTTTGATTGATGACTAGGTTGTTTGAAATAAAGAAGTATGTATTCTCTAATAGGCGGCGAGAGCGAATATGTACCGCGACAGATGGAGAATAACTGTTTACACAAAACCTAATAACTGTGATCTTTAGCAATAGGAATCCAAGATAAGAGAGGAGCAATAAAAACTCATGATATTCATAAATATGCAAACCACTCAATAGTTACGGTTTTTGTAAACCGAAACTACTCTTGCATAAGTATAATTTAACATGTTTTTTTTACATAGTTACTAATTTTAACTTTGCGTGAGTAATGAGTAAATTTTAAAACTGTAAGTATATTATGGCAAATAATATTAAGATCGTCAAAAGTTAATTTAAATACCTAACTATTGGCACAGTCTTCCTAAGATGTTTTACAAACTTAGAAAGAAATAGGGCCGGGCCTGCTTCACTGCTTGCTGATAAAGCAATCCATGCTCGTACGATAACTAGCAGATAAACCAAAACTTTATTTATAAAATTAGTCACTTATTTTGGTATTGTGACTGAAATATGAAAGACCTTATTTCTAAGTAGTGAAACAGGCCAGGAACATTTTGTAAATACTTGCCTTATACGTAAAGTTTGGCGACCGACAGTGATCACTCGGTACAGTCGGCGAAAGAGGTGGCGCAGCGCGCGGCCGACTGCTACGCGCCGCGGTCGCTCACTGCCGCCTGCCGCCGTAGACGCTACGCGCTACGAAGCGCGGTGCAGGAGTACACGCGCAAAATAGCTACGCGAATATACATTATGTGCAGTTTTTAAACAATGTGTGCATTTATTAATTTTATTAAACTTGTGATTTTATGTTATGTTTTATGTGTCTGTTATGCTATTTAACTACACATATTTTAATTTTTTATATAGGCAAACATTTTTAAAAGTTCATTACCAAATTTTTGCATATTTGAACAACCCTAATTTTAAAAATAACTATAAAGTAACCATATTTCTCCTCAAAACATAACAAGAAATCTTTAAAAAAAACACTATTTCATACTAACACAAAGTCAAACAGTTGGCCAAAGTAGAATAAGAATACAATTTCTTTTTTTTAAATTAACCCTATATTTCTAGGGAAAATATTTTTACTATTGTCAATAGCTTCTTCAGCCCTCAAAAGTAGTTTTGTTCTACTTAATAAAAAATAGGGCTGTAATTAGGAAACCTTATATTTTTAATGCTGAGTAAAATTAAAACTATTTATCTGTTGGCATTGGTTTAAGCCTAATAAAAAATTTCATTCGTCGAAAAAAAAAGAACACCTTTGTTAATTTATTATCTTAAGTAAAAGTAAAGTAAAGGAAGCGTGTAACGTCCCACTGCAGGGCACAGGCCTCACCTCAACTATGAGGTGTTTAGGTCCATACTCCACCACGCAGGCCCAGTGCGGACTGGTGGAGAGGTGTTGTAAGGCCAGAGACTAAACTTTACTGTCAGATGTATAAAGCCATCTAAAGCATCCGTCTATAGGCTTCACGACTAGTATCAGGCGATATTAGCCGGGACCAATCTTTCGGCCGGTTTTCGAAACACGGAATGCTTGTGATAAATGTCACTTAATATGGTCACCTATCTAATCACAACCGCGGCGTAGGTTGCTTAACTTTGGTAATCACAACCAAAGCGCTGCCATTACTGAGCTACAAGCACCTAGCAAGCATCATACTATATATAATATAATATATTATAATAATCCTACCAATATTATAAATGCGAATGTTTATGAGTATGGATGTATGGCTCTTTGTTACACTTTCACGCAAAAACTACTAAACAGATTTTGATGAAATTTTACATACAGATAGACCATAGCCTGGATTAACACATAGAATACTTTTTATCCGGGTTAGGTCAACGCAGACGAAGTCGCGGGCAAAAAATTAGATCAGATTTTTATCAAAATACATGTGATTTTGACATTATTTTATTGATTGCACTGATCGCAATCAATCGCTCGTTGTATACGTTATGCACTCTGAACAAGAGTACAAGGTTGTCTATCGGACAAAGAAGGTCTTTAAGCAGTATGGTCTGTATGTTAATAAATTTTAATAAAAAGTCCCAATTCAGAAACTTCCTAGCGGTAGTTTCCATCATCATCATCATTTCAGCCATAGGACATCCACTGCAGAACATAGGCTTTCCCAATTGACTGCGATTTTAGTTTTATTTCATTTTAAAAATCTGTATTTACAATATCGTGAAAAACGGTCACGAATATGTAAAATTTACACAAGTACGAATTAATCCGGCACATTTAGCTTAGCTATACTGGTAAGTTTCTAATCTACCTGCTACATATTAATAAGACAAACTAGGATTTACAAATTTAAAATATATTATACATAAAATAAAATGCTTACATTCATCAAATGTTCGCAATTAGGCCATGAAATATTATACAGATAAGTATCATCACGCATGGGTTACGATAAACGTAATCCGTTAATGAAACCCTTCAATCAGATTTCGTATTTGAACATTAAATTGGGAAGAGATTAGTAACTTGTGTTCCAATTAAAATAGATCAACCAGCTCACGTCATATAAATGCAATATGGCTGGTGCCGTCAAACGAGAACGAGATGACGTCAACGACATTCATTTCGCAATCGAACGGACAAGTGCTAAATACGCGGTCATTTTAGTAATTTTACTTAAATCACCCCTAACAGCTCCTATTATCTAAGTCACAAAGATGAAGGTTATTATTGTCATGTTGAAAAAAGTTAGAAAAATATTGCAACAAGGAACTTATTTTTATGTAAATACTTATTATGTACTAGAATTAGTGAATATTATGGCTCGCTTCAAGGCCAGGGCTGCCCGTATGGCTTTAAAACAAAGTTTAAAAACATTATGGCGGTAGCCGCACCGCGTGTCTTTGATCCCGTAGCCACGCCGTCGCCATACCAGTGAGGCCCTGGCCTCTGTCAATTTGTACTATAACGTGTATTTTACTACTACTAGTAGTTTCAGAATAATATTACTGACACGATAAATCTTATTTAACAATGTTCAACAAAAAATCACATAATTAACTTGTTTTACTTTGGCAATTGTGTATTAACATCCAGCCGTGGCACTCGTAACTTTGCATATTGTTTTCTTTGGACTATATTTGCGCGGGGAGCTGCTTCATTCTTAACACGAAATAATGTATTTGGGGCCCATGTATAAATAAATGTGTAAGTTCATCAACGAAGAGAATACAAAGTACACAGAAGAATTAATGGGATGTTTCGTCATAATGTTGCCATTCTTCTATTAATATATACAAAATATCTGAATAGACATGTTACAATTAGTACGATAAGGTATTAAATAGCATGTTAGACAATGTGTGCTAAGTTGTTATTTGATATTGTTTCTTTTTGTGTTGAACTATTTTTTGAACTATCTTAACTTAATTACAAAGTTACAAAGCTGTAGGTAATATTACTCAATTTGAAAACAGTACAACTTGAAAGTGATTTAGGCTGCGCTACCAGTGTGTAAAGCAAGTGCTCAACCTATTAGGGTATACCAGAACATTAGGAGTTAACACAAAGCTATAAAAGACAAGACTAGATTTTTATATGTGACCCCCAAAGGACGAAAATGCTTGTGAAAAATGTCGCTGTTCGGAATAATCACCCATTCTCATCCACGCGGCGCGGCCGCGCGTGGATTGCTTAACTTTAGTAATCACTACCAAAGCTCTGTCACCACTAATTTAAGCTACAAGTACCTACTTCATTAAATAAAGTTGTAGTCAATTTATCATTCGCATTTGTATTAATTTGTTACCGAGGTTTTGCCACCTAAGTTCTAGCATTTCCAAAACTAAATCATTGTCAGGGCTACATATACCCGAATTTCATTAATATACTATTATTTAACCCCGTTAATAATTACCCCCTTAAAATAGACTATAATATTTAAAGCATGACTAAAGATTGGCCAACTAATCTATAATGTACTTTTCACCATTTTCGAGACATGTTAACGTTTCAAATAGTATAATTCATTAACCTTGGTGTAAAATTATTCTGTGTATAAAACGAGTTTATTAATAAAACGGTTACAGAGGATTTCAAGTAGATAGTCCGTCATATGAATAGACTAATAATCTGTGAGTGACTAAAAAAGCTTGGCGAAATTGAGTTTTATTTTTAAAACAAATGAGTAATTTATTAAATTAATTCTTCCAACAATCATGGTAATTATCTTCCCCAAACTATTATATAAACTATTCTATATATTATATTTAATTCGGAAAACAAACAGTGATAAATTTCTTACTTATCCAATTGCTTATACGAATGTTCACAGATTACATGTTTTCACTATGGCGTCTAGATAAAAGATAAACATATTTAAATTTAATTTTAAACATCATGCTTATCTTTACACAAATATTTGCCACTTGCGGTATTCGAACCCGCAACCTGGCTTTGCGGTCTAAGTAACAAACCTAAACTTTAATTTATAGTTAATAAAAACATTATTTACAGGTATTACTAACTTTTCTACATCTTCCATTATCCAAAGAGTTTCACAATCTGTAAAATGAGAGGAGGGATAAATAAAAGTTACACTGGCTGTAGATCAATTGCTGCTGCTCGCCATTGAACTTCCGCGGGAGGGCGAAAGTCGCGAATTCAGCGGCATTTTCATGAATAATTTCCTTTTTGGCTTTTAAGATTTTCCCGCGTTGAGAGTAACATGCTTTTATATATTTATTATTTACAAGGCGGAGGTGTGAACAAAGAAATGTTGCAATAATAGGTTAGGCTTTTTCTTTGACTATTCTACTAAGCCTTTTAGTACTTCCTCCGACCTCCGTAGCTGAGAGGCGAGCATGCCGTACTTGGTGTCGCTATCTCTAAGGTCCCGGGTTCGATTCCTGGTGGAATGTAAAAAAAAATTGTTTCTGTATTGTCTCGGTTCTGGGTGTTGTGGTACCGTCGTAGTTGCTGATTTCTGAAAAACAAGTGTTCGCTACTTACCATAGAATCAAAGCAATTTATGTGATGTTTATAATAATATATTCGTGTGAAACACCCGATACAGACATCTATTACATTTATGGTTATTATTATTAACTAGAAACGGGATCGCACGCGGGAAGATGATGTTATTCACTACATAGTTGAATGGACGCGCGGACGGGTCGTGACGCACGTAATGTGACGTACCTACTCGAGCGTCAGCGCCGTCACCGGCGGTTGTCCGCTTCGAAGATCTTGACGTATCGTTGTGCCTTACGTTGTATCAATCAGTGTAATACAAAAAAAATTGGTATAAAGGTAATAAAATAGTTTTATTTTATCTCTGTTGCTCG
This sequence comes from Anania hortulata, assembly GCA_963576865.1. Lineage (NCBI taxonomy): Eukaryota > Metazoa > Arthropoda > Insecta > Lepidoptera > Crambidae > Anania > Anania hortulata. The sequence continues at coordinate 15,048,379 of OY756389.1, read as the reverse complement.
ATGGAAAGGGCCGTGAGTCCGTGACGCGCGTAATGTGACATAGGTACGCAGACGTCACTGCCGTCGATGGAAATTTCTGCTACTCGCGAGTATGTTAATATATAGTATTACTAAAATATGCTATACAGATAAGAGTATGTTGTATATAAAATATAATTACAGGATATACTATGCTAGTATGTATTTCATAGCTTAGGCCTGATGATCATTTATGCAGTTTTACTTTTAGCCTTCCTAATCTCTTGCGTGCCGCTATATTTTTTTCTTTTGAATTTTCCGGTCTACAATAGGTAAGTGGCACGCGAAGGGTCTTCAAGTAATGCTGTTTTTAGAACTCATGTTAGACTCCTTCATTCCAACAACATCATTGTTAGACTCCTTGATAGTAAAACTATTAAAATTTTTAAAAAAACCGACTCCACTCTGTAGCATCAGTTTGAGGCCTCAATCATATTTTATCTAACATCGACTCATTGAAGCCATTCTTATGAGTCCAAACAAGTTTGTCAAGTAGGAAATGAGCTGATAACCTTCGAACGGCTAAACAGATCTTCATAAAATATAGCTAAGATCCATCTCTGTAATATCAGCTTTAAAACAAACAAAAAAACTACATCAAAATCGGTGCATTCGTTTGGGAGCTACGATGCCATAGACAGATACACAGATACACACGTTAAAGTTATAACACCCTTCTTTTTCAAAAAAAAATAGCTGCCGTCATGATCTATTAAAATCTGTCAATTTTGACAGGCTTATTAGCCTAATTGCTATCCTGACTTTAAAAACTAGCGTCATATTACATGGTTAAAGGGCATACAGTGGTGGTAATGTGACGTTGGTCCTTAGAAGTCATTTGCTATATGTTGATATTACCAAGAACTGAACATTTAAAAAATAGCCTGCCATAATATTTCTTACAGTGCTGAAAAAGAAATAAACTTAAAGAAAAGAAAGAAACTTAATGTAAGCCATAACAGAAACACATTTTATAAATATACAATTCTTTGTTACCATTATAATATTACAAAACCGTTTCGGGTGATAACAAATATTGGACAACGTCACATAAGTTAAGTTGCTAATGCACTTGGTTTATAGAAACGAGAAACAACGACGGTACCACAACCGGAACAGTGATGATAAGATTTTTGCTCTGAATAAAAGAATAATTTACTTTTTCAACTAGAAATCTTGTCTCTAAACTGATTTAACAAAATACACTCATCTCCGACTAATCTAAACAGCTGCTCGTTAGTGTTGGCAAAGTTTTTTCAAGAGAAAACAAATTTTCTCTCTGAACAACGCAAAAATGTTCCAATCTGTGTTTGTAGAAGAAACAAGCTTCAACAACAATGAACTTGAGTGCAGTTTCTGTTGTCCATTAATTATATTCCATACTGAATACACTTTTTAATGGATAACCTACTTTCATAATGGTCTTGAGTTATGTTGGATTAGCAATTAGATTACCTCAGCACGTAAAAGGACATTACTTTACTTTCTGCTACATTTAAGATTTGTGTACAAAGTAAATGTACAAGTTAGTTTGAAGACAGAAACTGACGTTAGTAAGAGGTGGTCTAGGTCTCAAATAGCTTCTAATCTTACTAATAATGTAAACGTTTGTATGTTTGTTATTTAATCATGCTATTAGTTTAAATATTATTAATAGTTTAAGAATATTATAGTCTTATTCACAGTTATCTTAATGTCACAGTATATATAATTACACATTTATTTAAACTTTTGCTATAGCAATTTAAGTTTAAACGTATATTAACTTACAGTATCAATTTATTTTAACGTTTAACTGCTATTAACCCAACTTAAAATTTAAATTTAAAATAAAATAAACTGTTATCCTTTTTGCTGCACTATTAGTAAACTTGTGTAAATAATATAAGATATTCATATAACACAAATAAGAGAAAATATACCGCTTTTGTGTATTCGTGGGATGATTATTCTTTTTGGCCTTAATCTAAAGTCTACGCTGGCGAAGTCGCGGGCACAGCTATGTTAACTTTATGTTTGTGCTCAAGTATTTGTGTGCTTGTAAAAATATAATTAAATAACTAAACATAAATTAATATGTATGATACTGGACTCATGTGGGAATCAAACCCACGACTCTGCAATCCGGGCGACTGCAACTGCTCTTTCGTTAGGACGTTAGCTGAGCTGTCAAATTTGTGTTTCTCGCTGTCAAAGCCAGCGTTATAATATCTTAGATTTATCTAGCATGTAATTGCAAAAAACAAAAAATATTATATTATATTTAATACCTTCAAATTATAAGACTTAATTTTCGGTAACTGGCATTCCTACGTTGGGCATCCCAGGTATGAAGAGTTTAAATTTGAAATTGAATATTGCATGAAAAATTATATTGATAAAAGAATTGCTGATAGCGGCATTAGCATATAAATGAATTAATACTTATGAACCTACATGCTTTGAGAAATAGTGTCTTAAGTGTTGGTTAACCAATCAAAATGTAAATGTGCAGTACGGCGCCCGGGACTAAAGATAGGTGCATTTTAATTTTATAATTAATCAGGATGACGGAATTCAGGTCGATTCATTTTATCATCAAGTTTAATCTACTTTAGTTTCCATTTTAATCTGCTTGAAGTTTGTAAGTAAAAATTTATAGGAAAGTGCTGACTTATTTACAGTTTACGCTCTTTATAAAAAAAACAAGGAAAAAGTGTTAAGATCATTGTTAGGTTACAAAGATACACGGTGTCCCAAAAAATAGAGTCAAGCAAGATTCCAGAGATAGAGTATAATATGTTCGCTTCCATTTTTTGTAATTTTCATTTTTTATCCCTTGACTTGACAGAGCAGACAGGTCACAGATAATGTTTTAACAAGATACCTACATGTTTACCTCATTCCTAAGTCAAAATTAGAGTACCCATCTTAGAGGTTTCAGTCGAGTCCATTTGGACGGCCACTACAGTACCATTAAACTAAAGTTGGCCCAAACCTTACTTGTACTTTCTGTGCACTAAACTTAAACGTGTCGGTCCTCTGAGAATTATAAAGCGCTGCACACACTTCGTCTTCAATAAAATTTCAGGCAGTATTGTTTAGTAAGATAAAGTACAGTAAATGTGTTTGAAAAAAATTATCTATGTACGTTCGTTCTATGATAGTCTCATTTTCCTGCTCTTAGCTTAACTCTCATTAGTGATAATTAAAATTAATCAGTAGATTCTTACCCAACTGACTTTAATTAAGCTTTTGTTTGCCATCCATTCAATTCCCATCAAAACAACGTTACCTATTTGTAAATCATCGTCAAACAAATCTCAAAACCATCATACGAAGATTTCGTATGGATGTCACACACACTTGAAACAGTAATTCAGATGAGCGGGCGATATTAATGTACTCGTTTGTTGGAGATCCTGTACCGCAGTATATCTCCGACATTATGTAAATGTTGCGTGTTACACATTATTTATCACGCCCCTGCATCTGTCAGCTTATTAACATTGCTCTGCGAGCGCTGCATGCCTTTCCACAGTATGCGGAGTTTGGAATACTTAATCTAACTCGACGTTTATCGCTTGAGGGTGACGGAAATAATCTAAATAGTGTATTTGATAACTAAACCTCTCAACCGCTATTTTCAGACTAATATGCTAATAGAACTATCAATAACTTAATAAAACGTCTTAATAAACATCACGCACGCATGGAAGAGAACAAATATGATGATAAGAAAATGACGCATTCTATATCACTGAAACTGAAAAGTTTCAAGTAAAAACAGCACTTACATATTCTTAAACAACAAAGAAAATTCTCCTGGTTTATTGTAATTAATGTAAAACTTACATCGCATGCACAAAAGATTAAAGTATTTACTTAAAACTAAAGCACCTGCATGTCACAAAGTGGTATCAACGTGTCACAATCCTTAACCCAGACGGACGTCACATGTACCAACTTTTAATGTAAGTTTAAAAACTCGAGTCAGCTGTAGCAATTGCGGTCTTAACATCTCAATTTTCAAACCATCGTCCGGTGAACTTTTAATCTAATTGCGAACTATTTGCTTACCCTAGGGAGCAGTCGATGGCCATTCGCGAGGGTTTTCATTAAATTCATCAGCTTGATTTGCCGTTGGCGTTTTTCCTGGCTTAAGACTAGAATGGGTTCCAATTTGTGAGTGAATTTTGCGTTTTCAACAAGCATTTTATCTTGTATTTATTTTCAAAAACAAGAATGTGATTGTTCGGTTCTTTCCTTTTCCTCTTCGGTCTGTTTTTCTTCAAAAACAGAAGTAAGACCTTTATTTAGTTTATTTTCATAAACCAAAAATAAAGTCACGTGATTTTGAAGGTCCAATGCTTCAGTCACGTTCAGCTGCCAGCGACAGGAAGGCGTAGGCGAAGGATATCTCTCGACATCTTGTGCGTCGAAACGGTTAACATAAATGAAACAATCAGCCGAGCTGTGTTTTGGATTTATAAATAATTATACTATACAGCTTCTTTGGCAGAGTCCTTTACGTACGTAATTAATTATTAAAGGCAAACCCTTTATTTTCGATTCGGAAAATTTGGCTGCAGTCCAAAGCATAAAAAAATTTCATCATAAAAATCACGTAGTGTCAAATTTAAATTAACCAAAACTAGTTAGAACTTTGTCGCATTTTCCAGTGAACGTGCCAAATTAATTTTCGTGCTCCCTCCGTAGAATGTAATATCCTAACGCACACACTTTGTGAAGCTAACACATAATATACAAAATACCAACTTACTTTGTGTCGGAGCTTATTTTCTTTCAGCGTAATGTAGATACATAACGCAGGGTACGGTAATGTAACTGTGTTTTTTCTCGAATTCCATGGCAAAACGCGATTTCGTGATGAACCCTTTCGACTTCACTATTTAGAGAGGCCCTTCTAAGAAAAGAAACGTGCTTTTACTCTCAACGCTCGGCGCGGCTACGCACATAATATATTTTCTTTATCACTACTTTTGCCTCTTGACCCTCGGTTTACAGCTCATTTTGTTTACTAGTCGCAGCAGGTAATGTTGTAGTCCCTATCAAAACATTCAACCTTTATTTGCCCATTTTGACCATTTTCCTTAATATAATCTGTGTCGCTGAAAGTTTCACACAAATAAACACAATACTGAGTAAAGGGCGTTGAAAACAAGGATCGGAATCTTAAGTCAAAGCCGTTTGGTAAATAAACAATGTCCCCGTTGAAACTGAATCTATAACCCCCGGCTTTATGCGGGATTTGACCAACACCCAATTAGACTGGCAGAGTACACATGCGACCAAATCGCAATTTGTAACAAACGATTTTCACAAAATTGCTCATACTTGGTTGGCATTAAATAAGATATAGTCAACAACTCATCAATTAAATTACCAAATTTTCTTAATTTGTACTCAAACTTGAAACTCGTTCGAGGAAATTTGATATTTTGTGGTTAGTTGATAGGCTGCTGACTGTTCTTACTATCTATGGAACTATGAGTAATTTAGCGACACCATAGAGTAGCTTATGCTATCTAACATGTAATCTACCGATAGGTTCCCCGTGAAACAGCCGTGATAACATATGGAATAGAACGCGCCGTGTCCGGTCGCGCCGTTCGCTGTTTTCCATCTGAGTGAGCTGACGGGTATCGGCACAGCTGGCCCATTTCTATGGCAACTCGGAAATATAATAGTGAACATGTATAACAAATGAATACTTAGTTACCTAACCTACTTAGATTTATTGTTAACTAGCGAAATTGTTCTATCCGTTCACGCGTGATGCGATGACCAAGGGAAATAGAGATTCATTTTTATAAATAAGATGGTTATGAAATTTTTTGGTAATAAATTACAGACATTTACGCTCAACAACGTGACAAAATTTACAACACTAGGTTGCAAATACATGGCTGCATGCAATCTAGTGACATCAATTTTTTCGACTCTTAGTGTTAACACGGTATAATACTTTACTATAATTTTCATTGGTCGTTAGCGCCGATATCAACTTATGTCTTTCATTATTAATAACATATATCTTATGCGGGAAATCCCTGCATGCAGTATACAGCTTAACTGAGCCATATTTGTTTTAATTACAGTGAAATTAACTTATTTATAAAAAAGCTGTGCCCGCGACTTCGGTCGCGTGGACTACAGGATGCTCATATTAAGCAACGTTGTGATCTGGTTTAAAGAACTCTTATCAAGAAAGCAGCCTTTGGATTTAAACTCCTAAGTTGTATTTATCAGAAGACAGTAACTTATGCAGAAAGTCCCTTCGCGGTTCGCACAGTAAATATTGAAGCAAAGTGCTTTGTTTGAGTCTTTGGAATTTAGACTGTAAAACAGTGTCTTTTCGCCGAGGCTCTTATCGTGAGGTGGTGAAACGAAGATCAATCAAGGTAGTTAAGTTCCACTGCACAGTGCCCGAAATGTAGGATCCGGTAAAAAAACATTCCGATGAATTGAAAACATTTTTTTTTTAAGTCGGTTAAACATAGGTTTAAGTTCTATGTTAGCAAGGCAAGCTTTGCGCTCTTGTTTCGTTGCCGCGTTGATTTTTAGTTTTTAGGATAAATCCCAAAGCACTCCAATAGTTTCATGTTTTGTTCGTAGATGCTCATGAATAAAAACCATTACTAATGTTAAGTAAGATTGCAACAACATTTCAATAAAGAGTTATCTATCAGGAAAGGGTATGCCAAACCGAAAGCCGGTCATACCCGCCTTCTTCACTCCTGTCCCGCTAGCGAGTAAGTAAGTTTAGAATAGATGGAATAGGATTACCGAAAGAGTGCGTAGGACTTTCGTGAATGAATGCTACTTACATTACATATTGTAGTATAAATAGTGGGAAATATCGTTTGGGCATATTACTCCTTCGGAGTGATCTGTCTGACTTTGATAATACCTATCCATTTTATGCCTACACCCCACATAAAGTGCGCACACCAGTTGTGATGATTCAAAGGTTCCTGTACATAACGGGTTTTCAGTTATTTAAAATACCGACGGCCTTTAAATATTTACAGGACAGCCTTTAAAGTACAAAAATGAATGAATGAAATCATGAAATGAAATCGGACGCGTTAATGATTTACAACTAACTACACATTTTGACTTTCATCCCCTCTTCAAGTTTCATTTGAATTCATTCCGTAGTTTCGGCGCTGATGCGCGGCCAAGGTGCAATCAGATAGACTGATAAAAAATATATTTTAAAAAAGTGTTGGCTTCAGTGCTATCGATTAAAGTGCCCATCAAAAAATAAATTTAAATATCTTCAATGTACAGTTTTTGCCCTGTTACAGTATTATTATAAGTGTATAGATTACAGCTCAAAAATCAAATAAAAAGTAAAATAAATGTTTCTATTCAAAACTTGCTATTGTTGTAGTATGTCGATAAACACAGCACAGAAGTATTGAATAAGTTCACTGCATTGGGCTTTAATTCAGATGAACCAGCACGAAGCAACATCTACATGATCATAGGTGTTGAATCGCTCAATATATCGTATTAGTGACAGGTCGCGGGTCGCCGCACTCGCTCCTATCACTTCCTGCCCTGATTGTTGCCAGTTGGACTCCGTCTCTTCATATAAACTTCCCAACACTAGATACAGTACTAATGTGTTTTATTTCAGTATAACTTTGGTTTACAGAGCTCGGCTTGACGTCGATACAAATTTCTCTCTGTATTGTGAGGGTCGTCCAATCACTAACTATTTGGATTATAGGAGCACGCTTTTTTTAATGCCGAATGTTTTATATAAGTTATTTAATTAGAGAAATCTTCAGTAACAATAATAGTAGTAGTAAATTAAGAATTTACGCTGTATAGCGTTGTAAGAGTATAATATGCCATTATTCAAAATTGGCTTAAAAAAATCCCAAGTTGTAGAGTGCGGTTTGTAAAGTTGAAATTGAGGTTGATAATTCAAAATTTTGTAGTCAGTAGTTAGGTACGGTTCAAGAAAACCCTATAATAATAAACTTACGTGCTTAAATTATCAACACTTGACTAGACTTAGCAATCTCCAGTTGCTTAATACATAGGAAATGCAAACGCTCTCGTTAACGTATTTACATTTCAATGGCGACAAGCCTTCTCCAATTAGGTACAAGGATGTCAGGAATTCACTTAAGTTACAATGTAGGTCTATGACTGTCTTAGATAGCGTCTTCTCTCATGTTCAAGATGTTAGAAATTATTTGATCACTTCCATTAAAGTTAGGTAAAATAATATTATAATCAAGCGCAGCCATCGAGTACATACGCAGGGATAAAGCAGCATACAGACCATCTAAGTCTTCTCAATTCGCATTCATTCAAAAACAGTACACAGTCACAGACTAAATATTTGCAGAATTTTTGTCGAATAAAATAAATGAAATTTCTACTTTATAGAGTAAATGTGCTCTATGAGCGTAGCATACCTATCTATCTTGATGTCGACCGTTTGGTCTCGTGATTCGTGCTCTGCCATACAGTTGCAGGTTTGAATTCCACAAGAGGCAAATGTTTAAGGATAAGGGAGTATTTGTACGGAAGTCATTGATTTTTATGAGAGGCCGTGCTTGCTTTTGCTTGTGTGCGTCTATGATGCGGGATAAAGCGTCAACAATGTTGATCCTTAACAAAATAATATTGATAACATTAGGTAGTGGACGTCCTACCTAGGTTTGCAAAACTATCGATTTTGCGCGCTTGATTTTATAGTTAATTTCGACTTTGGTTTACTACTTATTTTTTTGGTTTTTTCATACGAGTAGAATAAAATATATTTTTTTAAAGTATACCTGAAGATTATTGTGTAGTGTTTAAATCTTATAATATTGTTCATAACGACAAAAAAAAGATTTGAATGGAAATTTCTAAAATTTTATGTTACTTCAGCATTTTTGATTTGCTAATTTTGTAAGAAAGTTACAAAAGTATTCAACCCATGTGCAAATAGACCATATCTTAAATTAAATGTTAAAATCGAATTATCAGGATAACTTGTAGTCTCTTGTAAACCGATGTTCAAACGTAACTCGGACGTTATTTTTCTGAAATAAGGGTTCTTTTGGTAATATACGTTTATTTTTGAAATAATATGAAAAATCAATTCGCGCCACTTGCAAGAAAAAGAACTAATCTTCTAAAATCATGTGTTATTTTGTTTCTAAATAAAAAATAAATACTTAAGAATTATTTTCCTTGTCCTACGCTGCGCTTGCCGGTACGCGGTGTGCCACCTGGTAAGGGTCGCAGGAAGACGTTGGATGCAGGCCGCTTCCAACCGGCCAATCTGGTAGTCAATGGGAGAGGCCTATGTTTAGCAGTGGACGTCCTATGGCTGAAATGATGATGATGATTTTCCTTGTCAGTAAAGAACTCCTGCAGCAAGTAGTAGCATTTTACATTAACCATATGTTGTCGTAGGAGGTAGAGCGATGATAGCAAAGTAGATGGAAAAGAATAGCTGAGGATCGGGCTCAATGGCGTGAATTGGAAGAGGCCAGTCCAGCAGTGGACTGAAGTGGGCTGATCCCTGTTAGTTAATACTTTCCTGTTTAGCATCACTTTTCAATCCATTAAATATTATAAGTAGTTAATAACAGTTTAAGACTATTTCAAAGACATCTTCATCTATAAAACTACCCACCTAATGTGATTTTGTTTCAGGTTACCAAAAGAAATAAAACTTCCGAAGTTCATGTCAGTAAGAACGGAGCAAATCTTTTTTATTATCCATGCTCGTCAGTAAGACCTAACCTAGCCTTTATCTTTTCGAACTTAATCAAAAGAAGCGAATAACCGATTGACATTTCCAATCACTCTTAATTTTTAAACTCAATTACCGTCGATCGCTTTCTGTTGGACCTCTTCCTCCGCCTCTGGAAAGAATAAAAAGAGCTAATGAAATAATAAAAGTCGACAGAGCATGACGTCTGTCGAGTAATTAACGAGTTTGCCTATGTACACGAGGTTTTCAATTATTGACACTTTTATCTGCAACGCCGCAGACTGAAATAGTTTTATACCGACTGCAGTTTCAATTGTTTTTTATCCGTTGGCACTGAATTGTATATTGGATTTAAGTAGCATATTAGTTCAAGCGAAAATATATTTAATTTACGACTAACAAAATCAAATAAGGACAAAATAAACGTGACTCGTGAAAGCTTTATTATGCAATACCTTTAACTGAAAGTGTAAATCAAAAATTGTTGGTAATGAATCTGGAAAACTTTCAACAGTTTGACTAACGTTAAATTTTATCAACATTGTAGAGCAATACTATCGATAGTATCGATACTATCGAACGGCAACACTATCATGAAGTGGCCTCTTAAAGTATTTTGAAGACAACTAAATATCCAGGAGATGTTACTCCTGAAACAACCCTCCGAAATCTTACCCCACTTTGGATTCAACTGCCGTCGGACTAAGACAGTTAGCCCCAAACACCCTATCAGTCCAAGTGTGAATCGATATGTAAAATCAAACATCGCTGTGAAAACATCATCGAGATTTCCCAGAGGGCGTCCATTTTTATTAGGGCTCGCGTCCATCCAATTTGATCCGCAGCACTCCGGACGATCGTCACGCCGCCCATAATTCTGCGATACGGGATTCGCATTTAATAAATGATTATCTAAAATTCACTTAATTAGAGAGGTGCTTGTAGCTCAGTGGCGGCAGCGCTTTGGTAATGATTACCAAAGTGACGCCACCAACGCCCCCCTATAATTTGATGGGTGACCATTCCAACCATATATAGTGACATTTATCACAAGCATCTCCGTGCTTCGGAAGGCACATTAAAAGTTGGTCCCGGCTAATATAGCTTGATACAAATCGTAAAGACTAGTCAGAGGCCCTAGGGCGGCTTAATTGACATCTGACAGTAAGGTTAAATCACTGTCCTTACAACACCTCTCCATAAATCATCCTCTCGTCAATCCATAGTTAAAATTATACCTGTGCCCTGCAGTAGGACGTATTTAGGCATACTTTACTATAATTAATGCTGGTCTTCTTAACATGGCATCACATGCTGCCTCAAGTTAGCACGTTAACGCCGCACGACATATCGTACAAACTCTTTGTCTTAAATCTTTGTAACGATTAAACCTATGCTGGATATATAAGTATAAAAAGATAGTAGAAACTATTTTAATACATGTTTCAGGCTCGGGGTGATAATCGAACACACACAGTATCCATCATCTATGGTAAGTAATTTTAGTAGGTAATTCGTTTCGGGTCACTAGTAGAAGCAAAACTATGATTTTAATATTTCAAAAAAAGTTTACACTATTATCTACAACTTGTACGATAATAGTGCATCAAGAAAACTTCATTATTTTATTTATACTTTACTTCATACTCTAATGGACATTCACATTCTTTCTTTTGTCTAAAAAAAATTGGTGTCATTACACCTCTAAGTATTTCTGGTAACCTAAAGAGGAAAATATTTAGGCTGATATAATGTATCGCAATCTATCTCAGTTTGTGTGTCTGTCGCAGCCACTTTTCTATCTTTGCAGGCTTCAACTTTTATACGTTTTTTGCCACTGAAAACTATTAGTCTTCATATATAGCTTTACAAAACGCGGCGAGGGCAGTCGTTAATCAAAACGGCCTTCTTATATAAGGTTACCAAGTTAGAGGGTTTGCTCTTTTTAAAACAACATTTTAGGAATTGTCAAAGCGAGATAAAAACAGATTTTTACTCAAAACTCAAGATAACGTCTTTTGAGAAAATAAAACGAGTCGGAAAATACAAGACTTATTTTACTACGAGTATTAATTCTAAAGGGCTCTCCTACCTTTTATAAAAATATTGTTTATCCTTATTATTTAGTTTGTATAAATTTAAAGAACAATTTCAATATTTCTCCTCATACGAGTACCTGCAGTAAAATCCGGGCTTATGGTTAGCTCTTAAAACAAAAACAAAAAAAAAGTGCTTTAAGCACGTTTTGATTATAGATTTATAGAGTTGCTATAACATTTAGGAAATGTTAAGAGTTCATGGTGGTGAAATAAAATAAAACTGTTATTTATAGCTTTTGAATTTTTGATGGATTTAAGAGAATTTAGGCAGATTCGGCATCCGTTCTATCTCTCAGCGAACCTTCAAATTTATGCTTTTCGTTCATTGCTGTTGCTATGTTGCATTTGTGTTTCAACTTTTATTCAAAAAGTATGAAAGACTACGGAAAATCACTACCAATAAAAATGATCAGAAACTTTTCACCTAAGTACATAAACTAGTTTATTCGCTATTTAGCTGGTTCTCGTTATAAATGCTGCAAAGAGACCTAACGAACTATATGAGATCAAATTAAGTAGTATGGAAAGAGGTAATGTGTTTCTACGAATTGTTTACGGCTTTCAAAAAGGTTTTACTCAAAAAATCTGGTAATATGCCTGGTTAAGAGAAGTGTTAGATGAACAGATTGCCCGGGTAACAAATGGCCTAATTGTATTGGCCAGCCTTTAAAACTTTTGCCGCCTCTCAGGGGGATACTTCTCCATTGGCCCACCCAGTTAATGACTAGAGAAAGAGGCCATTTTTACATAATACTGTTTTCGCATTCAAGTTTTTGAGTGCCAGAATTTGGGCGCGATATTGTGAGTATTTTGACGCAGGACACTTAAAATATCAAAATCAGATTAATTTTTACACGTTTTTATTAGCACCAGTTGTATCTTCTTGTTATAAATTCTTCCTCGCGACGTGTGGGCCTAGGAACGAACTCGGATAAGATTAAAGTCATGTTCAGTGATCATGTCATCTACGGACCGGTTACGGCCGTAAGCGTGCCGCTCGAAGTTGTTAAGGAGTATGTCTACCTCGGACAATTGCAGCAATTAGGTAGAGATAGCTTTAAGCGGGAAATCAATAGGCGAGTGCAGCTTTGCTAGGCAGCATTTGGGAAATTGCGTCATATCTTCTCGTCGCTACTGCCACAATGCCTGAAGAGCATGGTATTCGGTCAGTAAGTCTTACCAGTGATGAACTACGGAGCTGAAACGTGGAACATGCAATGACATAAAGCCGCTGACATGATGATGGAGCTGATCTGATGAATGTGCTAAAACAGATAGTGGATAGTTGAACTTAACGGCTAAGATCTTAACGTAAGGCCCTCAAACTTGGGCATATAAAAAGCGTTTTTTAGTTTGGTGTTTCAAGTGTCGAGTCCATTACATAAAAATTGTGTTTTATAGTTTTTAAACTATGATTAAGATTTTAATTTCTCTCTTCAAGATTTCACTCCATTTATCATCATCATTATCATTTCAGCCATAGGACGTCCACTGCTGAACATTGGCCTCCCCTATTGACTTCCAGATTAGCCGGTTGGAAGCGGCCTGCATCCAGCGTCTTCCTACGACCCTTACCAGGTCGTCTGACCACCTTGTGAGTGGACGTCCTACGCTGCGCTTGCCGGTACGCGGCCTCCATTCTAGAACCTTTCTGAACCTTTCTTTTTTTAATTTTCTTACTTTCTTTTCTTTTTCTTTCTTTCCATTATATTACTACAATCATAAACAAATTTGTAATATTTCTGAAACTCCAGCAAACAATTGCTACGACCTACCTAAATAGGCATAATACACAACGCGTTACAAATAGGCACGGCCGTGTCTTTGAGGATAAATTATATCACAATCCATTGACTTGCAAAGCGGCCTGTCCTAACTTTGCATAGCGACCGAATCCGCTCGGTATATTCATTCAGTTTTGTCACTCCGCGCCGGTCCCATGATTATTCCAGATGCATAATTCCGGTTTTCACCAAAACTTTTTACCTTTGGAAATTATTTTCGTTTAAGTTGGCAGGTTGAGTGTAGATATTTATAGCTGTAACGGTCTCTTTTTATACATGCCGGTTTTTGACTGCAATCACAATATACAAGACGATGGCTAATTCAATCAATACCCAGCAAGAGGTTATGGTGAATTTCCTAATAATCATAAATAAGAAAAAGTACATAATTAATACACAACGTAACAGCTATGTGTTGATGATGATGACCAACTACCTAGTAGTTGATATGTTGTATTTAATTCATTCATTCATTCAAATGAGTAATTTGACAGTATTTATTTTGGCAACACTGGTAATAGTAAGAGGTCATATTTGTTTACATTATTTGCCAGTCCAAAAAAACAGTATTATTGAAAGAGGCCTTCAAAATAGTGACTAATCCATATACACATAACTTTGGAAATCACAGCCATCATAAAAATCTTGTTATAACCATCCGATTGTCTTTCGGGAAATAAATCTTACAAGGCGGCACTAAATGTAATAATGGCTCTTACATTTTATCTTTTTATGCTCTCTGGTGTGACGCGATTGTCACTTGGCTCTATACGAGGCGCAGGATTAAAGCCTTAATATTTAGTTTACATTCTTTCAGTAGGCGCCCCACATCGTGTTGCAGAGGCAAACTGTTTACAGTTGCGGTTTAAGTCAATCAGTAGCCATATTGTTTAATGTTCGTATTAGTGTTTATCAATACGAACAATAGTTTAAAAAAACTGATTCTCTTTACAATCTAACGCTTTAAATATACCTCAATGATTATAATGTTCAAAACCAGAAGCATCTTTTTTAGGGTTCCGTAGCCAAATGGCAAAAACGGAACCCTTATGGATTAGTCCGTTCGTATGTCAAGACACTTTTTTCCGAAACTGTAGAAGTCTTCTTCTTCATCTATACTAGAGATGGGCCGAGTACTCGGTTAATACTCGGTGCTCGGCGTACTCGGCGGGTTTTAATACTCTTACTCGGCCAAAAACTCGGTTTTAATGCCGAGTATACTCGGTTTAAGTAAAACAATATATTTTGGTAGACATAATTAAAATAACAGTGTTATTCTTTTATGTGTTTTTTTTTAACATCGTTTAACATTGCCGTCGTAGAAGCCTTTCGTCCAACACCACTATGTGAAATCGGAGAATTGCATAAAGTACATTTCACTTTGGTTTTATCTTCTTCAATCTCGTCGTGAAATGTCCAAATTCGTGATCTTTTACGTGAACTCATTATGTCAACAATCACCAGGTACTACACACCTCCTACACACATCTTGTACTTGTTTACGCGCCCGAAACAGGAATTTCATTGAACCGAGTTACTCGTCGAGTACTCGGTTGGAAAAAAAATGAACCGAGTAAAACTCGGTACTCGTTACTCGGCAAAAGTGCTACTCGGCGCATCTCTAATCTATACGGTCAATCCCGGCTGCGTCCAAAGCCATTGCTTTGGAGCCCAGGGTCCGCTTTCCTTGATTTACTCCTCCATTTCGCGTCTTGAGCGTCTCTAGTTGTGAGATCATTGGCATGCATGTCAGCCTTCACGACGTCAAGCCAGCATTTCTTGGGTCTGCGAAACTGTAAGAACTATACTGTTGAAACTTGGTAAGTAGATGTATTCTGTGAACCGCATTAAGATTTTCACCAAAAAAAAAAAATTTGGGGGTTCCCCTCCCCATACTTAGAACTGAAACTCAATTTTTTTTTTATTAAACTCATACGTGTGGGGGGGTATCTATGGATAGGTCTTCAAAAATGATATTGAGGTTTCTAATTTTTTTTTTTTCTAAACTGAATAGTTTGCGCGAGAGACACTTCCAAAGTGGTAAAATGTGTGTGCCCCCCCCCCCCCCCGTAACTTCTCAAATAACAGAATGATAAAACTAAAAAAAATATATGATGTACATTACCATGCAAACTTCCACCAAAAATTGGTTTGAACGAGATCTAGAAAGTAGTTTTTTTGAATACGTCATAAATCGTAAACCGCAATTTACCTTTCATTAAATCAACTCTATATAAAACCTGCTTTCTGCATGACCCAAAGGTTGGCTGGTAAAGAATGAATACATAATACATAATAATACATTTTTAAGTTAGTGCAATAAAGTTTTTAAATAAATAAAATAAAATAAAAATTTTAAAAAGTATGTTTTGAGGTAAGTTGACGAGCTGTCGTCTGTGCCTACAAATTTGTACGGAACCCTCGGTGGGCGAGTCCGACTCGCACTTGTCCGGTTTTTTTACGATTTTGATGTTGACTTCATAGTAATAGTTGATTGTATTAATATAAATATTTGACTCCTTAAATATGGCTACTGACCAAAACCACATCTTCTATTATATAGGGTACGTTACAAAGTTTCAAAACTAATTCATTTTACAGATAAGGGCAATCTGTTCCCGTGATGCAGTTCCGCGATGTGTGTCGACACAATTATCAAATCCCTTGTGATTTTATGCTATCACACGATCTTTGCACTAGTTCTTGGCCTAAAATAAGGGATTAGATTTTATTACAGAGAGACCTATCGCTAGCAGTGTTTTCCAGCTTCACAGGGCGAGTTGTAGCGAGCGCTGAAGATACCTAAACTGGCCGAGAATTGACCCCTGTGTGTCACCACTGCGGTCATGACGAGGACACAGCGCTACTCGTAGTACTCGTAGCAGTGCGTACCACCGTGAGACTGTCATCTCACAGAAGGAAGCAGCAGGGAAGGAACGAAAGGCTTCGACTGACGCCCCGATGACCCGCCGCTCACGCTATAGGCGCCGAAAAAAGAAGGCTTTTAGGCCTCCAATTCTGCCTCCTCGAAGGGCCTTGGGTGGCTGGCACAAGGTTGCCAACCGTCCGCAAAACGAGGCCCGCGGCGGCGTTGCGTCGTCTAGCACGCTGTTCACTGGAGTCCAGGGGGGACCATCTTCACCCCTAAAGCCGGTTGCGGTTTTAGAAGCATAGAGAGCTTTTTCCCTAAAGGAGACAACAAATGAGTCTTAGCATAGTCATAAAACATAACCATAAAACATCCTACTATAATTTACCTACTTACCTAAACCTACCTACCTACCTTTACCTACCTACTATACATTTAATTTACTATACTGTGTAGTCCATCCGCTTATGGAACTCCTTACCTTTACCTATAAGGCAATCCGAATCTATTGATACCTTTAAACGTCGGCTCAAAGCACTTTTTTTTTGTGTCTTGACATACGAGTACAATAAACCACTTCTCTGTCCTTTAATAATATTGAATACTGGTCAACTGGTCATTGTTGGTCACTATATTTCCTTGCATGTATCAAATATCATTTTATATGTATATATATATGTATATTGTAAGTATATGTATATATAATTATATTATACATTATTGTTATATATGTAAGTATATTGTTTATGTTCATTTCTATTTGGACTCATATATTTATCCATTAGGTATATTAAATTTCACACTAAGCTCTCCGCACCACTTTCCCCTTTCTTCATAACTGTCCTCTACCTAAAGGTTGTCTGGAAGAGATCACTTTTAGCGATAAGATCGCCTAAATTGCGCCACTGTCTGTAAACCAAAATTGTTACTTCTTTGTATGGGGTACAATAAAGAGTACATATCTTTCTTACCTCTGTAATCAAAGTTGAAGGTGTCTACTTTCTGCATGTAGTCGCACCGCACACACAAATCATTTTACTCAGTTAACCATTCAACCGCAAATGAGTATGAATGAATACCTAATATGTACCTCCCATTAATTGTAAATCGGCCAACCGCTCAATGCGGTGGCCTCTTTATAATTAAAGGACGCTATTTAACGAGACGGTTTTAATCTGTTTTGGCGCCGGATAAGCTTGTTTTCGAATGTAGTTTTTACCAAATTTTTATCACCATCGATTTGATTAAACGCCTTGCATTGCCCCGGTAAAAAACGGATAGCAACTGTCTCTTGGAAAGGGTCCTAACACTTCCCATTTAAAACGTAGCGCAGTTCACGAGACAATGCTTTGAAGCTTAATACCTAATTCACAAAAGAGCCAGCGAAGTACAAAATAGACAAAGAAACCTTACTTTTACCTTAAAATGTCTATTTTATCTCGTTTCATAAGAAAAAGGAGGACTATATTTGTACATTAAAAAAATCTCCGTTGTTGTTTGAAGAGTGTTGAAATTCAGTGTCAGTAATTTTTAATAAGTCGCAAGTTTATAAGAAAATGCTTGGCATTATTTCATTTATTCTTAACAGGCAAAGAGCATAAGACAAATAGACCAAAAACGGTACCTTCGCTCATTACAACTATCGTAACTTTTGATACAAACTTGATAGTAGGGTGATTTCTGTGTTGACACAGATCACATACTCCACAAACGAATCTCCTCAATGATAAATCTATTACAAGAGCAATACCTTGCCGTTGTTAAAGAAATTGAATTATTACCATTATCGTCTATTTAGATGACTTAGGTAGGTCGTTGTGTCGCTCACCCAAATTTGCAGGTAGGTTTCAGCCTCAGATGCTTGTTCGGAGTGTTTCCTCCTCCTATACGAGTACCTACAACTTCGTGTAACACTTGTAAACACTGTTCCACAAAAAGTAACTCGGATGTAGGTGAACCATATGCGAGTTGTTCATTCAGATTGGACGGGCCATATAAACGCTGTAACATTGCGGCAAGTACTGCAGGTGCCGCCTTATTTTCTATTCATTGAGCGTGTAAAAAAATTCGTTAGCCGTGATTTCCCCGCGGGACACATGCTGCGTAAAATGAAAACTTTCCAGTGTTTTTGGTCACGTGTTCTGCTGTCCAACCTTAATTGTGTTTTACATAAATTGTTTATTTATACTTATGGGTTTATTCAAGTGTAATAATTATTGAGTCATATTTCATTACTTGCAATCATAATTATCTACATGCGTTTTTATAGAGGCTATATTTAAAAAATAAAACGTGTTTCTTCATGTACTATGTAATTTTAAACAAAGGTTTATTTATTCCTACTTGACATTATCTAGTAAAACAAAAGAGCTCTAACCATATCACAAATTTCAGGGTAATACCTGAAGTGAATGAAGGCTGACGTATAATCCTCTACTAGCATTAACATACGCAATGTTTAACTACCATGATACCATTGAACGCGCTGTAAGGCCCAATTGACTTGCAAAGCAGCCGCCGGTCGCATTGTCGGCTCTGATCAACACGACTAATATCATAACTTATGTAACTGACGTGATCAGGGGAATATAGTCATTTTTGATGCTGACTCCAATATAAATTAATAATAAATAAAATTAACCAAGTACATTTTTCAAGTTACCGAGTTAACTTGTAAAATATACTTGGAGAAGAAAATTATTAGATGTTGTTGTTAATTATGTTAAGCAGGTAGCAAATAGCGCAAGGCCCGACACGCACTTAGCCGGTTAATCAAAATAAATAGACTTTTTTGAGATACTGAGTGAAATACCAGCGGTAACGGGTTCAAATCCCGCACGGGGCCAGTCATGTTTATCTGGTGAGCAGGAGCATTCGTACCTGAATCATGGATCTCATATAAATAAAACAATATTAAAATATATTTATTCATAAAAAAACAATATAAATATTTAAGTATCAATATCAATATGTTAAGCTGCGCTTCCTGGTACAAGCCTATATTCTAGAACCTTTATGCCCCATATGCCATCAGTTTTACGTGCTATGTACCCCGCCCACTGCCACTTTAGCTTGCTAATTCGTTACCTAGGCACCGGCAAGCGCAGCGTAAGACGTCCACCCACAAGTAGACAGACGACCTAGTGAAGGTTGCAGGAACCGCTGCATGCAGGCCGCCGCCATCCGGCTACTCTGGAAGTCACTGGGGGAGGCCTTATGTTCAGCAATGGATGTCCTATGGCTGAAATGATGATGATGATGATGATGATCAATCCCTTCTCAAGTCGCCATTATACTGGCTTTGCTTAGTTTGGGACAAGTAAATAGATGATTGATGTGATTACTTAAATAATTTATATTTATAATCTATTTATTAATAAAGTAGCATTTAAGGTTTATTAATCAAATTTTATTACCAAATTTTATTATTTGCGTCAAGACTATATTTAAAACACTGACACCAAAATCGTCTTCTTTGCTCATGGTAAAAATAACTAGGTACAGTCAGCGGCTTGTCAACTAGGTTCCCAAAAAATTAAAGGTCATTGAACCAATTTTCAACTTTAAGCCCGACATATAGTTATCAATATCAATTGAGAAAATTTGACGTTTTGTGGTAGGTTAACAAGCTGTTGTCTGTACAATGAAAAGGAAAACGTAGAAACAATTAATGGATACGTCATTTTGAGCCCTTTTGTCAGCTAATTGATATTCACGAATGAGCAAGCCCCAGCAGCCGCAGTGTGGGCAACATTCATTAAGGGTTACATTTAATAACGATTTACAAAACAAGTGAATGGGAACGCAGCAGAACCAGCCCACCCTTACTATTGTTCTTATCGTCATGTTCGTATTGTTGTATTTATAAACAGGTCACGTAACCACGAACTGTATAATACATTAGACATCATCTAAGTTGTTCGTCGGGTGAACTCTAAATAATATACAGGGTGTCCTAGATGGGTGTACCATCGGGAGATTGGTGTAAGACATTTTGTAATATCAAACATACATTTATTTCTAATTTTAAAAGTAAATTCTTACTACTATTAATATTATACCTCAGAGACAATGCAAGTAATAGATAAACAAGACTGGACATGTAATCACATCATGTGATTGGCACAGTATCGTACAGTCGGCAACTTGTAGCACGTTATTTTTGTCCTAAAGTCTATAGAGATAGAGGTCATAAATCGAATCTACTTGTTTGTTTTTTGTATACATAGGTCCAGTGTTGTTTCACACTCGAGGGACAGAGTTTGTTATTGTCGCCAAGTTCCGCCCTATCACAGCTTTTTCTGCTCAGTTACGGTTACCTACTTAGGAATTCGTAAATAATATAACTTGTTACATGTTTATAATATAAAACATGTAGGTATATTCGCCTTTGTACTTTATTAATTTTACCTAATATATATATTTTTAATATATATAGTTATATACTTATGAATATTTAATCCCAACCTAAAACCTAAGATTAATTAGTTTATTAATTCGATGACTGTTAATCGGCCGGTAACCGACCATAACAATAGCTTTGCTTTTTCTTTGGATAAAAAAAGGATTAGACTACTTAACATAAGCTTTTATTTTTAGAATCGTGTTTAATTATTGACGATACAGTGGTAACTAAATCAAAAAGAATAGCTTTAAGAGAAAAACCCACTAAGTTTAAAAATATGTAATTTTCAATGAACAGCAAACAACGTAGCAAACGTAAAATAAATACATTTAGTTATGATATTGCATGTCTTCTTTATGATCTCTACATCAGACTTCAAAGGCGGTGCTTGTTTTAATATTGCATTCTTGCTACACAGCATATTCTAAAGCGGTCCGTTTCTTCTCTCAAAGATGTATGTATAAGAGAATTCAGAAGCAAATTCAATTTAGAGCACACCTGGTCACTTGAAATATTTTACGGTAGCCATTCCCTTAAGATTTTAAGAGGATATTTTCCTAAGAATCGTGAGATTTACTTACCAGCAATTTTATTTAATGATATTAGCTTGACGAAAGGAGAATTTCTGCAGGTAACACATTTTTCCCTCGAAAAGGGTCATAATAATTTTTAGGTTGAACAAAAAAATGTATAGGTTTTTAGTGTCAACAGCGTGCAGCATTTGTGCACGAAATCTATGCAATATCTTTAATGTCACAAAGCGCCCAATAGTGGTGATAGAGTGAATTCTCTCCTCTACATCCGAAATTCCGAATAGTTTCCCTTTGGCCTTTCACCAACATTTTAGCCGTTCATAGTACTAAAAGGGGTGCTGATATTTTTTAAAATTCTCCTTTTTTATCTTTACCCGCTTCACTGCGATATGTATAGGTCCATCAGGTTTTTTTAACTCACTGATTTCAACTGGATACTATTTTGTATGTAACAATCTATATAAATAAAAACCGGCCAAGTCGGACTCGCGTACCGAGGGTTTCGTACAAACCTGTAGGTACCTATATATGTAAAAGTCACCCATCACGACAATCGAGTCATAGTTATGTTATTTTTATTGCAAAATGAAATCCATAACATTACGAAAGGTAAATTGCGGTTTACGATCTAAGACGTATTAAAAAAAACTACTTACTAGATCTCGCTTAAACCGATTTTCGGTGGAAGTTTGCATGGTAATGTACATATATTTTTTTTTAGTTTTATCTTAGAATTTTCTTTCTCTTATTTTAGAAGTTTAACCACTTTGGAAGTGTCTCTCGCGCAAACTATTCAGTTTAGGAAGACCTATCCATAGATACCCCA
Organism: Anania hortulata; assembly: GCA_963576865.1. Lineage (NCBI taxonomy): Eukaryota > Metazoa > Arthropoda > Insecta > Lepidoptera > Crambidae > Anania > Anania hortulata. The sequence continues at coordinate 15,026,109 of OY756389.1, read as the reverse complement.
CACGTATGGGTTTGATGAAAAAATTTTTTTAAGTTTCAGTTTTAAGTCCCCATACTTAGAACTGAAACTCAAAAATATTTTTTAGTTTAAATTCTAAATATGGGTTCTAAGTAACCCCCAAAATTTATTGTTTTTTTTCTATTTTTGTGTGAAAATCTTAATGCGGTTCACAGAATAATCTAGAATAATTACTTACCAAGTTTCAACATTATAGTTTCGGAAAAAAGTGGCTGTGACATACGGACTGACAGACAGACAGACAGATAGACATGACATGACATGATGGGTTCCGTTTTTTGCCATTTGGCTACAGAACCCTAAAAATGAATCTCTATTTCCCTTGGTCATCGCATCACGCGTGAACGGATGGAACAATTTTGCAAATTCTTTTTTTATAGTGGTAATTGTTGTCAGGAGAAGGATCTTTTGAAAGAAAAAATTAAGATTTAGCGCAGAGATTCTTTTATGAATAAACTTAAGACAGCAACAGTTAGTGTATGAATAAAACATATCTGTCTTAAACATAATTAAAGTCATCGATTTAAGTATGTAGGCCTTAGTGCGTCATAATTTCATTTATTATATTATTAACCGAGGATCCCAAGTAGACGTCAGTCCGTTAAATTAACTAGTACTCTGTTAGTACCCAGGTGTCTAACCAAGAGCTCTTACTTTAACCTTGTTTTGTTTTTTGTTTATTGAGTTACAACGTTTGAACAACACTGCTCAACAACAACACCCTCAGCGCGCGGGTCCGACTCGCACTTGGCCAGTTTTACCCTAACGAGTTCGACGTAAAACAAACATTGCTTACTAACTATTTAAATTTCATAGTTAGGTCTCTCTCATTATTCAAGTTCACAAATAAGAGAGCCTATCATTGTACGTGTGACTAACTCAGAAGTGAACTCGTGAGCTCTCGTGAACTCTTCAGCGGCGAAGTTAAATTAAAGAAACAAAAGGATGTCTAGGTCATATTAGACTAGGTATGCCTTAACAAGTATTATATGTCACAAAGTAAATACAAGATAATTATTAAGAACGACGTCTACAAAACGATCTAACATTGTAAATCATTATATTTCAGAATTTATTAGTTTTTGGAAAATAAATACGTACAGACATAGATTTTTCTTATCTGATCTTAAACTCTAAAACACTTCTTATTCTCAATTTCTTAACAGAGTTCGATTTGACGGAACCTTTAGCAATTAACAACGTTCTTAAGGCTAATAGGGGACTGATAATGCAACAAAAAATATTTGTCTTTTGTATAGATATGAGTAGACTGATATCGCTGTCATCAGTAATATTCAAACGTTAAAATACAGTCATACACATACAGTCACAGGCCAGTCTCAAAAAACATGAAACGACATTATTTTCCCCGCGAAATTTGCGAATTCATTATCTTCATAAATTCAAATAATGTTTCCTCATGAAATACTCATTAAAAAGAAATCTATACGATACAGAGGTGAGGAGTACAATAATTTTGACAAAGTCTTCGGCTCGTAACGACTTTGAGAAACATAAACATTTTTCTTTTACCATCTGAGCAATAAAATGAGTGATTTCCAATTTCATTCGAGCCAAATGTACTGAAAAATTACGCAAAAAATATGAGGGTGAACGGAGAACGAAAATAATGTCTTTTTAATTCAGTACATTTGTCCTTAATAGCACGGAACTGGATACAAAAACAGTTACAGCAAAGCAAATAAACTTCTTCTTTTACTCAGAATAACGATATATTGCTACCTATTAATAAAGAAAGTAGTACTGTTTTGTGCAATCTTATTGATATTATAAATTATGTTTAAATAAAGATATTAATTAGTTGTTATTTCTATTTAGTTAATTTTTTTTTTTAAACAACCACTTATACTTTGACATAAACATGTAAATTCTAGTTAATTTTTATTTCGTTCGAAACTGATTGGCTCATGTATTGTTGTCCACTTAAAATAAATAAATAAAGTACAATAACTATTCGCAAAACTACAAGGGCAACAGAACTAATGATAATTCGTTGCCATTTGTCCACATTTACACACGTGTTTATGTGCTGGAAGTGGAACGAATGGTTGTAGCTATTAATTAAAGCAATTCGCGGGAATTGACCCCAATCGGGCGATTCGCCCTTGATTACGGTGGCTCAAGCCCTTGATTAAATACGTTCCTATCGGCTGTAAACCTCGCCTCGAATACGGGTTGTAATGTCCCACATGTTTATTGTACCATTACTTTCTAATTGTTTAAAGGTATTTAGCGAATTGTTACTATGCTTCTATACGCCGTGAATTTCATTGGTTTGGACCCCAAAAAGTCACATTCTCAATAAAAACACTACTCCGTACTAATCATAACAGCTGTCAGGTTATGGGGAAGTATTTTTTGGGATTTTGATGTTGTGCCTCTTAAGAAAGCTCAAGGTTGCATAGCTTGCTATGAAAAGAGCTATGCTCGGTGTTTTGTTGCAAGATCAAATCAGAAATGAGGGGATCTCCTCAAAAAACCAAAGTCGCTGACATAATCCAACGGATTAGCAAGCTGAAGTGGCAGTGGGCGGGGCACATAGCTCTACAAATACGGCACCAAAACTGATAGCCGGTGGGGCAGAAAGATTCTAGAATGGTGGCCATGTTCCGCGAAGAGCAGCGTAGGACGTCTGTCTACCTACAAGGTGGACCGACGACCTGGTAAAGGTTGCAGGAAGCCGCTGCATGCAGGCCCGCTTCCAACCGGCCAATCTGGATGACATCCGCTAATCAGTAGTCACTTTAGCATCCATACGTGAAAATCGGTTCGTCACCTAAAAACGTTAAAGTTCGACGAACGGTCTGGTCTGGTGGTTCGCGCACTGGACTACACAGCCTGGCAGTTGCGGGTTCAAATTTATTTATTTATTTAGACTTTATTGCACAGATTAAAAAGCATACAAAAGGTGGACTTAATGCCATGAGGCATTCTCTACCAGTCGACCATCCCGCAAGGAGATTTTTTTTTGTGATGAGCACCTGCATTTGTACTACTAGGTCATGGATGTTTATAAATCTATATATAAGTATGTCTATCCGTTATCTAGTCGCCATAGTACAAACTGCTTAATTTGGGGCTAGATAATTGGTGTAATTGTTGGAAGAATTTTTTTCATTTTATTTAATACTTATCACGCATCCTTCCTATCAGAACTATGTATTTTCTCAGGATAATAGTAACTAACTCCATAGTCATAAATAATTAGACAAATACTAAAGTACTAAATACCTTATATCAGAGAATAAATAATAGTAATAGGTATCAGAAGTTGAGCTTCATACAATGCGAGCTAGAGCAACGCACACATAGACATGGCTCACGAACACAAAAGTTTGGAACGTTTTGGCTCGAATTGCTGTCAAAAAGGTCCGTCCGAGATCTCGTGTCCATAAGCGATGTTTATGTGTGTGTTGCTCGATCGTGCAGCCGCATTGTAAAAAGCTTAACTTCTTATACTGATAACTATTATTTATACTGTGCTTATATACTCGTACGTCCTACTGCAACTATGGAGCTAAACATAAATGTAGTTTAAATCAATGCTGGTTTTGGCGATACTTTTTTCACCCTAAGGCTGCAATTTCTTTATTTATAAACAAATCGTAAATAATGACAAATGACATAAATCAATAACGAGGACAGCATGTAGCGAACAGTCGCTACATGCTCAAATCACTGCAAATTCTGATTAAATAAAGCAAAGGTCGACTACATTACGATAATGATGAACAGTTGATTAATCTTAAAAACGCATTAAAACTGGGTAAATGCAAACGAGGGCAAGTTACAATTAAGTTTGACAGCAAATACACCGCATGTTGCCTGCGCTCGGAAGTAGGTACAACCTACAACAAAGTTTAATGTAACTTCGTATGATTCTCCTTATTTCTGCTGCAATAAGGTTTACATTTCATTACCTTAAGTCGCTAACTGTAACAACGTCGAAATGAGTATTACTCGGGGAAATTACTCCGTACCAATGATGTGCTGAAACTCACCTGACTTGAGTACTGATTTGATTCTTAGTTTTATTCGATTCTAAGTTAACTACTTATGTGAATCTAATTTGGTAAAAAAAAAGTTAAGTATGCCTATTATATACACGTCCCACTGCAGGGCACTGGCCTCATATTCTCAACTATGAGGTGGTTTGGGCCACACTCCACCACGCGGGCTTAGTGCGGATTAGTAGAGGGGTGTTGTAAGACCAGTGACTAACCTTACTGTCAGATGTTATTAAGCGGCCCTAAGGCTAGGCTTCACAACTAGTATCAAGAGAAACCCGGCTAATAAGCCGGGACCAACCTTTAAACGTGCCTTCCGAAGCACGGAGATGCTTGTGATAAATGTCACTAAATATGGTTGGAATTGTCTCCCATCCACTCACAACCGCGGCGTAGGTGGCTTAACTTTGGTAATCACTACGAAAACGCTGCCGTTACTGAGACTCAATATATTTTTTTCTAGATTTTTGAGATTTCAAACAGATATTCTGGTACCAAAAAAAATAAAATATACTAATAAAATTTTCAGTTGTTTTAGTTTGTTGTTTTGTATTAATGTTATAATGGCTCTTTCATTAATGAAATTTTTGCTTTTGTATAACAGGGTTACCTTTGATAAAAAAAGTTACTCCATTCTAAATATTATGAGCAAGCACATCCCTGTCCCGAAGCAATCCTTCAGGCGGATGAGCAGACCCCGACGTCTCATTACACCCATCGTGCTGAGAAAGAAGGAACACATGAACAGAACTCATTTGCTTCCCAAAACAGAAACATATAATTGGATTTTTTTTTTCTCTCGCGAGTAAAAATCTATACACAAAATTAGGCGTATACGATTCATTGGATAATTCAATGCATACAGAGAAAACTGAAAATGTGGAAAACACCTTTGTCGGTAAACGAATGTACGCAGACCGTCATTCTCAACTGCCGTTTGATTTATTCAGCTCACGTAGGCAGGCTTAACTCGACCTCGATTCTACTCAATTGGAACGAGTAATACGATTTTATATTTACACTAAATATCTATCGGGTTCGAGCTCAATCTCAAATGAACCACGTAGAGAATCGCAGCTCGCACACCAAGTAAAGTATTTTAGGAGTATATTGAATACTTAGGAATGCCACTACAATCTGTGCTTAATGATAATACGACTATAGCTAGTTCAGTCATCAGTATTCTCATTCTCACTAAGCGCGCAAAACAAGTTATAAACAGTTGTCAAGTTGTCACACACTATTTTACTCGCTTAAAGGAGATCAAAATAGTAGCCTATGTCGTATGTATAGCCGAAAAAGCTTGAACCCTATGGAAGGTTCAAGCTTTTTCCGTACAAAATTTCATCAAAATTAGTTTAGCTTTTACGACAAAAAGTAGCCTATGTCTTTTCCCAAGCTTTAGTCCATCTCTGTACTCAATTTCATCAAAATCGATTCAGTAGTTTAAGCGAGAAAGCGTAAGACTTTTTTCATGACATTCTTATGAACTAATGAAAAAAATAAATGCATAATTAGTACCCTCTTGCCGTAAAATATTATTTTGCGCCTTCGTTTGCTCTCTTCGTGTAATTTACTGACAAAATACTTTATACCTCATTCAAATAATGATGTGGGTATCCAGTTCAGAAATAACGCTCTCACAGTATCGAGTCATTCTCAAGTGCATTTCAGCGCAGCAGTGGCAGCACCTCGACCTTAATAATTGTGCGGCAATTAGAGGAGACAACAACAGCGACTGAGGTTCATTACTGCGGCGACCTAGACACGGTAAACATATGCCAATTTACAGCAGTATCTCAACTTCTTACAACGCCTAAATTGAAGTATTCACGCAGCCATCTCTACACCAATGCTGCAAGCTTGTCCGTCTAACATTGGTGGGTCTTAAGAAATAACAGGGAATTATTTTACTTATGGCGTAGCTGAAATACTGTGTAATATGTATGTTTTTACTGTAACCTAGTCATAATGATCACTCGGATAAACACTGCGTTCTGAGTTCACATGTTAAAAGTGCGCTTAATGCCAACTAGGTAATTAGGGTTAGACTTAAGTATTGAGACTCGGTTGAATTCTGGTCTTAACACTAATTAAGACCCTCAGTTCAACCTCTCAGTTTTGTAAAATCTAAATACATTTACAAAAATGTTGTATGATCCGTGAGCATGTGTTAATATGCATGCGCCATAATGACGGCGCGATTGTAGAGTGATGGTATATGGCCTTGAAAGCATAGGGCCCCGAGTTTGATTCCGGATTCATATCAATTCAGAAAACGTTTTTTTTTAATTGGTTGAGTCTTCCGATTTGCTAGAAGACGCCTCTAGCAAATTTATTATCTGGTACACAAGGATTCAATCGGTACCCGGTAAGGTAACGTAAAGTAATTTTACCGACTCGGCTCTCATTTAAGTATCTTGGAACCTATGATCGTTAATCACGAGGCCATAAAGCATTAACTAAACACTACTTCTACTGGGTAACACCATAACCAGGAGCAGTAAAGCTGTTCCGACTGGCGCGCACTCGACGTTTGTTTTACGAACGACTTCCGAGCAATAAAACGCTGAGACATTTATGTTTAACGCTTTTAGGGTTCCATTCCGTGGTTTAAATCGAGGAAATGGGCGGTAAAAATAATTAATGATAACACATAATTATTTTTAGCATGGATTTCCTTCCAAAACAGCCATTTATATGATACTTAATGTTTTTTTTATTTTATTCATGTAAATCAAAGAAAAAAAGACTACATACCTACATGAAAAACCGTAACCAATTTCATAAATACCACTGCTGTTAGCTTACTATTATACCAACTTTTCATAGCACTCGCAAGATAAAATTTTCACGATGGAAAAACTCGTTAAAGAGTTATGCAAGTATAATAAGCGAGAGCAAAGTTCCGTTTTGTACTGTTTTATCTAGTGAAAAGTATTTTGATGGGCATAATGACTGGCATTATTGCATTTATCTTCTTCAATCATGTAAAGCCCTATATACGCTGGCTCAATAAGTGACAGTCTGTTACACCATGAGCATCTTTTGTGTATAAAAGATAATAAATAAATAATAAATATTAGACAGCATCACATACATTGCTCTGATCCTAAGGTAAGTAGCCAAAGCACTTGTATTATAGAAATCAGAAACAACGACGGTACCAAAACACTCAGGCAGACAATATAGAAAAGTTATTTTTCTACATTGACCGACCGGGAATCGAACCCGGGACCTCAGAGATAGCGACACCAAATCCGGTATGCTCGCCTCTCAGATACGGAGGCCGTCACCATAAGATCATTCACAAATCTACACACAAACTTTCAGTCCCAAAATCTTTTAAATGTATGAAACTATTCTAATAACACTTAATACGCTTTGCAGGACACATTAAATCTCAAAATGTAACGGTTTTTTTTTATGTTGAATATTTTAAAAGACGTAAACATGTGAAACTTTATCATCACATATTAATGTAGCTAAAATACCTCAGTATGACAAGGATAGTAACACTTTATTTTAAAAAATACTCAAGTCTAAATGTATTTAAATTTAGAAAAGCATTAGTATTGTTTTGTTATAATTAATGCTCTCTTGATCAGTATGTGCAATGTTACTTGTCAAATCAAATGAGCCTAAATACGATGATGTTATGTTTATCCACGAGGAGTTATTTTAGCGATCTTCCTACACAGCATCAGACGCTATAGCACTTGACTATACAAATCCAACGAAACACGAGCGAGATGACAGGATTATGTTGTGTCGTTGAGGAGTTGCTTTGGTCACCTTCAAGCATCGTCATCATACCTCTTTACTGCATTGCTGCAATGCCCTGTGATACTTGGTCATCATAGTTGCATAATAGGTCAATTTGATGACCTTTTGAGGTCGAAAATGAAAAGGAAATTTTGAAATGGAAAAACAGACAGACATCATATGAATGATGCAAAGATAGAGATTAAAGAAAATCCTGAAAAACGGTCGAGGATGGGAATTTGTGAAGTGCAGAGGTTGCGTAGTAGTTTTGACCAATTAGGCTTGTTCTGGGCTTTATATCTATCCCATACGTTTTACTTCAATCCAATCTACCTGGCTCCGGAGTTATGTGTTTTAATTGCATTGTTTTAGTATTAATTATAAGGCATATTGTGCGACGACATGGCGAAGATTAATGAAGGGAGTTAAGGGAATTGCTCTGGTTTTCTCGCAACTCTCTCGGCGGTAAGTAATTATTTCTTGTATACTTAGGTACTCGTTTTCAATCTGTTAAAGCGCAATCTAAACCAAAATGCATTCAGTTTAATCTTTATGAACAGAAATTACTTACTTACTCTATTAGATATAAGTATTCTAAGTTTTACATGTACACAGGGATAGATTTAGGCTATTAAGTCTTAAGAATATAGAAAATACACAATAATACTCGTACAAAGTTTTTAGAAAGGTCTTTCAGACAACCTTTCGAAAGAGGTAATTAGTTTTAGCGGTGTGGTGCAATTTTATCCATTAATAATAATTTTAGTAAAATGACTAAACAATGTACTGTTACATAAACATTAAATGGATGAATATGAACAGGAACGCTGTTACGTTATTTAAGATGCAGTTTTTAAATCTCATTAACGAAACAAAGTTTTTGAATATATTTTGAGAAGAAAACATATGTATATCGCTAAAACGTTGAACAAAAACTTTTCCAAAGCGGCGTTAACATAAAATAAGCAGAACCCCCATAACGTCGCGTAATCTGGCTTCGCGGAATTTTATTGAATTTTTCTGTATGGCACATTTAAGCGACGCGACGTCGATTCACTGACTTGGAGGATAGCTTCAGCTGTCGATGGAGACATTATTTCCGTGTAAAAATTTAATAACCTTCAAATGGCTCGCCTGGCACGGTTAGGGTGTAACTGCAATGGTTACGGCCCTGATTTTCGAGTGTAACGAACGTTACGTCTTTTTGAATTGTGCTGAGACGAAATTGCGGTTTTGCAATCTTTGTTTTTAAATAAATAAATAAATAATAAATTTATTTGTAATAAATGTGGTACATTACATAAGTGTTCATTATCATTACAGGGTTACTTCAATCATTGAGATTTGTCAGTTATTTTTGTATTCGTAATTGTTAGGGCATGGTTTGTTTAAAACGAAAAATAGAAAATATTTCCGGACTATTTTCGATCTTGTTTAATAGGTCGGAGAAAAAGTATTTTCCCATATGGTATGTATAAACTTGTGACAAAATGTCTTTGGCTGTACTATTTGTATCTGGCTGGTTTTATGACATTTAAAAAGGTGACATTTCAAAAAAAGAACAAGAAAAAATGTCTTAAGGTTTCATTAAAGTGCGAAGAAACTTTTTCCCCAACCTAATTTAAGAAATCAATTGCTACACGTGTGAAATATCGTAACTTGATAACAGCTTTACCGAATTTGCTGTTTTTTTTTTATGTGTTCGTAATTATCAGGAAAAGATTTTTATGGAAAAAACAATTATACATTTTTCGGATTCTTTTAAAACAAACAGAACGCTGAACGTCATTGTTTCGGTAGTATTTTTACTATTATGGGCGCAAATGTCGTTTGACAGCAGGATGAAACAACGTTTGGCTAAAAAAGATAGCTGATTGATTTATAAATAAAAATGAATGGCCAAATAATTGTGCTAAGCGCAAAACTCGAGAAGGACGGGACCAATTTAACCTTTGGTGTTGCCAAAATAATCTTTTATTGCTTCGGTTTGAAACCTCCTAAAAGATTCACCCACATTTCGTACAAAGAAAGAAACTCGAGGCGTAGTGTAGATTATTCACAACGACGCACACTACAGTTAGGTTAACAAAACGGCCGTACATCAGCCGCGTTTATTTATTCCGTTCACGTGAGCAACCCGCCGACGCGCGGTCCAGAGAAAAAATCGCATTTTATTCAAAGCCCCTAAGTTGCAGATAAATTAGTGAAAAAGAGCGCGTACTAGTCTTGTGTCGGACATGTACGATGTACTAATAAGTAAAGTTACCCGTCACTGTACTAAAAGTAACAGCACAGTACGCTACTACAGCTACAGCACCTACTCTTAATCGGACAATTCGGACTATTAGTAGACCGGTCTCACTTGACTCAAAGTGCTAAATGACGCTGTGCCGCTGTGTCCGAGAAATCCGAGAGCAGAAAAGCGCGATATAATCAATGCAAGAGTAAGTGAGGCAAGGCTACAACCACTCAAACATTCTGTCCAGAAGCGGCTTACAGCGTAAAAGCGCTTGAAAGTACTGTTGTTTATGGTCAATTCAGTCTAATAAAGCGCTAGCTGCGCTTAAAGATGAAGTACTGTCACCCAGTAAAGCGCTATAAAGCGTCTAGCACTAATCAGCGCATCTGTGCATCATTCGTTACCTAAAATCTGGTGCCCTAATAGTACTAATAAGGTGTACTAGTACACTATTCGAACTGTACTGTTACGGTGCGCACTGCCGAGTGTCCGAATAAGCACAAGACTAGCGCGTACGCCTGGTAATTCTAAATATCGCAGACGACGCAGATCAGCGTAAAGTCCGTTATTCTTAACTCTCACAGTTGGTTATTCTTATAAACTGTTTTTTTTTAAAGTCATGCCCAGATTGCTTACATTATTCGACAAACAAATAAAAACGGACGCGCAAATATTTTGCAACTGCATTGTAATTTTGTTCGTGCCGTTTTCGATAGATTTTACTGTAACACGGCCTCTAGTAGCCTTAGTCATCTGTGTCTTAAGTATATAAATAAAGTTCGCGACCGACACAGGCAGGGGCGCGGATTTATTTTGTATTTGCCGGATTACCCGATACTCGCGTTAAGCTGCACTCCCTTCACTCCTGGAATGAATGCTCAGTTTTATTACCACTGGCTTTTGGAAATCCTCCGCTCACAGTTTAAACCTCGATGCGTTCTGTGCAAATGAAATGAAAATGAAAATATCTAAAATAAGAAATTCAGTTTCAGCACGATGAACGCAGTTGGGCAGACCTGTATCATAGAAATTAATTTGCGTAATGACTTGCAGTAACTCAGTATATATGCAATTTTTGGACTAGTCCAAGTCAGGTTAAACTCGGTTACTTACCTACTCAATTTAGTAACTGTGCCTAAACATAATATTATGTTCCTACTAATAAATACTTGTCTTACCCAAATTCAAATTATTTGGTTTAAAACTGATTTCTAAAAAAACCCACCCGTATTTTCATTAATTTAGTCTGAAATCCTAAGCGCGTCTCTTAATTGAACAGTATTTTTTTCTTTTTGTTTAACGTGGTACACGGTTTTTATTAAATCCACACTAAGTTAACGCTTTTATAAGCAAGCTGTCCCAGGTAGAACGTGCTAGAGGTCGCCTGGTGTTAGATGACATTAACAACTATCGATTTGACCCCCGTATGTTCAACGAAAATTATTTATTCCCGAGATAGAGAGCTGTTAGTCTCGTTGGTTTGTATGGAAGTTTTAAGATACGTAGGTACTTAAAATAAATTTCAGTGCATTATTTTTAAGTGGAGCGTGATTAAGTTAAAGATAAATTTTCGAAATTACCAAAATAATAATATGTTTTTTGTCCCTAAACTGTTTTAGGCTAACGTTTTAAATATTATTTTACTCAGATGGGTACCTTTTTGGACTACTTTAGCAAAAAAAATCTGTGACTCTAGCACGAACCGCACTAAGCTTTTAGACGTGTTTTGAGGAATCAGGACGAAAACCTTTCTTAAATAAATGTCTCGAGAATTACTCATTTTCGCTGAACATACATGGAGGTCAAATCGGTAGGTATTAGTGCTCATTAACACTAGGCGCCCGCTAGCTGGCCCCTTCTTGAGATATGTACCGACCCTGTATGTACCGACAACAGCTCGTGAACCTAAAACAAAAAGTAAAATTTTCTCAATTGATATTGATCTCTACATGTCCGACTTAAGGTGTGTGTGTGTGAGTTTCTTTTATCCACCATAACGAGTAAACGTCCTAACCGATTTCGATGTATGACGTATCGTTAGAATACTTACGTTCTTCGAGGTGACAAAGGCTATGTCATAATATACGTAATAATGTGCGGCCTGAAGAAAAATTAATCTTCCAAACTTATCGAATGGGTATACAATAGATATCAAAATAAAGGGTTTTTTTTAAATACGACTACCATAACTAAAAATTAAAAATAAAATTGTGAAATGTTAGAAATAACCATTCTGTTTACTACACCAGTTATTTAATAAATAACTATGGGGCAACATCACATACTCTGATCCTATGATAAGTAGCTTAAGCGCCCAAACCCGAGTCAATATATAAAAGTTATTTTTCTACATTGACTATTTTTCTACTTCGCCACCATGATTGGAAATCTCAGAGATAGCGACACCGAGTCCGGTATGCTCGCCTCTCGGCTAAGGAGGTCGTCATATATAAGTACCAACTGCAAACAATTTCCTCTTGTATTCACAATTTATTTCAAACTTTTTAGTTTACTTTATTACCTCGGTCGTGTTTTAAATCTTTTTTTAAAATAGACATAATCTCAGCTTAAAATAGACAATTAACACATTTCACATGTCTGATCAACTTAAAATTAGGTATAATACTTATTCTTAAAACAATGAAATAAAAGCTAATAAATATATTTTTTACTTTTTCGAAAACATCCTGTGTACATGCATGCACTTCCCATTCTCAAAGTTCTTGGTCGGATAATACTGTCACGAATCCGATCTGTCTTCTTATTTCCAATACGCTCTACTGCTTTTTGGCATGCGTATATCAAGATTATTTAGTCATTGACCATGTTTGGCACAATCATAACAGGCAAAAGCAGACCGAAAAGTTTGCTTTTAAGACACGATTTCTGTACCTACATGAAGACGCTTTACTGGACCAGTAACATTTCTTTTTATTAATATCAGGCATTTTTGATTGAAGAAATTTAAAAAAATGAGATGGATGGAGATGGATAACACTTTTTTTTTCGTTTTTAAGATAAAAATACCGTATTTTCTCACTTTCAGTATCGTCGTTTAAGTACAGCTGTCAAAGTTTAACTACATACTCATTAAAATGTGAAGTTAAGTAAAAGCTTGTTAAAAATGTACTTCAAATACTGTTGATAACGGGTAGGAAGAAGCCGAGGGCAGACGCTGGACAGAAGTGGCCGCTATTTCTACTTTAAAAAGGCTTTTCCAAACTTTTACATGCAAGTTTTTATTTATGCACATAATAAAGTGCAGCTGACGTAAAGTTTATTAAGGCGATTAAATAAGTTTTCACTCAGGAAATCGGGCAGTTAACGGCACCGCAGATATTTTATTGGCTCGTCCATCACTTTGCGATGCAGTTCATCTAATTCTTTTTGAAGCTGGACGACGGTTAGGTAAATTAGGTTTTTTAACAAAATAATGGGATTTTGTGAAAAATAAGGCTGTGATAAAACATTATTCTTTAGTTTGTACTCACATGAATACTAATGTCAGAGATAAAATTTCACTTACCAAAATATTTTTTGACTAGAGCGCATTTATAGCGAATTTTTGGACGATGAAATGGAATTAAGCCGTATTTTCTGTAAACATCAACTTTGCCTTGTGTACACATCAAAAACAAATTTTGGAATCGGGTCCATAATTGTCGAAAATATCTGTAAACATACATAAACAATACTTAAAGCCGAACGAACCTCCTTCTTTCTTGAAGTCGGTAAAAAATACCATCTCAAGTAAGAATCGAACCCACGTCTCTTCGCAATTTGTATAACCGTAACTTTCATCAGACAAATACCGGCTTTAACGACGAGAACACTTGACTTTCTACAAGTACCTAACTTAACTAACCTTTTCCTTGGTAGCTGAAGTTGAATCAAAACTGATTGGATTGAACCTTGGCTTTTTTAATCTGTCTCCACATAATGCAGGTTTCCTCTATTGCTCATTTTTCTCGGTGTTAGGTTAAGAGGTAGTACAGTTATGAATGTTTTCAGCCTTGGACGTCCACTGCTGAAGACAGGCCTCCCCCAATGACTTTCATCGGGGGGGATTGCCAATACTCGCCACGCTTGGCAGGCGGGTTGGCAAGCGCAGTTTTTTATAACATTAAGCACGCAGGCGCTGCTGCCCGTCTCGTGCTACAGAAATTAGTCTCCTCTTACGACACGCCTCCTGTGTAAAACAACAAACAAAAAAGTACGGCAGTAACAAAATTGTGGCTTAGAGAGGGATGAGACAGTCCACGGCCCACAGCCCACTGGTTTGACGCTACACACACATATTTTTTTTTAGGTTGGTTTCACACAGAATTTGGTTTTTAAGAAAGATTACAGGAGCAAGGAGGCGATGCAACCTAGTAAAAAGAAAGGTAGGTATATCAAGCGTATAAGTGTAGCACTGTCAAATGTGTGGTAATTCACAGCCTAGGACCTAAGAGCCTAGGCGGTGCAGTAAAAATTATCTAGGCTTATGTATGTAGACCAATGAAGTGAGTAACTATAGGCTGGTTGGGTTAATAGAGAAGGTTTGAGTCCAGCTGTATGCTGCTCTACATTCATCGTCTGACGAATGCTCTTGGACGACTAGCGTACGGCTAGACGGACGGACGGCTCGACTAGCGTAGTGTTCGGTAATTCGCCTTGACCGTAAGGGTCAAGGTTTCAACTCCCATACCAACTTTTTTAAATTTCATGTAGATTTAAGGGTAACATCACAACAACGAGCTAGTTTCCTAAAAAAATATAATTAGTCCGTCAGTTGGATTAACAAAAAATATTGGACACGCTTTTCTCGATCAAACAAAAAATTATGAAGATATAGCCCGTTAAAGTTCCGCGTAACGTCACGCCTTGAGACACTTTTTAGCAAGGGGTGACGTCACTTGCTCACTTTGATGCGCTTTATCTTCGTATTTTTTTGTTTAATTGTCATAAGAAAAAATATGAGTCCAATATTTTTTGATAATCTAACTGACGGACTAAATAGAATAATCTTTTTTTGATCCAGGAAACTAGTCTATTCATCAAAAACTCTACTTGATGCAAATATTGCACTCAGTGAATCTGCACTTCTGCAGCAACGACGTAAGTCGTGTTTGAAAAGGAACTATGTTTAACTAAAAAAATGTGCCGAGATAAGTCAAGAAATCTCCAGGAAGGTTATGGATTTCCACCATACTACTCGTCACTGCTTTTGAAATACTTATTATAAATATACTTTTAAAAATATCTAAATAGTCTATAGGTAACTTAAATAAACACTGTATCGCAATCTATTAGGTATTTTTAGAATTAAATAGTTAGCGTTGGGACAAATAAATATGGAAATACTTGTCGATAAGTTAAACAGTTAAAATAAAGATTTAATAGAGAGACCTGGTATAGTGTTATGTATCAAATCAATATAGCAACATAACTATTAAACTTACAGTGTTCTTGATAGCTAGAGAGTTCAAATCATTTGGTTAGAGAAACTTCGTGAAAGTTTCCTTTGCAAACGGGTAGTAGCTTCATTTGAATTTCATAAGAACTTGTAAAAGCCTGATTGAAAACTATTCGATGAGTTGAAGTTGCGAGAATTGGCAATTGAAAATCAATTCTTTTGAATTCATCTCAACAACATACCGTAAATAGTACTGTATTGTTTGGAACCCAGCTGACAAGCTAAACCTTAATATTACATTTTTTATATTTGACTTGACATCATCATCGCAACTCGGCGACCTAATTAGTCTG
This sequence comes from Anania hortulata, assembly GCA_963576865.1. Classification (NCBI taxonomy): domain Eukaryota; kingdom Metazoa; phylum Arthropoda; class Insecta; order Lepidoptera; family Crambidae; genus Anania; species Anania hortulata. The sequence goes on along the minus strand of OY756389.1, from coordinate 15,010,308 downwards.
ACTCTGGTCAGAAAAATGGGATTGACAGCTACTTCTATTCTAGACAGCGCACTTTGAAACTGTTTATATTTTTAATTGATTTGAATTAGAATCAATCTCGAGACCAGGGGCGTGCATCCCATATAGGCTATTATGCAGAGCCTACCTTCATAAAAAACCGACAGAACAGCTAACCATAATTAATAATTACGTATTCAACAATAAATATTCTGTAACCATTTTGTCGTCTACCTGTACTTATTCCTTACTAAAACGCGCAACTTAGATCGTTACTGTGCAATTTAACCAATGTTAGGCTGCCGCGAGATCGCCTACTGTTTCACGCAAACTTACTCAATTTTCACTCACAGCCTACCCCCATCTGAAACCAATGCACGCTCCTGCTCGAGACTATGGTCACTACATAAAGTGGACCATTGGCGTACTATTCTGCATGGCACATTTCCTTGCACTCGAAGCAATTTTACACGGTATCGAGCAACCGAACAACACTAGTTGTCTTCCATAAGAAAATTACACCATTTGTTACATCCCGACAGATGCCGCTCGCGCTAATTAGTATTCACGGCTCACACCAAGAACAGATTACGGATCGAAGACTCGATACGTTTTTAATATGCCCGCCGAGAACACTGAAATCAAAATACAAGTTCGGTCAGCAGCCCCGTTTTCCACTAAAGGCTCAGTGATTTGCAGTGGCGTATCGATAACCCAGGTGGCCGACTGTGAGCAGTGGCGCAAGCCTATTTATCCTCAAAACGCAATTTTAATTTAAGATTAAATAAATAAAATAAAAATAAAAAATCTTTATTTCGGACAATTAGAAATCCATAGACGGGTTAGTGTTATTTGAGAAAAAGTAATATTGCCTTACAAAAACTATGGTTAGATTAGAACTGTTTCTTACGATAGTACGTAGATTAAAGTAAAGAAACCTAGCGGGAAAATTAAGCATCAAACTACCACAACACCTAATTGATGCTATTTTCAGAAATTCTTAAAAACACTAGGTAGTGTTCCTACCATTACACATATGTGCAAGTCTTATCACGATCGTTAAATTTTTTTAAGGTAAAAGTGCTTACTTTCAAATTCAGCACGTTTTTTCAAAAAAAACCTATTGTGATAAGACCTGTGCATATGTGTAATGTGTGAAAATCGCGAATCTTTAAAAGTAATTTGTGTACCTACCAGTTGGTAGAGAGTGTGTGGTAGAGTCTACCACGAGTGCCGCACGCCGGCTGGTAGTGGCCGTGTTAGTAAAAACCTACCTTGGCTTCACAAAATGGCTGCCCTCAAAAGACTATCAAATGATTGTGTGACGGTTTGATATGAGCTGTTATTATCGCATACTTACATGCGATATTAACTTAGTATGCGATATTAACTTAACCTTTGTTTTGGTACAAGCGTGATGTTTACCTGTGGCATCGCATGCATGCCTTATTGCGTACCCTACTATTACCTACATAGTCATACATTGTTACTTTGCTTGCACGTCACTCCTTCGCCACCAATATACTCCACCGCAAAGCACATATTATGTACATACAGACGTAAACGGTAGATATTCACAAGTAAAGTCCACGATTGTTCGTGAATGGCAAGAACTGTGTGCCTACTGTGTCGGTGTCATTGCCTGAAATAGATAAGCCATTGTGAGATTAGCTTAGAGATGGATCGCTGATTTAGATTAGATGCGCCTAATGTTTGTGTTTTGCCGGTATAATTACTAACGTCGGAAGGTCCAGACGAGCTTTGGTAAGTTTGTAGGGGTTTGGCTTGTTGTGGGTAAGTAAATAAAGAAATAAACAGACTGAAATGTTTAACAAAACTCATCAACATTAGTTTACTAACTACCAAACTTAGCATTTGCGGACGGAGCGTATACGTTTTGTTACAGAACGTTTTGGCGAATCCTAGATTATAATATATCCTAGATATATAATCCTAGATATTTTAAAACTGTAAAGCTTACATTTATAAATCTTTACACAGTAAAGAGTCTTCGCTGTATACCTTAAGATCATAAATGTGACAAATAATTGTAGCATCAGCAAACTCCAGGCACGCAACGAGTCTCAGATCAGATTCATTGCACCAGAAGCGCCGCGGGTGTAGGCTAAACAATTTTAACCCTGTTGGTTTAGACTTTAGAGTTTACACGATGCATGGCAGTATAAATGGACTTCGCAAATTGACATTTCGGTGCCAATTACTGGATAAGTGTGCACCGTGCCTATCGACTGTAAGTCAATTTGTTAACTACATACTTTGATGAAGCATAAGCACTCTAAACAGACGTTTGCTTAATAGTTTGAGGCTAAAGAGCTAAGGGAAAGTTCCGTGAAAGAATTTACTTAGATTAGACAACCGTCTAGTGTAGTGGTTTGCGCTCCAGACTACAAAGCCAGCGTTTGCGGGTTCGAATCCCGCAAGGGGCAAATGTTTGTGTGATGCGCACGAGCATAATTTGTATCTAAGTCATGGACTTTATAAAATCATTTAAGTAAGTTTATCTGTCATCTAGTCGGCATAGTACAAACTTTGCTTATTTTGAGGCTAGATAATTGGTGTGATTGTGGAAACTATTTATTATTTACTTAGGTACTTGCGTAGCGTTGTGTAAAGAGCTTACAGTTAGAAATAAATTTAACCACTTTTTTATCGTAACCATTCATAGCTTTGCAGAGTGCTCGATTCGCTACAAGACGCTTGTGTCAAATTACATTTTTTATTTCCGCAGATTTTATTGTGGTAATAACGCGGAAAGGGCCCTGAATAATGTTCTTACTTTATAATGTACTGGTTCCTAAGCCATATGTGAATGGGCATCTTTTTAGGGTGCAATACCAATGGTGTTATTACTAAGCAATAACCGTTTTCTATGTATGTAAAATTTAATGTGTATTTTAATAAAACAAAGTTCAATTCCGGTCTGCGAGTCAGGCTTGTTGCGCATAGAATCCCAAATGTTTGAAAAATAAAAATGGTTGTCCGGAACCTCGGTGCTCGAATCTGACTCGCACTTAGCTAGGTTTTTTTCTCAGAAGTGTCGCATGTGTTAGAGTTCTCTCACACATCATATACATACAGGGTTACATTTCACGGTAGTGCCATTTTCATGGACCACTCAGAATCAGTAACTAAATCGATCTACGTTAAATTAGTATTTTTTTTAGTCTAAAATTAAATGAAGTTTTACATTCGTCAACACCCGACTTGAGTAGGGACTCGGCTAGTTCAGCAGAAGAAGCTAGTTCCTTAGTTGTAGAGGGAGCTATGTTTGAAAAGAATTCCTCAAAAGTATTTGCGACATCCGCATTTGAACTAACCAGTTTATCCCCAATTTTAAGAGAGTAAGCATTATCATTTGGTTTATGTCTACATGTTTCTTTATTTATGATTTTCCATGTGGCCCTTGCTTTATTATCAGAATTCAAAATAACATTACGAAGATGGTTTGATTTTGCAGTGGCACATACTTTTTTAAATATTTTAGAGTAATTCCTCACATGTTCTATGACCTGTGGGTTTTGAGAGTTTGCTTTTAGACTATACAAGTCATATAATGTCTTTCTACTTTTGTAAATTCCTGGTGTAGCCCATTCATTGAACTTACACTTAAGTCTATTTGCTTTTATCTTTTTTTGTGTAAAAATTTGATCAAATTCATTTTTGATTACGCCAAAAAGATCCTCATATAACAGATCGACGTTATGGTTATTGCTAGGTTTTAATGAGTCTATACCATCACAAATTTTCTCCTTAAATCGGTCTATTCTATTTACGGTTATTGGCCTGCATACAGCATCTACAATTTCTCGGGCATGATGGTGCTCAAAAGACGCCTTTTGTCCACTATGGTCAGATCTTAAATAATTTATAATTGATTTGTCTATTACTTCGCTATTGCAAAAAATATTATCCAAACAAGTAGCTGATGTGGGAGTCACTCTTGTAGGTTCATTAAACAGGTTAATTAAATTAAATGATTTAAAAAGATTCAGAAAACGAATTGAATTTTGTGAATTTACTAATATATCTATGTTAAAATCTCCACATACGACAATTTTCTTATTAGAATTGCATACTTTTTTTAAGGCCTCTTCCATAGTGGATTCAAAAAGCTGGAAATTTGCAGAGGGAGGGCTGTAAACGCTTATTATAATATACTGCTCTAGCTCAGCACACGCTAGTTCAATAGTTCGTTCTATCGAAAGTGACACAATATCTTTACGTTCTTTACATTTTAATTTACTATTTAATAGTATAAGTAACCCCCCCCTTATAGCAGACTTTCTTGTGAACGAACTACCGAGTTTAAAATTTTCTATGTTTAACATTAATTCATATTGATTAATCCAATGCTCCGTTAAACATATAACATTTACACTTAAATCTTGTAAGAATAAGGCTAATTCTAACTCTTTGCCAGCCAAGCCTTGCATATTTTGATGAATAATATTAAAGGTAGACTTGGCTTTTGTCTTCTCTCTTAGTTTAAAATGTTAGAGGTTGTCAAGGGAACAATATTTAAGTTAGTACTAGTACTAACATGGTCACAGTTTGTCTTAGTTTCGATAAAACTATTGTTAATATTATGTGCTAACAAAGTAGCTATTTGTATTTTTAATTTATATGGCAGGTGTAAAGAGCCGCCCGTTAATATAAATTTATTATTAGTAAATTTGTTTGTGTCAAAAAACACAAACTTGTCACTATGACGTTCAGTTAAATTGAAAAATACGCTATTTAATAAATGAATTTTGTTATTTTCTTCAGTTGTTTGATACCTACAATATGGTAGGGCACACAAAACAACTTTTTTTACAATAAGGCTAGACAACATTGAAAATTTCTGTATAACATTTTTTTTTGTAATATTCTTGCTATTTCCTAATAAAATAACAAGTATTGTTTCACTATTAAATTTACTGTTTTGTATGCGTTTAATAATTTGATCCCAGGACGCATCTGGCATACAATTGTTAATTACGTCATATTTAATTGACTTATGCAACATTGGGCCGTAACCAACTCCTAACCTATCTGAGAAAACAATTACATTACTGACAGGCTTACATATGACATCTTTAGAGTGAGATGCAGACATTGACAACTGCCGGCCGGCATCGATCTGTTGACTCTTATCTAGTACTTGGGTGACTTTGATATTGGGTAGCGATTTAAAATCTTGGTTGGAATTTTCCAATTCTAAAAATTTATTAGCAGCCAGGATGTGTTCGTTAATTTGTTCCTGAGCGGAGTTATATTTAGCCGTCATAGATTGTAATGACTCATACAACTTCGAGATGTCAGCCTGAAGCCTTTCAATGTCCACATCATATTTACATCTACTTTCATGTAATTTATTATGATAGATTTCTAAACTATCCACTAACTCTATGCGTTGTTTTCTTAACAATATATTTTTGTAAAAGCATTTCTGTTTTTTAATTAATTTGTTAGTTTTTGTAATAAATTTACTAATTTTGATATATTTTTTTAGCCTTATTATTACTTAATAATCTAATTTGTTTGTTAGTTTTCAGTAATGTTTTACTAGTTAAATGTAAATTCGAATCTGCTGAATGGCTACCAGGGCTACCAATCAGCTCCTCATAGAGATTCAACGTCTTTGAGTATTCTTGTTCTTTTTTCTCTTCTTCTAAGTGACGAATGGTCCTATTGGCATCTCGCAGATCATTTTCCAGTTCGTTGCTACGCATTAAAGTTTGCTCAAAGATGTTGCTGCACTGGTCGAAGGTGCTGACAGTGTTGAGTAGCTCGTCACGGTGAACGGTGACTTCCTGGAGTTGGGCCAGCAGTTTGGCTAGTTCTTTTTTCAGTTTAGAGTTTTTATCTATTACAATCCTAATTTCTTCTTCACTTTCATCTCTTTCCCTAAGAAGTTGGTTACAGCTTTCTTTACTCTCTTTCAATTCCTCAAGTGCCTTTTTGAGTTTTAGCTCAGCGTTCTGAGAAGTCATTTTTCTGGTCATAATTCCACTCCGGGTAGTCATTTTGAAAGTTATAGGTTGGGCCTGATCTGGAATTATCAAAGAGAAGTGTACAACAGATGTTTAAGAAGGTATGAGTATTTGTGGAGAAAAATAATAATAATTTGGAATATAGATACTAACTAACCAGAAACATACGCTACAGTTTCTATTGAATTTATCTAAATTAAAGATACAAATAATATTATCCTATTAAATAAAATGTTTTATTGAGCAGTGAACAGGTACTTAGATGTCAAATTTATTAATTATGGATGGTGGTATCTATGTTGAGAGACAACTACAATCAAACTCTCAAAACAAAAGTTAGGTTTTTAAACAAATATGGATTAACAGTACATTTTTTTTTTTTATTTATTTCTACTTGAGGGTATTTTTTGTCAATATAAAAACGGTTTCCTCTGCTAAGTTATGCCAAATTATTTCCTATAACTAAAAATATTTCTCACTGATAATTACATTAATGTATATTGTTCAGTGTAAGGAGTAAAATGTCTGCGGCAAATGTTGTTTTCGTCAACTTTACTTCCACTATACGTCAAGTAAAGAGAGGCACAACTAGGCCGAAATGTGATGAATTGTGACGCGTCTCACTTTCGTGAGGTTTGTGCAGTGTTAAATGTTGTAATAACGTTATTACAGTAGGGAAATATTTGCTAACACCAAGTAGTTACGCAGACCTTTCTCACTGCAGTTATAACCTCAACTTAGTTTACTAAATAGGTATAGGTACCCGAAAGTCTAGATTTACTTAAAGACAACTAAACGTATTATGTCCTAATAAGGATAAATAATGGTTTGAAAACAGTACTCCCCTGGTTTTAGGTATTCCGTTAAACTCCTTTTGAACTTTGTTGTCGAAGCCGGCCGGCAACTTTGTCCAATTTTACGTATTATTTAGTATATTGGTTTGTTTACACTGTCACATATTATTGATAAAACGTTGTTTTCATTATTTAAGTTTATATAACGTTTGACGTTTGATGAACAGTCATGAATTTCATGAAAGATGTGTAGCCGCGACAGGCCGCTACATAGGAACGCTGGCCAAGTACCAACGTGTAGTATAATTAAACAAGGACAGTACAACAGGGTTCTGTAGTCTTAAGCTAAGTGATTGATTAGTGTACTCGACTACATAGATAGTGTATAGATAAGTGTAAGTACGTACGCTTTTAACAAACAAAATTATTCATATTTGCGGTCGCTTGCCGTAAATCCGTTGCTACTATACTTAAGCAGTTTTTACGAAAATTTCTCACTTACATTATTTGTAAGTGAGAAATAAAAGAAACCTACTTTTCATAATAATTTCATTTACAAAAAAACCGTTAAATTAAAGTTATTTTATTTCAGACAAACAGCATCCATAAAATACAAAAGTTAAAGCCTTCCTCTCCGTTATAATTTTCGTCAAAAATTCGTTAAATTTAGCCATACTATTAGGAAAATAATACCTCTCCACAAATTGTCCCGAAGCAGTAGTAGGGCAAAAAAATTGGAACGTGTAAAAGTGCTTATAAGGCCTAAAAGCACTTTTACACGTTCCAATTTTTATTTTTATTTTTATTTTCTATTAAGTTTAAAGGTACAACAGGTTTAACAGCACTAGGTAGCAAAATTAAATGTCAAATTCAAATCTATCTTTATTTACCGTTTACTTCACCAACAAAGTGTTATAATCACCTTAATAACAGCCCGCTTTACATGTACCCTGAAATTCACGTTTGTATACAAAAATATTTCATATAAACTTTGTTGGCGTCAGACAACGTATATATACTGAATTTCAGATTTTTAGCACTGTTAAGCTGTGAAATAGAGACAGACAGACGGAATGAACGAAGTTACTTAAAAGGGTTTTGTGTTTTGTCATTTCGCTCCGGAACCATAATAATACCTTCCGATGGTAAATTTTTCGCTCCCCTATTACGGCGAATGAATGGAGGAATTGCGCACAAAAAATGAAATTTAGCCAACAAACACCTGGGACAGCAGTACAAACACGAGACACAATTTTTGCGCAGGCATCTTATCCTTATTTAGTCTTGCACATGTCATGTTTACAAGAGAACTTGTAGTCGTGTACGCGTAGGTAGTTAAGCATCATGTCTCCTCTTTCGTTGAAAAGTAAGCAATATCAAGAAAATAGACTGACTAAGGTCATGAAATGTCTATGAAATAATAGGTCTTAAAGACAAGTGTCTCGAAAATTAAAACATCAAGTAAAATGACAATGTACGTAATTGACTAGAATACTAGATTCCTGCAGATCACGTGACATCTTATGCAAAGTATTATGTCAACTTCATAAGCACAATCCAATCCAATAAAGAAGATATTAGTATACGTCTTCAGCGTTGCAGAACTTCGATCAAGAATACCTTTTGAAGTTGCTTACCTTTTGACTAAAGGCCCTGGGGCTAACCATGGACATCATTAGGAATTCTAAACAGCAGTCTACATCTACATTTAATAAAAGCAGTGTTGTTCTTTTCAAACTATTACAGAAAAAAAAAACAAGGTTTGAGTAATACTGAGTACCGAATACCTACCTACTCCTTTCAGAGCTCTAGGTTAAACTTCTGGGCCGATAACTGCTGACTTGTGAAATTTATTTCGTGAAACAAATCATGACTGATTGTTGTTTTGACAACACAATACAACCCAGTAGGAACTAATAAAAAACTGCCAAACTAAATCTTGGTTTTCAAATGATTCGGCAGAAAGTTTTTGATGAAGTTACACAAAGGGAAGGGCAGACGCCCCGCGCCGCGAATCCACGCGACGGACGGGGCGGAGAGTTTCTTCCATGTTTTATGGAGATAAATTATGATCATTTTTTTGGTTACCTACACTACAATAGCGTATCGAGACCCTAGTGAAACGTAAGATCTACGCTGTGGTATGGACAACAATGCGAATTTTATAAGTCTACTCTTCTGAATGGAGGAATGGGAAGCTTTGAAACTAAGGACCGAAAAACCAGGTTTAAGGGTTAACCTCTTAACGACTCAACCGACGTTCCGTTTAAGCCGTATTTAGGGTAACTCGTATAGGTAGATATCGGGTTAACCCGTATAATATGGCTGATTTATCGGAAAGAACGAGATACAATTAGTATTAGCACTGATTTGGTATTATAGTAGGTAGTAGATTGTATGGAAGGTTGAAAAAATTTAACGAAAGTGAACCTTAGGCCGAAACCGGTTCCTATTCAATTGGGTTAACCCGTATTTATCGATTAAGCGTAAACGTTAGGTTTTCGGCCGAATCATTAAAACTGAGCCGTTTAAACCCTCTCTACGGGTAGGTAACCTTTTCGGTCCTTGATTGAAACCCAAAACGAATGTCGCAAAAAAGCAGAAAAAACTACGTTATTTCAAGGTGTATGGAGCCTTAGATATTCAATCAGATTTTGGAAGCACCACAAGATTTGATGCCGTTTCGACTGGACATATTATTGGCACACCGCCAGGTCATCAGTTTAATACTTCGATTCCTTTATATCGGACATGAATATACAAACTGAAAATTTATTGGAAAGTAACAAATTATGGGTCAAGTTATTCCTATCTCGGATAGGTATGGAATAGTTGAGCAATAGCTACAAGGAAGCAAGTATTAATATTAAATTTAAGTTAGGTCTCGAATTTATAAGTCGACACGTTTATGCCAAATAGTAAAGATTGTTTACTTTGTTTGGAAGGTAGGTGGTACTTTTATGTAACTAACTACTACTACAAATAATAAATAAACACAGGCAAGTTACGAGTACGAGTTCAAAACCTACTAATAACTACAGGCACCATTTAAGTACCTACCTAGAGTCAAACGCAAAACAACCTTACCTACTACATAAGTATATACATATATAGTACATAAGTATATTTACCACAAAAAAAATCCTAGACAGTTATTTAATTTAAAAATAAATAAATTTGAACATCAATGGAGAAAATTTGGGGTTTTATGGAAGATGAACTGTTGACTACTTAAATATGTCAATTATGAATGACGCACTGCGCGGTGCAGTCTGTACCTACTACAGTAGATACCTTCACTTTGAGCATAAAAGCCTTCGATCAAGAATACACCAGATAACGCCTCGCTAATCGCTTATTAAAACAGTACTCAAATATGGCACCGTCTTTCTATACCGCAAACGTTAAAATGCAGTTTTGTTTGTGTCGATATTCACACGCGTTAGTAAAAATCCGGTCTCGTTCGTATAAATACAACTCTTAGGGCCTCTTTCACCACTTGCTGATACGTTCCAGATAACCTATCTGGCACTTTTCTGACAGCTAATTGTATGGGTTATCTGTCAAAACAAGTGCCAGATAGGTTATCTGGAACTTATCAGCAAGTGGTGCAAGAGGCCCTTAAGGTCTAAGAAATAAAGCACAGAATAACTTATACAAAATAAAACCCCAATTTAAAGTGAGGCGTTATTTACTCGGCCGTTTTTGAGTAGGTAAAAGCCCGTGCGGTTTTCATCTTAATCATTTAATTTATTGTCACACTTAGTTATACAGGGTGGCCAGAAAAGTGACGTTCAAAAATTATTTTTGGTGCCTCGTGTTGAGAGGTATTTGACTCACCCTGTGAAAATCAGAATGGCCTACCTATGTATGTTCTACGATTTTTCGTAGTTTTCGAGTTACGATTTTTTTAAATAGCCTATGAAGCCTATGAAGTACTACTTTTTTATTATTATGAAAGCTTAGAGTCCGCATTCTCTGAAGCTACTAAGAAACTAAGAAATTATTAGTTTAGATTTTTAATTTTAATTTAAAAATGTAAATTATAACTCACTTAACATACATTTCTTAACTTTAGGTCAATTTTGTAGTAACTTCCATTAAAGTTATGAGGCTGTTTATTTTATGCATAAATTCACAGTTCATAGAGATTTAGCTGCAAGAAAAAAAAATCCACGAAACCTTCAACTTTTTTTAAAAAAATATACAACAAACTAAGAATTCATAAAAAAATACTCGAAAACTACGAAAAATCGTAGAACATACATAGGGGTGATTCAGATACCTCTCAACACGAGACACCTAAAAAAAATTACAAACAATTTAATTCATAGTAAGTATTTCTAAAATATAAGCGGTTTTTACGTTACAAGCATTAAATAATTTTAAGATAATAAGTAGTTAACTGCTACTCAGCCCTTGAGAACAATCTTAATTGAAAGACAATAACAATATTTTTGAAATTGTCTAAAAAGGACTTGCATCTTTCAATACAGCTCAATAAAAAAAAATAATGACCCTTCGAAACCTACTTACTTTCTGTCTATTTTGCTATGACATTCTGTCATGGTATTAAAACGTCTTGGATTATACGGGTCGATGGAAATATTAACTTTTTTATTTTTTACATTTACAATATTTTTATCAAATCATAATAATAATATTATTATCCTCGATGTTAACATTCTAAGAAAGTTTACTAGATTATTGTTCTAAGTAAGATTGCTCTAACGATCAATGATTTGTGGCCAGTCTTGTTTAGATAAGTTCACAAAGATTTCGCGACTCCAGAGCCAGTCTTTTTAGACTATCGGGTGTACTTAAGTGTTTCGGCTTCGTTAAGATTTATTGACACCATGTATAAAGCCTTAGTCTTATAAGCCCTTTAAGTAGCAACTTAGTTTTTAATATCTGAGGTTAAAGACTAGTGTCGTGATGCTTCAAAAATGAGTCGACTTGCATCACTGCGTCCGGAAAAATCTGTTAAACATGGGGCACACTAAAAGTTTTGCACTTCTAGCTAATCGGAACTATTTGAATTTCGAATGTTATATTTTTTTAAACGTTGCAACCTTCTTAGTAATAAAAAAAAACAATTGGCGGGAAATGATTTGTTTACGTAACGAAAATGGAATTTAGTCGAAAAGATTTTAGAGCGATGATTTTTTATGATTTTAAAAGTTCTCTCTCCGCAAGACTGTGCCGCTCATCTTCAAAATGGTTTTTCGGAGATGGTTTGCTGAATTTGAGAGAAGTCGAGTTTCTTTACGTGACGAATTTCGTGAAGGGCGGCCTTCAACTGCCGTCAACGAAAATAATGTGGGTACTGTTAAGCGGCTAATTGAAGAAAACCCGCGGATTACCTAGATGAGACAATTTGAGGCAGGGGCGTGCGTTGGTCTCAGATGGGGGTAGGCTGTGAGTGAAAATTGAGTAAGTTTGCGTGAAACAGTAGGCGATCTCGCGGCAGCCTAACATTGGTTAAATTGCACAGAAACGATCTAAGTTGCGCGCTTTAGTAAGGAATAAGTACAGGTAGACGACAAAATGATTACAGAATATTTATTGTTTATTGTTGAATACGTAATTAATATTTATGGTTAGCTGTCGGTTTTTTATGAAGGTAGGCTCTGCATAATAGCCTATATGGAATGCACGCCCCTGATTTGAGGACTATTGGGGATTGGTATGAGCCAAATTCAGAAATTTTTACTCGAAGAATTGAAAGTTCGGAAATTTTGCTGTCGTTAGATCCCTCATGAACTGACAGCGGAGCAGAAGCGGGCTCGCGTGTAATGGTGCTCACAGATACTACTGAAGTACGAACACGGATATTCTAATGCTGTTTATGACATTGTCACAGGAGACGAAACGTGGATTTATTGTTTTGAACCCTAAAAAAACAGCAATCTTGTGAATGGGTGTTTGAAAATGAGAACAGGCCAACAAAAGTGAGGCAGGCGAGAAACGTTGGTAAAAAAATGATCGTGTTTTTTTTCTCAGCTACGGGTCCCATCTGTACAATTCCACTTGAAGATCAAAAGAGTGTTAATTCCGAGTGGTATTCTACCATTTGTTTACCCAGGGTGTTAGAAAAAGTTCGCGAAAGACGACCCAAAAGCCGCGTTCTCCTACATCATGACAACGCTTCTTCACACACGGCCAACAAAACAAAGTCATTTTTAGCTTCTGAAAAAGTACAACTCGTCACCCATCCTGCGCATAGCCTGCAATGCGCACCCTGTGATTTCTGTATTTTCCCCAAAATCAAAGATTTGATGAGAGGTTTTACTTTTACCAACTCCGAAGAGGCAGTGATAGCGTTTAATCAGCACGTAGAAAACATGCCTTCAGATCTGTGGTCCTCCTGTTTTAAAAAATGGTTCGATCGCATTAAAAATGTTTAAAATGTTAGGGAGAGTATTTTGTAAAGCAATACACATAATATTTTGGTTATAACATGTTGTTTTTTTAAGTTACGCAAAACTTATAGTGACCTATTACGACGTATTAAAGTACCTAAAACGTTTAAAATTTAGGTAATTCCTTTACTTCGAAACCGTAACAATTAATTAGTGCATTGTCTAGCTCATAAGTATTTTTTTTTATCTACTTACTATTAAGAATGTTAAAGATCATTAACGGTAAGTGACCCATGTCGACGTAGTAAGATTTATCTGACTTTTACGGTTCAATTCTCGGTAAAAACCCCCCTGTCGCCGATAAATCAAAAAATTCAGACTGAATATTATTAGGTGGAATGGCCGGGTCTACGGTAACTTATCTAGATGGGCTATCGAATGGTATAAATTATGTCATAAAAAGACCAAAAACAACATTAAATTGTATTTATATAGCCCAATATTATAGCCCAAAATATGCATACCTATATCTGTCTTGTCCGGTCTTACTTAATTAACATATTTTATTGAGAATACCTACCTTACTTATCTGTGATCAAAATGAGTTTTGTTAAAGTGTTTTCAGGGTTCCATACCTCAAAAGAAAAAACGGAACCCTTATAGGATCACTTTGTTGTTCGTCCGTCCGTCTGTCTGTCTGTCAACACCCGTTATCTCGGGAACGCGTGGAGGTATAGAGTTGAAATTAAAACAATACATAAATCATACTCAGGTCTACTATCTCTTGAAGCCGTAAAAAAATCTAACTTCTAAGTTAACGTAAAAAATATACGGCCGTTTATGCCGTAAACGAATATTTCGACACACTCCAAGGAATCAAAATTAATAGGGTAGTTACCTACTTCCCGTAGACCTATCATCATCATGAAATTTGGCTAGAAGCAATGTCTTATAATACAAGTAAAAGCAAAAGTCCAAAAAACCGTTTAACAGTTACATAAAATAAATAAAAATTTAACTTACTCGGAAAATCGGTAAATATCTTGCGAGACTCGATTTCCGTTAAAGACGAATTTACATAGCTATAAGTTGGTAAGGAACCCTCGGTGCGCGAGTTCGACAAGCACTTTTCAATAGTGATCCCATATCCCATAAAGTTGTATTCAACGGTTGTCTTTGAAATGTTGATCGAATTTCAATAAGTCAAATAATAAATCCGGCCAATCTGGAAGTCAATGGGGGAGGACTATGTTCAGCAGTGGACGTCCTATGGCTGAAATGATGATGATGATGAAATAATAAATGATTACAAGTAGAATATATTTACAGTTTAATAAAATTAAATACCTTCACCAGGGAAAATAGGATTCTAAAGATATCACACAAGGCATTTTTCTCTTTTTGGCAGTCTGGCAAGGATATTTAGCAGTAGGTATCCTTAGTACCCCGTGTGTAAAACGCGGTGATTCATCAAATCAAATCAAATCATTTATTTGTGATTCATAAGACCTTTCAAGCAACGATTAGGTAGTTACTTACCTATGTTCAATCTCAAAGTTCCTGATATACAATACTTAGATATTATTCAAGAGATAAATCAAGGCTGGAGGAAATGCAATGTATAAGTTATAGCTTATTTACGAGTTTCTCTATAAATATTCAGTACTGTGTCGATATTATTTGTTATAACGTCATCGGTTTATGGCTTACAAATAATCGTCAACGTTTTATTGGGCACTCTAATCCGGACAGTGTCAGCCGACTTGATCCCAATATTATTATTTCATAAATCAATCAATGTCATAAGTTGCCACGGACTTGTAGTACCTATATAAAGAAACTCGATATATCTTTCTGCTCTTTCTTTTCAAGATTGAAGTCAAACTTATTATAACCCTTTACTCTCACTAAACAAAATAAGACCACCTGCTCAGAAATAAAAGAGGATTGAAATGACAAGAAAGTTTAAGAATAATCTATGTTTATTACATAATATAGTTATGTGCCAAATGAGGTATACAACGGATTTCAACACAGCATTTCGAGTGACTCGACTCTTGAGGTACATAAAATTTAACTAAGCTACTTAATAAATCCAGGCACTTGCTAAAACAACTAAATACACACAACAATTATTATTATCACGTAGGATTTACGCCACATTTTTCGTTCAGTTTTAGTGCCTTCGTACGGTTTCTTATTCGCACTCAGCGATGTAAGCATGACTTTTGTAGGCACGACAATTCAAACCGGAACCGGTGGCACTTAGACTAAGATAGATGACAGCGCAGCAGTGCTACCCGCATGGTACAATAACTAAGTAACGCAGTTATGTAAACAAACGCTAAACACTGTTTAGGTATTGTACCGCGCTGGAAGCATTACCGAACGGGGCCGGGCGGTCATTTCAAGTCTGGCAAATGAAGATGATAAATTGCTGCATAAACGTAAACACCCATAAGTCTTGTGTAGCAAGTAAACAGTACCTACCTATATTAACAGTGAATAATATCTATATAATCATTAAATCGACCACTTTACACGCAACCAATATGGTCTTCAGTTGCTTCCACTTGATACGAATCAATCAAAAAGTGTTCAGTGTGAGTATGAGTGAGTGTTCAATTAGAAACTAGAAAGATAACTGTTGAAGTAACAAGCGACATTTAAATTACAAAAATACAAATCAAATAAAATACGAATCGTCTTGCGGAATAGGCCCCTGATACAGATTTAGTATATAACTATGAATAAAATGTACTTATTCATTTGAGGATAATAATTAGGCGCTGCGCAAACGTCGTACATGGTTTTGTACAAAGGAATATTAACACGCATTAAATTTTAATCAAAAACACCTATTAAGCAGCGTGTTATTTTAATCAGCCTGCAGTGGACTTTTTAAGCCCGTTTATATTGAACAAACGTCAGTGCGAAGAAACTTCTACTGACTATTAATACTTCGCTGATTCAATAGCCAGGGGGATGACTACTGCCCCCTTAGCTGTAAAATAATAATGAATGACCCGGAAAACTAAATACGACCTCTCATAGGGATGATGATGATTTTAAAGCACTTCTTTCATGTCAATGAAATCAAATGGACCACCACCAAAACTTAGCGACTTCGGTCGCGTCATATTCGTCGCCCTATTTAGGTTTGCCCCGTGTATTTCTTAAAGCCCTTTCACATCAGCGATTTTTCCAGCGATATCACAGCGAAGCGAGATCGCGGCGTATGACGCTGCGATATCGCCGCGAATTATTAAGCTGTCTTGCTTAGAATAGTATTACATCGAATACTGAAACAAAAACAGGGTAAATATTGGGATGATCTCGCATTGAGTTACCGCTCGGACGAAAGTGACTTTTTTTGGTAAATCGCTGCGGGTGCGTTGCGATATCGCCGCAAAAATCTCTATTGTGAAAGGCTAGGCACAGTCTCAAAACACACAGCGGCAAAAGAGGCATTTTGAAAAATCGCCTTTACTACTCCTTTTAGTATGTTAAGTTTAGATTCTAAACTAAACAAATAAAAATTTAATCAACCAATAGCATAGTCTTAATGCTTAACTACATATTGTAGTCGCAGTAAAGAACTGCAAAACCGAATATGAAAGACAACAATCATAGTAGGTATAAAACAGTATCAAAAGTACAACTTATAATAAAATAATATTCATAACAATAAAACACATTACAAGTAATTAAAGTGCCTTATAAAAACGCATCCGTTACACCAAATTAAAATAGGAAACTAAATAATACTAACCTCCAACACAACACATAATCAAGGTCTACTGAAAACTATTTTACTGTGAATTTCCGAATCAGTAAATGGTAGGACAGAGTTTACGATGTATATCGACAATCACCAATTTCGATGGTGTATGTCCGATTAATTAATGTTTTTAAAATTTTGACACACACAGGTTAATGCTAACAAAATCTAAGCTGATAACATTTACCGTTGTATTAAAAAATTCGTCATGAAATTAATAAATATCAGATATTCACCAGCTAATTTGGTGGTAATTAACCCTGTAAGGCACGGCATAGTAAAACTTTTCATTGGTTTACCTTATAGCAACGGATTAAAGTTCAAAGTAAGACGGGTTCATTTAAATTTTCACATATACATACATGTTTTTCTTTAAATGCACTGCTGGTCGGAAATTCAGTGACATTTAACTTTTATATATATATTTTTTATATTATAAATATCGTAACTTAAAAATGTACTTTTTAAAACGGTATTAGGCGGTACCAGACCCTAACTAAAGGCTATGCAACATGTTTATCTTAGGGTTTAAAAGGTATGATTCCGATACCAGCGGCAGGCGCCTCGGCAGTAGCGACAAGCAACACTGCCGGTACACATTTACACCGTCATATAGGGTGACTGGTATTAGACCAGAGGATCGCTTTAATATGATATACTGCCCATTCAGGTAAACAGCTTTTACTACAGGGCCAAAGTCGCAACACGAAAAAAAATGTGCGATGCTTCGTACATTATCGGTGTCACTTCGACTAGCATACTCACCACAACGTAGTGGTATGAATGCCAATAAATGATTCCTAAATAGTTCTAAATAGTGCCCAAAGGAAATAAATAGTTCCCTTAAACCTACAAAATTGAAGCCATAGTTTGGTGAGTACGCTAGAAGGAGCTTCTACGCCTAGCGTACCCACCTCTGTGCGCGCAAGCTGGATAAGCTATAGATACAATTCATATCTCAATAAATAGTGCTTGAAATAGTTCTCCCAATGAGTGTAATTTTTGTTTGATTATTGGCGTAGAAGGTTGTCAAATTTAAAAGTTTTGTATGGAGAAGGAAAACATTTTAGTTGTTTATTTTTATGGGTAGAATATCACGTTAAAGTGATTCCCTCGTCTTAACAGTCACCCTGTATAATTTATAAGTAAATTCAATTGTTCAACTTTGATGCTATGTTATGCCACTACTAGTTCTAGTCGTAAAACTTTATATTAACAAAGATGTTTGGATACCAGCTTTTTGATAAGCATATAAATTTTATTTTATTATTATGCTGTTTCTACAATTCAGTTCTAATAGCCGATGTCCAACGGCTTGTATTGGCTCGTCCAGCGTGCGTCGCTGAACGCAAAACACCAACTATTAAATAATACGTATTTTGCAAGAAATTGCATTATAGTATGAATGTGATTTGCCGGCATTGTACGCCGCTGCTGCCAGTATCGGATTTATACCTTAAGGCTAGCGCTACACTTAACGGAAACTCCATCGCAGAGCGTCCGCGACGGAACGCCAATGCATGTTATTGCGTATAAATTAGCGGGCACACTCCGCGGAAGATCGGTCACTCCGTCGCGGACCGCTCGCTCTCTGCGTTTGTTCCGTGCTCCGCGCACCAATCTTCCGTCGGCGTAAGATCGGCAACGTCGCATTCCAGGTATTTGTATGCATCGCACCACATTCGGCGGATAACTCGCGGCGATAGAGCACGCACACAGGATGTTTAAGACCGCAAGATTTATTTTCGAAGTGCAAAATAGTGTTTGCCTTTGGGACCCGAAAGCCGGATAGAACGGCAAATAAACGAGCATGGGAAAAAATAATTGTATGGACATTCGATTATATTCGAATGCTTTATCTGGATACATGCTAAGTTGCATATACCAGTATTTCTAATCCATGAGTAATTAAGGGATGAACTCAATATTTACGCTCTCTTCTTCTTTCTTGTTCTAAAGCTTCATAAATAGCTATCACTTCTATCGGATCCATTACGCACTGTATAAGCGTTGGGAGTCGACTGATAATCTGCCACTGAATATTCAATGTGGCTGCAATGTATACTAACGGATTTACCGCAACGGAAGTTCGGCGACGGAATTTCCGTTAAGTGTAGCATAGTCTCAGCATTGACCGGGCATTTGCAATACCTAAAATAAAAAAATATCCTAGTAAAAAATGGCTACTAATTAAATTTTATTAGCCTCTTTTTCTTAACAAACAACATATTTATATATATTTTAATTTACGTGAAACTTAATTTAGTTTCTAAATTCTCAGATTTCTTCACATCCATTTCAGCAAGTCTCGATTTGCCCAATATTTATGAAATTCTAAAGGTCATTTATAATTGTTTTTTTTTTTAAGATCCGGCCGGTGTACTTGGAGTTTATTGTGTTTTTCAGTCCACTATAACTACTAAACAAAGTAGATACTCTTGCGACATATGATGAGTTATGACTAAGCACAGGCCCTGTCACTATCATATTGGCACATTAAAATTTACATATTTTAAATTTTTAAATTTAAAGACATTATGGACGCAACACACACCTACGCCGAATCGGTCGCGAAAGGCAGAAAAAAACTAAAGAAACCGGACTTAAGAGGTACGTTTATATTTTCATACAGCAGTATTTTGATGGACTTACACTGATGGAAGCCATAGCATACTCAGCACAAAGGTCGCATCAACCTCGTTTAGAAATCAATGTAGTTCGACCTTTTATTTGTTTGTAGAATTAAATCTATGAAAAAATACAATCACTTTTAACACAACATTTTACTATTTAGGTGAATCAGTTTTGCCACTTGCAGTTTCCATTTCATCCTTTTCATCCTTCTGAGAGGCCTCAGCAGTTAGTTTCTCAGACAATTCCTCGGCTTCCATTTCTGGTGTTTTGGACTGTCTGGAATCTTCAACTGTGGAATCAGGCAATTCTTCTGGTTCTATTTCTGATGGTTTCAGATCCCCGGACCCTTTGATTGTGGTATCAGGTGATACGTCGGCCTCCATTTCTGGTGTCTTAGTTTCCTCTTCTGCTTTCTTTGTAGCATCAGTTAGCTCTTCTGCTTCCATTTCTGGAGTTTTAGCGTCACCAGCTCCAATAATAGCAGGATTAGCTTCAGTCTGAAACAAAAAAAGTTTTATATTAGAACTAAGTACCGCTGATAGTTTGCTTACATCAATATACAAGCTGGAATTCTCCAGTTAAATTCCCTGTGGGGTAACAAGTGATGCTATGGGCTTTTAGTTTAGATTAGTTAGTTTTAATAAGCGGTTATTAGAAAATAATTTGTAATACTCGACAAAAATATCTCGGCATCTAACAGATTACGTCTGAATGGCCGAGTGAGAGTGAGACATATTATGACAAACAATCACATGGTGGCACTTATTTCTGGCGGATTGTAGGCAACCTATTTTTGTGGAATAAAATAGCTGTTAAGGTACAAATCTGGAGATAGGCGGCAGAACGCAGACCACACTACTGATGTCTATGAATTTCTATGAAACGATTCCAAAACAAGGCGAACCAGTAGTGTCAGTTGCTGTTGAAGTTGCTTTCCATCTCAGCCTTACACCTTTAATTACTTGATTAGCTATGTCATCTTTGACAGTTATATTCTATTTGCACAAATACTTCTAAAAGACAGTTTTTACCTAAAATCGGGAAAAACTAGCCACCACCGCCCCGTGAAGTAATTTCATTTCTTTGTTTCGAAAGTTTATTTACCTCAGATTTAACGTCCGATGTATCCATTGATGTGCTGTTTCTTGATGCACGTCGATGCCAGCCCGATTTTTTGGCAAGCTTCTCATCAAAACTTTTGATGAATGTGGCTTGATCAACATAGTCCTTTGGTTTTTTCGCCAAATATACGTCGTGGACGGTAATATCTAAAGTAAAGAAAGGCAAATTAATTAATACACAAACGGATGTGGAATAAGCAAACTGAAGTGGCAGTAGGGCTGGTAACATTTGCCGTAGAACCGATAACCGTTTTAGCTATAGTTAATAATGATTATGTGACTTAGCATATTTTTTGCATTGCTATACATATTTATTATAATTTCTCCACATCCGATTATCATAATCAGCCCACGCCAGTCCACTGTTGGACATGGCTCTTTCCCAATGCTCGCCACAAAGTCCGATCCTCGGCTTTTCTTTTCCATCCCCTGGAAGCAACCTTGTCGCAGGGCACCCTACACTGCGTACACCAAGTTGTGGTCTCCACTCAAGTACTCAAGATTAGAGCGTTCAACCAAACAAACAAACAAACTCTTTATCTTTATAATATTATGTGTAGATTTATAAGGCTATCAGTGGATCAGTGGATTATGAGCATTTTATATTTTTACCTACTACCAATTTATAAACCCTGGTTTTCTCAAAAATAAATAAATAAATTTACCGGCCCCCAATACTTCTTGTACCATGTAAGGGAACAGCCAGCCCACCAGCGGCGTCTGTCCAGACTGGTAGTGCGCCATCTTGTGGTAGAACAGCAGACCATCGAGGGGAGGAACCTCATTCTCAAACTGCGGGTACTTCATCATAAACCTGTAATTATCGAATAAATAAAAAAATAAGCGCCAGACAACCTCCTTGAGTTACGAAGTAACATACCTTTTTAAGGTTCCATAGCCAAATGGCAAAAAACGGAACCCTTATGGATTCGTCATGTCTGTCTGTCTGTCCGTCCGTATGTCAGAGCCACTTTTTTCCGAAACTATAAGAACTATACTGTTGAAACTTAGTAAGTAGATGTATTTTGTGAACCGCGTTAAGTTTTTCACACAAAAATAGAAAAAAAACAATAAATTTTGGGGGTTTCCCATATTTAAAACTGAAACTAAAAAAAAAAAATTTCACCAAACCCATACGTGTAGGGTATCTATGGATAGGTCTTCAAAAATGATATTGAGGTTTCTCAAATCATTTTTTTCTTAACTGAATAGTTTGCGCGAGAGACACTTCCAAAGTGGTAAAATGTGTGTGTAACTTCTAAAATAAGTGAATGATAAAACTAAAAAAAATATATGATGTACATTACTATGCAAACTTCCACCGAAAATTGGTTTGAACGAGATCTAGTAAGTTCTTTTTTAATAATTCATAAATCGTAAACCGCAATTTACCTTTCGTAATGTTATGGATTTCATTTTCAATAAAAATACCATAACTATGACTCGAGTGTCGTGATGGGTGAACTTTTACTTATATAGGTGCCTACTGGTTTGTACGGAACCCTCGGTGCGCGAGTCCGACTCGCACTTGGCCGGTTTTTTTTGTTAGGGCGTCTCCTAGCATACTTAGTCTCGAGCCTAACAGGCATTCGAACTTGGGACGCTTTGCTTTCAACGCGAGTTACCGCGCTACTACACCAATCGGGTTGACAAAGAATTTTGGCTGCTTTGAATGCTTTTATTAGTTTTTTTCGAGATATAATCTAACCGCCCTCAAAATATTTCTGTTAATCTTAACAGTTGATGGGCAGAGAATGGCTCATGGCATTAAGCCAATAGGTCTTGTACGATTTTAATCCGTGCAATAAAGTTTTTGTATAGTCAAATAATGTTAATAATAAAGTCTATTACTTCACAATTATCTCCTTTCACTGTAGTATTCTCCTGTCTATTTTCTTCTACTTTATTCATTTAACAATTTTTCCTTCATCTTGGTCACAAGATCCTTTTTCATGTATAGGGTATTTATTTATGTACATGTATTTATTTTAAGTACGTATTCATATTATGTCTGTATTATATAAGTATTTTACTATGTACATGTACTAGGAAGTATGTATTTTATTTTTATTTGTTCTTATTTTATTTTATTTGTTTGTTTAATTAGTTTGTAAAATTTGTGGACTTTTATGTTTTGGAACTCTTCACCACCTCCCTTCTCTCAATATTAATTCAACTTTCCTCTACCTGAAGGTTGTCTGGAAGAGATCGCTTCCAGCGATAAGACCGCCTAAATTGTGCTATTCATTATGTATTTACTTTCCTGTGATTTGTTTGTTTTGTGTGGTGTACAATAAAGAGTATCTATCTATCTATCTATCTAATTATTTAAAAAAACAGTTATTATAAGAGTTGATACTCCAAGGACCCTGTACTCTGCCTAATCGATCACAAAATTTAGGCGCATGATAGTTACAAAGTTTCGATGCCTATACCTCGCCTATAACCGGACCAGCTAGACCGTCGCGAGACAATGGTGCCAATGTCATCAGCCAGGCTGGTTTTTTTTTTTACAGCCGTGCTACAAACTACAAAGCAGCCGCAATCGCGGCGACCAATCACCAGTAGTGTCAGTTGACACTGAGAAGACGCCCGGGTAAAACCAATGGTGTCCAGAATGTTTCTTTTTTATTTTACAAAATTCATAGCTTTTAATACAAAGAAGAATCACACACTTATATTCTTGAACTTACAGTCAATAATTATAATAATTTACTCACTTGTTCAGTTCCTCTTTAGTGCATGGCACTTTGGGCAGCAAAACAAACTTAACCTTATTTCTCTTGTTGACAACACCCAGTTGAGGCCTCTCATTAAACTGGGACCTCAACCAGTAATCACGGAATTCAGTCTGAAAATTAAATGTTTCAAATTTTTATTTAAAAAAACGAGTTTTTGTAAGTTTATGAAGAAAGAAAAATAATTATTTGTTTCAACAATGATTGATGTTGAATACAATGATATTTCAATAGGTCTAGATCTTTATCCCTTCACCAAATGTTAGAACACAGAGTACACCAAACTTGCGCGCTAAAGCTCTTTAAAATTAAAATAGGTCAACCATGCTTTTTGTACAATTCTAACTAACTAACTAACCGAATCTAATTATTTATCGCAAATAATAACAATGATCTATACCATCTCATAATCTAATGGAATCGTTAAGATGCGTTTGCTTTGCAAACATAGACTAATGAAACTAACATCACCACTTTCATCACCAGAAAAGAACAAATATCACCCGTCTTACTCAAAGGAAATCAAATTAATGAGATAATTAAGAAATTAAATATGACGGTTCAAGGATTAGTAATGGATGACAACCATTTATGATCGCCCACCGCTAGCTGTATTATAAAACGCAATACATTAAAAAACCTCATGTATTAACTTACATCACAATCAGTCATAGGCTGATTATTCCACGCCAGAAAATCAATGACATACATAGTGTTATTCTTGTCATGATAAAAACAATCCAGCACACAGCAAGAGTTTCTACTATAAGCATTAGTACTGTTGCCCCCTGGGAGATGAGAGTTCATTGCAAACTTGAACTGACCATATTTTGTGAAACATTTAGTTCTGCCCTGAAAAAATAACAAAAACACAATTGTAAAAGATGTTTTGCAGTGCAGGGCTTTGGTAATGATTACCAAAGTTAAGCAACCCATCCATGGTTGCGAGTTTGCCGAGCTTCCGACCATATTTAGTGACATTTATCACAACCTACATAACCTAGGTAATCAAATCTTGCAACTAGTTTTTAGTCTACTTATAACTGACTGACTTACCAATTTGTAACTTTGTAAGTATCTGACATTCAGAATACAATACAATAATTTGACATCATCATGCTGATCTGATGATATAGCCAGAAGGTGGATAGTGAAACTCTTCAATGACTACTAGTAAAACATACAGGAGAAACAAAAGTATGAAATTGACAAAACAGTTAGCCAAATACCACCACTCCCCATACAACACTTAGAGAAATAAATGGAGATGAGGAAAGAGATGACATTAAGAAAATAGCTGAACCAATCTGGCAATGTATCTGTAAGACATGCTGAGTTACAGGAATAGAATATAATTCAATTTTATAATATGTCACATCAATGATCATCAGGGACTAGTACCACCGGTAACGCCTAAAGAAGTCCAGTTTGCTCTTCGCCGCATGAAGAATCGTAAAGCTGTCGGAGCCGATGGAGTCCCAATCGAAGCCTGGAAGGCGATGGGCCCTCTTGGTGTGGACATCCTAACCTTCCTTTACAACCGCATACTCTTAAGCGGGCTGATCCCGAGCCAATGGAGAATGAGTATTATTACTCCGGTCTTCAAAGGCAAGGGATCAGTGCAAGAGTGCAGCAACTTCCGCGGTATAAAGGTCATGTCCCACACCATGAAGCTCCTTGAGCGGATTGTGGACTCCCGGATCCGACAGGAGTGTGATGTCTCGGAGTGTCAATATGGGTTTCGCCCTGGCAACGGTACTATGGACCCTGTCTTCGCCCTAAGGACCGTCATGGAGAGATACAGGGCGAAGAACACGCCTCTGCACTTGCTCTTTCTTGATCTGCAGAAGGCCTTCGACTGTGTCCCTCGAGTGGTGATCTGGTGGGCACTGAGATCCAAAGGGGTCCCCGAGGCATATATTGACATTATTCGAGACATGTACCGCAGCTCCGATTCTATGGTTCGGACCGCTGTTGGCGACACCAAACCGTTCCCCATCACCGTCGGAGTACACCAGGGTTCCGTCCTCAGTCCGTTTCTATTCAGTGTGATATTAGACGTTGTGTCAGACAGCATCAGAGACTCACATGAGCAGCCACCATGGCTGCTGATGTATGCTGACGATATCGCACTGGTGGACGCGGACAGGGGCAGGCTGGTAAGACGGGTGAACGAGTGGAAGCAGTCGCTTGAGAGCGGTGGTCTGAAACTCAATGTGGCGAAGACCGAGTACCTGGCCTGTAACTCTACAGATCCAACACCCGTTCGCATAGGCGGAGACAAGGTCGAGCGCAAGGACCAGTTTAAATACCTTGGATCTGTACTTCACGCGTCCGGAGACATCGATTGTGACGTCAAAGCACGCATTGCTGCTGCGTGGGCCAAATGGCGAGAGGTAACTGGTGTCATTTGTGACCCCAAAATGCCGGTTAAGCTTAAAGGACAGATCTATAAGTCCATCATTAGTCCTGTCCTTTTATATGGCAGCGAAGTATGGCCGCTACTTGAGCGACACAAGCAGGAGCTGCGTGTCACGGAGATGAATATGCTGCGCTGGATGTGCGGAGTCACGCGTAAGGACCGCGTGAGGAACTCGCGCATCCGCGGTAGCCTTCGTGTCCGTGATATTGCAGACAAACTGCAGGAGAGTCGCCTACGCTGGTACGGCCATGTTTTGCGGAAACCGGCAAGCTACGTAGGAAACAAATGTCTGGCCATGCCGCCACCGCCAGGTCCTGGCAAAAGGGGTAGACCCAAGAAATGCTGGCTTGAAGTTGTGAGGGCTGACATGCGTGCCAATGATCTCACAACTAGTGACGCTCAAGACCGCGCGAAGTGGAGGAGCAAATCAAGGAAAGCGGACCCTGGGCTCCAAAGCAATGGCTTTGGACGCAACCGGGATTGACCGTATAGATGATGATGATGAATGATAAGGCCATAAAAAATAAATAAATATTTGTCTGCCTTTAACATTGCAGACTAGCATAACTACTAGACTAGCATAGGAGAATAAATTTCTAATATTTCATGATTATGGCACTTGTAGTGGTGCAGAAATATTGGACTCAATAAAAACAAAATACCTACCTAATAAAAAAATGTTAAAACACAAAAAAAAAACTAGTAAATTTTGCTTACCTGGTTAGCAACCACAAGCATTCTGACTCCTTGAGGGCAGGCAGTAACATACCAATTCTCCTCCAAATCTTGGGGTTTTTCTATCATCCACTCGGACATCATTAGCACATTATTGTATGAAAAGTTAACTTTGTTGAAGCCTGCTACATATATGGTAGGTCTGTAATGCACCTAGAGAAATGTGTTCAAAATAAAATACTTAAAAATTAATCTAACATAAATTTATAGACCATAGTTAGTTAACATATAATGCTAATATGCAATATTTTACATCATCTGTTAAAATTGTGACACCATAATGATTAACTATTGTCTATTAAACAAATAACATGTTACACATGTACACACTTACCCTTCTTTCATCTCTGAAGATATTTTTTTCTTCAACAGCATGTACAAGTTCTAATATTCCTCTCAATTTGTCAATTTTGTTGTTCCGTTGACTACAAAATTGCTTTGTGTTAATTGCTATGTATAATATCTTTTGAAGGAGAATATTTTGACGATGCTAGTCTAAATCATAATTCAAGTACAAGCATTGTGCACCTACAGTAAACAGCTTATCAAACTACAAATAAATTCTAAACTTCCTTAACCTATTTTAAATTTAAAGTTTAACATGTGTTCAATATCAACTGAGAAAATTAAGAGGTCTAATGGTAAGTTGTCTGTACCTGCAGGCTAACTAACTTATCAAGCATACATAAATGAGACACAATAAAATTTCTATTGTTATGAGGTCTCATGAGACCGCATAACAATAGAATAGCATCTGCTTGGATGTTAACAGGTAAAATAAATAAATAATAAATTCTTCTAAAACTGACACCAAATATATATCCCCAAATTAAGCAAAGCTTGTAATATGGCGACTAGATAACAGATAGACATACTTACTTAAATAAATTTTTTAAAACTATGACCTTATTAGGTACAAATACTTGTGCTCGTCACACAAACAATTGCTCCTTGCGGGATTCGAACCTGCCAGCAACTGCCAAGCTTTGTAATCCGTAGCGCGACCAAAAGGTCGTCAACCAAATCCACAAATGTTGTCTTAAAACAGTTAAAGACAAGATAGTGAAGTACTCGTATACGGCTGCCCAATTTCAAAACCTAGTAAGTGTGTTTGACACAACTTTACAGGAGAGCGCAAAACGTGTTTCATGCTAGCCTTCCAAAAGTATAAAGAATTTGATAACATGTTTGTATTTAAAAAGTAGAGAGAAAAAAATGCTTTTTTTTAAGTGTATATTACATATTTACTTTGAATAGTAGAAGTTTTATAAAACTTACTCACTTTGAAATTGACTATCTTAAAAAAAGAAGAGCAAAAATACCATTTCAAAACCTAGTATCTCTGCTAAAAAAGGACTTACTGGGTTTTGATATGGTTAAATTGATCATTTAGGTACTAATTTATCCAGACCAAAACCTAGAAAGAGCTCTAGAGATGTGAAAATATTTATGAAATATACCCGCAGGCATGCGGGTAATAGAGAAATAAGTAAAGTTGGAATTAGAAAAATAAGTTTAATTAAAGTTGTAAACAATAACAATATTTTTCTTCCACTTTTTTCAATCCTTTTTTTTCCGTAACGTTTTTTTTAACGAATATGCACGTTCTTATTCATAATTTCTAGTAACCACACATACAATAATATAAAATAATTTAAAAAAATAATACCACAACAGGTAAATAATAATTAATAATCGGTGTAAAAGTTATAAATCTTAGTGGTTAGTTAGACAGAAATGTCTTATATAGACTTGACATTATTATTTTGTTTACGAATTTCATAGAGACAATCAGAGATTACTTTTTAAACGGTGTGTATCTCAGCAAACATTTGGGCAATTTCAATTTGTTTTCACTATTGTCTTCTTTTTAATACAAGTACCTTACCATCAAATACGGTGATCAATATTTATCTCATGCATATTCCCTATTGTATTGAATTGATGAGGGAAGCATCCGCACTTAAGCTTTTAAATACTTTAAAATAATAATACAATAAAATTGTATTATAGAAAAACATACAATTCTTTGGAAAAACGTGACCGGCTTTGTGGTTTACAATTACCCGGACACTACTATTTTATTACTTACTAAGTGATTTCAGAAAAAAATATAATAATCGTGTATTCGTCAAATAGTATTCAGTAGTTGGTTTGCTTCGGTTTGACAATTAATAGACAAACACGTTCACAATAAAATAATTATTAATAAAAAAGTTGTCATTATTATAAAATAATTATTAGATTTAGGTAGATATTTCTTGCTTTTAATGCGAGCAATATTTCAATAAAATAAAAGAAGTATTACTATGCAGCTATACATGCCATCACTAGTAGGTTTAAGGTAGAAATAATAAAAAAACAGCATAAAAATACCAAAAATAGCGATATCGTATAAGCACAAGTACAAGTTAGATAAGCAATAAAATCTGTCAATTTCATACCTCAGATTAATTAATTTCTTGTAGATTTAAAATAGAAATCTCTCCCTTAAAGTCGGTAAGTTCTAGGTATATGTTTGCAACAAAGCTTTTGCACATATACGCAAACAAAAAGTTTTTATGAAATAATATAAATAATAATAATGATAAAAACGAGGTATTATTATTTAACTATTCAGAACATCACTAGTAATAGGGAAAAAGGAAAAAAAAATCCCTAAATCCCTATAAACTAAATAAGTATATATTTTACTTTACAAAAGATAAATCTGTTCCTAAAGTAAGTTTAAGGCATTTATTAGGCAAATATTTAAAACTTACAAGAACACAAAAAGATTTTAGATTTGCGCGCTTTAAACTTTTAAACTACGAAATGCTCATACAAAAAACCAAGTAACTAGCGTTATATTTCCAGTTACTAGAAATTCAAAATCATTAAAAACCTGTAGTAACTACTCCAAAACCTAGTATGTCAAATGACCATTTCAAAATATAGCAAGAGAACTGCACTTGCTAGGCTTTTGAAATGGTTTTGTGACTTGCTATGTTTTGAAATGGTCAAGTCGGCTCAAATCGAAAAGGTACATCCACTTACTAGACCGTAACTTTTTATCTATTTGTGATATCGATGTGGGTGTTTTTGCATAAATTAGGGGCTTACTAGAAAATGGTATTTAGCCAAAAGTATCAAAATCGCATCCTGGAGACTTACTAGGTTTTGAAATGGGGCAGCCGTATAGGCAGGACTGTAAGCAAGAATGTAGTATTCCGTGTGTATGCTGTTAAGATGCATGATACTAAACCTACACCTGACTGCCCTATGCAAGCACCATGTTAAAAATACACAACATTAAAAAATTTAGTCCCACGGCACGGCGCGTTTATCTGTGTCTTGTCTCATTATGTTCGTGAGAAGCTTGGGCGGGTAGTTATTCCAAGAAAATACCTACCATTTTTGGACTTCCAACAATTCCTGCCGTCTTTCCTCTTGATTGCTCAACTTGCCCCAGTTTTTGTAGAGAGTTTCATGTTCGGATTTGTTCTTCGGCTCAGTGTTGATAATGGCCGTTTCCATTTTATCTAATATTTCTTCCATTTTGAATGTATCGTAATGTTTATCGGCTAGCAAACTTATCTTTATTTGACTCAAGAAATAGTCTTGACCCTCAAAACACGAAAATACTCTATTCGCAAAACGATTCACACACAATCACAATAACTTAACTTGTTGTTTGTTGATGAAATGATGATTGATTTAATGAATGAGTTGAGAATGTTAAGATGATCGTTTCGTTCAGTTTCGTTCGCCAAGTTGGTTTGTTCATTCAATGGGGGTGTCACAAAAAGATAAAAAATAATGCATAGAAACTAGTGACACCTGTGGGGTGAATAATTCAACATGTTTCATTAAAAAAAAAACTTAATTTTCGTTGGTATTGAACATGGATCACTGTAGTGATCCATGTTCAAAATATATGACATTATGTAGAAATGTCATATATTTTGATCCACAAAAATCCCACCATTATTATTTAAGTGACTCGGCCTCCGGTGGTGGCTTACGTACCGAAAGGCCGCGGCTTCAGCCGGCACAAGTTTACATCGCTGTGATTCCAGCCGTGATTGCATTAATAATATTATATCTTAGTTATCACACAACACAGCCTGAGTGTATTTTATAATGAAACTATTTTGTTTTCATTTTCACGCTTAGAGAGGTATGGCTTCATAAATTATTCTGTTTATTATATTTATCGTTTACGGATTTCCTCATTTCTGATTTGATCTCGCAAGGAAATAGCGAGCATAGCCCTTTCCATAGCACGCTGTGCGACCTTGAGCTTTCTTATGAGGCCTTTCTTATGAGTGAAAGGCCACGTTTGAGTTCTATATGTCATCACTGGTAACTCACATTGGTTGTAGACTTTCATCTTTAGGTAATTCGGTCTTTTGAACGAGCCGAGTTAGATTCGACGATTGGCCTCCTTCTCCAAATTGGATCTACCCAACTGGATAACTTGTCCTAGGTAGACATATTGGTCAACAATTTCTAGAGTAGGGCTCCCAACGGATACTTGGTTGGTAGGGAGCAACATGGTCATTCGACATTACGCTTGGTTTTGTCTATGTTCATCCGAAGGCCTACTTGTTGAGAAACTCGACTATCCATCCATAGGTCATCGTGCCGAGGTCTGCCCGACCAAGAAAACCGAGAAAAATCGCTGACATAACCCAACGGATTAGCAAGCTGAAGTGTTAGCGGGTGGGGCACATTGCACGTAAAACTGACGGCCGATGGGGCAAAAAGGTTCTAGCATGGACACCATATTAAACCGGCAAGCGCAGCGTAGGACATTGGATCCACAAAGTGCAGGTGCAAGATGCAGGCCGCTTTCAACCGGCCAATCCTAGAAGTCATTAGGAGAGGCCTATGTTCAGCAATGGGCGTACTAAGGCGAAAATGATGATGAAGATGATTTAAAAGCTAGAGGCAATTTAAGTGTTTATATTCCGCAATAAAATTGTTATTTCTATTTCAGAGCGTTATCACGCTACCTATACTAGCGCCTAGTGCCTCTAGCGAGAAATTGAAGTGTGACAGACTAGTAACAAGAACAGTGAGTCTACAAGTACTATCGCGATATCGCTCTAAGGTAAATCGCTCTGTGCTTGACAGAATGCATGGAATAATAATAATAAGTGAGCCTTATTTACATTAGGTACATTACTGCAGACACAATAGGTTGTGGGTATGGCTTGACACTAGATGGCGGTAGTTTCTATTTATTTAAAGTATACAATGTTAAGGTTGCAAAGTATCACTGACCCTATACATTCTTTTCGTTCTTTCGATCTTTAGCACAGATTATATAATAGTATAATCTTTATTCATTGTAGGATGCAGTGTTGCTGTTTTAGCGCCTCGCCCGCTTAAACTGGTGGATTTTGTAATCTTCTTGCGCGAAAACAAGGCTTTAGCGAGAAATAAATATTTTGCGGTTTCTGGCGGATTTTTTCACTTTGAATACTTTTGGAACATTGAAATTCATGAGTTTCTAACCAAAAAAAGTAATTTTAGTTAGGTTAATTTCTGGAGGCTGGAACATCTGGCTCTAGTGCGACGAGTATTGCAGCTGAAGATGTTGAAGACGCAGAGGACGCAATATTTGATTTGAACATACAAATTAATAGGTTTATTTTATTTTATTTACAATCTTACAATAGATATTTACAAAACAATAAAAATAACTAATCTAATCTTAATATCTACCTACATATAAATGACTTTTAATTATTTTTTAAAGCGTTATTTACTTACTTACTTGAAGTATCTTGAGAAATAATTTAGAAAACAATTTTGTTGATTTTTTATTTTTTTAAACTGATTATTAAATACTTTATTTCCATTCTGCCTTTTATGGAATGAAAATCTTTGACGCTGGAAAAATGCTTTTCGCCTACCGGGCCGCCTCATGCGAGCAGACCGGTAACATAGGACTCCTTCGTCTGGAGACAGTGAGAAGCACTATCCCTCGGCGAGGCCTCCCACAAAAAAAACAGCGGTGTACCACGCTAACGTATGCAGGCAATACATGGGCACTATGAAATTACTCGCAGATCCATAAAAAGCGTTTTGAGGAATTAATTTCCAGCCAGCTGGAAATCGTTTTAATACCTTCAGTTCTTCCTAAATACGTGTAATCTCCGAGTTTGCGCTATTCCAGGAGATGTGCATTACTTTTGGGAGCCAAGTAACTGAAATTTACAAAGACCGTAACAAAGACAACTACTTACTAACTAACTAATCTATGCTCTAATCTGTGCTCTAAGAAATGCGGCGTGGCGTACGTGCACCACAGATTAGACAGAGACAGAGAAGTGTTTGAAGGGTAACAAAAATAAGATAAAGTAGATACTTGCCTAATAAAAAAAAAAAAAGACAGACTTAATACTAGTAAGACAAGAAGCACACTCTTCCAGTCAACTAGTAAACAAACAGAGTCAAATTAACAGGTGGTGCATCAGATTATTTAAAAACAGTTCTTAAATTATAAAAAAATAAATTCCTAAATGCTTACTAAAGATATAACTAAATTCCGTGTCACTAACCATAGTCGCGACTCGCGACCAATAAGTTACTATTATTTAACCCATTTTATAAGCAAGTGTAGAAAAAAAAGGCAAAAGTATTAATAAGAATAACATTATGATTAGCTGCTGTGACCTCAATAATCATATTCGCACTAAATCAGGTTGCTCGTGAGTTGTTCCTTTCGCAAATGATAACTAGCGTTAACTATTTACCTGCCACAGCTTTGTAAGTAGGCGATGTTTATTTATATAAATATGAGCATATTTATCTATCTATAGTCTGTCTGGACTGGCGAAAAATGTAAACCGACAATACATTACATGACGTCATTCAATTAATAGCAATGACAATAATTATAATCAGATGATATCATACCTACACAATAAACTGATTTAATTCAATGTAGTTAAATTATGTAATTGAATTAAAAATAAAACAACTTATTAAAACGTATCTTAATTTTATAAAAAATTTACATAATGTTAATATTTTTTGACCCAGAATTGTATAAACATCGAGCACATAGTGCTCCATGTGTATAAATTTTAACAAGGATAGGCTCGGACTACATTCATCCGGAATTTGACAGAATCCGGCCGGAAAAAAACGGCCTCCGGCACCGGATCGTGTGTAGTTCATAAGTTTTCTTGACCGACGAATTGAATCCAGGCTTGTCCGGAGCCATTTTTAGGGTTCCGTAGCCAAATGGCAAAAAACAACACCCTTATGGATTCGTCATGTCTGTCTGTCTGTCTGTCTTTCTGTCCATCCGTATGTCACAGCCACTTTTTTCCGAAACTATAAGAACTAAGTATACTGTGGAAACTTGGTAAGTATATTTTTTTTTAAATTAAATTGAAGAATAATTTTTATTAAGATTTTCACACAAAAATAGAAAAAAAACAATAAATTTTGGGGGTTCCCCATACTTAGAATTGAAACTTAATTATTTTTTTTCATCAAATCCATACGTGTGGGGTATCTTCTGAGGGTCACCTTTAGAAGATACCGCAACTTCTGCAATAACCCTATTAAAAAGCTAAAACGTAGTTATGAAAGACAGTTGCTGCGGGATTCTACTGGTGACCCTAAGAAGCTTTGGAATAATATAGCATCAATTACACACCTTAAACAAAATAACTCAGATAACACAAAGCTACTCAATATTGAAACTACCCCGCTAAAATCTTAATATATTAATGAATTCTTTGATAACATTGGCAAAAATCTAGCTGATTCTATATTTCAATCCAATTTGAACAAAAACACTGCAAACGTACCCCGAGGAAAGTCACAATTGTCTTCATTTGTTTTACTCGATACTGACCCGGAAGAAGTACACTCCGTCTTAATGGGACTAAAATCAAACAGCGCTCCAGGCTGGGATGATGTTCCAACCAGTTTCCTTAAACTTAGTGCTAATATGGTAGTACCGATCATCACTCACCTTGCCAACTTATGTTTTAATAAAGGAGTATTTCCGAAACCCCTAAAAGAATCAATAATCACTCCGGTGTACAAGGGTGGGGATATGAAGGATGATAACAATTATAGGCCGATATCGGTTTTGCCAGCAATGTCTAAAATTATTGAGAAACTTATCAATACAAGACTTCAGCACTACCTTGATTAATTTCACATATTATCAAAATCACAATATGGCTTTCGTTCTGGGAAAAAGTACCGACGATGCGGTGACTGCATTAACCTCTTTAATTGTTGACAAAATTGATAGTAAAGATAAGTGCTTGGCAGTATTTTTAGATTTGAAAAAAGCTTTTGACACCGTGTCTGTCCCCATCCTGGTACAAAAAATGGAACATATTGGTATACGGGGCATTCCACTTAATTTACTTACTGAGTACCCTAATGGGAGGATACAGAGGGTAAAAGTAGGCCAAACTGTAAGTGAACGAACTGGTGTGACCTATGGTGTCCCGCAGGGCAGTGTCCTTGGCCCTACCCTGTTCCTGATCTACATCAATGACCTGTGTAACATAGGGACTGGAGACGCCAGGGTCTTCTCTTATGCTGATGACACTGCGGTGGTTTTTTCTGGGTGCTCTTGGAACAAAGTGAAAGCTGAGGCTGAGAACGGGTTATCAGTTATCGCGGAGTGACTCAAAATAAATCTGCTGACGCTGAACACACACAAAACAAACTACATGTGCTTTTCAATCTTAGATAGGTACCAACCGAATAGTGATCTCGATATTAAAATACATAGTGCTACTTGTAGTAAAGACGCAAAATGTCACTGCTCCTCTATATCCAAGGTAACATCTACTAACTATCGGTGTTATGCTGGATCAAAGGCTTTCTTGGCAATCACATATTGACCTTGTAGCGACTAGAACGCGTAAGCTGATGTGGATCTTTAAAATGTTGAGATATATAGCCACTAAGAAACTTCTTAACCAAGTGTATATAGCACTGGCACAACCTATACTGACATACTGTTTGATTATATGGGGAGGGGCTCTAAAAACAAAATTTCTCGAGGTGGAACGTGGAACGAGGATTGCTGAAGGTCATGTATTTTAAAAAGCGAAGATTTTCAACACAAGCTCTGTATTCAATTGCGGACTTACTTACCATTAGAAAACTTTATATTTTACATACAGTGCTTAAAAAACATAAATTATTAAATTTTGATACCAAATTATTACAAAAAAGAAAACATTATACGGTGGCCTCAACAAAAGCTACACACACACAATTTGCACACAGCCAGTTTCAATACCTTTCATCGTTCTTATACTTCTATAAGTTTCTAAATTATTTACATAAGTAGTGCATAGTTAATAAACAAATGGATGGATGGATAGGATAAGGTATGGAAGACTGGCTCCTTCTGATACAGGTGCACAAGCACTTACTAGAATGAGTCAACATTTGTAATAGATTAAGACAAACTTTGTTAATGAAATAAACTTTATTTATTATTTATTATTATTATTTATCTATAGACAGGTCTTCGAAAATGAGATTGCGGTTCCTAATGTCACTTCTTTCTAAACTGAATAGTTTGCGCGAGAGACACTTCCAAAGTGGTAAAATTTATCCCCCCCCCCTCCCCTGTAACTTCTAAAATAAGAGAATGATAAAACTAAAAAAAATATATGATGTAAGTACATTACCGTGCAAACTTCCACCGAAAATTGGTTTGAACGAGATCTAGTAAGTAGTTTTTTTAATACGTTATAAATCTGTGCTTAAGGTGATGCTAAAAAAACCATACCGATACCCAACTCGAGACCTGTATTTGGAAGCAGGAGTCCTGAATGTTAGACAATTATACATTCTAAAAGTTTTTACCATACCCCACCGCTCTACTTTAAATTCCCCAAGCTACCAAAAATTAGTTAAAAAAAGGGTTTTTCACATTCCATCACACGTAGTAAAGACAGCTGTAGCAAAAAAATCATCTCGACTTCAAACTGCCCTTCATCTGCAATAAAATTGCACGTTTCTACGACATAAGACACAGTTCGGTTAGACTAGCCGTTAAAGAGGTGATGAACTGGCTTCTTACTCTGTCATATTACGACACAGAAAGTCTACTGAAAATCCCTCAGTAAAGCTGACGTAAACAACCACACACACTCATCACAACACGCACACACACGCACATACAGGCGCGCACACACACAATCAAACACACACATCCGCGCCTATAGCATATTATATCTCACAAATTTTCACTTTTAAAATTAAAATTGCACTAACTTTCTAAATTTAAAGCCTATCTCACTCGACCACCTCGCACACGCAAAACTTTTTGATAATACAGTCGTTTAACATGGTTCTCGCGATACAGGTATAACATAGTGCGAGTCCGCCATTAATCGTGCGTACAACCTAAATGTATTTTATTCAACTTTGTCAACCTATCTCTGTAAACAAATTTTATGCGTAATAAACATTATCTTATCTTATCTAAATCGTAACCCGCAAGGTTTGTACGGAACCCTCGGTGCGCAAGTCCGACTCGCACTTTGCCGGTTTTTTAACGGGTTCTGATGAATTCTGGATTAATGTAGTCCGAGCCTGTGTGTCACAAAATGCTAAAGGACTGTTAATCAAAGCTCAATAGAATAGGGAATATGCATGAAAAAAATATATTGTTTTTACTATATTTAAAAGAAAATATACGAAATTATAGTGCTAATAGTAAAACCAAATTAATTTTAGGTAAAAAAATAACCGTAATATAGTAATTAGTTTTACTATGAAAAATGTATGGCGGACGTGTAATATGACGTCACTGTACATATCGGATCTCCTTGTCTGACTCGCGACTTTAATGGGCTGTAAGTCAGGTATTTATCAATATTTTTCGAAAATTCCGTAAGTATTATTAATGTTAATACGTTAAGTACTATTTATTTTAGGACCTAATAAAAAAACATGCATATTTGCATATTCTCCATTAGTAAATTACTGTAAAATCAATGGTTTGTTACAGGATATCTTTTATTAACTTGAAAAAAAAGGCATTACAAGAAAAACACTTTTATTACAGTGGACATTACACAAGACAAGCACATACGACATGATGAATAAATAAACGAAATGAAAGAACGCATACTTACGAACTTTACTCTACTCTACAGGTTGTTCTTATCATCAATATAAAAATTTTGCTATAGGTCAATCATAAAATCGAGGTAAACAATTTACTATTCAATAGTGTAGTAGTACTTGTGGTTATTTATCACTTGGACTTAAGTATTTTAGATATTAATAAATGCCATGGTAGGTACTCTACCTATAGTATAGGTATCGAGCGTTTGGTGCATTAAAGGCAGATAATCGATGATTTGAAAAAAAAAACAAAGTGCTCGTTGTATGTGACATTAATGCCCTAAACTAATTAACACTCTTTAAATCCATGGTAAGTACCTACAAAAATTTTTTTTTGTGTTAAGCAAATCTTTCCTATTTTGAGTTGTCCAAATTTACAAAAAAAAGTTCCTTATTAAGTAAGTAAATTACTTACTAAATAAAAAAAATTAAAAAATTTCAAACATTAAACCTGCACCAGGAAGGCAAGGTCCTACTAGACGGTCTTAGAAATGGACTACTTAGGTTAATCTATTTGAATGAACCAAAAAACTAGAAGTACACTATTAGACGTAAGTAATACTCGTGAAAGACGTTCTAGACGAAACTCATCATTTATAAATAATATGACCCCATTGTAACAAATTACAAATAAATGTATAGACCCACTTATATGATGTTTTTCATTATGCAGATGAGAGTACATTTTTACCTTCTAAAATAATTTCATTTATAATCTTTCACCCTGTATTCTTTATTTTGAATGATATTGTGATCCTAAAACAATTTTATGTTTGAATTTACCGCCTTTTACCCAACAAAATTACTTCAAGATTTTAAGACTTTTAAAACAAAGCATGTTTTTAAAAATCATCTTTCTGGGTAATCTAGAATCAAATTGCGAAGCTATGTTGAAGTAATGATCATTAATAATTACTTATTTTGGTAGTGGCTTACTATGCAGTGCACAACGATGCTGCCATAATAATATTTCTCCCTGCCGGAAAAGCTAAACTCGATTTTACCAACCCTTTTCGATAAAAAAACTAAAAATAATATTTTAATAATCCTAATTAGGTTTTTTTGGAGTCAGTCAGTGTGAAATAAAACAATAAATTTCCATGACTGGCACTGATTCTAAAAATAATTGTTTGATGAGGTATGTTAAGTTGCACTGAGCACGATCTCTTATCTCTAGTAGAACACAGGCGTTTTATGTTGGACATGTCTTTGTTGTATGACATCATAAACAGTAGAATTGACTGCCCAAATCTTGTCCAAAGAATCACTTTTCGCACTCCAAAATACCGTACTCGCAAGTCGCAACACAGCCTTATTACAGACTCCACAGCACCATACAAATTACCACCAAAACTCAGTTCTTTCGCGTCTTGCTAACACATATAATAAACAGTTTGGACACATCGATCTATTTGCTAAATCTAAGGCTACGTTTAAAAAAGAAATCACGTCAGCGCTTAGGAATCTCTAATTATTGTTCCTAGGTGTTTGAAGCAAAAATCACCTCGCCTATTTATCTATTCATTCAATTATTTATATACATTTTATGTCTTTTGTAAAACCTATAAAATCACTTGCGCTAATTTTAATATGTTATGTATTATGATTACTATTATTTATTTTTTATGCTGTGCTTAAATTAATGAACTTATAAGTATGTTAAATAGTATGGTAGAAATATAATACAATTACTCATATAATTCTTGCACTTGGACTTAAAACACCCCAAAACGTAAGTGTTTTGGGGCTTGAAACTGAATTGCTTTTCCATTGTTTGTTTGTTGGTTTTATTTTAAATTTCTAAATTGATGTACATTTGCTAAATATTTTTTTCTTCCAACAACACTTTTTACTTTTAAGTAATTAGGGAAACCTGTTATTGGCCATACTATTAGTCTAATTATTATTATTTATAAAGTACCTATGTAAACGCTGTTGGTTTTCTAAATAAATAAAATAAAATAAAAAAACATTATTTTTGCCAATTGGCTTTTTTATGTCTTTTTAAATGTTTTAATGAATAACTACTTTATTTGACTATTTTCAATGTTAACTTTTAACACAAGACAAGTCAAAACAAAAGGAATATGCCATATATTGCCATACACGGCATATTCTTGCCACGCCTTCCGGCATGACAGCTATACAGATTTCATGCCCTATTTCACACCCTTACATAAGTCATTGACTGTGAAATTGACCATTGCTAAAGTCCTGTAAAAACTGTACTTAATTCAAAACGAATTATCGAAATTGATTGAACGGCTGCCCGCAACCTTGACAAGATCGTCAGTCCACCGCCTGGAAGGCCTGCCCACGCTGCGTCTTCCAGTTCGTGGTCGCCACTTGAGAACCTTTCTTCCCCAACGGTCATTGGTTCTGCGAGCGATGTGGCCTGCCCACTGCCACTTTAACTTTGCAATTCTAAAAGCTATGTTGGTTCTTCTACGGATCTCTTCATTTCGGATCTTATCTCGCAGAGAAACGCCCAGCATAGCTCTCTCCTTAGCACATTTGGTGACTATGAGGTTGTTTAGGAGGCCAATCGTCAAGGACCAAGTCTCAATGTTGTAAGTCATCACTGGCAACATGCACTGCTTAAAGACTTCAGTCTTTAAGCAGTGCATGTTGCATGTGCAACTCCTAAACCGAGTTGGATTCGTCGATTCGAATATTTTTTGTTGGATTACGTATTTTTGCGCCCATACGAGTATAATAGGAAACCAATGTTTTAAAGATGGAAAAAGTCAGTTCAAGAATATTCAAAAGAAATATTTTAATGATCAGTATAATAAATATTCATTATTTTTTGTTACATTGATTTTAATTTGGAGGAGATAAATATACCTTAATTTATGGTTTGAATAGAAAGCTTTAACTTTTGGTCCTATTTTATTTGCAAACTTTTATTTAAAAGTTATAATAAGTACTTTAAAAAGTTAGGAAACAAAAATATTATGGAATAATGTTAAAATCAGGAGAATCCATTAGGTAGTTTGGCAACATTATTACTAGGATACGAGTTTTGCCGAACGTTTTTCTATTGGATGCCGAGAATAGCCGAACGAATGATTAGGTCACGTGGTACTTTTGGAGTCTTCGTGGCGTAGCTTGTTCAGCTGCTCGTCGAAGCGGCTGTCGGACGGTCGCCTCTCAGCGAGTCTGCGTACGATGTAGCGGCCATTTTTGTTCTTTAGTTCATTATAGCGTGCGCATATTTTAATGTCTTTAGAAGGATATTTAGGCAATTTTCACGATGACTATAATAGTCTTTCTAATAGATACATCTGCTTCTATGAACCAAAGAGCTTATTTGGGCGGACGCCCAACGTTGCTCGATGTAGCCAAGGGCGCTGTGGAAACGTTCGTAAAGGTACGTGCAGTGTCATCGACTCGTCAACCGCCTCGTTTTAGTGATCGATTTGTTTATCGCGTGTTAGTGTGTTGAACTGATTAATATTGTAATTCTATAGGTTCGCCAGCGATCTCCTGAAAGCCGAGGCGACAGATATATGCTTCTAACTTTCGAAGAGCCACCCGCGAACATCAAGGTTAGTATATCAAAGTGAACACGTTATAGATGATATTTTTGTTATTTAAGCAGTAGATGAGGTCGTCTTAGCCGGTCCTTTGGAGTCCACCTGTAAAACACTATAATCTGTCATCTAGAACATAACATGGGTGCGAGAGTGCAAAATTTACTGAAATAGACAGTACGACGTAAACAGGACGAACCGCCGCCGCCGTTGCTGCCTTCCGATAGCGCTCGCGACTGCGCTCTCGTCCCATTCTCATTGGCCACGCCAGCACACAACGAAATGGCGCTTTGGGGGGGAAATTTAAAAACAGTGCGTAGTTAGATAGAAATCGGCGCTATATGACACGCTAACATTTAAGTTAGGCTTACTTAATTCTTATTAGCATATTCACCAATATTCATGATAACAAACCCAGCACACTCTCATGATACTTTAAAAAATATAGATATGTGTAATGCTTAGTATAGATGATACTTAACTGGCAATTTACTGTATGGTTTTAGGCAGGCTGGAAGGAGAATTTAGCGACATTTATAAACGAATTAAAGAATTTGCAATGCCTTGGTCTTACCACCATGGGTGCAGCTTTGAAACACGCATTTGATGTCTTGAACATCAACCGTATGCAAACTGGCATAGACACATATGGTCAAGGCAGATGCCCATTTTATTTGGAGCCATCGGTTATAGTAGTTATAACAGATGGAGGAAAACTATCAAGTAATGCTGGCATTCAGGAAGAAGTGAGTAAATTATTATTTTTGTTAAGTACTACACTTGGTTTACATTATTGAAATAATTGTTAAGCTTAGAAACAATTAAAAATAAATGGTACATGATTTATGACAAAAAATAAAAACAAGTAACTATTTATTCAGTTTAAGGTTTTATCAGAAATAAGACTACATGATATGTGGTTTAATATAAAAATATTTAACGGCAGTAGGATTAAATCGCTGTGATCCTTTTTATTACTTTTGAACTTGATAGAATCATGAATTTACATTTTTTATTGCAAAACTTTAAATATTTCTCACACCTTTAATACATTCATTCTTATCTATGTAGGTATGTCATACTATCTGAGATTTTAAGTGATCTGCTGTTAGTAATGTGAGATTTATGGATTCCATTAAACATACATTGACCAAAGTATTTTCTTGCTGAATGTCAAAGGGGTCACCAGTGACCCTAAAACAAAAGATTTTATGTGTATTGTTTTAAGGCAGTTATACTTAGGTCATCTCAGAAATAGCAGAAGCAAAACAGAATTGTTTTTTTATTCCCTTAAAAATAATTACAAAGGAGTATATTGCACATTATTTTAGAAAATCAATAACGATAAATCGCCTAATACATTAGTTATTATTAGGTACTTAAAATACAGTATGTCCCTTGATATTTTAAGTGCAACCCCAAAAGTAGTGAAACTAAAACAAAAATAATAAAAAAGAAAAAAAAATTGTAGCTTTTATTGATGAATTATTTAACGACCTCTATAGTCGAGAGGCGCGCATACCGGACTTGGTCTCGCTATCTCTAAGGTCCCGGGTTCGATTCCCTGTTAGCTTAATCACGTAATTTTAATTCTTAATTCATCAATAATACCTATAGCAAACACATTTTTTAAACTCTATTTTCACCCCCTTTCCCACTTATCCTGGGACACATCTTATGTATTTATCATCAACTGTTTAACCTAACCTCGTAACCTTTCATCATACTTTATAAAGTAGCAGACTTGACATTTCAATTGTATAGCAAAAATAACTGCCTAATGTAGTAATGTGATAAGTAAAGTACGAATAAATAACCTTCTACTTAAAGCTTTTTGTGGTTTTTATGGTAAACAAAAAAAAAAAACTAATGTACTAAATAATATATTTATAACTATGACAAATATACTTAAAATATATAAACAACTAGGCATCTCTAAAAACACATAAATCTAAAACATTCCATCTTGGTCTGAAACACTATTATGTACTTTATGTAGTACATTAGGTTGTAAGAAATACACCTGTTTATAAATCACAGGACTTAAGATTAAGTCACTTCCATAGATAAAAACAATAAAAAAGTCAATTAGAGTCAAACAATAAACTTCTTTCCCCAGTTCAATCTGCCCATGAATTGCCCAATACCTGGGTCTGAACTGACCCGAGAACCATTTCGATGGGACCAAAGACTATTCTCATTGGTGCTCCGCCTAGCCGGTACACCTGCAGTGGAAAGGGATACTGGACTGGTGCCTTCTGATTCTTCGCCTATTGACGCCATGTGCGAAGTTACTGGTGGTAAGTATTTTTAACTATTTAAACAAAAGGTTCTCAATGAATTAACAAATTCTTTTTTAGTTTTATGTTTGAATTCTTTTTTGTTGATTAAATAATTGTTTCAAACTTGTTGTATGTCTCTTGTGTCTTTTGTAATAACGTAATCAGAAATTGCGACTGTATCTCATATCCTTGTCAGTTTTGAATGCAAATATCTACTAGCTGCATCACTTATCTATAAGCTTTCTTCTAAACCAAATATTTTTGCGTGGTTCGAGGTCTTATAATGGCGCCCTAAAAGGCCTAAAGTGCAGTCGCTTACATGTGATGATGTAACGCTGTCAGTAGATTATCTGGTGCGGGGGTGCTGGTGCAAATCCAGCTCATGCACCACCTAGCTATTTCACAAAATGAAGCTCCTTTCAGATTAAATTTCAGATTTGTAATAATGAATCTAACTTAATAATGATTGGAAATGATCAGGCGTCTTTAAATTTAAATCCATAAAAAAAATGACCTCAATCGACAATTGAAATGTATTTTTAACAAAAACTTGTAAACTTTTATACATATTTTTTAAATAATATTAAAATTTCTTAATAAAACCTACTCTTTACCTGCATTTTTAGGGTTCCGTACCCAAAGGGTAAAAACGGGACCCTATTACTAAGACTTCGCTGTCTGTCCATCTGTCTGTCTGTCACCAGGCTGTATC
Organism: Anania hortulata; assembly: GCA_963576865.1. Classification (NCBI taxonomy): domain Eukaryota; kingdom Metazoa; phylum Arthropoda; class Insecta; order Lepidoptera; family Crambidae; genus Anania; species Anania hortulata. Next base: position 14,966,077 of record OY756389.1, on the reverse strand, counting down.
TCTAGAACAGCGATAGCTAGACAGTTATTTCCACAAATTATGTATTTCTGTTGCCGCTATAACAACAAATACTAAAAACAAAATAAAATAAATATTTAATTTCCCATATAACAAACACCATTTTTTGCCCATTTTTGCTCGATATCAATAAATAGTAACAGGTAGGCACTTGAAATATTCACAAAATACTTAATTGTATATTTACTTTAATATAATGGTACGGAACCCTCCGTGCGCGAGTCCGACTCGAACTTGGCCGGTTTTTTATAATTCAAAATTTTTCGACATCATATTAGCTGTTAGTTATAACTAAATTACAACGTTTTAATTTTAATATAAGATAGGAGGTGCTCCGTCGCTGAGGCGCCCCTGCAGTGCGCTCTGCATGCCTTGCACCTTCAGATAGAGATGGCCCATGGCCCTGAATACTCATTGATGCTTACTTATGACAAGCATGAGTCATGTCATAAGTAGTGTAAAAGATTAACGTAAACTCTCATGCCCTTTAAAACCTGTCTAACTAGTTATTGTATAGTTCATGAAGTGTTAAGATGGTTCCATGTTGTTTTAGTTTTAAGACTAATATATGAATACGAAAAATCGGCGTAGTTTGACAAAAAAGTGAATTGTTTGCGAGTTGAGCTACGTACTCATTATTTGTTCTATCTGTGTGTGTGTAGTGACACGACGACGACCACGACATGCAAAGTATTTATAAAAAAAGAAATCGGTAAACTTTGTCATAAACTTACTCTTTTATTCAGTTGTGAACATAAAATATGTAATAAAGATAAAAAAAATATTAAATAAACAAAAATAAAGACTGATAAAATGTTGCCATATAAACATTTTTACTTGTCGTTTAATTATTTTTGGCTATCAGTATAATTTATAAAACTGGCCAAGTGCGATTTGGGTCACGCACAATGTAGCGTTCCGTAGTTTCCCGTCACAATATGTGATAGGTATTGGCTACCTGTTTTACAATTAACAACATCATCTAAGCTAATTTCTTTTCCAAGTACATTTTGCATGTTTACTCGGTAACATGTAAAGCCTTGTCTCTAACATAAGACATCGCCTTAAAGCTTCGATCAAGAATACACTAGATAGCCGGCCAGCTACTTAAAAACGGCCGAGTAAATAACGCCTCACTTCAAATTGGGGTCTTATTTTGTACTTCAGTCATTCTGTACTTTATTTCTTCGACCTTTTTTTAGACCGGATTTTTACGAACGCCTGTGTATATCTTAAAAAAATGCACCTTAACGTTTGCGGTTAAGGCATACGTTAGAACAATTTTTTTCTGTTTCAATAATATAGAAAGACAGTGCCATATTTGAGTACTGTTTTAATAAGCGAGGCGTTATCTAGTTTATTCTTAAAGGCCTTAAAGCTTAATATTACTCAAACGTATCCTTGATGCGGATGGTGTTTGCACACCCACAATATTTGTAAACGATTTGTCCAACGATACCACCCACAATGGAATAGACGAGAAAATCATTTTTTTTTCTAGATTTTATACCCTTGCGAAATTACGGCTTTCTAGTACTAAGAGAGCTAAGCCGCGGAGACTTGGCGAAACTATAAGAATTCCGTTGTAACTATGGAACCCTAAAAACTGTTAGGCACCCAGATATATGCGAGATAGCTGAGCTGTGGCTGAGGAAAATATACCTATAACAGTTGTAACCTAAGAAAATAAAGGTATCCTATTCGGTGGACTATTCCTCATACACCACTTACCTTGCTCACCTGGTAGACGAAGAACTGGTCTAGGTCTACAAACGCAACTTTTATGGTCTCTAATATTTTGCATTGCTATTTTAATTGTTTTCTCTATCTGGGTACATTCCACTTGTTTCAGGTCGATCATACTGCATTACTTCCCACCGCATGTTGATGCAGTGCATCGACAGTTTGGTGCAAAAAGTACAAAGTGGTGTAGTCATCAACTTCGAGAAAATCGGCCCAGACCCGCCTCCTATAGATGGAGGCAACAACAAAGACGGCGGCGAACAAGGCGACGACGTCAGCCACGACGTTGATAAGGAGATAGAGGGAGACGGCGATAAAAATGGGGTTGGTATCTCACTTTAATGTTGGATACTTACAATACATAATAAAGCGCATTAAGTTTTATTTAAATGATAGTGGGTAAAAATATATGGCAAGCACACCCAGAACCGCCAGAGTTGGGACTACTTTTATTTGTAAGATTAGATCCATGTTTATCTGTGCCAATCCGCATCAAATTCTCTGTACGTCAAATTATATGTACCTTAGCTACACCCATACACACATTTGTTGGCTCAGCGACCCGAAATGGATCTTGGCCACCAACATCAAAAATGCTCGTTTTAGGTACGACTTGATACACAAATATTACATTGCTGATGGAACTGGGTGTTTTTTGCCTACTATCCTAAGTAGGATTAAGAAGTAATAAGGAATGTGTTTTTTATGGATTGTAGAATAAGAAAGTTAGTAGGTATACTGAATAAAATGACTTAAGATAACTCTTTATTCCAATTTGCAATTTTTTACGTATGATGCTTTGTCACATGTTTTGGTGTTAAAGTATCTTATTCTGGCCCCCGATTCATAACCTTTCGGTAACAAACTATCGACCGGAAAACCACGTGACACTATTTCTCCGTTTGGACAACTCATTATCGAAACGATCTGAATCGGGGGCCTGGTCATAATAGTTAAGAAAGAATAATAATTGTAATTATTTAATCTGTCACAAATATTCGAATACAATATAAATAACCATTTTAGCCATAGGACGTCTACTGCTGAACGTAGGCCTCCCCTAGTGACTTCCAGATTGGTTTAATAAATAATTTGATTGAATTTTTTACAGCGTTGGAATGGTGGCCCCTACCAAACCGGAATGCCGCCGAACCAAGGTGCGAGCGCGCCACAAGCGTGGCACTCCTGTCGGCGACTCATCTACGTGCCGCGCACGGTTGCTCAGAAGGGATTCGCCGTCGGCTTCTGGCCCATACCTGAGTCATTTAGACCTGACCCGAACGCGCCTACCTTGGTAAGTCCTATTGAACTTACAGCTCCTCTCTCTACAGTAGGTGTAGAGGTAATTTCTGACCTATACATCTCCGAACTAAGATCTTGGACCGTGTTAGGCGTGACATGCGCGACCACACATCTAAGTAGCGCGCACGGTCACTTAGTACGGATTCGCCGTCAGCTCCTGGCCAATACCGGAGTCTTTTAGACCTGACCCAAACGCGCGTACCTTGGTATGTCCGGTCACACTTGGAATCCCTATTACAACAGATTTCGGGAGATGTATCTTATTTAAAAACACCCTAAATCAATCGAGGAAACTCATAAAGACAGAGGCATAACACCTGTCGGTGACTCTTACGTGTTGTATGTATGTAAAAGTGAATATTGTTTTGCTAACCTATCCCCAAGTAGTTTGTAATTCTATTATCAATATTCAACTTTGGAGCTCGATTATCATCACTACATAATTATAGAGTTAGTCCCTCGCTGCATTTCTCTGTTATTTGTCCTACCTGTTTTAATTCAGCACGTTGATAGCGTTTTTCATAATAGAATGGTTTGTTAGGGTTCCATTCATAAATTACGTCACACATTAATGGGAAGGGGGGGGGGGGTTCGACGAAGTATGACATTGTGTGACAAGGGGTGGGTACCAAATTGTGTAACGTTATATAAAACTCAAATATAACTAAGTAATTAAACACGAAATTTTTGTTTTGCAACTTATGCTTTTGGCATTTGGTTATGTAATTTATAATCGTAGATAGATGCTAGAGCTTTCTTGACACAGCCAGGGCGGGTTCCAAAAAATCGTACTGTCAAAACTGAGAGCGATATGAAAGCGTCCATAGAGATAATATTCTAATCCCTCATAATTTATTCCTTGCTCTATCAAATATTCATGATGTGAATACATCAGACACTTGATAATACTAAAGAAACAAAGTTGTGATGACTCATGTTGACTCGCTCGCGAATCTTGATAAGCAAGATATTACTTAAACTACAGCACTCTGGACTAGACAGGGCATTGAAAAAATGATGACACTCATTTGTTTTTAACTCCCCTAAATAAAACAACTCCATTGTATTGTATTGGATATCTCATTTAGTTAGTACCATTAACTTTGCTATCAGTAGAGTTGCACGACTAAGAAGATAAAGTGTTAATTAACAGCTTTTTTAAAGATCTCGACATTAGTATCTTAGTGAAGGTATTTGAGCACCGGAATCTGACCCCTTTTCTACAAGTTTAAACCCCCACGCTATCCTACTAACGTGGGGAGTCCTGATAGTTGTGTCAGACTCGACCCTTCAAAAACTTGAAGTTCCATCTCGTCGCTGAGTGCTGGACACTTAGACTCCGCATCCATGAAACACCGATAGTGGTGTCGCGCGCCACCTTTTTTGGTACTGCTCTAACGAAACGTTAAATAGCCACCACAAGTGGATGGTAGCCTCTATAAAGGAGGCGAGTGGCATGTCGGCGCTTGTAGCTAAGTGTGTAGCGACTGGTCACCACAGGTGGTGTGTCGATTGTCGCTAGCCACTAACTGTGGTTGGTGAATCATTAAGGTAGACCCTTATTGTGAGTTAAAGCCCGATCGAATCTAAACGCTCTGTGTTAAATACAGTTACTACAATCTCATATGCATATTAAAACTCATCGGGCATTAAAATTATGTCGACATCACACTGAAAGAATTCGTCTACGTTACGATATCAACAAAAAAGTGCTGGTAACATACCATAGATAGAAATAGCGGTCGCAAAGTGAGCCACCCGCTCCCCCCGAAAAGCCCATCTTTATGGAAAACCTGAACCTGTTCTTAATTGTAGGCTAAAATGCTCCTTCAATCGTATATTTCCCTTTATGATTGTGTCATTTATTAATAACCTATTATTACTCCTTTGTAACATTGCAGCCACCTCGCTCGGCGCACCCTGTGGTCAAGTTCACGTGTTCGAGCCAGGAGCCGATGGTAATCGACAACTTGCCTTTTGACAAATACGAGTTGGAGCCAAGTCCACTCACGCAGTTCATCCTAGCGAGGAAACAACCAACCATTTGCTGGCAGGTTAGTGAACTGTATTTAAAGTTTTTTTGCGTGTGTTTCTTTCTGTCTTTTTGAACCTTAATGGCTTCTTTTTTAAAGAAAATGCATTTATAAAAGGTTCAGTCATATTTGTGTCATGCCATGAAAATTTAATAAATAAATATGGGTATTTTCATTCATTTATTTCATTCATTCACATTTCATTTTAGTTTTTATAGATATCGTTGTTAATATAACGTCACATTGCCTATGTCACCCGGGATAAGGTCAGGATTCTAACGATACCTCATTCATTAAAATTGGTTAAGGCGTTTAGGTGTTTTCGTGGAATAAAAAACTCGCACACATAGATAGATGAAAAAACACACACATACATAGATGAACTGTGAAAACATCACACTCCCTTTTTTTGGGCTGTCGTGTAAAATAATATGGCTTACAAACTGCCCAGTCAACTGAATGATTTAGTATTGAAGGTCCAAAATATTTTTTATATTTCGATCCATGTTTCCTCGGAAAAGTTGTTTGTTTAGCTTTATGAGCACAACCATATTGAATAATATGGTTGAGCTTTAATGTTACTCATTGTATATTTTGGCCTCTATTCCTTGACCACCTTTTTGTTGATTAAAAATATTATGAACTGCTAATGAGGTGGCATATGAACTAACCTCACCGCAGCGAAAGTGTTAAATGGTAGTGTTAACAGTTACAAAAATACCAATAACGAATGTTGCAATGTATAGTTACTAGGTTAAGACTGCTCATACGGCTGATTTAAGCCTGTATTAGGCAATGCTGATTATGACTTTGAGCAAATTATTCTTAAGTTTATGTTTATAGTTTAGGTTTGTCACACCTTAATTCCATCCAGGTATGAATACGGGAATGAGTTGGTAAAAAATATTTTGTTTTACAGGTGTTCGTAGCCAACAGCGGCTGCAAGAACTCCGAAGTAAACCATCCCTTCGGATACCTGAAGGCTTCGACCAACCTTACCTGTGTCAATCTGTTTGTGCTGCCGTACAATTACCCAGTACTGCTGCCGTTACTGGACGACCTGTTCAAAGTACATCGGTGCAAGCCCACGCCGGAGTGGAAGCTCGCCTTCCAGCAGTACTTGGATAGGATGCCGTCGTACTACGTCGCGGTATGTTGTTGAAACCAGTATTAATTTATTGTAATAATGATATTTTATTAATTTCACTTAGTGCAAAAATGCATATCAAACAGCCGTTTCTGCTTTGTCTGTGACACTAACGTCATTCGCCGTGAAGGTTCCGGGTTCGTTTCCCGGTTCGGGTCAATTAAGAAAATAGACATACTTTTTAGAATTGACTTGAATTGAATTGTGTTAAAATAAAAATAAAATGTCTGATACTTCGAAATAAAAGGTTGATTCCTTACTTCGTCGCCTTATTGTGTCGCCTGGCGCATAGTTAAATAAACCCTTGTAAGGGTTGTTCCATACGTACGCCAACCATACCATGCAGCGACATGAAGTGGTTACGTGCGAGTAGTGTCGTTGCAACTTCTTCTTCAACTTCAGTAGTACTTAGTAGTTGTGATGTTTGCACAAATAGATAAGTTGTGTTTGCATTGTAAACAGCCGCCACGCTTACGGCGTCACTGGTGGTTCCGATGTGGTCTGTATCGCCCACACGGTTGAATTTTACGGCAAAATGTGGCCCTTGTGAAGTAACTACCTATTCATTTTATTATAAATTAGCGCCTGATCACGTGTTATCATTGTAGTTGTGATGCGTATGAAACAACCCAAGATAAGTTTGCACATGCGATACGTTTAGGTTCTCAAACTGTCAAACCTCATTACCTGTTAACTAATATATCTAATAATATTCATTGCATTTTCTAGCCCCTGCGCAGAGCGTTAACCAAAATGGGGGCATCGGCGCCACTGCTGCAGAGTCTCATACCGGACACGCAGGACAATTCGCTCAGCTTCTCGGTACTGAATTATTTAAAAAGACTGAAGAATCAAGCTAAGATTGAATTCGAGAAGCTGTGCGCTGACGTCATCAACAAAGCCTCCAGTAACATCAATCAGAAGGTAAGTTATCATAATATTGTGGTTACTTATACAAACTATTTTATTTAAATGACAATAACAATTTAATTTATTTCCAAGATACTTCAGATTAAAGATAAACTTAAAAATGTATGTTTTTTCTGTTGCTTTAAAAATTCTCTAAAAACTTTGCAGCGTAATATGCTAAAGATTTAGTCATTATCGATTATTATAACGCAGCCTTTTTATGTAAGTTATTAATAATCGATTATCCTAATCTATTCCGATCACTAAACACAACATACCGTAAGCACCTGATAAGAGAAACATTTCCAAGAAACAACTATCACACAATGTAGAGTAAAAAGTTTAAACCATATATGAACCAGTTGTAATCTGACACCTAAACTTTCCTTCTAGATAGCAGAAAGTGTTCGCGTAATGCCCCGATCCGCTCTGAAGAAGGACCTGACGACGCACCCATGTCTCCAGGACAAGTTCACCGCACTGCGCGATCAGCTCAACGAGTTTGGGGGCTTCGTTGTGGGACTGTCACGGGGACGGCATAAGGCGCAGGCGCACACATACAGGAACCCCTTTGATATACAGAGGAGGGACTTATTGGATCAGGTAAATATCTCTGAACAAGTTCGATATTAGCTATAATATTATATAATTTTGGAGCTTTTCGTAGAACTATCGCAGCGACGGCATAAAGCACACGCACATGTAAAAGAATACCTTCGACTTTCAGAGGAGTAACTTTGAATCAGCTAAATGGAGATGATTTAGAGTAAACAAATACAATAGGTGAACTTGTGTATACCATCGAATTAGTTTAGTAGAGAATTAGAACAGCATTCTGTCTCTGTCATCGTCTTACAAACTGACAACTATAGAATAATGTTTATTAACGTGCTGGTAGATAGTTCGTAAGTCGGTTGGCTAATCATGAGATGCACAAGTAGACCTTAAACCTGCATTTATTCCCCAAGAAAAGTGGCTATTGTTATGATGTCTCGATATCAGGTCAGCAGGCGTTCCAGTATGAATACCGGCGAATTAAGTTTTTATTGAATTAAGACCATTATCATATTTCTTTTTAATGTCACTTTCTGAAAGAAAGAGTAATTATCCACTTTCTGCATACTTACATTCAATACTTTTCCAGGTGGTCCGAATGCGTGCGAACTTCTTGCAACCTTCGCTAGCACACACGCGTTTAGTGGACGAAGACAGCGTCCACTCCATGCCGGTTGCGCAGATGGGCAACTACCAGGAGTATCTGAAGCGCATGACGCCGCAACTGAGGGAGATCGAGTCGCAACCAGTGCGGCAACACATGTTCGGCAACCCGTTCAAGATAGACAAGGTTTGTGTAGTTATAGTGCAGGGGTCACCAAATATCGGTATTTTGTGTGGACCCAGAAGAATCTAAAGATATATAAAAAATGTGATAATTCAATTTAGCCAGCCCTTTGTCTTGTCTCTGTCGCTCATACGATAGCCTAGCCTAGATATATTTATCCCTTGACGTTTTAAATATTGATTCCTGGTTAACATCTACCAAACGGACCGCGACAGATTGATATTTATTGGTCCGTTTATAAAAATAATTGGTGATCCTTGCTATAGTGTATCTAGTTAGTTATTTACTGCAAAGCGAAATACAGTCTCCTATTCATTGGACTGCTTTCTGTCGTTTGGTCAGCAGTTGCCATGTATGTGTCTGGCACACTTACTTTTGTGTCGATAGCTCTTGCGCAGTTATGCCCTCCGCCCTCCGCCTGTCCGTCTGCCATGGTGGCGGACGGGCCACCTGTTTTGTTGATTGATAGGTTAATTAATTTAACATCAAAGATATTTATTTCGGATAACAAGACCCATGGATAAGTTAAGTACGCTTAAAAATAGGGGCTAATATTGACGACCTGTGTAATAGCGTTGATAGTGATAATAAATGTAGTTGCTGCTACTGCTCCATCTGTTGGAAAAGTCTGTTTGAGCAGTGTCTGTTAAGCAGTTAACAGCGACTGATCGAGGATTCGTGTAGCTTTTCAACGATTAAATGCTAGAGATACTGTGTATGGTCGCTAAGTGTTCACGCAATCAAAAAGACCTAACTGAAATATTGTATTAAAAAGAAACTGACTATAGATCTATTCTATAAAGTAACCAGTTCATTTTACTCTGTAGTCCGTTTTTCTTTGTAAACAATTTTGGCAAGTTTACTATTATACACCGTGACTTTTTAATTACCCGAGAAAACTAAAATTTGCGTTTATAAAAATATGTATATCAGTAAGTAACACACAAATATTATAGCGTTCATACAAAAATATCGTTTTATAGGACTTCAAATAAATCCTGTTAATGCACTAAAAACATGTAAACCATCTTCGTAGTATTTGTTTAATAAGAGAGAGAGAGAGACGCATGCATTCATTCAAACTCGCGCGGCGCTCGCGCAGTCGCGCATGCGCGTCTGCTACGCCTAGTGCCAACGATTGTCGTGATCGCCAAGCATCGCGGGATCGCATCCTGCACTAGCATTTAATAAACGTGATATCTGTTGATTTGTATGTTGTGGCCATTACGAAGTAATAAAAATAGCACTTTTCACGAGTTTTTTTTATCTACTTAATAAATTGTTTATTTTAATTACTTAGTTAAGGTGTATTTTAAAATATAAAATCTACTAGGTATTTACAAGATTAACAAATGATACAAATACCTAAAAACCTTAAAACAAATATCAACATACCTTACACGTATTGCAGTATTTTTTTAAAATGTCCTCCTCTCTCCGAGATACAAACACGTGCTCTTTTCCGCAAGTTATTCTTCAAAGAAATAAGCACGTTTCTTTGAGGTTGAACCTCTTGAAAAGCCGCAATGATTCGGTTTCGCAAATCACCAACCCACCGCGCTCCGAACTCGCCGTTTAGGTACGCGCGCACTGCATTGTGGTAATGGGGCGGAGCACCGTCATGTTGGAAGTACAGCGACTGGAGATACGCGAGGGGCACGTCGTCCATTATGGTCGGCAACATCTCCTGGAGAATAGCTAAATAGCTTGTACCCGTCAACCGCCGTTCGATGAAATATGGGCAGATGATAGTGTCGTTAAACCATGAGAGCGTATTCACGATTGGAGTACTGATAGGCCATCACGATATTCATTCGTCACTTCACTTTAAAGTAAACACAGGTGCGGAGGTCGCGTGCGCCGGTGACCTTGCGTGACACAACCTTGACCGTTTAAGATTCGCGACGGAATGAGCTGAGGTCAACGATGGCGCGGGCGGGCGGGGGATGCGCGTGAGTCTCCGCCCGCCCGTTTATTGATGAAGGGAGTGCTGGCCAGCTTCGAGCTTAGACGCGAGTTTGCCGAATGAGAAGAAACGTCTTTTGTCGGCAGGTTGTGTAATTTGTTTTCATTCATAGTTATTCCTTCCGTACACCAATATACGCGACTAAATTAGGTGGATTTTGGTTCCGTTAATGTTGGAATGAAAATGATTACTATTTGAATTAGCTGGACTTTTATGGTGCATATTTTTTACGGAATGTTAGGGAACTTTTAAATAAATTTCTCATAAAAAAACATTTTTTTTTATTCGTCATATTCGATGTATATCGATATCTGAGTATGTTAGTTAATTTTCTCGGGTAATTAAAAATTCACGGTGTATATTAAGTAGTAAAAATACAAGTTTATAAAATCAACAAACTGTTAGAATAAAAAGGATTGTGTTAAATGATCAACGACTGTCATCATCATCATCATTTCAGCCATAGGACGTTCACTGCTGAACATAGGCCTCCTCCAACGACTTCCATATTCAACTACTGTAGTTTGTTATTATTCATAAGTCTTATCTTTTTTTTAAGGAATGTCAAGATGAATGTTTCCAAAATTGGACAAGCAAATAATAACGGCCATTACAATTCTTTGCTTCACTTTTATGCTACCTTGCGGATTATCAGCCACAAGAAACGAGACACAATGGGAAAGGCATCGAACCTCATTGGCATACCTAAAATTGCAAATACAAAAAATCGACAGAAAATAATTACAAACAACAAATACTCTTTGACAAAATGTCGTCTTTGTTAAGAATTTCAGTTTGAATTTGTTAAAAATTTTTTTATTTACTCAAACTATATGTTATGTTAATTTAAGTTTCATAGGAGTACACCATAATAACGTAATTTTAGGTACTTGCAACTTTAGGTACGCCAGGTTACATACAAAAAAGTTCGAAGTCTTTTGTTACGCCACATGCGGCCGGTTTGAGCTCGACAGAGTAATATAATGAGCAATGTCGTTTCCAGCGCATGATGGTAGACGAAGCGGACGTGGACCCCGTGAGCGCGGTGCGCAGCGGCGGCGCGGGCGGCGGCGCGGGCGGCAAGCGCGGCGCCGAGGGCCCGCGCGCCGCGCCGCCCAAGCGCAAGGCGGGGCCCATCCCGCACCACGTGGTCGCGCGCCGCCCCTCCTCGCCGGTGCCCGCGCCCGCGTCCCTGCCGCCCGCACCGCTGTCCCCCGCCCCCGCGCCCGCCCCCGCGCCCGCGCCCGCGCCCGCGCCGCCGCCCGCGCCGCCCGTCGCCGCGCCCTCCTCGCCGGTCACGGTGCGCCGGCCCACCTCGCCGCTCGCGCCCGTGCCGTCGGACCTGCCGTCCGGACGACCGCCTGAGGTAACATAGCATTTTACTTATTATCCTCTTTAAAATATACTAGGTGTCCCGGCGAACTTTGTACCGCCTCTTCATACATTTTTTTTTAAATAAAAATGTCCGTTGTTTTGATAGTTATTCTGCTATTCGGGGCGGAATCAAATTTAATTTCAAACAGTGGGGAACCACACCGCACATTTATCTCGATAGGTGTCGGGTTGTGTTTGGTCTTGCCCGTAGTGATTATTTGATTGATGGTTCTGTTACTGCTGCCACTGACCACTGAAATAATCACTACGATAAAGGCTATGATAAGTTGTCAAACGTGTGTCAAACTTGTGAACGTTCTTTGACGTGGACATTAGTTGACAACGGTTGAAAAGACCGAACACGCTGGCGCCATCTGAGATTGGCTTAACCTGTGCTTCCCAATTATACCAATTATAATATCTAGCTCCGAACTAAGCAAAGGGTATAAAATGGCGACTCGATACGACTAGACCACATTTACAATCATCCATAATCTACAGAATTCGACCTTAACTCAACCACATAGCTTTGTAGTTTAAAGCGCGAACCAATTAATTATACCGCTTCGTTGCTATTAACAAAGCGTTCTTATTGTTGTGCTATCACTATTTCCTGCTGTTCCATTGTTGCCTGTGACGATGAGGCGGCGGGAGGTAAGCCTCTATCTATCCAAACTCGCATGTCGCGTTCTCACTACACACAGTGCAAGGCTGAGACAGCCCTATAATGAATCGCTTTGCTACACGTTTTAAACATTTCTGTTCATAAGACGTTACAACACGACGCAAGTACCTACTTTATCCCCTGATAGAATCAGAAATTTGACTGGCCTAGATATATAGTTAAAGAGACAGATGATGAGTAAAGTAACTACATATTTCCGAAATTGTGTAAACTGTATTGAATCCACGCGAAAAGTGGGGCTCCTGCCCAGGCCTCCTGGTCACGTGGTGGTTATAAAACGACTTCAGGCACTCCCACTGCATTTTTGTTGTCTGTGATGTGACGATAAAGTCATCCCGACCGTACAATCCTACGTATATTTTTATTCAAGATACGGCCTTCGATCCATCATACAAAGGCCATTTACTAGATGGCTTGTTCGATAGTGATTTTAGTGGGGCAATCGTTAAATCATCATCGTTATAAACTAGCCGTACAAGTATTATCTCTCCAGTGTGTTAGGTTTAACAAGGGACATATTTTTACAGGTTGTTCTTCCTCATCAATATAAACAACTTTTGTGTTGTGTCCGAGTGTTGACTCGAAGTGTAACACGTTCTCGGAGGTTGAGTGAAAGCTTTCTAAATGATTGTCGAGAGTGTTTAAACGATGTTGTTATTGCAGGAGCCTCCAAACGTGGATACGGGAGGGCCGGTCAGCGGCCCCACGACGCCCCCGCCCCCGCCGCCGGCCGCTGCGCCCCCAAACCTGCCGCCTGTCATCAAACCATTTCTCAATGGAGGTTAGTTTGTGTACTAATCATCTATTTATCCGCTTCGGGGAACCTTGAGCGCCAACGAAACAATACTTGGGATCACTCAAGGGCACACCGATTACGTCACCCAATCCTTATTGATAAGGTTCGTTTTTCAGAACTTACATCTGGCGAGTTATGTTTATAATTATGTGTTGAGCTGTAAATCCGTAAATGTATTGTTGGAATCGAGTTTTTTTGGTAATGATACTGAGTTGTAAGCTAACCCTAAAAATATGTTTTTTTATGATTTTGTTATTGATGAACACATTCGCCTTCTTAAATTATTAATCAACTGATTTAAAAGTAACCCTGTATAGAGAATATGAGCTAAAAGATTGACTCGACTGTTCTGAATATCATCATCGTCATTTCAGCCATAGGACGTAGGCATTGCTGAACATAGGCATTCTGAATATAGAAGCTGGTAAATACTTTCACACCACAGTATAGTATAACTTATGTGCATAATAGGAATGACGACAAACTTTTTTTTCTTCGTCTATCAGTAAGATTATCAAAAAGTATTGGACACGTATAGTAGTAAGTTTTTTTTTTCATAATCAAAATACATGGGGCACACTAAAAGTTTTGCACTTCTAGCTAATTGGAACTATTTGAATTTCAAATGTTATGTTTTTTTAAACGTTGCTACCTTCTTAGTAACACAAAAAAAACAGTTGGCGGGAAATGATTTGTCAATTGTTTTTTATCACACATCAGTTCTACGTACGCAACGAAAATAGAATTAAGTCGAAAAGATTTTAGAGCGATGATTTTTTATGATTTTAAAAGTTCTCTCTCTCCGCAAGACTGTGCCGCTCGTCTTCAAAATGCTTTTGGGAGAGAAGCACCTTGTTTGAGCACCGTGAGGCGATGGTTTGCTGAATTTGAGAGAGGTCGAGTTTCTTTACATACGAATTTCGTGAAGGGCGGCCTTCAACTGCCGTCAACGAAAATAATGTGGCTACTGATAAGCGGCTAATTTAAGAAAACCCGCGGATTACCTATGAGTCAATTCGAGGACTATTGGGGATTGGTAGTTGGTAGCCAAATTCAGAAAATTTTACACGAAGAATTGAAAGTTCGGAAACTTTGCTGTCGTTGAATCCCTCATGAACTGACAGCGGAGCAGAAGCGGGCTCGCGTGGAATGGTGCTCACAGATGCTATTGAAGTACGACCACGGACATTCTAATGCTGTTTATGACATTGCCACAGGAGACGAAACGTGGATTTATTGTTTTGAACCCGAAAAAAAAAACAGTACATCTGTACAATTCCACTTGAAGATCAAAAGAGTGTTAATGCCGAGGATTCTACCATTTGTTTACCCAGGGTTTTAGAAAAAGTTCGCAAAAGACGACCCAAAAGCCGCGTTCTCCTACATCATGACAACGCTTCTTCACACACGGCCAACAAAACAAAGTCATTTTTAGCTTCCGAAAAAGTACAACTCGTCACTTATCTTGCGCATAGCCCCGACCAACTCCGAAGTTACTTTTACCAACTCCGAAGAGGCAGTGATAGCGTTCAATCAGCACATAGAAAACATGCCTTCAGATCTGTGGTCCTCCTGTTTTAAAAAATGGTTCGATCGCATGAAAAAAATTTTAAAATGTAAAGAACTGTACTACATGTTGTTTTTTTAAGTTGCGCAAAACTTATAGTGTGACCCACGTATTACATAGATAATATTCGTTTGAAATGTCGCATGACGTCACGTCTTGGTACAATTTTTACTTAAAGTGACGTCACGAGTCTCGAACTTCGCTTTATCTTTGTCAGTTTTTGGTTGATTGACAAAAGAAAAAAAATACTATTATTTTCTGATAATCTAACTGACCTGACGGGCTAATTGGAATTTCATTTTCTTTACCCAGTCGTCATCTCTTTTCCAGATGCGTACACCACGATGGGCAGCAAAATGGCGCGGTCGCCGTCCCCGCCCAGCGCTTGCGCGCCCGCGCCGCCCGCCCACGACTCGCAGGAGTTGCAGATCAACGCCATCCTTCAAGGCGTGGCCGCAGAGAACAACGCGCACGCGAGGCCGCCCAAGCGGAAACGAAAGGTGAGGGCAGACATGACTGCATCATCATCATTTCAGCCATAGGACCGTCACTCACTGTGGGCCTATGTTGAGTAGTGGACGTCCTATGGCATTTCTGCATATTTCAGCACAATCAACCCACGTCAGTCTACTGCTACCTCTCCCGATGCACGCCATGAGCCTGATCCCGTGCTTTGCCACAGTCTGTGAAGCCTGATTTTGGACGTTGTTGTCGAACGTGATCCACTTTTCATCACCTGTTATCAATCTCTTCTTCTAAAAAGGTTCGGTTTCATTACGGCTCAACAAAGAAACCTTTTTCGGACGTCGTTGTCGTACGTGATCCACTTATTATCACCAGTTATCAATCTCTTCCAAAACGGTTTTGTTTCATTACGGCTCAACAAAGAACCGCAAATGAGTATACGGTTCATTCGTTTTCTTAACTACTGATATTCCGATCTTGCTTTTAAAGAATGGCTTTCATTTTATTCGTAGCAGGGAGACTAGACCAAATTCCCGGATAGAAAACGCTTTGTAATACTTTTACTGACAGTGAATAAGATCCATAAACGTCACAATTTCAACAAAACGTCTATCTGTGTGGACCTGTAAGTGGTTTTTTTTGTGTTATTTTTGTATACCTACCTATTGAAAAATTTTAAACCTTGGTCTTCCTAAAATATTTTTTTATAAAATCGCGATTTGCATTGCATTTCTGTAAAAAAATTAACTCTAAAACTCCTTTTTTGTACTAAAATTTTTAAATATTTCAAATTTCTTCATTAGATTCACTCATTTTGAGAGAAACAAATGAAGAATAGCTGGAAACTACATTTTGATAAATTGTTGTCTTTTTTTTTAAATGTTACCTTTTCAATGTCATCAAAACCAGCCAAATACAAATAGTACAACCAAAGACATTTTATTACAAGTTTAAACATACTATAAACAAGTATTTACAATGAGTGACGTCACGGACGTTGACAGCTACATGTACGTTCGTTCGCTGCCGCGTATTTAAAATTGATTTAAAGCGATAAATCAAGTTGCGAAACAGTTCTATTGCATAGATAATTATACATAGTGTGTATCTACCTAAGATTGGTGTTAAAGGAGAAATAAAACAAGATTCTGTGGCTAGGATAGTACTGTACGCAAAGTGGTACCCACACAGACAGAAATAAAAAAATAACTTAAAACTTATTCTAGTTACACTTACATTTATTTCTAAAATGGCACCAAAATGCAAAGCGTGTGGAAGATTCCTGGCGACTGCCGAGGGAGTAACGTGCCCAGGGTGCAATGTCCTGTGCCACAGGGCATGTGTCGGCGTTCCTATGGGCCTTACGGTCCCTAGTTCCTGGCTGTGCCCGGAGTACAGAGCCAAGCTACCCAGGTCGAACGCTGACAACACTCCAGCACGTACAACGGGTCCAGTCCACGTTTTAGACGCATCAATGATGGAGGATGAATTAGATGCTACAGCGCTTGATACAACAATCGAAATGCAAGACGTTTGCCTCGACGTACGTGCCTTCCGTGAGGAAATGAAGCAGGCAATAAAAGAGTGTAAAGCCTGGAAAACAGAGATGGTTGAGCTTCGATTGATGGTGGCTTCGATGGGGGAAAGAATGACCAGGCTGGAGGAGCGAATCGATGTCTTGGAGAAACAAGGGACCACTGGATGTGTCGATGAAGCTACCACAAGCACTATTCAGTCCTTGAAGCGGCTGTTGCCCAAATGAAGATGGACCTTAATGACAGAGACCAAGATCTGCTCTCAAATGACGTCGACATCGCAGGCATTCCGGAGGAGGAGGGGGAGAGTGTTCCGCATCTGATTTTGGCGTGCGCGGCAAAGTTAGGCGTCCCCTTGGATGAGACGGATCTGGTCAGCTGTTCGCGTGTGGGCCTCAGGCGGGTAGAGAGCCAGGATACCCCTAGAACGCGAGCTATCACCTTCCGGCTGACGCGTCGCGCAACCCGTGATAAGATGATAAGGGCAGCGCGGGTGCGACGCAGCCTCACCACTGAAGGCTTGGGTCTGCGCACGGCACCCCAGCCCATGTACATCAACGAGCGGCTGTCACGATCCAATCGACAGCTATTTAATAGGGCCAGGGATGGTGCTCGGAAGATGGGCTGGCGCTTCATTTGGACTCGCGAAGGTCGAATATTCGCTAGGCAGGAGCACGGTGCCCCTGCTTCCCGCATTAGGAGTGATGAGGACCTTGAAAGGATTTTTGGCAAGGCAGCGGTTCGTGTTTAGATTGGTGTAGATCCCTTCTTTGTTTGTATCTTCTATATTATATTATTTTAATCTCAGAAGCCGCTTTTGTTATCAAAGCTAAGTTATTATGGGTTTAGTGCCCATTCTGTAAAATGGTTCCATAGTTACTTTATGTATAGGACACAGCGTGTGGAGGTAGTGGACGATAAAGGCAATGATCGATTATCAGATTCAAAAAACGTCGACAGAGGAGTCCCTCAGGGGTCGATTCTGGGTCCGCTATTGTTTATTATTTACAGTGCTGATGTTGCAACACATATCCACCATTGCAATTATCACATTTATGCTGACGACATTCAGGTGTACATTTCCCGCAAACCAAATGATATTCACTCAGCATCAAAGCTATTGAACGAGGACTTAGAACGTATAAATAGTTGGGCAAAGTCAAATACACTGGTACTTAAATGGTAATAAGTCCAAATATCTGATACTAGGTTCCAAGGATCAAATAAGAAAGATATCTGACAGGGGTGTGGATGTAGTGATAGAAGGTCAAACTATAGAACGGGTGATGGAGGCAAGAAATCTCGGTCTGGTTATGGATGGGGAATTACGTTTCGAAACCCACGTAATGACCACGATAAGGTGCTTTATCAAATAAGAAACTACATAAATTCTGAAAATCGTATCAAATTATGCGATTCGCTTGTATTATCTAAATTTAATTATGTGGACGTAGTCTACGGGCCCCGGTTGCTTGCTCGTACCCAAAAGGCAATCTTACGTGTGCAGAATGCCTGCGCTAGGTATTGCTTCCAAATACCGTCCCGAGCGCATGTTACTCCCTACATAAACAGTGCAAACATTAAAAATGAACTCGCGTAGAAATTTGCATTTTGCTACTATTTTGTTTGGTATAGTAAAAAACAATGTGCCTGCATCATTTGGCTGAAAGATTGATCTGGTGGCGGGATGTGCAGCCGCATAGGACTCGTCGCTCCAGTCACTCCCTCGTTCTCCCGCCTCACCGCACTGTGGCATTCAGGGGATGTATCAAGTTTGCCGCGTCCAAATGCTGGAATTCTCTTCCTCCTCCACTACGTTGTCTAAAAAAACCGTAGAAACGTTTAAAAAGCACTACAAGCGTTACATTCTTGACGCTCAAAAGTCGATACGATGAGTTACATCATAAACACAATACCTCTCGAGTCTAGACAAACAGGCATTCGAAGATATATCCCATTACACGCTTTGTAGGTACGCGGCGAACTGGGTCAGGGAATTGAGCGGGTTTTGACTGATCCATCCTCAATTAAGTAGTTTAAGTAGATGGCAGTTGAGTCTGAAAAAGTGGGAATAAGGCTTTTAGATGTAAGTAAATAGATAAATTAGTGACGAGTTAGGTACAAATGATATTAAATACAATCACTTACCCACCGACTCATAATTTTAATCGAACACCTTGACAATTTAATTTATTTGATATATTTCTTGACTAATTTTTATTTGATTAATTATTTATTTGATTACTTTTAATATTCTAACGATTCGCTAGCCCACTGAAAATAAACATGTTACGCACAAATCCGCACAATTAAGGTCACCTACAACGGACCAGTTAAAAACGGTTTCTGAACTTTCAGAATGATTGCACATTACCGTCCCGCTCATGGCGTTCGGCCGGAATGATCGGTAATGCCTAGTGTGCAGGGGCGTGCATTGGTTTCAGATGGGGGTAGGCTGTGAGTGAAAATTGAGTAAGTTTGCGTGAAACAGTAGGCGATCTCGCGGCAGCCTAACATTGGTTAAATCGCACAGTAACGATCTAAGTTGCGCGCTTCAGTAAGGAATAAGTACAGGTAGACGACAAAATGGTTACAGAATATTTATTGTTTATTGTTGAATACGTAATTAATAATTATAGTCAGCTGTTCTGACGGTTTTTTATGAAGGTAGGCTCTGTATAATAGTCTATATGGGATGCACGCCTCTGCTAGTGTGATTGGCGGCCGTGACGATTCCTTGATGCATAACTATTATATCTATATAACACACAATTATGTTCTTAATCTGTTCTCCACGCGAAACCTAATATTTATTTAAGTAATAATTATAACCTGTTAGTACCTATCTGTTTAGTAATACGCTGTCAATTCATTAGTTTACGTACTGTTTGTTGTCTTGTAAGTTTATTTCTTTTTATATTTAATATGCATATTATTTATTTAAGTTTCGTAGGTCGGCTGTCCGTCCGTGTACCTCACTCAGCGGGGCCTACTGAAAACCAGCGTCGCGGCCTACTCAGGCCGTGGCTCAAGCTGAGTGAGGTCCCATTATCCCGGACATCACAGGCACATTGTGGCACCGCTTGGTTTACTCGTTTTTCTATTATAATTTTATTTTGTTACTCTTTTTTCTTTTTTTGTTTTAATTCAAATAATGTTTTTGTGTGATTTACTATTTGTGTGTGATGTCCAATGTATAATAAATGTCTTTTCTTTCTTTCTTTCTTTCTTTCTATATGCGAAAATATTTTTTCCCCTGACCTATTAATAAAACACGTTAATAACCTTGAGTTATGTGGCACAGCACAGCGACAAGCCGCCGCCGCCCCCGCCGCCGCCCCCGCCGCCGCCGCAGCCGTCGCGCAAAGAGCTGGCCGACATCAGGAAGCACAACATGGACGTGCGGGCCGAGGTGTTCCGAGCGATACGGCGCCCGGGGAGAGGTGTGTATACCGACCAACTAGTCTCTTCTCTAGCGCAGTGTTTCTGTGCTCTCCGGACTAACTATCTCAGGGGGTTTGCGAACACAAAAAAATTAATAGTAGAAGAGTAAATAATGCTCCTAAGAGTGCTGATTATGGTTACTAGGCGTGGACCCCTTACGCCTGTAAAAAAGGCTAAGATAGGCTATCGCTTTGTCCCGTTATTAGTCGTGAACGTCGTGGTACAGTAGGCCAATAAACTGCTGTACCACCTTAAGATTGAATATCGCAAAGCACACAGATTTAATAATTCTGATTGAAAACGAAACTACGCATTGTGAAAAACGTTACTTATTTATGTAACTACAAAGATTAAAATAGCGTTGAATCTTCGCCACTAAAAAAAATATGTCAAATCATTTAGTAAAATTGCGCGACTTTTTCATGTTAATATTAAACTTTACCTTAGAAATAACTTACTCTGTGAAATGATTGACTACTTTTTTGGCCTACTGTTCGCTTGATCATGAATTGAGATGCGGTAGTTATTATATTTCGAGCGATTGCCATTAGACCTCCGTATTCCTTAGGAACATCCATTGACCTGAATATACAGGTTAGATGAGGTAGTTCACTTATTTACGAGCTTTGGTCTTGTCGGGGGAGCCTTTCCATCTCTCGATTAGATGGTCCTTGAGCCTAATTCGGTGACGAAGAATGGCATGGACCACCTTGTCTTAACCAGACATAAGTTCATAAAAATTTAAAATTGCAACCACTCATCATTTTAGCCATAGAACGTCTACCGCTGAACAAAGGCCTTCCCCAATGACTTATCATCGGTGGGGATTGCCAATACTCGCCACGCTTGGCAGGCGGGTTGGCGAGCGCAGTTTTTTATAAGATTTCGCACGAAGACTGCTGCCCGTCTCGTGCTACAGAAATTAGTCGCATCTTACGACACGTCTCCTGTTGGCGGTAGGGAAGTGTATTCTTTACGGCCGTCCCACCAACACAACACGGCAGCAACCACCATTCAATTTTTTGATAATATGGCTTTTTGGGACATTAAACGCACACAAAATAATCTGTCGTTTTGTGGAGTGCAGCGGCGCTAAAATGTCAATGAACCCGATAAATGCGGCTACTTATCTCAAAGCTATCAATAGTCCTGTAATCTGTATCTCGTGTGGCGGCTTGTGTATGGCGGAAGCGTTTTATAATTAACTTATTTTGTTGCTTACTGCTCCATGCAAATTAATATAAATAATAAATAAAATAATTCCCTATAGACTGTGTTAAAATAATATCTATTGTACTAATTTGATACCTTTGTAAAGAAATAAAGTTTATGAATAAATAAATAGAGCGTAGTCGCCGTGGACCGTGGAGATAAATAAAGATAGAATGTATCGTTGATAGAACTTGCACTACTTTATACCATTTCGAGCCTCCGCCCACGTCTGCCTTTTTATAAGTTCGATTTATTAATGTTTAAAACCAGATAGTACTATGACTATGTATATAAAGGTAAACGCATAATACATACTTAATTTAGATATTTAAAAAAAAATCCTACTAACATGCGTAGTCAACGTATTTTGAACTAAACCTGTTAGGGCCGATTCGACCAAACACAAAGCTATACCAGAATAACTATTACGGGTATAATTTTACACTTTGAATTTATCCTTGGATAACTTCGATTACGTTTTTCGAGCAATACACTATACTCGGTATTGTTATTCTGCAGTTCAAGAGTGAACGATCAACGAATTGATAAACCTACCAAAATCCATGTAATCTATGTCTTCTAGGTTGACTTGAAATGCCACATTTTAATTTTGTAGGATAATAGAGTGTCAATGCTAGATGTTGACAACATGTCAGTTTCGAGGTGACAGAGGCCCTAAAACGGCGCAAATATGAAAGTCTTGGTGAAACTTACATATTTGAACCATTTGGGGTGGAAACTTTGGGCCCGTGGGGACCGAGTGCCCACAAGCTATACCGTGAGTTGTCTAAGCGTTTAGTTGAGACATCTCACGATCCAAAGGCTGGCTTATACCTTGGCCAACAGGTTAGCCTAGCTATCCAACGTGGTAATGTTGCCAGCCTTTTGGGCACCTTTCCCTTGAACGGTGATCTCAGTCAGATATTTTATTTATAGGATCTTTCCTATGAATACAATATCTGACTTTGTATAAAGAGTTTAGTTTTAGAATATGTACATATAATTAGGTATTTTATTTTTATTGGATTATTTATAACATGTTTGATGCAAATAAATTATTTCCTAGGTGACAGGAGTGGATTTGACAAGTGACAACTTTGACATTTACTTATTCTCAGTTTAATTGATACACTGTCAAAATCGCCCGTTTTAATATTTTGCATAGATTAGTGGTTGGTAGAATGAAAAATCAGCTTACTCTAGATTAAGCAGTGGTATACTCTCAAGATAAAACTTACACCAGCTTGGTCGAATCCGGTCTTAGTAAAGTAGTAATATTTGCTGGTCACTGGCTTTTGGACGTAAAAGAGCTCTAACAATATCTAGGCATTTGATTGACGTCTAATTAAAATGTCTGTGCTAAAGCTTAGGCCTCTATTACAGCGCCGCCGAAGCGGTATCGGTCGAGAGCCGGCGCTGTGACATGTACACTAACCTCAATAACCACTGGACCGACAAATGATGTCTAATTTTGTGTGCTTATTGCTATGCACCGAGACAGAAAAAGAACTAGTTTTGACGTTTTATGTACTTTCGCATCTGCCTATACAGTACCCTACAGTCCCAAAATGACGATAATTAATAAAGCACGAATTAAATTTGACTGTAGTCTGTCCAGTATATTATAGCTCAGTGGTTTTATAATATCACTACGCCCGCTCTGGCTACGGCGCTCGCTGTTAGTATGTGTGCAGTGCGCAGGTTATGTCTCCGACTTAAAAAAAGTGGTTTCGTCTTTTAAAAAATATTATTGACATTTCTTGTTTTTATTTCAGATTTCTCAAAACTGTTCGAACACTTAAAACAATTAAAAGGTGGTGTGGATACTAAAAAAGAAGTGATACGTGATGTGATAAACGAGTCGCTAAGGTTTAAGAGGAAAGCGTTAGCCAAACACCTTGAGGACTTTTTGGCGGGCCTCGAGAGGAATGGCAGCAGTGCCGTCAATATTAAGCGGATGGCTAACGCCTTGTACAGTGTCTCGAACAACCACAGCTAGTGACGTGCCCAAGACATTAAGGTATCGAATACCGAAATAAAGTGGAAGCTCAATTGTAAAGTGCGGTGGTCGATTTTACAGGATCTGTCGTAAATGATTGCGTCTCAAACCAACCGCGAAAATGTGTTTCTTCTATCGCATTCTCTTTTAACTAAAATAATGATTCTTAATTGGTTTAATTTTCTTATTGACTAAGTTAAACGAATGAAATTCCTTGTTTTATTCAAAAGAGTTTTTTAAGTACTAGTGCAATAAACATTTCCAAAAAGTAACCAGTCATATCCAGTATAAAATATGTGATATGTTTATTTTATTTACTTGTAATTTTAAATGCGATATTGATCTTGCAAATGTAACTGTTTTCGCGGTTACCTACACTATAAATGCTTTAATACTGTGTGGAAATTGATTCTGTCTTGTTATGTTGATTTAGTAAGTAATATTTGCCTTGTGATTCTGATTGTTCAACATTACAATAATATCGATCTAATTACATAGAATAATGTACTATGTATGTCTGTTAGCTTTATTACATTTTCCTTGTGAAATCTCAAATTGAATTTATTAATATCGACATCCTTATTTTAATGGTGAATTTGTTGATATCACTATCGCAGCAAGGCTTACTAATAAATGTACTAAAAATAGCACCCATAGGGGTTTGCCGAATATAAAGCAATACGAATGATTTATCCATAATAATTCTTCTCTAAAATCTGACATCTCAAATGGATCATATCATAATCTATAAGTTCTCAAAGCATTTATTTATATTCGCGCATTGAAAATTTACATTTTACTGTCCGACCATGAAAGTTTATGAGATTCGTCATTATCTATTTGTGAGTGTTGATAATAAGACTGTAACTTTTAGTGTTCTGTAGTCAGACAATTAAGTGTGTTCGTGATACACCCATCGCATCCTTCAAAAAAAAGATATGCTCGTGACGAAGATAAAAAATATGGACTCATTCAAGCCATGACTGTGTTACACTAATGTTAGATAATATCTGTGTAATAATAATATTGAAAAAAAGTATTTCTCGCATAAAACGAATTTAACAATACAAATTTTCAAAATTATTGCTAAGTAGCGTTTGCCAGCGCAGAAAGTAAGTTCGAAACCCAACACTTCAGTTTTCAGTATATTAAATAATGACTAGTAAATTAAGAGGCCCATTACAAAGTTTTGACAGTTATGTGGTTATTTAGTGATAAGTGGATATTTTAAAAAGAGAGGCCACTATGTTCTATAAAAAATAAATAAAACAAGTACCAATAAGTAATTTCACCCTCATTATTCGTTACTTTTGGGCCAAAGCAATATTTTATGGACTATCCTATAAATTTACATTGCTTGTGCAATAATGACTTATTAATATGTTTAGTTTTTGTTATTTTATAGTATGTTGCGACCTCCGATTTTCGATGTGTCTAATAAATGTCCAGCAATCTCCAAATAACCGCGAAACTGTCAAAACTTTGTAATAGGCTTCTTAACATGGATAGTGACAATAAAATTTATATTGTCACGTTTTGCTGGGATGAGAGGTTACAAATGGTTTTGACAACTGCGACATACAGGGTTTCTCTGCAACATAGTGCCATATTTTTAGGGGTGACTCCAAACCAGTAACGGTCCACGTAAAGAACATAACATTTTTTATTAATTTTTAACTATTCCTATGCGTTTAAAAATAGAACTCGTTTCGTTTAAAATAAGTTGATTAAATTGCACCGTAAGCCTGTTTTAAAGTATATTCCATATTCCAAAAACACGAAGATTAAAGTTATTTACAAAAATAGTTTTTATATTGTTCAGTAAACGTTATTTTTTAAATTTGCCACTATGTTGCAAAGTATTCTTAATAACTATATGTTAATAATCGACATCTATCTAACATCACTCGGCATAATTATGTTTATTTTGTCGTTATAAAAAGTATCACATCCATCCTGCAGGTTCGTTTTTAAAAAATGATACAATTATTTTAATCGGATATGTTGCTCCGGGGATTACGTTTTACATCCAAAACTTACCTCTTAATGTTTAGTATAAACTAAAAAACAAAACACAGGAATGAATGCTTCATTTGATGAATGATTGAGAGCTTGACTACGGAACCTAATCATACCAAGCGTGTTCACACGCAAGTGGCTGGTTTTCTGTCATTTTGTGTCGACTAGTGGTAAATGTAAACAAAGCAATATGAATTTTGAGCAAAGGGTGCCAAGGTGTCTTCATATTTACAAAATGACAGTAAAATGTGTTAGAAGGTTATGTAAATACCCACTGTACATATTAGATTGTATAAATATTACCAATGAGAATGTATGCGTAGGATGCTCGGGTGTGCGACCTGTAATGTGCCCGAATAACACTGCTCGATAATGATACATTGTCTTATTACCCGAGTATTTAAAAATGTACTTATTTTATTAGCATCTAAACCCTGAATTTGTACCAAGTACTTGTATAGTTTTGTTTAAATCTTGTCTAGTGGTTCGGCCACATTAACAGGCGCTTGGTCAATTGTAAAGTGTATTATATCTTTTTCTAAATAAATTATGATCCTTTTTGGATTTTTATTTTGTGTTTTATTATAACTTATTTAATTATTTTTTCTTGTTAGCGGCCAAAAGTTCAATAGGATTTTTGGTGAACAATTTAATAAAATGAAGAGACCTATTTTTAAATCAAAATAATACTGACGGATAGTTAGAACAGTTTATAGAATGTAGCAGAAAAGATGAAAGGACACCGTTTATCTTGGTATGGACATGTGATGAGAGGGAAGAGGAGCACGTAACGACATACTGAATATACAGACGACTAATATATTTTTTCAAAGGACTAAGATATTTTAACATTATTATGAAAGTAGCTTCGCAAAAACGTTAAAGTAATTTGTTAAGTCAACTAAACGGTTTCTGACTTTGCATTTCAGCGGAAAATGCTTGTTCTGTGGCCGCGCGCTGAATAGCACCTAAGCAAGATATTTGACTTCTCTTAATCCCGCTAATCCTGCGCTGGATCCATCCCGTTCAATTCACGTCCGGGATTAGTCCCGCACATTGCATGCGGGATCCCGGTATCCCGGTATTGCATTCCCTATCTGCAATTAAGGTGAATCCCAGTTAGGTGAAATAAAAAAAAAACTGATGTTGATTCCGATATCAGGGGTCTACCTAGGGGCTCGATCTCTAGACTTCCGCCTGACACTGTTTTTGGTAATCCCAGTAGATCGCTATTAGCGATAAGACCGCCTAAATTGTACGTCTTTCTGTAAAAATAACGTGTAATTTACTTGTCTGGTAGAAAGACAGAGTAAAGAGTATCCATCTTTATCGCCCTAAGTAATAGGCTCGTACGCTCTTTATCAAACTCAAAATCCGTTCAGATTAATCGAACGAACAATGGCAGGCTGTCGCTTTACACATATGCCTGCTAAAAGCGGTACACTTATTTTACGGTTACTAGTATGCATACCCGTATGCACTTTATACTGTTTTTCACAACC
Source organism: Anania hortulata (assembly GCA_963576865.1). Classification (NCBI taxonomy): domain Eukaryota; kingdom Metazoa; phylum Arthropoda; class Insecta; order Lepidoptera; family Crambidae; genus Anania; species Anania hortulata. The sequence continues at coordinate 14,939,019 of OY756389.1, read as the reverse complement.
GGTACGAGCACAAAGAGCTTAATAAAAAGTGCCTACTTACATGCTACAGAGAATAGCGAACGCGTGACAGACGCGCTTGGGTAAAAAAAGCAATAAGTATGTAACACTTTCCTACCTTTTAAACCTAAAATAGTTTCAGGGCTATGCTTGGCGTTTCTCTACGAAATAAGATCCGGAATGTGTTTAAGAACCAGTGTTTGACATAGCTTTCAATGGGCAGGCTATTTGCTTGCTAGTAGAACTGGCAACCTTCGTGGAGAAGAAAGGTTCTCGAGTGGCGACCTCACGAACTGGAAGACGCAGCATGGGCAGGCTTCCCACCCGGACTGATGACTCATTCAAGGTTGCGGGCAGCCGTGGATGAAAGCTGCAAACGGCCCAGAGCTGCTCGCTGTGACGTTCTATAGAGGAGAAGGCCTAACCTTGTAAATCAGTGAACTTTCAAGGGCTGATGATTATGATTAAAAAACCTAGTTTCCACTGTTTATTATTCGATTGATGAATGGTAAATAAATTCTTTATCTGCTTCAAAACATGATATATACTCAAGGTATCTGATGAATTACAACAAACAATGGATGTAAATAGGTTTTTTCTGTAAGTATACCTACTAGACTCTTTTCTGCTGAAACATTTTTTTAACAGTGAACATTTTATTAAGTATATATTCTAAACTCGGTTTTGAATCAGCGTGACTGTAAAGCAGTATACAATATCTGTCTAATACCAGTAAAAATGTTGCTGTTGCAGTTGCTGACATAGCCCAACGGATAAGCAAGCTGAAGTGGCAGTGGGCGGGGCACATAGCACGTAGAACTGACGGCCGATGGGGCAGAAAGGTTCTGGAATGGAGGCCACGTACCGGCAAGCGCAGCGTAGGACGTCCACCTACAAGGTGGACAGACGACCTGGTAAAGGTTGCAGGAAGCCGCTGGATGCGAGCCGCTTTCAACCGGCCAATCTGGAAGTCACTGGGGGAGGCCTATGTTCAGCAGTGGACGTCATATGGCTGAAATGATGATGACCACTAAAAATATCAACACTGAATTTTTATACCGCACGCATTTCTGTACCTACCTACTGATAATCCTTTCTGCAGTTATTTTATTTATGTACTGAAATGATTTGCAGTGGTGGGCAGGGAAATAAATATGTTTACTTGAAAATTTATATTACTTACCTAAATTTAAAGATATGACGTCAAACGGAAAAAATGGACTCATACTGGTATACACAGTCGCTGCTCTGCCTACTATACCCTTTAAAATTTGGCTCAAATTGGCTCGTACTTTTTTAACACTATGTATCTTAGCATGAAAATTACAACGAATAATTTCGTTTCTTTAAGATTATGTACCAATGAAACGTAAAAAAATATTTAACAAATAATTTTGACTCATAATTCATGGCAAACTCGTATTCAATTTCATGAACTTAGCCTGAAATATGGCTGAACCTTTATGTTACATGTTGTACCTACACTTAGGTAAGCGATAAGCGACATCAAAAACTAAAAATATAAAATTAGACAAAATATATTGCGAACATGACAAACAGCGTCATGACCAATTGCGAATCGGGCCTATATCAGATCATTGATGACGTAATGCATAAAGTGACTAATAGCCTTTGTGTGCAGAGGCCCAATTCCCTTAATTTATTAGTAGTCGTAATCTAGTGTTGATCCAGTCCCAGTCCCAGTAACATTACTCTTAGAAACGGTATTCTCGTAAACAAGAATCATCCTTAAGTATACGAATTACTAGGATACTTAATGATTTTTAGGCTTTATCTTTATCTTTAAAAGTACGTCTTCACCAGCGAGTAATCCCTCTATGCGCCCGGCTCTACTTGCTCTTGGCCGCTTATATTCTCTGCCGACGGACTCCTAAAAAGCATGGCCGGATCATAACAAGTTGCCCTAGTTTATCGCAGCGTAATTTAACTTAGTCCATCAGACAATGACGTTATTTCGAATAAGCATTTGGTGCAGACCGCTTTGGGAAATTGAAGACGAACAGGCTGCAACAACAGAGATAATGTAAAACGCAAAATTGGATGCGCCGCGTTCACCCCACGATAAATTCTATTACGAGTAGCCGCCGTTCACAGGCTTATTGGCGAGAATTTGCGGTTGTTACTTTTTTCATGGCGTGTATAAACATTATAATCTTAAATTAGCACCTGCCTTTTTACCACTTCTAAGATTAAAGAATTGTTTATTTGTAGGTTGTATCATGGGTTGCACATACGTAATGTCATGTCATGCTACAGATAGACAGGGTGATGGTGTAGCTACTTTTACCTATACCATCGGAGTGTTAATACGGCCGTGCATAAAAAAGTAGTTGTATTTATGCACCAGAAACAGTCCTAAGATGTTTTTAGTAAATTATAGAAGAGGTATATTACTGCCGCGTTCTGTAATGAGGTAATGACTGCATTACTGGTAGCGCAGATGATTGCCGAACGCGCAGCTCCAGGCCAGCTTAGCGCGGTCAGCATTGCATTCCTTAAAGGAGAATCTGGAATAAGAACTGGGACCGAAGGAGGCCTTTATAGCGCAGATAGCAAGGCCTGTCTAATTTTCAAGTAACGCGGAAAGGTCGACTATTGACTTTTCTCTAAGAAGGTAGTCAAAATAACGGCTGGATTTGTGGCCTGGAAGAAGAGTGCATGAGACTACGATAGTGCAGAACTACAGACCACGTCTCATCTGCTTGCATTTCCACTATCAAGAATTCAATATAATTAACACGAAAATAAGAAGAGTGTGAAACGTTTAAATGTTCGAAATTTTAAAATGGACATAAACAATTACAATCATGTTAAGGCGACGGGTAAGGCAAGTGACCTTGAGCATTTAGCGTCGACTCGCGCGACTTCTATTACGAGCCTAAGATAATACAAATGCTTCTCGCAGACTAAACATCTATCCGTTACGCTCCTGTGCAAATAGATTATCATTGCAAGTAAAAAATCCACTCTGAAAAAGTAGGCGCTAAGAGTGAAATCCATTAAAAATCCATAGTTCTTAATTTGTTGACTATTTGAAAAAAAAACTCAAAATAAAGGCACAAATGTTATAAATAACTAAACCAACTTTAAAACTAAACAAAAACGTCGTTTAAAATATAAATGTGTACATGCTCGCGATATTCGCGGTACTTTGAAATATTGTTTAGTGTGTATAAGAAATAATAACTAGTATTTAGATACAACAGGAAAAACTTCAACATATAAGTTACATGATATATTAATTTCCACATCCTATATCCAGTATTTTCGCCAGAAAACTTGTGCAAAAATACCTCTTATACGTGCATTCTCCTTACCCTGCGCCTTAAAGTGCTGAAGATAAAGTCTTTAAGTTACCCACTTACTAAAATGATCTTAGTATTTTCTAAAACAAAATAAATTCAAGTTACCCTAACTAAATACTTATTATATCTTACTTATTTACTGATTTCTGTAAACCTGCAATGAAATCAATTTTAAGACCATCTATTGAAGAATAGATAGATAGATAGATAGATACTCTTTATTGCACACACAAAACAATCAGTACAGAATACGATTAGATAAATTGTACTCGTATGTAGATTTTTTTCTTTAACCCTTTACTAGACATTGATGGCCCTCAAATTAACGATAGATTGGCCCCGTATCACTGTCCTTCCATGGTCAGCGTTATTTATAGCGGTTGGAGATTTATTCACATTTGTATCCATTCCCCTATCTAAATTATGTGCTTTATCGCTATTTGTCGGTTTAATGTGATTTTTATTGCTACGATACCTATAAAAATTCGCAATCCCTCTGTAAAGGCCCTGTTGCGAATTATTAGAAAAAATAGTTATATTAAATTATGTAAGTTCAACGTAGCAAAGCGTTTCAGACAGAGTTTTAAATTCAAAATAAACGGTGCGTTTGAATAGGTTTATTTATTAATACGCATGTGCAAGATAAACTCTATCTAAGCTAACATTAACAATCATCATCAATTTAGAAAAAATGGTACAAATACTATGAAAGCGATTGGCGATCTTAGTTTGCTCTAAGAGTTTGCCATAGTAGGTAACTGTAAGTTTCAATTATCTTTTGTTATTATTTATATATACTACATAATATCTATGGCGCTGCTAACACCTCAAAAAGTTATCAAAACATTTTTTTATTATGCCTTCGCATTCCAATTACCCACGGTAGACTGGAAAAAGAATGTAAAACAATAGGAAACATTTTTAGTGGCACGCAAAGGGAGTAAGTACTTCACCTACCACCTCACCTCATAGTTAGCGCATCATAGTTGAGGTGAGGTTGTACCCTGCAGTGGGATATACATATACGCATACTTTACCTTTTACTATAAGAACTTACCCTATATTGCTTTAGCGGTTAGAGTTTCTTAAAAATAAGGTTTGTTTGTTTCGAAGAAAGTTTGCATGGAACTCTATGTAGCGAAATAAAATGCGGGCCTTCGTTTTACAACATGGTAAGAGCTTGCCTACATAGACATTTTACTATCTTTTTCTTTTAAAGTAAAAATAAAATAAATTAATTTTAAACCAAAGAAGTAAGTTGAGTTTTCTTTATTTAAAACCGTCAACGGCTAGTAATTCCGGAAAAACCCTGGAACAAGCTTGTTTAAATGCGCTTACTTCTAAGTGAGTGCAGTTAATGTTTTCCACAATTTAATGTTTGACTGAATAAGAATAAATTTATTTTCACCAGAACAAAGTATAACCCCAAGGTCTCTGATGTCGATCAACCTTTAAGATAAATTGCATGTCAGATGCTGAAGTGCTAGGATTAGGTTTATATTTACGACAAGCAGAAATATTTAACGTAACACATATCAAATCAGCCTGTCATCGTTCACACGAATCTGGCGCTATTACCCAGGGTTATTCACCTCTTAGAATGGATATTAGTGCGCATAAAAAAAAACACTTCCTTCAAATCGATTCGATCGATCGAACAGTTATTTACTAGTAGGTACGAAAACAAAAACAAAGTGTTAGTTTGAGTTTTTGATGGGTTTTTAAGTGTTAGGTACTAACTGTGCATCATCCAAAACAAAGCAAGACAATTTGAGGGTTTATTTTATTATTAAATTTTTCTCTATGGGGTGTTTCTACTGCACATTTAAGCAAATACTTACATATTTCTATTTTATTCTATTCTCAAATACAATAAGTTAGATTTAACACAAGCATCTCCGTGCTTCGGAAGGTATGTTAAAACTTGGTACAAGTTGATATAAGCCTAGTCAGACGCCTTACATTTGATTGGTAAGGATTAGTCACTGGCCTATACATACATAAAATATATACATACATACACATAATATAATCATACACAGATCTCATGCAAGCGAGAATCATGGCATGCAAGCATGGCATGGCAAAGAGAAAACAGTTAATCCAAAAAATGCTTGCGCAGAGCCTTCTTAAAAGAGAATTTCGACGAGGATTTTTTGATTTTCAAGGGATGTCCGTTCCAGAATCGTACAGCCGTTAGGGTGAATGAGCTGGTCATAAAACCGGAAGTGTGACGTGACAATTGTATTTTTATTGCGATTTCGATGTTTTGATGATTGATGATGTATTGGTCCCTAAGTAAAACTTGTAGTAATCGTTGTTGGACAGTATTAGGAAGATTGATTTGATGTACTTTGGTATTGCTAGCATAATTATGGATATGGCTTTTTTACAAAAACTGATACCAAGAAATGCCGGAATCTCGGAGGCATGTCCATATTAACATCAATGTTTGAGATCATTGACCCCAAATCAATCTACCTATTCCGATCACTGATAATTACCTACTAGACGGAATTTAGCTAATATGTATAATGTTTCTCGTTGTTAGGTAGGTACTAAATGTTTTCTTGGCGCCAAGTGTTCCTCCATAACAAGTAACTATGGTGACAACATACAAGGTCGCCTTTTATAAACTGGTAAAACTTAACAGAACTTCTAATTATTTTAGAGAAACCGGGCCCTATTATTTTCGTTATTTAAAACGGGCTAGTTGTCATTTTTATTATTCCTAACAAAAAAAAAAGAAACGAAGAGCATCCTGTCCTGTCTAGTCTGAAACGTCCCTACGTCATCGCCTCTGTCTCTCTCATTTCAATCGTGCCCCTCTTTTCCCTCGGGGTGCACGCACGGGACACGGGGTGTTTTATTTTACGTTGAAATAAAAATAGTTTTTGGCATTTTTCTCAAAAACTAGCGATTAAAAAAAAAACATTTTTTTAACAAAAATGATTTATTTATGTTTTTGTAATTGCTTTTTAAATTTCACCAATTTATAAAAGGCGACCTTATATTGTAAATAAACAGCAGAATCAGTCTTTACAAAGCATTAGTGAATAAAAATTATCCCTGTTATTTGCCTGATTATAATATAGCAAATCCATATTCGTACAGCAGCAGGCTATTACGACGTATTAAGGAACTCTTGCCCCCGTTATCAAGTTTACGGCTATATGTCCTGAAAATTTTTGCCGTTATTATACCTACCTAGCAACACCGTTTTAAAGTTAAAATAATTATCTCATATAGAGCTGCTGCAAAACTTTAAAATAATCATGAGGGTTTGGCCACAGACTAGATAATACCTAGTGGTCAGGCGACATTGTATAACTACATAGTGACATACATATGTATTGGACTTATTAGCTGCCGAACGGTTGCATGAGAGTCAGGCGCGATCGCTGGCGAAAATTTTGGAGGGGGTCACTAATGATAAATTATTTCTTTGTTGCATCTATCTAGATGTCGCATCTAGGTTGTTATGAACATCTTAGTTCATAAAAGCACTATTAGATGTTAGCAAAACATAAAATGCATTACGGCTAGGTGCAGAAAAATGATAAAATACAACTTTTTGTAAAGTTTTAGAACATTTTGAATTTGACGTGTACGATTTCTTCGGACCACGCCTATTTTAGGACTTATAAAGTTTCACTGTAGTGCTGCCAGTGCAGTGCAGCCAGATACATCTTCTGTAGTAAGAGTTAACTACATTCGATTAAATAAATAGTCGTCTTCTAAAAGATAGCACGTGTCTACGTAGAGTAGAGATTGATATCTTTGCTCGCAGAATTTATTTCAAAACAATTGGAGGGAAGATGCCTATTGCCTGTATAATTTTTAGGGCGAAACCCTAATTCAGTTCAAGAGTGCGGCAAATACCGCGGTATAAAGGTCATGTCGCACACCATGAAACTCCTTGAGCGAATAGTGGACTCCCGGATCCGACAGGAGTGTGATGTCTCGGAGTGTCAATATGGGTTTCGTCCTGGCAACGGTACTATGGACCCTGTTTTCGCCCTAAGGACCGTCATGGAGAGATACAGGACGAAGAGGCGTGTCCTCTGCACTTGCTCTTTCTTGATCTGCAGAAGGCCTTCGACTGTGTCCCTCGTGTGGTGATCTGGTGGGCACTGAGATCCAAAGATCCCCGAGACATATATTGACATTATTCGAGACATGTACTGCAGCTCCAATTCTATGGTTCGGACCGCTGTTGGCGACACCAAACCGTTCCCCATCACCGTCGGAGTACACCAGGGTCCCGTCCTCAGTCCGTTTCTGTTCAGTGTGATTAGACGTTGTGTCAGACAGCATCAGAGACTCACATGAGCAGCCACCATGGCTGCTGATATACATCAGCATACGCTGACGATATTGCACTGGTGGACGCGGACAGGTGCAGGCTAGTGAGATGGGTGAACGAGTGGAAGCAGTCGCTTGAGAGCGGTGGTCTGAAACTCAATGTGGCGAAGACCGAGTACCTGGCCTGTAACTCTACAGACCCAACGCCCGTTCGCATAGGCGGAGACAAGGTCGAGCGCAAGGACCAGTTTAAATACCTTGGATCTGTACTTCACGCGTCGGGAGACATCGATTGCGACGTTAAAGCATGCATTGCTGCTGCGTGGGCCAAATGGCGAGAGGTGACTGGTGTCATTTGCGACCCCAGAATGCCGGTTAAGCTTAAAGGACAGATCTATAAGTCCATCATTAGGCCTGTCCTTTTATATGGCAGCGAAACATGACCGCTACTTGAGCGACACAAGCAGGAGCTGCGTGTCACGGAGATGAATATGCTGCAGTGGATGTGCGGAGTCACGCGAAAGGACCGCGTGAGGAACTCGCGCATCCGCGGGTCGTTGATATTGCAGACAAACTACAGGAGAGTCGCCTACGCTGGTACGGCCACGTTTTGCGGAAACCGGCAAGCTACGTAGGAAACAAATGTCTGGCCATGCCGCCATCGCCAGGTCCTGGCAAAAGGGGTAGACCCAAGAAATGCTGGCTTGACGTTGTGAGGGCTGACATGCGTGCCAATGATCTCACAACTAGAGACGCTCAAGACCGCGCGAAGTGGAGGAGTAAATCAAGGAAAGCGGACCCTGGGCTCCAAAGCAATGGCTTTGGACGCAACCGGGATTGACCGTATAGATGAAGAAGAAGATCTGACAGTGAAAGTGCCGTCAAAATTGGCCTAACCGTTTCGGAGATCAGCCGGAATAGACAGACAAAAAATTAAAATGATCGTTTTATTATTTTGCTGACATTACAAACAGACAGTTTTTAAAGTAGTTTTTAAAGTTAGAATTTTATTTATTTGCATATGTTTAATGCTTGTGGTCTTGACTTGACACAGTATTTTTACGTTGTCACACTCCTTTTCCCACTCTCTCCCTGCCCCGGGACCGGGACGTCGGCACAGTATATTAACACGCCCACAATTTATGTTCCATGGGAGTCGCCTATGAAAATTTTACGGCATTCGTTAACTGCAGTGCTGAAAAATTGCCCGTAAAGATTTTTTTCGGTCCTTTGAGCCTTAATTTTATACATTGTACTCGCTCAGTTATTAATGTTGATTCGAAATTTCAGGGGATTCTCGTTACTCAGCCCTCTGTATTACAAAAATAAATTAATTGGTATAAAAATTGTGAACGTATTGTTTCAGTGGTTTTCGGTTATGCTTAACTAAAATAATTATGAAAATAAGAGCTATTATTTTATAATAATTTTGTATTATTAGGTATTGTTAGGTAAGGTAGGTGGACCATGGAAGGCCATGCTCCTTCGAAGGCCAATTATAAAAAAATCGTAGTTCGTATTTAAGACAAATAACTTCTATTCACACTAACACCCATCAAACTCAAGGCCACAGACGCGGCGGCGGATTTTTTAGTTTTATTTATCCAGTATGTAAACGAATAAAAACTGTTTATTCGTTTTATTGGCGTTCCATGGTCCACCCACCTTACTTTTTATGGCTCGGTTTCGCACCTAGAAGGACGTCAAGGTCACCTTGTGTAGTATTAGCCTACGCCGCGCTGTCCCTTTTCTAACTAGTGCGCTAACTTTCAAAGGGTTCTTTTGTTGGAATCGTATTAAAAAACAAAGCTTAATTGCAGGCCCTCCATACAATAGTTTCGCACTTTTCGTTGTCTTAGGAGCAAATGGATTTTATTTTTTGAAGTTTAATTTACAACAGAATGGCCACCATGATCATTTTACTGGCTCTTGATGTCACAGGGACTTTACCAATAAAACAAGTGTATAAAAGCGGGAATGGAATTCAAAATTTGCTGTAGTAGTTACTAACACTCCCTTTTATATAAAAGTAGGTGGTATTTTGGTCACGAATAGGTAATAAAAAAATCTTAGACTTGACTTGCCAAAGTAGGTACCTTTTATTTTTCAATCACTAGGCACAGCATTAAAAAAAAACTGTATGAATGGCTGAACAATCGTAGCTTCTATAATTTATAAGACTTTTTGGACTTCAAGTTATATTAATGTAGGATTTAATTATCAATAATCTCATTGTTAATTTCATTTCATTGTTAATTTTTGCATACTACTTATAGTTAATTATCGCATGAATGTTCTTGTTGTATGCTATTTAAGACCTAAAATGACTATGTTTTTGCAAAAAAAGATTCTTATTCTTACATTTTAATTGTAAACCTTTACTTATTTTATTTTATTTAATATGGCTTACCAACTAAATACATGAAGGGAAATTATTTTATTACAATCGTCCAAATACATTACATATATGCATTTAACAATTAATTTATGGAACAATTTTAGCACTTCGTAACCGAAATGTTTACTAAAATTATTATCTTATCATTCGACTTATTTATTCTATATTAATAAATACAATTAACAATTTAAGGAAATAATTCGTTTTAAACCTTGACCCTGCAAATTTTGTTCTAAGAGTAATTGTGAAATTTAAAGGGTATGAAGAAACAAGATAATGAATAGAATAATTAAGGCTTTAAGAGGTGTCGATAGGTTATTTGAAGGCGGTTTTAATAAGGCGTCGATCAAAATAATCTGTTTCACCTTGGCAGGCGTAAATAGGCTGGGTTATCTTCGCCTGCAGACGAGCAGGGTCAGGACAGGACAAAGCTACACTTTAATTAGTCTGTGCTCCGAGTGGGACACATTTTGACACTTAAATGAGTTATATTAAACCGTTTTGTAATTAGAACTTACGATAAAATTTTCGATGAAAGTTCAAAAGTGAATTTACGAATGGGTTATAAAAGTCGTTACACTTACGTTGAGTTTAATTGTAAGAATAACTTTTGTTAATAATTCTGTAACTCAAGACGTGAAATTAGATTACATAAACTTTTGGTCTAAGATCATAAGTGTGTCTGTAAAAGCATCGCCTTAATTTCCATTTACTGCAGATGCTACGAGATTTTAATCATTTGGTAAAATGTCAAAGGGCCTCTGCTAGGTATTTTATAGCTAGAATGATAGAAATTAGTTACGAGCTATTTAGGATAGGAATGTACGTAATATTATGACTAGCTAGACAGTGACGATATGATTTTAATAATGGACCTAACTGAATTGATGACTAATAGCGAGCTTTCTTATTGCTATACCTACCTATTAGGCTTATCCAATCAAAACTTGTCCGCGAATTACAGAACATCGATTAATTGATTGAGTTGACAAATCATATTATTAAGTTAAGGCTACGATTGGATCGGTCCTTTCTCGTCAACAGGTTGTTGTTCAGGACATTGGTTAACCCTGAATATAAATAGAGTAAGTATTTGAGTAGGTAAGTACTATATTCCAGCCGGGTTCTTAAACACTTTAGCCTGTTTTTAAACCGACTTAAAAATATATATTTTTTATGATAAAAAATAAATTATCATAATCATATCGATCATCTAGCCCCAAAATAAGCAAGGTACGTAAGGCAATGTACTATGGTTACTTTTTAACAAGTAATCATACTTAAATACATTTACTATAAACATTTTTGACTTTCGTATAAATTATTTATTTACACGCTCGTGTTTACCTTTGTGGGATTCGAACCCGCAACCGCCTCGCTTGTAGTCCTTAATACCTTGAGACCAGACCGCCTTAATGTGTTTAAAATATTGTCTTTATTCTATATCAATATAATACTATAAATAATAATAATAGTAGGTATATTACCTACCTAGGTAATATATGATCCTAAAATTCAGCAACATGACTAGCGCATCGCGACTTATTTCGGCGCGACCGAAAATGAGTCTCTGGCTAGACAAGCGGCAAATTGCGTTCCTCTTTTTATGAACGGGACGTCATATTTCAATGTTCTAATACAAATATCTGTCGCGCGAGCACTCTTTGCGAAGGCCCATTTTGTAATTCTACGACAAATCATTTTTTTATGTACTAATTTATTATGTTATATTCCTTTTTTAAGTATTTTTGAGATTACGACGGCGAAAAAAGATTGAGTAAGTAAGAATTCTGGCCATGACTATGACGGTAAAGTGGGTACGTATCGATACTTATAAATTAAATTCAAATGCCGTAAAGGACAAAATAGCGAAAATGAATATACTTAAAGAAATGTTCAGCTTTCTAACAGTTTACTCGCAACTGTGATCCTTGTCTGAATGTAATCTATAAAAGAAAACTTTTACGATGAGCTTTTGTGTTTAGAATTAAAAATTACTTTTGCGTTAAGTTTTTTAAAAATCTAACTTTAAAGAACTTTATCTAAGTATTCATTCGAATTGCCGATTTCAGCTAGCTGATATCTTGAAAATTATTCATAATGTTGATTATTTTGTTATGTTTATCATTAAAGAAATACTTACATTTTATGTGTTTTCTTCTTCTTCTTCATCTATACGGTTGATCCCAGGGTCTTCGACTTCGCGCGGTCTTAGGCGTCTCTAGTTGTAAGATCATTGTGTTTTATTAATTATTTATTCAATGTTCTACAACTTAGGTACTTTTTAATAATTATTTTAATGACTAGTTATTAATAAGTTATCGTTTCATTTTAACAATCATTTATTCATAAGCAACTAAATATCAGACACATTGTTACGTAAGATTTTATAAAACCAAAAATATAGGTTAAAATGTATCCTCTTGGAAAATGTTCCAATTTCATTCTTCATGAATATGTGAAGGGTCACTCGTTTTTGGGCACAGCTTTAGATTACCTGAGCTAGATAATTTTAACTATCGCCGGAATCCGGGTAAGTACTCAATAAAAGGGGTCAACGTGTAGCATAGTGGAAGCGTCGTAAATCCAAAGTGCCGAATTTCACGTTTGAGTTGTTCCGTGGCATCGAATAATGTCTAGGTTCCGTACCAGGAAACTGCATTTGGCTCAGGTAAAGGTGGAGAGAGGCGGATCGTACGTCTTGAATACGTAAACAATAAAAAACCTCGATTTCGTTATCCCTTTCGATAAAAAGTTGATACTGACGTCTTACGGTCTTATGCGGAAGTCGTTAGAATGGTTTGAATGCTTTTTTTTTATAATATTGGGCATTATAAGAGTCTAAACTGAAAAATAATTAACCTTTGGAACTGCAGCGAGCCAACAAAACAACAGTTTTCTATTGTGTCTGGATTATTAAATGATAATGTTATTTACAAAAAGCTGAAACCTGAAACCTATTTGGAACTTTAATAATGAAATAGGGATTATTACCGACTTTAGTGATGTAGAGATTTTTAAAACTTAATTTTGTTTTTAATACTATTAAAACAAAAGTACAGTTTTTAAAAATCTGTACATAGGCTGTCTTATAATAAAGCTTCAAGCTAAAAGTTTAGAAAAATAGTGTGATGATCATCGGTAACTGATTTAAGTCGGGGCTTGTCAGACCCCTGGTTTACAGACAGTAAGTAAGGCTAAATTTATTATTCAGCAGTAGTTTTATAGAAGATTTTCATTTTTGAGAAGTTACTTTGCAACATACTAGTACCAAATTTTCAATTACGTAAAGAACAAAACTTAAAAAAACCCTTCTGTGTTTACGATTAGTCGTTTTAATTGCACCGTATATGCATTGCATGGTTCTTGTTGGAGCGGAGCCGTCGGCGTACCCCTGTGATCATTAATGAATTACGGCGCACCTAGCGTTTTTTTTTTGGAAAAGTTAAAGTAAGTATATTTTATTTCGAAAAAAACAAAGATTAAAATTGATTACGATAAAGTCGTATTTTTATATTGTTCTATAGGCCTTATTCTTAAATTTTACACTATCTTGCAAAGTAACCCTAAAATAAATTTGCACCTTTTATTGAGGGAAAATAAGAGATATATTATTCTATCTCTCGATCGGTTTGTGCATAGCACACTATATCCATGCCACAAATCTACCATTGACGGCGACAGTTTCTCTTACAGACAATAAAATCGGATGCGGACAGGACAGAAGAAGACCTTTCTTTAGATGCACGGTATCACATAGCAGTTGAATACTAGGTAGTTTAGAAATTTCAATTCAGAATATAATCTTCTTATAATATTTTTTAAAGATCGAACACGCTGCGAATGCGAACGCGCACGAGCGGCGCGCGTGCATTTCACGACATGCGCGCGAGTCGTGCATTCGTGGCGTGTTCGCTAGATCCTGTACGCACCTTTATGATATAAGTTACCTCCCATCTTACCTCCTTCGTATGTGTAGGTAAGTTTTGTTTGTAACGAGAAAACGTAAACAAAAACAAATAGGTAACGTACTTAAAACAGTCCCTGGTCAATTCTTAAATAATCATTAAGTATAAATAATCTCAGTAAAAGTACTCTAAAATCGATCTTAGAATAATATATGGAATAGAAGAATGTCACAATGAATTTAAGCTGCAGAAATAAGTAGATAAGATGTAAATACAATAATTTATTATATTTTACATTGCATTACATTATTTATACAATAAATTATTATATTTAACTGTACCAAGTTCCAACAATTATTTGAGCGTAGGCTTGTTCATTCTAGAATACATGTCCAAAGCTTTTGGTCCAGTTTGACACATGTCAATTTATTGTAAATTTGGGTTACACAACTTGCTCTTACTTTGAAATAATATCAGTATCATTGACATGTGTGGTCTAAGTTTAGTGCATGAGCATACCTAAGTTATTATCTGATTAGTGATTACCAGTGATCGGAATAGGTAGATTGATTTGGGGTCAATGATCTCAAACACTGATATTAATATGGACATGCCTCCGGGTTTCCGGAATTTCTTAGTATCAGTTTTTGAAAAAAAAGGCATATCCATATTATGCTAGCACTACCAAGGTACATCAAACCAATCTACCTATTTCGATCACTGGTGATTACCTATAAATGAAGGGTAGGCACTCAAGGAAAAACAAGAAACGGTGAAAAGGGCACTTTAAGTATGTTATTGCGTTGTGGCAAAAACATTAGAGGTGATTATTATGCATGTTATCGTAAGTGTGTAAGTTTAGATATTTATCACTCAATCACGTCTTAACGGAATTGGCTGAAATTTTGGGTTATTTGTAAAATATCAATTACCTCCTAGGGCCTGATTCTGGTGCTCATAAACAACAACTTTTTCTATGGGTAAAACATTGAAATCTTTTAAAAAAAACACTGCTCCATTCTAACTGATATCAGCTGGTAGCGGCTCAGTATAGGTAAGTGATTTTTTTTTGCGATTTCAATTTTGGTCTCATAGAAAAAGTTATTGTATTTGAGCACCAGAATCAGCCCCTAGGAGATTGTTGATGTTTTACAAATAACCCAGTGAATATTGATCTAGTTTAAGACGTAAGATACATTTTATTCCTTGGGATCACTATTCATACTTCTACAGTCTTCGCAAGACAAGGTTATAGGCAGAAGCTATAGTATTTCAAATATTTGAATTAGCTACGAATTTACTGCCAGTATCCAATCTATTATTTTGGTCAAGTGTGTTAAAGTTCCCAGCATCATTATTTGAAAAACATTTTATTTATCGTGTCTCAACCAACAAAAAACCGTTTCATTCTGCAAAAGTGAAAAATCTTTTGGGAGATGCATTCATATTTTCGTCCATTATTACTCAAAGGGATGATAAGTGAGTGCATTTTAAATTCGCGAGCAAACCCGCGGGGAAGGCTCGTTATGCTGAATTGTGAGGAAAGATACTTCGTAACAATAAACGAGAAAAGCGTAGAAGCAGCACTCTATAGAAAGCCTGGTTACAGCATCTAAGAGCAGGCATCTCATTAGGGCCCACTTTTACTCTTTATTAAATTTACTTTTATTTAGTCAAATTAAAAATCGCAATCACTGCCAACTTCCAGAAAAAACAAACCACTTGAGTACAAAAATCGTGAAACTGGCTGCTACTGGTTCCATCTAGTTACCTACGTCCTGAGGGAAAAAGAAGTAGCCAAAAACATTTGAGGCCTTTACTATGAGCGTTTAATAGCACGTTGTTACCCTTGGGGTGAAATTAACTTATTTAGTCCCGAAAACCGAGGGCACCAATAGTTCGAGGGACTAAATAAGTCTTTAACCCGAGGTAAACACTGTGCTTTTCATTACGAATACAACGAAAGTAAAAATACGAACATGAATAATTATCTATAGAAAAAATGAGTGAATTTTATCATAACTCTACAACTCGAAAAAAACAGATGAAGATCGGATTGCCTCTTCCCCGCCTATTTTTTTTTCTGTGGCCGGACAGCTATTCAGCCACTTTCATTCAGCCATTATTGTTCATTTAAAGAAATAGTTGAAATTAAATTATGATAAAGCAATTTAAATAAACATATTCTTTAATTAATACTTTGTTATTTCAATTTTATATCGCGTTGTTATTGAGTGGCTGTATAGAAAGTTGGAACATGGTTAATTAAAATGTGAAAATAGAACTAGTTTTCAACCGACTTCAAAAAAGGAGGAGGTTCTCAATTCGACTGTATGTTTTTTTTTTAAATATGTTACGTGTTTATTTAATTGTTACGCGATTACTCCGCTAATTATGAATCGATTTTAATGATTCTTCTTTTGTTTGGTAGATCATACTTTAGAGGTGGTCCCATATAAATTTTATCGAAATTGATTTAGAACTTTTTAAGAAAATCAACAAATATATACCCAGATAATATTTTGGTTGTGGTTCTTGTTACCTATCTTCGACAAATATGAGCCGATTTTGATGATTTTTGTTTTATTGAATAGCTTATACTTCAAAGATAATATGATTAAAGTGTACAAAATAAAAATCACCCCTAAGGGTAGGAAAATAGGGGATGGAATTGGTGTTCAGCAGTTAGATTAGGATTTATCACTAAAAATAGATGAAATAAGTAAATTTTATTAAAAAATATAAAACCGACTTCAAAACACTAAAATGCTAAAAATAATCCTAACACTTAAGTACCTAATCAGTTACTTTTGGAGTCGGTGCAAACAAAAACATTAAATCTCTCATCGGCTGGCACCGACTCCAAAAGTAACTGATTAGGTACTTAAGTGTTAGAATTATTTTTAGCATTTTAGTGTTTTGAAGTCGGTTTTATTTTTTTTATTTTAATAATGTGACAGCTGGTAGTTGAAAACGATTCTGTCTAGGGCTGAAAAGTATTATGTATTACTTTCAACCCGATCCTCAGGCAACTACAGACTACTACTCGTACTACTTTCCGAGTAATGAAAAACAGTATTACTTTTAACCTTGTTTTGTTTGGTCTTTATATAGTTTGACGTAACAAAAACGTACGTCCTCATATAAATGAAAAAATATATATGGTTAGTAATACGAAATTGTGCACTTTGTCAATAGCGTAAAGTCGATGATAAAAAAAAACTACTGTTACCAAGATACCAACGTTGAATATGCAAAAACCTATACTAACAAATACTAACGGAAATTACGTTCTATTAGATAAAAAATATAGATTGCCTTTTTTATTAAGAATATGATATTTATCCTGTAACGTTTTTAGCCAGGTTTGTGCTTAATCTAGATTTTTACAAGGAGTTCTCAATTCTGTAAATACTTCTATGTTTATTACTTGTATTACTCAGTGCTACATTGTTACTTATGTAACGGGATCCGAACGAGACAGTTCAACGGCTGGATTGACATATCTTATATTTTTGATCCGGGAAAATCTTGTTTACTCCGGAATTCACGGGAATATTCGTAAAGCTTCTCAAATCCGCGGTTGTGTTGTACAGAGTAAGAGGTATGTTTGATGCTGAAAGAGTATAATGTGAAAGTATTTATTAATTAGTGGTTTAAAATTACGTTTAAGTATAATAATTTTTTATTTTTTTTTTTATTTTAAAAAAACCGGCCTAATGCGATTTCGCGCAGCGAAGTTTCAGTACAAACTTGTAGGTATATAAATAGTTCGTCGATAGAGGAAATCGAGTTTGAAAAATTCTATCGCTTTTGTCGAGATTTTTCAGAAAACATATCTTTTGAGATGTCTTTACAAATTTCCGGTTTTTCATACTTTTAGTTTTACATGTTCTATTGTTCTATAAGACATTGTTTCTTGTTAAATTTCATGATTCTAGGTCAACGAGAAGTACCATAAAGGTTTTGATTCCTTTTTTGAATATGCGGCGATTTGATTCGAATATGCGGCATAACCGTTATCCGGCCGTATCTTTTGATTTTGAGCTTATAAAAGAGGCCGTTGGTAATATTATGTGTTAAACTAAATCAATAATATGTAGTATGCATGGCTTTATAAGTGGTAAATTTCAGAAACAAACAAACTTTCACTTTACATATAATGTTAGTAAGATTTGATGTTGAATGTAAAGTTAATTACCAATATTTGGATAGTGCCAACCACAGGGCCTGTTAAAGCAATAGTTCAATGAGCATAAACGACTGTTAGACGGGATAGCGGCCCTCATTATTCCATGTAAACAAAGCAATAGGCTCGATGTCAAAAGCCAATGCTTAACCACTGAGATTAGTGGTTACTATTATAATAGCAAGCCGTATAGCAAATAACTGAAATAGCGTAATGTTTATCCAGAATTCAACACAGTGTTCCAGTAGGTACTTAGTTGTTAATAGGGATGAGACTCATTTGACAATGAAAAGTTCACCAGATGGATTGTTTTAGTCAGCAGGTTAGGTGTGAAAACTAAAAAAGTATTTAAAGGTTTATTGAAAAGTAGCTTGCCTTAGCCAAAAATCGAACCAGCACAAATGTGAAAAATTTTATTAAAAAACCGACTCAAAGATACTATAATAAGAATTTGCGGAAAATTTTCACCCCTAAGGGTGGAAAAAAAGGGAATGAAATCGGTGTTTAGCAGTTTTTTATTTGTACTCTTAAGATTGGTTTTGATTGGGATTTATCACAAAAAATTGATGTAATAATAAACAAAATTTAACTTCTGAACACCGATTTCATTCCCTTTTTTCCACCCTTAGAGGGTGAAAATTTTCCGCATATTCTTATTATAGTATCTTTGAAGTACCTATAACAGTTTAATAAAAAAAGAATCATCAAAATCAGTTCACATTTGTCGAAGATATTGGGTAACACAGATACAAAAATCAGTTGGCGTGGTATGCAGGTCCCATTATCAGAATTTGAGCAAATTTGTATGGGACCATTCTGAAAGTATTACTTTTCAAACAAAAAATAATTATTGAAATCGGTCAACTTAGTAACGAATGATCGCAAAACATACATAAAATTAAACAATCCGACGAATTGAGAACCTCCTCTGTTTTTTGAAGTCGCTTAAAAATAATACGCTCTTCATTTTATATCGGTTGATAGAATAAAAGTATTCCACAATTTTTTTAAAACTACATTATAATTATACAAATATAGTGTTATTTTAATGAAATACCTACTTAAGTATGTATGTCATATAGATTCCATTCTTAATGTAACATATTTTTCATTAAGATACCAGAAAATACAGGGTATAAAAGTTTATTTTAGTCCAGTTACTAGAAAAAGAACTTTATAGTAGTAGATAATTCAGCTTTACCACTAAGCAAATATAAAGGAAGCTTTCCTTTAAGTAAAAAGTGCTATCATTAATATTTATATTCTCATCCAGGGTCCATTGATTCACTTCCTATACTCGTAAAAATTCAGCCCAGTGATCGGAACATCCCTATACTTTGAGAGTCACAATTCTTAAGTAAACATTACCCTTGAACGAGTCACCCGTAAAATGTTGCGGGTATTTGATGGGTCGCTGATAAATTTGAGGCGATCATATCTCCCGGTTTTATTGACCGTTAGATTTGATATCGGCCGCAATCGACCCAGGTAACTGTTGTTTTCGTCGACGC
The DNA here is from genome assembly GCA_963576865.1 of Anania hortulata. Taxonomy (NCBI): domain Eukaryota; kingdom Metazoa; phylum Arthropoda; class Insecta; order Lepidoptera; family Crambidae; genus Anania; species Anania hortulata. Next base: position 14,919,385 of record OY756389.1, on the reverse strand, counting down.
AACGATAAACAGAGCCCATTCGCGGCTATTCAATCGCAAAATAATAATACAGTAGTTAAATACACAATAGAGTTTTATTGTTGTAATTTTATATAGGTATTATGTTTTTAAATACATCTCAACCGACTTCTGAAAGGAGGATGTTGTCAATTCAACTGTTTTTAGGGGTATGTTACACGATATCTTCGTCAAATGTAAACCGATTTTTCTGATTCTTGTTTATAAAAAAAAAGCCTCTAAAATGCAAAAAATAGGAGATGAAATCAGTGCAATTAAAAATTATAGTATTTTTTGTAAAAATAATAATAACTGACATAATCAAAACTAATAGCTAAAAACATTTTTTTTAATACACTCAATCAGATTTTTAAATTTTTATATTTTTAAATAAATAAATAAATTATTGATTGTCAAATTATTACCAGATAAGATAGAGGCATATCTGTGTATGTCATGATCTCGAAAATGTTTAGAGTAACATGTCCACGAAAATGAATGAGACGTAGAGCCGTTTGTTCATCTGTCATGTTACAGGAAAAACCTTTATTTGATGTCCCGCAAATGACCCGGAGATGGCGCCACTCGAGTGTGAGACATCCGTTCAAGTCGGTCGATCTCGTGGAATGACTAAGTATTACTCTTGGATAGTTTCACAGTTAACTACTTTTTTATGATACTGGGTCAAACTTTATTGTAGACAAAAATACCTACATAAATCATTCAAAAGTTGAACCTAATGCCATTTTTTTAGTTTCTTAAGTTTCTACTCTTTTATTATAGTTATGCCATTTAAATAATTAATTATGATAAAAGTATAATGGGTACAAATAGCTTTATAAATACGCAGAATTAAATTATTAATAAGTGCGGTTCTTTGGGACTTGCTGCGTTAAATGTCCACTCCGCGCCCTACTTTGTTAACTAAATAGTTACTAATTAAGCAATTAATACGCGTTTAATCGCAACGTGACTGTTACGGACAAACCAATCTATTTTGATGTAATAGTTATAAGTTTAATGTTTTGTAAATAAAGCTTAATTTTCTATTAGGGCCTAGCTATAAGGCATATGTAATTAGCGCAGGGATTGTTTTATTTTAATAAAGTTTGTTTAGATATATCCCACTTGCAACTAGGTAGGCAGGTAGGGCTAATAAAGGTAACTAGGTTTGTATGGTATTTGGTAAACGGGTGTGAAAGAGATCCTGTAAGGTTGTCTCACCCTACCAGGGAATCGACGGAACTGGAGGGTGGGACCGGTAGAACCTGCAGACTATCTCTGTCGCCCATCTCGCACATTCGGAGGGTAGGTAGGACACCCACAGAGGTAGAATGTTGTGAGTGGGAAATATCACATTTTCTGTAGGTAGGTTTAGAAATGTGTAGACAGAGATAGAACATAAACAATAGGTCGTCTCCCTCAGTATCTCGATGTTAGGAGGGTGGACATAAGTGTTACACTAACGAATTTGGTAGACAGAGACAGAAGTTTGTATGTCCTTGTCTTATGAACTAACCCGCGATAGTCACTAGTAAGCATAGGCTAAGATTGTATGTATATAGGGGCCGTGGGTCGCAAAATTTGTACTGCGCTCACGGTCAAGATCATCATCGGAATAAAGGAACAAAGGAAGAAAGAAGTGTTTCATTTCAACTATACAGTCCACACGAAGGAGCAAGATCTCTCAAGATTGTATCACGGCGGACCCAAACCCGCTGTGACTCACATCGTTGGACCTTTGCTCGCCGGATCGAAAAGAAGATAGTGTAACCAGCAACGCGGGATCTACGCCAAGCACTACCAGTGTTTGGGCCATCGCAACGTGGGATCGAGGCCGCGTACTGGGCCTATTTACTCTTGTGAAAGAGAGATCACATTACGCGGGTGTACCGCGGCTCCGGCATTCACCACCTAACGGTGCCAAACGGTGTTTGTCGCGAGTTAACGCCGTTCCCAGGCGGTGCAGTTTTCGGGCGAGCTGCCACATATCGCGCAAGCGATTGTGAACAAGTCCGACCTCGCCAGTACGGTGTGCGTAAGCGTGGGGGCCGGACTGTAGGCACTGCTGAGGGTCCTGGACATTCCAGCCAGCGACTGAGCACCCCGCGGCTACGTACATTCTCTGCTGGGTGGTTCCATCCTTTCCAATCCTGCACGACCATCCATCCTCAGACAGGCTCCCCTTGGTAGTGTACCTGTTTGGGATTGTTAGGAGTAGGGGCAGCAAGTAAGAAGATGCCGACAACGCGAAGCCAAGCGGGAAAGAAAGAGATGGAAGACTCAAGACGACGTAATTTCGAAGAGCCACCCGCATCACCGTCTGTGCAAGCAACTGCAAGCATGCCACACGCCGAAGGGAGTCTAGTAGCCGCAGAAAGCGGTCGTACTGAGCCTACTGTAGCGCCGCCAGAGAAACGCCTAGATGCCGACGCGCCTAGGATAAGGCCACCGTCGTCGAGAGGTTCAAGCGTCGCCGCACGATTGAAGCAAGCCGAGTTACTAGCAGCCGAGAAGCTCGCTGAATTACAAAGACGAGAATTTTCAATAGAGAGAAATCTCATACAAAAGAGATTAGAATTTGAAGTAGCTACAATAATGGAGTCCGAGGATGAAGACCGTGAGAGCGTACCCGCCGGTGAAGTCCAAGCAAGGGTAGACGATTGGTTGGACAGATCGCATTCCCGGCGTCACGACGACAATATGCAGTTACCCACAACAGAGGTGTCTTTAGACGTTCCTACCCTGCAAGACGAGAGGAATGAAAGAGACAGACATATGTTTACGCGTCGCAAGGAAAAGGAGGCGCGCAATATAGAAATGGATAAAAACAGACATTTAAATTCGCCGAGTATACAATCAGTAAACAATAACATTGAAAATAATCCGCGCCCAGTCAATAATGTATGTGGAGCAAGGCCCCAAGATAGTATGGATGGGGTTGAACGACTTGCTAATACATTAGACAGGATTATGTCAAGACGACCGTCTGCACGCCAGGTCATCGAGTTACCGATTTTCAACGGAAACCCAGCTGATTGGTTGCCATTTAAAGCTGCGATACGAGAGTCTACAACGGCATACAACTTCAGCAAAGCCGAGAACCTGGCTAGATTGAGAAATTGTTTAAAGGGAGAAGCTAAGGAAGCGGTAGCGGCCCTATTAAGCAGTGCCACAGATCCAGAAAGGATAATATAAACACTAGAACAGTGCTACGGCAGACCGGAGGCGATTATAGATCGAGCATTAAGCGATTTGAAGAGCCTACCGCGAGTTGGAACTACTGCCAGTGAGCTTAATATCTTCGCCATTAAGGTTCAGAATATTGTATGTACATTGGATTCTATGGACAACAGAAACTACCTGAGAAATCCGATGCTAACACGAGACGTAATTGAGAAGCTTAGCCCACATCTGAAATCAAGATGGTGTGACTACGCAGCAAAGTACACAAGTTACTCGGAACCAGAAATTGTCACTCTGTCGCAATTTTTAATGGAGGAAGCCAACAAAGCGATACGATTTGCATACGTGCCGCAACCAGGCAGCTCCGCAGCCAAGAAAGAGACCGTGCTAGCTAAACAGAAGGCGAACGCACGAAATAAGAACACAGGGGTGTACGTCACAGCCGATGAGAAGGCAATGACGTCACAAGGGAAACCGTGTTTGTGCTGCGGCGGGGACCATGAAATATTTAAGTGCGGGAAGTTTACAACTATGACGGTACCGCAGCGATGGGAATGGTTGAAGCAAGAGAAAATATGCTTTCTTTGTTTGAAAAGTAAACACAGGCGATTTATATGTAAAGCACAAATGTGTAATGAGAAGGGTTGCAACCGACGTCATCACAGACTGTTACACACGGAGAGTGTCAACAGCGAGAGTCAACAAAACCATGAAGTAGTCGCCTCAGTTAACCACACTGCTGGAGCGGCCAAGGTACTGTTGAAAGTATGTCCGATCGTTATTGAGGGGCCACGGGGTAGAGTAAGCACACACGCTCTACTTGACGAAGGATCGACCGTGACATTGATAGATCAGGACTTAGCAGATTACGTCGGCGTAGCTGGGCCAGTTCGAGACTTACACATAAGTAGTGTGAATACACAGAGCGTACCACACGCAAGCAGGGAGATAGAGATTCAAATCATCGCAAGTAACAAGGAGAAATACAGGGTGAAAGCGAGAACCATGGAGAAACTCCGCTTGAATAGTCAAACTGTGGACGAGAGATGTCTAAAATACAAGCACATGCGTAACCTGAACGAGAACCACGTGTGTTATGTGAACGCCAAACCGCGTGTCCTTATAGGCGCGGACAACTGGCAGCTAATAGTAAGCAGGAAGCTGTTGACAGGCAAACGCCACGAGCCAGCGGCGTCACTTACCAGACTGGGGTGGGTGATACATGGCTTAGCGCCGTCCCGTGTCATAAGGGAGAGAGATACGGTGCTATTCGTTGATGGCCATGGAGGCGCTCGGTCTACGCAACCTGATGAAGAACTACATGATATGGTGAAGTCGTATTTTGAGATCGATTCACTAGGTATACAGAAAAAGGAACGCGAAAATCCTGACGACGTTCGCGCCTTAGAAGCCTTTGAATCAACGGTGAGATGTGTCAATCAGCGATATGAAGTAGGATTGCCATGGCGCAAGGTTAACACAGTTATGCCGCCGAGCTACGATGCAGCGAAGCGGAGGCTCCTGACAATCGAAAGAAAGATGGACGCATCAAAGGAATTCAAAGCCAAATATACTGCCCAGATCGACAGTATGCTACAGAAGAGCTACGCTGAAGAAAGTGAAGAAGTCGATACGCAAAGCTCGCGACTCTGGTACTTGCCACATTTTGCGGTGGTAAATGTAAACAAGCCACAAAAGCTAAGACTAGTATTTGATGCCGCAGCCAAGAGCAACGGGGTATGCTTGAACGATGCATTGCTAGAAGGCCCTGATTTGCTACGAGACTTAGCTGGAATGTTGTTTCGGTTTAGAGAGAAGGCTATAGCTGTAACAGCGGACATCAGAGAGATGTTTTTACAAGTTAAGATAGCCAGAGAGGATCAGCCGGCTCAGATGTTTTTGTGGAGAGGCGATGATAGAGCAGCGCCACCGAAGAGGTATAGGATGACATCGATGATCTTCGGTGCTAAGAGCTCACCCTTCCTAGCGCATAGCGTCAGAGACCACAACGCACGGAGACACGCGATAGAGTTCCCGAGAGCGCACGAAGCCATAACCAAGAACCATTATATGGACGACTGGGTGGACTGTTTCGATACACAAGACGAAGCTAATGACGTCATCAAAGACGTCATTCATGTGCACGCGCAGGCAGGATTCACGCTCGCAGCCTTTAACTCGAACGGGCTTGAAGTTATACGTGAGCTGCCAGTAGAGAGCCGTGCGACGGCGCCGAAACAGCTCTGCTCTAGTGGGGACCAACAAGGGCGTACACTAGGCCTTGTGTGGGACGCGAACTCCGACGAGCTGGGCTTTAACACCGTCCTAGTTAGAGTACCGCAGGAGGTGAAGAAGTTAGAGCGGACGCCGACGAAGAGGGAAGCACTGAGCGCAGTCGTCTCGGGTCGAGACGAGTCGTATTGACAGCAGCGAAGGCACGGGTAACACCTATGAAGACTCACGATACCGCGTTTAGAGTTGCAAGCGTGTCTTATCGGAGCAAGGCTTGCGTCGACAGTATTGAGAGAGCACAGATGGCAACCAGATAGAGTTACATACTGGACAGACTCTAGGACCGTTCTATATTGGATTGGGAACGATAGAGTGCGTTACACGCCATACGTAGCGCACAGATTGAGTGAAATAAGCGAGTTAACCAATCCCGATCAATGGCGGTGGGTGCCGACGCAAGATAATGTAGCAGACGACGCAACGAGAGTCGACAATTCAAATAAATGTCAAGATGATAGGTGGTTCACCGGACCATCGTTTCTGTATGAGATCGAAGATTTATGGCCGTCTCCGGTATGCACAGAGAGCAACGAGGAGACTATATACAGCGTCACGACAGACGAGAAATGGAGCGTGCCAGACGCCGGGCGTTTCTCTAATCACGAACGCCTAGTGAGAGCGATGGCATATGTGTTATTATTCGTAGATAGATGTCGTGAGCGCGCAACTACGATGACCAAGGATCACATAGATAGAGCAGAAAGATGGTTGATTAGGCGAGCGCAGGCTGATTCATTCAGAGAAGACATAGAGCGCCTAAGAAAATGCCAGAACATAAAAGCAGGAAGTCGCATCAAGTCACTAGATCCCTTCGTTGATGGTGATGGCGTGTTGCGGGCGAGAGGACGTACGAGGGCAGCGGGTGTGTCTGCCCCCGATACTACGCCCGTAATATTGGACGGCAGCTACCCGTATGCGCGGTTGTTGTGTCAACGGGAACACCGTCGCGCCCATCACTCCCACAACGAACGCGTCGTCAATGATGTGCGACAGAAATACTGGATTCTGCGATTGCGACCTACAGTACGCGCCGTGGCCAACAAGTGTGCTTTCTGTCGAATGAAAAAGGCGAAACCTGTAAGACCAGTATTAGGAGACCTGCCGCGCGCACGAGTAGAGACCTTCACCAGACCATTCTCTAACTGTGGTTTAGATTATTTTGGTCCCATGATCGTAACAGTGGGCCGTCGTCATGAGAAGAGGTGGGGAGCGCTGTTTACTTGCCTCACCACAAGAGCCGTTCACATAGAGCTAGTAGCGAGTTTGTCAACTGACTCGGCTATCATGGCATTACGGCGTATGGGAGCACGACGGGGGTGGCCACAAGTAATGTATTCGGACAACGCGACGAACTTCAAGGGAGCCGACAGCGAGCTACGAGCGGCCATGGTAGAGTGGGAGCCAGCTCTACGAGACTTCGCACTCACCCAACGAATCGATTGGCGCTACATCGCACCGGGAGCGCCACACCAGGGGGGAGCGTGGGAGCGACTCATACGCTCTGTCAAGAACGCTCTACGTGTAACACTCAACGAGAAGTCACCGAAGGAAGAGGTTCTACAGACGCTATTGGTAGAGGTCGAGCACACTATGAACGCACGACCACTTACGCACGTGCCAGTCAGCGCTGACGATCCTGAGGCGCTGACTCCGAACCACTTTCTGCTGGGTGGATCGCACGGCCTACCCATCACTGGGCCGAGCGAACCGGCATCAAGGAAGACCTGGAGGGCTGCGCAAGCATTAGCCGACGAATACTGGCGTCGTTGGCTTAAAGAATATCTACCAAGCCTGGTGCCGAGAAGAGGAGCTCGTGACGTCACTGAAGTCGCTATCAAACCAGGCGACTTAGTCATCGTGGCGGACCACACACTACCACGCAATGTGTGGCCCCGTGGAGTTGTTACGCAAATACATCCTGGACCAGACGGAGCAGTGAGGAACGTCGAGGTACGCACCAAGGGCGGCGTGTTTCGTCGACCGACGTCGAGATTGGTTGTCCTGCCGATGGAGTAGAAGAGGTTCGCACTTCGCAGCGCTTCACCGGGGGGAGAACTGTTACGGACAAACCAATCTATTTTGATGTAATAGTTATAAGTTTAATGTTTTGTAAATAAAGCTTAATTTTCTATTAGGGCCTAGCTATAAGGCATATGTAATTAGCGCAGGGATTGTTTTATTTTAATAAAGTTTGTTTAGATATATCCCACTTGCAACTAGGTAGGCAGGTAGGGCTAATAAAGGTAACTAGGTTTGTATGGTATTTGGTAAACGGGTGTGAAAGAGATCCTGTAAGGTTGTCTCACCCTACCAGGGAATCGACGGAACTGGAGGGTGGGACCGGTAGAACCTGCAGACTATCTCTGTCGCCCATCTCGCACATTCGGAGGGTAGGTAGGACACCCACAGAGGTAGAATGTTGTGAGTGGGAAATATCACATTTTCTGTAGGTAGGTTTAGAAATGTGTAGACAGAGATAGAACATAAACAATAGGTCGTCTCCCTCAGTATCTCGATTTTTTTTTTTTTTTTTTTTATGGACGGACCTATCGCTGAGTGCCTTTGAGGAAGACATTCGCCAGCTTAACCCGGGCAGTTGTGGCGTGCGCTGAAGGCGCACGGCCTAGGTCCGCCCCGCTAGCGGTCGCCCGACCCGGCCGAGTGTGAGGCTTCGCGCAGCGAAGCCTCAGACTCGTACGTGTCGAGCCCCATACTAGCAGGCGTGATCGGGCCAATGTGGAGTGCAAAAGGCACCCTACCAAGCGGCGAACCCGCTAGTGGTGGCGCCGACGGGACCGGAACTGCCGAAGCAGGCCGGACCGCTGCCGGGCTCCTTTCTAGCGGGCCCGATCTGGGGGTGAGTCGGACTCTGGCCTCAAGGGCGCCTCTATAGGCTCGGACCTCGGCTTGGGCCGTCGTCCGTAGGGTGGGCAGGGGAAAAACGGCCAGGCACATGTCTGTGTCGGCCGAAATGAAATACGGGACCTCGCACCCTTCGGCGGGTGCGGTGATGCGAACTAAAATGTTGTGCAGTACTTGAAGTGCTTAAGGCGGTGTTGGCTGTTGTTCTACAGTACGCGGTGTAGGAATCGTCAGGGTCGTCCAAAACGTGCCGAGGCCGACGGAGTCGGGCAGCGACATCCTCCTGGGGCGTGTACGTGGCGGCTTTGACTATGAGCGGATTGGAGTGATTTTTTGCCTTATCAAAGAAGCGCTCAGACGCTTCTTTCATATATTGGGCTACTGAGGGCATGTCGAAATCTTTGTGGAGATTCTTGCGGCGTACGAACCACGGTTGACCCGAGGCTCTCAGCAAGAAATTGTTTTGGAAACTTTGCATTTTCTTAATGCTGTTTGAAGAAGCGTGAGCAAACACCGGACTGGCGTATGTCATCACGGGGCGGATGCAAGTTTTGTAAATTGTCAACTTATTTCTAAGCGACATTTTACTCTTGCTACCGACAAGGTGGTATAGTCGGTGGGTATAGAACTTCGCTCGATTGAGAACGCGCGTAATGTGGGGTACAAACGATAACCGATGGTCGAGAGTGACACCTAGATATTTGACCTCCCTCACCCAGGGGATCGGTCGGCCAAATAAGGTGACGTTAAAACGGACTTTCTTGCAGCGGGGTTGTTTGGAAGGCCGCGTTTTGAAGCGACCTCGAGTAAAGTACACTGCTGCACTTTTCTCGGGGTTCACCTCCACACGCCACTTCCTGAACCACTCGCCGAGAGCATCAGCGGCGCGCTGTAGCGCTATCGTGATGTAACGACGGTTGTATCCTGAGCGATAGAGAGCGGTATCATCCGCGAATAGGGCTAACTCCGCGTCCGGCGTCTTGGGTATGTCGTTGACATAGATCGAAAAAAGTAACGGCGATAACACCGAGCCCTGCGGGACGCCGGCGCGGACGGGGCGGGGGGACGAGCGGGTGCCATCGACGCGGTAGCGGAAAGTACGATTCGATAAGAAGTCTCGCAAGATGAGTACGAGCCTATCTGGCACACCGAGTTGGTATAGCTTGTAAATCAAGCCATTGTGCCAGACTTTATCGAACGCTTTCGCCACGTCGAAGAATAGCGCTCCCGTCTCTATAGAGTTGTTGAGTCCGTCCAGAATGTGTTCCGTTAAGCGGTGCACCTGGTGGACGCAAGAGTGAGTAGCTCTGAAGCCAAACTGCTCATTAATTAAAAGATTATTAGAGAAAATATAATCTTTTAGTCGGGAAACTAATACTCGTTCGTATAACTTGCCCATGGTCTTTAGGAGACTGATGGGCCTGTAACTGGTGGGGTCTGACCGGTTTTTACCCGGTTTAGGGATGCCTATGACCTCTGCCTCCTTCCACGCAGCGGGAAAGATGCAGTGCGCCATGGCGGTGTTGATGATAGACACCAACAGACAGAGAAGCTGTGCGGGGAGGGCGCGTAAAACTCTGTTAGAGATACGGTCCGGGCCGGGGGCCTTGTTGGGACGGAACCCTTTAATTATCGCCTGTACCTCGTCCACACTAGTAGGGGAGAGAGGGGGGGCGGTGGGTGGGAGTGACGAGCGGTGGTCGACCTCGGCGTCCACCGTATGGAGGTGGACGGGGTCTACGGGGAGAGTACTAGGGGCGCACTGCGCCTCAAAACTGTCAGCCATACATTCGGCTTTGTCGTCGTCGTCAAACGCTAAGGGTTGATCGGGACGAGTCAGGGGGGGCATAGACGCTGTTTCATCCGACTTAAAGGACCTCGCTAACTTCCAATAAGCTTGGTGAGATGGCGAGATCTCTTTTAGCAGATCGTCCCACCGATTATTTCGGAGCTCCGCAATACGCTTCTTGACAGCGCGCTGCAAGCTGCGTAAGCTTCTCCGATTTTCCTCAGTGGGATAAGCGTCATAGGCTCTAGTAGCCGCGTTCTTAGCTCTCAGTAGTTCTCGCGCGTCGTCAGGCAGCCTGAAACGATGGTCACCCATCGCAGGCACCTGCCTAGACGAATCGCCTATGGCGACCGAGATGTGGCTAGTGAGTGCGTCGATCGCATGAATAGCCTCGTTAGGCGAGGTTATGTCATCGGGGATCGAGGACAGCTGGGGACTGTCACAGTTCTCAAGTTTGCACTTGAGTTTGTTCCAGTCTACCACTGTTCTCATTTCAGGGGAGGACTCAGGAGAGCCGAGTTGGACCACCACCGGGCGGTGATCGGATGTGAGGGCGTGAAAGACTTCTATCGAGCATAGACGTAAGCCTACGTTCTTTAGAATAGCCATATCGAGAATGTCGGGGCGGTGGTTGACGTTATACGGGTAGTGTGTCGGAGACAGGGGCGGTATAACGTCGAAATCGAGTTCCTCAGCGAGCGTGCTCAAGTCCGTCCCGTTTCGGGTAGTACATAAGCAGCCCCACTGAGTGTTTTTGCTATTAAAGTCGCCGCCCAAAATGACGGCGTCGTTCATAGCGAAGAGTGCCTCGAAGTCGCTCCTTAAGGGAGCTTTGAGGGGTGAGATATACACCGAAGCGATGAGTATAGATTGATGACCGGTCATGCCAAGCCTACAAAGCGAGACTTCCATGTCGGTCAGGGGCGGAGGATCAACAGGGGCGCAGTGCAGAGAGCGCTTATAATAAATAAGCGTTCCGCCGCCACGTGTGGGTCTGTCGTTTCTAATGAGATTGTAATTCGCAATCCGAGGACTGCGAATTGAAGGTTTTAAAAGGGACTCTTGCACCAGGAGGATGTCGACCTGGTGTTCGGTAAGGAAGAGGGCAACCTCATCCCTCTGCGATTTGAGGCCGTCCGCATTGAAAAATGCTACGGAAATCGACCGTGGTTTCTTCCTAGAAGTTGTGTAATCCATTTTTATGGAACGGAATAGGTGATTGACGCGCAGAACTCTGAGTGTTCTGCGAGGACGGCCATCCTCAGAGTGAGGTTGCCGTTAGAGGCGCGGAGTTTGTCCGCGACGACGCCAAGCTCGTCAAAGTCGATACCTCCCATAAAGGAGGCGACAGCGGCGAGGTCGGCTGCACGTTTGTGCACGCCTTCGGGGGTCGGGGCCGTAGGGGCCTTAGTGGCTGCCGCCTTAGGGGCGGCAGCTTTAGGGGCGATCGCTTTAGGGACAGTCGCCTTAGGGGCGGTTGCCTTAGGGGCAGGGGATGCGCGCGGGACGGCCCCCGACTGGGGGGGCGGTGACGCGGGTGCGGGGGGCGTTGCCTTGGGAGAGCCCAAGGGCTTGGCCCATGCATTAGGCCTGCATGGGCGGAGTTCGGGGAACTCCGAAGGCGCTACAAACGCACGCGTAGAAGACGCGTGCGCCGTCCTAGGGGCGACAGGGGCGGAGGCGCGTGGCTGGACGCGTGGGGCCCTGGGGCATCCGCGATAGTTCGCGGGGTGTCCCAGACCGCCGCACAATACGCAGCCGGGAGGGGTGGTGGCCGTCGCCTTGTCACGGACACAGTCGGCTGTGCCGTGATCCCCGAGGCACTTGACGCACCTCGGGCGGGCGTGGCAATTACGGGCGGAATGCCCGTAGAGTTGGCAGCGGTGACACTGCCCGGGAGCCCCTCGCTTACGCGGGGGTTCGACCTTTAGGCCGGACATAAAGCATACCGTCTTCACATTGAAGACGGCCTTGGCTTCTGAAGAATGGTCCAGGACCACCTGGACCATGTCGTAGGCCTCGCGGGAGCGGGCCTTGTACAGGCGGTGCACCTGTTTGGCGGGGTACCCCTGCGCCTGGAGGTCGAGGAGGATGGACCCGGTGTCCATCTCCTTAGGGAGACCGCGGATTACTACCCGCAGTTCCCTTTCTTCTTGGAGAGGGTAGGTATGGAAGCCGATCTTCTCGGCGTCCAAAAATTTTGTGAGGGCGCGGTGGTCCATCGGAGATGGTACCACGACCTTGATGCCAACGGCACAAGCCCTGGCGTGAGAAAACTCACAAATTTTCCGCTCTTTGATCGCGGAGGAGACGGTATTCCAGGACGACTTGTCCTGTATGAATACCGGCGGTACTTTGCCGGAAGGGCGGGGAGGGGCGGGAGTCCCAGAGGACTGGGACTGCGCCGGTTTGGCCGCGCCTGCATTGGTCTTAACGACCTTTGCAGGGGGCGGGGGCGGCGGGGACTTGCGCGATTTGCGCGGGCGCTTCGCCTTTTTTGTCACGGTGACGAAGTCGTCACCGGACTCGGCGGATTCGGGGGCGGACGTGTAGTCCATGACGTCTTCGGCTGAAGGCCGAGAGACGGGCGCGGGCGAGAGCGAGACGGACGAACCGTCTCTAGGCCGCGAGAGCGGGAGGGGGGAGCGCGAACGAGATCGCGAATTAGAGCGAGACCGAGAATCGGTCTCGCGGGTCGGGCAGGAACCCTCCTCAGACGGAGGAGGGTCGGGGGAGAGGGGGCTGTCCCGTGAGCGGGACGCCCGGAGGGCGTTAAAACGCTCAAAGGCGTCGGGGTACGCGGTTTGGAGGAACTCCAGGAGTTCCTCCAAGACCGACATTGTGTAGGTACGTGAATTTACTCCCGGTTCGATAGTCGCACCTCCGAGAAGAGCCGGGAAGAAACTCGTGAGGTGTAGCGGTGTGTAGATCCCTCCCTGTTAGTAAACAGGTCGGGGTGAGTCGAGAAGTGAGCCCTAACCAATGTGTAAAGGTGTGTAGCCTACTCCTATCTGACCTTCGGGAGGGACCGGGCGGACCCGGGATACGCTCCCTAAGGGATGGAATACGGGGGATGGGAAGGGGGGTCAACCCCGGCAGTGGCAGGCAGCCGGACCTAGTGCCTCAAGGGCGAGGAGGAACGCCTCACCCTCTCGAGCGTGCCCTCCAGGGGGCCAAGGTCCGTTTACCGACGTACCGGCGGAAGGGGGAGTGCTTCAGCGCCTTGAAAAAGGCACTGTCCGACGCTCCCCAACGAGCGGAACCGCCTTGAGAAGGGCGTTGAACTCTTCTGGGTTCGTTAGCACCGTTAGGTATCCCCCAGTTGAGCCGCGGGCAAACCACGTCTATGTGACGGACCACACAAAAACAGAGACTCGACAGAGCGAGAAATAGAGTGAAAGCGATCGAGCGTATGACATGCGTCTGTACGGTACGAAAGCGAAAAACCGACCAGTATCTCGATGTTAGGAGGGTGGACATAAGTGTTACACTAACGAATTTGGTAGACAGAGACAGAAGTTTGTATGTCCTTGTCTTATGAACTAACCCGCGATAGTCACTAGTAAGCATAGGCTAAGATTGTATGTATATAGGGGCCGTGGGTCGCAAAATTTGTACTGCGCTCACGGTCAAGATCATCATCGGAATAAAGGAACAAAGGAAGAAAGAAGTGTTTCATTTCAACTATACAGTCCACACGAAGGAGCAAGATCTCTCAAGATTGTATCACGGCGGACCCAAACCCGCTGTGACTCACAGTGACATAAAACAGTCGCGTGGGGTAAACAGAGTGCGTTTTGTCATTAATAAGTTAAATAGCGAGTCTGGTGACTTGTTGTTGCAATGTCAGTGGCTGTCTCTCATAACCCTGTCCCACACGACTTTTGGCGGAATAACCTCCCAAGTGCGTGTGGCCACGGGCAATTTAGGGTTCCTCAGTTGCCCGTAACAATATGCGGTATTTTTTACCTGTTTTACATGATTAACAACTTTATCTAGTAATTTTCTTCTCCAAGTACATTTTATAATTTAACTTGGTAACTTATAAAGCCTACCTAGCCTTAATTTCGTTACTGCTGTTGTGAATATTTTTAATTTTCATAAAGCAACCATTTAGCTGGCAGATGGGGCTCTAACAAAAAATGCATTTATTACGCAAACGGATCCATGAATCAAAAAATGTTTTCACAAACCCACAATATTTTTAAACGACCTATCTAATGTTACCCCACACCACGAAGTCGACAAGAAATAAATTAAAATATTTGTTTTTCAACTGCAGTCTGCGTAATTCATATGTAATATCCATGCGAAATAACAGCTAAGCTAAAAGTCTCTGAGCTAAGCCGCGGACAGACTGAAAGATAGAAGGACATGCCGTAACTACAAGAGTTCTGTGTTGACTACGGAACCCTTAAAAGGAATACAAACATACATTAATGCAGTAACAGTTAAATTCTGAGCAAAAGTTATTTTAATTTAGGTATGTATGCAGGTTGCACAAAAGTAAAAGTTGTTGTATGCAGCCTACACCTGCAGCAGTCGATTATGTAGTTTTATGAAGTCCCTTTTTATATGTTCACCCTTTTTCTTCAAATAATCATATTCAATTAAATTCAATATATTTATGCCCTTCTATAATGGCATCATCATTCGCCTGCCCTGTTCCCAGATCATCTGGGGTCGGCGCAGTATGTCTTTCTCCTCCATGCAATCCGGTCACTCGTCATTGAGTCATTCACTCCCTTCTCAGTCATATCGCTCCTCACACAATCCATTCATCTCTTCGTAGGTCTGTAATGTAAAACATTAAAAATATTATCTGCCCATAACACATGGCACATGATAAGGTCTCGATGTAAGGTCCAAAATCCTTGTGTTGTTATATGGATTTTACAAATATTAATACATACATAAAAAGAAATTCAAAACCATTATAAGACCTAGTGCGGACGGACCAGCTTGTAAAACCATGACAAGATTGAGTCCTTTTTTGAAGTCTTTAAAAATGTCTTGCAATACGATTTCGGATATTTCTATTGAACATCCATAAATAATTAAGATGTGACAAGCGTCATTTTTCTCGCCGCATAACGACGGTATTGTCCGCCGGCCCGCAGAGACCACTGATTGTCGGCTAATTCTTCGCGCTCCGTTGAAGGCTGTACAACGCAATAAATTCATCGTATTCAGACGAAGCAGCGGTGCGAAAGACTCTGATAAAAATGAGATGTCGGCCGCTCTGACACATTTTTTCTTTTCGAAAACAATGCTCTGAAATTCGATGGTATTAATAACACCCGTATTTAAGACGCGAGTCTTTTACGGCTTACTCGATCACAGACAAGTATTTTATTATAAAATAGTGGCTAGTCTACCTACTAAATTAACTCAATTATTTACTAAGTTAGTTACAAAAAATCGTTAAAATTATTAAAATGGATCAAGCGCGAGTCGGGCTCGTGCACTGAGGGCTTCGTACTCGTACCACAGCACAATATTATTACTGCTATGTATTTACAAAAGAAATAATGATTTCCTTTCCTTCCTGTATGTGGCAGTAATTTTTTTCCGGAATTTCATAGTTAGTCTATAAAAAAGTTGCTGATTAAGCAGCATAAAATGAAAAGTTTGGTTTTGGCGCTTCACGCGCCGCTGCATGCAAGGCCGAGGCTCTTTGTCAGAAAACAGAGACTTTTGCGAAAGCCATTGTTTTCTGACATGGCAGTCCCACATAACCATTCTGCTTCCTTTGGGGCGGTATAGTAGGTGAAAAACATATTTCCTGTGCTAAAAAAAAGGTTAGAACAATGACCAAAATGCGCGAGCCGAGCGAGCGAAGCAAGCGGTTTCGCGGTAGCAGCCGCAAATTTGCTGAATTTATAGTGTAAAATCGTAATAAAACATGTATTTTTATTTTCCTGCCCAATATGTAGTAGATATTAATTATAAAACCCGGGCGTACATGTCATACGGCTCTCATACTGGGCATATTTTAAAATTCAGGGGCGTATGTAGGTATAATGCCTATTTAATCACTTAGTCATAATCTTAATATATCAAACGCTGTTGGTTAAAAATAAAGGATATAAAAGTCTATTTATTTTATTTTTCTACTCTGTTTTCTGAACAGTTCCACAAAAATTCTCATGTTCTACTAATCTTTTTGTAAGCGAAGTACAAAATATGAAGTTTATAAATAGACACACATCTTTCTAGCTGGCTTTAGCTTTTCTGTTCTCTATTACGGAAATTCATTTCCGACTAACGACCAAGTCAATCGAAACAGAATAAGGTTGTCCAAAATTCGGGGAGCCGATATGTCCTGTCGCGTCTTCTATTCATGCGCGCGGCTCGTGGCTGTCAACGCGCACAAAAAGTGGGAAATGCTGGAAATTGACACGCTTTGTTTACCTGCGTTGTTCGGTCGTCCTTTTGTCAGGGTACAGTCAGCATCAGAAATATACTACTTACAGGAGCAACGAGATCAATGACGTCCTTATAAAGTCACGACTGATTATAACGAACAAGATGTTTTTAAACACCTAAAATGTTTGGAAGAGTTAATATTTTTGTCGCCTGGTTTTATTCTAAGATTGGTTAAATTGGTGTTTAAACGCTAAGACATTTTATATTGAATCATTTGTTGGCACAACAAATATTATTTTAGTCATGTTTTAAAATTAGGTACCTACTTACTTCACCATGTTATTTGCCAACATGTTATACTATTTTTGAAATCTATTGACATTATACAAGGTGTAATAAAGTTCCATTTCACCTCTCTGTTATACCTTGCTTGTATTTAATACAATTAAATTGATGCTCAGATTTTAATCGTGTTGTGTGTATACAATTCGGTTGTCAACCTAGTCGTAAATCATGTTTTACATTGCATTACAAACCATTGATCGTTTACTGTCGTATATATCAAATAAATAAAATATATAATTGATATCGTAGTTGAAAAAAAATTAAAACACACTCTTCAAAACGAATCAAATAAGCTTGAACACCAAGGTTTTACAAGTAGTCGTTAATGAATTTTACTATCCACTTCCCGGCTCCATTATCAGATCAGCACGATAGTGATAAATTACGCATCAATTTAACAAAGTTTTAAGTTTATACATCTTAGAGATTAAATACAACTTGTAAGATTTGTTTTATTGTTATTTAGACGTAGCTCATAAAAGTGTATTATAAACAAACAAAATACAACAACTACTATAAAGCCAACGTCAACACTACAAAAAAATATAGAAACTTTATTCATTAAAGGTAAGTCAAATTTATTCGCACTTATGTTAGAAACTGCTTGTGAAAAAAAACCCTGTGAATAAATTTATTTAATTTTAAGAATTTAATTCAGAGACCAATAATTCTGGTGCTGACTGTGTGTACACCCAACGAGGCAGAGTGCATCGCGTTCCAGAGTTGGTATCCATCAAAACAGGATTATGCAGGCCCTTTTAGTTTTATTTCAGCTAAGGTAATCGATAACATCGCGTTTGATAAAGTTGCGTGTACGAGAATATGCCAGCTTTTCACACCGAAATGGTTGTTATGGTATGAATATTTATAGTTTGACTGGGATTATATCCGAACCATGATATAAAAGGGCTATTTAATTAATCATAGTGTCTTTGTTAAATCCAAACAAATAAGAGAATAAGAGAGAATGAAATGTGAGACAGTCAGTCCACTTTAAAGAGTAATCAGATTTAACTGGGTAAGGAATGTTTTTTTTATCGTAAGCAACTTTGTAATGATCTAATTATGACGACCTCCAACTTGGCGTCGCCATCTCTAAGGTCCTAGGTCCTTATTCTTCTATTTGCCTTGGGTCTAGGTGGTAGCTTTTGTTACTTATCGTAGGATCAGAGCAATGTATGTGATTTGTCTATATTTTTATGTCGATAAAAAAGTGCTAAACGCAAAATCAATGAATTGGTATTTGAAATTGATAGGGTATGAAATTTAATTTTAAAATATTCGGATATTACCTAAAAAACTGGAAACTAGTTACTTATAAGTTTGAATTATTTAATTTATTATTAAGTTTACACCAAGAAATCATGTAGGTGGGTACAATGGTGGTGTGGTTTATGATGGTAAAGCACTGAATATACAACTTTTTTATTTTAGGTCGAAGATCTTTCTCAATCCAAGGTAACGTAGTAAAACTAGAGCCAAAGACCAGCCATGGCCAAAGAAAGCAAGCTACGAACTCAGTAACGTTAACTTAAGTGGGGCCATAGCACTAAATTGGCAAGTGCGATTATAGTGTGTTCCCCCAAACTATGGACCACAACTGCATAAGCGAAGCCCTGAAGCCTATTCTCTTACACTTTTAATTTGACTTGCAATTATCAAAACGTTTGTAATGCGACTGAGACTGGAACAAAAAAAAAACTCATTTTGGTTTCTTCCATTTTGAGTGATTGCACGTTTTGGGTTTATACGAAAATATCATTTTTGATCCTAATGTTATTGGGACCGGATCGACACTGGGTGCGGCTACGGTTAAATTACGGGAATTGGGCCTCTGGGACGTCCCACCGATGGTGCGTCTCGTGTGGCGAATGTTAGTGCTACAAAAAAGATACAGAAGATATATGATTTCTGGAATGTTTTTGATGTCTCACATAAGAGTTATGTTGCACTGTACAAAAGACACGGTAGAATTTAGGTTTGAAACTCCGGAATTACGTTTCATGGTAGGCCCACGATTCGGTGCGTCGCATGCGTAGCATCGCAAACACTGACGCATTGAGAGCAACTATTCGCATTGGTCCGATAGCGGCATTCGCAAAGCCCAAAGCGCTCCAATTTTATTTTCACGCCTGCAACTCGCAGATAGAATGAAACTTTCATCGGAGGCTTTCACTAGACGCGAGCGAAACATAAATTGTGGACGAGCGCCGCGTCTTTATTTAAAAACTACAGTTAAATGTTTTGTAGGATTCAGTTAACTAACGTTGTATTGTTATATTTTTAAATCTTAAGCCTTATGGGAAACCTTAACACATGTCTCTTAGAATTTATGTCATGTCATTAGAATAAATTTATTTTTATAACTTACAAAAAATTGACATTAATTAAGTTCATGTGTGGTCTCGCTATTCCTATGTCAGACACTGCCAGCTCCACACTTTGAAATATTTACTTACACTTTATTACACAAAATAAAAGTGTACAAAATGTGGACTTAATGCCGTTAGCTATTTCTACCAGTTACCCATGGGCTTAGCAAAAATGATTAGTGGGAAAAGGATAAAGAAGAATTATTATTCAAATTAACTATTCACGAATGACACAAATTAAGATTATTTAGATATGTAGTTAATTTTTATATAATAGGAGTTCAAACAATAAATGTAGAGAAACGAATTGTATTATTTTACGAAGTCACTTATAGATTCTGCATTTTATGGTTATTGAGCTCCTTACGCATCCATTATTTTTGTATTAGGATTTGATAAAAGCAATAAATTAATCTTATAATCCTGTTAAAATAAGGTTCGTGAGTAAACACTAAGACTTGCGATATTTTAATCTTCGCATTTCGAATATTATATGCTAGACTTATAAAACGGTTATTAGAAAATATATTTTAACTCATTGATTTAATGGTTTTTTGGTTCACTGGATTAATGTAAAAGTAACTATTTTACATTGTTTTCATTTATGAGTCTAAGTACTTGTCATATTAGCGTTATGTAATTGCGAAGTCTTTAAAGTCTTATTAGAAACAAGTAGGTAAATATCTTACATTTTGTATTCTTGCAATTACATGCTAGTTAAATCTAAGATAATAATTATTATCTTTTGTTTATTAAATTTTTTATATTGTACGTACGAAAATAGATCCTATTACCTAATAGAATCTATTTACGTACGTACAATATAAAAAGTTATTATGTAAGTGTTATGTACCTACATATGTCACATGAGAGGCTTAAAAAAAGAACGTTAAATGTGTAAAATGTAAGCTAATGGCAACATTGGCAAATGTACTTTTTCTAGGATTTTCAGTATCTTACAAAATTTTAGACCGTGTGTGTGATTATTTTGTTATCGTATTAACTACTTATTTGGTCTCGCATAATATGCATGGTGCATTACTTGTATACAACAAGACCCAACTGCTACAAGATCCAGTGGGGATGTTTACAGTGTTCTCATATGCATATCTGTTCCGAACTTACGCAGACTCGACTGCGGAATTTATGACGGCGTGTCTATGACAGCCTCTTGCCGTGACGTAGGTACTTAGTGATTGTATTTACTTAGTGCTGTACAATAACGACAAGTGCTTAGATAAAATAGGGTAAGTTTAATGTTAACATATGAGGCCTGTTACATATTTTTTGTATTCTGTAGTTATTTGGTGATTAGTGGTTAAAAGAATAAAACAATAACAAAAATAGTTGAGGTTCTAATAGGATGTAGATGACTATTCATTAATAAGCAGCTTATTTAGAAGCTCACAGATGTGAGGACGTGTTCATTGTCTCGTAGCATCAGTCGTAGTCAAACGACATTTTATAAAATAGGTTGAGTAATTGGCAAAATAATATGCAAAGCTAATTAGATAATATTTACTATTGTAATCACAGGACGTCTATCACAATCCACAAAATAAAACACGAAAATAAATTTTGCGTATTTCAATTTGAACCTAACGCTCTTGAGTCAGAGTCTAAATCTGTAAGTTAAAATCACAACAAGTTACAGAATTGGTAATAGTACTACGAAGTACATATTCAAGGGAATCGTAAATAAACTTGAAGAGGTATTGACAGGGAACAGGTACACGTGAAGATTTGTCGTAAAGGTTTAAGAGCATGTTTTGCATTTCCCTAGTTTACTATGATAGAGTTTCTCCGGTGAGTCATATTTTTTATGACCAATTGACCTTTTTCCAATACGGAAGGATAAAGTACAGTTTTACTAAACAGGATAGGTAGCTCTACAAACCTGGGTACAAAGAATAAATAAATATTGGACAACATCACATACATTGCACTGGAGACAACCAGGAGATACCGACAACAAGTCCGGTATGCTTACCTCTCGGCTACGGAGGTCGTATTGCATATTTTTGTTGGATTTAATGGACACGATAAGGCACTCCATTCTAAAGACTTGCACGAATTTAAACGAAGGTTGAAACAACACTGAATAATACCTACCCATTTTATAAAATACCAAAACAGAATAATTTATTTTCTCTAAGACTGAGACATAATTACTTTCAATGTATTTAGTGGAACAATGGTTCATAATTATAACACTAATTAATAACGTTGCTCATAATCAGAATTTAAATTTCTTTAGATTTTTTGATAGAAATCTTGAAAAGAATTTATTGGACTGGATTATCTTTTTACTGATTTATGACCAGCCCTTTATGAGTATATTTAATAATAGTAGCTTGTATGTATAATAGATTTTATTAAACATCTTTGCCTGGTCTATCATCTTTGGGACACGTTTAGTTAGAAAGTTTGCATAGATAAAATTTAGTGTGTGGTCTATCTCTGTGCCAAGTTTTATCCAAATCCTTTAAACAGTTTAAGTGAGTCGAGCTCACTCAACTCATAGCAATCATCCAATATGTTTAGATTGTTATATTATGTATTTTAGTATTTAACACAATTATATTCTAAATCATATTAGATGCCTTACTTAATTTACCTTAAGGCATAATAGATAGTATATCATAGTAAGAATAATAGTTGTGGAAAAGTCCTTGTAGTGGAAAAGTCAGAAACTGAAATAAATATTGAATGAGGCAATAGCTCGTGGAAATACCTGGACTTTTCTATCTACCATTTATTTTTGCCAGCCTGATCTGTTTGCTGACCTCATCCCGCAATCGAATCGATCGTCCACACACGTTGGCATTACCTAGGTACATATTATAACTAGAAGTCAAAGTAGGGCCATTCCCACTAAACACGCTGAACAAGTCATCCATTCAAAGGTAGTCACCGGGTAAAGACTTACAGAGATTTTCAAAAGAACTCAGCCACAATAAGGTATTTGGCTTATTACTGGCCTCAGAAAAAATCGGTCGGGCCACGGGTCGTGTAGGCAATATTTTTAAACGACCTCCAACGTCAACATGGGATAGACGAGAAAAAAACATAATAATTACCACTTTTTTCTTGTCTCTACGATTATTTTACCACAAGTCGCGGTGATTAATGTATAAAATCCTTATATACCATCATCTTATTCACAAACTGAGCACTCACTGTGCTTACGGAGTAAACCGTGAGCACAACGAAATTTATTGTACCATTAAAAAAATATGCCAAATAACAGCTTTCTAGTACTAAGAGTCTCTAAACACAGCCACAGACAGATAGACAGACAGACGGACATGGCGATACGGAACCCTAAAAAGGACTGTGCCTACACATGAATTCCCAACCCTTGAAAAACAGTATCAAATCATTGTTAATAATACTAATAATAAATGTCGGTGTATTCTGGACAGATTGTAAAATTAATTCGCAAAACGTTTCATTTACATATACATCTTTTATATGTAAATAGGATTAAAATAAATAAAGCGTCTTTTGCATGAGGCCCGCAAATTTGCGTAGACACTATGATAATTGGAAACTCCTTGTTTATCTCCCATTTACATTTTATAGAGGCAATATACAATGAATTTGTTTGTGAAACAACATCCCTATTATGTGATGTTCCAAAATAAAAATAAAAACGTTATTCCGATTCGGTACAACAAACAAAAATGTATTTACTGCAATTATAAATAGACAATAATTCCTGGTTCGGGTTGAGAAAACGCCCGAAGGGTTCCTTAGGAAATTATGTTTATAGCATTTAGAAGATCAGTGTGCTCCGTCTTCGGTAGATTCTCCAACAAACGGATGTAAGTTTGTAATCACAGATATGTTTTATACAAAAATAATATCAATAAGATCTTGATTCTTGCCAAATTTCATGATTTTAGGTCAACGGGACGTACTTTATAGGTTTTGATATACTTATACCTACTTGCGAGGGGCAAATTAAAACGGCATATATGGATTTATTTTTTATTGCGTTGTCTTAGAAGCTAAATTTTTTACAGCCCCAAGAGACCGTAGACTAATTTATTTGATTATTTTAACGGGATACCTTCCCGCGTTTCTAAACAAAAGGTCTTGACTAACATGTGGAGGGAACCCTAAAAAGATACAGAATAGATAATAGTACTTATGTACTGCGTAAGTGCCCTATTCGAGCCCTCATACAGAAAATAATATGAGTCTCGTTGAGTTTTAGTTCCAACATCGGTTTCTGCCTGCAGCTCGTTACTGAGGTTTTCTGCGGTTTTGATATGGTTTTTGTGACTGGCTATTAGACTGCAATGAGTAATTTACGAAGAAGCAAGTTGTGTCTCTGCGTGATGCGAGGTTTTACCTATTTACGGATACAATTATCAGTTCTAATTAATCGCCGTTTAGGACTAGGAAGAAAAGACACATTACGTTGATTGGTGTGATTGTAAAAATTATGTATTATTTATTTATTATTTTTCTTTATTTATCTTTAAAAAAAGACCACAAAAATAAATATAAAAAAAACAATATCATACACTTAAAGGAAAAAGTTACAGTAGATGTTAATTATTAGATTGTCTAAAATCAACACGTCATTTCAAAACCTTTGATTTAAAAAAAATATATTGATTGTAGAATACTAATTACCAATTGGAAATTAAGATTAATCTTAATTCCTAAATCATTTATTTTCACGTAATATCGACTGAACATGAGCAAAACAATAACTGGGTCCGTTAGCATTAAGGGGTGCTGACCGCCAGCAACGGCTTGTTTTCTCTTACTGACTGTACGAATGCTCGCATTGTAACATGTTAAGGTGAGTACCTACTGTAGTAAGCAAACGATGTTGCAATCACTCAACAATTTTTTTGTAAAATTACAAGCCGTTTTTCATTATCATCATCATTTTAGCCATAGGACGGCCACTGCTGAACATAGGGCCTCCATTGACTTTTAAAGAGTGCTAATTATTTAGCACCATTTAGAAAATCTTATTGTGCACGACGTAGTTCTACTCAGTTAGTAAAAAGTTACCTTATTTAAGTTATTTTATTATAATTATAAGTTTGATTAGGCGTACCTTTTGTTACTATTATAGTTTCTCAGACCAATTTAGTTAAAACATTACATAATGTTAAAACGAAATCAGGTTGGCGGTACTTACTCCTGTTTTGTGAAAAGTTAGCATCCCTTTTTGGCACGACCTCCATCAAGATGTCGATTGGTTTAGGTGTCGTGATGAATGAGTTAGTTACACGCCCAGAGCGAATATGGAGAATAATATAAGTACATTGTTATGCAACAAAAGGTTTAATTTACTAAAAGGGTTTACATTGAATAGTGTTTTTGAGATACTACGTCTACGTCTTGTCAAGCTCGCTCAATACTCAATACTTACTTATTTATTCAGTTGATATACCCTCTTTCGACTTATGCATATCCAGTCCATACCATTGTTTCAGGGATTATTAATATTGGCTGGTGCAAGAAACTTAGTCGCCTTTTGTCAGCATTTATTACACAAAATACATTTTGTAAGTTTGAGCTTATTAAATTTATGTGTTCTTGTCGTTTAAATAACGTCTACTTCATGCCATCCTGTTTTCATTAGGATTTTTTTAAATATGAAGGTTATAAGGTAGTTTAAAAAGAGTCTGCACGCTCTGTGGCAGTGTTTGATATAACTGCTATAATGCATTCAGTCCGCAGTTTTTGAGTGCTCTTTTTTGTGAAAGCGCTTGAATTATATAAAATAAACAAAATTAACAAACTTTAGCCTTTATAAATACATTTTATTAGAATTAAAAAACTTAAAATAAGTAAATTATTATGTCAAGTCAAAATGACTCTCGTCGAAATATACTCGTAGAAAACGTTGTTGTATTTAGCAGTAATAAACCATATCAAATGAGGTTAAATAATAGAAGTCCTTTTATTAAGGTGTTAATGTGGTAAAAGAATAAACGACCTCGTGTTGGTTTACCAAAAAAATAATGATATCTATTTTCATTAGCAGCAAGATGTATGTAGGTACTAAGAACACTTGAATAAAATATCTGTCCGAGCTATCCTAGGAGACGTGTACCAGAGATGGCCATTACCAAGTTAAGGAGCCAAACTTGCTGGCTAGTTCAATATACATAGTGAACATCACAACGCGACGTTGCTGCAGTTTGGAATATTAGAATTTATAGACAATTTCTGCTTTATGGTTTGAAGATAAGGTGCATGAATTTTGTATGTTTGAATTTCAATCTGAGCTTGGTATTATAAACTCTCTGCGTGGTGTATATATTCATGAAAAATATGTTTTCAAAGACGTAATTTACATATTATTAACGGCCACACTTTCTAATCACAAAATGATTAATAATTACTGAAAACAAAATTACGGAAAACATAACGTCGATGTAATACTTCACCGATGAAATGTACAAAATATGAAATTAAAATTCAATAAATTTAGTTTTAGGGTATAGACCATTCGAGAAAAAGTAATGCGATGTAACAAAGATTGAGTAATTGTTACTTAATGAATAAAAACATCTGAAACTGTTTGATTGCGATAAAATGATGGATTCCCGAACAAAATATTTTAAGAAATACTCAACTTCTAATGTAACAAGAAAGATATCTAGCTGTTAGAGGTCTTTGGATATGGGTTATATGTTTTTTAAATTCTTCTATATTTTGTGAACTCTTATCTACATATTGACTAGACATACATTTTTAGAATAAGTAGGTATTCTTAATATCATCAATTTAGTTTTAGCAAAGTTGCGTTGATACTTGCAGAACTAGTTCCTGGTTACTAACTGTCGATTGCTAGTCGATTATCCATTTTGGTGTTAGTCAGGGGAGATCAACCTTTTAAATAGCTCAGAGCACCAGTTTTGTTAAGCGACAGCTGCGCTCTAACCGACAGCATCCACAACTAAATCACCCTTAAATAAGCACTTGTAAAGCAAAACATCGATAAATTACAAAACTTTTACAGCCTACCGCCGTGATTACGTCTCAAACTTTTTCTTTAACATATTTTGTGATTAAAATCAGTCTAGTTACCAGACTTTGGTATCAACAACGTGCCCTTTATTTAAATAAAAACGGCTTGAAGTGCGTAATATTAAAGTTAACTGGGTTAGAAAATAAGTTGAAACGAATTAGTGACTTGAGTGACGACCTTTTTTTGTGTGGTTAATTAAAAACTTATTCAATCTAAAGGTTATTGTTATCGACTTGATTGAGTTTGAGAAGGAGGTGATAGGTACCCGTTTACAAATTGATTGGAGTTTGTATCGAAGTCCATGTAAAGTTTTAAGTGTAGAGCTGGTCAGTTTAACAAGCTCAATACAAGTGCAATTCTTGTTCGTACCCAAAAATCGTTTGTTTTATAATTGTTCTTTTTAACTTGTTGAAACTCAATTAATTTAATGAATACTAAGTGGTTCATGAGACCGCGTAACAATCGAAATTTATATTGTGTCTCGTTTTGCTGGGCTGTAGGATTAATCACAGAAGGTAATTTTTAACCGACTTCAAAAAAGGAGGAGGTTTTCTATTTGACTATGTTTTTTTGTATACATGTATATTACGCGATTTCTCCGCCAATTATAAATCGATTTTAATGATTCTTTTTTTGTTTAGTAGATCATACTTTAGAGGTGGTACCTTATAGGTATATTTAATCGAAATTGAAAAAAAATGAAAAAATATTTAATAAAAAAAATATATACGCAATAATATTTTGGTTCTTGGTTCTTGTATCTATGTTACCCAATATATTAAATAAATGTGAACCGATTTTAATGATCGGTGTTCAGCAGTTAACTTTTGTCTGGACTCTTAAGATTTGTTTTGATTACTATATAAGTATATTTTATATTTAAAAAAAACTGACTTCAAAAAACTAAAAAGCTAACGAAGAGATCAATATCAATTGAGAAAATTGTACGTTTTGTGCTAAGTTGACGTGCTGTTGTCTGTATTTATGTGTTATTATTATTTTAAGCTTTCTAGTTTTTTAAACTCGATGTTTTTTTATTAAATTTACTTATTGGTGTGACAACTCAACCAGGTGACCTACTCGGGATGAGCTTAGTGGCAGAGTTTCTCTTTACCTTTTTTAATTATTATTGATTACTTCATTTACTTAAAATTCAATCAATCAATTATTATTTTATCTCTCCTACGGGAAATCACGGGCACGATATTATTATTACTGTTTTTTTTATCGTAAACAATTTTATTTAATAAATTTTACTTATTTATCTGATCTAATATGTGAATGAATGAGTTATTGAAATCTGTATCTAATTTATTTACAATTAAATTGGTGTGATTGTTGAAAATTGGTCACGGTTTACACATCACCATCATCTCCATCCTCATCATAATTTCAGCCACAGGACGTCCACCGCTGAACATATAAAGTGAAGAACCAACCGTCTGGCTTGTGGCTTTTCAAATTGAAAAGCTAAAGTAGCAATAGGCAGGCCGAATCGCTCGCAGAACTGACACCCGTTAGAATCAGAATCAGAATCAGAATCACTGGAACTGAACTGGAAGACCAGCGTCGCCAAGCCTTGCCCGGTGGACTGACGACCTAGCCAAATTTACGGACAGCCGCTGAACGCAAACGGCCCAAGCCGCTGGCTGTTGCGTTATATAGAGGGAAGTCTATGTCTAGCATGCCCGCGTACCGGCAAGAGCAGCGTAGGACATCCACTCACAATGTGGTCAGAAAGAAGACCTTGTAAGGGTCGCAGGAAGACCCTGGATGCAGGCCGCTTCCAACCGGCCAATCTCGAAGTCAATGGGGGAGGCTTATGTTCAGCAGTTGACGTCCTATGGCTGAAATGATGATGATTATGATGTCTAGCATTTGATTTAAAAAGGCTGATGATGATGGTGTTTTAAAGATGCAGGTGATTTAGGTCGACGTGGAAAGCATGTGCAGAGTTGATATGCATAAGTTGACGACCCTCTGGTCTACTAGTCTAGGCCTAGGTCTACTACTCGGGACTGCAAAGCCAGGCGGTTGCGGATTCGAATTCCGCAAGGTGCAAATATTTGTGTAATGAGCACTAACATTTGAACCTAGTCATGGATTTTTTTAAACGTATTAAAGTATGTTTATCCGTGATCCATTCGCAATACAAGATTTTACAAGATAATTGGTGTGATTGTGGAAAGAATTTACTTATTAGAAGCGGCGTGCATCTAGCGAGTCCTTCAATCTTTACCTGGTCGTCTGGCCACCTTGTGGGTGGACGTCTACGCTGCGCATGCCGGCACGTGGCCTCCATTTAATAACTTTTCTGCCCTGCCCAGTGCCACTCTAGCTTGATAATCAGTCGGTCTATGACAGCGACTTTTTATTGTGTACACACATCGGTAACAGATATTTCAAATGTCTGTTACTGGTGTGTTAATTGTGATTAATTTAATTTATTGAAGTACCTACTAAGTGACTGTTTTTGCCTGTAATATAATAATGTTATGGCCCCCGCAGAATACCCGTATCGTGGCTTGCCTTACGCTATCATGACTGATTCTGAACTCGGGCTTTTTTTTGGCACAAATGCTTTCTGAATCATGTATTTTAGTGTTATATTTATTGCAATGATTTTTTACTATTCGATTTTCTTTGCTTTTCGTTGTGATAAATAACTGTTAATAAAAATACACATTCACAAAATTTACATGCCAATTCTAGTAAGTTAAAAAACTGAATTTAAAAGACCGATACAGCCACGAGGTCGATCTTATCTCGCAGTCCGCAGAGTTGAGAAGTCAGGCCGTCAGATGCTAGCATAAAATATCTACGAAGTTTTCAACTTATCTTAAACAGTTGTAGGTAGTTCGTTAGCGGCTAGCGCATTGTGTATCTAAGTATCATAAGTTGAGATTATAGAGGCTATTCTATATACTGCCTTTGAACTAATAAGCCAAGAAAGTCGGAAACTTACCTATTTTTAATAGTTTTGCTTTTTATCACAAACTAGCTCAAAGGGGGATAGATACACTTCATGATACTGCCGATGAAATGACCAATGGGATGCTGAGACCCAGTCTCTGAAAGTTTTATACTTAAATTTACTTTATTTATTCTGCGAGTCGCATTTATGATTTTAGCAGGCTATAGATAGATGATGATGTAACATAAAGCCAAAATACAAATATAGAATGACAATTAAACCATGATTTGTGCAAGTGGACCTGAATTCAACATCAATAAATTTATGAAAGTAATTGATAAATAATTTCAGTCAGGGTTTGGGTACTTAAAAATTGAGTATACTCGATTTTATTTTAATTGCGCCGCTTGTGTTATATTACCTATATGTTACACAAAAAAACATAAAAAAATGCCTCCTAAAGCACTATCACTTTAGACATTTAACTCAAGAACTCATTAAACAAGCAAAAATACAAGTATCAGCGAATCAATTTACCCGTCAGTTTATTGTAATCCCAAAAAAGTCAAAAGCAGGGATTGGTTTCGGAAGCCGGGCAAGTCGGTAATTAATTGCGCGTAGCGTTTTTGCAGCGGCCGAGACGCCCGCGCGAGATTTATCGTCCGCGCCACTTCACTCTCTCGACGGCGAATTACTAATCTTTTCTTTAATTCTGATCCCTTGTTTTCTTCAGACGGTAATAGAGCCGTGAGCCGGATTAAAGGAAATGCTCGTTCCGGCCTCGTTTATATTGCAATGCCCGGGAAAAAAAGCTGAGCTAAATAATAAAGGCCGGACCACATAACACCATATAAATTAGTTATACATAAGAAGCAATTACTACGCAGAGTGTCGATAGTACAAATTAGGAACGTAACAAACCCATTTCTGTAGTAGCTTTCATCCGAAAATTCTGTTGTGTGATTTACCTACATCGTTTTCCTTCCAAAGATTATTATTTGTAAATATTTTCCTTAAATTAATAAAATACTGCAAAACATCGAAGTCACCGTCCATGCGTAGACTTTGCTAATTACGTACATTGTTACAACCACAATTAGGCAATTAAATGTTCCTAAACAGCAGTGTCTACTTAGAATACAATAGCTATTAATTAAAATAATTTCTATTTGAGTAGTTGGCGAAATTTCAATATAACGGTAAGGTCGCGAATTTGTCCTTCCATTTATTATAATGCCCTACGGAGAGATACCCAAATAAACTTGTGCACAACTAAATTGGGTTGTTCCCGTTAGACCTACCTTGTTATGTGATTGGAATTGCCTATGTAATGCCGCTGAGGGTTCGCTTTAAACAAATTATAGTAAAATTTCAAATTACTAGCGACACGTTCAACATGTGTATGATTTTCAGAAAGGAAACACGGGTTATAACGGATTTTACAATTAAGTAGGTATTAACCAAGAACTTTCTTCTTCAGTATTTTTAAGACAAATTTATTTTCAGTTTAGTTACTAAGTTCGACTTCTAGGTCTAGAATATTAAAGCTTCAAAAACAACAACAGTAATCTTCATACGACTGCGTATAGTATTCGATTTATGCGTAAAATTCTCTTTGTGAAGTGGGTAATTGAATTTATATTATTTTCAACGTCGAAGTCTGAAAGGTACATTTAGACCTTACGAGCGAACTCATTCTAACCACACTATCAAATTCTGTTGGTGTAAGTAGACCTGAGCCCTTTTTAGTTGTTCTATCTTTAGTCGCGAGGATTGTATTTTCCCTTGGTTGATTTATACATCGAGCGTGTAAACAATTGCCCAACCAAAAAACAGTAAAATAAAACAAATAAATGAAATCAATTGGTTTTTGCAAAACGGCCTGTTTAGTTCACTTCAGTATATCCACATTTTTTATCCTATGCATTGCTAAGTTTATAAACATGTACAGACAACAGCTCGTCAACCTGCCACGAAACATCATTTTTTCTCAATTGATATTGATATCTACGTGTCTGACTTAAAGTTGAAAATCCGTTCAATGACCTTTAACTTTTGGGGTAGGTTGACCTGCCATTGTCTGTACTTCAGCAATACTGTGGTGATTTGTTAAAAATATTTTTTTGTTTTTCCAATTTATGCAGTCTCAAATTTGGAAAGGCAACTTTATCATAATCATCATTGAGTGCGATAGGCGTGGGCGTGGGCGTGGACGATCACTGGGTTGGCCTTTGATTTCGCGGTAGCAGAGGTCTGTCCAATGTTTGATGTCGTCAATCCATTTGCGTCTTTGGCGACACAGAGCTCTTTTTTCTTGTATTTTATTCCCTGTGTGCAAAGTAGGTGGTGGGGGTCGTCAAATCGATCGCAGCAGGCAATGTGTCAGAAATGTGAAATAACTCTGGACTGTCAGTGTCAAATTGCTATATTCCCATAGAATTCCATACTAACATTAAAATTCGCGATATGGATCATAGTACGTGTTGTGTTATAAAGTGTAGAAACAATGGGAAAAACTGTTTGTGCATGTTTTATTCGTTACCAACATCAAGATGGAAATTGGAGCAAAGAAACAAATGGATAGCTGCCGTGAAAAGATATAAGTTTGTAGGGAGTTTGTGTCACAGACGTTTGTCTTACGATCACAGCTCTTATTATATATAGCTTTATTCGTTGGTTCTAAGTTCTTCAACGTGTCTCACATGCTGTGCTAATACTATTTTTTCCCTTTTTGCACAGTTTGAGGTTGGAAGTTATATCATGTTGTATCGATTCAAATTCGGTATGTATTATTACAATTATATTTAGTTCAAGAAAGAAAATGACTTATTATAATATGCACAAACTTTCTAGATATTTTTATCAAATTTCGAAAAAAACAATCCGAAAATCATTCTCAAACCATCCAGTTGCCTTAATTTGAGAGAATTTAAGTCCACAATAATTGTGGTCACTAGGGGCGCCTTCCATAACCAATCTTTGAAATTCACACTGCGCGTCACTCTGCAGATGTGTAAAACAGGCTACTATCTTTTTTTTTGTTAATGTCCCTGAATATTTTATATTTTAATGCTGGTATTAAAATTATACAATATCACTTGTGTTGGGAGTTAAATTCTGGTTTTGAACGTATTTTACAAATGTTTTCGTTAATGTGTTAAAAGCCACAGATATTCTAATTTAATTCAAGCAAAGAATAACAAGCAAATAATATTCTTGCTCTTTCTCTGGTTCTATGTTCGTTCGGTATAAATGGCGATAATGTTTATGTTTACATTAAAAGAAAAAGAATATCGAGCAAATCATGTTCTTTCCCTTGTTCTGATTCTATGCTCGCTAGGTCTAAACCCACCTCTATCCAAGAAATATGTAGGTGTGAGTATTTCGAGTAGCGACATATATTTCACAATCATATTACTCATATTAAATTACAATTTTATAAGCAGTTCTTATAAGCACATGACCGAAACTGATACTAATATGGTTTATTTCGGTATTATTATACTTGACTGGTGAATTTTCAGTCGTATAAGTTTTATTATTAGGTATGTGAGAGAATTACTCAGCCAGTAGTCTCCATTTACGAGGTAAATTAAACCCGTATTTCTTTTATATTCTGTCGTTATATTTTAAGTGGTATTGGTTTTAGTAATATCATAGTTTACACAATTTACGTTTCATTCTTTCTCTTATAAAGGGTGAATTGTATACAGTCATCACTCATGATAACTAACAAATTTCTCAATCAATTAATTATCTATCTCAACTAAAATTTGTAAGAGTGTGAAATTTATTTCATAACATGAACACAAACGGCAAACGTACACTAACAAAATTAAGCTGAGGTAGGTAATTAGTTTCTTAGGCAAAGTTGTTTGTTATCATTAGTGTATCCAAACCCTTCAGTATTTTACACTATTAATATTTCATCCTGTATTATAGTTAATAAAAAGCCAAAAATTTTTTGCTATAGTTAAAAAAAATGATTATTAAGTTTTCTAAACAGATTTATAATTTAGGCAGAGATAAATGAGTAAGAGAGGTATTTCTATGAGAAAGGGACTTTGGATAACTTAAAATACAGTATTTTTAAAGAAATAAAAGTCAGGGCTTACTTTAAAAGTGAATAGTCCCTTCTTTTACCGAAAGTCGTTTATAAGCTCAGAATTTTCTCCTAAAAGATTATCTTTATTTTGCTTCTGGGCCCAATGTAGCGATTCGCAAGGGATCTATTTGTATATTTGCCGAAAGTGTCGTTATCGTTTTCGTCCTGCCAATTAAGCCTAGCGATTGTCTCTTAATGAACACATTGCTTTTATTATTATTAAAAGTATTTGTTTTAGCTCATTCATAGTAAATGTTATATCATAGTATTCACGTTAATCTTTCCAACAATTAGGAGCTTGCACTCGATGCATTCAAACCCGAGGGTCAAAATTCAACACAATCTAAGTACCAATTTGTGATGTATTTAAACACTAAAGTCTTGTACTTATACCGAAATGTGCGCTGTGCCTTTGTTGCTAAAATTAATCACAACTTTGATGATGTTTGATATAAAGTATCATCATTTCAGCCTTAGAACGTCCATTGCTGATCATAGGAAATGATTTCCAACTAATCTGGATATTGAGTATATTGAAAAGAAGAAAAAAAATTTTTTTACATAGTAACTGAAAAGATTTCCACAAATCCTTTTTATTTTTTATTGTCTTGGGCCTTAAAACTGTTGTTCATCCAAAATTGTTGAACCGACTATAGCAAACAAAGCGCGAATTTTATAATTACTTTAATACGCAATTCTAGAAAAGTACCTAAATTTCGTTGAAGAATGAAGACGGCAGTGTTATTTAAATTTCTCGAGAGCGAAACGCTAGGAACAAACTGTGGGCATAATTTTTGCGTGTCTTCCCCCGGGTAGACTACACTGCAGGTAAAGCCTACTAACAGGCTTAGTTACGTAATTTATCTTACTAAATTTTAAGTGTATTATGCTATTATGTAAAATATAATCTTAGATAACTACAGGTACTACACAGGGTTAATATGGAGTCGTATATCTTTATCATCATCATCATCATCATCATTTCAGCCATAGGACGTCCACTGCTGAACACAGGCCTCACCCGATGACTTTCATTGCCAATACTCGCCACGCTTGGCAGGCGGGTTGGCAAGCGCAGTTTTATAACATTTCGCAGGCAGACGCTGCTTTTCGTCTTGTGCTACAGGAATTAGTCACCTGTTACGATACGCCTATTGTTGGCGGTGGTGAAGTGTATTCTTTACGGCCGTCCTCACACGGCACACGATATATCTTTATGCAAGAACTTAATTAGCTCCCGATG
This sequence comes from Anania hortulata, assembly GCA_963576865.1. Taxonomy (NCBI): domain Eukaryota; kingdom Metazoa; phylum Arthropoda; class Insecta; order Lepidoptera; family Crambidae; genus Anania; species Anania hortulata. The sequence continues at coordinate 14,884,902 of OY756389.1, read as the reverse complement.
TACAACAACTTTGACAATGGGATCAATACTGAAATCACTGAAAATTAAGATGTTCTGTATAATATCGTCAAGGTAGACGATATCATCATAAGTATTCTGTCATAACACCATCACAAACGCACCAAGAACGAACACAAAGGAAGCAGAGGTCACCAAATTCTAGTTGAAGTCCGTTTAGGGGCACTCGACACAAAAGTAGAACAAATGGTAACCCTTTTTGGTGAACCTTGGTTAAACAATAATGGGGAATATGCATGTTTTTTTATTTGGTCCTAAAATAAATAGTACTTAATTATAATTAGTACAACTTTAAGAATTTTCGAAATATATTGATAAATACCTGACTTACAGCCCATTAAAGTCGCGTGTTAGACAACGAGATCCGATATGTACCGTGACGTCAGATTTCACGCGCGCCATACATTTTTTATACTAAAAGTTGTTTTGTAGATAGCGATAATTACTAATTACTATATTACGGTTATTTTTTTTACTGAAATCAATTTGGTTTTTACTATTAGCACTATATTTTTTTATATTTTCTTATAAATATAGTAAAAACAATATATTTCTTTCATGCATATTCCCTATTAGTTCGTCTACGTCGATATAAGAATTAAGCCAAAGAGAAATAAAAAAACATTAAAGTATTTTTGAGATTAGTTTAAGATTAAAGAAGTTGAAATACTTGGTTAACTTGAAGAACGAAAACATGAATATTAATAAATAATAAATAAATTAATAAATCGTTTATTAAATAATAGGAAGCAGTTACATTTGGTATAACTTAAAACTAAACAGTGCAAAAAAATAGATATTTTTCCTGAACTAGATAGAATCTGTCCTTCAGGCGAGAGAGTTTTACGTGTATTCAGATCATATAAATTAACAATAATAAACTTTAGTAGAACTTAATTACTTAGGTAACTACAATTTCGAGTTGTCTGAGATACAACTAATCTATCTTTATTTACAAGCTACAAATATATATTTATTTAGGTATACATAGCTTATTATTTATAAGTGCACGACAATGTTGAATTATGAATACAACGATTGCTTACATATTGCTTTTCACTTTTTAAGTATTATCCTCTCTCATTTTGTATTTTCCAGGCTCGTTAGCTATCAGATAATTTTAAAAAAACCTATTGGCCTTACAAATGGATTGTATATTGATAACTTTATTATTTGTAAACACTGTTGGTTTTCGTTAATTATAAATAAATGCATCATATTTAAACATCTTAAAGTCAAGCTATAAACATCAGTTATGTTGTAGAGGTAGAATAACGTGAGAATGAGCTACGTCTTTAAACAAGTCGACTTCGCGTTCTGCACTAAATTAAGGTGCAGTCAAGTAGGTAAAATTACCTCTGTCGCGCGTCCTCGTTTAGCGAGTTAATTGCATTATTCTAAATTAAGACGTAACAGGTCGCTTAATGCGTTACTTAAATTATGTTTTGTCTTTAAGCTTAATATTTTTTGACTTAATCCCATTTGTAAGAATGTGCTAATTAAAAAAAACAAGACCTAGCAAGGTACAAAACAAATACTGGTGGTAGAATTTAGTGAAAGCTTGTAAAAATCTATACTCATAAGCCCTTAAAACAGTTACTTTAACTTTGTTTTATTTTTAGGGATCCGTACCGTGAAGGGAAAATGAGAACCCATAAATAACTTTGCTGTCCGTCTGTCTGCCTGTGTGTTGGTCTGTTTGTCAAGACCCTTTTCTTAAGGAACGCGTAAAGGTATCAGTTTCAAATTAATATCAAATATTTAGGTCTGCAATCACTTAGGAGTTGTGAAAAAATCAAACTTCTAAGTTAACGTAATCAATAGATGCGGCCGGTTATGCCGTATATTTTGACATCCGCAAGGGAATCTTTAGGGCACTTTCCATTGCCCTAGAATTATGAGGCAAGAAGAAATGTAAAAGCAAAGGAAAAAGTGGGAAAACCGTAAATTTGTAGTTACAAGTTTAGATTTGGGCAATAAAAATATTATGGTTTAATAAAAAATATAAATGAAAAATGTCCTGTCGCAGGTAACACGTAGGAAATTGACGCAAAACCGAGATGTATGGTAACTACAAAGATATTTTTTCCAATACGAACTGCTTGTTCATTATCTTCGGCAGCTATGATACAAGCTTTAAAAAAACCTAGTCATAAAAACACCCGTTCGCTAGGACAAATTTAATGTTCTAATTCAATCAAAAAACGATACAGAAGCACTACTCTACAAAAATTAAAAACGCAGTTAAAAATCTATCGTCTGAAAATAATGGTATGGATCCTTTAAAACTTTATGTAGGATTTAAGGTTAAAACTAATTCAATTGTTTGGCAGTCAGTCAGTCAGTCAGTCAGCAGGCAGTTGGCATTAAATATTTAATGATAAAATAACTGAGCACCTCTTTTTACCAGCCAGTTGCGCTTTAGTTTCTCCCGGTTTTCGCCCACACATGATACACACATTAGGCATAATATGTACGAGTCATATTGTCTTTCCATTACTTTATCTCCAGATCCCACACAAACCTACATCACCTTAATATTGTTCAAACATATTCAAGTTTCTCGACTAAGTTATCCGACAACATTTGGAAGTCACTGGCTTATCTATGATCGGTTCCGTCCCCTGGTTACGGACCCCTAAAAGTTATCTAGTAGATATGTTAATCAAAACATCGATCACTCGTATGTACCAGCTTCGGGTCCAATCATTTTATCTCCCGATGATAGTTGAGTTATGGGTGAAATAATTGCCGGAATTAAAATAATGCCATTTCATGGCCGTTATCGGTCCGGAATATATTTTTGTGTTCCGCAATCCGTAATGAGATATAGCTTCGGTATTATGGCAACTTTGGCCGTTAATTAGTGAAGTGCGCATGTTCAGTCGGGCCCAGGTGCGCTGTGTGGGCAACGTGTTTACACAAAAGTTTGTGCAGGTGACGGTATAGTTTGGTACTATGGCTGGCACTAGATTTCGGCGTCATTGGTTTGGGCCCGCCCTAACTATGCAGCTATCATCTTAGTTCTGTAGAGCCTGGCCTTTTTTTTGAGCTAGAGAGGACGTTAGCAAATCTGTTCAATTTTGTCAAGTTTCCACTAACCATAAACAAAATTTATTTTATTGTCTGCTAATACCTTGGTCTATGTCATCGACAACTTTTTTAAATGCATCTCGCAAAAAGCATACTTTCTCTAACGACATTGATTATGGTTTTTTTAAATAAGTACTCATAATGTGATTAACAGATATCGGTTTAAATCGAAATATTATAGAAGACTTTACGTTTAAAAACTATAACGCAATATCTATTGATAATCTAAGCCCAAAGATAATCGGTCGCCACACAGACGACATACATATTGCGCTTTTTATTAAAAAATATTAAACAATCTAATATCTAATGTATCTACTAAAGTTACCTAACTAGCCTTGTATCTGCCACAACTTAGAGCGACTTACTTATTTAGTACAAGAACTTTTGAAAGGGAATGTCAACCAACCCGCTAGGTAAATCACACTCGCAGCCGTCGTCTTAATTAAAAACTGTACTTTATTAGCGCATAATATTGTCTTCTTAAGCAGACTTGGTTTGTCCTTCGGGTAATTCTATCTCGCGGCGTTTGAGCGGTTTGCGACGCTCAACATACAATTGGGGTGCAATTCTCCTATAGCCGCATTGAGAAATTGCGCTCGAATAGAAATGGATGCGGGACGAGGCGTCGGGCTGTGCACTTTCCGATCGCGTGCCTTCGTTGGGATGTAAGTTATTTAAATCCCATTTGCGGTTTCATGTACAAAAGCCGTTATATATGGTATTAAAAAGTAAAAATAAGGCATAATAATGCTGTAAATTGTGTCAATTTATTAATGTGCTTTACATCGGGTTTACTCAGATAAAAATACTATTATATTGAAAATTAAAAATATTTTATGAAATTGTACAAATTGAATAACAAAAATTAGCCCTAAAAAAAAATATGTACAAAAAAGAGAGAAAAGAATTGTATTAAGAAGTTTAAGTGAGAGGCATATGTTTGTATTTAACTTCACCAGCAGCAGTTGGTAGTTGACTTTTTTAAATCAGTTATCATCACCAGCATTTGGAAGTCTATTGCTGCTGGACAGAGGCATCTCTCGTAGAACGCCACAGCGACCGGCTCTGGGCCGTTTGAATCCAGCGGCTACCTTGACTAGGTCGTCAGTCACCTGCCAGTAACTCATAATTACTGGTACACCTAAGTTCTTGTAGACACTACATTATATCTGATCCGCAGCATTACATTATATATGATCAAGCAAGATATTTTGTTTTACTTTTTTTCACAAAAAAATAGGAAAATACCCTAACGCAAAGTATTAGCCATAATAATCTATTTTATAAACAAAATACAAAAGTCTTAACCACTTTGTCACGGTCGGAATAAAGAACCCTGTCCCTTGTAAGGCTCACAATTATCGGGTTTACAATTGGGGGCATGGCTCAGGGTAGTTGTCTAAGGCCGAGGCTTCTTGCAGATCCAGCCGAGGCTCGAATGAGGGCTAATGGCCCGTTAATAATGCCCGCCAGTCGCTCTGTTAGCGGCCCCCACGCCACGAATTACGACTTGGGGCTTTCTGCTAAACTGCCGAGAATCGTACACTCACCCTCGTCTAATGAGACGCGGCGTGGCGGTCGCGTAGGTACGATTACGCTCCCGCGAAACTTTGCACCACATTGTTAGTGGTGTAATGCTGTTTGTACCGTAGCTTCGGTACAGTAAATAGTGCATTATACTAGCTAAAAGAAAAAAGATGATACTGTCAATTGTTTTTCGTAATAATTTTGTGCATTTTTGTTAAGATATCCAGGAGCTTGTCATCGAATCTAAATAATACTTTAACCTTGTTTGGTTTTTTCTTGGGTTTTGAGATGCAGTAGCAGATGCGTTTACGCTGTTGTAAAACCTTTTTATCACACTGGGGCAGGCTTTTGTAGGTACATGGTGTTTAACTGGTGATAATGTGAACTCATTTACTCTATTATCGATGCAAGAGCAATATTAGAAAGCAATCGAGAAGCGCAAAAAAAAAAAAATTCGACGGGTCTATGACACGTCATTTTTCAACCGACTTCAAAAAAGGAGGAGGTTCTCAATTCGACTGTATGTTTTTTTTTTTTTTTATTGTTTGTTACGCGATTACTCCGCCAATTATGAATCGATTTTAATGATTCTTTTTTTGTTTGGTAGATCATACTTCAGAGGTGGTCCCATATAAATTTTATCGAAATTGATTTAGAACTTTTTGAGAAATTCAACAAATATATACCCAGATAATATTTTGGTTGTGGTTCTTATTACCTATCTTCGACAAATATGAGCCGATTTTAATGATTTTTGTTTTATTGAATAGCTTATACTTCAAAGATAATATGATAAAAGTTTGCAAAATAAAAATCACCCCTAAGGGTAGGAAAATAGGGGATGAAATTGGTGTTCAGCAGTTAGATTAGGATTTATCACTAAAAATAGATGAAATAAGTAAATTTTATTAAAAAAAATAAAACCGACTTCAAAACACTAAAATGCTAAAAAGTCGGTGCAAACAAAAACATTGAATCTCTCATCGGCTGGCACCGACTCCAAAAGTAACTGATTAGGTACTTGTGTTAGGATTATTTTTAGCATTTTAGTGTTTTGAAGTCGGTTTTATTTTTTTAAATAAAATATACTTATTTATATTTTTGGTTACATAATATTTTCAGTTTATAATATTTTTATACGATTAAGATGTGGCCACATAAGTCGCAAAGCTCCTCGATATTTTTTTTGTTATTATCATCATCATTTTAGCCACAAGAGGTCCAATGCTGAACATAGGCCTCCCCTAGTGATTTCCAGATTGCCCGGTTGGAAGCGGCCTGCATCCAGCGGCTTCCTACAACCTTTACCAGGTCGACTTTTTTATTATAATAACTATAAATTTTATGTACTAGAAAAGACTATACTACAGTGGTAGTAGAATATAATTTTATTTAAATATGAAGTTGTTTATAGATACTCGGATCTTTCCGCCAAACTGCTTAACTAAGATATGATTAAAGCGCTCACCAATATCTAAATTCGGTGTGTAACTTGATGCTGGTGTAGACTTATAATTAAACCTTCCTCGAAACTTTGTATCATGCCATTAGTAGTATGGCGCTATTATTATTTAGGTACTATTTAAAAGAGGATCATCAATTGTTAAAAAAAACATTTGACCCTTTAAGATTTAAGAATGAATGACGACATGAAAATACTCCCACCCCACTAAACAGATTTAAAGTTATCCTAAAAATATGGTTGATAGAAATATGCTTTTACTCAATGGACGAATATATTAACGCTTTTAAATCCAGGATGTTGTAACCCACTTATCTTGGAAATGTATGTCTGATTAATGTTACGCTACATTTTAAGTAACTCATTAATTAAATTTAAGTTAATATTATATTTTGCATGCCATACTTTGGTAAAATGTGTGATCTTTAGACAAACTATTTTAACATCTTTGTACCACTTTTAAGCAAAATAAATTATTCTGATTCTGATTCTGAAAAAGATTAGTTCTTTTGGCCGCAGCTACAGCTAATGTCCTAAAGATTGTTTGGTTGGGTACGTTAAGTGATCAATGTTAATATTTTTCTTTTCTTTTTCACCACCATCACCACCAACTTATGTTTGCTGGTTTATTCCATAATTATTAATAGTTGAAAATTCCAAATGGTTTCAATAAGTTTTCATTTGAGGCTGTTTGGTTCGGCTCGTGGGATCCCTAGCGACGTCAGCGCCCTCTTTATGGACTGTCGCGCTTGCGTAACCGATGTCATCTTCTGACATAATCTTTTTATTCCTCTTGATTTGTCTACATGAAAAAAGCTCCACACGTGTGGTTGAACTGTTGACTGGATTGACCGCGGCTGGAGGACGTACTCGAGCTGATCTGAAGGTAAGTGGACCATCAGTTTTCGGTGTTAACGTTGAAGTCATTTGTTTAATCTATTAGGGTCGATTCCAATCGTCTTCATATTTTTTCTTGCGTAAGTAAGCTCCCGCATGTTGCCGGCTATTTACACGCCGCTTCACCATTGTTTCTCAAAATAATCGACATATAGTAAAAAAGATTCTTAATAAAATCATTCGATTTTAGCTTCTCTATATGTAATACAGTCGAAAGTCATACGACCCGTTAGGGGTGACCACAGATAACAAAAATTCTTAGCTATGTGATGCCTTACTCGATGTCAATTATATCATTATTATGTCATTATGTCGATGTCACTCGAGCTTTTTGTCGAACTCCATACACTGTATTTATCAAATTATTGCAGTGTTTAATGGCAGCAGATTACAAATCTGGTTATTCGACCTGAAATTCGTAAGTACGTGACTCAAACTGAGTCGTGCAAATTAGTTCTATAAATTAGTCTCAGCATGTCATATAATGAAATATAATGGCTACGCGTTGTATCTCATAATACGAGTAAGCGTTATGATACACTACTGCAGGAAAAGGGCCTCCCTCTACGTTTTACAATCCAGGGTATGCTGTACCAATTTCTCTGGCAGGGGTCCATCTCATTCCATCATCATCGTCTAGAACTGCCACATCATTTGTTACAGTACTGTTTTTGAAAATAACATGACCAATGTCACTTAAGATTTATATTAATTGAGCTCTCGCTGAGAGCCTAGACTGCGTAGATTTCACTGAAAAAAGACGTCATTTTATCACTAGATAAAATGATCTCTCATTCATTTCACTGCACAACATTTTATACCTACAAATAGGTGGAAGAAAAAACCCTTTTGTTTGAAGTACTTTGAAAGACAAATGACACCGCTTTGTTTGACGAGGAGAGCTGTTTGATTATTTCGGGAACGTTCTCAATTTAGCAATCCCGTCTTTGTATGCGCATCCCTGACCTTCTGCCAACTCTACAGGTTTTCTATGAGGCAATAATTTTCCTTGCTTAGAGCGTTCGGCCAACCGAAAAGAGAAAGATAAAAAAGGTGGTCTCAACTCTTTTGTCGTTCATTTGTGAGTGGAAGCGCGATTTGTAAGACATATCTAGGCCGGTATATGTATTAGAAGGGTTTTCAGTAAGTACCGGTGAGGTAGGTAAAGATAATACTTTTAGGCAGACGGCGCGCGGTCTGTCGATCCTTTGTAGGGCATTGATGTTTAAGGGTCAAGGCAGGCATATCGGGTAAAATTTTGTTTTGTAGGTTACGCTGTTTTCTTGTTTCGGAAGTAAATCATATTATTTTGTCCGATAACCTTTTGTATATTCGACACAAACAAGGTCGAATAAACCAACTACATTTGCAAAATATATTGATGTTAGTATTCAATACAAACGGTTAGCCAAAACCGTTTTATGTGTGAAAAGAAATCATTTTTATATCAGGTGCAACTGACTGCGCGGCGCTCAGTCAATAAAGTTCAGGAGATGCTACGAATGCATAAAACGGTTTTATAGTGAAACCTTACGTCGTAAAAACATCGATTTTTCGCCAGACTCTTGGATCATTTTTATAAAAATAGATTTTCTAGCTCCGAGTTGTTTCCTAAACGACATTTTGAAACGATTTTTGCCGGTAACTTAGATCGACAGTGATAATACAGGGCGGAAAACATAAATGTTAATGTAGTAAAAGTACCTTTTGTGTCCGTATCGTACGAATCGTATTTTTGTATAGTTACGATAAGAGAACGAAAACGCTCAATGTGCAATCATCACACAAAGCGTTATGGTTTATAAAAAAAATCTACATTGCGAAATTTGTGTTATGGCTCTTTTGTTGGTTTTGGAATCGCAATTTCCACAATCTCCTGCTCGAATACAACTTTTTCTATAGGACTCTGCCTAGGTATTGCATATTAATTATGCAATGTCTAGGAATTCTATAGAATGCTGCTATTATAAGATTAGGTAAAGTACAAAATACATAATTAGCAAGGAGTGTAGCGATGATCCGGTATGAATATCGCATTATACAGATTACCGATAACATATAGGTACGTGTACAAACCTGCCTTGACAAGTCTGTCTATCTAGTAATAATCATATCAAAATCACTGCAGCACTACTTTCTAAGATCACTCTGTACAAACAGACAGGACAGTCGTAAAAAATAATAACAAGTAAAAAAATGTCGATGACAGTTAATTACACAGAAAATATCCAAGAGGTTACCTACACCTACACTCCATTTTTGCGTACGATACATTCTCATCTCGTTAAGAGCAAAACTTTCAATCACGTGATGTCCGCGTGTTTACCCTTACGGTAGAACCTGGTCGTATGATCCTTCAATCCTTTCTTTAATGTTATTTGACAAAACAGTGTCTGTCTTGGAAACAGATCGTCGGGGATCGTATTATTTCGGGCAGATTTATCGGCTAGGGCGGATCGAGCCTTTGTTGGGCTTTTCCATAAATCCACGAGCTATTTAAACGGTTATTAGGACACGAGGGATTGATGTCCGCTGCCTTACGTCTTGTGCGCATTTAATTTTGAATTCGATTTCATAGGTTTCATACGCTATATGTATGTGCTTTATCAATGAATATGAAATCGTGTACTTACAGCAAATTATGCTACTATGTGACCAACATATTATTATGGAAGTATATAACAATTGATAACAAATGTCCAGAAATCTCGCAGATGTTGCCCACATTATTCTCTCTCTCTTTCGCTCTCTCTAATGTTGTTGTAAACCATGACCCGATTGTGTTTATGTATCATATCTTTTTATTTACCCTGTATTACATAACTCTATCATCATAATTTTTATAAGCCCACACTTCACCTACTACTGAATTTATTGTTATTAAAATAATATAAATTCATGCGGCTTTGCCCATCCGGGCAATCCGGGAATACGGCACCCCCTTTTAAAGGAGGTGTATTAAAAATACGTAGGTCACACTATAAGTTTTGCGTAACTTAAAAAAACAACATGTTATAACCAAAATATTATATTTATCGCTTTTCAAAATACTTTCCTTTACATTTTAAACATTTTTTCATGCGATCGAACCATTTATTAAAACAGTAAGACCACAGATCTGAAGGCATGTTTTCTACGTGCTGATTGAACGCTATCACTGCCTCTTCGGAGTTGGTAAAAGTAAAACCTCTCATCAAATCTTTGATTTTGGGGAAAATACAGAAATCACAGGGTGCTATGCCATGCTAGGTCGGGGCTATGCGCAGGATAGGTGACGAGTTGTACTTTTTCGGGAGCTAAAAATGACTTTGTTTTGTTGGCCGTGTGTGAAGAAGCGTTGTCATGATGTAGGAGAACGCCCTGGGTAAAAAAATGATAGAATACCACTCGGCATTAACACTCTTTTGATCTTCAAGTGGAATTGTACAGATGGGACCCGTAGCTGAGAAAAAAAACGCGATCATTTTTTACCAACGTTTCTCGCCTGCCTCACTTTTGTTGGCCTGTTCTCATTTTCAAACACCCATTCACAAGATTGCTGTTTTTTTTCGGGTTCAAAACAATAAATCCACGTTTCGTCTCCTGTGACAATGTCATAAACAGCATTAGAATGTCCGTGGTCGTACTTCAGTAGCATCTGTGAGCACCATTCCACGCGAGCCCGCTTCTGCTCCGCTGTCAGTTCATGAGGGATCTAACGACAGCAAAGTTTCCGAAATTCAATTCTTCATGTAAAATTTTCTGAATTTGGCTCATACCAATCCCCAATAGTCCTCGAATTGTCTCATAGGTAATTCGCGGGTTTTCTTCAATTAGCCGCTTAACAGTAGCCACATTATTTTCGTTGACGGCAGTTGAAGGCCGCCCTTCACGAAATTCGTCATGTAAAGAAACTCGACCTCATCAAATAGTTTTTAGTGTGCCCCATGTAGTAGCATATATCCTTTGTCTAGGGTTCAACCTTTTTTCGTACTAAATTTCATTAAAATAGTTTCATTTTTCGCGACAAACAGACGTAACGACACATAAATAGAGTTACTTTCGCATTATAATATTATTAGTATGTTAATAAGGATTATTAAAAATATTATTCACAATATATTGTCGTCGTCATCCTTGAAGTCACACATACTAAGTTTAATGTAATACTGTTGCAGCTCACTTAATACTCTTCAACCATTATGTTTGCATAATCTTGTCTCTTACTGGAAGGTTTCCTTCTATTCTCGGTGGTTTTAGTTTTATTTGTCTATACGGATCTTGTCTCAAAATAGCGTACGATAAGAAAAAAATACCCGTCACATATATCCACTTAAACCGGCTAAAGTTGAGTAAACGCGTGGCAAGTGGAGATAATCCGCGTAATAAGGGCTCTTGACAGAGGTCCTGCTCGTCCTACATCCGTTGAAACGTTAAATAGTTTGTAAGCATTCCTTATATCGAGGATGAGATTAAGCGAAGGCCCCATTAGTAGGATATGTCTCAGGCATAGTTCAGGGAAAGTAGCTAGGACAAACGCTTCTGACAAGGTGGAGTGGCGATTTAAACAATCTACAGTAGATGGAGAAGAACAACCTAGGTTTGGGTTTAGTAGCTTTCATTAAGAGAGGCTCATATTAAGCCTCCGCTAGTCCACTGCATCTAGCAGTGGCTTAATATGAGCCTGGACAGTTATTATGAGTACAGTGTGGGTTTTGGAGATAAGAGTGCATAGTCAAATCTGTAACTATGAGGTTTATTTTTTATGTTTTTTGGCGAACTTGTTTAATGTTACACCTAAATCCAAAACTATGGCTGTAACATTTTGTTTACGCGTCGAATATCCTCCTTGTGGATTTCCTGAAGTATTATTACAAATGACAGCTGGAGGAGGATACAATACGACAATAAATAAAAATAATGTTTCCTAGTCTTTACAAACAACATTTACAATGGGACCGACATGGAAAACGTAAAAAAAAATTAAGTGCTATATTAATCCAAAGTCGTCGATGTAATTTTTAGAAAGTGATTAATTACAGTAAAAAACTGTGAATTTGAATAAACTATTAACACTTACTTTTTTAAAGATTTAGATGTTGCTCTCATATTTAGTAAAACCTGCTAGTTTAAGGTAATAAAAACTGTGCTTTTATTTATTACCGTACGATCGTCTCCACGACGCATAGAACACGTTAAAACATTCCATATCATTATTTCCATACATCATCATACTGTTTTCTGTTGCTCATTTATTTTTATTTTGTTAGCTTACTTTACTATAATAGGTACTTTTGTTCGTGAGCTGGTTCATCTTGTCTGGCTGCGAAGGAGGACGCGTGGCTATATCTATGACTTTAGTTCGACTAAAGATTGCTTGAAGTAGGTACTACGAGCATACTAATTACTTACACAATGTAAAGCTATGACTTCAAGATGCTTCTAAAGTTCGCTAGAATTTAATGGCCTCCGTTAAGCAGACTGTGCTAATTAAGTCACATGAATAAGGTGGTTCAAATTTTCATTTTCAAAGAATATTAATGCAATAGGTATGTATCGATTAACTGTAATAAGTAATATAATTTACTACTTTTAAATAGTATTAGAATGTAATCTCTTAGACGGCTGAATAAATAATAAAGTAATTTCGTATCTCACAAGATTTGAAGATATTTCAGCTTGCTGCAATAGTTTAAAATTTTAATAAATTAAATTAATGTCACTTAGGTTTTAAATTAGCTTGGGCTGGGAACTTCAATTCTGTACTACGAGTATTAGTAATAATTACGTATTTGAAATTATGAGAACTAACAAGATTTCTTTTTAAGTCAAGCCAAACCAGTTATAGTATTAATAATTATTTATTTATTTATACTTTATTGCACTTAATGCCAAGAAGCATTCTCAATTACACTCATGAATATAAAAAACTTTTAAGTACATACAACAGCTCGGTAACTTAACATAAAATGTCAAATTTTCTCAATTAATATTGATATCTACATGAGTTAAAAATCGGTTCAATGACTTTTAACTTTTTGGGTAGGTTAATCTGCCATTGTTTGTACTATTTTCCTAATTTTGATATAATAATATCAAAACAATAGGCTAGTTTCCTGGGTCAAAAAATATTATTCTATTTAATCCGTCAGTTAGATTATCAAAAAATATTGGACACACATTTTGTCTTTTGTCATTCAAACAAAAATGACGAAGATAAAGTGCATCAAAGTTTGGGAGCACGTGACGTCATGCCTTGCTAAAAAGTGTCACAAGGTGTGACGTTACGCGGAACTTTAACGAGCTATATCTTCATAATTTTTTCTTTGATTGAGAAAAGAAAAAATACATGTCCAATATTTTCTGTTAATCCAACTGTCGCACTAATAATATTTTTTTAGGAAACTAGCCCACTGACAACCCAATTAGCGCGGTGGCGAGGTTATTTGCCTCGAAAGCAAAAGGGTTACCAGTTCAATTTTATCTAAATTGCCTTGGACATGGGTGTGCTGGGAGACGCCAGCAGCAAAAAACAAATATTCTCTGGTACCTCGTTACACAAGGTTGTTAATCCCTTACTTCGAGATCATGACAGTTGGTGTGCTGTTAGCTTATTATTCATGTTTATGTATATCTAAAACAGTTACCTTCCACATCACTTCAACGAACAAAGATTTAAACACAAAGTAACAACGCGAAAAGCGTTTTTGTAATGAAAAGCGTCTCATGTGTCGGCCTTTGACATTTCGGGGAAGCTAGCAACAATTAGTGAGCAATTAACTTGACTCAATCAACAGCTGAATGCGCGAATAAATATTACCGAATAAAACCTAATGAGAATTGTGTTACTGTTGCTTAGCGATATATGTGCCTTATTCAACCCGTGCATTCAATCGTGATAAAAAAATAACGATTGACGAATCCTCCCTGAAAAACTGTATATTCAGCAAAATATTATTCTTTTCCATTTTATTTTTGTAAGCATAATATAATCTTTGAACAGTATTAAGGGGGATCGTTAAAGGCATTTTGGTTTACATTTATTACTGATCAAAATGTTATTTGCGGCTATAGTAAAAATATGTTTGTACAGAACAATCATAACTTAAACAGTGAGTTTTTGGTTATTAATGTTTTATCAATTAAATTACATATTAGACTGATTGATTTTCAGTAAAGCTGTTATTATTATATACACATTTTGATAGGTACACAGTATACCAGAGTTGCTATTTAAAAAACGTAAGAATTTAAATAATTCTCAGGCTGTATAAAACGACCCCCCTTAATAATTCGCGAGCATACCTATTTTAGGTTCTTGACAGGCGCCCGAAAAAACGTTTTTATCATTAGAAAAGAGAAAGAATTAACAAAACACGATAAAGAGCGTGTACCTGAGTGTTCTTGAAGAATATCTGTCGTGCTGAGAGCACTCTGTTGTAATAAATTCACTCTCAATTTATCTTTTTGTGGATTGCTTTGGTTGTAATAGCGGCCGGGGCGTGGGAAATTCGGCAAAAAGCCTACTGCGCCCTCTCTACTCTACTGAGCGAAACCATTACACAAAACATTATTCCAAATTACATTGGGCGCGTTACGATAATGTTTTTGTTCATTTGATAAAAGACGAAATGTTATTTTTTAATTAAAATAAAGCAAAATTACACTAAGTCATGTTTTGCCGTTTTCTGCAAATAGTTATTTTTCGGCGAGGCATTTGCTGCTGCTTTTTACTTTACAAAGATTAAAATCTTAAAATTGATCTAGTAATAATTTGTTATTATTGACACAAAGTATTTTGTTGCTACAGTATTGATTCTCAGTCAATTACTATACCAGATCATCTTGAAATTTTAAATGAACAGAGTATATATTCTGAAAAAATTAGTAATTATTACACGCTTTTTAAATTCGTGTTGTCTGAACCAAGTTGATTTCTTGTTGCTTTCTTTTTTCTTGCATTTATTTAATAAAGGAGCTGTGCCCTCGTATAATACTGCTTACTCTTCCCTATTTTTCTTCTTTATTTAAATTAAAAATGACATTAAAAATGACAAATTTTATCTTTATCGGTTTAGTGGTTTTGTTATGAAAACGTAAAATAAAGACGTAACATAAACACACAGTTACGAAGGCATTTATTGTATAAGACTGAAAACAAGTAAAAAAGTCTACTATTTGTTAATATTTAATTTCGAAACTACTATTTTATTATAGGTACTACGCTACTTACTCATATTTTACTGTGGTTTAATTGGTAATGATTATTTGAGTTTACAGGCTAACATCTTACTGAAATGGTGGACTAAATAAAACTAAGACGTTGTTCCCGGAGACGTTTTATGCGGACAGGTTTTTTACTCGCCCACATCTTTGTTGATCGTTAAAAAAGTATTGCTGCCAAAAATGGATGTGAAATTTCACTGCTCCGTACGTTTTGTTTTGTTCTGTTCTGAGTAGTGTCTGCTATTAAACATTTTATATCCTTACAACCTGTTACAGTACGAGCCCCTCGGGCCAACATTTGGACGCTTTATGGACTGCATCTACTCTGTCTGTATTAGGTATAAAATAAGGACTAATGTTATGATAGTTTAGACTTTGAAGTATCCATATAAAATTTCTGGAGAACTAATCTTCAAAACTCCTAATTTTGAGACTGAACTTGTAATACCTTTTAACTACAAATTTATGTTTAAGATATTTTGTTTTACACTGTTTTCAGAAAGTCTGGATATTTATAACAGAACCCTCATTATCGTAATATTAATTCTCATAAAAGTGATGTCAAGTTTCAACTTAATTGAAATCCTTTAGGCTACGCTTTATCACAAGATTTACAAATGATACAAAACATCTTTGGATTCTATTTTATTATAGTTTTCTTAGATACTAGTGTAAAGTTAGAAGAACGAATTGCACAAGTCTTGTTAGATATCGTTTGCTATTTCGTATCTTAGAATTTCCTCGAACACCCACATACGAAGAACGAATCCCTGTACAAATAAAGACGTTCGGCGGTGACTAATGGGGCGTTAATAATTTGCGCAAGTCTATTCAATGGAAGACGCAAGATTTATACTTACAGGGCCCTGGCAAGATGCCTCCTGGCACGCTGATTATGCACTTTTGAAACGTCTCTAAAACTCGCAATTAAATCAGCTACTTTGGAATTTTTATTGCCATTCCCCTCAGCTTACTTAATGGTCGTTTAGTGCGGGATTTGTCGTAAGTAATATCTTTGGCTGCGCTGTGCTCCGACGTCGTACTTCGTCGATCGTTCTCAGGAATGGTTCGGATAGAGTTCTGTGCAAAGGCTGTGTGGGATTGACTCTGGTGCCTTTATTCAAAATAGACAAACAAAAGAACTCGGTTATTATATGAGATGGCTTGTACTAGGAGTCTGTAGGCTTAGACTAAAATGTTTTTTTATTAGAGCCCTGTATGGGAAAAGTACGGATAGACTGCGTAAGTTTAGTAATAAATAAAAATTACCTATTTTTTATATTCAATGTTGTATTTGTGCTATTATTTGCTAATATTATTGCGTAGTTTTTTTGCATAATGTTTAGACAAAGTTTTATATAAATTAACAAAATTTATCGTAGCGCCGAGTTTTGATTGTATCTGCAACATTTTCCAGTTACCTACTTACTGATTCAGGCCATTATGACGATTTTCATGCAATGTTTTCCCCCATTTTTAAACAATAACAAATTTTGTTTTTGATAAACTGATTTAATATCAAACAATAACCGAGATAAATAACTATTTTGAATTAAAAAAACCTTCCTCGATAATAATGTACGGAGCAACAAAAACTGTTTTTATGATTTTGATAATGACCTTGATTGATTAAAAAGGGTGTTTTGAAAAAATACTTCCAACAATCATACAAATTATCTAACCCAAAACTAAGTAAGGCTTGTACTATGGCGAGTAGATAACGGATAGACATACTTAAATACTTTTATAAACACCCATAACTTGGGTACAAATGCTCGTGCTCATCACACAAACATTTGCCTTTTGCGGGATTCGAACCCGCAACTTTAGGCTAGGCTTTGTCCGGAGCGCGAACCACTAACCAGACGGTCGTCAAAGTTGTTTAAATTGATCATCATATTCACCTCCTTAGGCAAACTGTTTTTAAAGTAATTACGTCTTACATCGGAGTATAGGTCTCACCTCTCATGAGGTATTTTGGGCGACACTTCAGTGCAAGCCTAGTGCGGATTGGTGGAGGGTAGGCTAGTCACTTGCCTGCTTGTCAGATATAAGGTCCCTGACTAGGTTTTATGTCTATATCAAGCGATATCAGCCGTGACCAATATTTAATGTGTCAGCACAGCAGTCAGCAGAGCACAGAGATACTTGTGATAAATGTCTCTATACGTATTATGGCCGGATTGGTCACTTTGACCGTGCTTAACTTTGAAAATCATTCACCAAAGCGCAACCGCCATTTTTTCTTACGAATTTGACATTGATGTCAAAGTAAAGTTGTTCTGTTTAAGTTTAATACTTAGGTACAAATGATTGTGTTCATTACACAAAAATTTGTTCTTTGTGGTCCTTTTTCAAATCCCTTTGAACCTGCAACCTGGATTGTAGTCCGCGCGAATCACCAGACAAACTAGAGTCTCACTCAGACGGTTATTCTTTGCAAAAATACTACACAAATAATAAATTCATAAGTATCAAAATAATTTTACAAAATAATTACAAAGTGTCACAACAAAAAGCTTCTCAAAGCTCTTATCCCGCAATTTTCAACAGTTACTTATTCCAGTATTAACTCTATTTAAGAAGGTATTTCGCACACTTAAATTTTCGTTTAATGCCATAATAATAATAAACTTCGGAGAACCACAGTGGAGTTAAATAAATTTATATATTCGTTGATTCGTCGATCGTTATAAATTCGTTGAAAACTTCTCTTCAAACTAGTTATCTGTTATTGAAATGAAATTGAAGTAGTAATTATTAGTAGTTGAATATAGAAATTTATATTTTCTGGGTTTTGTTTTAAATGACTATAAACGAGGCATTGTGTAGCAAATGAGCTCCAATCCAAATAACATAATTGTTTTTTTTTTTTAATTTAACTTTAATTTAACATCGAGCACATACCCTCTAGAGCAGCCATACGAACCATGTTTCTCTGAAACTAGTTAGTGACTAATCACTTACATTTAGTATGAAATGACAAGTCCTGTCAACTCTCGCCCATACAAAAACAGTACCGAAATAGATTAATAAATGGTGGAAAATTTTGTCGAACAAATCACACGATAATACTCTATAGATGTGCTCCATGACTACATAACAGCTAACAAGAGTTCCTAAAAATATGAGTGGATGAGTATCATTAAGTAAATTTATTCGCATCCAACCGACAAGCTGTGTACGAGTATATACCTGTACAACATAAAGTTGGGTATCGCCGTCACAAAAGTTTGGTTTAGCAGAACAGGGTCGTAACATAAAATTTTACAACAACTTTAGACGTTACGATATTATAGCTTTTTGATATCTCGCCGCGCCCAATAATAGGTTTATTACTTGTAATTTTGAAGTTTTTACACCCCTATTTAGCAGACGGAAGTAATTTGTTGTGTACATGCAATATTATTGCACGTAAATCTCACTTTTATAGAAGGACGATGAAGATGAAATCATAAATTCCACCATTACCACACTATTATTACTATTACTTAACCTAACTATGCTATTGACATAGCTAAATAAACTTCCACGTTTATTTTATTCGAATAGGCCGTATTCTGTTACAGCCCTTATTCGGTCACCAACTAGTATAAACTGTTATCCGGTTTGGCGTATTTGACTTGCCCGTCCTCAGAAACCTATACTAGTCTAAACCAGTTAATGCATTCGGCCATCGACTAACGTAAGCAGGCCAAATCGGTTAACGAATTCGGTTAAACCCAATGCAAACGTCGCATTCGACCACTGATCTAATAAAAACGCACCATAAGTTGTTGCTGCGCTTGGAGTAGTTTACCTTTGTCAAAACCGAAAACATTAACTGCTCGTTTTTGTGTAAGTCTTACCTGGTGACAAAGATAGTTCTTTGTCCTTAATGAGCTAGTAAGTAGCACTTACTTTACATCGTCTGTTTCAGGGAACACCAAGATTGTATGTCGCTTGTAATAAGACGCATAGACTTAGAATACGCTACTAAATCTTTTGTAAGACGTTAGATCTTAGGGCGTCAATACGAATAAAATATTAAATTAGTCCATTCTAAAATAAAGGGAAAAGTGAATCTGTCTGTATGGTACGCTTTAATGGAAAAACCACTGAACCGATGTTGATGAGGTATGGAAAAAGATTACTCCTTGCCAAGAGTTATGCCATATGCTATTTTTAAGGGGGTAAAATATAGAGTTACAGTCCCTATTCCATGCGTGCGGTTCCAGTAGCGGGAACAGCTACTTTTATTTACGAAATAGTGAAATATGTATTCAATATTCTTGCATACATTTGTAACGATAATAAATGAATAATCACCTCAGAATTAATTTCCGAACAACGAAATTGTCGTTATTATAAACGCCCAATCCGTTTTATCTCGCGACACCGACAATGTTTAAAGTGTATCGCTTTTAAGCGAATTAAACAATAAACATTCATATTCCAGCTCCGCGTTAATAACAATTAAAAATATTCAACAGCTATCAGTGTCGCGGGTTGCGCAATTTAATTTTAAAGTTTTCGAATAAGAGTCTTGGGGTAGCGATGTGCCAATATCACCCAAATCGGTATGTCACTCGCATGGATTTAGCACTCTTTGTAACTCTTTGTTAGAAAGAGTGCTAAATCCATACAGCTAATATATACCATATATATATATATCGTATTTTTTTATTATCTTAAGTTAAAACAATTTTAGTTTATTTGATATAAAATCTAAAAGACAAAGAAGTCTCTACATACCTCCGACCTTGCGTAAAAAAAGAAAAAAAAAACTTGACACTTGACAATGACGAAAAAATATACGTACGCTTGTAAAAAAACAAGCCTGTACGGATAGCAAATTATAAAATAAAATAACTTCTTAATTACTAATTATCAGTTGAACAGAGGCGCTTCTGCCTTTCTAAGTCACAGGCGCCATTTTCAATCGCGACTTGCAAACGTATCAATGGACTAAAGTTAACTCCACAATTTTGTATTCCTACAAAGGTAAAAATCGCGTTTGCTTAAATTTATTTTATGATGTAAAACATATTATGACACGTGCATGCTATGATACCTATATATAAAAAACAATGTCGGGTTAGTTACACCATTTATAAGTCAAGAACGGCTGGACTGATTTTTATGATCTTTGATTTGTTGAATTTGTCTCCTCCCCGAATAGCAAAATAACTATTAAAAACACAGAAAACTCCCAAAAAAAAAGAGGGGTGGTACGAAGTTCGCCGGGACAGCTAGTTTTTAATAAAAAGCATTTTGGAACAAAATTTTTGGACGCAATCTCGATTGTTTTCTCGGTCTCTCGATTTCAAGATATGCTGAGAGCACATCCCTTCTAGGAAACATCCCTCTCTGAATTTGCATATTTGTGCGTTTAAGCCGCGGCTCCGCAGGGGCCGAGTGATTGAATTATTTACTGACTGGCGCAGACCCGCCGGTGCTGTACGTGCGCGGACTACGGCCCGCGGTGTGCGCTGTTCTCATAATTGTTATGATTACATTAATTACACACCGGGTTTGGTAATGACCGCCGCAGTGGTAGCGATGGGTATATTTGTTGACCGTGTTTCAAAGATGTGTACAAAAACCACCGACATAGCTTTTCGAATTGCAAAGCTAAAGTGCCATTGGAGGCCGCATTCGTTGGCGAAGAAAGGTTCTCGAATAGCTACTACAAACCAGAAGACAGGCAGGCCTTCTCCGGTAGACCGACTATCCAGTCAAGGTTGCGGCTGCCCGCAACTGGATGCAAACGGCACAGAGCCGCTCGCTGTGGCGTTCTATAGGGTAGGCCGATGTCCATCAGTGGACTTCCAAAGGTGATGATGATGATGTTTCAAAGATGCAGCTAATTTACGTTAGCCTGGAAAGCATGTGCAGAACTAACATGCATAAGGTTAACTTATTACAGTCGTTAGACTGTCTGCGTCTAGTGGTTCGCGCTAGCATTTGTAAATTTGTACTTAGTCATGGGTATAAAAGGATTTAAGTTTGCTTATCCGTTATCACGAGTTAGCACGAGTTAGTTGTTACAGTACAATATGGCAACTCGATTGGTCTAGTTGCCATATTGTACTTAAGCAAAGCTTGGGCTTTGCTTAGTTTGGGGCGACATTGGTGTGATCGTTGAAATATGCACAATACATTATTCATAAAATATTGTTGTTGCTAAAATATTAGAACACAATTTAAAAATACCAATTTATTGAATAACAATAAAATTATTACGAAACACAATTTAGCTAGCACGCGCACAGATTTGATGAATGAGCCGCAAATGCGCAAAAGTTTGGCAAATGTTGATACATCTTGGCAAATGTTGGTACTGCAACTGTTTGTTCGTGCGCCATTTTAGCGCAACTCATGCAAGCCTCGTATGAGGCGCTCGCATTGCATTTGCTCGAACTTAAATCCCTGTCCCTAGATACATCTGTCCCTTGGTACACTACAGTGTACCCCAGTATAGTAGTATTCGGGCAAAAAAAAAACGTTAAGCCTTGCAGTGACGCATATTTTAAAGAAATAGATACAGGATGTCCTGGAAGTACCTATCGGTGTGGCGGCCTTATTCAGATTGATTGCATTTGCAGATTGCAGGTTTCTTCGGCTGATTCTGCGCTTTCACAAAGGCTCGGGGTCTATTTATTTGCTGATCCGTTTTGCCGCTGCGTCACTGTACGTCCTAGCGTCGGGGTCCCCGCCGAAAATCAGCTTCGTAATAAGTTCTTGACTTTCATGACAAGTGCTTAGCGGAAAATTTTTTGGGTGCCAAAAAAGCATGTACATAAATTTTAATTGTTTTTATTGGTATGTATTTTTTCTGTTTTGTTTTTGAGTCTAATAAACATATTTTTAATCTTTACCGTCAAATTAAACAGGAGTGTGAGCTTATTTTCAACCGTTTTGTCCTTATACATTCTGGTTCCGCTTTTCAAGATACAATAGCTATATTATAAATTATTGATAAGATTTTAGCATAAGTTACTTATATTACTACTACTACTAGTTACTTATATATATTATCAGAACTTTACCATAATTAAAGTTTTTGATTTAGATTTTTGGAAAAGTCTGGACCGCTCTAAAGGTTTTTGGCACTGTGTCTTCCAGGTGTTGACGCTAAAAATTGACCTGGTATTTAACGTTAAAACGATTAGGCATTCCTAATTGCCTTGAATAAGTTTTAATAACCTTTTCAATGCCTTGAATAAGTTCCATTTTATTTTTACTCCTAGGGACACTCTCAATTGTGGGATACCTGACATTTTTATAATACCTAAGAATGACCTATTATGCAAGAAAGGTACGTTAAATAGGATTTCTTAAGTAATGAATCCATTGGGTTGTAACAATAGCTGAAACTTTTAAACCAAATTACTCCATTACACTAGTTTGAATTCCCGCCCGCCGTCCCATGGCCGGCTATGGAGAATATTAATGACATTACCCTGTTACTTCATTAGGAGTGGCCGCCCGTGAATTCCACACCAATCTTAATATAAACATTATTATGTTTGTCCGTAATTTTACGTAGTTTTTTACCTTCATAATTAAGCAGGATGTAGTGTTTCTGCGTCAAACTCAAACAAGGTTGAAGTAATACTGTTTTAATACTCATGGTTAAGCCCCCTCACCTAACTGACAATATTCATGGACATCCATTTTCAAGGGACAGGACTGATACCGAAAAAAGGATTTTATTGTCTTATTTATAATTTGTCTATCTACTGATTTCTGATCTATCTCAGCATTATAAATAAATCGTTCATTATGTTATTAACAATTACAGTCCTATGAAAAATACGACTGACCCATATTAATGTTGTTTTCATTGGCGTCACAAACACACGCAAATTATTGAAAAAAAAATGTAAGCCACATACACATACAAACCCATAAAAATAAATTTCCATACTTTACTTAAAGGTGGAGCCATTAAACCATAATAAAAGGATTAAACCTCACAAGCCACAGGCTCCCGCGCCTTAAATAAAAAAAACAAATATTTTTTTACTTTAACATATTTTTATTTTATTTTTGAATTGGATGACATGAATATGTATATTAGGGTTATTGTATTGATTACGATGAACTATAGAAATACGGTCGCTGCTACAAAGTTTCATATTCAACCTCATTATTATTATAGAAGATGAGATAGGTAAAGTTACGGGCTCCACCTAGTTTCAAATATAATAGCGATCCCATAAATGTTGCGACATTGCCCGGAACACGGGAAGGATGGAGGGGTCATCTGCGAGTAATGGAAAACTCATTCAATGTTACTTTGTTGATAAAATTGTAAGAGGCTGAATATTTGTTTTGGTTCGCCTTTTTAAGAGTTTTAACAACATATACGAGTTTGCACTTTCACTAGTTACTTACTATACAGTATTTTTTTAAATCCTTTTTACGACCTCAGTAGCCGAGACGCAAATGCGTCGGACTTGGCATCGCCATTTCTGAGGTTACGGGTTCGGATCGGTAGGGTCAATGTAGAAAACGAACTTTTCTATGTTGGGTCGGATCTGGGTGCTGTGGTACCGTCGTTGTTTCTGATTTCTATAATACAAGTGCTTTAGCTACTTATCTTAGGATAGCAATGTTTGTGATGTTGTCCAATATTTATTTATTTTTCTACCATGTCAGAAATCGAGGCACAATAGAAGGTTTCTTGTTACACGGCCGCATGTGGGTGGTTTGAGGTGGAAAGATTTCGAGGTAATACTCCTTAAAAACAATTTTAAGTATGGGACCAAAATCTAATGCTAAAAAATACATCATCATCATCATTAATCCAGCCATAGGACGTCCACTGCTGAACAAAGGCCTCCCCCAATGACTTTCATTGGGGGGGATTTCCCAATACTCACCACGCTTGGCAGGCGGGTTGGCGAGCGCAGTTTTTTATAAGATTTCGCACGCAGATGCTGCTGCCGTTCCCACACGGCACAAAAATACACGTTTATTTTAAAATAGCTTGTTGGCTAATTACTCATATTGAGTTTTGTGTTCAGGGTTCCGTGCCTAAAAGGTAAAAAAGGAACCCTTATAGGATTACTTCGTTGTCCGTCTGTATATCTGTCTCACTGGCTGTCTGCCTGTCAACACCCTTATTATCAGGAACACGTGAATCTATTAAGGCGACGGGTAAGGCAAGTGACCTTGAGCATTTAGCTTCGACTAATGCGACTTCTATTACGTGCCTAGGATAATACAAATGCTTCTCGCAGACTAAACATCCATCCGTTGCGCTCCTGTGCAAATAGATTATCATAGCGAGCAAAATATCCGCTCATGGAAGAGTAGGCGCTTAGAGTAAAATCCAATAAAAATCCTTGTAATTCTTAATTTGTTGACTATTTGAAAAAAAAAACTTCATCCTAAAAGCATGAATGTTATAAATAACTAAACCAACTTTGAAGCTAAACAAAAACGTCGTTTAAAATATAAATGTGTACAAACTCGCAATATTTGCGGTACTTTGATTTTTTTTTAGTGTTTATAAGAAACTAGCTGTTGCCCGCGACTTCGTTCGCGTGGTCTTTAGTTTATTCATAGTGGATTTTCTGCGCAACTTTCTTAATTTTTTCTTTCATAAGAACCTTCTCCTGACAATAAATAACATAACAAAAAAAGAACAAGCAAGATTGTTCCATCCGTTCACGCGTGATGCGATGACCAAGGAAAATAGAGATTCATTTTTATATATATAGATAATAATTAGTATTGAGATACAACAGGAAAAACTTTAACATATAAGTTACATGATGTATTAATTTCCACATCACACACCACACAGTTACATGATGTATTTTAGCCAGAAATTTTGTCCAAAAACACCTCTTTTACGTGTTTTCTCCTTACTCGGCGCCTTAAGTTGAAATGAATATCAAATATTCAAGTTGACACTTCGCCACCGCCAACAGTAGGCGTGTCGTAAAAGGTGACTAATTCCTGTAGCACGAGACGGGCAGTAGCGTCTGCGTGCGAAATCCTGTAAAAAACTACGCTCGCCAACCCGCCTGCCAAGCGTGGCGAGTATTGGCCATCCCCCGCAATGATAGAAGTCATTGGGGGAGGTCTTTGTTCAGCAGTGGATGTCTTATGGCTGTGATGATGATTATGATGATGATCACGTAAAAAAAAACAAACTCGAAAAAGCGGCAAAAAAATTTCAAGACTTGATTTCTGTTATGTACCTACCCTTGGTGCGCGAGTCCGTCTTGCACTTGGCTGGTTTTTCTGCCAATTTTGATGACAGTTTCAGAAGCTGCTGAAAGTATTTTTAGCGTCGTCGTTAAAAGAAAAAAACTTATCTAATAAAACGGGGCCTCAATCATCTAATATGCTGTTTCGGGACGTATAAAACAAAAACAAGGTTAACTCATTAAAAACTAATTTTTAATAGTACTGACATTTCTAAATGTCATAATAACCTGACTTCTTTAATTGAATGAGATTCTAATGCGAAATTCAGATGCTAAGTTTATAACTTTTGATGTTGACTGTACAACTAGAGCAGAACGCGCATGCCTATTTGACCTGCATGTGGTTGGATTGGACTTCACAAACACACATTTGGAAATGTAATGAATATCACTTACTTTTTATAAGACGTTCCTTTTTCTCCCTTATAACTGTTGCGTAGGTAAGTTCGTTGATCGAATAATGAATAAATAAACCGCAGGGAAGTATTATTTTTAGTAATGGTCATCACGAAAGACTTTCTTTTGATTTTTCTGTAAGGATTATTTTTACCTTCCAGAAAAGGAAAATGTTATGATCAAACAAATACAGTTTCTATAATTTTTTTGGAATATCGAAGTATTATTGTAACTGTCTGGAGTATGATAATATCATATTCAAGTACTTACTTAAGTATTCACGGTTTCTATTTGTCCTATTGAATAAAAATATTAAATACTGCCTAAAGACAGTAAACTACTAATATAAGTCAAGTGATTACGCAATTGAGTTTTAACACTTAAAACAACTTTTTACTTCTTAGAAGATCTTTAAAATATAGTGATAAAAGTAATACCATCAGAATGAAAGACTGAGGAACCCGTACTCAATCTGGTATGATGAATGTAAATAAACGAGTAGTCTTTTAATAGTACCGTCCTTATTTTTTATTGCACTAAAAAAAAACAATTTAGTGAACTTAATGACTGAAGGTATTTTCTACCAGTCCTTATTTATACTAAAACATTAAAACTATTTTACAATTTATTAAAAAAAACCGGCCAAGTGCGATTCAGACTCGCGCATTGCCACATTTTCCGAGTTTGTGAAAAAAAGTTATTTTTGGTGATGACTTTTTCCTTTACTTGTTTTTTAAAGACGCTGCTTCTTGTCAATTTTAGAAGTATAATTTTTACACATCTCTAAGGTCTAAGTGATTGAAGCACCTCAGTACTTGATGTTAGAGATTACTCATATAGTTAGAGATACCTAGGTACGCGATCCTGATGAAAAGAGTATTGACAGACAGAGGCGAACAGACAGGCCGGCAAACAGACGCAGGCAAAGAGACAGACAGACGGATAACAAAGTAATTCTATAAGGGTTCCTTTTTAAATTTTGAGGTACGTAACCATAAATTATGTGTGTAGTAACGATTTCACATAAAGTGGCAATGGCAAGCGCTTTAATGATCTTTCAAACAATTTCTCCGTAGTTTGGTAATATTTTATTAAAAAAAGAGTTTAAACTAACTCGTCTGTGATATTTGCTTTTATGTTGTGTGCCATTTTGAAAGTTCTGGTTCGCGTGGAACTGGCCCCGATCGTAACTTAAACTTTAGTTTGAACATTAAACTTTTAGACTTTTAAAACTTGGAGTTTGACTAAAGAATCTTCAGTTGAAGTGGAGATAATATACGTCATAAACAACAGGCGTTATTTTTTGTAAAATACTAGCTGTTGCCCGCGACTTTGTTCGCGTGGTCTTCAGTTTATTCATAAATAATTTTCTGCGCAACTTTCTTAAATTTTTCTTAAAAAAAAGAAAGAAAGAAACGTTTATTCGACACACAAGAGAAAAAAAAAAACAATACACAAAACTACATAAATCAGATGATAATATCTAAATAATTCTAATAAAGGCTTGCTTACCTTAGATTAACTTCTATAATACTTCCTAAAACATAATTTGGTGAGCATTTATACATTCTAGAAGTTTTTTTGAATTTATTTAAATAGGTGCATTTCTGGTAGGCGTTTAAACACAAGCATTTCTTTATTAATTTCATCGTTCAAGTAAGAAGGAGCAAGATGATTGTTACTTTTTTATATTAGTATTTTTATGAGCTAAAATTGAGCGAACTTAAAGAAATGGGAATGTGTATAAACCAATATTATGGTACTAACGATTACGTGTTGCAGATAGGGCCGTCACCGTAGGATGAATGATACTCTTTATCGCACTGAATTGACACTTTGTATGCGGGTTCAGTTTTAATAACCATACATATTACTTACAAGGTGTTACTTTGCAAAAATAATTAATGAAAAAAAAAGTAACAAATTATATTTGAAGTAAGGCTAGAATGAAACACGTCACTCATGAGATGATAAAATCTAATTCATGTTTCATACTTGGCTTTGTCTGAATTAATAATCATTTTGCAACTGGCTGACTACACAAAATATGTACCTATTTGATTTAACTAGAATATTATTTATTTAATTATGTTTCAATAATAACCATGAAATTGTTTTTTTATATTTGTGAGAACAATGTTGTGTCATGTACAGAGTCTTTGATAGCGCAAAGTAGGTCTTTGCGCAAATTAAATATTCAACAAAATTTCACACTATAGATTACTTACTTACACATCCCACACATTAGTACATACATAAGATGCAGACCCGCAATTCAAGCGAAGAGATAGGCCAGAGTGCCTGCACTATATGTATGTATAAATATGTATCTGTGTGACGTCTCTTTAAATTGTGTGTCAAGTCTGTCAAGTAGAGAGATAATCATAATTAAAACAAAAAAGTCTAATTCTTTATAGGGTCCAAAAGTATGACCTAACTGTATTTATGTAACACGTTTAAACACTTAATATGATGCAATAAATTAAAAGTCATGTTTTCGAACAAATCGAATGATATGCCGTTTTCTAAAATGTTAAATCCAATCATAGCTTTACGTTTAGTATAATTTTTAGGGTGTGCAACAACCAAACGACAGTATTCATCATTTGCGACGACCATTTATTGTGTTACTAAATCTAAATCATACCGTGTTTAGTCGTAACATAGTTACATTTTCAAATCCAAGTTCTAAGCTGAGGATGGCTGTAACAAACACGCCAGTCGTCGCCGGAATAGTTCCGAATAACAAAGCCTGCTAGACTGCTGCGCGGAACTCGGCGTAACTCAAATTTTGATTGAGTGAACTCCCAACAGCGGCGTTGAATAATAACTTTCATTCCATTCCTGGTATCAAGTTAATAGGTTTATGATGTTTGATATTTCACATTATTCAATTGACAAATTTTAGAAATAAAGGGTGGCCTTGATTCGAATAGGGACCTATTTAAAGCTTTGTGTGACATAAAAGCCCAAAAGAGCGTGGTATCGTGGTATATTGCTGAATCGTTATATCGTAGTGGTCAATTTAAAAAATATATATGCTTTAAATATTTCGCGAAATAGCCGAGATTACGGGCTGCGCTACATCCAATCTATATCCTAGACAATAAGTACCTATGAGTACATTAAATTATCAATGGCACATTTAGCAAGCTGACACTATAAATATCTAAAATAGCTCGTATTCTACCAGTTCAAGAAGATATAGTAGTAATATTCTCTAGTAATTTGCCATATTTCTCCGATGGGCGCGAACAATTTGTGATCAAATTCCTGAAATGTAGCCGTTCGTAGAGATCTAACCCTGAGTTCTCCTGAATTATATGTAGGATTCCTGGCTTCGATTGTTCGCGACGTATAGCAGGAGCTATGAATAACGTTAAAGAATAATCATGTTTTTTTTAAAATTAAGTACTGAATTAGGCAGAGTAACCATGTATTGTCTAATTCAGGACCAAAGATGACAGTATTGCTTTGTTAGTATTTTCTGTATAGAGTTTAGTTTTTCCGTGATCATGGCGCATGCAACAATGAAAGCATGAAGTATTACGAACATACAGATTAAGTTTGTAAAACAAGGACACCTAGTCAATACGTAAATACCTAAATCTTTCAGTCCGACTTAGAACCGACTTAGAAAAAGTCTAAGGTCTAAGGAGGAGGTCCGCAATTTGGTCATTATTTTAGTAAAAAATCTTTCGAAGGCTGATTCTACTGTTTAAATACGAATTCTAATGTGAAATAAGGTTTTTAAATAATATTATTTGTATATGTTTTAAGTGTGACCATGCATAAATTAGGACGTACAGTTTTGATAAATCTAGTTTTGTTTGATAGAGTCTCGAAGTTGGTTCTATTTAAAATTTCATCAACTTTAAAACAGCGGTTTTTATATTGGTTTCACATGTTTAGTACCTTGAAAAAAACCTTGACCTTGTTACAAAAATAACAAAAGAAAACCGACTACTAAGAAAAGGAAATATAATCTTATTGAAGTTGAGCTAGACCAACACGTAAGTAACCCAATAAAAAATAAAATTTTATCTGCTCGATTCATCAGCTCGCCTGGCTCTACAATTATCATTTCATCCTTAGGGTAGGTTAGTTAAAATTTGTTTATGTTTTTTCCAACTAATACTAACATGTTTGAAGACCGTCTGGTGTAGTGGTTCGCGCTCCAGACTAAAAAGACGAGCGGTTGCAGGTTTGATCTATATCCCGACTGCGATCTATTCGCAGACCAATGGGGGGCGATTTTATGTAAGATTTTGTCCTTTTGTGAATATGTGTGTTCATAGAATATAAGTCGGATTCATATTTGTTTGTCACTTAATGTACCTACTGATTAGTTATGTAATTGGGCACAATGCTCGTGTAACTATTATACAATAAATAAATTGGGATTCAATTTGCAAGGGGCAAAATAATGTTTGTGTGATGAGCACGAGCACTTACCTAAGTCATGGCTGTTTATAAACGTACTAGCTTTCGCCCGTAGCTTCCGTGGAAGTCGGTCTGTCACCTAAAGTTTTTATCAAAGACAAAAAATATTACCATAAGAAGGTTATAGTGCGTCCACCTTAAAGACACATATACTGTCACGATTTTTTTTTTACCTTTTTAACGGGAATAAATTCCGTCGTACATGATTTTTTCGTAACTCAGCGCAAGCAACGGAAGCTCTCAAAAAGAAATATTTTTTCCCGTTTTTGCAACATTTTTCATTGATGCTTCGCTCCTATTAGTCGTAGTGTGATATCATATAGCCTTCTTCGATAAATGGACTATTTAAAACAAAAATAATTTTTCAATTCGAACCAGTTGTTTCTGAGATTAGCGCGATCAACCAAACAAACAATAAAACTCTTCAGCTTTAATTATAATACAGGGTGGCCAAAAAAGTGCCGTCCAAAATTTTTTTTAGGTGCTTCGTATTGAGATGTATCTGAATCACTCCTATGTTCTATGATTTTTCGTAGTTTTCGAGTTACGTTTTTTTTAAATAGCCTATAAATAAAAAAGAAGTACATCATTTAAGTACTACTTTTTATTATTATGATGAAAGCTTAGAGTCTAGCGCATGCTCTGAAGCTACTTAGAAACTAAGAAATTATCAATTTAGATTTTTAATTTTAAGCTGATAATTTAAATGATAACTCACTTAACACAAATTCTCAACTTTAGGTCAATTTTGTAGTAACTTCCATAAAAGTTATGAGGCTGTTTATTTTATGTATAAATGCACAGTTCATAGAGATTTAGCAAGAAAAAAAAAAGAAAAAAACTACTTTTTTTTAGATTTTTTTTAAATTGAACCGGTTGCAAAAATTCATAAAAAAGTCGTAACTCGAAAACTACGATAAATCGTAGAACATACATAGGGGTGATTCAGATACCTCTCAAAACAAGCCACCTAAAAAAAATTTTTGGACGTCACTTTTCTGGCCATCATGTATACCTAATATTAGTATAGATATAGAGAAACGTATTTAGTTTATGTTTATCTCTTATCTAGTCGCCATAGTACAAGCTATGCTTAGTTAGGGGCTAGATAATTGGTGTGATTGTAAAAGCTATTTATTATAAAGTATTATTATTTATACTGACACTGACTACTTGCATGCACGAATATTTCCCTCCCTTTCCTATGTTGTGTTTATAGTACCGATAGAATAAATACGGAATCCTATTTTAAAGCTGGCACAATATTTGTCGATGGTAGGATAGGGAGTTATTTGTCCACAGCTTAGATGATTGTGATTTCGTGATATTTCTGGTTACCACTTAATCAAAAGAGGGGTGGAATCAGGGCTGTACTTATCGATTTTACTATTTTGGGTCGGTCTATTCATTACTAATTTAGCTGCAGGTAAGCAAAGATCGATTAGAAGACAGGTAAAAAATCCTAGTTATGCTAATAATATATTTAAAAAATGTGTTCCAGATCTACTAAATTCAGGCGTTGTCTAATCTATTGAATTTGCACGAGTATCTATAACCTAAAAATGGATTAAATCCGTCTTGTATCTTTATCCTGGAATAGGCATAATAAAGATACTGATACTATTCACACTACCAATTAACTGACGTACTTTTTAGGGTTCCATAGCCCGCCCCCCCTTCAACATCTAAAATAAGAGAATGATAAAACTAAAAAAAAATCTATATTATGATATTATATGATTATATGATATCATGTACATTACCATGCAAACTTCCACCGAAAACTGGTTTGAGCGGGATGTAGTAAATAGTTTATTTTAATACGTCATAAATCGTAAACCGCAATTTACCATTCGTATTGTTATGGATTTCATTTTGCAATAAAAATTCCATAACTGTGACTCAATTGTCGTGATGGGTGAACTTTTACTTATATATATATACCTAGGTATCTACAGGTTTGTACAGAACCCTCGGTGCGCGAGTCTGATTCGCACTTCACCGGTTTTTATGGGCTGATGTGGTGAATTTCCTTTTAATTTGGAATGGGAATACAAAGTTAAGACATCAATTTAAAGTAACTTAAAACGAAGTTAAATTACCAATTATTTATTGATAATAAAGCAACTCTTTTTTCACAAACATTTAAAATTAATGAATGAAATAGATGACATGTAGGTACAGACAACAGCTCGTCAACCTACCACAAAACGTCAAATTTTCTTAATTGATATTGAATTATTTTGTGTCGGACTTAAAGTTTTAAAAAATTTGGGTAGCTTGACCTGTTAACTGTACAAAATGTGTTGTTTAAAAAAAACAAAAGAAAAATACTTCGTGAATAGCGTCGACATCTCGATTCTGTCTTTGTCTATAAGAGTAAAAACGGCACAATCATGCAATCGTAAAATCTTGGACTAATAAACTAATAATAAATAATGTACGATGGTTTGGTGTGATGGTGTAATGGGACCTTCGATACAAAAGTACGATTTTTTACTGATAATACGTAGGTATTTAAAGCCTGTGTTAATTAAAATGTAACAATAAAATACAGTTGTTTTTCTGTTTAACGTTTCTCGTATTATTCATGTCTAATTGATTTACTTGTACATTGGGAATAATCTTCTTCATCTATATAGTCAATCCCGGTTGCGTCCAAAGCCATCGCTTTGGAGCCCAGGGTCCGCTTTCCTTGATTCACTCCTCCACTTCACACGGTCTTGAGCGTCTCTAGTTGTGAGATCATTGGCATGCATGTCGGCTCTCACGACGTCAAGCCAGCATTTCTTGGGTCTACCGCTTTTACCAGGACCCGGCGGTGGTGGCATGGCCAGACATTTGTTTCCTACGAAGCTTGCCGGTTTCCGCAAAACATGGCCGTTCCTTTGATACAAGAGTACGGTTTTTACTAATAATATGTAGGTATTATTTAACAAAAGTTAATTAAAATGTAACAATAAAATACAGTTGTTTTTCTGTTTAACATATCTCGTATTATTCACGTCTAACTAATTGATTTACTTGTACAGTGGGAATAATAACGGGCAATTATATTTTCGTGTCGTCCGGCCGCAGTTCCTGTAGCAATAAATAAACAAATAATGGTTCCCTGAGCGATATTTTATGGTGAATAGGGCGTTCTATACATAGTACTAGCTGGTAAGATTACAAAGCATACTTGAACCGATATATCATACACATTATCGAGCGAAAGCGGACCGCGGTGCACGGTCTTCGTGAAAGTAATTTTAGCTTGAGCCAGTGACGGGCTGAGTTTAACCGAACTATTTACTTGAAAAAAAAAGAAACTCGTTTTTAACACTTGACATTAAACGTTGCATACATTGCTGTAAAATTATAATATGTTACCTAATATTAGTTTACTGGGCAACAAATTGACAGAAGGATACGCAAAATAAAGGAATCTTATTTTACAATATTTGTCAAGTGGGCCCTGAGCCCGGCCCTGCCAAGGACCTGCGCCATTCTCGTCAGAATATCTTGGGAAGTCTGAAAATGGGTTCCGGAGTAAGTGATACAAAATTTCTGTACGGCCTTTGAGGCGAAGTGTTCGTTACTCGCATCCCATCCTCTTTGACTCTCCCGAGCTTGATAAGCCGTTTCGCTTCTAAAATATCACAGATTTTTCTTGCATAGATGTTTAAATTTTTTGGCACTAATGATTAAAAGTCCTGTTTCAATGTAAATTAATCATAAATGATTACGGAAATTTTATTACAATCATTTCTAACATTGAAGAACTTGTGAAGTTATGAATAGGTAGGTCGGTTTATTTAAAGTTCAGTATTAAATCTTAAATAATACGTTGTATGTACCTAACTTTTTATATTTTGCAAAATAGACATTTCCTAGTTATTATATTATTATTACATTCACAAAAAATAAAACAGTTCGTCAAACATTTAAGATTAATTTATCAATAGGAGCTCAGTTTACGCATACTTCAATTTTAATTGCAAAATATTAATAAAACACGTGAAAGTTTGTGCAAACGCCCCGCGTTTTTTCATAAAAACCAACTGGTAAATATGGCAAAGGTCCCTGTTGTATCCATTTGTCCCCCCGGAGCATTCATGGGAATGAGCAAAAACAACCGAAAATAAAGTGAAAACATTGTTATTCTCGCGTGGATTACCTACGTCGTGTTATTTCGCCGGCGGCACTGTCTCGTCGGATAACAAACTATGGACTTTCCACTTTCATACATTTAAATTTAAAAATAATTTCCCGACTTACGGGATTGGGGACAGGCGCTAATTGAGTTCATTATTTTGTTTGTGCGAATATTTTTGGTCATTACAGAATTGAAATGTAGGCGTTTTGGTATTTTTTTTAGCTGTGGGGCAGCATAGCCACTCGTACGTGGTGACACGCTAAGAAGTAGTAGAATTCTGAGACTTTTACTTCTTTGCTGATCGACAGTTGATTATCTCGAGTCCTTATGTGACAGCTGAGGTATTTCATGGAAAGGGTACTTACTAACCAGTGCTATTCTTGGCTCCTGCCTATACAGTAATTTAAGGACAATCTTGTAACCACATAAAATTATACATCGTAGTGACCAAATATTATATAATTTATGGTAATTTTGTATGGGAAGTCGATAAATTTTCATGAAAATTGGCAAAAGTCATAGAACAAAAGTTGGTAAAGTTGAAATCATGATGTAGAGAATATGTGGTAAGGTTATCCTTGAGTTACTGGACACCCGGTATATGGCTTGTCTAGTCTTACTTTGATGTTACAACTTGATTACAATAAAGTATAACATTAGGTTATTAGTTTAGGAGTAGGTTGATTACTTTATTTTTCAGTGTATCGGTCACAACTTTAAGCAGCTGCACGCTATCGATATAAACAGTGGAAAAAGATTTTAATATACAAATCTCAGTTATTTCGTGCATTTACAGCTACATTATAACGTTGGCGGTACATAATTTTGCTTATGAGTTATTATTCCTCGGCGCTCTGGAAGCGTTGTTAAAAGAAAAGTGTATGAAATGGAAACAACATTATTCTTGTCGAGATTATTTCGTGTTATCTCCCGGATACGTATCCGCGCGGTTATGAACGCTCACTGTATTTAGCCGTGCCATTCCTTATTCTGTTTTGTCTCTTATTTCTTGAGCTATATTTTGTTGCTCCTTAAAAATAAAGTCTTATGAAAAAAGTTACTTCTACTGAATGTTATTTGCTGTTAATTCTGATTTGGAGTACGCATAAGTTTGATTGTCAAGTGTTTTTGACTAAAGAACGAAGTCGATAGCAGCTGTTGTGGTCATATGAGAATTTAAGTAGTAAATGTTGTCTTTTAGTAAGGAATTTACATTTTTTCAGTTACGACATACAAGACAACTTTTTCTTTGCCGTGTGCTGGGAGACACCTAGACCCGAACCAATTTTTTAAAGGTTCGATTCATAGATTATCAAAACCGGAAATCAAATCCTTTGCAATCAATACGAAACGCTGCATCCCTTTGCCAATCATACTATACACACTATTAGTACCTATAATGTAAAAAATAATTTTATTACCAATAGGTTGTTTAGAAAGAATTTAAAAATATCGAATTCACCCTGTTTTATAACAAGACCAGAGAGCTATGTATGGAATACACATGAATACTAAAATATTATGTAAAAATTATAGAAAACCTTACGCCATTCAGACAACAAAATCATAACAAACGCACACCAATAGCCCGAGAAAGACCTATCATCATTGTCAACCAATATCGCACCGACACATC
This sequence comes from Anania hortulata, assembly GCA_963576865.1. Lineage (NCBI taxonomy): Eukaryota > Metazoa > Arthropoda > Insecta > Lepidoptera > Crambidae > Anania > Anania hortulata. The sequence continues at coordinate 14,848,876 of OY756389.1, read as the reverse complement.
GCAATTCGGCTTCGTATTGAGCCAATGTCGTTATTTGAGCGCTAGGCGTTTACGTTGACCCATATTCGAGACTAAATGTACCGGCCGGTATAACGGGTACAATAGGCCAGTTGGCGGGTCGCGTATTTGCGAGTGTAAATTGAAACATGTCGAGAGTTAATTGCGTCCAGACCCGTGGGGCCGGGATCATCCGCGCCCTTAGTCCGCCCGCTCCTTGCGCGGAGTTTATTTAACACTTGTAAGTATATACGTTACTAGTTTTGTAAACATTTATTTTGGTAAGCGCCAAAATACATACTAGGGCCATCGTATCGAAAATATGTGGTGGTTCGATTGGCGTAGTATCGCCTTCGTCTTGAACGTAAAGGATTCCGGGTTCGGGTCAATTTCGTAAAATGTATTTTTCTAAATTGAACTCAAGTCTAGGTGAGTTGGGTGTCGCCGTTGGCAAAAAACTATGTCTGTTACCTTGACAAGAATGTTAATTCCTTACATCTAGGCGTCACGTACCTGCGCCACCTACCTACGCTAAATCGTAAGCTTGTGTTTACGGTAAACTATAACTATGATTGGTGATAAAAAGAAAAGATTGACACACAGATTATAGTAGAGATAGTTATTATAACTATCTGATTAGTTTATCATAGTCTGAATTCCGTAATCTTAGCTAGCACACTTTCCTATTCAGAAATATTTTTTATAACGTTTTGTAAATTTTAACCAACACGCTGTGGCCAACGCTCGGGGCTCAAATAATCCAGCTTGCTCACTTCATATTATTTTTTAAAAGGTGTTAAATAATGGTTAAACTAAGGCCAGAATAAAAACCTTTTTAGTTGTTTGCAAGAAATATTAATGTCAAGGTTTAAATTTGTATGTCAGCCCTCGTTTTTAACGCTTTATTTCACCGCCTATACAATTTTACCTTCAACTAGTCCTTCACCTTAAGGTTTTTGTAATATGATAGGAAACAAGAACGAAGGTGTGTCGTGAAACGGCTAGACACTGAACAGATAGGGCTCTGTATAGGATACTAATCTTAATTAATATTTTATTACTTATATAGATAGAGATACGTTTTAGAGAAGTATTAAAAATTAAATATAATGAAAGAAGTCTGAAGTCTGTAATCTTCGAATTAAGATATTTGAAAAAAAAACCCGTACAAGTTCGAAAAGAACTTGCACACCAAGGATTCAGTTCCTTGCACACATTTTATTAAGACCGTCGTACCTCCACCAAATCTCGTTGATAATCTCGATCTCGATCACCAAATTGATATAGGAGTAGACTCCTTATTTAATTTATATTTAAAATATTTAGTTGAAAGTGTTGTAATTTAAGGTAAATATTATAATCCTAAATAATTAAGTGATATACGTTACGCCATCTAGTAATTACTTTGAGAACAACCCCACCCGAGCTGTCACTATTTTTGTTTTTGCTTTTCTGTGCCTTGTCTATAGGTACCTTGTACTGTAAGTCATGGTCGTCCCATAATATAGCAATGTGTGTGATTAACTAAAGTTGTCTTTAATTTAACAATCCATTTCAACATGGTAGCAGAGCGTAGTTTCAGTAGTTAAAGTGGTTACAGTGGCTCATAAACAAAATATGAAGTGTAAAGAAGATGCGAAAATACGATTGAGGTTATAGTACATGTGCAACTAAAAGAAAATAAAGTTATCTCGAAAATACATTAAAATGGCTAAACAAGCTAAGATAGAAGACATAATGTTACCTATTTTTGATGGTGCAAATTATTCAAGTTGGAAACTAAGGTTGCTAACTTTATTGGAATACAAGGAATGCCACGAGGCCGCCATTGGCATAATGCCGGTTAAAAATGAAAATGCAGAGGCGGAATGGAAAAAGAAGGATTTGAAGGCAAGGACTATAATAATGAGTACAATCTCTGATAAACAGCTAGAATATATATGTGAATGTAAAACAGCATACGAAATGATAAAAAAGTTTGACAAAATGTATTTAACACAGTCTACAGCTATGCAAATAATATGTCGAGGAAAAATTTAAGGGATCAGACTAAACAATTATAGTACCATAGAAGATTTTTTTGTAGATTTCGAGAAAACAATAAATGAGTTTAAAGTGGCTGGAGGAAGGATAGATGAACCGGAGAAGTTAAGATACTTACTTAGGGCTCTTCCACCAAGCTGTAGTTATATTGGAGATTTTCTTGATGTAATTCCAGAAGAACAAAGAACAGTTGATATGTACAGTCTAAAATAAAAGAGAAAAATATGACTACTAATGATTCCGACAAGAAAAGCAATGTGAGTACATTTGCAACCAAAACTAAAGCCCAATGCTTTATCTGTGGAAAGACCGGCCATCTCAAGAAAGACTGCTGGCACGGTCAGAGAAATCATCAAGAACAACAAAGCTACCACGAAGGATATCAATCCAGTCGAGGTCAGCGAGGACAACAGAAAGGTTACAAAAGAGGTGGATTCTACCGAGGTCGTGGCCGAGGTAGAGGTCTACGTAATTCCAGAGGCGAATCATCAAACAACTTTTCATCCGAGTCATGGACAGCTCAAGTATGTAATCCAGAAATTATTCAGGTATCCGGGTGTATTAAGGAAGGGGAATGTATTAATAACAGTGAAATTAACTGGCTTTTAGATAGTGGGTGTACAGACCATTTAATAAATAATGATACATATTTTTATAATTACATAGATTTAAAAATTCCTGTCGATGTAAAATTACCTGACGGCAAAATGTTAAAAGCAACCAAAGTAGGTACTGTCAAAATCTATTTCCAAAACAACTACAATCAAAAACAAGTAGATTTGAAAAATGTTTATTTTGTGGAAGGTCTTAAACAAAATTTGTTAAGTTTTTCCAAGATAACCAGAAATTGCACAATAGTAGCCAAAAATGACAATGCGCAACAAAATTTATAATCAGTCTAGAGAATTAATAGCTGTTGCTGATAAAATAAATAATTTGTATTGAATAAAAAGGAAATTTATGCACATTCAGTAAAATTAACTCATAAAGAGAAATGGCATAGGGCTCTTGGTCATGTAAATTTCCAATATAGGTTAGCCCGATAAGATTGAAAACACAGAAATGAAATGTTCAAATTGTATTCAAAGTAAAATGACTAATGTACCTTTTGAAAATAATAGAACAAAGACTACTAAAATTTTAGATTTAATTCATACTGATTTGAATGGTCCACATAGCACAACTGGTTATGGTGGGGAAAAATATTTCTTGACATTTATCGATGACTTTAGTAAGTGTACAAGAATATTTTGTATTAAAAGTAAAGCTGAAACTGTAAGTTGTTTTATAGAATTTGTAAACTTAGTCGAAAATAAATTTAACAAATAAGTTAAGAAATTACAGTGTGATAATGGCAAAGAATATTCAAACAAGGAAATTTATAATTTTATAAGACAAAAGGGTATAGAGTTATTACCATGTCCACCCTACGTCCATGAATTAAATGGAGTAGCGGAAAGATATAATAGATCTGCTATGGATATAGGTAGGTGTTTAATGAGAGAAGCTAAAATTCATACAAGGTATTGGCCTGAAGTAATAAAAACAGCAGAATATTAAAAAATCGAACCATTGCAAATACAGTAGAAAACAAAACTCATTATGAGATATTTTTTGGGGTTAAACCAAATGTAGAGCATTAAAAAATTTATGGAAGTAGAGTTTATGTCAGAGTTCCTGAAGTTTTAAGAAAAAGTAAATAGGATGATAATGTTTTAGTGGGTTATAGTGAAAATAGTTATAGAGTACTATTAAACAATAAAATAATTAATGCGAGGCATGTACAGGTAGTTGAAGAAAATACAAAATTAATTTGCTTAGAAAAACTTGATCAAAACGATAAAGATTTATAAATTGATCAAATTTCAAATGAGTCGAATAAAATATTTAAGTCCAATTACGAAACTGATGAAAATTATGTAGATGCAAATGCGACTAATCCTAATAATGCTATAAAAGATCCTGTTAATAATGATAACTTAAATTTTAATAGTGAAGAGCATGTAGCAGCAGATACTTCTAAAAGAAAGAGAACTCCAACTTCTAGGTATGGTTATCCAGTTTCGCATTACATATATGTAAACTATATCGATGCAAATGTACCAAATACATTTGAGGAGGCGATGAACTCCCATGATGATAAACAATGGCAAATAAGCAATGGACTCAGAAATAAACAGCTTAAATAAAAATAATACTTGGCAAATTGTTGACAGACCAAAAGGTAAAAAATGGGTTTTTAAAAAGAAAAGCAATAGTGTTTATAAGGCTAGATTAGTTGTAAGAGGATTCCAGCAAGAGGAATACATTGAAAATGTTTATTCACCAGTAGGAAGAATGCAAACATTGAAAACCTTATTGTCATACAGTTGTAAAAATAATTTATTCATCGAACAAATGGATGTTGAGATAGCCTTTCTAAATGGCTATGTAAAGTCAGAAGTTTATATAAATCAACCGAAAGGTTATGAAAGTAGAGACAATAAAGTTTACAAATTGCAAAAGGCTCTCTATGGTCTTAAAGAAAGCCCTAGAGTATGGTATGATTGTTTCGATAAATTTATTACAAAGATAGATTTTGTTAGAAGTAACTATGATTACTGTTTATATGTAAATAGAGCAAACAAAGATCCAATATACATATTAATATTTGTTGATGACTTGCTAATTTGTTGCAAAGATAAAAATAAAATAGAAGAGGTAAAAAGAAGTTTAATGAAAAAAATTGTAATGAAAAATATGGGAAAAATTAAAAGCTATATTGGCATTGATATTGATTACAGTGATGACAAACACATAATGACTTTAAATCAAACAAAATATATTGAATCTTTGGCTGCAAAATATGACCTGGAAAATACTAAGTTATATGATACTCCAATGGAAACAAATCTAAAATTAGAACAAGCTAGAGAAGTAGATGAAAGTATAAAGTACAGAAATTTAATAGGTGAATTATTGTATATCAGTACAGGCACAAGGCCAGATGTAACGTACAGTGTAAATTATTTGAGTAGATATCAAAGTTGTTACAACCAAACGCATTACAAATATGCAATGAGAGTTTTAAAATATCTGTATAAGACTAAGGATTTGAAGTTTACATACTATGATAATAAAGATACTGAAATATTAGATTGTATGGTAGATTGGGACTATGCAGGCGATAATGTGGATAGAAATTCTACATCAGGTTTTATAATCAGACTTTTTGGCAACTTAATTTTTTGGAAAACTCATAAACAAAATACGGTCACCAAATGTTTAACTTTTGCAGAGTATATTGCTATGTCAGAGGCAGTGACAGAAGTACTTTTTATTAGAAACTTGTTAAGTGAATCATTTGATATACAATTTTGTGTACCAATAAAATTGTATGAAGATAATTCTGGTGCAATTGCGATTGCTAAATATGGTAACTTTACAAAGAATTCAAAGCACATCGAAGTGCAATATCATTATATAAATGAGAACTATGAAAAGAAAATAATTGATATTGTAAAAATTGACACAAAATTTAACCTAGCAGACGTGTTAACCAAAAGTGTAGATAACTCAACATTTCTAAAAAACCGATTAGAGTTGAGATTAATTTAGTTTAGCTAAGATTAGTTAGAATATTGTTTAATTAAAAGATTAGGATTATAAATTTAAGGAGGCGTGTTGTAATTTAAGGTAAATATTATAATCCTAAATAATTAAGCGATATACGTTACGCCATCTAGTAATTACTTTGAGAACACCCCACCCGAGCTGTCACTATTTTTGTTTTTGCTTTTCTCTGTCTTGTCTATAGGTACCTTGTACTGTAAGTCATGGTCGCCCCATAATATAGCAATGTGTGTGATTAACTAAAGTTGTCTTTAATTTAACAATCCATTTCAACAGAAAGACATAATAAGAATCTTTAAAGTTTTATCTTTAAAATGTATTACTCTATTTTATATATACGAAAACAGGCTTTTAAACTACGTCGATAAAAATGAATTTTATGCTTCTCCTCCGTAAGTAATCCTTATCTTAATTTTTGGCGTTTACTAATCGATAGAAAATTTAAAATACTTAAAATTGGCCGAAAAATTTATTTTAATTGGTTTGATTTACGAACTACTTTTTCTCTGGGGCGTGCTATACGGGAAACTTATGCTCAAGGTCATAAAAGGTTTTTTCCATTTAGTTTAAGTTCCTTAGCGCAAGTTTGTACCAACTTAACCAATTTTTATTGCATATTGTATTGCCGTTGCTATGATGAAGCAAAAACAAAAAAACTTACCTACCTACTACCAATGTAATGTCCATTTAGTAAGAAATAAATAATTACGTTGAATATTAACCAATTAAAGAAGTCAAAGACAACCGGTATTCACGTAAACTAATGAATAGACATCGGATTATATGCATTTGCATGTTTGCATATGCAAATGCATAAAACTCCCTAATTACGGCGTTAGTGCATATTTTAGCTTTTTTTTTAAACCGTGCATATTTCGTTAAGTATAACATTAATGGCTACATCAACGGCACAGGTCGTACCCTGCCTGAACTGGTATCTCCAGAAATGGCGCCAAATTTTAAATATTGCCCAATGATGACAGTTGATGTGGAGAGGTCATTCTCGGCGTACAAATCGATACTGGGTGACAAACGTCACAAATTTGCGCGCGAAAATTTGTAAAAATACTTAATTGTATATTGCCACAAAAACTATACTTAATTTTAAGAGAATTTCGCTGTTTTTGTACACTGTTTGATTAAAATATAAAAATAATAAAGGTTTTTTCGATTTTGTATTGTGCATATTTTAGGCATATCAAGTTTTTAGTGCATATTTCGGCCTTTTTATTGAATATTTGCATGCATATTTTGGCATTTTGTTAGTGCATATAATCCGATGTCTACTAATGAATATACAATACATTTGATTTGTATGCTAGTGTAAATTGAAACATGTCTGCAGTTAATTGAGTCTAGTCAGCCTGTCTTTGGCGACAGATTATCCTAGGTGCTCTGTACTATGTCTTGATCTTCTAAGGATGAGAACTATATTTACTGTATCCTTTGTTGTTGTTTTATTTAGTTTTAGAGCTAATCATGTTATTTTCTATTTACTTAGACGTAATTATTAAAGTATTTTCTTGATCACTGTCTTGCTAATTCTATTGTACGAATATATATATAAGTAATAGTAGTTATATCTACATATTTGTATCTTCTTTTAAGTATTTTGTATGTGCATGATTTTTTCTTTTCAACCAACTTCAAAAAAAGATAAAATTCAATATTTGAACGTTTCAAAAAATAGTTATGTACGACCACGCATAGCTATTTTTGCAACGTATTTTTTTTATTATTCTTTGTTTTTTGTTAGATAGGGCAAATAGTAAAGTTGGTTCTGTTACAATTTCATACAGAGTGAACGAGCAGTTTCATTATAAATCGATTTCTCGACAACATCAAAATAACACTAAAAATCGTTTTACAAAAACAGATAACAACTATAAAGAGATAACTAACTTATGGCCCACCCGACCTCTTTTTTTTCTGTTTTAGTTAAGATTTTTTCAGTTTGTTAAAGGAAAAAAAAAAGGAATTTGATAGTTAGTTCACGATATACCTAGTCACACGTGCTCAGTGCTTTATCTCTTAATCCTCAACTAACCAAGTTTTCGACCGTACCGAACCTTAAACGAACACACTAGCAAGCTAAAGTGGCAGTGGGTGAGGCATTTAGCACTTAGAACTGACGGCCTAGCCGGCTAGATGAGGCAGACAGGTTCTAGAATGGAGACCACGTACCGGCAAGCGCAGCGTAGGACATCCACCCACAAGGTGGACAGATGACCTGATAAAGGTTGCATGGAGACGCTGGAAGCAGGCGCTGGATGCTATGTTTAGCAGTGGACGTCCTATGGCTGAAATGATGATGATGAAGAACCAAGTTTTACCTGCAGAGGTCAATCTCTGGTCGTAGTTGGTTTACTAACTTCCATATTGGCAACTGTTGTTTAGGGCCGAATAATAATTAAGCAGGAGAGATGATGTCAGAGGGAGAGAAATTACATTTAAAGGCGATGCTTAATAAGCCCTTTGTCTTATTATGCAGTAGGAATATCCATACTGAAAATGAATTGGGTTCGAGCGACAAAGCCAACTGCTGTGTTATTTTGAAATAGGGAAATATTGTCTATATTATTTTCGTTGTGAATAGACTATTCGTAAATCGAACACAGAGAATTTGCAGCCATTTAGTGCGTTATACGGAATAATGTGGATTTATTAAGTGCCTGCTTTTGGATGGTACCCGGATTTGTTATTACATAAACTTAATTATTTATCATAGTGTCTGGTCATTATGGATACCTATTGCTACAGGATTGCTGGGAAATTTAATAATTTGGCGCACATTAGGCGGGCTGCGAGGATAAAAATGCGTAACACGAGGGCCTACGGCGGCTGCGACTCATAGCACTATAGCAGTCGTTGTTCCCTACACCGGTTGCTCATTGTTTTTTTTTGGTTTTCATTGAAAATATTCGAGCCGTGTTGGGACGGCCGTAAAGAATACACTTCCCCACCGTCAACAGGAGACATGTCGTAAGAGGCGACTAATTCCTGTAGCACGAGACGGGCAGCAGCGTCTTCGTGCGGAATCTTATAAAAAACTGCGCTCGCCAACCCGCCTGCCAAGCGTTGCGAGTATTGGCAATCTGGCAAATGGTATTGGCAATGGCATTGGGGGAGGCCTTTGTTCAGCAGTGGACGTCCTATGGCTGACATGATGATGATGATGATGATTGAAAATGTTTATAAATATTCGATCTTTCACGTAAATCAGTAAACACAATTATTTACTAGTTATCTATCACTAAACCAATATGAATTAAAAATATATGAATAAACACTGTATAAAAATAGCAACAGTAGTTTAGAGATTACGACTGCAGAGGTACAGACAGAAAAACATGGCGAAGGACTTTATGAAAAAATATTGCAAATTGTTAGAACTGTGTTTATTTGACTATAGAATGAAAGCAGTTATAATTGCAAATATTAATTGAAATGTTATTTATTGTAGTTTGTTTCGCAGCCCTACGAGTGTGCGGAAAGCATCGGAAGGCTCCCGTGCCTCGCTGCAGTAAAACGTAAGGCCTCTCCATTACAATGTCTGAGCCCCATAATTCCGACTAGTTTATGCGACAGACGTCATGCGTACTTGATCACGTCACTGAAGATGTAGATCAGCTGCTTAGATCACAATCGCTTGCAAAGTAGCTATTTTTATCGCTTCCTAGGAAGCTATTTTTTAAATAAAAAAATTACATGTAAAACCTATGTAAACCATTAAATCGAAAACTATGAAAAAAAAAAACTCTCATACAAACAGTGGATCGCACTGATCGATTTAGTATGGATACCCTAAAAATATATTTTTCATAATTAAGCCTATGTTTCTTAGGCAAAGTTGAATGTTAATGACTACAACTAGATTCTGAAATATGGCTGACCATTTATATTACACACTGTATTTAAGTCGGCGTAGGATCGCGTAAACTGTATTTATTTGAAAAAACGAGGAGTTTCGCAAATAAAATAATCGGATTATCGCGTATAGGCAGTTGCCAGTCTAGTTTAGAGTAATGGCAAAACACATTACGTTAAAAATGTGGGGATTACTTAATACAACAATGTTAATGAAACTAGTGTCTTTTATGAAAATACAGTTATCGCCATCCTAAGACGACATAAAGACGTTGTTAAAAAGGTTTACTTTTACAAAAACACATAACCACAGGCGGTAAGTGTTTAAAAAATCTGGCCAAGTGCGAGTCGAACTCGCATACTGAGAATTCTGTACAATTAACTGAACTAAACATGTTTTGATTGGCCGTAAATAGCGTCTCTTAAATTTAATCTTATGTGTACTTAACTAAAGTCAACTATTCTTAGTGTGTAAGCAGCGAATGCCAAGTCGAATATTAACTGAGGCTTTAGTATTTAATAGGAGTGGAAATTGAAACATGTCGAGAGTTAATTGTGACTAGGGCGGTCGCGTCAGCTTCCCCGAAATTCACAATTCTGGTCCACGAAGTATGACCCAGCGAACTTCGTCTTGTTGTTTGAATAGCTCTTTTTGTGTTCATCGAATAATGAAATTCGGTTATTCACATAAATATGTTTTTAGGTACGAGTTTGTTTTGTTCTAACCCTCTTTTATACTCATATTTTTGGGCAGATTTGATCCTTATTTCGATGAACAGAAGCTTATTTTCGTACGTAGGATGCCGTTTTGTTTAACTACTTAATTATTTTACATTTACTGAGTAATTATTTGCTTGGCCAGTGACAATTTACAAAATTTATTTAGTAAAGTTAAAATACAGTTCTACTTAAATAATAATTTGTCATTTTACAATATTTATAGCATCTGGCTGACAATGATATTTAACACTTTTAAAGATTAACACATAATTTATTTTGTAACAGCTTAGATCATATGCGATTTGAATTATAATTTATTGTCCTAAGAAATATTTATATGCGTATTTAACATGCTCAGTTGATTTGAAAACATTTAACAACGATAATTTTATTTAACCTTGGGCCATTCCTTCTACACTGGTGGAGAACTTACACCCTGTAGGCCTCTATGTCATTAAAAATAAAATAATCAAATGTGTCTTCATGATAACATCAAATGAACGGTTAAGTTTGAACTCATCTCGGAGTTAAACTAAAGTTCGAAGTGAACAATAAATAGTTGACGATTAAATTAAATGGACCCGTTAAATAGATGGTTAATTGATACAGTGCGGATGTAAATGAATTGAGTTTCAACCGTTCTGTTTGTTTTCCGGTTCGGATCCGGCGTAGAGTGCACTCGATCCGGTTTGTGGCCGGTCGCGAATTTAAAATGGGTCGCTATTACCACAAGAAAGATAGTAACAGTAGGCCCATTTTATAACTTGCTTGACCCCAGTAAGATATCCTGCATTCCTGATGATTCTTGGGAGTTGGGGAGAAAAAGCTTAATTTGTTGACTGCTAATAACAGTGTTAGTGTGGACAGAAATGAGCTGCTTATTGTGGAACTACACTTTGGCCTTGCCCGTTGTGATTATTTGATCACTGATTTAGTGGTTCTAACACTGATCAAATAATCTCTTTGTTGTAGGTTCTGCTAAGTTGTTAAACGTGGGTCGAAGTTGCCTGAAACATATTACAATATTAACTTAATAAACACAATATTTATATTTCTGTTATAACGATGCCTAAAGTTAAAAGATGCCTATAGGTAACGTCATTAGCAAATACATTTTGTGTTTATTTAACGAGCATGATGGACTTTGGTTGATAAGACCAATTACCAATATTATATAAGACCAATATTATAATGTATAAAATAAATACATTTCATTCGAATTTGTAATATATTAATATTTTAAATTATTTAATTTATATTTTGTAACAATAGGCTTCGTAAATGCAACTTTTAATCAAACCGATACCGATATCATGCTCGAAGGCGAATCGGATGCTGTTCTGAATAGCTCCAAATCCGACATTCGATTCGAGAATGATATCAAATCTTATGATTCGGTTAAATAACCGAAGGATCCTGAATCGAGGTCCTGGCCCCATGTTGGCAAAATGTCGATCAGAAAACCACGTGACACTATATAATTTAACGTGAAACGTGAAACGTGAACGTGAAAGCTAACACAGTAATTTTACTAAATGGTGAAAAACTTGATCTATCAAATTCCACTGTTTTTCTGGGCATTACATTGAATTCGAAGTTGCAATGGGGACCACATGTTGACACTCTGGCTGGGAGACTTGGTTCAGCTGCCTTTGCGGTTAGAAAAATTAGACATCTAACTGACGTTGTAACGGCAAGGCCGGTGTATTTCAGTTACTCTCATACTATTATGTCTTATGGTCTTCTCTTGTGGGGTTCTGCTGCGGACATCGATACCATCTTTATTTTACAGAAAAGAGCCATTCGTGCTATATACAAACTTAGTCCGCGCTAATCCCTGAGAGATTTCTTTAAAGAAATTAACATACTCACTGTGGCCTCTCAATACATATTTGATAATATCATGTACGTACGCAAAAGTATACACCTACCGCAATCTCATATAACATAAAGAATGCTTGCTACTGTAAGTTAAGCGCTAAATAAGCCGTCTAGCCTTTTTTTTAAAGTAGGAAGTGATCACTTTTACTATTGTCCATTGGCTGGACTTAGGCAAGAAAAGCGACATATGTTTCTAAAGTTAGACGCAATAGAAATCTACATGACATCTTTTTAGTTTTTTCTGTATAGAATTTGACTTAAAATAATACAGCTTATGTAGTATTTAGCGATTATAGCAGGGGTGCAGGACTTCTGAGTTTTCCTATATTGCGCCACTGCACCCTGGGCTCTGTGACGGTTAATTAATTATGACGTGTTAATCGTTGATGCGAGTACCTACTTCTCATGTTCTGAATAGCTCCAAATCCGACATTCGATTCGAGAATGATATCAAATCTTATGATTCGGTTAAATAACCGAAGGATCCTGAATCGAGGTCCTGGCCCCATGTTGGCAAAATGTCGATCAGAAAACCACGTGACACTATATAATTTAACGTGAAACAAGCTAACACAGTAATTTTACTAAATGGTGAAAAACTTGATCTATCAAATTCCACTGTTTTTCTGGGCATTACATTGAATTCGAAGTTGCAATGGGGACCACATGTTGACACTCTGGCTGGGAGACTTGGTTCAGCTGCCTTTGCGGTTAGAAAAATTAGACATCTAACTGACGTTGTAACGGCAAGGCCGGTGTATTTCAGTTACTTTCATACTATTATGTCTTATGGTCTTCTCTTGTGGGGTTCTGCTGCGGACATCGATACCATCTTTATTTTACAGAAAAGAGCCATTCGTGCTATATACAAACTTAGTCCGCGCGAATCCCTGAGAGATTTCTTTAAAGAAATTAACATACTCACTGTGGCCTCTCAATACATATTTGATAATATCATGTACGTACGCAAAAATTTTGATCTTTTTATAAAAAAAGTGATATTCATTCATATAATACAAGAAACAAAAACAAACTTGTAGTCCCAAACTTTAGATTGGCCAAAACAAGTAATTCATTCTTGGGAAATTGTATAAAATTTTTCAATAATATACCTCACAATGTTACCAAACTTCATATTAATAAATTTAAGTCACATGTCAAAACTACACTGATGTCTAAGGGGTATTATAAAATTCAAGACTATCTTGATGACAAGAATGTAAGGTCAGTCCAGCCTGCACTAAACTGATGTACCTACCTGTTTATTTTGATTTATATTTTTTGTGTGGCAGCTAGTGATGACTGAGTTTGTTCCGGCGTTTCTTCTCAGCACTTGCCAGATTGTGTGTGTCTTGTCTCGAAGCGGGGCCCAAAAAATAAGGAGACATGTTCTGGCCCCCTAAGGGCCTATAATGTTATTATTGACGTTCATAAGTGGCAATTTTGTCCTAATTTGAATAAATGATTTTTGACTTTGACTTTGACTTTGAACATTAGTGTCACGTGATGTACCGGTCGAAGATGATGAATGGTGACGGTTCTGAATCGGGGGCCTGGTGCACCAATAATTACGTTGACCGCACAAGTATACACCTACCGCAATCTCATATAACATAAAGAATGCTTGCTACTGTAAGTTAAGCGCTAAATAAGCCGTCTAGCCTTTTTTTAAAAGTAGGAAGTGATCACTTTTACTATTGTCCATTGGCTGGACTTAGGCAAGAAAAGCGACATATGTTTCTAAAGTTAGACGCAATAGAAATCTACATGACATCTTTTTAGTTTTTTCTGTATAGAATTTGACTTAAAATAATACAGCTTATGTAGTATTTAGCGATTATAGCAGGGGTGCAGGACTTCTGAGTTTTCCTATATTGCGCCACTGCACCCTGGGCTCTGTGACGGTTAATTAATTATGACGTGTTAATCGTTGATGCGAGTACCTACTTCTCATGTAGGCAAGCGAAAATATAATTTTGATAATTTTATTAATTTTGCAATGATTATCATAAATATACCTGCTATTATTCCATTATTTGCCGTCAGTAAGGAATAAATTGATAAACGAGCCTGTGTTAATTAAATTAGCATACTGTACGAGTATCATAAACTTTATTGTTTAGCAAGAACAATGACGATAGGTGCTCAAGTCATTAATCCGGTATGTTTTCGTTGATGCATTTATGCAAGTGTTGCATGCATTACGATCTGTGTAGTCGTAGACGTACACGAAGTGTAGTGAAGTGCGTAGGTACAGTTAACCTCGCAAAAGGTGCGATATGTAATGCACATACTATACCATACTTAAGTTCTTCTGATGAATCTTAAGCCCAGCCTAAAGATGCTCTAATAGCGCGTCAACTTCGTAATGCCTGCTGGACAACTACCACTGCCACTGCCACCAGGCAAGTTAGTCGAAGCGACTAAGCGTATATCATGGGAAACCAGTTATGATTTCAAGTAAATAACAAACTATTTGGGGTACTTACACTGTTTATGTATGTGTGTATGTGTGTGTGCGTTTGAAATTGAACCAAGACAAAAGTTTTCTTTAATCTTTTCTGTCATCTCTCCAATATAATTTGATTTTAATAACCTATAAATCATCGGTACGTAAAGACTAAAACCCCAAGCACGTAATCAGATTTTTCGTGAGAAAAAACTCGAGGCACTGAAGCAGTGAGTGATTCATCATTTACTAAACTACAAGTGGAAAGTCAATCTACTCGGTGTCTGAAGGATGATCGATGTGTTTTATGAATAACTATAGTAGACGCCCGCTTCATTTCTTGGAAGTGATTTTAACAATTTCAGACAAAAGATTTACTCTTTTTTTGTTAGTTCTCCAATAAAATCATGTTACACATTGTTATAATAAATCTATTATTTATTTCTGCTAATTTTATAATGTAGCAAAATAGAAGACACTTTATACTGCATTATCTAAGAGAAGAAGAATATAAGAATTTATGTTGTGATATTATTTGTAGATAGGTTAATAATGAATGTATGTTATGTGCCATGTAAAATGATGTGAATTGTTGATTTGTGTTAATTAAACTGGTAAGTAAATTTCGATTTCTTTACTATAAATATCTTTACAATCGCATTCAGCATGTATAAATAAATAAAAAACGGGCACAAAATTAGAAGAGGCCTTTGCCACTCGACTATTAAATTAATTGTGTTTATATTAATTGGTAAGCTGATATTTTCTATTCGAAGTATACGTATTTAAAAGAGTAATCAACGAACAGTGATGATCATAAAATAAAAATGTAAAGCTAAACTTTGAGTAACTGTATTGTTTTTTCTTTTTATGTGAGTTACATTATTTTTGCTTTTGACAGCACAGAATACCTACTTAATACATTTTGGCTTAACAAAACTACACAATTTTGTGTAATTATATTAAGATAATTATTCTCTTGATCTTCATCATAAAGAGCTCAATCCGGCGATTCCAAATCTATAATTAAGTCATTATCATCATCATCATTTTAGTCATAGGACGTCCACTGCTGAATATAGGCCTTCCTAGTGATTTCCAGATTGCCCGGTGAGAAGCGGCCTGCATCCAGCGGCGTCCTGCAAGCTTTACTAGGTCAACTGTCCACCTTGTGGGTGGATGCTACGCTTGCCGGTACGTGGCCTTCATTCCAAATCTTTTTGCCATATCTGTTTTGCATACTATATCATTTCATGTAAGAAAAAAAACGTCCTTACTGCATTCTTTGTTAAGACGGCAGCATTTCACCCGTAGAAAATTATATTAAATGAAGTTCAGCCAATTTGATTACAATACATATATACTTCAATTGGTCTTATATCTAAAAAGACCGCAATAAAACTCAAAATTGGTTTAGGATTTGTACAGAAGGCTTATTAACAGATGTATTTTGAAAGGGTAACCTAAAAATATAATTCAATATATTGATTTTGGAATGCATAACTCATTGTTCTTGATGGTTAAGGCGGGTTAGGATTTTAACCCTTAGTTTTAGGACTTATTAACAATAGTGTAAATAATATTATATATAATGCATTGCGTTCGATTCCCGGCTCAATTCGAAAACGAACACTTCTTAATTAGTTCGAGTCTGGGTACCATGTGCATATTTATTTTTAAAGGTAACAGTTGTCATAATATTGTGACGTCTGTGCCGCTTACGTCACGAAGATTGTCGTTTCCTTCCAATCCCGTACCCACTTCCGTAACAATATATCTGATTTATCCTAAGGGCACAGTAGGTACTATTCCTACTTACGAGTAATTGTGAACTATTACAATCGTCATTAATTTGTTTCCAATCAATTAACTTATTTCAGTTGTAGTGGATCTAAAAAAGCTATGTTAGTATGAATGCAATTTTATAAGCTTCAAGTCATTTTATTTGATAAAATCGTTTTATCAAATCAACATCGACCAACACAGGTTTGCCTTAGCTTATAATTATAATTTAATGTAACTCAACTTTTTAATAATATTTACATTTCTAGAGATGTAAATATACAACATCTAGATGTTAGCAAATTAAAAAACATTGACCTCACTGAACTGAAGGGTAATCAGTTTAATAAAATTTATCTCGGATAAAAGTTGCCAATTTTTGAAATAATCAATTTCACATAGCGGCTTAAATGTAATTGAAACTTTTATTTACAAATAAGATTAGATTGGATTAAGCCCTGAAATTCAGCCATAGTAAAGTTTACAAATAAAATAAAATTTGCATTAAAATTTGTTTACCAAAAGGATAGGCTAATAAGAATTCCGGTTCATCATCATCATTAGGCCTCCCCCATTGACTTCCAGATTGGCTGGTTGGAAGCGGCCTGCATCCAGCGTCTTTCTGCGAGCATAGCACGTAGAACTGACGGCCGATGGGGCAGAAAGGTTCTAGAATGGAGGCCGCGTACCGGCAAGCGAAGCGTAGGACGTCCACTCACAAGGTGGTCAGACGACCTGGTATTCCGGTTATTTGGATATTTTTTTAATTGACCTACATAATCATACTTGTAGGTAAAGGACTTCGCAGGCTCGACTATCTACGCCTATAACTCATCCCTCGTCGGAACTAAATGTTCGCACCATCTTTTCTTCGGTCTACCTCTTCGGCGATAGAAGTCTATAGGACCCCTCGTGTGACGATTTTGGCATACCTATCCGGATGCATTGTACACACGTGACCTGCCCACCCACGCGTCTAGCTTAGATTTGTTGTTTTCTCGCCTAATTTTACGAAACCAGTTTTGGAGTGGTTGGTGGTGTTCCGGATTCCATCAATCCTTATTGTTTCGCCACGTCTATCCGTCCGTCTGTCTGTGTCGTCCGCGGCTAAGCACGGCCGTTTCTTCTCATCGACAGCCGATATGTTGTTCTGAAGCGATGGTAGGCCAAAGTTATAAGTGCCCGGTAGAGGCCCTATATACTAAATAAATGACCACGACTTAATTATGGTATTATTGAGTAGAAAGCAGTAATTTCGTATACCCTTGCCAGTGCCAGCGGTAGATTAAAAACTTGCTTGGGTACAGTGAATTTTTTAAAATTGACATAATACATTTACATTTTCTTTTTTTTTCTTGTCTATCGCATGGTAATTGAAACTTACCTGTGGGGTGTCGTTGGATACGTCGTTTAAAAACATTGTGGGTGTGTTAATATTATACATGCTACCGAGGTATCTACATTGCGCCAGGTCCACTCTGGCGCGTGATTTTTACACCCAGTATTCTTTGCTCTATAGCCCTTTCGTAAACTTTAAGTTTTGCTTGGATATTATAAAAGGAAAAAAAAACATTGCTCAGTAAATAAGTAACAAATATCGTTTTTTGAACTGGAAATGCGAGAAGCCAAAACATACATTTGGCGATTAAATTATATTAGGACCTGCGTTAAAACACGTGAAGGCTAAAGCGCGCCGGTCGTATGTACAAAAAATGTAATGAGCGGTGCTAAATAAAGTTTACGCGTTCGATGGATCATCACATACTTACATTTTATTATTATTTTTATATAAAGTAAGTTTATTGTTCTCTAAGAATTCTTAGGTAGTAAGCGCGAACTGAAGGCCTAAACCAAAGGAGCCGCGTTTGCTGAATTGGAAATGGAATCGCCATGCAAGAAATTTCTAAATATGTGACAAGTATTGAGGATTTATTTGTTTAAAACTCTATCGCACAAACTTAAAAGTGTACAACAGGTAGACTTAATGCCAATAGCATTCTCTGCCAGCCAACAGAGAAGCAGAAAGCAAGTTATGGATGAGGATTAATATTGCTGTGCCAGGTTAGCCCCGTAGATCATCGTCGATCGTCCCTGAGATACCTCTGTAAAAAGTTACTATGTATGATTGACATAGGCACTTTTTACATTGCAAAACAACTTTATCTATTAAAATTAATTATCTATCAAATATAGATAGATTGGTAGATTCTCTTTAGGTATTGATCAAGCACAAAGTAAATAAGGCTTAAATAATACAAAATTAGGACAATACACACAATGCACAATTGAAACGGTTTTGTAACTAGAAGGTTGTCTACCTTCAGGTGAGAACAGTTTAATTAGATTGAAAAGGGAAGGTGGTGAAAAAAAATAGTAAATCAATATTATACCCAGTCTTATTAACAAACTCGTTATGTCCTCGGAATAACTTTACACCTAAGTTAATTTACGGATCATGCAATTTGGAGTGTTGACATATCTCGATAATGGTGATATACATTATAAATTGTTTAGCTAATCTTTAGTTATGGTTTCAAATATAGTCTATATTTTTATTAATAAGGGGGTTATAGGGTATATTTATTGAAAAATAAGTATACACGTTTAATGTTATTGTGGTAGTAAACATTTGTGTGATACTTACCTCTTCATCGGTCAGAAACACTCCTTCAGATGTTTATAAATGTAAAATGATATCCCACCAGAATAGTTTACCAAGAAATTGCGTCGAAACTTGTGAAATTTTCACCTGTACGCGTACGTTAACGCGATTAGTTACCCGGAGATAATTACACATTCCATTTGTCCGGGTAATCCGGGCTAATCGGAGCCACTTGATAAGGGTCGACCCGCCTTAGGTGCGAGGCCAACTACCGTTGAAATATTTTAATTGGGATCTTTTTTGGCGAAATATGACGGTGCGGTTACTATTGCGTGTTATTGTAAAGTTCGGAGCCTTGCATTAAAAACCTGATTAAATTATTATGTACCCAAAATGTTTCTCTGTTGTTCTTTCTTTCTCTTTTTTAATAAACAGTGCACTACTGGTAGTGGTAGGCCCTGGGGCCTCGAGTAAACTTTGTCGCTACAATCGCGTTTAAACCTTCCTTTTCGTATTTTGAACGATTTCTTGAAGTAATTAGAAATGTTGTTGGTTAGTTAGTTGGTATCCTGAACTACGTCCTGTGATCCTTAATCTATATACGAGTATATAAAACAAAGTCGGGCTAGTTACACCATTTATATAAGTCAAGAACGGGTAGACCGATTTTTATGATCTTTGATTTGTTGAATTTGTATCCGCCCCGAATAGCAGAATATCTATTAAAACATTAAAAATTCAAGGAAAAAATAATATTAAGGTAGTACGAAATTCCACGTTACAGCTAGTAATGTATAAAAACGTTACATAATTAATATTATCATCACAAAATTGTATACCTGACTATAGCCTAACACGTTGGTGCGCGATATTCTTGTAAGACAGGCGTTAGTTGGAACGAGATATTATTATAATCTTAGGTATTATAGGTATTATTAAGGTATTAGGTATTAGTTAGTAGAAAAAGCTTTTCTACCCCACAGAACTATCTATCTATCTATCTGAACCACCGGGCTGTATCTGTACCTCATTACCTACGGATTCTGCTGCTTAACATCTTACGCACAAACTCGTCGAGCTATAGCTGTTTACCAGGCCCTGCTGCTCACACCCGCTGTAAGCTACCCAGAGATGGCGCTGACGGTATATTAGATTGTGGTGGCGAGCTATAGGTATGATTTTATTACATTATTTCGCCCATTTCTCCTCTATTCAATTATTCTTATATAAATCACTTAGCTTTTGCGAGCGACTTCGTCTGCGTCAACTTCAGAAACACGAAAACGGGATAAAACGTAACGTATGTCACGTAAACATAAACGTAAACGTAAAGTATGTTTTATAAATGACAATTAATGTGTCTGATAAATGTCACGTGTTCGGAATGGTCACCCATTCACTTACAACCGCGGGGTTGCTTAACTTTGATAATCACTACCAAAGCGCTGCACGCTGCCGCCACTGAGCAACTAACAAAGTAAGTCAAATTTTTCTAATTCCGTCCAGCCGTTAGTGCGGAATTTAGTAACTAAGGAACAAACTCACATTTAGATATAAGTAATAATTTTAATGATTCGTCATCATCATTTCAGTCATAGGACGTCCACTGCTGAACATAGGCCTCGCTTTCCCCATTGGCTTCCAGATTGGCCGGTTGGAAGCGACCTGCATCCAGCGTCTTCCTGCGACCTTTACCAGGTCGTCTGTCCACATTTTAATTTTTAGAAGAACAATAAAATCATTTACTAACAATTAATTAGACATAAAACATAAATAGCACAGACGTCATGATGATAATCTGTCATTATGACATGATTAACAATTCGAGTTTCATGATCGGGTTAGTTTCACCATTGAAATCAAGAATGGCTGGAGCGATTTTTATGATCTTTGATATGTTGGATTTGTCTCCGCCCCGAATAGCAGATATTAAAACATCGGAAATATTCACGAAAAATAGGAACTAAGAGGCGATACGAAGTTCGCCGGGACAGCTAGTGAATTATATAAAAACAACGTAAAATTACAAAACAAACCAACAAGATTTGATATTGCACATGTTTTTCGGTTTTCTATTATTTTTTTCTTAAATAAATTAATGATATGACCGATACTAAATATTTAAGTGAATTAATAATAAAAATCGATTTATCGTTTATCTACTTAATGCAATTTCAAAAGCCTCTAACTGTTCATCTAGTAACAGTAAATTGTGATGTTAATAAGAGGTATTTTTAATTAGGAAAGGTCTTCATTAATCAGTGTAAGAAACACTCTTGTAATTTACCTCCTATAACTTATGCATAGCGGGAAATTGGAGGCCGACTTAAAAGTCTCGTGTTCTTCGTTGAGAGTTATGTAATTTTTACTTTAAGGCACCGAAAAGTAAGGCTTATTTAACTTTTATCCCATAACACAGACCTTTATTAAGGATGATCTAGAATATTTAATATTAATTTCAAACTATAATACTTTTGACGTGTGTCGTCACACGTCAAAAGTACATAATATATATAAAAGAAAATAGCTATAATATTTAAAAAATACTACGGCCACATAGTCCATAAAAATAACGTCTGGTGTCTGATCAAATTATTGAATCCTTTGAGAGGTAACACATCCAGTTCAGTTTCCGAATTAAACATAGATAGATACACTATCCTAATTTTGGATTAGACGGCATATTATGAACGCTATTAATAGATTGCTTTAATAATACATACATATCCAGTTGTTTAAATCAGTCTGTAGATTCCAAAAAATCTAAAGGCGAGCAGATTTACCAACGGATATGAAGCAAGGTTCTAACTATCTGTTTACTTGACAATACTCAATGTTTTTAGGTACACCCTGTATTATCTGTATTATGAATAAGATAGCCTCGTTTTGTGTTAGAGCCGTGCCGAGTTTGCCATTCATGGTGGCTCCCTTGGGCGTCCCCACTACATACATTTGATAAAAGTTGCAACTGTTCAATTCTTAACAGAACTTTCTTAATGTACCTACATTAGGTACGAGTATTTCCAGTTTTATGTATCTTTAGGTAATAAAGCAGGAACTTGTGAGGTACTTTGTTGTAGATATCCTAATTAAGGAGTTGTACGATTCCAGCAAACTTGTTTGTAACTTGCAGGATCTCATACTTAAGAAGTAACAAAAAGAAAAAATATATTTAGCTTGTACATGTAAGGCGATACATATCTTTTTCTAAGGGTTGGTTACTTTGTAATCATACAAAGATTTAAAATCACATAAATCTACTCTACTCTTCGCCTTATTGCGTCATTTTATGAATGTTTTTTTCGTAAATAGTTTCATTTGTTATCATTTATGACTGTTTACACAAGTACAGATTTCAATTGGAATGTGGATATTGTTAGTACGAGTAAATGTCACAATTACCAAAAATATTATATGAACAAATAACTGACTTTATGATAGCAAAACCGCACGCGGACCAAAAAAATTAATTAATAATTTTATAATGATTTAAGCCACCTTGGTCTCCAGCTGAAAATTAGCGCTGCATCTTATTGCAGCACAGGCATTGCTGGTTTCTTATTTGACACATGGTTACGGTTTCCACATGCATTTTTTTGTTTTTAATTTGTGTATTCTGTGTGCTGTGTATTTGCTTTGGTTCTGCCTTGTCATTATGCTTCTTTATTTAATTTTTTCTGTAACGTTACACACGTTCAATAAAAAATCTCTCTTTCTCTAATTTGTCGGCAGCGTTTCGATCGATCACTAAAAATGCTGCGGACAGGTGTAGAAGGGTGACCCATTGAGTGACATCAAAAAGCCATGTTAGGCAGCATCAGTCACTGACACCATACACGACAATATTATGGCTCAATATAGGTAATGTAGGAACTTGGTAGGACTTGGACTATCAGTTTGTTAACAGTGCAATGATTGAACGCCGACTGCATGCTTAGCCGCAGTGAATTTGCGGCCTGACAATTAATTAAATGTCGCATTTGTCAGTTTGTCTAATAATAATACTCAAATTAAATACAAAATAAATGAAAAATACAACCAAACATACCTTTTTCGAATAAATCCGATAATGTTGTAAGCAAGTTTTATATTTCGTTCAAGCACAGAAGTAGAGCTTAAAGTGTAGTGTTTATAACTTTCCACGCCTGAACGCCTCCGGTCGCCGCAAAAACCGCGAGGAGCACGTGAAAATAACTCATGTGTTGAGAGACAAGAAAACGTAATAAAAATATTCACTGAAGTTGAAAACAAAAATATGGGACGGAAAATGAGAACAAAGGGTAAAATCGCATCAGTTTCTCCCACGCAACCTCAGTGAACATTTTTCGGGAGTTTATTGAATAAATATACATAATTTTACTTGGATGCTTCTTAGGGAGCTTTAGAAGGTATGTAAGTACCTATTACCTCCATACCTAATTGTGTAAATACCAATGTACGGGAAAGTTGTTATGAGAGATACCGTCGAAGCGTACTTAGTAATACCTTTAACTGAATAATTCATTTTAATGAGATTGGCGTTTGTTTCACTGCTAAATTAGATAGGAAATAATAACATTAGATTGCTTAAAACCTTCTGTCGGGTTTCATTTTTGAAAAATATTTTGGAATTCTGTTATTTAATCAAACTTAGGGAAGGAGAAAATTTAATTTGATATTTTATACGGTAATAAAAACTGATTACTTTGAACTTCCAAACCGGTCTTAATCAATACAAATGTTGACAAAACCATCTGATTAGTTTAGTTTTTTTAGGGAGAGTTGTTTTCAATGTTAGTTTAAATATAGTTCTAGTTTTAATACCTCAGTGAAAACAAAAATATTAAAATAACAGTACTAACATGTATAACCAATTCCAGGTAGAGAGCCTTAGTATGAGCTCTGAAACATATTATTTTATTACGTCAACCATCTCTTTTTTCTGTATTAAGTTTGACGTAAGAACATTCATGGTTCATCATTATCAGCATAACTTCAGCCATTAGACGTCAACTACTGAACATAGGCCTCCCCCAATGACTTCTAGATTAGCCAATTGGAAGCGGCCTGCAACCAGCGGCTTCCTGCAACCTTAGTCGTCTGTCCACCTTGTCCACGTCCAACTGTCAATTTAGAAAAGATCGTTTTCTAAATTGATCTAAATAGAGAATTGAAACAAGGAATTTAAGGCAAATCACAGCGCCATTATGAAAATCTAAATATAAAATGATTTTTTATTAGTGTAAAATACATAAAGGGTTTGTATAAATACTTAAAACAACAAACAACTTCAGCCAAAAAATTTGTTACTTATCTCAAATAAATTTGGTTAGTGTACGAAAACTATTTCTTAGTGACATGCCAGTAAAATATATTCTAAATAACAAACACTACCAAAATAAAATTGAAATAGGTAATTCATTTCTTGTTTGTCATCATCAGTAAAATTACTCTAATTAAAATCCAATATGTTCGATATTTTTGTCACTTCAGTAAGAACAAACAGTAAAACAATTAGAGAGTAAACCAGTTTGCGCTGGACAGGTACCGCTGCGACAGATGGCAGACAGGAATAATTTCTGGCGCAATTCTGGAGCCGCAGCGCTCGCCCGCTGTCTGCCTGCATGTTTTATGGATCACCTATATTGCTAAATGCATTCGGAGAACGTGACTTTTTGCCTAGATAGTTAAAAAGCGTTTCGGAAAACAATAAAAAAAAAGATGTTATAATTTTTTGAATTTTGTCCTTCTGACTTACCTATTGTCACTTCCTGATGTAAGAAACTGAAATCCTTGTGACATAAGGAATTTTGTCAGCGGCGTCGCCCAGCACACTTATACTAGAGCCAATTTAGAATAGTTTGTTTCAAACCAGGAGTCGAACCCGGGGCCATAGAAAGCGGCTCGCTTCCAACCGGCCAATAATAATTTCGGGCATTCAGCCGCTTCCTGCGACCTTTGCCAGGTCATCTGTCTACCTTGTAGGTGGACGTCCTACGCTGCGCTTGCCGGTACATGGTCTCCATTCCAGAACAATCTGGAAGTCACTAGAGAGGCATATATGTTCAGTTCTAGTATATATGTACAGCAGTGGACGTCCTATGGCTGAAATGATGATGATTAGAAATGATATTCATTGACCCAGTTTTACTTCCACATTAGTTCGTCTTTTCTAAAATAATCTCCGACTGAGAACTACTGACTCTATCTTTTAATAAAGCAATGTTGACAAGAAAGCTACCAGAAAGTGTTAATAAAGCGAAGAGCAAACTCATTCAACTCTCAAGTCTGAGAATTGGGTGGAAATTGATAAAGTATCTGACTTGCATCTGTGATCCAATATCGATTTTGATCGACGCTACTAAACATTTATACATTACTAGCTTTTGCCCGCGGCTTCGCTCGCGTTAGATTTGATTTTGAGTAAATGTATAAATGTCAAACTCAGTAAAAAAAAAAACTACAAAACTTCATTATCGACAATATTCTTTACAAATACAGGTGCTAAAACCACTAAACTACTGGGTGAGTTTACTCGTGAGCAATCTGATCGTGATGTCCTTGAGACTTGTTTGTTTTCATCGCGAAGCAGACTTTGTGAGGAAACTGCAATCGTTTAAATTGAAACGAAAGATAGTTTGGAATCAAAGGAGTTCGTAGTTTTAATTGTAATTATTTTTAAATACAGTTTCCCCTTGCGAATTTTATATGGGCGTGCTCAGATAAATTTGTGGCTTCTACTATATTTTTATGAATAGCTTTGACTATTAGCCTGCTTCCATTGCATAGTTTAGGGGGTTTTAAATTTCGCAACAACATAACAGGGGTGCCCACGCGTAGAATAAGTATATGGTTAGGCAAATTCGCAGGTTTCAGCGATTGTAGCGTCGTCTATGTTGAGCACCGTGTATAATAGAAGAGTATACCATTTCTTCCCTCTCGAAAGACTTTAACAGCATATCATTAATAGCATTTGCCCGCGGCTTCGCTGGCGCGTATCTAGATTATAAAAAAAGGAACAATATAAATTATCTCAAATTGCAATATTGAAATAAAACTTAACACTAAGCTAATAGATTGCAATGCTGTATTGCATAGGTTGAAGTGATAATATTTTAGGATAACGCGGGTCTCGTTCTTTAACATCAAATGCAAAAATAGAACCCTTGTAGGATCACGTGTGGCTATCTCTCAGTCCGTCTGTTACAACCGATTAACTCCGAAACTACTGGACCGATTAAATTGCAATTTGGCACAAATAATTTCATGAATTTTCATGTTTACCATATTCAATTTTTAAATCGATACCATTTTATTAATAATCTTCCAAAAAACCATAAAAACGACACCCATATTGATATTTAGACATTTCAACCCCATCTCACCCCAACAGGGGGATGATATTTCACGTCCGCAACGTTGGATTTTAAAATTTTTGTTGTTTTCGTAATCAGCAACCCGATAAACCATAGAAACAATACCCATGTTGATTTTTAGACTTTGTCACCCCTTTTACCCCCTTTAGGGGTGGATTTCGCAAAAAACCTGAAACACGTGTTTAATCATTTATTATTAAAAATACTCCTGTGAAGTTTCGAATAAAATAGTCTAACTAATCTTGTTTCCCCATACAAACTTTGGCCTACCTATTTCACCCCTTTAGGAGGTGAATTTTGAAAAACCCTTTCCTAGTGCACCCCTAGACCTTATAAGGAACCTACGTGCCAAATTTGGAATCTCTAGCACCAGCGGTTTGGGCTGTGCGTTGATATGTCAGTCAGTCAGTCAGTCAGTTTCTTCTTTTATATACTTATATAGAAGAAGATAGATAGATTGTAGGCAAACCTACCTAGTACTTGATGTGATTTTTGCTAATCCCAATCCGTATTGGTAGTACATTTTTACCCTATACGTAAAGTAGGGATGTTTTTTTCTCGTCTATCACCTAAAGTCGTTGGATAGGTCGCTTTTAAAATATTTTGGGTGTGCAACCACCATGTTTTTCGATTCAGAGATCCGTTAGAGCATTTTTTTGTTAGAGTCATTGTGCACCTCTACCAGCGAAATGGTTGCTTCAAGAAAAGTTAAAAAAAACACACTGTACAAAGAAGTTAAAAGGAAAAATATCACAGATACGTTAGCTTTACAAGTTACCGTGTTAGCTATAAAAATCTACTAGAAGACTACTTAGATAATGTTGTTAATTGTGGAAACAAATAGCAAATATCGCATATTGTGACTACATTACTTACCTATAAAGCGCGTGGTCCGACACGCAATTTGATGATTCCTCTTTGGCTCGAGTGTGATATCAAGAGCAAGCCCATATAATATTTAAAAAATCACAACAAAGAAGAGTAGGTAGTACTATTAGAGGGGATAATCTAGATAAAACGGTATATTAACTTATTAAAACATATTGACACGGAAAACGCGCGAAAGCACAATTACTACGCATGAAGGAGTACGCTCCGATGACAGCTGACAGCTAGTGCCGGGAACCGCTCATAGGGACGTTCCCAGCAATCGATTCCCCGTTAACAGTACTTAGAGTGCAACATTCAGCATCGAATAATTGCAGCGTGGCTCAAGTGGCGAGAAGTAACCGGTGTTACATGTGACGGAAGGATGCCAGTAAAACTCAAGGGCCTAATCTACAAAACCATCATAAGACCCGTCCTTATGTTGGGCAGCGAAACGTGGGCCGGAACCAAAAAGAACGTGCATAGCATTCAAGTTGCCGAAATGAAGATGCTAAGGTGGTTGTGCGGCGTAATGAGGCTGTTTAGTTTTGTTGCATGTTAATCATTTTCAACTTATAGGATAGGTATTAAAAATTAAGTATACCCTATGTTTAAAACATGTGTAAACATCGTTCATCAACGCCATTATCTGTTGTATACTACTGTGTAAAATTAGATAAGTAACACTTTCCCGTGAAGCGTTATAATAATCCGTAGCAAATCCAAGAATATAGAATTAGGAGTAATTGAAACTAGGTTTGACTTTTTCCTCTCAATGGTCTTACTGTTTTTCGAGGATTTTATTTAAAATACCTACTATACCTTAATAAACATTTATTATAGCTGAATAGAATCTAATTGATGAAGTAGTAAAGTCATTATTAAAAGTAGCTTAGTATCTGAATTTTCCAAAAGAATCACATTGCAACGCATACAACAATATTCTGACAAAATTACTACGCAAAAGTACTAAAAAGTCAGGTTATTGTGACAGTTAGAAGAGATAGTACTTTTGAAAACTTGTTTTTGATCAGCTACTTTTGATGCTACTATCGACATCTAAAGCATAGACGCGTCGATCGAATCTGAATTTGAATTCAAAGCAGCCAAACTATTTGCTTTTCACATTCCTTAAAATAAATTAGCTGCTGACATACAGGTTAACATGGAATTGTAAAAAAATCATGCATTTAAATATTTATATTTTTCAAAGCAACATCATCAGCTGCTAATTTACTGCATAACAATAATCTTGCCTTCTGTGTCTACTCATTGACATGTGAAGCGATAAATAAACATACACGACTCTGATACAATATTTGCAGGATAAGAACACGCAACTGTTGACTTATGATTAAATTATTTATTGATGATTAAGGTTGAACAGTTATACTTCTCTGCTTATAAAGAAGGGTTTTCCCTTAGGTCAGTTATTTCATTTTTTAAAATGCTGTTTAAAAGGCTTTTTACCACACACTGTAATAAGAACAGACCTCCTCTTCTTGTAGAAGCAGAGTTTCAAAGATCTGCTCCTGAAATTGTATAAAATTTCTAATCCAGTATAATTGAGATTTCAAAGATCGGTTCTTGCAATTTCATAAAATGTCTATTAAAGTAAATTTAATTTTTTTATAAACCAATTTACACGAAATGAAGCTAGGGACAAATAAAGTTTATTTATAACTCCCTAATTCTTGATACTACTAATCATCATTCGTAACCTAAGCTCTATTGGATTAGCAGACTCAATTTCATTGTTGTTTCATTACACCTACACTCGCAGACAGAGAAATAAATTTCCTTCCCGAAGACGTTAAGGGTAAAATTTAATAAAGCAAATAGGAATGGTGTTACGAACTGCGATCCGTAAGCATATTTTAGAAGATTTATAAGCGGCAGAACAAAGCGCGTTATTTACAATTAATTTACGTTAAATAATTCAACAAAAATGGCGGGAGTTTCTAATTATTTTAGCAGGCATAAGTAGGTGTTCTCTGCAACTTATATGCCTATAGTATAATACCTAAGAATGCCTAAAAGAGGTCGTTTTAAGCGATAAGAACGCCTAAATTGTGAATATTTTTGTTTGCAACAACAGTAAATTTTTGTATAATGGGCAATAAAGATTATTTATACATCTATCTTCATAATTATTTATCCAATATTATCATGTACATGTCAAAAGAAGTTACCTCATGATTTTTTATTTTCTAAAATCTTACACTATATATTCCAATTTAAGTTTGAGTTCGAGTCTAGTTTTTAGTTTTACCATCTACACCCTAATTAAAGTTTTTCAGACTAGTTATTTGATAAGAAGTATCGCTCAAAGATCAAACTCAAGAATTGCCGCAGATAAATATAGGTCAACCAGCCACTGCAAAAGTGTTTTCTATTATTTTTATCTCTTTGCAGTTGGAAATGCCCGCAATGGATTTTTCCAATTGATAAAAATGTATTTGAGTTTAAAAAAAATTAAACAGCTTTTTTCGTAAAGCTTAAGTTTTTTTTAGCTAATCCGTACCCTTATAAACCATATAACCCATGAAAACCATGAATGTTATAATTGGTTGTATGGTTTTAATGGGTAGTTAACTTTAGATTTCTGTTTTTTTAAACTCTATTGCTATCAGCTGTCTGTTTGTGCATCCGTTCATATAGTTTCTGGCCCGTAAACGAAATGAGTTACAGATTCCAAAATAAATATATATCATTGTCTAGAATGAAATTCCAAACTGAATATTTACTAAAAATATTAAATTGTTATTATATTTGAAAAGAAGAAAAAATATTTAATTTGTTTTCTACTCCATGGAAATAACTCATTGTATATAAATCTTTAAAAAAGAAAGACAAAGAAATAATTTGAAAATTAATTGATTTAAAATATGTAGTTTTAAACTGACTTCTTTCCGGGTTAAAGTAATCAGACCGTTTTGATTATACAGTATGTTTAACTAACAAGAGGCATTCCATTAACATTACTTCTAGCGTCCATACATACTAAAAAAATATTCCCATAAAAAAAAAACATAAAAAAATAATGAACCTGCGAGCAAAATAGAAAAGCGACGTTGCCTGTTTTCGCATCGTAATTACGATACTTACTTTTCCGCGTTACGATTTTGGTTTTGAATAAACGTTTCGATATTTTTTTAGATTTTTAGGATTTTGAATTTTTGAATGCAGATTTTTGTAAATTTATATTTATATTTTAATCTACTAAAAATGTAGATGAACTGGTTGAAGGGAACGCCCTCTCTTATTTTACATACTGTATGCAGCATTCCTAATAGGTAATGAACCTTGTAACGTAACTACGCATCATGGAGCATTGGGCGCTGGCGCTGTCACTGCGAGGGATGCACAACGCCAATCCGCGTCACCTGTCATCGAGATTGCATCACATGCAACGTCATGTAGGTAAGTGACATGTTCCACTAGGATGCCAAAGCGAAACGGAGGCAGGATAATTACGAGTATGTTGGACTCAAACAAAGAAAAAATCCTGTAAGACTTTTAGTAGCCTTGAGGTTCCCATTTCGCGCGCGTCTGCATTGTCCTTTATGTTGCTCAGCGTGCTTCTGGCAAAATTTCTTTTTTTCTTTATAAAAGTTTTTTAAAATCAATACCAAAAAAGTAAATTTGTGACATATTTCGATATTCGCAAACGTCTTCATAAGATCTTAATTGTAGGACTAGGTACAGTAAATATTCCGTTCCTAGGATCATTAAAATTTAGCAAGAAGCAAAGTCTCACAGCACAAGTGGTGCGGAATGCTCGGGGGCAAGTCCGATTCGCACTTAACCAGTTTTTAGGGTTTCTCACCTCAAAAGGTAAAAAAGAACCGTTATAAGATTACTTTTTTTGTTCGTCTGTCTGTCAAGTCTCTTTTTACCATAGTAGGAACGCGTGGAGGTATCAAGTTAAAATTGATATCATGAACTCTGTCTGCAATCCTAATTCCTAATAAAGCTAATAAAATAAAATAAACTTTTCTTTTCAGGCCAACTGTAAAAAGTAGGAGTAAAAACTTAATACAGTTTTAATTGTCGTTAAAATTAAGAATTATAACTAATCTATGGTTGACTATGGTTCGTGCCTCAAAAGAAAAATAGGAAAGAAAAAACTTGGGTCTGCAAACCTTTGAAGCTGTGAAAAAATCAAACTTCTTAGTTAACGAAATAAAAAAATACTGCTACATAAATGCCGCAATTTTAATACTTGTAAGGGAATCAAAACATATATCTGGAATACCTCTCGTTGTCCTTGAATTATGTGATTTAGTAGAAGCATTTTTTTATAGCGTAAGTATACGAAAAAGTTCGAAACCAGTAAATTTGTAGTTACATCATAGTAATTTTTAACAAATTTGGATGAAGCGGTAAATATCTTTTAGACTCGATTCCCTGCTATGGGGCCTTACCATAAGCTTTTAACTATCCACTCAAATTCCAGGCAATTCAGTATTGTGCGTCTATTCTGAATCGCTCAGATTGGTACCATGATCTCTCTTTTACTGAATTGTTTATATATCTCTCTCCCTTATTCGTATAGCGTTGTCTCGCAGTGATTTTTCACTCTCTCTTATCCTCATATAGCGTTGTTTCATGAAACAATTCAGAGAGCCTAGGTCATTCATTCATTTGGTACCATGAGGTTTTTGCGTAGTTTAAACTGAAACGCTTAGCTCTCAATTTTGACATATCTTAGCGATTCAAAAAAAGTTAGTTTTTCTAACTTGCTTAATATGAAAATGAACGACTTTGAATACTAATACTGACTATTATGATGCATTAATATATTATAAGCAAGATGTTATTCGGAAATTAGAAAGAAATTACTTGCCTCTGCGAAATCAACTAGAATTCTAAATAATATTGAATGCGATTTAGCGCCATCTTTAGTGTCATTGGAGTAGTACTCATCAACAAGTTAGTATAGTCATATTCTACAAGATGTCGCTTTTTAGCTAACCCTTAGAATGCCAACGTGGTTTTTTAGAACGTACCTATTGACAGAGGCATTAATATAGACTTAGATCATATATAATTTTGTGAACAGTTTATTTCCAAGTTATGAATATTGTAAAATATAATAACTAAATTAAATTAAAATTTTAAAAAAACTTGACACTTGAAGTGCAGTATCAGCTCAAGGCCTCGATCATCATTTATCTAACACCGACTCATTGAAACCATTCTTATGAGTCTAAACACGATATATCTGCTGCTGCTGTGAGTTATTGAGGACTTGGGAATCCTGCAGACTTCTTGATGTGCAGCATCAGCTAAAGGTCTCAATCATCATCTATTTAACACCTACTCATTGAGACTATTCTCATGAGCTCTAAGATGCTATATCGCCTGTGAGTTGCCGAAGAGTTCAGAATGAATGAAAAAGAAATGATGAATCGAAATCGACAATTAAAGCAATAATATTTTAAGAAAAACAATATTATATGGAGAAAAGCTAAGATTTAAAAAGGCCGTCTCTACCATTGTTCTAGTCTTATTGCTCTGCAAACTGCAAAAACTTTATTTAAAAATGAAATGATGTTCTGTAAGCTATGTGTAGTCTGAAAGACCACACGTTAGTAATTATAGGGTTAAAACTTTTTCGAAAGTGATTCAGAGACAATTCTCGGTCAATCATTCAATTTTATCAGACCACAAAGCTACTTAGTAAAAATACGTCGTAGTACGAATTTAAGCTATGCAGTTTAAGCACGTAGAATTGAATCGCCTGCAGTTTTAGTTCTCCAATTGGTCTTTTAGCAAACTCGACGATTCCTATTGGTGAATAGTATACTCTTGAATCTCTGGTAAAACGTTTCAGAGTGACAATTTCAAAAGTCTGTCAATGAAAATACGCATGGTTTTATTAAAGGATATTTCAAGCAGAATTAGATATTCGCGGCTGGGACTTATATAATTTAAATAGTGTCTGCTGAAGGTTTTGGGCATCATGTCGTAAGTATTTATTTCAATATCTACTTAATGCTAGTTAATGTCCGGTATGTATTGTCTGCATGTTACGCCGCTTTGATTTTCTTAATGATGCTTCGCTCAAGCTCCTTGCTAGGTATCGTTACTGCCTACTGGGATGCCTGATCCCAAAACGCGTCTGCATGATGATCACTCTCTAACATGGCCACTAGTTCGAATTCGCATACAATACAACCTGACGCGCTACAAAATTCAGCGCCGTCATAATTCCATTTAGTGCTATACTTGGAACTTGCTTAAAATTTAAACTCAAATTGTTAAATGAAAAAAAAAGAGGAGTTTCTTTGTTGTATTTATTTTTTATTGCTAGAATGTGTAACAAGCTTAGATTATTTCTTTATAATCATATCGAAGTAAAGTTTTATAGTTTTTTACATAAAAAATGCTTTAATATGAGTAATGTATTTTCAGTCACAGACGAGTAACAAACAACCAGCTGGAGTTCTTCGGCTATGCCGCTGGTCTTCCTGGGGCACGTGTGGAGCCTTTTATCATAGTATGCTACTTAGTTATGTTTATTGTATATTGATTAAATTTTACTGTAGAGTTAATTTAAATATTCTTAATTTTTTATAACAGTCCGATGAAGACCTCACAGATGCCGAGATGGGGCCTCCGAGTATTATCCTGGTAAATGATCCAAATCACCAAAATATCTTGATTGACGAAACGAATATTATCACAGGTATAAAAAAAAAAATCTATCTTTTAATCTATCTTTTAAACATAAATATAATTCTTCTGTACGAGTGTATGCCAGAGCGAGAATCCTGTACGAAAGCATTTCTCCAAAACAACTTTACGAACATTTCAGAAAATAGATGCAACACTGGAAACGCCGCCCCCTGTTGCTACCACCTCACGAGCAGTACGAGCACAAGCCACGGCACTGATGGAAAGCGCGTCTCGATCGCCACCACTGGCACGGGTGCAGTGTGCCGCTGCGGGCCGCGGCCTTTGCGGCCGTCGGTACTTGCTGCTACTATAAACACGATGTCTACACCACATCACCGTGCTGCACTTCATGACAAAGGAAATTTTCGCCGCCGCTAATTCACATAGTCTTAGAATTCTGCTAGACAATCTCTGATTGCAATAGCGCAGAGACGAGAACAACTAGAATTAAGAACACCACTCCGTGAACACAAGCAACATGCAAAGAGCACTACCTATCCTCCCTAAAATTACATGCGAGACAGATAAATGCAAAACTTAGTACCCAACACCGGTATAAAAACCTTGACGCGTTTTGCCACTCCACGTGGTATATCTTAAGGACAGATTTTCTCTTTGCATTTTGCTTGTGTTTGTTTACGGAGTGTGTGTGGGTGCCATATAGTGTGATGAGGGTGCCTATCTCTATCTGAACTGAGCGGAAATTGTCAGCAACATGATTAAATTTTCATACTTATTTAGTTATGAGCTTCCGCAAAGTAAAGCCTGATTCTAGAAATTTTACTTACATTGAAATAATGACAGAAAAAAGAAATGGAAAAATATAGCTTACTAGCTGTTGCCCGCGACTTCGTTCGCCTAGTCTTTAGTTTATTCATAAAGGATTTTCTGCGCATCTTTATCTTTTTTTTTTAAAACAACTTTGTCCTGACAATGATTAACACAACAAAAAAAGAATTAGCGAAATTGTTCCATCCCTTTACGCGTGATGCGTGACCAAGGGAAATATAGATTCATTTTTATATAGTTACATGTATATAGATATAGATGTAATGCAAAATATCTTCTTTCTAGCATAGAAACTACAAGAAAGTAATATGACCACTGATCAAGTAAACCACCACAGGTTATAATGACTGTCTCTTTAAATCTGGTTCATACAATATCGAAAGTAAGTCGGACAAATAAATGATAGAAAACATGGTACGGAGGTAGATTTTACAAAGTATAAGTCATAGTGCGTGAATAATGTGTAATATTGAGTATTAATACCTAGTAATAAACCTTTACAAGCTCAACTTAGCTAAGTACTGAGTTAATTCAGCCTTATGAATTTTTGGTCTTATAAACTATCGAGATTTTAAATTTTCGGTCTTTTGTTGCTTCGGTGAAACAAGCTATCGATCATTAGTGTTCGGGCATATGTTTTTCTGTTTTTCGTGATTCGGTATACCGTAGGGAACCCCTATAATTGACAAAACAGTCACTGCAACAAAAGTCACCCGTGCGTGCTAGCTCTAATACAATTTGGTAATTTTTATTTATATCTACGGATTTGACGTTTTAGATTTAAAATAAGCATGCCCTTGATGTGGCTAACAAAAAGGCACTCGCCATGCCTTGTGAGTTTCCATGCCTGGATTTTAATAGGGATGTTAGGGAGCTCCATAGCCGTAACCAAAACTATCATGATCATCATCATAAACAGCCCACGTCAGTCCACTGCTGGACATAGACCTCACCCATTGCACGCCACTGCGCCTGATCCTCGGCAATCTATCTATCTTTTTCTTTATCTTAGCTATCTTTTCCATCCACATCCATTTATTATCTATTTTTTAATCATAGTAAATAGAAATGCATTTTTCGCAACAAATGTAATATTCAAAATTGAATAACCTATTTTCTTTTTTTTTAATATATATATAAAAATGTTGAATGGCAATCTAGTTTATGGCGGCTGTTTACCTGTCAATTTCTTGTGCCTTTTATTATTATTTATCTGTGTTTGTTTGTATTTTCTGAGATCTATATATGTCACTGTATGTCACTATGAGATTTTATAAAAAAAATGTAATACATTAGAATTTTGTAAAATTAATATTTTTAACTAAAATTATTAAAACCCTGCGAGTTGCGAACTACTCGTAACTATTGTAAAACGCACTTTTTGTCAAGGTGGAAGCTACTTATAATATTATGAAAATTGCGGGCAGGGGATGGAAAACAAAAGACGTGGTTGTGGTTCAGCAGCATCTAGCGTGCCTAGGTAGACTAATGTGGGTAGAATATGATAATCACGATGAAAACGTGGTTCACGTTGGCAGACTTTATGATACTAGATATTATTTGTTAACTAATAATCTAATCATTGACATATTTTAAGATAATAGGTACATAATATTCTTGTCATGCAAGAATGTAATTTTTCTTCAAAATATGTACTTACATTTAATTAATAATTTAAGTAATATCTCTAGAAACCAATCCATGTGCTAATCATAATGATGTTGTCTTAAAACCAATATTATGTTGTATTATCTTCTTACAAAATAAAATAATGAATAAAAATATCAAACATTTATTATAATAAAATAAGTAATTACTTTTGGTTTGTTTAATTGATTACACTGTTTCACAGCGACGCAACGGTCTTCCTTTTCAACCGACTTCAAAAAACGAGGAGGTTCTCAATTCGACTGTATGTTTTTTTTTTTTTTTTTTTTTTTTTTTTTGTATATTTGTTACGCGATTACTCCGCCAATTATGAATCGATTTTAATGATTCTTTTTTTGTTTGGTAGATCATACTTCAGAGGTGGTCCCATATAAATTTTATCGAAATTGATTTAGAACTTTTTGAGAAAATCAACAAATATATACCCAGATAGTATTTTGGTTGTGGTTCTTGTTACCTATCTTCGACAAATATGAGCCGATTTTGATGATTTTTGTTTTATTGAATAGCTTATACTTCAAAGATAATATGCTAAAAGTTTACAAAATAAAAATCACCCCTAAGGGTAGGAAAATAGGGGATGAAATCGGTGTTCAGCAGTTAGATTAGGATTTATCACTAAAAATTGATGAAATAAATAAATTTTATTAAAAAAAATAAAACCGACTTCAAAACACTAAAATGCTAAAAATAATCCTAACACTTAAGTACCTAATCAGTTACTTTTGGAGTCGGTGCAAACAAAAACATTGAATCTCTCATCGGCTGGCACCGACTCCAAAAGTAACTGATTAGGTACTTAAGTGTTAGGATTATTTTTAGCATTTTAGTGTTTTGAAGTCGGTTTTATTTTTTTTAATAAAATTTATTTATTAATATGTACTTTTAAATATTCTGGACTACGCTATATCAATCTCTTGCAAACCATTGGAGCTATTTCCCCTCCTACAAAGTGATTGTCTGCATTGAGATAGTCCTTATTCTAGTACTAGTAATCATGCAGCGTACATGGCCAGCCTAGTCAGCTCAAGGTCTTGTTTGGTGTTTTAAAGCGTGCGAGCATGTCGAAGAACAGGGTATCCTTCCCATCCTTACCTAGAGGCACATAAACTGGGCTTCTATAATAGGTCATCTTGAGCCAGGCTTCCAGTTTGTTGTAGAGTTATCACGCGCTGGAATCTGGTGCTATCATAAGTTGTTCAGATATTATCAACCACATCCTGGATAAGTACTTAAAAAGTAATTTGTCATAAAGACGTGTATTATTTTGACGTCTAAATTTAAAACATGCCAACAAAAACACCAATATCCAGGCCCGGACTTAGAGAGCCAGGGCCCCAACTCGAAATAATTTATTTTGGTTTAGCAAATTACATGCCAAAGTACACAGAACTAATTACTTCAAAAAACATCAGAATAACGCAGTCTTTTTAGTATAGTTACTTTGATCTATTTTAAAGAATCATACAACAAGCATT
Organism: Anania hortulata; assembly: GCA_963576865.1. NCBI lineage: Eukaryota > Metazoa > Arthropoda > Insecta > Lepidoptera > Crambidae > Anania > Anania hortulata. The sequence goes on along the minus strand of OY756389.1, from coordinate 14,811,082 downwards.
CTTCTGAGCAAAATAACCAATGATGTCATCATAGTCAATTAACTGCACATTACACATAATGAATTTAGCCGGTTCTCTTCTATGGTAGATCTTAAGAGCTAAGAGCTAAGGCTAAGTGAGCCTTAAAAACGCCCGTATGCTGCGCAGTTTGACGCTGGTGTATGTATATATGTCGTTGGCATATTGTATGATAACAACAACGACGCCGGCGACATATACAATAGCAATCAAAGCGCAATCCCGACGTTTGAGTAGATATCCAAAAAGGCTTTTACTAATAAATACTTATTTGTTCAGTCCTAGTGACGATAGTTCTTCAAATGACCGCAACTCAACTCTTTCTTAGGTGGCGTTTGTTTTTTTTGACAATTTGGTGGACAAGTGCAAAAGAAAGACCACAATAGGACCTCCAACTTTTGAGTAGCTCGAATAAGTAATATTGTTTAAGACTCAAGAATATTTTCAATTCATTAATCTTGATAAGGCAAGTCAGACTGAGCTTGTGTGCAGGTTCCGCCACTAGGACTGGGGACCCTAGGCTGGCTGGGCCTAGAAAGAAATCCGGCCCTGGCATTATTACTTTTGACCAATTAGAAATTAGGCAAAGTGATATTTGGCCAATCAGAATCATAAAAATTGCATTAGTTCATTCATTGAATGAACAAAATAATGCATTTGCGATTCAGAGAGAAGGAAATATATTTCTGAATAGCTGTCAAAAACTTGAACCTAAAATTGAGTGGTAAAGAGACCTCGTAGTACGAAATTAGCAAAACAGCTCAATTTTGGTCGGAAATTGAATGGATCGTCTAGGTCGTGGTATGGCCCATGGACGAACTATTTATTACATATTTAAAAGTTTGTACGGAACCGTCGTTGCGCAAATCCCACAACACTTGGCCGGTTTTTTAAAATAAATATGTTTTTTTTAGTGTTGCCGCTCGATAGGTCAATATCGATTGTCTATCGATAGCCTATCGATAGTTGAAGGAAAAACGATACTATCGATAGTCTATCGATTCTATCGATACTATCGATATCTCTTTTACTGCAATACTATCGGTAAACAGCAATACTATCGATAGTATCGATAGTTTCGATCGCCGCCAACCAATAAACTAAACTATCGATTGCCCTATTGATCGTATAGATGAATTTAGCGTTCAACTATCAATTGCAAAACTATCGATTTTTCGGCGACACTAGTTTCTTTTCGCTTCCTTTTGTTGATCAGTTCGTGTTTTTATGGTTTTGTTTTGTGAAACAACGTGGAATCGTTTCATAGCGGCAACCGAGTCGTCATTTTCACTATACTCTTTTTATTGGTAACGTTTAAATATATTTTTATTATATTATAAGTAGCATATAACCACTATGCTTTGTAGTAGTAGTGTGTAGCATATAATTAGGGTTGATTGTCACTGTCAGCGTTTGATGAATGGACACACCAAGCGTGGTAATGGCATTGCATATTTTTTTCTAAACACAAAAATTGTCTTTAACTCTATAAAATTTTGAAATTATTACATATTTTGTCTGAACTGTGGTTATGAGTAGACAATACGTATTAATTTTTAAAATATTACTGAGACACTGAACACTCGCCGTGCTGATTTCTGGTAGGTACCACCACATAATTTACAAGAACACGCAGGGCGTATCGGTGGCATGGAGTGTAAGGCCGACCCCACATTGGGCGTGCGCGTTCCTCGAGCGTGTGAATGATGAGAATGGTTTTCGATATTAATTTCTCTGAGACGGTCGCTCATAAAACACGACGCTCACGCCGCGTTGTCGCGGCGCGCACGCGGCCTTCGCGTCGTTCATACGCTCGAGGAACGCGCACGCCCAATGTGGGGTCAGCCTTAGTGTATGCATCGCAAGGCTACAAGTCAAGCTTTACATTTCTATTAAAAGCTAAACATGGCAGCCGTATATCTTTGATTAAGGCGAGTAGAGTCGTCAAATGTAAACTAGTATGTAGTTTCAAAAGCCCACTACTTAAGTCCAGACAATTTTTTAAATATTTTGTCAGATTATAAAAATATATATGCTAGAAATTGACAAAACCAATAACACAATCATCATATGTATAAACTTGTCATTGCTTAAAAGAAAAATCTTGAAAAGTAACATTTTAATTAATTGAATACTCGTTTGTGTGGCAATTCCACTACAGTATATTTTGATGTATTTGCTTTCTATGTATTTGCTGTATAAGCAAACAAAGAATTTATTTTCAATATCCAGTTCAGTTTAAAACAATTCAAAACTGGGATTTACCAAAAATATGCTGCGAGCATTCATAATTTTCCTTAAGCCACCTGTCACACTCCATCACCTTCGCGATTACATTCTCAAATTCCCTTTTTTCTTTTTTTGTTACCGAGATTTTTTCGTTGCAGAAGCGTGTCTATCTGTCTGTTTCTGTATCTATCATAGAGTATCTCGCATTGTTCCGTTTTTCGCGCCGCCTCAGGCAGGAAATACGGAAATTTCGAATTATAATATTTGTAAATACAGAAATGTTATTTTTATAATTGGACATAAACTTACATAAATAAACTACGTCCATATTCAATGTTCTTATATTCAACGTCCATATTACATCCCTACCCATCTTTGTTGCAGTGACTTTATGAATAAAAAGTACGTTATGGGGTAAAAATAATTTTATTAAAAAAGAGCAGTACATGAATTTAAGAAGCTCTCTGATCCTTTCTGTCTCACAGACGAAGCATGATAAAGATCTAGAAAGAAAATAAAGATCAACATAGGGTAAAACATTGTGAAAAGATAACTAACAACGCAAGCAACATTATTGCTGTCTGACTTTATTAATTTTTAATTTGTCTTAAGCATTATAAGATGGTTTTAGTTGGGTGGAAGACGTAAGCGTCTGCTATGCAGTATTTAAAAAAAACTAGTAAGGACTTGATTGGTCATCCTATCGGTAGATAAGCATCTATAGCGGTAATATAAAAAATTGGGACGGCACTTTTACACGTCCCGATTTTAATATTTTAAATCAATTTATGTCTGCAACTTTGATTTTGGACTATTAATGATTTTTTATTTTATAATTTAGTCACTTATATACGAGAAGTTTTACTTATAGGATGTTATATATAAGATAATATATGATACCAAGATTCTGTTAATAGGCAAAATGTTTTTGTTGCAGTTTTTACTAACTTGTGTTTCAGGCTTGCTTTAGTACTGGTTAAAACATGTTTTAAAATTGATGATGCTGTCTGAATTCAGGTCGCCCAGCAATACTTCAATCGTAAATACGTCACTAAACTTTCAGTTTTTATCTTTGTTTCAAAATATTGGCAAAGGCTAATAAATAAAAATCGTTTCGCGTTACATTTCGTTCAAGTTTGTAGGTTTAAAGTTCAAAATGAAATTTGTTAAAGTCAAACATAAAATGACTTTTCTACATAGTAATTAAAAAATGATAACACGTTTTATTTTCATCACGTAACGTGAGATATAAATATGAGCTAAATTTTAGGATACATTTGTGCTTATACAGGGTTAATTTGAGCACCAGGATCAGCCCCTAGGAGGTTGTTGGTGTTTTAAAATAACCCTATATATATCTAAATAAACAATTTTCCAAATATAGGAAGGTAACCTTAGCTTCATTCTCATTTTTGACACTAGGCGACATATTTATCAGAACGTGTGCGTAAGAGTTTATAATCAGATACCTAATGACATTAAAATTTTTAATTTACCAGTATTTAAAAGACATTTGTTCCGCTGGCTGAACCACCATAATTTCTATAGTCTAGAGGGCTTTTTCAAATAAAAAAAAGGAATTTAGGTTATGGAATTTCAACACTGACTCAGTAATTTTTGTATAATTTATAATAATAATATAATTCGCCTGTTATTATTAATAATTTGGAATTTGGACATGAGCAGATTTGACATTGTAACAATTATTATCAGATTTATTTGACATTTTAACTATTTTTCATCTTTTATTGTACCATGACATTTGCATGCTAATTTATATAGCCCAAATATGTGATTATTTTATTGTAATTTGACCTTGTATACCATATTTGACGCAAATAAATGATTGATTGATTGATTGTAGAAACTTTATTTGGTTAATATAAAAACTGCATATTTGTACTAACACTATGCACTAAACGGGTATTATGCAACACATCCCTTATTTTGCGTTATTGGTTTTCCCGACGTTTCAATAATAATACCCGTTTAGTGCATAGTGTTAGTTAAAAAATGCAACAAGAAAGTTTAAAATGCATATTTGTATTTTGACAAATTATTTAGTTTTGGTATCAAACTCTGAGATTATGCAAAAACATTGACACTTAGTGTTGATACTTAGTGTACTCTAGACCTCGTAATTTAGGATGACCATCCACTCTCATCTCATAAACACATCCTGTTTATTATATTCACCTCATTCCACGAAAATTTAGGTCCACTCTGCTGCTGTACATGTGTTACTTCCTTTAATTAGTATTATGTAGGTCGTCTGTTAATTGCGGTAAGCGTTCCCCGGATACATGACTTAAAACCCTTGGACGGACCCTTCTAGATTATTTTGTATTATTAATTAGGTAATTGCTGTCTCAACAGGTAATTAAGTGGAGCCAGAAACAAAACTATACCTATTGGTATTATAGAAGTTGGCTACATATATTGTTAGACTATTATTATATGTAAGTTATAATTAAAACGCATTTGTATTTTTTAAGATAATCTATATCTAAATGAATGTCGAGGTTATTAGTGTACGAGTAGTTATTTCTGTCTCTCGGAGAATAAGATCACGTAATTTTTACGATTTTATGTTTTATTTTTGTTTTAAATATTAACATACTACATTTTTTATTAAGGAAGGTCATACAAACATATATATATATAAAAGTGAATCTCTATTTCCCTTGGTCATCGCATTACGCGTGAACGGATGGAACAATTTCGCTAAATCATTTTTGGTTGTGTTAATTGTGTGTGTCAGGAGAAGGTTCTTTTAAAAGAAAAAAATGAGAAAGTTGCGCAGAAAATCCTTTTTGAATAAACTAAGAAACACACGAACGAAGTCGCGGGCAACAGCTAGTATGAAATAAATTACACAGATTCCCCCTCGATCTACGTGAGTCAGTTGTGTCGTGTAGTAGTCGTGAGTTTCTGATAATGACCTCCGGCTTGTATAGCTCAGGTATTTGGTGTAAGTTTGGAAGATCTTCCTAACGCCATACCTTGTCATGATATTGCGGTTATGGCTTACCTGCCCACATCAAATTTGTTGGCCTCAGGTTTTATATCATCCCTTCAATTTACATCAGGCAATTTCGTTAGATTACTTGTCCGAAAATAGGCTTTAAAATTTTACTGCGCATTTCAAACGCTCAAATAATCATAAATCGCTTATGGCAGGTAATAAAAAAATCACGCTACAATATTTTTTCCAATTTATCTTAACAACTTGGTTTTATAACTCAATATCCGAGATGTTATGATAATAGATTTACACATCAATTATAACTTCGCGGCGCCTCGCTTATCAGAAAATATGTTTTAGTTGAGTTTGCAGCGTTTCTTTCGCCTTTAATTGCGAGCTGGGGGAAATTTAAAAACAACAAAATATAATGTTGAGAAAATTGTGTAACACAAAATAGCTCCTGAGAAAATGTAATATGTTCAGCAAGCAATAGATAGGCTTTCTTTATATATATCTAAGCAAATTACTTTGCAAATATTGTGAAAACAAACTCTTAAAAATCTAGCTTAGCGCGCAGGCGCTTTACTTAAATAATCGAAATAATTTTCTTAAGGTATTTGCACTGTTCCATATTAGTATTGGGTCAAGTAAATAACACTATTTATTAAAAAGGTTAATTTGGGGAAGCAGTAATATCGTTCGAATTACCATAAATAATTTATTGGGGGTAAAAAAATATGATGAGTTTTAATATATTTAATACGAAACAACCTATCTTTATGCATGTTCAAGTGAATTAATTAACCTTCACTTAAATAAAATGCACAGCTTTTCCTTTGATAAATTTGTTTTTGGTTTGTCAATAGATGGACGAGGAATACTGATTAGCTTACGTCTGTTCAACAATGGCGAATGAAGGCTATTCAAAGTTTGGTATCTAAGTAGTTTTACTTTAAATGCTTTATTTTATTATAGGTCTCAAACGAAGGGATTACTTTAATGAGTTTTGGTATAATTAAATTCGCATTTTAGTTTTTTCAGACGGTCGTCTGATCATCAAAGTGTTTTCTCTTTTGCTCCTCTAAATATGTTGCTCAAAGAAACAGCTGCAGTTATTCTTAAAGCCAGAGGCCTAAATCTGAGCTCTTATAATGATACTAGATATTGCCCGCGATTTTGTTCGCATCGTCATTAGATTAATTCAAAACCTTTCTCGGCTCATCAAAGTTCTAAATCAATCGAACAAACAACAGACACCTTATTTATACGTAAATAAAAATAACACATTGTGGCATTTAGAAAAAAAACTATATCCATACGAAAATTGTGGTAATCTTAATGTATTGTTTCCTGTTACTTTGTTTCTTTTGTGTGATGTGCATTAAAATTTAACAACTTCTACCCACAACATAATTTATTTAATGATGAATTTTCTACCTTGATTGAAGTTGAAGTTACTACATTCCAAATAAGATTCCCCTAAAAAAAATTCACTCCTCGTATACTCCTAGGCTTACAATAGGTATTTAAATTATAAAATAAACCTACATTAGTACTAAATTTTAGCTTTCTAGGCTATGCAGTTTTGGCTGTGCTATCGTCAGTCAGGACAAACGATTTTGTAATAAAATAATATTGTTATATACGTACTTCAACATTATTTTATTTTTTCGATAATATTATTGACGTAAAATCAAGTTTGGAGTTCATGATAAGGCCCTTTGATATTCAGTGACAATCTATCTCTGTTCATTCAACTGTCATACTTACTAAGTATCAAGCACGTAACGTCATTATAGGCTTAAAAGCTAAAGCAGTACCAAAACTAAACTTATTTGTTTAGATAAATAAAAGATGATATGATAAATAAGAATGAAATAGATAAGATAAAAACCATAAGGGCAACCCTATCTATTACAGCGTAGCCAATGAATAGGGTTGTTCTCTTAATTTTTGTAAAATTAAATAAGCTTTTTTAATAAGCGTTTTATAAGTGTTAAACGCAAAACGTGATAACTGAAACTAGTCTTAGCTGGGCAGTACTCTCTCCAGAGATTCGATTTAAATACTTAATTATAATAGACCTTCCAGATGGACATAGGTTACTTTGTATCCGGAAAATTGCACAATTTCCGAATGATGCGAAATAGATGTCAAATTAGATAGTACTAATAAACGTAGGTAGATTTCGATTTTCACTGTCAAAAACTGTTGAATGTGAAAACAATAAAACATTTACTACCTGTATTCGATGCGGCCGAAGCCGCGGGAACAACTAGTATCAAATAGGGAAAAACCTATAAACTTGCATTGTTATAAGGCGCTCATCATATTTCCAACTTTCGTATATTATTTATTATTATCGTAATATTTATATGTTTAAATTAATAAACACACAGTAACTAACAAGTCTGAGTCTTTAAAGAGCTCAAACACAAGTTAGTCATATTAAATTAAGGAGTGCGCATTCAGCAGGCTGCTGGCTCCGAAATCCGATAGTCGATTGTTGCTAAAAAGAAGCTATCTGACATTTTTCGTTAATAGCGTACAGAGTAATCAGAAAGTACATTGATTACGTCGCTGAATGGACCAAAAAGTTCGATTCAACACTCTATTATTCGGACGAAGTGCTCGTTTGCTGAATTAATATCGCGTCCGTTCTTTTATAGGAGTGTGATATGGTGCGCATTTTTTTGCCATTTTATGCATATATTTATAGGTTTTTTTTACACAAAACACAAATTGGTCGGTAATAAGTAGATACATGAATGACTTTAATGGAGGTTTAACAGATTTATTGAAAATAGAACGTCAAAAGTCACAAAAAAAATAAATAAAGAAAAGGTAGAAATCATATTTATCAATAAATGCTTGCGTTTGAAAATATCGTTGAAAAATTTGCCAGTTGCCAATGAATGGGGTCTTGCTCGGATTATGCACGCGCCATTAGCTCGCTCGGCTTTGTGTGGCGAGCTCGGCTGGCTCGAGTTAGTTAGCTATATTGTCAAAAGAGATAAGATCAGGATATATTAATAAAATATTTGTGTTCTTGAGCTCTCGACATCAGGTACAAGTGATGATAAAGTAATCAGTTTAATGTATGAAAGTTTAAGCTACTGGCATACCTAATAAAATTAAATAAACTTTTCTCTTCAGGCCAACTGTTAAAAGTAGGAGCAAAAACTTCAATCAGTTTTAATTGTGTCGTTTGTTAAAATTAAATATTATGACTAATCTATGGTTGACTATGGTTCCGTGCCTCAAAAGGAAAATAGGAAAGAAAATACTCGGATCTGCAATCCCTTGGAGCTGTAAAAAAATAAAACTTCTTCGTCTTGCTCGGATTATGCAAGCGCCATTAGCTCGCTCGGCTTTGTGTGGTGCGCTCGGCTGGCTTGAGTTAGTTAGATAAGTTGTCAAAAGAGATAAGATCTGGATAGATTTGATAAAATATTTGTATTATTGAGCCCTCGCCATTTCCAATGTTAAAGAGTAATAAGTTGTTACTCATTTTTCTAGACCAAGCAACAGTCTAAATGTAGGAATAAAAACTTTAACCGATTTAAATGACGTGTTGTTCGTTAAAAATAACAATAATGGCTGTATGAACTCTAACAACGCTCGGAAACTATTTTTTAACAATGGTTTAGTCCCACAAATGTGAACACGCACACTTGTGCGACCAAACAGAAGTTAAAAAATTTGCTAGTTGTGAATGAATGAGGACTTGCTCGGATTATGCACGCGCCATTAGCTGGCTCGGCTTTGTGTGCCGCGCTTTGCTGGCTCGAGCTCTCATTGTCGAAAGGGGCTGAGATCTAGACAGTTAATTATACGAGTCCCGTACAACCAATCTAAAAGACAATCGATTGCAAGAAGCTGTCTATTATTGCTTCTATTAGGCATTATTAACGGAATCCTGTGATTAGGCTTTACGTGTGTATCTGTTCTATTAGGATTCGCAATAAAGCTGAATTTAAAAGCTGGGTATCCGTTCACATCTAAAATTAAAACTGAAAAATCATTAAAATTAGTTCATTGATGTTCGACAGAGTCGCAAACACATATGTGTTGAACACAGAACCCACTTTTCATCATCATAATTTAAGCCATAGGACATCCACTGCTGCTCATAGCCTCTCGTAATGACTTCCAGATTGGCCGGTTGGAAGTGGCCTGCATCCAGCGGCCTTACCAGATCGTCTCTCCACCTTGTGGGTGGACGTACTACGCTGCGCTTAATGGTATGTGGCCTCCATTCTAGAACCTTTTTGCCCTATTTCCTATCAGTTCTACGTACCATGTGCCCCGCTACATAATATCTTCCCCAAAAGTTATCTCTTAAAATACTGTTTAATGCAACTAGCATTAAGTATATCGCATTGTTTTATGAGTGTGATTTGTTAATCTTATTACTTGCGAAATAAAGAACCGTGACAGCAAGCCAATATCGTACTTTCAGACTCCACAGTGTATCAAAGTAATAGGATTCCACAAAGATATTCTTCGGTGTTCGGAAATAACAAAAGTTGTACTCTACCTCATGCACCGTAATACGTACCATGTGCCTCGCTACATAATATCTTCCCAAAAGGTATCTCTTAAAATACTGTTTAATGCAACTAGCATTAAGTATATCGCATTGTTTTATAAGTGTGTTTTGTTAATTTTATTACTTGCGAAATAAAGAACCGTGACAGCAAGCCAATATCGTACTTTCAAAGACTCCACAGTGTATCAAAGTAATAGGATTCCACAAAGATATTCTTCGGTGTACGGAAATAACAAAAGTTGTACTCTACCTCATGCACCGTAAGCTGCTATCCTGCTTAAAGCAAAAGTTGAGAAGCTAATGTAAATGTTGATATAGTGAACTCTCACCTTACTATTGAATTGATAATGTTAACCACACTGAACTATGTTCAGCACTCCCCGCTTCAAATCCGTATTAAATTTGTAATAGAATACAAATAATACGAGAAGGTAATTTGAATGTATTTTATAATACCAGCTGTCGCGTATTAATTGTTGCTGACCGCAACGTGTTGCTAATTATTGATTATTAAAAGTCTGTGTTATTACAAGTGCTATATAGTTGTGTTAGATTGGTAGTGAGAATGAACTTAATAATTTTAAACTATTTATTGTATTGTGTGTCGTGTGGGGACGGCCGTAAAGAATACATTTCCCCACTGCCAACAGGAGGCGTGTCGTAAGAGGCGACTAATTCCTGTAGCACGAGACGGGCAGCAGCGATTGCGTCCGAAATCTGTAAATAACTGCGCTGGCCAACCCGCCTGCCAAGCGCGGCGAGTATTGGCAATCCCCCCCTAATGATTGAAGTCATTGGGCGAGGCCTTTGTTCAGCAGTGGACGTCTTATGGCTGTAATGATGATGATGATGATTTATTGTAAAAAAAAAACGGTCAAGTGCGAGTCGGATCTAAGCACCGAGGGTTTCGTACAAACTAGTAGGTATATAAATAGTTCATCCATAATGACAATCGAGTCTCCTAGATTTTTACCGCTTTTTCTGAGTTTGTTCGAAAAACTGTTTTTTCGGACCTTTTCTTTTACTTGTGCATTGCTTTTTGGCAAATTTCATTCTAGGACAACGGGAAATACTATATAGGTTTTGATATCATTACTTTTATCAAAATAAAATAAAAGATTTTATGATTTCTTTTGCTTGTTAAACTACAACTAAATTTTGTTTAAACTACAATAACATTACCGTTGTAAGTAGAAAAGTAAAAATACAAATCTAAATTAACAATTCGAGACAGCCAAAAATACTTCCACTGAGTATAGTATTGAATCACTGCATATTGAAATGTGGTTGAATGTGAACTGCAAATAAAAATACAATACCAATACAGCATTTATTTTAACCCAACTCGAATATGAAAATGTCATTGAAACTGAATAAAAGCACACTGGTCACTGCTATGTAAACGTGGAACTAGCTGCATAACGATTTGATTTCGGCGCACAGTGACAATCAAACCAAAACCAGAACAAATATGTTGTATATCCATGTTTAATTTTGTTGCATATATTACTTTTATGATTCCAATAATTGGACAAGTCTAGTTTATTTTTGATGTTGATGGACTTTTAATTTAGCAATTCTAAGTTCATCATCATCATCATTTCAGCCATAGGACGTCCACTGCTGAACATAGGCCTCCCCCATTGACTTCCAGATTGGCCGGTTGGAAGCGGCCTGCATCCAGCGTCTTCCTGCGACCTTTACCAGGTCGTCTGACCACCTTGTGAGTGGACGTCCTACGCTGCGCTTGCCGGTACGCGCCCTCCATTCTAGAACCTTTCTGCCCCATCGGCCATCAGTTCTACGTGCTATGTGCCCCGCCCACTTCAGCTTGCTAATCCGTTGGGCTATGTCAGCGACTTTTGTTCGTTTAATTCTAAGTTATTTGTGCAAAATGTAGATGAAAGTATTCTGTATTTTTTCCATATCTAAGTACTATAGATTTAAAACAAAAGTAATGAAATATAAATGAATAAAACATTTCTGATATTGGACGTAGAAGGCCTATGTTCCTCGCCCGTGATTTCCAGATTGGCCGCTCGAAGCGGTCTGCATACTGCCCATACATAACCCAACATATTACGGGTTGAAGGTCGAAGGGGCAGATAGGTTCTAGAACGGGGGCCACGTACCGGCAAGCACAGCGTTGGACATCCCACCCACAAGGTGGATAGACGAACTGATAGTGGTTGCTGTTTTATAAACTAACCTAAAACTATCTCACTATGCTCAAAAACGGACTTTTAGTTCGTGAGGCATGGAGGCAAGAATGCTGGCAACGTTTCCTTGCTGTGTGGCTTATAGTCATACTAATGCTTAAAAGAGGAAAGAGCCACGTTTTTATTTTCTGAAATAGAAATTATTTTTGGTATAAATCAACATATTTTTCTATAAAGTAATTTTGCCTTTGGTCCCCTGGGTCCAAAGGAGGCTAAATGCAAACACGTAGCCGTATGCGAGTGTCTCGTATTTGATTGTAATTCTTTGCTTACAAAAGGAAAAAATATAATTGCATTATGTATTTTCACAAAATAATTTACAAAATAATGTAGACCCGAATCGTGTCGTGAACTGAGTTCGTTAGCAAGTCGACGGCTGCAATTAGACGAAAGACACTCGCAACGTGTCATGCGTACATGTGGCATTAGCCTTAGAAATCTTTAACACCGCTGTGCAACAATCGTTACAAAATAATATCATGACTGTCAACGACTTCATCCACTAGTTTTTTTCGACAAAGTTAAGACTTTTTATGGAGTCGTATGAGCCTTAACATCGGTGTTGATAATGTTATTTAATATTTGCTCGTAGTGAGATTTGGTGTGATTGAAGAAATAAAATGTTAGCTAACTCATAAAATTAAAGCTATTCATAAAAAGCTGCTAATCAACTCTAGCATTACTTATGTATGTAACACCTTAAATCTTAGCATTAATTATTATTGTTTATTCATAAACGCCACTTAAATATTGCTTAGTTAAGTACTCCTTTTTTGGTAGGAATGGTAGTAATCCGGCTATTTGCGCGTTATTCTTGTCAAATGACAAATAAAAAAAAATATAAATGCATATCTAAATCTTTTTTAAAATTATTTATATAATTTCTATTATTACGGTGTGATTGAGGCCTAAGGCGTAGCTTGACACTAACATATTATGTAGCATGTGTAGCAAGCAAGCATTATTTGTATTATCTTCTTCAAAATAAACAGCGATCCTTCTGATGACAATGAATACAATGGGGAACCACACTGCTCTTTTATCCCTATAGGTGTCGCTTTGAGTTTGGTCTTAAACGTTATTTGATCAATGTTTCTATCACTGCTGCCACTGTCCACTGATCAAGTTATCAGTACGATAAAGGTTATGGTAGGTTGTCATACGTGTGTCAAACGTGCGTCATACTAGCCACCAAAAAAACAAATCGGCCAAAAAAATCGGATTTAGACTTTTTGCGTGGACATTAGTTGACAACAGTTAATATGACCAAATACGCTGCCGCCATCTGAGATTAGCATTGCTTCTGCTTCCCCATTGAATGATATCATCAACGATACCTAGTTCAACCCCCCTAGCATGACCACCAAAACACGGTATGATACGATATGATTTAGCGATTTATCGATACGAACCGCAAAAATATGATAGACATAGTCGCTATGTTGAGTCACCGTGCCGGTGACGTCACATGTTATGATCGCTGTTTCGATAAAAAATCAACATGTCGTCTATATCATATTTATAAAAAACATACCGTTGGTGTCGATAAAACTACATATTTAATATCAAATCATACCGTGTTTTGGTGGTCATGCTGAGAGGACAGTTCTTGCAATTCATGAGGCGTTTTTTATGGCATTGCTATGTTGTCATTACTCAGATACAAGGTTTAATAAAAAAATACATTTATTTATTTACGTCTTAATATGTATTATACTTTTGCCCTACCACTGCATTGGGACAATTCGTGGGCTAGTGCCGAGAAGAAGCAGTGCAAGAAACTCGGTCACTATTGTTATTTTAATCTGACGACCCGGTTGGGTCACAATTTCCGTGATGTTTTAAGCACGGGAATATTTGTGGATGTGTATGTGATGTAGCCGAGCTCCTCAGTACTTAGTTGCTGTTAAAACCCTTTGTCTTGTGTTGTTAGTATGCCCAGTCGGTGTGTACAGAGAGCTAGATGCGGCCAAATGACGAAAAGAGTAAATATGACCCAACCCAAAGATATCTTGCTATAATTCTTCTTTGCCCAACTGTATAGAAGTAAAGTTTGGCTCTGAGTGATTCGCCGCTCGCTGCCGCAGTACCACTAGCTCCGCTCACTTGGTTTGCTCGATTGTGTGGTCACTGTTCTTACAAAACCTAACCTAACTGATAATAATCAAACCTACCGTGTCTATAAGTAGTTTTGTTTGAAATTATGCCATAAATCATTGTTTTGAATGTAGTGAAAACAAATTTTATAATTGTGACTTTACACGCACGTTACGTTAATGCCACACATTACTGCTAAGTGCAAGTGTGTGTCTAACCATATTATGTCAATGGGCTAGTTTCCTGAAAAAATCTAATTAATCCGTCATTTGGATTAACAGAAAATATTGCCCATTATAGTTCCGCGTAACGTCACGCCTTGCGACACTTTTTAGCACGGCGTGACGTCACGTACTCCCATTCCCAAACTTTGATGGGTTGACGCATACCTTCCCATTCGCATTCCATCCTATTCGCATTCGGTCCCATTTGCATTCGGTCCCATTTTTATTCCGTCCCATCCGCATTTGGTTCCATTCGCATTTTGTCCCATTCGCAAAATGGTCACACTCAGATAAAAGTGGTTTTAACATTTTCAACCTATAAGTTGAACTATTGTTTCAAAAATGGTAGGCTTGTAAATAAAAATAATATAGCCGTGTTTGGAATTATTTGAATAATCATGAGAAGCAATTTAGTAATTACATCACAAATCGCCATTTAGAGTGGAAAGAAACACTAAAAAACAAATAAAATAAATTTTTATAAAAAAAATAACCGACTTCAAAAACTCTAAAAAGCTAAAAATAACTTTTAAACAATCATACAAAACAGTTATTTTTTGAGTCGGTGCCAGCCGTAGAGTGTTTGAATGTAGTTGTTTGCACAAAAGTTATTTTTACGTTTTTTAGTGTTTTTGGAGGCGATTAAATAATGTACAGGACATTTTTGATTGTCATGTTGTCATGTGAATGTTGATTTTTAAGTAATGTATATTGTTATGTTGATTTTGTAAGAATTTCGATTTTGAAACAATACACATAATTATTTAAAGCTACATGCTTTTATTTTCAAGCCTACCATTTTTATAACTTGTAGGTTGAAAATGTTAACAACAACTTTTATCTGAGTGTAACCATTTTGTGAATAGGAAAAATGCGAATGGGACGGGATGAGAATGGGACCGAATGCGAATGGGTCCGAATGCGAATAGGACCGAATGCGAATGGGACCATTTTTGAATTCGTGACGAAATGCGAATGGGACTGTATGCGTCAAACCCATTTTGATGCGCTTTATCTTCGTCATTTTTTGTTTGATTGACAAAAGACAAAATATAGATTCAATATTTTTTGATAATCTAACTGATAGACCAAATAGAATACTTAATCTTTTTTTGACCTAGGAAACTAGCCTGTTTCTGGACTATTATTATCGTACTCGTGAAATACAACTTAACATTGCTGCGCAAAATAGTAAGTTGTTTGTTCAAGGACTTTGTGTACATATAGGACTTACTGGATTCTGTAGATTTTCGAGTGTTTCGTGTTCTGTTTGGAGTGAACACACTACACTTAGACAGATCTAGATGCATATTAAATAGTCTTCGGTCACATTGAAAAGTCTTATGAGCACCACAGATCAAAGACAGTTGTGGGGCGATAACGAACGAAACCGCCCCTTTTTACACCTTTTTAAGTATTTATTATTTAATAAAGGTGTTACTTGGCCGACCTGCGCATAAGCGTTTGGGATCAACTGCAACTGTAACCGCTATTTACTATAGAAGTCAATTCAGTAAACGTACTCTCAAAAATTTAAAGTTTCGTTTTGAAAAACCAAATAGGTTATAAATATATTTGTATTAGGAATTTTGTAAAAATAAACAAACAGTCACATTAACAACTGCCCCTAGAAATATCCAATGTTTGTGTCCAGAAAAAATAATTAAGCGCATGGTACCTTAGTATTTAAGTGTAGGCGTATTTGTTAAGTGACTATATACCTACCGGTGAGGTACGTATGTGATCAAGTCAGAAACAGGAGTTTAAAATTGAATTAAATCACGTAGCTACCTTGTAGGTAGCTGAACTTGTCCCAATCAGAACATCGGGGAGTCTTAAGCATTTACATTGCCATATATGTACATCAGTTCTTATCCGAATTATCTCCAATAATACAATAGTAATTATGCCCTCATGTACATCCGAATCCGTATTATCGAATAGTGACCTTTGTCGCAAATCGCCGGAAGCTTATTCGATTAGCAATAACGCATTCCACTCGCCTAGCCTAATCCGATAGTAATCAGTAGTTGATAGTCTTAATGTTAATTACTACAATTGCCAAATTTAATGGAGAGGGTTTGGTAAAAGGCTGGACACAGATTAAAAAGATTCGATAAATTCTAAATAAAGTATTTAATATTTGTGGCCTATTGATAGTCGAATATCAACAGCAAGCCAATAGTCTATCGATAGTAATAAGCAATGGTTAGACAACAGAATAAATAATAGGAGAAGCCGTAAGACTATTGATATTTGTATCGATAGCTAAGAACTATACGATACTATTGTCGGTGAGCAATGCTATCCACAATAATGCTGCTCATAATTTATGAACTAATTAAATTATATCTACAAAACAATAATACTATAAACAATTTGTGCCTTTCAAAAGGTGATAATTTTTCTATAGTATTGTATAGTAAACATTAGTTATGACGACCGTCTGGTGAAGTGGCTTGCACTCCGGACTGCAAAGCCAGGAGATCGTGGAATCAAATCCCGCAAGGCGCAAATGTCTGTGTGATGAGCAGTACTCGTGCTCAGCATAAATATTTGAAACGAGAACGCATTGAATCCCTTGAGCAATACGGAATTAAAAAGTATCTGAAGAACTTTCAGTTTCGGTGTTCCACCAGCCTTCAGAAGCTCTGATGTGATTCCGTCAACACTAAGGTGCCGATTGTTCCTAAGCTGTTGAGGGCCATCCTAATCTGGTATAGGCTGATGACCGGGATATCTTATAGTGTCAAGTCAGCTTAGCTTTTGGATCTGCGAGTGAGCTATTAAGTATGTTTATAGTTTAGTCGTCTTAATAAAAACTGCTTAGTTTGAGGCTAGATAATTGGTGTGATTGTGGAATGAAAGAATATTGTATTAGTAATTTTAAAATTTAAAATTTTATTGATATCATATACTTATATTCTTCTTAAATTGCTTTAAAAGTCATCTTAAATACTGTCCAAAAATCAGCTATTGATAGTCCAATAAACAGTTTTGTTGTTAGGAACTCGACAGTTTATAATTTCTAAGCAGCAATACTATCGATAGTATCGCTATCGAATTGGGTTTGTTTGGCATTACAAAGCAATGGGCTAGAAAGTCTAAATTTTGTTGAGCGCCATCGCTATCTAATGTACCGGCGTCGCCAGTACTTGACGGCCCAGAGAACAGTTAATTGATTTCTTAATAAGTGTGGAAAAGAAGAAAATCATAATAAGTAATTCTTTTTTTCACTTGTAAAAATTTTTCAACTGCCTCTGGTAGGATTCGAAACCACGACCTTTCGCTATCCAGGCGACTGCTCTTTATCTGAGCGACGTAGGAAGCCCTTTTTCCTAGCTATAACTATGTAATAAAGTTGGCAAATTTCTTTAAGTGTTTATAGCCGTTGGATTCGGCTTAGTACGACGGACATGAAAAATTGTTTGAGCCGCACTTTTGGGCCACCAACCAAGTATTTATATCCGAATAAACCAGTGCCTAATTGCTGCTTATTTAAGAGTAACAAAAGTTTCCGCAGGTGTCCTGTTAGTTCACTCGAGCGGCTCGTGTTTGTGTTTTGGTTCAATTCGATTAAAAGTTTCTCAATAAACAGTCATCCAGTACAACTTCATCCGAACGGAAAATGTATAGAGAACGTTGTTACCGAGTCGGGCTATAGATAAAATAAATATGCTAATGTGGTGGAAGTTGGAGCCGTTCTATCCACTCGCGAAACACGTTGTGAGAGTCTCCAAGGTCGATTTTCACATTTGGAGAGTGTATGTATCGAAAACTTAAGATTAAATTATGCGAAGATAACATTTATGTGTTATTTTAATAATTACAACCTTTTACTTGTAATTCACAACCAACCTAACTGTAGTTACTATGTAATCAAATTTTGGAAGTCGTATTTTATTCCTTAACGAAATTTTAAGCATCGAACTCCTATAGCTCGCTGAGTGACGTGAAGTCGGTGGGCCAGCTTTACTGTCATGTTCAATGTTTCGGCTCCATAGGTCATCACTAGTTGGTAGCACTGGTCGAATACCTTGCTCTTCAGGCATTGTAGCAGTAGCGACGAGAAGATATGACGCAGCTTCCCAATTGGTGCCCAACCAAGCTATACTCCCCTAGCAATTTCCTGCTCAAAACTGTCTTTACCTAACTGCAGCACTTGTCTGGGGTAGACATACTCTTTGACAACTTCGAGCACCACGCTTTCGACGGGCACTGGTCCGGGAGTGATTTGGACATTGAACATGACTTTAGTCTAGTGACTAGTCCAAGTGCATTCCTAGGCCCACACGTCGCGAGGCATCGTTGAGACTATGCATTATTAGTCGACAGATTTGAAATTGATTTGTATTTTTTTATTGGGGGTTTTTTTAAACTGTTTACAGTAACTGTGCCTTTTTTTATATCAATAAATAAAATAGGTAAATACTTTTTACTGCACATCATTATAGAAAGAAGTTACATTTGATGTTTACAAAAAGAAATACAATTAAAGATGGAAATTATAGCGTGCTACGTACAACAAACTTTATGGTACCTGCCATAAAATAATTCTGTGTACGTACGGTTTATAATACACCTATCATAGGTAACATGTATTAATCAGAGTTTATGTATCCAATTAAAAATAGTTCGGGGAAGCAATTGAAAATTTATCCTACCGGTTCTGGTAAAAAAGATTACTTTCTAAACAAATTGTCGATCGCATGGCTTTTAACCGACCGAAAAAAGGAGGAGGCTCTCAATTCGTCGGTATCTTTTTTTGTGTATGTTCAGCGATCATTCGTTACCACATTGACCGATATTGATGACCTTTTTTGTTAGAAAGGGAATACTTTCGGACTGGTCCCATATAAATTTGGTCAAGCTCTGATGATGGAATCTATAAGAAAATGAACATAATACACCATATCACGCGAACTGTTTTTTGTATCTATGTTATGTATGATATCTTCGACAAGTAAAAATGTTTTTCTTTAAAACAGCCGATAAGTGTTATATTATGTTTTCGTTTGCACTGATTAGGTTCAGTGTTAATATTATTTTTAGCTTTTAATTTTTTTGAAGTTGGTTTTATGTTTTTTAATATAGGTACAATTTACTTAAATAAAATACAAGCTATTACAGAATTGTCTGTACAGGCTTAATAATTAAGCAAAAGTAGAATGAATAATCCTCACACGCTAACGCAAAATTAGAATAAAAATAACCTGGATGTGTTAATCGATCGATATCTACAACGTGTACCGGTAGTACTATGTATTCTGTGGTGTGACTCTAAATACGCAAAAATTCTTAGGGGCTGATTCTCGTATTCAAATACAACTTCTCTATCGGACCAACATCGAATAAAAAACGATGTCCCATATTCACTTCTTGGTATCCCGTTATCATTTGTATGGTAATCCTTTTTTTCATATGTTGATCTTTATTAATCTATGGACCGACAACCTTAGTAAGATGGCTGGCAGTGGCTGAATGAAAAAAGCAGGAGATCCTGCTCTTTGGCGCTTTTTGGGAGGCTTTTTCCAGCGGTGGACTACAATAATGATGATGATGATAATCCCATTTAAAAAGTTATTGTATTAAACTCCTAAATCTACTCTATTTTAAGACTACAATAAGGTCTTAAATCTTATTTGTCAACTTCATTTTAGAGGATTAATCTACTCAAACACAAAAACATCTACTATGGGACTAACATCAAAATCGCAAAAAGTTCCCTTTCCCATACTAAGTAACCGATCAGCTGTTACTGATAGTATGAGAAAATTAAACTAGAATTAACCTAAAAGAAAAATAACTATTAAAATAGCACCCAATACAAGTACATTACTCAATTAGTTAGTAATAGAACAAGCGTGTATTTAAAAATAATAAAAAATAAAAACGTCTATACTAAAATAGTTCTAAAAAAGAAAAATCAATTTTGAAAATCAACTGTTCATCATTTCAGCCTTAGGACGTCCACTGCTGAACATAGGCCTCCCTCAATGACCTATCATTGGGGGGGATTGCCAATACTCCCACGCTTGGCAGGCGTTTTTTTAAAGATTTCGCACGTAGACGCTGCTTGTCTCGTGCTACAGAAATTAGTCGCCTCTCACGACACATCTCCTGTATGAACTGTTGTTCGAATACATTCTATTTATCGTGGTTAGTTGTCGAGTTAGTTGTACGCAAACGCACGGCCGTTTGCGTACAATTAACTTGTATAATTTTTATTTTTTATTTGTTTTTAATCCCAACTTTAGTGCGTAAAATATTGTTGATTATTGTATTTCTGTAAAAATATACAAACCATTACCTGTATAAAGGTCTTCTTTGACACAGTGACACTTTAAGTTGCAAAGACTGGTAAATATTTATTCAATATCTATCTAATACAAATCTAACAAAATATGCACTTCAAAAATAACAACTACACTATAAACACTATGGGCATTACTACAAAAAAGATAAACTAGGTTTAAACACTGCCTAAAGATTAGCCAACCAATTAAAAAGTATGGTAACATAACCGAGACATGTGTGATGTGTCAATATTCCAAATTGTATGGCTATTCTTTAGACATGGTTTAAACCTAGTCTATCTTTTTTGTAGTAAGGCCATATATGTTTAATTATATCTAGATAAAATCTAATCACCATAAATTACTTAATAATAACATTTAAAAAATTCTTACGCAATTAGAAAAAAAAAACAATGTAGAAACCTAAAGCAGCTCCGAAATGCTCCACCAGCACTTACCCAAGAAGATATGGTTGATACTATAAAAAGATAATTGGTAACTTTAGATGTATGACTAAGAGGTAATCTTTGAAACTCCTCATCCAATTTATAGGATTCTTCGACCGATCTTTAGAACGTTTCTTTAGGCTTTATTTTATCACGACACTTCAACGTTATAATAAGAGCACTCTCTTGTAATTCAGTATATTCCTTATTATGCGGGCACAACTAGTATTGTGTTTACTCAATAACGCATCTAAAAATAAATTTCGATGTCAAAGCTCGTTATTTTTTTTTATCGAGTGAAAAAATTGTTCACGAGGCGTATACGATATCTAACCGAATCCGACACCGGCAGATTATTTGAATAAAACTGTATAAAGAAGTGTGCCTACACAGGATGTCCAAAAAATAGTGTCAAACAGAATTTCAGAGACAGAACACTCCTAGGGATACCCTATTTTTGTTCCGCGATATTTGTAGTTATAAAGTTTTTTTTCGTATTTTTGTTAAACCTAGACTTACTTTGGTTTGAAATAAAATAGGCCCCCGATTCAGAACCATTCGATAGCAAATTGTCGACCGGAAAACCACGTGACAGTTCATTAGTGTCACGTTAGTAACATTAGTGTCACGTGATTTACCGGTTGTCAATTCGTTATCGATGGTTTCTGAATCGGGGGCCAGATTTGAATTAAGGAGATATATGCTATAACTTTTTTCCGTGATAAGTATAAGGCATACTTATGACACACATTTTTTATGTCTTCTTCTTGTTGTTTCAATAAATAATCATCAACTTTCCTAAAACATTATAATAGTATGTATTTATTATTGTGTTTCTATGTATACTCGTATCAGCATGTATGTGTATTTTTTTTTAAACATGTCGAATACTTTATACTCCGCCATTGACTACATTATCTGCGTTGCCACAAGGTTTACTGGTAGAGAATGCTGTATGGCATTAAGTCCGCCAATTGTATTTACCTGCGCAATAAAGTTAAAATAAAAAATAATTTCAATGTTAGGTAAAATTAAAAAATACATGGCATCCATTTGGATGATTCGGATACACCTAGGGCTGCTCTGTCTCTGGATTTAAGCTCAAAATTATTTTAAGACATCCTTTATATCGACTGAATAAAGTTAGTTGGCTGCGCTCGACTGCTCATGCGCCCCGCCTGTCAGCCGAGGCGCGCTTCAGCGCACTGACACTGACAAGTGCATTATCCCTGCTCAGCCAGGAAGCCTGATCGATACCGCTGATGCGTTTGCCGATATTCATATCAATGTGCTATATTTTTACATACTAATATGCTGTTTTTTCACATAATTATTATGTATATATATAAAAATGAATCTCTATTTCTCTTGGTCATCGCATCACGCGTGAACGAATGGAACAGTTTCGCTAATTGTTTTTTTTTGTTGTGTTATTTATTGTCAGGAGAAGGTTCTTTTGGAAGAAAAAAATAAGAAAGTTGCGCAGAAAGTTATTTATGAATAAACTGAAGACCACGCGAACCAAGTCGCGGGCAACAGCCAGTTTTAACAAGAGTATATAGTACTCACATTTGCAAGTTGTGGCAGCTTGTAACTGAATAAGCATTTAGCTCATATTTAGTTATTAGTTGATAAATATATTATTATGTTATAATTTCGATGTTACCTTTACTTACATGTGTTGCTTGCAGGTTGCAGCCGCATCAAAGTTTAGTGTGGCTTGTTAATATTTGCTATAATCATACTAATTAATAAATAAATCCGGAAGTAACGGATTTTAATGAAATTTAGTACGGAAAAAGCTTGAACCCTAGCTAGTGTAGGGCATCGGCGTTTTTATATGCCTACCGAATATTATTTATTTAAATACGTCTTACTTTTACTAATTATTGCAAAAACTCTAACTAACTGTATGACCTGCCCTGGAATCATGTGTTCTGCTTGACAAACATCCCAGTTTCAATGCTTGTTGTTGGCAGTGCCTGACAAAGCATGGCACTTCTCTTAGCTAACGAGAGAAGACTTGTCTTGGGAAATGTACCGTGGGGTAGTAACAAAAGTTAGTGTCGACACAGAATAGTTAATATTTTATACGAAGTCAAGCCATACGAGTATAAACTATACTGAATATTATAAATATTCGAAAGAAACTCTGTCTGTCTGGTTCGATTTCACGGCAAACCTACTTAACCGACTGTGGTAAAAATTGGTACGGAGAGAGCTAGAACTCTAGGAAAGGGTATAGGCTACTTTTTATTATATCTATACAGGGTTATTTTTAACACATCAACAACCCCCTAGGGACTGATTCAGGTGCTCAAATAGAACAACTTTTTCTATGGGACCAACATCGTAATAAAAAATAAAAAAACTGCTTAATACGAACTGATGTCAGCTGGTCGGCAGTTTAGTAATGGGGAAGTGTTTTTTTTGTTATTTCGATGTTGGTCCCATAGAAAAAGTTGTTGTATCTGAGTACCAGAATCAGCCCATATGGGGTTGTTAATGTTTTAAAAATAATCCTGTATATACAGAATGTAACGAAAAGGTGAAATAAAACTTTAAGGGGTTATTCTACGGCTAAATTACATCAACTTTTTCTATGGGACCAACATCGAATTCGCAAAAAAAAAAAACACTTTCCCATACTAAAACACGACCAGCTGGCATCAGTTTGTATGGAAACGTCAATTTTTTTTTTAAATTTCGATGTTGGTCCCATTGAAAAAGTTGATGTAATTTAGCCGTAGAATAACCCCTTAAAGTTTTATTTCACCTTTTCGTTACACCCTGTTTAAAACAAAGTCGGGTTTGTCACACCAATTATAAGTCAAGAAAGGCTGGACCGATTTTTATGATCTTTGATTTGTTGATTTTGTCTCCACCCCGAATAGCAGAATAACTATTAAAACATCGAAAAAATTCACGAAAAAAATATATGAAGGCTGTACGAAGTTTGCTGGGACAGCTAGTAACAGGATAAAATAAAAAGTGATAAACATCCATACACACAGCTTGTTTTTTAAATGCGCAAGTTTCACACACAAAAGGACAAGCAAACTTCCCTGTATGTTTGAATGAAAGTTAACAGGAAAAAGAAAAATATCCATTGATGATTCATGATTTTGATAGGATAAAATGCCTAACAAGGATACTAATCATGTCAAACTTAGTGTTCTTATAATGCAAGATCATTTACTCAAGTGTAGTTACGCAACAAATAATTAAAAAAACTTAAATTTAAAAAAACTCGACACAAATGTGCAGCATCAGCTCAAGGTCTCGATCATTATTTATCTAACACCTGCTCATTGAGACCATTATTATGAGCCACGCTGTATCTGCAGTAATTCGCTTAGGAGTTGGGAATCCCACAGATTCCTTGATGCTGCAGCATCAGTTCAAGGTTGTCATGTCTTGGGAATACTACTAAGGTAACATTGCATCATTTCAAATCAATCGGACCTGTGAAAGTTTGCAATAAGATGAAAATCCTTTTGTGAAGTAGGAATTGAGCTGATAACCTTCAAACGACTGAACAGATCTGCATAAAATACAGCATAAGATCCATTTCTGTAATCATCATCATCATCATCATTTCAGCCATAGGACGTCCACTGCTGAACA
Organism: Anania hortulata; assembly: GCA_963576865.1. NCBI lineage: Eukaryota > Metazoa > Arthropoda > Insecta > Lepidoptera > Crambidae > Anania > Anania hortulata. The sequence continues at coordinate 14,786,409 of OY756389.1, read as the reverse complement.
TAGGCCTCCCCCATTGACTTCCCGATTGGCCGGTTGGAAGCGGCCTGCATCCAGCGTCTTCCTGCGATTATTTCTGTAATACAAGATTTAAAACAATAAAAAAAAATACATCAAAATCGGTCTATTCGTTTGGGTGCTCCTAAGCCACAGACAGATACGCACGTTAAACTTATAACACCCCTCTTTTTCGTCGGGGGTTAAAAAAAGGTTTTGTGTCAGTCAGCCTTGTGCTAAAAAAGACTTATTATAAATATATATATTATAAACTTATTGAAAGAAAATGTCCTTTTCAGAATAGGCTCGGGTTATATGTAGTTGGCTAATATATGTCAAATACTAAACAATACTAAGCTGGTATTATTATGATAAAGGCGATACCCTTACCTCGAGGTAGGCTGCCCTTGACCCACCCTAATAATAGTCATATCAACCGATCCATCGTGTCCAAAACTATAATCAATGGCTAATTTACGCATGCACTCGTAACCACTAACTTTCCCAGTGCCTGTTCCGTTGCTGTAGTATGATATTAAAATAATATTTCCCGTCGCAGCCTAAATTGCCTCAATGTTTGCCGAACAGCGCAGTTAATGACTCTTTAATGGGGCAAGACGATGGCTTTCACATATTTTGATTTCCACCTTCCAATTTATTCGCTTTTTGGAGCGAAAGGATATTTAAATTCAAAACTCGTTACGTGCTCATACATTTTAGGCGAACTGATTCCAGAAGAAAATCATGTCATTTGCATTAAAACGATACTTATTCAACCTAACTAATTTTCAATTTTACCACGTGTATTCAAAAACAATGTACCACATACTCTTCTCGAACGTGTACCTGTTTATTTATAAATTAAAATTAAAATTTACATTAACAGATCGTTTAATTTAAAATAAAAAGTATATAGGGTTAGGGATTGGTAATTCATCCTGTATACACTCTTTTTTATGTATACAGGGTTACATTTCAAGGTAGTGCTAATTTTTTAGGGACCACTCGGAATTAGAAACTAAATTGATCTTTATGTAAAATACAAACTTTTTTTACATATTTAATTATTACTATCGGCTGTCAAAAGATGGTATGCGTGGATAATCTTGTCTCATTCATAGAAAATACGCACGCACTATCTCTGTGCAACCTAGAACTGCAAAGTTTAATACATTAATAGTCACAATGGCGCGCGAAAACAAACCATAGCCTTTACGTCGTACGTAAGGTTCGCGTCGATGAAATTGCCAACAAGGACCTTTTGCAGTGCACATATTATGGTGCACCGTCGTCGAAAGGGTCGTTGTTGGCTCGGCATAGGCGCCGTGGCGTACGCCTATTATTATTAATGACCGAACCGACCCTAGATCTTATTTTTAAAATTTGGCTTTACCTTGCAATTTATCCTTGTATACTCTCAGGAGGTGATAGAGGAGCAAAATTTTTGTTATAAATCACCTTTAAAATTATGAAAAAATACTGTTAATACTATCTACAAGAAAAGTAGTTTTTTGTATAGAGACGGTGTGATTTTTTCATATTTTAATGTTAGTTCATTAAAAAGTTATCGCATTGTTGCTTTTCTATCACCTCCTGAGAGGAATTACCAATTACCCTGTATTATAAAGTAAACGAAAAGAACACATAAAGTGTAAAACCTACATAGCTCGCACTTAATACATGACTTGTAACTGTAATGTAGGCTGGCAAAGGTGTCGAAAAGGCGCCGGTTCTTCTCATTACCAGCCAATATATTTTTTGACGAGGGCAAGTACCCGGACAATTGCCTATTATAAATTAGTATTACCTTAATTTTTACCACGTAAGAAAGAATGGGTACCTAGATTGCATCGTCTTAGTATAAAAAAACTACAAGCGTTTTGTTAGTAGTTAGGGAATGTGAAATCAAAGCAGTGTAGGTTTCCTCACGAAGTTTAAATAAAATAAATGTTTTTTCTTGTAATTAATAATAATAGTATCGACGAATGTGACCTTACTTTAGTGGAATAAACTCAAATATTTCAAACACTAATAACAAATGAAATCATCATTAGCTTATTTTTATTACTTACCATAACTCATGAGGGTACTGCTCATTTATTATTATAAGAACATACAAATAAAACCGTACAGCCCCATTCAACGTTATTTATTAGTGAGTTCCGCTTCACTCCCGTTGATTCGCACCAATTTCCCATCATAAGTAGCGAGAATGGCGCTGATTACGGTCACGTAAAAACACTTGTTACGCGCCGGATTAAATGATGTGCATCGATCACTAACGCTATGTTTAGATTGCCGGAATTAAGGCGTTCTGTGAGTTTGTCTTTTTCGAGACGGGTAGAGAAAAATAACACTAATCATTTCACTTTACTAAAACATTTATATCGCGATTCTATTATATCAAACACTATCCAACGCGCGTTTAATTAGTGTTTACTTAAACAATTTAATTCACTCTAGCTAATACTGTATGCTTGTTTTTTTTAGCAGACACTGCTGAACTTACTAAAAATACTAATTATTAGTCATTCTTAATATAGTCCTATGTTATCATTATTGTGCATACGTTGATCACACTAAAAGTTTTTAGGATAGGCAAGGAAGAAAAAAGCCTGAAAAAAAAAAAATTAAATTTCGAATTAGGAACTTTTTGGGAATCTGTCGATGTGTATTCAATTAAAATGTCAACTGTTTTACAAATTGGCGGCAATTTAAAAAGTTTCTACTGTGCGAAAAAATGGATTCGACTAGAGAAAATTTTCGCTCAATGATTTATTACGACTTTCGATGCGGTCATACTTAACACAAAGTTACAATAGACTTCGATTAGCATTTCCAAAGTTCCATCCCGTACCACTGTTTACAACTGGTTTAATGAGTTTACGTGGTCGTAAACTCATTAAACCAGCAAATGATGAGCTGATGATTCTGATACTGAATATTTGTCTATTGAAGGTAACTAGTAGTGGAGTTATCTTCCTTACAGTACCGACCTGGTACTTTGTGACTTATATTTAACTATTTAAAAATTTTATAGAAAAAAAACTGACTTAAAAAAAACTAGAAAGCTATAAATAATCTTGACTGACTGCCAGTCTATGAGAGATTCAATGTTTTCGTTTGCACCGACTGCGAAAGTAGCTGATTAGGTACTTAAGTGTTAAGATTAAGATTATTTTTAGCTTTCTAGTTTTTTAAAGTAGTTTTTTTTTAATTAAATTTTAATATTTTATCTATCTTTAGTGGTAAATCCTAATCAAAACAAATCTTAAGAGTGATAACAAAATTTAACTGCTGAACACCGATTTCATTCTATTTTTTTCCATCCTTAGAACATTTTCCGCAAATGCATATTATAGTATCTTTCAAGTATAAGCTATTTAATAGAAGAGAATCATCAAAATCGGTTAACATTTGTTGAAGATATTGGTAACATAAATACAAAAATCAGTTGGCGTGGTATGGAGTTCATGCAATGTTTGATGATTTTCTTATAGATCCCATCATCAGAATTTGACCAAAATTATATTATTATAAAAGTATTACCTTTTGAACAAAAAAATAATTATCGAAATCGGTCAACGTAGTAACAAATGATCGCTGCACATACATTAAAAAAATATAAAAGATTCCGACGACTTGAGAACCTCCTCCTTTTTTAAACTTGGTTAAAAAATAAAAGAAACTTTGATAAATAAAGGTTTCTACATCATTCCGTTTTTTATTTTCTAAAAACTTTCAGTGTGATGATAATTATACCCAAAAATTATAAAACACAGTTTTGCTAAGAAGGATTGTTTTGTTAATTAAGAATAATAAGTATGATTAATTATATCCAGAAACTTAAAAATATTTTGTATATTTTGAAAGAAAATTTTTGTTGCAGTTTAGTAGGTAAGTACACCTACTAAGTTTTAAAATGATCTTGTTGCATCTTCACCTTTATTTATTTCATGTTACGTAAACAGATTGATCAAAATTGTTTAGCAAATTTATTGATGTTTTAGCTTATTAAATCCGGCTTTGCGTTGCGTAGTGATCGACAGTTTCAGCTTAGCCAATTTACCGTCCAATTACTCAACGCGCGACTCGGCAGATTTCAGAATAAGATAACCAAAAATAACAATAATATGACTTCATCAAGAATAAATAATATCAAGAGGCGAAGGCTGTCTTTACTACTATTTTTGTTAAGGAATAAAAAGAGGTCATATTTGTATTGACGAACAAATGACACAAAAGGAACAAAGCAATTCAACGCTCCACACCGGCTCCATTGTCAAAAAGGATTCAAATTAATATTAATGATATCTCACAGTTGGTGCTAGTAAATTAAATTATTACTTAATTGCTTGACGTCAAATTGATGCAATTACGAGTAGGCAAGTTGATTGAATTAATTAGTATGTTGAAAATGTGCTCAGTGTATTGAATTGCAATGATTGCTAGTATTCAGAACCCAGGTAAAAGCACAAATCTTTTGGGACATAAACATTTAGTTCACAAAATTTAATGTTTCAGCTTCATGATTTTGGACTAATAAACTATACAAAATAACAAAGCACCCAACCATGAAGTTATCTAATTAATTATGAACCAACTAACCTTAAATTAAGGTTAGTTGGTTTGGGAGCACCTTGCATTCGCTGTCCCTGTGGTGACATGGTAGACTCGTTGGATCATCACGGCCTTTTATGCAGCAGAAGCGCCGGGAGATTTTCCCGACATGCCAGCCCTAATGACATAATCCGCAGAGCTCTTGCTACCGCGTCCGTACCGGCTATTCTTGAACCGAATGGCCTGGTGCGGCAAGTGATGGCAAGAGGCCTGCATGATGGTATGACCTTGGTTCCGTGGAAGATGGGTCGGCCTCTGGTGTGGGACGCAACCTGCGTTGACGCACTTGCTTCATCTCATCTTTCACGTACCTCGTCAGGGGCTGGCTTTGCTGCTGCATCAGCGGAGTACCTTAAGCGTCGCAAGTATGTAGGTCTCAGTAGTTCCTACATGTCTAAGCCGTTTGGGGTTGAGACGCTTTGGGCTGATTGACTGTACGTATTATTTCATAAAATATTTTAAATTTTCAATAAATGCTCTTCATATAATAAAGGAATTAAAATACAAAGTAATTACATGTCTTCGATTTTATTATTTTTTGTAACGATCAGGATATTTAACATACATTGTTCGGAAGAAGTTATTCATATCTTTTACTACGCTATTTAGAGAAAGGCATAAATAGACCCCAATTGTAACATTGAAGATTTGTGGTATTTTTAGAGGTCTACATAAAATTATTCTGCATAGTAGAAATATGTTTTATTAAACTCTATCAATGTTGCAATCGGAGTGAAAGCACTGTAAACAATTAAAAAGTTGAAACTTTAGGCGTAAATTTAGTCGTATATTAAATACGTCTCAAACAAATATCTCGCTGTAAATAGGCTTTCTATTGGTAACAGTTACAGATGATCATTCCAAATATATTTACATTTAAAAATTACTATACTCAATAAAAACTCTATTATATAAATGTCTCTATTCAAGGTAATAGCAAATATACATGGCACATTCAATATAAACAGTTTTTTATATCTTGACAGTTACAATCATTGTCGTCTCCAACAATATAGCTATCCGAAGTTAAATAGTACCGTTATTTATAATTGTTACATCGCCTTACATATTCTCGTAGACAACTATTTACAATTTTAATTAAATCTAGTTATTATCACGTTACACGATGATGAAATTACTAACAAAAAAGAAAACAATCCAGTGTTACCCCAAGGTACAATTAAAGTGTAAAAAAATATAGTAAATTACAAGTAAAATTGCTCTAATAGTAGATAATTATAGGTAAAGCAAACTATTATAAATGACGGCCAGGATAATTGGGGAGCATACCTAATATGCGTTGTTTACATTGCTTAAATTATACGACAGTCAACATGTGTAGGAAGAAAATCGTTTTAACGACATCTGTGGAGAGGTGATTGTGGCCATTGCTGGATCCAGTTACAATGATTTTGCCGTCGTTGGCATACCATTTGTTGGCTCGGTCTGGTACCCTGTTGCTCTTAACGTTTTCGTTGTCTAAATCTTCGTCGTACATCTCAGTTCCGTATTCGTCATCAGAAGTTATCCTTTCGTCCGGATATTGGTAGACATGTCTATCGTTGCCCGGGATTTCTGCACGATAAAGTACGGTCTGTTATGTTTCTTAAGGGAAAGGTTTTTCTTATTATACTTTTGTATAGAGTCGGCCGCGTTATAAAAACATCGTCTTTGGATTAGAATGGAGGTCTCGAATGAGATGGCGCTTTCAGAGGTTAAGTTCTTAGCTTAATACAAACAAGGGACATTTTTGCGAAAGAATTCGCTATTTTCTATACTACCTTTTATCTTTAGAAAAAAAACCACAACGTTATAGGAAAACTTTAGTTAGGAATATATTAGAAGAGTTAAAACTTACCATATAGTCTAATTTTGCTTTCAACATCTCCTAGAGAATTTTTGGCTACACAAATATAGCTCCCGAGATCTTCTCGCCTTATGTTCTTAATGGTCATTGTCATCTCTGCTTCAAACATGGATTTCTGTCGTACAGTCATCTCGTGGTGCTCAGACGGTATTATCAGTTCACCTGTGGAACAATTTATTACTTAAAACACTTGCTTTCAAATTCAATATTAGAATTTCATCTTTCCACGGCGAAGTTTTATGAAAAATGTAAAAACTTTGCGCAGACACCTAGAGTTTTATGGCGGTCTTATAATTTGTTTCACTTTTATCGGGGATGCGAGCGAGTTAATCAAATGCAAGTAGTATTTAGATTCAGGTGATATTTATGTTGCAAGTTTGCTTATTAAGAGTATGCTATGGATTGATCGGAGGGATGAGGCTTACCTGGGTCTTTGACCCAATAGTTAATGGATTTTGGCGAAGACTCTACGTAGCACTCGAGGGTAACATCTGTGCCGAGCGGAGCGCCCACCAGTTGGTTTGGCACCTGAATTACTGGGTGAACTGTGGGGGACAAATATAATGTGGTTAATTGTAATATGCTGTGATTTGTACAAAGGCGAATCTAAATTAAGCAACTACTAAAGCATTCGATGTCGCCAGATTCTGTTTTAAGGAATATTTTGACTTTTAACAATCCTATGACGAAAACATATCCTATCAAAAATTGTCTGATACAGTTACTCATACATAGCAACGTTTTTAAGAGAACCGAAATTAAAATGTCAAAAAAGATGCGTAAGTATACATAAAAAATATCGATCGGCTTTTACTATAAATTTTAAATTACTGTTTAAAAATTGAATGACAGTTTAATTTTTTTATTAATTTTTAGAAGAACATACGAACCGATTTTAAGAGCGAAGTACTAAAATATTTGTTCGAAGGTAAAACTTTTCTGGCATGTATTTTTTGAACAAATATTTTCAATAGGCTTCTAGCCTTGACTTTTTACGGTAAGTAATCTCCTTGATAGGTCATAACAAGCGATCGATCTTTCTAAATAAGCTTGTGTATCTGGGTATTTTAGGAAAGCCTCCTTATCTTATTTAGTTTCACGTGTTTTTGTGATAGAATTCTATACTTCCATACTTTACTCTTTTACTTTACAGTTTTACACCATAAGACAAAATAGTTTTTTCTGCTAAGTAGTTCCTAAGTGTACCTAAATCCGTTAACTGCTCTAACTTTTATTGATATAAATACAATCGTTATTACAGCGCATGTCATAATGAAGAAATAAAAAATCCTTCGCCACATTTAGGTACTTAGTTAACTTCGATATAAAAATTTACTAGACTCCTCGATTCTATCACCAAAAAAATATCGCCAATCAGTCAGGATTGTTAAATACAGACGTATGTTTATACTAAAACAAATACTAAATAAACTTACAATGAACACTGATATGGATCCTTTTGCTGACGGTGGGGGGAACACCGTTACCGGCGATGCAAAGATACGTGCCCATCTCTGACCTGGAGATCTTGGTCAGTTTTAATATTTCACCTTGATATGATAGCACTGCGGACAAAGAATGTATAAATGAAATCAATGGTAGATTCCCATGAGATTTCAACCCATGACATTGGGATTCATGTTGAAAACACTATAATATACTCTTTTATGTAAGTAAACTCGCTTAGCTACAAATATTATTATCATCTATTTTGATATGAAGTATGTATTAAACTTAATACCTAGTTAATGAGCGTCATGAGTGCTCTACTGCACTCTACTGCATATTAAAATACATTCCTAGATAAAACCAATGTATTTCTGCAAATAGGCCTAAACTAAGGTCTTTTACACGTCCCAATTTTTGTTCACCCTAAATGTACACAGAGTTCCAACTAAGTAAATAATACAGATAATAATTTATAAAACGCATATATATTTAACAATAATCTTAAAATATAGTTCTTGGCGACAAAGCAGTTGCAGTTGGGTACTTAAATAATAATGAACATCTGGCAAAGCTTAACTTGCAATGAATGTGATTTCGCGAATTTCCGTCGTTTCACGGAACTTGCATAAAGTCAAATGCGAAGAATAAAGACGGGATAAATGTTCCAAAAAGTGATTCTATGGCTGAATATTCTTCCATAATCCCGGTTTGTGAATTTCCCAATCACTTCAATATAATTGGAGGTCGATCAATCAGGCCTTCACGTCTATTGCAGGCGGTTTATGCAGTGGCTTGTGAAAATTTCTTTTCATCAACGTGAGTCGATATGGGATCGACAAAGATTTCCGCTCATTCGAATGTGCGTGGGTACTTGGGAGGTATGTAAGAAATCAATCGCTGATTTAAAAATGGCACTTAAAAACAGCCAAAGAGTAGGGTTCCATTTCTTCAGTTCTTCTTACTGAACTCATTCGTAAATTACTGTGAGATAAAAAACGAGGAAATAATTTTTTAACTCCCACAAATCCATACAAGAGTATTAAAAAAAATTGCGTGAGAATATTTTGTTGTTAGGGCCGACATCGACGCATAAAATTTCATTCCTAGCTATCTAGCCAGCTGTATGGGGAATGAATTTTTTTAGACCATGAATATGGTTTAATAGTCAACAAAAATAATATAAACGAAGTTCATCCAAGGATAACGTTAGTTCCGCAACGCTAGAAATAAAATCTCTTGACTATTTTGTTTTTATAATCCCAAAGACCTAGTTTGGAAGTTCAACGTTCATAAACGGACGGACTGATTTAAGTCGCAACGATCGATTTTTTTTAATAAACCGTTAAAACGGTTTTGGAGTACAATAAGATCTAGGAGTCTATTCAGCGTGGAACTCTACTAATTACGACAAACTTTAAACAATACTGGACTCGAAACTCATCCCGAGAATGGTCGCCGCACGGCTCATTGTGAGCCACAAATGCGGTCACACAGACGCTCGTATTATTATACATATTCGGAAAAACAATGCCGTCCTTGCGCTATTCAAATAAACTAAGACAAATGGAATATTTTTTCACCGCTTGTGCTGCAAATTTTGGACTCAATTATATCTCGAAATGAAAACTTGCAAATGATGTAGGTAGTAATAGTAAGGTCAGATTGTGGGTATAAAATGAAACAAAGGGTAGCAGATTCTCCCGAATTATGATTTTGTTATTCTGTTCACCGAATGAACCCACATATTCCAGGTTTACACAGAAATAAAAAGGTTTTTGCTACGTACAAAGTATAATTCACAGTATTTTAGTAATTGACAAATTTCACCAAGTTTTTTTTTGTTAAAAAAATACATTTGTGTCTACAAAAGTAAACCCGTTTAGTTGACATTTAAAAATATTTAATTAACTAAGATAAAGCAATTTCAACCTTCATAATATTTCGCTATAAAGTTAGTTATAATTAAAACATTTTAGTAAGGCTATCTCGCGTTTTTGACTTAAAGATGCTAAATGATATAGGTTTGTAGGTTTTTTGTAGGCTAGTTGGATTGTTTTGCAAATATACCATTTAGTTTCGTTTGCGATAAAAAATTGTGAAAGATGCATTGTTAAGCTCAGGATAACTACTAGCATTTGACGACTGTCGAATGCGTTAATTATCCTTTAACATATTACCTACCTGTTCTTGCCACCCTGTATAGAAATCATTAAAAATTATACATACACGACCGTCTAGTTTAGTGGTTTGCGCTCCGGAATAAAAAGCCTGGCGGTTGTAGGTTTGATTCCCGCAAGGAGAAAAAGCTTGTGTGATGAGCACGAGCATCGGTTGGTACCGTATCCTTTATCTAGTCGCTATAGTACAAGTTTTGCTCAGTTTGAGGGTAGATAATTAGTATGATTGTTGAAAGAATTTATTTATTCATTATTATCTTTCTAACATTATGAACTGTAGTAGTCTTTCTATTATAACGTTAAGAGAAAATAAACGTGTCAATTCACCCCTGAATCACGTACAAGTATCACATAACCCTTCTGCTGCGATGTTGTTCGAACGAGAAGTAATGGTGCTATGAAGAAATTTCCCCGAAATAGTTCCTACGTGACCAGTTAGGGTGAACTGAGGAGAGGAAAGGGGTAAACCGCATCAGATATCGAACGTGACTGACTGATTGGACGGACACTGAGAACTTTATTTAACTTGAATGATTCAGAATAGACTGAATAATAATGCGATGTTGTCCAATATTTATGTTCATTTTATTTATTTATATTTTATTTCTTGCATAAAAAATATGATCAACTGAAGCGTTACTTACAACTTCAGGTATACCAATTAGTTTCAATGCCTTTTCATTATTTAGTAACAAAAAAGTTTACCAAAACTAAGTAATACAGTAATTTGATGAATGCAATTGTATCAGAAATAAAAGAGTAAGATTGCAGAAGATGTTTCTGACAAGAATAAAAAGATCTATAACAAACTTCCAAAATCACATCCTTAAACTACACGAAGAAATCTAACTCATTTAAATATAAAATATAAATAAATACAATAAACATAAATATTGGACAACATCGCATTCATTGCTTTATATGGTAACTTGTGTCACAGAAATCAGAAACAACGACGGTATCACAACACTCAGACCCATGACAATATAAAAGTTATTTTTCTACATTGACCTACCGGGAATCGAATCCGGGACCTCAGAGATAGCGACACCAAGTCCGGTACGCTCGTCTCTCGGCTCATACAGAGGTCATCGGATATATAGTTATAAATTAATAATATAGTTATTAATTAACTAAATGTACGGGCTAAAATAAGCTTGTTGTTTAAAATCCGTTTGTTCAACTCTAGTTTTCAACGATTTGCTATTTGATACTCTGACGAGATTCAACCTAATCCTTCATAATAAACTGAATAATGATGCTTACCAAAAATGTGATTAAATGCCCTGTTCGCTGTAATTTAACCATTCTGTAAAGCGGATTTCTATTCCAGTTAGTTACCGACGGGTCTCGTGTCTTTGTGTAGTTAGGTTCATCCAATCAACTTATAAGCTATTAGATCCCTTAAGTAAATACATTATGTTTATGTTTGGAACATACAATAAAAATCAACGAATATTCATACAAAAATAACAAAACCTCTTTTATTTTTTTTTAGTATCATACTAGATTTAACATTTAAGGGTTAAAATAAATGTACTTTACACCTATAATGACTTGGGAATTGGCTAATGTCCAATTTTTCTTCATATTTATTGATTTTTTAAATTAATCAAATTAGGGTAATTCTAATTTTCTTTAATCGGTAGGTAAAGTAGGTACTAACCTAATCCGACAATCGACAAAGATAGAAAACAAAAATTTTTGAAGATATAGGATAAGTAATTAGTGTTATTAAGTGTTTTAAAACTATTGAATAACAAAATATTCCATGATTTTGTCTTACGGATGGCTTATATTTATAAAGCTAGCTTAGTAAGAAAATAAATAGCAATGAATTTTATACATTTAGGTACACCTAGTGCATAAGCTCGTTAGCACCAAGCGAATGTAAATTTACATTCGTGCCAGAGACGAATTCGCACAGATTGGTTATGCAAGTAAGCGATATTGTCTTTTTGCGATCTTGGTGCTTGAATTGGAACAAAAACTGCAGCATCACGATTGAATAATTGAATAGCTTGTTGCAAGATATCGATAGAATTTGGGTAAATCTTAGAGGTGAAAACTATAGGCTTATTGAAGATTTGTTGTCATAATTTTATATAATAACAATCTAAGAATTGTTTTCATAATTATCACACAACACACACATCAATTATCTAGCCCCAAACTAAGTGAATTTTCTCGGCTTCACTATTGACAAAAATTGTAACTGGAAAGCACTTATAGATAAGCTATGCATGAAAATAAATAAATTTATATACGCACTACGGCGACTCAGTATTATTTCGACAGTCGAAACTGCTTTAACTGCATATCACGGGTATGTGTCGTCCTTACTTAACTACGGTACTCTGTTGTGGGGTAACTCAGTCGACATAAAAAAAGTTTTCATAGCACAAAAAAAATGTATTAGGGCAATTTGCAGAGCACATTTTATGGATTCTTGTAAACCCCTATTCACAAAACTTAAAATTTTACCATTGCCATGCATATATATAAAGCAAGTGTGTACCTATATTCGTGCGACAACACCCTCAATATTTTGTAACAAGAGGTCAATTATAAAGATAAGCCAACAAGACATCAAAATAGAATAATGTTTCCTAGCATAAGACTGCAATTATTTAAGCGAAGCCCCTATTGCATGGCTATTAAAATATATAATAAGTTGCCTGAATTTTTCAAACATTTGCCTATAGTTATGTTTAAAAAACAGTTGCATGCCTGGCTTCTGAATAAATGCTATTACTCAATACAAGAATATTTTGATGACAAATAATTAATTATTATATAGCTTTTTCTTGACATATTTTAATCATAATACAATATTTAATCCTCGATAATGATAATCCTTTTGACATTGAAGTTCTTTAATATTGCTGTATTTTTTTATAATTATGTACATTAAATATCAACTTTTTATATTTGCATGACTAATTAGGTCAAACATAAGGACATATCATTTGTAAAACATCTTGTAAAACTATGTTAAAAGCAAATAAATATTTCTGATTTCTGATTTCTAAGCTTGTTTTCATCACACAAACATTTGCTTCTTCATCTATACGGTCAATCCCGGTTGCGTCCAAAGCCATTGTTTTGGAGCCCAGGGTCCGCTTTTCTTGATTTACTCCTCCACTTCGCGCGGTCTTGAGCGTCTCTAGTTGTGAGATCATTGGCACGCATGTCAGCCCTCATGACGTCAAGCCAGCATTTCTTGGGTCTACCCCTTTTGCCAGGACCTGGTGGTGGCGGCATGGCCAGACATTTTTTTCCTACGTAGCTTGCCGGTTTCCGCAAAACATGGCCGTTCCAGCGTAGGCGACTCTCCTGTAGTTTGTCTGCGATATCACGGACACGAAGGCTATCGCGGATGCGAGTTCCTAACGCGGTCCTTCCGCGTGACTCTGCACATCCACCGCAGCATATTCATCTCCGTGACACGCAGCTCCTGCTTGTGTCGCTCAAGTAGCGGCCACGCTTTGCTGCCATATAAAAGGTCAGGCCTAATGATGGACTTATAGATCTGCCCTTTCAGCTTAACCGGCATTCTGGGGTCACAAATGACACCAGTCACCTCTAACCATTTGGCCCACGCAGCAGCAATGCGTGCTTTGACGTCGCAATCGATGTCTCCCGACGCGTAAAGTACAGATCTAAGGTATTTAAACACACAAACATTTGCCCCTTGCGGTATTCGAATTTGCAACCGCTAGTTTTGTGGTCCGGAGCGCGAACCAATACACCAAAAAAATTTATAAAATATACTCAGTAAAAAATGTGTTTAACCAAATTAGATTTTTCAATGATATCAAAATCATAGGGATTCGAGTTATAAGGCCGATAAGGCAAGCTAAAACGAAGTTTACGTTTAAATGTAAACTCAAAATACACTTACTCGCAATCCAGAAGCTATTAAACGGCTAACTTATAGCTCTAACTCCGACATTGTATGTTATTAAATTATTTTTCTTTATTATTTTAAATAATTTATTATATTTAATAATTAGAATTTCCGACATTTTGTAGGCCGCGGTTATTGACATAATACTCAAGACATTCATTTATTCAAAATTATTTTAAATTACCTACGAGTATTATTGTTAATTATTTATAATAGTATATTAATATTTTGTCGTCTGCCACTAAGAGGCTGGCTGGCGCCCCCGCACCTCGCACTTCCGCCGCCGTCTGAAAGTCAGCGTCCAGGCGTTAGCCTGTGACACATGCTGCGACGGGGACATTTTTGCTGCTGGAGCACTGCTCGCGTTCTGCTACTATCTCTGTTCGTTTGTACAGTTGCAAAAATTTTGATTTTATGTTTAAGAACTCGATGTAGTGTTTGCAGCGAAATAAACGATTACTTACTTAAAAAACTAGAATCGTCTCACCTTTGCTTTTTGCACCTGTGTGGTCCCGTACCACAATATCTTGTCCATCTTCCCTTTTCCACATAACTCTCGGAGGCGGCACTCCACGTGCCTTGCAGGAAACCCTGGCAGTGCCACCTTCGGGCACCATAGTGTCTCCTGACGTCTCCTCCGGAATGAAGTCTGGTGGTATCACCACGTCTAGGAAGCCCATCTGACGAGGAATATCATTAGATGATAGAAAATTATAAAGAACTTGAATTAGCCAAAATGTTGGTGCATCATCCTACTTTGTTCACAGACGGTTCCTCATCATTCTTTCTCATATTTATAAGTAACCTTGGAATATGCTATTAGAAACGCAGAACGGTTAAAGTCAGTTTCTCCTTTCAAGTCGTTTGGATAGGTACAGAAGTTGTTATAAAAAAAAAGACACTCGAACAATCTGGTTTCATGTTCAGAGATCTTGGTGTTTATAATGCTAGATAACCACCAATCTGAACTTGACATTAAAATAAACTGTATAAAATATCATGTACTTGCTTTTCAAGTAATTTTGAAAAAAGAAAACAAACCTGACTCTTCATAGGGTCCGTGTTGATTTGACACATGTATTGGCCTCTGTCCTCCTCTTGTACGTTCTTTATGTGAAGATACCAGGTGGAGTGGTCGCTGTGTGACACAGACACCCGTGAGTTGTGGGTGATCACGTGTTCGTGGATAGCTTGGATCGCCTTCGTGTCTGCTTTTACCCAGCCCACCTGAAGACACATTTTTGATTAAACTTTTTAGAACAAGCCCCACTGGTGGTAGCTCTGTCGCTTTGATTACTAAGAGAGCTAGAGATGTGCCGTTACAGTGAATTTTCCCCCTGGGGAAGGTTCCAGGAACGGCACATTATATCTCTAAATAGAACACAGTAGCTTTAAGGCGAAGGACACCATTACTTAAAAAACTGGTTCGTCTTGGCGGAACTAGCCAGGTTGTGTACGTACAATCATAAAATGAAAGCTTTTCAGTTGTTATTTTATTTTATTTAACATTAAGAAGTAAAACTTGGCTTAGTTCTATAGTTTTTTTAGTACGTACAAATGAAAAATGAGGTATTTTGGCAGCCTTTTTGACTACTACTTACAATACTAGCCCAAAATAACTTTGAATAGAAAATTGCTTTTAAACTTGGTAAAATTACTTTCAGAATTAGATAAGTTAAGGTCGGAGACTGCCCTCGACTTCCAGATTGGCCGGTAGGAAGCGGCCTGCATCCAGCGTCTTCCTGCTACCCTTACCAGGTCGTCTGACCACCTTGTGAGTGGACGTCCTACGCTGCGCTTGCCGGTACGCGGCCTCCATTTTAGAACCTTTCTGCCCCATCGGCCGTCAGTTCTACGTGCTATGTGCCCCGCCCACTGCCACTTCAGCTTGCTAATCCGTTGGGCTATGTCAGCGACTTTTATTCGTTTACGGATCTCCTCATTTCTGATTCGATCTCGCAAGGAAACACCGACCATAGCCCTTTCCATAGAACGCTGTGCGACCTTGAGCTTTCTTATGAGGCCCATAGTAAGAGGCCACGTTTCAGTTCCATATGTCATCACTGGAAACACACACTGGTTGTAGACTTTCGTCTTGAGGCACTGAGGTATTTTAGACGAGAAGACGTGGTGTAGTTTCCCGAACGCTGCCCAGCCGAGTTGGATTCGACGATTGACCTCCTTCTCAAAATTGGATCTACCCAACTGGATACAAACAACTCCTTACCCTTAATTTTATAATCCTATACAGACGTCGAAGTTGTTTCTGAGTCATTTTCCTACCTACCTACTACCTAAAATACCTACTAGCTCTAACTATAGCAGCACCCTCACAGACAACAAAGACAAGTCTAATTCTGACGTAAGGATTTCTCCCTGTTCTGCAATTAGATAGAACTAAATTGGAATTCTAGCTAAAAACTTTACAAATCTTAACTAAACCGAATAAACACCAATGCAAAATTGACTTTTCCAATTTGCTGATGGCTTTGGTATATTTATTTCGTTAGGAACTTTAGACAAGAATTTTACAGTTTTATAAACCGTTGCTGACTTTGTTTTAGTAATTCTTTTAAATTTCTGTACTTGAATAGAACGTCTTGTTGGATTACTTTAAGTCCTTAGACTTCATCGAGCTAGCCATGATATATTATAGCTGTCAGTCAGTAAGTTTTTTAATTCAGTTAATGCTCTATAAATTTGACCCGAAACCGAAAAATACGATCCGATGAGGCCGTAATTACTACTAATTTTATGAGAGGTTGCTTACTGCATCCGATTTAAATCCGTATTTCAGGTTAAAGCTAAATGCTTCTGGTGAGTTTATACAAATAGTACTGTGGTTCCTTTAAATGGATATTTCTCAGATTTAGATCGGATGCTGAGTATAAGCCCTAAAACCATCTCTAGCCGTAGCATCCGACCAATCGATGTTTTTTATTTATTTAGTGTGCTAATAAGACCAAAGGGAATTTAAACTAACGTAATTAAACAAGGAGACTGGCAATTAAGGCCATTATACTCACCCGGTAGTTGCCAAGGTTGACGACGATACATTCGAAGGTCGCGTCGCGTCCTATCGGCACTGTCAAGTTTGTGATGGGCTCGCCAAATTCGGGCACCTCAACACCTACACCTGCTGACAAAGATATTTACTATATAACACACTTTTATTAGCTTAACGTGTAACTTACTAACAACTTATTAATTATGAAAGGTGGGTGGGCCATGGGAGGCCATGCTCTGCATCCTTCGAGACCAATTATTAAAAATGAAATATTAATAAATAAATATTGGACAACATCACATACATTGCTCTGATCATATGGTAAGTAGCCAAAGCAATTGTGAAATAGAAATCAGAAACAACGATGGTACAAAACACACAAACCCGTGACAATATAGTAAAGTAATTTTTCTACATTGACCGATTTGGAATCAAACCCGGGGCCGCAGAGATAGCGACACCAAGTCCGGTATGCTCGCCTCTCGGCTACGGATGTCGTCAATTCGTAGTTAGTGCCATGAAATGACAAATTATTTCTACTTACACTAACATTACATCGAACTCAAGCCCACGAATGCGATGGCGGATTTGTTTGTTTTATTTATGCAGGAAACAAACGAATAGTTATTAAGTTTATTCGTTACAGTGGCCTTCCATGGTCCATTAATCAAATCTTGGAAGTCGTTTTTAACCTACTTCTAACTGTCGAATCATTATGAAACTTTTAAGGTAGGTGACATTCGGATATCAATAACATTTTTAGATAACATATCGTGCTAATTTGATGAAGGAGCCAAGAGGTAAATAGTAGAACTTTTTAACGGCTTCTAGTAAAATCTTTGTGTTTGGAGTCATTTGATTCGTCGTGACGAGTACTAAACATGTAAACAATAATATGTTTTTTTGGCTAACTTGTTCAAATACATTGATACAACCATATTCTTAAATATGGCTGAACTTATATGTAACATCTTGAATAAACAACCGGGCTTTGTGGTAACGATTTGTATCGTTTGAGAGAAAAAAAAGAAAGCACATGTAATTAAGCCATATTTGTAATTAGCTACTGATACATATTTGACTATAAAGGAACATATAAATTGCGTAAAAATCGGGATGTTCCATACCTCAGATGATCTGAGTTCCACATATTATCGTGAAGGAAGATAAGAATTTGGTGCGAAATGGCGAACATTGTTCTCGTCGTTACGAGACAGATTTTACGGTAATACATGATGCACAATGTATACTCGACGACCAGGTACGGGTCAATTAAGTTATTTGAATGGGTGGGTATCAACTTTCCATAAAGACCTATTGAAATCTTAATCTATGAGAGTTTGAAACTACATCAGTCTAGTCAAAATAGATCGCAATCGCAAAAGTAAAAAAAAAACAAATTCATGTACATCGATTATACTTAGTTTAGTCGTATTACAGAATTTCAATACTCAATTATTTAATACTTGACTATATTTTTGGTGGGTACATAGTCAAAGTCAAAGTCAAAGTCAAAAATCATTTATTCAATTCAGGACAAAATTGCCACTTATGAACGTCAATAACAACATTATAGGCCCCTAGGGGGCCAGAACATGTCTCCTTATTTTTTGGGCCCTACTAGCGCTTCGAGACAAGACACAGACAATCTGGCAAGTGCTGAGAAGAAACGCCGGAACAAACTCAGTCACCACTAGCTGCCACACAAAAAATATAAACCAAAATAAACAGGTAGGTACCTCAGTTTAGTGCAGGCTGGACTGACCATACATTCTTGTCATCAAGATAGTCTTGAATTTTATAATACCCCTTAGACATCAGTGTAGTTTTGACATGTGACTTAAATTTATTAATAGGAAGTTTGGTAACATTGTGAGGTATATTATTGAAAAATTTAATACAATTTCCCAAGAATGAATTACTTGTTTTGGCCAATCTAAAGTTTGGGACTACAAGTTTGTTTTTGTTTCTGGTGTTATATGAATGAATATCACTTTTCTTTATAAAAAGATCAAAATTTTTGCGTACGTACATGATATTATCAAATATGTATTGAGAGGCCACAGTGAGTATGTTAATTTCTTTAAAGAAATCTCTCAGGGATTCACGCGGACTAAGTTTGTATATAGCACGAATAGCTCTTTTCTGTAAAATAAAAATAGTATCGATGTCCGCAGCAGAACCCCACAAGAGAAGACCATAAGACATAATACTTTGAAAGTAACTGAAATACACCAGCCTTGCCGTTACAACGTCAGTTAGATGTCTAATTTTTCTAACCGCAAAGGCAGCTGAAGCAAGTCTCCCAGCCAGAGTGTCAACATGTGGTCCCCATTGCAACTTCGAATCCAATGTAATGCCCAGAAAAACAGTGGAGTTTGATAGATCAAGTTTTTCACCATTTAGTAAAATTACTGTGTTAGCTTGTTTCACGTTAGGCATAGTAAATTTAATACATTTGGTTTTTTTTGTATTAAGATAGTATAATAGATAAGTATGGTGCCCAGTAGGGCACAGCAAGTTTATTAAGATCATACGCACAGATCATACGGTCGCGAAGGCGCTAGTGTAGTCATATTATGGAATTTCAATACTCAGTTATTTAATGGTTTACCATATTTTTCTAAGTACATAATATGGTGCCCTAGGGCACAGCAAGTTTATTAGGAAGTGTACAGATCTAGCGAACGGTTGCGGATGCGTGGATCACGCGCCGCTTACGAATTGCGAACGCGCTGCTAGCGAGAGGCGCTTGAGAAGCACGAGTGCCGCGCGACAGATTACGACGTTGAGAACAGGGGTTCCAAAACATATTTTGGGATCTTACAAAAGTGTGTATTACAATGCCAATGACGTCACCCGGTCGAAAAATCTGTCCTACACACTTGCTAGACCTGTATTATGTCTAGTTTATAGTTTAACTTATAAAGGACACACGCCATATAGCTCTGAAACTCGGTTAAGCCTTAATGAATCTGTGCAATTTTTACGTTGACTCTAAAAAGTTGAGGTATGTTTTGGGAGTTCGTATTTAATGGATAATTTAACTAATTCATGAAAATATTGCACCGTATGTTCACTGCGTAAAGTCCTTGTTGGGTCGCCGTACCTACGCCTCTGATGAATGACCGCGCGGCTATCGTAGTCTCTCTATTGACTTTATTTATGGATATTTTAAAGTATTTTTTTTGTATCATACGATTATTAAAAACAATAACGATTAAAATGCTTCTTTATATTGTTCTCTAGATCTTATTTTTTTAAATTTGGCACCCCTTTGCAATGTAATAGTGTTTTAGGGTATGATACCTATATAGGGTCGTTGTATTGGAGGTAAGTTTTGCAAAACAAAAGTTTAAGAATTTTTTCTTTTTTTTCTCACTACGTATTTATTTATTTATAAATACGAAGCTGCAAATAAAAAATATATATTAAAATTAAATGTATTCTCCGTACTTTAAGTTAGACAATAGTATTTTAATATTGCAAAAGCTTTATGTAATACTTTTTATTGGCAAATTTTTAAATTGCCAAAAATTTTCGCGACTATTTTTTGCGCGTGCGCACCGCTTTTTATGACAGAAGATCTTACACGCAGGTCGCGTGCGCCGTCATGCAAGTGTTAATAGGAATAAAATGATGTGATCTGTAAATATTTACACACCCTAAATGGAAAGACAACATACGAGTGACGAATTAGACGAGACAATACAGACGCGTTAAGCCACGCGGAAACACTGCGGGCTTACGGGCCCCGTCGACCCCTCGCCGGGCAATGGAAACAATTTACTGAAAAAACTGAACACGATTTATATACTTTGTACAACATTTACAATTTCTGAGCACATTTCGGTTTTAAATTATGATCTATTTATAATTATGTATAGGTACGAGTGGGATTATTTTATGTGGTCGAATGGACGATCTGAATAAAATTGTTATAAGTTTAATATTTCTAATTATTTGATGATTCATAACGTTCAACTAATTAACTCTAAGATAATAAAACGCTTACATTTAGAGTGATCGAATATTTGACATCACAACTCACAATACAAAAATCTACCGTAAACATAACCAAAGTTTTACGTATAAAATGTTTAACCCAAAAAGTCTGTGTTAATTCGCTTTACTTACGTGAGAACTACGAAAACAATTAAGTGTCAAAGTGGAACGGAAACATAGGTGCGTGTTGCGAATTAGTTCGCAAGACAATGTTGACGCAGCGTCGCCGCGACAAGAGGAAACTTTAGGCAACACTGTTCGCTTTTGCCACAGTGCAAGTAGGAAAGCCTGCTTTGGTGTAAATCATGAAAGCGGCAAAGTAACTTTGCTGAGGTCTTAGGCTTGAGGCTTTAGACATGCGTTATGTGAAACTTCGCATTTCTTGAATAGATTGAGAAAATATTAAATGTAAATCATTTAAAAAATCTCTAACGGAATATCTTTACACAAGTTTAACGGGAGACATAAATTAAAATAATAAATAAATAATTTTGCGTCAGACAACACACTAATTGACATATTCTTGATGTAAATAATTAATTGATTATGTTTTTGGGTAAGGTCACTTTTTAAAACCAAAGCTGAAACTTCGTAGGAATTAGCCAATTGTGCATTTACTTATATCAAGGAGGCTGTTTTATTTTTCATTGCAATGTTCATTGTCGGACTTATCGCGACATAGCCGCAGTTCCCACGTACAGTTTACTCCCTCAACACCCACAGTTTGAAAGTAGGCCAAAAATGTATTTAGTGCGATAAAAACACTCGTTAGTTTATCTAAGTTCAGTCAGTACGACTTTAGAAAGTTTATTTAAAGCCAGCATCGAAATTCCTTGCAAGTGGTAAAGTTGGCTAACTTGACAAAATAAGATAAGTATGTAAGCACGGCAGAATAAAGTCCCTAAAAATATTTAAAGTAAGTTAAAAGCCTGTACATCCCAATGTAGGGCATCGCACAGGCCTCAGCTCAATTATGAGATGGTCTGAGCCTTACTACAACATGCGGATTGATAGAGATTGTAAGGCCAATGACTAAACTTTACTGTCAGATTAATCAAGCCGCCTTATGGCCTCTGATTTGCCTCCACGAATACTATCAAGCGCTATTAGCTCGGAAGAACTTTTAAGGTGCCTTCCAAAGCACGGAGATGCTTGTAATGATTGTCACAAAATATGGTTACGTTACGTTATAATATTAACGCATAACTCAGCTTTATCGAGAATCGCAAGAACTTACAATGTTTCATTTTCAACTGTCGACATTTTTAACACATCCAAAGCACAATTTAAATCACAAATTTGGTTAGTAGAGGATAGGTAGACGCGTTTACATTTACACTTACTCTCACTCTCACACACATACACACAAATACACATTTGATGGATAGAGTAGATAACTTGATAGCTAGTCTTATTGTTAATCTAAGAAAAACTTGTTATTGGCCTGACTAAAAATATTTATGTAGAATGTAAGTACATTTGTAACTCTGTTGGTTTAAATAAATGGTTGAAATGGTCACCTATCTAATTACAACCGCAGTGTGAGATGCGTAATTTTAAAATATTTTAAAATTATAAGTATCCAATTTTATTTATTAACTATTTGATAAATTATGAACAATGCAAAGGTTGTATAAAATGTCATAGACTAATTATAAGTATTACTCACGAAAGTCTTACTACTTATGGGAAATGTGAAAGGGAAATAAAGATTATAATTGCGCGCTATAAAATAATCCCGTTAACCTGATAACAAAATTGTGTATCAAATGACACTTAAGTAGTTAAAATTGTACCTATCACGACCGTAGACGACTTTGTAGTTGCAATTCGCTCGTTTAACAGCCAAATGCGGCAACTTTACGAAAAACCTCGTCGGAACTGCACTGAAAGTGGTTGCATTTTAGTTGCAAACTGTAATTTTTCTAAGTTTTCCATTGAAGAAGAGTCTGTACAGACGGAATCGAAACTACGATAGACCTGCAACTTTACGCCATAGCTTAAAGGTATACTACATGTACAATTGTTAGGATGAATGTGTCAAGTCAAAGTCAAAAATCATTTATTCAGTTTAGGGCAGAAAACTGCCACTTATGAACGTCAATAATAACATTATTGACCCATATGGGGCAGAACATGTCTCCTTATTTTTTGGGCCCTACTAGCGCTTCGAGATAAGACACAGACAATCTGGCAAGTGCTGAGAAGAAACGCCGGAACAAACTCAGTCACCACTAGCTGCCACAAAAAATAAGGAAAAGAAAATAATGTATACCTGTGCGAGCAGGGCAGTATTTAATTCCAGACATTTTTGTCATTTAAATAGTCATTAACAGTATAATAACCCTTTTTCATCAAAATAATCTTAACATGCGATTTAAACTCAAACATGGGTAGTTCAACAATAGACTGTGGTAATTTGTTAAAAAAGCGAATACATTTCCCCATGAACGAATTACTCACTTTATGTAGTCTGAAATTTGAAACAGCAAGTTTATCTTTATTCCGGGTATTAAAATTATGTTTGTCACTTTTCTTAGGGAAAAGATGCAGGTTTTTGCAAATGTACATAATATTTTCATAAATGAATTGAGAGGCCACTGTAAGTATATTAATTTCCTTAAACAGTTCTTTTGATGAGTCTCGTGGTCGAAGGTTGTAAATTGCCCAGCTCTCTTTTGTAGTACAAAGATAGATTCAATATCGGCTGAGCCCCATAATATAAGTTAAAGTAATACTCCTTAGGATATTATAGTAAGCCTCCTAAGTTGAGAATACAGAACCAAACTAACGGATGTGAAGTGGGGCATAGACTAACGAGTTAGCAAGGAATAGAGATAGATACTCATATACGATTGTTTGATTTTGGTAGTATCATTGATGTCTTTGTTTCCATTACACTGAGGGATTTAAAAAAAAGGTTTATAATAAAAAGGACCAAGAGAAATCACGTTGACAACATGCGCCAATGCGAATCGTAATCTCGTTGTTTTTTTTAAAACTAGAATAGAGCAACACCTTTAACTAGACCTTATTAGGCATTGCTGAATACGATTTACTTATTATTGTTGACGTAACGATATACTCATGCGCAGATGCATCTCGCCCGAAGACTTGCGCGACTGTCATTAAATTCTTTAACCTGTTATTGGTACGCGGTTTAACTTTGAAGGAAATAACTCTACAAGTGATAGTATTTAAATAGATTGCTTTCTAGATGTAGAACAGTTGCTAACCTAATTTTTAAGACTAATGGTGCTGTGGAACTACAGCAATCAGATGTATACCATTCCACACAGCTCCTAATCAAAAGCTTTAATGGAATTCAATATTTGTGTTTTTTTGCTATTTTATTTTAGTCCAAAAGTAAAAGTAATTGTATTGAAGCATTATAATCATACCCTAGAAGTTAACAAACAATTAGGAACTTATATACTAATACAGTATTTATGCTCTAAACAAAGCACTTTGTTAGATAAATGGCGCTACCAGTTGTTGTACACTCCAGTGGTCTTATCACAAAGTTGCCGCGGCGATACTGTCACGCGCAGTTGCACCTAGCCCGAAGACCTGCGCGAACTGTCAACTAACCTCTTCAACTTGGCCCGTTATACGCGGTCTCAACTCCGACGCGAATAACTTCACAAGTGATAGTAACTAGACCGCCTACTATCGTGCAGTCGCTAACTAACTGAATTATTCTGACTGTTTGGTGTCGCGAAATAATTAGGTTTTATGTGTGGATCGCGACCGCGTCACTTACAGTTGTGTGCCACAAAGTTCAGTTTCATGTTAATCTGCTATTCAATTATGTGTCCAGCCGCATCTGTAAATAGTGGTATTACACATAATTTTTAACAGTGCACATGCTTTAAGGGGAGATTTTGCGGCACGAATAGAAATACATTTCTTTATGGGACCAAGACAAAAAACTTCCTAATGCTAAAGACCGATCAGCTTATATATACAATTTGTATGGGCGTAGACGGGCATGAACATCTAAAACTACTAATGCACAGACAGTCTCCTTCATCTGGAAGCTCTGGGGCCTAAATAGTTCTTAAAACAGTATTACTTCAAAGTTTTATTTATGCTTTTCTGTTTAAAATTTGACATACACACAATGCAGCTTAGAGTTCATTCTTATAATACCTTAGCAGTATTGTTTTTTTGTCAAACTTGAAAAAAAAAGCAAGCATGAAGTAATAATTTTAAAGGGTTCGTCGTTTAAGTAAAGTTAAGAAAACATATTTCACTAAGCCAAAATTGCATGATTTAGTCTGTTATCGTTACATTTGGATTTATTAGCGTGCGTTAAAAAAAAAGTAATATTGCAAGAATATGCAATATTACTTTTTAAATATAATCATTCTTGCAATAGCTAGTAAACTATTTCTAAGTTCATGGTCGTTAAGTACATTTCTAAAATACTGGTCATTTCTAAACTATCTAGATCCTAAGGCCTTTTAGATACATTAGTTTGTCAGCAACGCTAACTAAACATGACTTTCGCTTTAGAACTTTATACGTATTTCATCAAGTTAGGCTACGACTTTTAGGGCCAAATGTAGGTATAATCTCCAACGGCGTCCACTGTCTAAGTATCTAAGTTTCATACTAACACGAAATGGCCATATACATGTACGAAAATTGCACTTTGCCCAGAGATATGGTACTTCCCGAGACTATAGGAAGTGTTTTGTCAACTTTACGAGTCACAGTAGAGTCAGCTGCTTACAAACACAGAGCAAAAGAAGCTCTATTATGAATGCCATTGAGTTTCAAAAACGAAACCTCTTTATCATGATGGTAGGGCGTTCAATGCAATTGAGAACATTTCTTTCATATTTAATATGAGTTTATTGACATGTAAAAGGAAACAAATTGAATTTCGGGTCACGCGTTTGGAGAAATTGCTCCTCGCTGTCGTTCAATGTGTCATTATTTGTTGTACGCATTTTGGGAAATATCTTAGTTTTATCTTGAAGTATTATTTCAGCCACGTAGATTTTGATACTTAGTTACTCAAGTACTTTCAAATAAAGTCCTTAACGAAGTCAGAAGTCATGGTAAAAAACATGAAATAAAGTATTATAACAAAATGATAGGTATAAGAAGTTGGCGTCGGAAATTTTAATATCTCTTAAGTCAAGGTTAGACCAAGAATAAGAAAAATCAATCAAAACTTGATTTGATTATGACAGTATTGTTTGGGACATCATGTACGTATATGACAAAATAGATCATGCAATTCTAAAGCCTAAGCCTACATAGAAATGTAGCAAGCACTTCGGAAAGACATGACAATGTTGATTATTTACACTGAATATTATTTTAAAATACGCCTTACCATTATGACAACAAAGTACCGTCCCTAGCAAAAGTAATTTTATTTTTCGGGTCTTTTGTGCTATCTGGTGAAGTATTTTATTACTAACTATGCTAACCGTTAATGTTTACTGCGCCACAGAATATTTATTTTAAAAACTGTTTCTCTATAATGGCAACTATGGCCACTATAAAGACGTAACGTGCCGGGGCGGGCTCACGATGCCAGGGACGTATCACGCAAAAGATTGGGGCTTAGAGGCGTTTGTGAAGATACGATGCATATTGCTGTCCCCCGATTCAAAGGCATAATACATTTGGTATACACTGTCATTGATAAATGCTTTCTTACTTAGCATTTTTATAGTACAGTGTATTAAAGATACCAGTTTATAAAATAACAAACTATTCACATCAAGTTTATTTTGCTGTTTACTGTTACGTGAACAATATAGCTAGAGGTGCTTAATAACCGACCAAGTATGAGTAGTAAAGGTATGCGTACTGCTAAATGAACAAAGTGACAACCTTTCAATAGCAGACGATTGCGTAGAAGCCTGTCAGAAATATATCGTAAATAACTTTTAGTGCTCGGGCTATGTGACAGATATATCTGTTACTTAGACCAGCTTTATTTCTATATAGCTTTATGTAGCGATGTTGCCAATGGTGACTTACCAGCACGTCAAAAATGGTCGCAAAGTATTGCCAGCACGCTGCCCAATCCCTAATTTGGTTGTATCTCGCATTCTGTTTTCCTATTTTCTCCATCACTTGTGCTAGACAAAACTATTTGCGCAAAATTACTTATTTAGAAAATTATGAAAGTGGTCTTAAAACTAAGTTTGCTAACTCTTTCACCGACAATTCCTTTACGAAATCATTTGCTCTACTTTTCCCAAAATCGCTAACAAACGCACAACCACTCGAAAACGTGCTTGGGCCCTATAATATGTCTCTGGGCACGTCTCTGGCTTGAGAGTAGTAAAAGTGGCGTTTTGCCTCGACAGCGTCCACAATATCGCCACAGTCTGGGACGCAGTAAAATGTTTACAAAATATCCTGTTTTGTTGCGGCGTCTGTAAGTGTTTCATATTGCTTTTGTATTACCCGTTTGCATACTGTGAGATCCTTAGAACTCGATCGGATTTTGCCGAGTAAGTGTTTTAGATATCATTTTCTATTATTCTATTATATCAGATTAACATGTAGTTTATTAGTGCTTTGAGTTTATGTTCATAGTAACTAAGAAAAGGATGAACAATAAATTCTATCTATTAATAACAGAGCTTGCTGATTTTTGGATTATTAATTCTAATGTGTCATCCAATTATGTAGGTAATTGGGAAACAAATAAATGTAAAAAAAAGGTCGTTGCTTATGGCCTGTATTCGTTATATTTATTTGCATGCATGAGCGCATTGTTATGTCTATCAAGGTTAATATCATTGTCGATATTTAATTATTCAACAGCCTGCATCGGAAGACTCTTCGGCTGTTAGTGAACAATGTGTATCACAATTTTACATCTGAATTTTCAACTTGGCAATTTCGACGGTGATACGTTCATAAATTCAATGAAATTACCCATCTTTCTGCGCTTCAAAGAGGCCCATATATTTCCCGTTGGAGACAGCTCCTTGCAATGCGACCATCACGCAAGAGATAAATCAGTATGGTCGCGCAATATCACGAAAAAAGCTTACGCTCATGAATTTTTAAATTTAAATTACTTGGCGGCTTTGAGTTTTGTTACGGATGCTTATTTTGCAAATGGATGATTGAGAATAAAATAAACAACTGAAGGCGAATTACTTATAATAATACGCTTAAAAATAATTATTAAAAACGTAAAACTACGTTTAAAACCATAAACATTTTTTAGTCACAGTCAACAAAACTGTATAACTTTAATTCCAGATTGTAATCTTAAAAAGGAAGACTTAAATGTCCTTTCTAGTATATAGTATTGTTTCATTAACTTTGCAATGTCATTCGGAAAACCCTAAAACTCTTGTAGCTTCTATTAAAATGCTAGTTAAATATAACCTGCTCAAAACGTAACATGCAAACGACAAAATTGCACTGTTAATTCTCAGATAATCCGCGATTTGCTTGTTTAATTTAAATGGAAACTAAATGAAAGTTCCAACTGGTCATTTGTCATGGGCGCGCGCCGGGCGATCCCGGTTCCGTTCGCAAGCTGCTTTTATTAATATTTCCAGCGATTCCGCGCTTTATTAGCAAACAACGTCATGTGGTTGATAAATTATTAATGTGGTCGCACAGCTTGTGTTTTGTGACCCGTTTTTTGCCGGGCTACATCTGTTGTTCGATAGAACTAGGTAAGGGATGTAGTGTAAATGGCGAGCGATTTCAATTTTAGTTTTATACACTAGTATACTATGTCTGAGACATGCTTTATAAGAGTTATAGGAACAGAGAGGTTGCCATATTTATGGAGAGTGCTAACAAATCACGTTCAAGTTCGTCAGGTTTGAAAAACTGATATATTCCTTCGAGATGGTAATAAGCAACAACTTTATAATTAAGGGTCATTGTCCTTTTGTTTTTATAAAGCAAGTTAATAAAGCAAACAAGTTTAGGTATTTGAAAGTAGAAAATATTGTAAGGTTGTATTTTCCTACTTTAAAAAACTGAATATCGGTCAAAGACGACGGTTTCTTTTGCCACGACTGGCCTCGCCAAGCTTTCCAATTATTATGATCTTTGCGGCTTTGCAAAATGTCTCGCCAACTGTGCTAAGCAAAATCTCATGAATAGTGATTGCCAATACTAAAAGTTGTTGTTAAATCATACAGTTCTTTTGTTACATTCTTTATAGGTATAGGTTGTAATCGCCATTGATACGAAATAAAAAGAAGTACTGAATACGTATTATTTATTTATGACACGCTATTTTGTCATATTATTACATATTTGTTTATGAAATGCTTACGTACGAGTAATTTGTATCTATTTTCTAGTCGCCATAATACACGCTCTGCTTAGTTTGGGGCTTTTTAAAAATAAAATAAGTAGTAAATTACAAAGATTGACCTATTCGCCTAGTTAGCCACCCATATTGACTTTACGTTGCTTCGTACTGGCTTACGTTAACCGCATCAAGCACACTGCAGTACATCAGCTCGCGTGAATATCGAGCAACACACTGGCTTTAGGACTTGTGCAAACATATCAATCTATCTTAGAGTTAATAAGGCCAGTCCGGTCTGACGCAAGGAGTGTCTAAGGCGGTTAAGTTGCCCCACCGTAGTCCAGCAAACTTATAAAACGAATGGCCATTTATCATGGAAGACATTTAAAACGCAATTTCAGGATGCAAGAGGTTTTTATATATACGGTGATATTGCGACTTCTTGTTACTTTTTGTTTTCTTTACCTTGCATACATGTAGGTTCTAAAAATTTAACTTTGTTCCTTATTCAGCATAAATCTACAATTTTATTAGATGCGTATGTATAATTAAGGTTTTGGTAGTTCATAGTGATAATTTAAAAAAAAACTCCAAGCTTATTGCGATTGAAGGTCGTTGATTTTTAAAATAAAGACAGGATCAGGAGTTAAAAGGCGTGATATTTACAAATTAACATCAAAAAGCCTCGTGCAGTAGCAATTCACGATGTACATGCACTTTGCGTGTTCGTTCTTTGCTGAGCCACAGAACAGATAATCGTTCGCTGAGCAGGTAAAGCTCTTGTTCATTAATTACAAAAACTGTATAGAGTAATGAGTTTGGGATGAAAGTGCATCACGTCTATCCTGACCTTATTACTGACTTCTACCAAAAAACATAATTTTGATAGAGTAATATAAAAAAGGAAACTACAAATTTACTTATATTTTATTAAGTTGACATCCTTTGTATTTTAATAGGGAGTGACCTAAATATTTATAACATTCTAATAAAGCAGCAAGACTTTTTCCTCATTAAAACTTATTGCCTCTGCCACATTGAAGGTAAGAGTACTCACCTTCTAAATAAGTTTCTGATACAACTTTGTGGTCAAACAACTTAATTTACTGTTAAAGTGATAAATGTTTTAAGTCTCAAAAATACTCATTTATTGGTAAAATATGAGTAAACTCTAATTAAATATTTGTTTGTGTCATTGAGACTTGAATATTTAATAAAAAAATAATTATCTAGTTTGTATTTATAAAGGTTTTATTAAAGTAGTAAATACCTTTAACTAATTACATAAGCATAATTATAAAGAACTTTAGACGTGAGCAGTTAAGTAAATATTCAAAGTTATCAAGTTATAATATATTCACCTTAGACTTACACACTCACACCTACATGACACCAGGTGAGATTGAAGAAAGATGCCAGACCCAGACACAAATAAAAGTAAAATCTATGTAAGTTTGTGACTACGACTGTAAGTGCGACTTCAGCGATATTTGTTCTACTCTGAAGTGGGTACGACGACCTTTTAAATAATTTATCTGATTTCAGCCACTAGCTAGGTCCACGGAGGTTTACTTTACCCTATTAATCACGGTTAGTACCACAACTTGACGTAGGTTGTCCATTTCTGAAAATACGCGCAATTTCTAGACTGTGAAATCTAAATGATAAAATGGATACGAAGCGGATTGGTTGAAATCTTTATTAATAGCTCAATATCATCATTACTGAAATAAATCTAATCTAAATCGCAAAAAAGTAAGGTTTTTTGTAAATTTTGTCTCAAGAAAGTAGTGTAAGTAAAAAACGTAAATTAACGATATAATATGGTCTATATTTTTTAATATAATCCTTTGCATATGCTTAAAGATATACAGGAAATCATGAAATCAGTTCCTGATTTCATAATATAATAATAAACCTCTAATTCTCTTGGTCATCACATAACGCGTAAACGGATCTTACAATTTCGTTAATTATTTTTTGTTAGATAGATAGATAGATACTCTTTATTGCACACCATACAAGTAAAATACACATGATTTTTACAGAAAGATGTACAATTTAGGCGGTCTTATCGCTAATAGCGATCTCTTCCAGACAACCTTTAGGTAGAGGACAACCATTAAAGAAAGGGAAAGTTGTTGCAGAGTTCTTAAAATTCTTACCTGATACAAATAGGATTGCATAAATTTATGGCATAAACGTATACATACAGTAATAAATAAATAAAATAAAATAAATACATAACAATAACTATACATACATACAATAAACATACATACTACTTGATATATGCGAGGAGATGTCGAAACTAACAGTGACCAGTAATATTCTAAGATATAAAGGCAGTTTGTGTCAAGAAGAAAGAAAGTGTGCTTTCAGCCGATTTTTAAAAATAGCAATCGATTCGGATTTTCTGATTGTTAATGGTAAGGAATTCCAGAGGCGAATGGACTGGACAGTAAACGACTGCGTATAGTAATTAGTAATATAATACTATATTACTAATTACTATACGCATAATAATTTGTTGTGATTATTATTGTCAGAAGAAGGTTCTTATGAAAGAAAAAAATTAGGAAGTTGTGCAGAATATCCTTTATGAATAAACTAAAGACCACGCGATCGACGTCGGGGGCAGCAGCTAGTAAAAAATAAATGAAAAAAAAAACTAATGTAATAATAAGTGGTCTACAGGGCTGTATATTAATGTCGCAAAATAACTTCGGAGGAAGAAATCATATTTTGTATTAATATGATTTTGTGTTTACTATTAACAGTGCTTAACAAAATTATTTGTTTTTGATTATGAATAAAATACAATATGGATACGCTTTGTTTCCTACTTGTAATCATGTCATTCCATTTAATCAATAGGCTCATTGGAATAGCTCGATATTGATAAAATGAGTGCGTAAACGAGTGTGTATTTACTTACAAGCATGTTAGCACGATTGGAAATAGTTCGATTTTGTACAGTTTATCCATATTATTTGTACGTCTATGGTTTTCTGATTTTGACTAATCTTTGTCGATTTAATTAAATATATAACTTTTAAAATTGTATTAGCCAATTGAAAAAACAACGTTGGCGGAATAGAAAACGAGTAAAACGTTATCAAATTAGGTGCTTATTACCAAGTTATCTCCGGAGTCACTTTTTGTATCCCAAATTAAGAAGGGAATTAATATTTTAGGAGGAAAAAGGCGGACATTACTGACTTCATTAAAAAATTTTGGTCACAACTCGATGCCGCAAAATGAACTTTTCCCATTTCTCATTTTGGTAATTACTTCTAATTGAAGAAAACTTAAAAGTGAGCTTTGATTGTAGGTACTAACTTTTATATACAACTCATTGTTAATATTGAAGGTTGGAGAAATATTTAAATTTTCCCGCTGGTTTTTTACTGCACATGCAGATTCTGTACTGAAAATAGTCCCTGAATTTTCTAATACAGCACAAAGGTTTAAGGTTTTCGTTATCTGAAAAGTATTAATTTTCATGTATTGTACACGCTATATTAAAAAAAAAATGGAAACTTGCGTTCCTATTAATTACTTTCATCGAGCACTGCCAAACCAAAAAATAAAACCCTCTGACAATATCACCTTGAGTGAAGCACTCTGATTTTAGGATTTTAATACAACAATCATCAACTTTAGCTAAAGCCTAGATCAGGCTAAGGGAATATTTTTGTCGAGTGGCGATTAGGTAATTTAGTTAGCTAGTTCCTGTGTCTAAATAACAAAAAAATACTTAGTAGTTTAGCGCTTACTAAACTAGGTAGGTACTCTAATTTTTTTTTAAAACATTCAGTAACAATCAATTATCGCTCGACTAAATTCGACTCGAGAACATTGCTTGTTAAGTATATCTTAGCTTGTGTATTTAGACGAAATACGACTAGCATAGCTGTTTGCCGACCACCCGTCTGGCGTTTACATTTGAACGCACTAAAGTTTAGGCGCAGGGCAAATAAAGCAAAAGTCACGTTCGAGTGAGTGATATCACGTCTAAGGCTCATCAGTGGGTGCACGTGACGACTTTAGCACAAACAGATTTCACAACAAAACCACTAACCTAAGGCCTCAGGCGATACACCTCGGTAAAGAACCTCGAAGAACGTTGGGAAGGTCTTGTGTGACTGGTAAGGTTAATAAATACGCAAAAAAGCGAGCGGCTGCAAAGTTTTCTTTCTCGTAACTTTATTACGCCATTAGAGATCGCGTGACGAACACTCCCACTTCGCGCTAATATAATTTATTTTGACGATTGTATCTCGCGCACGGATTTCTCTTATCTCGTGCGACGTGTGACGGATCTCGTTAGGGCTCTTCAGGTGAACAAGATTCCTAGGAACTAGGTGCAAGTATATGTCTGTAAAGAGATTATCTAAGGGTTTTTGAATTTTGTTTGATGACAGATGTCGATTCTTTCATCAAAATGATCAATCTTTTTATGACAAAATGACGGGTCTATTTCGTTAATCAAGTTACGGGTTTTGAGTTTTAAGACTGCAATCGGTTCGGTTGGCTCCGTATAGACTCTGTCTTTAACCTAACCCCACAAAAAATAATCCAGTGCTGTTACAACACATGATCGCGCCGGCCACTTTTTGGCCTGTGGATTCAATAGGATGGTGCCACAAGTCACACAGCCACCAAAACAAAAAAAATATTGCAAAACAAATTTCCCGATCGCATAATTTCACGAAATTCATCTTTTGTTTAAAAAAAACAAAGTTCTTTTTAAAAAACAATGGCACTCGCTGACGAGCCAAAGCCAAGCTGGGACTGCATTAGGTTGCCTTCATTGACCAATAATAAGTAAGTAATCTATGGCCTTCATTAGTATGGTGCTGTTTGCAGGTCTTCATTGACCAACGACATTTCGGTTTTTGAGGAGTTCATTAAACACAAATTTGCATTTTTCACAAGTTTTTGAATTAATAATTATACCCATATTAGAATTGCCGTAAAAGAACTATGGTTAGGTAATCTATGGTACATACTTATGAGTTATAGATGCAAAAAAATCCAAAAATAGTTAAAACAATAAAATTGAACTTTTGTATAGTATAAAGGCAAAAGAAGTGTAATTGTTACACTTGTACTTACGAAATTAGAGTGAATAAGACGTCAAAGAATTTAACCTGTTCTGTCGTGTTCTGTGTTACTTACTTATATGTATTTTATACAAAATATCATAAAATACATTTTAGTCTAAATTTCTGAAAACCAGGTCAAAGAAATACATGTAAATAACTACAAAAGTATACCCATTATAATTTGGCAGCTGGCGTAAGTCGCCAAAACTCAGATGATCTGTAAACAATGAAAGCTCTCCGTTTCATTTTTATTCGCAAAGAGCGTAATAATACTCAAAGTTTGCGAACAACCCGAGGAAATTGAAATAAAAGAAGTGTGGAGGGCTCTTCCCGCGTGAGTTTATTACAGGCTAAGGTGATGCATTCCAGGAGTTCGCCTGTTTTAGTGATGTGCTCACTAATGTAGGTATTAAATTTAGAAAATTTGTCAATACAGTTTTCAAGTATTAGAAGGAATGGCTAAAGACGATACTATATTTTCTGTGCTGATTAAGGTAGTTTAGTAAGTATGTTCATATTTATGATGGGTACGGGACCAATTCGTTGAGTTTATAGGAAGTGTTGTTGGTAGTCCGTAGCGAAGACGATCGTTGTGTATGATGTATATAATGTGCGAGATAAGAAATAATCACAAGGAAATGAATGTTATTTAAATAATGTAGAATATTGAGTAGCCTAATAAACGGAAAATAAATACGGAAAAGATGTTTTTAAATTAGTACAATTATGCCTTATATTGAGAATAAACTGACAAGTGTATTAAGTGTGAAAACCAATCATCAAAAATCAGCTATTTCAACATTTTGTTAATCGTATATGTTTCGTAGTAGTATATGTTTCGTATAGTACGTAGGTATGTATCTTTCCGAATGATCAGCTTGTAAATTACTCTCCTGCAGAGTAGCAAGAGTTTCCGCGCGTACAGTTTTTACTAGATATTTTGGCATTTTAGCAATGAAAAATATCGAATATGTACTTGTAACACTATAATACTTGTCATAATATACTCGAGTACAGACTCAGAGTCAAGAAATAATACCCGTCACTTTGCTAGTCTGTTTACTTTAATGTTGCCAACAGCCGCCAAGTTTCTAAGGATTTTCGTAAATGAGATTTCACACGGCACCGCGGTTGGTTTGAATAAACTTAGAAGAGTTTCTTGTGTTTTCGAGCGAAAGGTTTAATTGAACTTTTCCTGTTATATACTATGTAGTGATGTTGTTCAGACCAAAGCCAAATTTTGTTAATTTTGATAACAAGTAATTATTAATAAAACTTTCCTCCCTGTTTTAAAATCGTTTTGTTGATGACTCTTGTATGGTATTGATTAATGGATTTGTAAGAAAGATAATTCTGCTACACCGTCGGAATCTTGCTGAGTCCGTGCTGTGTTGGCATTTCTTTCTTGCCACATTATAATCTGCCCACGTCCGCCCACTGCCGACGTCCGAACACAGTCCTCTCCCAATGCACTCAACAAAATCCGAATTATCCTTTTCTATCTGCAGCCAGTAACATTGCGTTCATCATCGCTCAGTCTTGTCGGAAGGCGCCCCACGCTGGTTTATCTAGTCGCGGTATTCACTCCAGAACACGTCTACCACATTGGTTATTGGTTCTACGACAAATGTGACCAGCCTACTACCACTTCAGGTTGCTTATCCTTAGGAGTGTATCACATTTTTGCCACATTAGCTGTTAATGTGAATAAGGCTTTTAGATCTATATCCGTATCCCGGCTAAAACACAGCCTATCATACTTGTTGCTAATGTCGTATTGTTTTAGATAAATAGATAGAAATGTTAATTTCGCAAAGCAGACCTTATAGTTATGTTGATTAGTATTTTAAGTAATCGATAACTTTGCGTGGCACGCTCTACCCCAGTCTAGAGAACAGCGTGGAAATCCTATACAGGAGTGGAATCATTACAGAAATAAGACGTCATTACTCTAGAGTTACATTTACTATCATATAAATCAGCCATAAAATTATTAGTTTCCAATAGCCGATTTCGTCTGCTTATAACAACTTTAATATGAAGATATTCTATTATTATTCATATGAATAAAGTTAAAACAATTCCATACCAAAGTTTTATCTTTTTATTGTAAGCTCTGTAGATAGATGAAACTGTTAACTTTTTATCCTCATTACATAAGATACTTAGTTTAATTATTAAATAAGAATACCATTTTTTCAAGATTTTTTCTTGTGTTGACGCCGTGTGCAACATTTACCAGAATTTATTTTTTTTG
The DNA here is from genome assembly GCA_963576865.1 of Anania hortulata. NCBI lineage: Eukaryota > Metazoa > Arthropoda > Insecta > Lepidoptera > Crambidae > Anania > Anania hortulata. The sequence continues at coordinate 14,749,746 of OY756389.1, read as the reverse complement.
TGAAACCAAGTATTTTTTTTTATTAATGCATTGTATTGTAGGTATACCTACTGTAAATGGGCCTTTAAATGAATAAAACTAAATTATAAACTAGGCTTGACTATAAACATTTAAAATCTGAGATACCAATTAAATTTCCCAGATAACGTCAATCGTTTTCTCCCGGGAGTGGTAGAATCTTAGCTCCTTAGAGGACATTGTCGAGTTTACCCGCCATTTTCCGCATAATAATACCGACGGTGAATTTGTCTCACTGTCATAATATATGATATCTAAACAGCTGTCCTTTATTGCTAAATGTAGCGTTGTTAACATTGTCGTGAGAGATTGGTGTTAAAAATGAAATGACATTTATTCTTCTCACATAGCAGTAAAGCAAGTTACAAGGATTAATTTACAATATAAACATTGTGCATTAGGATTTTACCTACGGGTTAGATGTTTTAAGTTTTATACAGGTAACTAACAGAAATTATTTCATTTGCTTTTACCTTAAAAAAATTAAACCTTAAACAATTTTTAAATGTTTTTGAGCCATCATTTTAAATTTTGAAATTTAATTTAAAAAATATTATGCTTAGTTTATTAACCCTAACCCATTTATTTTTTGTTAATGAGCTTTAATTTTTTAATAAAAAAAAACGTACCTAAATAATCTTACACAGTCCACATGGGTTATACACATACAGGAATTGAATTTTATATCAGAGGACAAATCAAAGTGGTTGCTTTATCATTCGCAGAGTACCTACCGCACTAGTTGAAAACAGTATTCGTACAAGGCGCACTGGATTCACTATTGCTATGTACGTTATCTTTGAACTGAGACCACAGGTTGTCAATTAGGTAATAGCTCTCTAGACGTTATGAGAGTTCAAGTTTCAATGTAGAAACTTCTGCAGGTGAGCTACTCTTTGTTGCGACTTTAGGTTTTAAAGTTAACGACTTTATCTGTATCGCATACAGCTATGGACAGTTAGCTAATATGAATAAATATATTAAAATCAGTAACATGCATTGGCCCTGATTTTAAATATGTTACAATTATTGAAATGAATTAGAAAATTTATTCACTTTGTATGCCCTAAAAGCTAATTACTTACTCCGTTCTTTCTAGTCAGCCAGTGAGTTAGTAGATTACTCTACAAAATCTATTTTATTTATTTATATAAGGCAAAAATATAACATCCTATGCCATTTATAAACATTCTCGAATATTATTAAACGTAACGGATCATCTTAGAGTATTTTAGATCATGTTGGAACCTTCTAGAAAATAACGGCACTAACACACACTACTTCAATAAAATAGATTTTTCTGTTGTAAGTAGCACCCAGTATAAAATCCTTAGTAATTTTAAATTTAGTTTATACAGTTTTTGATAGTTTAGCAACATTAATTGTGTATTGTGGAGTTGAGTGGGACGCGAGTAGAATTTATTCTAGTTGTGGTTATACATATAACTTGAGCACATTAAAAATCTACAACTTGTTTCTTATTACTTGCATTAGGTATGTATGAGGGATATATGATTGGCACATAGACATATTTTCTAGACTTCTCCTGTTTGAGTTTTGGTGGCTACTCCTCTCATTGTTAATGTAAGTATTTCTATAAATTGCCCAATCAATTTATATTGATATTGATCTGTGGTTAACGTAGCTGGTTATACATTTACTTCTCCATACGTGTATCTACAGTTATAAGTACCTACATAATGTGTATGTGTTTGTTTTTACCCAAATAAATAAAATAAAATAAAAATATATATATACAAATTGTGGAAATAAGGTTCGATGAAATGAAATAATAATGAAATTCGAGAAATTATTACATTGTTGTATAAATCGATCTGCTGCTGTTATGGAAAGTGAAAATCATTGTAGTGATTGCGGTAAAGTGACAGATTCCCACCTAATAAAACTGATTAATAATATCATCCATATTTAGTATGTAATAAGGCGATTTATTAACTAAAAATGTTGCAAATCACTCGCCCCATGACAAATATGTACGATTCGATTCTAGCACGTCGTCCGACCCTTCCGGGGCCTAATTGCGTCGTCGGAGACTATTGGGCCGTCAGGAAGCTAAAAGATTGCGTTTGGACAGTAAACGAATCGCCAGACTGTCGATTAGACGAAGGGTAGAAGACTATACGTATGCATTAGTCGCATACTATTGAAGGTAAACATGGTTTCGAGTTGATGGTATAAAGACATATCGGTGATATAACTCGTAGAAAGTAAAACCTCAAATGCAATATGTATCTACACAGTTTTTAGTTTTAATATTACCAGTAAAGATTATATTTTAGGTGATAAAAGGTTTTTAGCGGTCTAAGAACTAAGTGATCTGAGTATTTTTAGTATACAATAATGATGATATTGTTTAGAAAGGTAGTTTATAAACACAAAATTTATACATTTTATTATCAGAAACTGTACAAAGTATTGTATATTAGTTTTTTCTGGATTGAGAATTTTCACTATGACGTAGAGATCAAGCGAGGACAATGATTGATGAGGAAATTAATTAATACGCCAATTCTTTTCCGACGTTTAATCAAAACGAAAAAAGACTGAGGATAAATACAAATTTCTGATTTGGCCGTGGTAACGTACATTTATTATGGGAATTTTGTCACTTGATGACTTTTAGATTGACTTGAAGCCTTAGTAAAGCTAGGTTTAGTCTATACCTGGCTTAAACTATCCTTTGTTTCTGTTAGTTTGTTTAGGGTGATAAAGATACAATGTGATTTTATTGTGATTTATGCTTTATCAAAATGAAGAAAGTTGTGCAAGTAGGCCTTACCGAGTTATATTTCGCTTATTACCATACCCTGTATATTATTATGATTATTTATCGTTAGATTCTGGAATATTACAGGTAAATGTACTTAAAAAAGAACATCCTAAAATGAGAGATACGTTTTATTTTATCAGTGCAGTATATATTGAAATAAATATTAATAGTTTGCACAATTGCTTTCAATTACCACAATTCAACGAAGAAAAATAGAGAAAAAGAAACGGAGGTCAGCTATAAAGCAGCGATTTTAATATTCTAATTCGAAGCCACTGGAAGAAAAACTGTGGGTATTAAACAAGACCACAGCGTCATTACTATCCGCCAAACGCCATATTTCTCAACCCTTTTTCCCGCTGTTTCCAAAGTTTTAATTAGTGCCAGAGGACATTATCCAGGCTCTTCTTCCTTCTGACGCGGCTATTTGGAACTTCTTTCCGAAATATCCGATTTTACTTTTAATGCGCATTAACGTTTTGTTAAACTTTGACAGTATCTTACATCTTTTTAGATTCGCCTAAAATTCTACTTTGGTGCGGACAGACCTTCGAAATGGTTTCGACGACGTGATACGAGAATGACGTCATTCTGATTTCAAGTTGATCATGTATTGTAAGCGTGCGATCTGGTGAATGTTCTGCGAATACTCGGCACGTGTGCTGCCTGAGCGCTTGCGCGGTCATCAGGCACAGTTATCACTGTTGACAGATCACGCGTGTCGCTTGCGCTTATATCTTGGTAAGTATACATACTCAAACAAAGATAAAGCGCTCAGATTAGGCGCGAGCGGGTCAGGAGTTTAGTTCGCACTACATAATTTGCGCATTCGTTAGATCCGTATGTAACACACAAAATTATGGTAATCAATATTTAAAAAAAAACTTGTTGGAATATAAATGTTTATTCTAATAGAAGCTGGTATACTATAGAGCTTTCAAGCCAAAATATGCTCACTCGTCAAGGATGTCTTTTCGTAGCACAAAGCAATTGAATATTAAATTAAACAAGTTAAATCATGTGCCATTTCTATATACACGTTTCATCATGGTTGAACAAAGACGCCCAAAGGGATGATTCGAAAATTTTCAGAGTTCGAAACAAATTGAGAACTCGTTGCATATGACATGACTTGTGTGGATTTTAGTAATTTCAGTGATTTTTGTTTAAATAAGCACAAGTAAATAAATCTGTTTATCTTTTTTTGTTTTTGGATTGGTGGCAGTATTTGACAAGAATACAATTTTATCTGGGCACCTGGCTATCTATCTGCGTAGTTAAATATAAAAACCGAGCGCTTTCTTATTATACGACTAAGTTTCCAAACATTCATTAAAACATGATTTATTTCTCCTCACCAAATAATTACGAGTAGTGCTTTAACTTTTGCCTATGTAATATGACCGAAGAGAATGATGCTCAGATGTTTTTACGTAGGATCCGATAAATCGGAAGGCCTTAATGCCTTATGGAGTTGGCGTGGGGTCCGAATCACGGTTTCTTTGAGGAAGCCGGTATTGTTTTTGACGCACGATTGGACTCTGATTGAGGTTGTCCCGATTCTAATAACGTATATCGCAATATTGAAACGAATGGGAACGAATACGATAAAACCCCGATATTTTCGTCCATTCATTTAGCTCCGAAGTAAGATAAGGAATGTTCGTTCCGAATTCAGAAAGAAACGTTTAATTGTGATTCTGTGTAAACCTGTATTTTATGTGTAGGTTTATCCGGCTTTTTTCAATCAACTAAAATTATAGATTTATTGGTTATTCAACAGGATTTATGTTGTAGTGTTTGTCTTGGAACTCAAAAACAACACAGTGTTTTAATTTATGGAAAAAAAAGTTTTTTTTCTAGTGACTTAATGGTTCTCTATAAAGTCGTTACACACTTTTATTTAAAGTATGTCGTGCACTAGCAAGCGACAAAAAGATGATAACATAACATTTGTATATGTTTGTGTATTTGTAAGGGTTGCGGGAAGCAATAATTGGATGCAAGGCGCTATGAGTCGTCCCTGTTGAAAATCGAAAGAGCATTCATTCATTCAGTATGTTCAAATGTTAACTAAATATACAGCAAATATTCTAATTTAATAGCATTTTATACTCATTTATCTTTATTTAATAAATTCAGACCGCGAGTATTTATGTGTCTTTGAAAAATGTCTAGCTTGTACGGACAACTATATTCCTCTTATGATTGTAAGTAAATAGCTGATTTGAAAATTACTTCTCATTTTAAAACTTTTTGCAGTGACAAAGAGCGTTCTTGATTCAATATTGCACAAACTGAAACAATTCATGAAGGGTTTAACTCAACCTACAGTTGCTTAATTAGACATAACTGAAGCCTTTTTTTAAAACTGGATTGACAAGGCAGACTGCGTATTCAAAAATAACATTCATAATAATATGACGTTCATTCAATTTCGTAGGTACGGAACCAATTCCACAACGAAAGTATCCCGTCAATGGTACCTATTGTTATGGAAGTAAGATTGATGACAGCTGCTGAGATGAGATGACATGCCGAACCGATACTCTGCCTCCTCTATTTTTGTGACGATACAAATAACGTAATAATAGTGAGGGATAAAAAATACTTCCATTGCATTGTCGCTAGGTTTTTAGCCATTAACTAAATTTTAAACAGGGCGGGCCTAACCGTAGACTTAAAGTAGTGATGTTTTTACGTCAAACTCCATACGGAAAAAACAAAACAAAGTTGGAGTATTAATGTTTTATGAGCTCATGGTTAGGCCCGGGAAATAAATAATATATGATAGGATAATAAATCTATAGAAGATCCAAGACAAGATAGTAGAGTGTAGTGCTAAAGGACATGAAAAAGTGCGAGGTTTCCGAAGACGATGTCGAGGACAGAGCGAAGTGGAGAAGAAAGACCCGGAAGGCTGACCCCACCACCATATGGGATATATAGCTAGGAAGAGAGAGAGAGAGAGAGAAATAATTAATCTATCGAAGAAATTTAAAATGTCATTACCAGTGAACGGAAAATCGAGAGCAATCATACCCAAACTTTCTGCAGTTTGAATATAACTGCAATCGAACTGTTCCACAAAAAAAGTAAGTATTCGCTCTTTCTGAAAAATAGATTTCCATTAAAAATCGTAGAAATAGACACGTTTTATTATTATTATAACTGTTGCTAATGTTGTTCTCATTAACAATGTTACTCATCCTCAAATTTTAAATTACAACTACTTGTGAAAATACCCATATTATGCAGCTACCCTACCCGCATTCGAGATCACTATCAAAGCCTTTAATACCTAAAAGGGGTTGACTAGCACACTGACGTGATAATCTATATTTATACACTGTCAAAATTCGCATTATTTTTGCTGCAAATAGAAACATCTCAAGTTACAATCTAACCTATATTTTTATTCGAAAACAAATATAAAACTTTTTACACAAACAGATGTTTGTTAAAAGAGCTTCTTATCCCGTTATGGTAAATGCAGTTCCTACTTTAAAACGCATTGCAAGTACTAATTAATGTAAAACTCCGTAGCACGGAGCTCATTCATCGCGTAAATCCAGCGAAGCAATCACTTCAGCTTAGTATCAGTATTTAGCTGGCACTCACAATAATGCATGTAGTATTAAATTATGTTATATTTAATTCTTTTTTTATATAATTAGGGACACAATTATAATAAAATATAAAATTTTAAATAATTTGCTATCTGTTAATACTCGTAGTTAGGTAATTTATAATTTCGTTATTTTTTAAGACAAGTATATGTGTTTCAAGATAAGTTATCATTTGCATAATGACGATCGTCAATTGTCATTTAGTTAATTAAATTAATTACATAACATCTCGACAATTTCAACGTATGTTACTTGATGAAAACTAGAATGTTAACAACTTTATAACGGCACAAAAATTTTAACTGTGGTCTTAATTAGTAAAATTTTTTTCACCCTGTGTCGTTATTAATATTATTTATAATTTTAAAAATATATAAATTCGCAGACTTATTATCCACGACTGCATGCTCCTAATATTAACATATGCATGCCCAAAAATGAAATTTGTATTCTTAAAAATAAGTTACAGTGCGAGCAATCAGCGTCTTAGTAAGCGAGCGTATCGCAAACAAAAGAAGTCTATCTCGGCGAAAGAAAGAAATTAAAAACATAAAAGGAGTGAAACAAACATTTTAATTAGCAGGCTTACGTCATGATTCGAAGCGAAACGCTTAAATCTGTCGTCAGCGGAGTCACAAGTCAGCTGAGGAGGCGACCCCGTTCTGGTTAATCCGCGCGGGCCTGGTTGAATGGACATAATTTTCTGTACTTGACACCGTGTCTGCCGACGTCATTGTGCAACTCAACTGCTCTGTTTTCTTCATTTTTATTGCTGTCACTTAATCTTATGCGAGTGTTGAATGAGTTCGAGTCGAGATCTAGATTACTTTTCGCGTTGTTTTTTAACTCGGAATTTCCTGCTGAATCAATCTTTTCAGGATTTTGGGGTTAAGAAATGTCATCTCACTAACTATAATTTAAATATTTTCAAGCAGATATATATTTATCTGACACTGATGCTTTCAGTAATTTAAAAAATTAAAACATATTTTCCTGAACATGTGATACAGCACCAGTGGGAAAAATGATGTTACTTGAGAAAGATTAGTGATTCGACTGGTCTCTGCAGTTGCAGTGTGATTGCACGAGACTGAAACTGCCGGCCTAACTGCATTTGATCTACCCTTTCAACGGTTGAATGGTCACAATTTTCTCTGCTTCAGCTACACGTATGACAATTACTTAGAGTTCCTTACTTAGAAACATTTTTGTTTTTGTTCAAATAGCAAAAATAACAATTTAATTTAATTTCAATAGTTCATAATTTGTAATGTTGAACTATCACTAATGGCAAATAAAACTCTCTGGCCAAAATAAAGCGGATAAAAGTTGGGTATAGTTTGAGGAAAATCATCTATGAAATCTTATCTCGATACAGAACTGAATAATTAATGAACAGAGATAAATTCCCGTCTCAAGAAATATCTTAAATGTTGAAAGAGTATCCTATTGTTTTTATTCAGAGGGAATTGGCTTATGAAAGCGATTTAAATTTGCAAGAGATTCAATTTACATAACGAGCGATTTGTACCTCATAGAGATTAAACCTTCTGCTCCCGTTTTGTTTGCAGAGTATCCCGTCCCGTCGGATTTTCCTTTAAGAGTTGCCTTTTTTGAAAGACCCACTTGTAGCCGTCTTATTTTGCAAACTCGCGACGTCTGCGTAATGACGATTTTGATTTTATTGTAAATGGTGAGTGGTTGTTATTAAAAAGAAAAGCGCTGTTATTAGATTTTGCTTAAAGAAATGTCAAACTCTTGATAAAGGTTAGTTACTACCGTGATTAGTTATTATATTGTACCTAATGGCCAAAGTAACGCAGTTACCTGTTGTCGTCTTATTTGTAACATTTATTAAATTAAAAATTATAGTTTCAAAAAAACAAACCATGTTTTAAATATCGAGTCCCATACGACTCGTCAAAACAAATTAAATGCGCCCGAACCCCAAGATTTTGTCTAGTTGCCAAAAAACACTGAAATCCTGTCATTCTAGCTACATCATCAGATCAGCTTGACGGTATCAAAGGAACGAATTATTTTCCGAATGTCTTAGACCTACTTACACAGTTTTAAATCAATTCGACATTAAGAAATAGGGAAAGAAACGGACTTCCAATATAGTAGTATATAGTTAGTAAAAAAATAATTAAAAGTGTAACAAATACTAAAATACTCTCTCTCTTGATATGATAAAAATCTGTTCATATCACAGAACAGATGTTTTACCAACCCTTTATTACAATCACAAGTATTTACCAAGACCGAATATTCATTAATTTGTAGGTAGTACTCGTTCGTAATGAAGGCAATTTACCTCTTGTAGCTACCAAAGCGAGGAAGAAACGTTCCCTAGGGCGCATCTCACTAGTCCGAGTGCATACATTTTGCTTAAGGTGAGGCATCGCTAAACAATTAATACCATACGCATACAAGTACCATAAGGTCGTCATACAAACATACAGGGTTACATTTCAAGGTAGTGCCAAATTTTAAAAATAAGGTGTATAGAACAACATAAAAATATTAATTTATCGTAATTAATTTCAGTCGTCGTATTTTTGGAGTAAAATATACTTAAAAATTTCCGAAAAAAAATAAAAACGCGCGATGCGCCGTCATTCATCAGAGATCACAGGCGTACGCCGAAGCCGCTCCAACAAAAACCTCATGCAGTGCACATCGATTAATCGTAAATTTTCTACGTATTTTTTTCAAATGCAGAAAGGAAGAATTAAAAATGAAAAAAAGGGTGTTTTTTACGTAGATCGATTTAGTTACTGATTCTGAGTTGTCCCGGAAAAATTGCTACTACCGTGAAATGTAACCTATATGTGAAAACAGTTTGTTATCGTTTCAATTAAAAACTACAATTGAAGTATTGGCTTATTTACTAATAAAATTAAGAGGCATAAAACAGTTTAGTATGTTTAAGAGAGCTAATCTCTGTTTAAAAGAGGTTATACTTTAGTATTTTTGTATCTGCTTTAAAAGTTAACAAATCGTATTTATGCAACTGGCAACTTGAAGTGAATGAAATTATGATCATTTCATCGATGAATCAGTTTATTAAATACCAGTTTCATAAGTTCTGTAATAGCTAAGAAAAATCGATATCCCTGCAACCAAAAATTCCAATATTTCGAAATTTGCTAGTACTTAATTGTTACAATTTGATCTAGCTTAAAAACCGATTATAATCAATAGAACCGATAGAGTAGACGTCTCTTCAGAAGAGATTGCAACATAGGGCGTCGTCTCACCAGACCCAATTCCAGTAATTTGACAATAGTCGCAAATTCCAGTGTCGATACGCACCTAGTAACATTACGATCACTAACGGTATTCTCGTAAACTTTTAATTTGACATAAAATTATCTAAACTATCTTAATACGACTGGAAATAGAGCAAAAAAAATCTAACTGATTATATTTTCCCATTAGAAAATAAAGGGTATTGCGGCATAGAGACTAGCACCTGGTATGATGACAATCACTGGTTATTTAAACTAGATGTAACTGCGCTTACTTAAGTCATGCCTTATGGTGTCCAGATGCTAACATCATACTAAAAGTCATCAATGGGTCGGGCTGTGCTGAGTGTAATGGGAGAATGAGGTGGAATGTCCCTTTAAAAAAAATGCAAGTACTGTGTTTATCGCATGGAGCACATACTCGTATCCTATAGAGTAGAAATGTCATATGATTTGTTTGACGACTTTACGACTAGTAAAAGAGACCACTGTTTGTTACTAATGTACATCGTGTCTACTTGTTATTTTTGTTTCAGATTCAAATAACGTTTTGAATCCGAGTAAAGAATTTCTTAGAAATGAAATTTAATTTATAATACATCCGTTTTTTTCGTATAGTTTTTAGTATGTTTGTAGATTTATTGCTTGACGCGACGCTCTACATTAAATTGTATTTAGGATCCAATACATCATCAATGTAAGTATCCTAAAAAAGTAGGAGCCAAATAAAAGTCTTTTTGGCTGTTGTCGGCCGTTAGTTCTTCATTCGTGTGTCACCCATCTATATATTTATAGGGCAACGCTGAATGAATAGCAGCTAAAACCGCTGGACCTAGAAAATATTATTTAAACTAGATATTGATTTTCTTGTATACCGTACGTCACTGTCAATCTAAGATTTTCGCAGGGTGAAATGGAGGATGAATTTAACAAAGTTGAACTAATTGATGACAAGATAAAAAAGAGCTTAACCACACATAAGCTGGCTGCAGGCTGGAAATCAATTGCTATTTGGAAGCCGTTTGCAGCGGCTATTACGGCTGGTATCAGCAATCGACGTATTGAAAGATCCTGATAACGCAATCGGTGTTTCGCCAGTCAAAAAACAGATTTATATTTCATACGGAATGAATTTCATATCTCTATCTTTGTGAATATTCATAATTTAACATTATAGGGTAAAACCAGGATAGTTGCCTCAGTGGGATACATGCCCCGGTTTTGAATACACTATGTTAGAGATGCCTCCAGTGTTAGGGCTTTCCAATGATCAAAAGCGGTCCTCCCGTAAGTCTCAAAGCCATACAAGCCATAAGAAAAAGTCCATGCGTTTTGTGTGTGTAAGCAAAAATCTTCCACGGCATGACCAACACGAGCGTCAAAATTATATTTGTAAGTCATTTCTATGTAATATTTTTTAACATGACTATGGATTCAATCAACTTTTTGTTTCTTCGTATACACTGGAGTTTAAACTATACGGTCCATTACATTTTATTGATAAAAAGCATTTATTATTTTTTTTTTATTTAAAAGGGCAAGTATCCGTATTAAAAAGGATAGTCGCCCCATATACTTTTGCGGATAGTTGCCTTAAGGGCAACTATTATTTCTTGAAGATTTCATGTTGCAGGTGAGAAAAATGACCAGCAAATATTTGCAAAAATCTAGCGTGGTCCTGCATCTCATCGGCTGGACAGAAGACAGTTAAGCACTGGGGTTCAAAGAACTACATAAAAAAATTGAAAATAAATCTAATAAATAAATTGAAGCAATTTTATCGTAGGGCAAGTATCCCGCGAAGCATTTTTAGTATGAGGCAACTATCCGCCACAGTAAGCAACTATCCCTTTTTCGAGGGGTCGAATAAAACAAGATTTCCATGTAGACAATATTAATTATGTTTACAAAAAATGGTGTAGAATAAAAGATTAAAGACCAATTTTTTAATATATACCGAGTATATTGTAAATACACACATAATTTATATCTTATTGAGCATTTTCAAAAAGTGGGGCAACTATACGGCTTTTACCCTATACTAGCTGTTGCCCGCGACTTCGTTCACATGAGGATAAATTATACCGCCTCACCCTGTAAACAGTTAATAAACACCAAACATATTTTTCGGTATAATGGGGCACTTGCGAGGTGCCTACCACACCTCTCTGCACCAGCGGGGTACAGTACAGCTATTCTGACAGAAAACTCCGCAGGAGGAATATCACATTAAGTCTTGTTTCAAAATAGACAAAACCCCGCAAACAAAATATAATTAAATCTACAAAAGTTTAAAAAAGGTGGAGCTCTAGTCTATTTATAAATTAGATCGACCTAATAGTGTAAACAATATGTTTGCAAACTTGAAAAAAATATATAATTTTTAACAGTTTTAACTCCTAAAATAGTACATCTTTTCTAACAAAAATAATAAAGGAAATCGGACTAAGCGTTAATGAATTGCAACTAAGTACACTTTTTATACTTTCATTCCCTTTCCTAAGAGAACCGTGCTGAATTCGTGATCAAAAGTCTCCTCTGTCCTACCTTGTAGTATAGGTTTCATTTGAAGCCATTCAGTAGTTTCTGAGTGATGCGCGGCCAGGATATGGAGAGACAGACAAAAAAAAAAAATTGAGATTTGGCTTCGGTATCGATTATAGAATGCCCTCCAAATTTTAGAGGTAAATATGTATAAACTATTTAATCGACTGGAGGAGGCCTATGTTCAGCAGTGGACTTCCTATGACTGAAATGATGACTAGTATGTATCGACTTATTTACTTCTTATAAAAAAAACAATGAGCTCAAACTCAAAGGAATTGAAATAGCTATTGACAAGTTTTACTATCCACCTCTTAGCTCTATGATCTGGTTAGCTCAATGGTACCAAATTATTGACTTTATCTGGATTACACATACATGTGAAGTTTTGAACTAACAGGTGTAAATTGACTTCCAATATTTGATTAAATAGCCAGTAAGGTACAAGTAAAGCTAATAAAAAGCGTGTTTAAAAAGCTACTCTTTGAAACGTTTCTCGCTTCACTAGTTTTTGCTCGGCGTTTTTAACGAAAGTTAAATGTTGATGAATAATTATCTGAAAACTAAGACAGTCACGATTTAAATTTATTCTTATTATAAAAGTGCGTAATTATAAAAGAAACATATTAGTTATGGGTGTCTAATACATATAATTTTTACATATTGAATATCATTACACATAAAACTATTCAATATACAAATTTTTAAACTCACATATTAACAAATCGATACTGACTCATACCATCGAATAATGTTTCATGAAAAATACTTTTTATATTTGCTATTGTGAGTTTGTATCATTTCATCGATGAAACTGTATATCGAATCAGCATGCATGCATTACTCATGAAACATGCGTCTAGCATCATCATTGTCGTATGTCATAATTATATTCATCCTAATAAACTCATCAATGTAATAATGTAAACTTTGTACAGTTTACAATGTCACAGTTTTTGAGAAAAATTTGTAGTTTTTGTGGTTACTTTTCTAAACAAACCTAACTCAGATGCGATTTTTGTCCAGTAAATATAAATAGGTAATAAAAATTTGTAGTTGTTGAACCGTATTTTAAAAAGATAATTATGGAAAACGAAACATCGATGAAATTTGAGCATTTGCATGGACCTTAGCTACAACTAAATATCATAATATGTTTTCCATGGCTCATGGCTTAAGTGTACAATTAAGGCCAATGGGGCCATACCACGAATTCTTAATAGTGTTAATTATCGTCTCAACTCTTTACCGAAAAAACGAAACAAGGTTGAAGTAAGATCCTATGGTTAGACCCCTTGTAACTTGAATTAGTCTTTTGTTATCTGGCTACAAGAAGAAAAAAAAAACAATTACAATAGAAACAGTTCGTATGATTTTCATTATTATTAATAAGAGATTTCTCAATGAGGCTATCTAAGCTAGAGCCGCCGCAATTCCGATTTGGCTCGAGGCCGTTATACGTAATGCTGGCAATAATTATCGACATTCGCCATATTGGGTACCTACATTCATTTCTACGCAAAAGAAAATACAATTTCTCGTCATAATCACCACAGCCGAAATTATTCGCACTAAAATTATGTCTTCTATTAACGTGTGGACGTAATAAGGGCAGAGAGTGAGTTATATGAGTTCCACCTCATCATTTTGGGTTGAACTCTTTCAGTCACTGGCCAGTGCATTTTTTTGTCACATATTTTGGAAAAATCTTATTTTTTCCATACAAATGCTTATAAATAAAAAATATTTTTTTATTAAAAAAAAAATCCGGAGATACAATACTAAAATAATGTGCTTTGTCATGGTCAATTCAGTTTTATACTCTCGAGTTATCGAGTGGAGACCACGTCTTGGCAAACGTAGTGTTGGACGCTCCCCAGCTCGATGGGCCAACGACCTTATGAAGATGGCTGGCAGTAGATGAATGAAAAAAGCGGGAGATCGTGCTCTTTGGCGCTCTTTGGGAGAGGCTTACGTCTAGCAGTTGACTGCAATAAGCTGACATGAAGCAAAACTTGTACCATTGTGACTAGATAACGAATATATTATTATCAATAACTACCTACAACTCGACTTGACTTAGGTACAAATACTTGTGCTCGTCACACAAACATTTCTCCTATTCGCTATGTGCAAAGTGGGTGGTGGGGGACGTCAAATCGATCGCAGCACGTTAGTTGGCAAAAATGTGAAATAACTCTGGACTGTCATGTGTCAAATTGCAATATTTCCATAGAATTCCATACTAACGAAATTAAGTATTTTAAAGTAAAAACGTTAAAATTCGCGATATGGGCACAGTACGTGCTGTGTTATAAAGTGTAGAAACAAGGAGAAAACCAGTTCGTGCATGTTATATTTGTTTCAAACATCAACATGGATAGAAATAAATGGATAGCTGCTGTGAAAAGAAAAATGTTTGTAGGGGGTTTGTGTCATAGACGTTTATCTTATGATCATAGCTCTTATTAAGTAGCTTCGTTCGTTGGTTCAGAGCTCTTTAACGTCTCTTACATGCTGTGCTAATACTAATTCTTTTCCTTTTTGCACCAGTTTGAGGTTAGAAAGTTATATCATGTTGTATTGATTTAAATCCCGTACGTATTTTAATATTTATATTTTAGTTCAAGTAAGAAAATCACTTATTATAATATGCACAAACTTTTTTGATATTTTCATCTAATTTCGAACAAAAACAATCCGAAAATCATTCTCAAACCATCCAGTTGCCATAACTTGAGAGAATCTTAGTCCACAATAATTGTGGTCACTAGAGGCGCTGTCATCGCGCACACAGCGAATACGGAATTCGAACCTAGCAGTGGGACGTATTTAAGCATACTTTAATGGGAATAATAGTGAATCGAGAAAAACAAATCAGCTGCTCCTGCAGAATAATATTCTGGAGAAGTATTGTACAACTTAAAACCATGTATTGTGTAAACAATAAAAACGGTAGTGGTCGACCAATAAAATACATCACGAAGCAATACAATAAAGTCATTTCATTGTATTGCGTTGTCATGTAAAGTAAAAATTGTTGAATATGAAGTGACTAAATAACACCTAGAATGGTTCATGAAATTTTAGGTGCCATCAACTTCACGGTCACTGATATTTTACGGAGCTCCAAAACTCAGAGAGACATGTTACTTTATTCTCATAAGACCCATAAATACCTATTAGGGAGAGACTGGTCATTCCATGGGATAATATAATAACTTTCTTGGTAAAATAATTGTATATTTTACTGCTATCTGTTGCAAGTTTTGAACATTATTAATGTTAAAATGTTAATTCATTTGCAAATAGAGTAGGAAAAAAAATGCATAAATAAGTAATAATTAGGTAAATCTTAAAAAATATTTGTGTAAAGTTTGTAGTAATAAGAAAATATAAAATATTTTTGCTGAAAATAAAGTTATTTATATGCTTATTAACCATATGAGACAACACACTAATTGACATAGTCTCGAAGTATGGAATAATAACCCTCGTGTTACAAAATACCTGACAATGCCTTTTTTGGCTGAGGACGTCTTCCAGCACAACTAGATCTGAGTAGATTATATATTTTTTTAAGTTGAACTGACTGGGAATCGAACCCAGGATTTTTGAGTTAAAAGTGAATTACCTCGCTTCTGCTCCAATGGGGTCACCGACCCATGTAACGTTAAGTTTTTTTAATTTAAAGAACCTTTATAACTTAATTTTATCTCTCGATAATAAAACATCGTAAAAAGAGAAAGGACACGGCCGTCACGTTATTATGATGAAAGGCGTTATTTTAGCGGAGTTCCTCCCTTTTTACTACTTTCATAACGATTCCAGTGAATTTGCCGCTCCACTCGTTGGGCTTGTACAATCAGTGTTTATGGTTTGATGTGGCGGCGAAAATTAAATTTCTCTTTTCCGAACTTTCTGAAAGTTATTTTCGCGTGAGGGAAAATAGCCTGCGTATATCTATTAGAGTCCTATTAGGGTTGGAGCGAAAACAATTAGAGCCCTGTTGAAAGTCAGCGAGATTTTACACAGAAGTTCTTACGGCTAATGACGGCCAGACCACTTTTTAATGTCTTTAGGATGCTGAGTTTGGATCTTTATTTGCCAGGGTTTAAGTTTGCTTTTGTTTTTCAGCAGTAATGGCCTACTAAATCATGTATTTTACGAGCATCATAAAACTTTTGGATTGATGATATTTTGGTAGGTATTGGAAGGTAAATAGTGACTGTAAAAATATAGGTGATAGTAGCGGAAAAATGCCGTTCCAACAGGACTATAACAAACCATCGATCGCCATTCCTGGCTCTATAATTACAACCATTAATATTTAACTCGACACTTTGTTTAAAATAACCGCGACTGAAACGGAGCGCAACGTATTTTGAATTTTAAACTGACAGCGGCTGTCAAATTCATTCGCGCGGTAGTTTCCCGCGTCATCGATTTCTGTTAATTGGATGTAACTTTTCACAAGTGGTCCGCGCGGCCTGCCAATGGACATCGCGCTTCGCCGATGAACATATAACACGTCGTTGCATGTATTCGGAGCCGCATTGGATGAATATTGTATTAATTCATCTACTGGCTCACGTTCGGGTAATTTATTTTCGGTTTATTGAGTGGCGATGTGCTATTACGTAGATAACAATGCAAGGCTTCTAAAACGAAGTTTTGCTAATATAATAAGCAATAGTACCTAAGCATTTTTCATTCATAATTTTTAACCGATTTAAAAAAAGGAGGAGGTTCTCAATTCGGTTTTTTAAGTATGTTCAGCGATCATTCGTTACTGTGTTGACCGATTTTGATTCTTTTTTTGTACGAAAGGTAATTTTTCAGAATGGTCATAGATAAATTTGGTTAAATTCTGATGATGGGATCTTAAGGAAATCATCAAACATTGCATGAACTCCATACCACGACAACTGATTTTTGTATCTATGTTACTCAATATCTTTGACAAATGTGAACCGATTTTGATGATTCTTTTTTTATTGAATAGCTTATACTTTAAAGATACTATAATTAAACATTAGCGGAAAAAAATTCACCCCTAAGAGTGAAATAATAGGAAATGAAATCGGTGTTCAGCAGTTAAATTTTGTTTCCACTCTTAAGATCTGTTTTAATTAGGATTTATCACTAAAAATAGATGAAATAAGTAAATTTTATTTTGAAAAAAATCTACTTCAAAAATCTAAAAAGCTGAAAACAATCTACTTACTTTTGGAGTCGGTGCCAGCCGATGAGAGATTTAATGTTTTCGTTTGCACCGACTCCAAAAGTTACTGATTAGGTACCTTACGTGTTATGATTATTTTTAGCTTTTTAGTTTTTTGAAGTCGGTTTTATTTTTTCAATAAAATTTATTTTATTTATACTTTATTGCAGAGACAAAAAATAGACCAAATGGCGGATTATATGCCAAAAAACTTATTTAGTTTACGATGAGACCTGACAGATATGGTTAAGGCGTATCACCAAAAATACATTGTAACACGTCGTTGCAAATATTTTTGATTTTTATTAATTATATTGGAAATGCTTCTCTTTTCAACATTTTTTACTTGGATTTTTATTTCTTGGCCAAAGGCAGAATTCCCTTTCACTAGACAACGCCATCTATCGGTATATCCTTGCCATCCGTTTTGTTCCGTTTCTCACAACTACCTTTTTTTTAGCATCAACTCTTAACTTGCACATCTAAAGTAAGTAATGTATTTTTAATAAAAGAACGTATGTAAGCTATAATTGATGTTTTTCAGTTTCAATTAGTTTTTGGGGCTTTTCAGCGGTGTTTAGTTCTGCGTTGACAAATATAAAAAATAATAATATCAGTTTTGCTTTTTGCGTTCAAGTGTTACGCGAAACGAAACGCGACCAGAGTGAAGGGAGATATGATGACGTCACGTACATGACATTGAGATTTAACCGAATAATTTTTTGAAGGCCAGCACGCTGCTGTTTGGTGGTTTCTTTTTGAAAATGTAATCCAATAATTATAAGAAAATGTCGGTGTGGGAAACGTTTTCTTTTTCACCTGGCATGTTGCCATAATAGGCATATAGCCTTACTATAAAAATGTGACTTTTCTTCTCTTGGTAAGAAACCTTTGAGGCTTGGTTCGCCTGTTTTCTTGCGTTTATTTCATTTGTTATGATGAGATCTTATATAGATGCTTGTTTCTTTTAGGTTTGTTTGTAACGTCACACCCTGATGATGCAGTTTTGTCACTTCAAGTTGCTTTTGGGTAAGCATGCTTTTTCTTTGTTGCGTCATGTGCACGTGTGTCTGGCTCCTGCTGCTGTGCTCATGGATGCCTTTGCAAATCAATCCAGCATGAAGCCGCGTGCGCAACTTTCTTTGACCATGTCGCATACTACTCCCACGTGCTGTCCCGCAGTGCACGTGTGGCTCATAACCTGCTGTACTCATGCTTGTGTATGCTTTACAGGCTTAAATTAATGCCCAGCTTGGCAAACCCTCGTGTTCTCCGAGGACTGAAACTTTATATCGTCGAGATCCGAGGAAGGGACATGTGTGGTTCTCCGCAGTGATGTTATACATATAATTTATCATAAGTTCTTAATCAATGCTAAGGTATTTATAAACCTTCTCATTTAACCTCATTGGTTATATTTACAGACCAAGTTAGGATAAGTGTTGTTTTACTTTAGAAGTAAGTATAGGACACACCGCAGCAGCGGTCTTAGATAGTTGTAATTTTGTTGTTGATGACACCTACTGTCTAGTAATTGTTATCTCTCATCATTAGAGTGGAATCGCATACACTACGTTGAATTTAGTTATCTCAAAATACTGTATGTGAGCCATAAGCTTGATTTTTTTACTTGCAATTCTTGTACTGTTAAAATGTACTCTGTTTTTACATAGTTTTTATTTGTATTGTGGCAGCATGCCCATAAATTGGTTATAAGTAGCCTTTTTTTAAATAAACCAGGAGAAGACAATTTAGTGTTGTTAGTGTTTTCTTTCTTTCCTTAAATTAACTTCATTCTTTCTTGCTTGTAGTTAAAGCAAGTGGCGCCCTGCACAGTTTTCTTGTAGGAGTCTCTGAGCGCCTGAGGACCCACGAGCTAGCTTAACTGGCAAAAATAGCATACACCATCTTGCTGTGTTACAACATTTCCATTACTATAAAATAAAAATGAAACCGTAGAACAACCAAAGTTACCGACATAGCTTTTCGTATTGAAACGCTAAAGTGGCAATGGGCCGGCCTCATCACTCGCAGAACTAACAACAGTAGGAATGAAAGGTTCTCGAGTGACTACCACGAACTGGATGACGCAGCGTGGGCACCTGTCCAACTAACAACCTAGTCAAGGTTTTGGGCAGCCGCTAGATGCAAACGGCCCATAGCCGCCCGCAGTGGCGTTCTGTAGGGAAGACATGTTTCCTACAGTGGACTTCTAGAGGCTGATGATGATGATATGAAAATGAAAAAGCGTCGCGCTAAAAGTTGTCAAAGAGTATGTCTACCTTGGAAAAGTTTTTCAGTCAGGTACAGACAACTTTGAGTGAAAAATCGCTAGGACAATGCAGCTTGGGGGCGCTATTTGGGGGTTGCGTCATATCATCTCGTCACCTTTGCTACAATGCCTAAAAACAAGGTTGATCAGTGCGTCCTAGCAGTGATGACCTACGCAGCCGAAACGTAGAACATGACAGGAATGCTGGGTCACCGACTTCACGCATCGGGTCAGCGAGCTATAACGGGTTCTCGAGTAGGGACCCAGACTCGATGGACCGACGACCTTAGGAAGATGCTGGCTGGCAGTGACTGGATGAAAGAAGCGGGAGATCGTGCTCTTTGGCGCTCTTTTCCGTGGGCCTTCCCAGCTCACGACCAGCAGCGGACTAAAATAGGCTGACAATGATGATGATGAGAATGAAATTGAATTAACATTATTATAGTATACCTATACTATACTAATACTAATATCACTATCATCCCTAAATTTTATGTACAATTTTGTTTATATGTAAATATTTTCCAATATTTTTTTAGGTAAAATGTCGACCATATACTAAACATTAAATAATATTACGACCTAAAATACCAAAATAGGAAGTAACAGTGCACAAACTAAATAAATGTAATACAGTTTTGCTCTCGCAACTTTAGCCTGCATTGTGAGTTGTGATCACTATATAAAATGAAATATCTGCAACTATATTTTCGTTGTAAAAACTTTATTTAAAATTGAGTATTGTTCAAATGAAAATTATCACCGCTTGTAAATATTTATTCACAGATAAAAATACTAGTACTTTATAGAAAAAAAAAGGTTGTTGTCTTCTAAAATCTTGCCAAGCATTGTGCCTATGTTTTGATAATAAATTATTTTTGCGACGAACATGAAATAACTCTTTGGTAGTTACCATTACGTAAATCTGAATAAATATAAAGGAAGCCTTCAGATGTGTGTCAAGGGGACATCGATGTTTTCATTCAATTTATCCAAATAATGCTCGAGGGTTCTGGGATATACAAACACAAAATAGATTACGTTGTGACGTCACAGATGCGACTTGTCACAAACGACAAAAACGTCTCGTAGGCGCTTAATAATATTCCTGATATTACATAGAACTGTTTTTGTCATTTTGCAGTTATCACCTGCTCTCAGGTATGTTGCTGAGCAGACCTTCGAGAGTGTTATTTCATAAAGTAAATATTTATGAAGGGTAGGAGTTCTCTCGCGTCCCGCTAAGCCGACTGATCCGAAAAGACATAAACCTCCAGGGATTCAGTTCTAAGTTCACAAAGGCAATGTTCATTTTGGTATTTCTTATTTCAGTAGCTTCATCCACTAAGAAAATTCAACTTTCTGTCTCCCCTTTACATAAGAACAAAGGGGTCGCTCGTTACGATGTTTGACCAAATTAAGAAGTAGTGTCTTGTGGACATCAGACGTTTGTACTTGTATGTCACTATTAAGTTAAAAAATCCGTTAAGTTTGATTAATAGTATTACCGAATGGTTGCTTGGTTGGCAATTCGAAGTTTTTTCTGTTTTAATATTGTATATTTTGTAATAAAAAAAAAAATTAAGCATATACAATAGATTTATATAATGGCTGTAGGTATTAAAGCTACATAAATTTAAGTTATTACAAAACGAATGTATAAATTTGTACAAAACATCCGTAAAATTAAATAAAAGGTTATTTTTAATTAATATTATTTTGTAAAATCCAAGTTTTTTCTATGAAATCGAAACTGTCAATAACCGACTACAAAAATAAATATGTAAAAGTTACTAAATTCAGAAAAAAATAAAAAGCACTGACAAAAGAATACAAAGACTTAGTTTAATGAGTAAAAAAAAATGACTAAAGAAAAATTCGTGCATACAGGGTAGAATAGACTTTTAATATCCCATCCCTAGGAATTCCCACATTGTATGCCTGTGATAAGGTACCAGAAGGCATGTCAATCTAAACGTCAGCAGTTTTTAATAGTTACCTAATTACTAATAAATGTGATAATTAAGTTTACCTATTGCTCAGCAAAATTGTACAAAAATAAAACTGGATGCCCCCTGTTTAGTTTTCATTTTCTATCTCTATTTCCTCAAACTTGCATATTATAATTGTTTACACATTTTCGATTTTCTATCTCCCATTATAGAATTCTATAAATTCACGCGGACAAAGTGGTGGAGAACAGCTAGTTCGGTATAAAGCATTGAACCATAAACGCTTGTTTCCAACGAGTCGCAAAATACAAATACCACTAACAAACATTATTTGGCTTTGATGTGTGTCGCATCGCCAATGTTGGCGCCAACCAATTAATACCGTCAAACGACTGGTAGGTGAACGATCAAATTAGCACTTGGATAATTAGCGAAACGCTGTCGCCTCCACGCTCACACCGTTGCTGCGCAATTCATAAAGGTAAGTCCTTACGAATAGAAGCTAGCGATAGACTTCAAGCTGCTTTTCAGTCAGCTAAACAAGCTATTGGCGAGCTGGTGTTCTCACGTTGATAACTATACCAAATGTCTTCTATTCTCAAATATATCCTGCGTTGAAATTTTTTAACTTTCGCCTATTGCTCGGTCATCAGACATGTCTTGAGCATAAGTACTCTCTCTCTCTTTCTAACTGGGATGTCTGGTAAGCAACAACGATCTGAAGCTCAGAATCGACGTGAATGGCGAAAGATGATGAGAAGAGCCAACATCAAGTGAAATGGGATAGGGCTAGACAAAGAGAGATATATTCGCTGCAAGTTGGCACTATCAGAATATTTACTGGTAATATGATATAATAATTTAAAATCTAAAGAGCTATCTCTTTAGATATATAGTATAGTATAGTATATAGATAGTATAATTAAATTATTTAATTTTGTAAAGTTAGATGTAAAAACAACTCTGCTTTCCATGAACTCTAAATAGTAATCTCGATTCAGAAACATTCTTTAACAAACTGGAAACTTATTAACCGCGTGAGACTAATAATTGGTATTAGGGTCAAGTAGTTGTCAATTCGTAATCGAAAGGTATTTTACAATAAATATTATACAATATCACTTATATCCTATGGTAAGTAGCCAAAGCACCTGTGTTATATAGAAATACAGAAAGTATAAACCACGACAATTTATTAATTTTGTTTTATTTTCGATATTCCTTTTCATTTTGACACACAAAATTAACCCTAATGGTATACCGTGTATCCCGTAACTAAAGGGTAACCTTGTAACCACATATTCTATACATCACAGTAAACAACTTTTGTTTTATGACTTTTAAAAATAATTTTTTTTCTGTCTTCCTATAGAAATTCTGTTGCTGCTGTTTGGCAATTTTGTATGGGAAGGCGACATTTTTTAATGCAAATATGCAAAAGTCATAGAACAAATGTTGTTCACTGTGATATTAGAATATGTGGTTACAAGGTCATCCTCATGTTACGGAACAACTTGTTTATTTACTAATCCTAAGAAGGTCTATAATTAGGGCGAGCACACAATAGAGGCTCACTAGAAGTTACCATAGGCATTTACAAGATGTTATATAGCGCGAGATGATAAAAAAGATATAGATAAATAAATAAATAAAGATAAAGAAAACGTATTACTTTTAGACATCACGACGGCACATAATTTGAGGATTAATATAAAAACGAACAAAGAAGAGACAACAAAACGGTAGACGGAAAATGCAAGGAGGTGAATCGGATGAGAAGGCGGAAAAACAACCAAGTAACATCCTGAGGTCTGCAATTCTAATGGACTCGCTCTCAGTCGGAACGCAGCACAAAGTACAGTACCTTCATACCTATCTGCTAATTTCATACAGAGAAATTAATGTTCTCTGTGTTGTGTTAACAAGTGAATGGCGTTGGAGCGATGCGGGGCAATTTTGGAATAGGTTCGTAGGCAGTTGGCAATTAGTTTTGTGCTCTCATCCGAGTAATAGGTAATTAGAACGTAAAATACTTCGAGACGATCCATGGTTACACCACTTGTTTGATGTTTCAATGTTATTCTAGCGGTGACGAGGAAGCGGTGCCTATTTTCGAAATGATAAGTAGCACAATGAGCTATTGGAATATACCATTATTTGTTATGAAGATAAAATCGGACCAATTTATAGCTTAGTCTATCAACTCTTACACACTAAATAAAACATTCTCAGAAATCAAATTATAACAAAGAAATTTAGATTGTATAGAGAAAATACTGGCATATCAATTTCAATTGTAAACTTATTAATTCACAGCTTTAGGAAGGTAAGGGACTTAGCCGTCGGGTATCGTTAGATCCAGTATAGCAGTTTGTTTTCTTTTAATGATCTTGATATTATAAAATGCATTTATAATGCTTGATACTGAAAATAAAGCTATCTCTAGATACTCTTTATTGCACACCACACAAAAAGTTACAATTGATGTTTACGGAAAAAAGTACAATTAAGGCAAATGTATTAAAATATACTAAATCTCTTATTAACATGTATTATAAGTTTGATTTCTATCAATTCACTGCAACTATAGAACTACGGAATAATATAAACACAGTTTTTTCTATGAAAAGACTATTTGTGATTGAAAATGAAACCATACATAGAGTTTGTAAATACGCGAACTAAAAAATAAAAGTACTTTTTGTATTCTTGTCTGTTTTGATTTTGATTCCGCATGTCACGTAAAGAGCGTGGGCATACATGCAGGTCCCATGTCAAACGTAAGTCAAGTGGAATTAAGGATTAGCGGGCTCTATCCGGGAAGTGCAGATCAGAGCCGTGTTTGCTCCCCGGGATCGCGGAGGAATAACACGTGCTACGCGGGACTTACGCGTGTACGGGATAAATGGCGTATGAAATGTTTATTGGAAGGAATCCCTAAGTGGGTGGGTTACGAGGTACCTGAGGTTTTTTGGGGTAGAAACTTTGCACTTTTAGATAAAAGATTTAAGAAGTTTTTCAAGTGTACTACTACCTTTTGAAATCTAGG
Organism: Anania hortulata; assembly: GCA_963576865.1. NCBI lineage: Eukaryota > Metazoa > Arthropoda > Insecta > Lepidoptera > Crambidae > Anania > Anania hortulata. Next base: position 14,725,013 of record OY756389.1, on the reverse strand, counting down.
CGTAGCCTCAAAGCATTAATCTGTCTTTCTTAACCATAAATTACTGACGGACATTAAAAATATTTTAAGCCTAGGTTAAAGTTTAGATTTAAAATGGTTGTAGAAATATTATTCCATTCAGTATAATGCAAAACGTACGAAATGATAATTAAAAAAACCAGCTAAGTGCAAGTCCGAATCTCGCATCCGGGGTTTATTCTAACTGTATCTTGTTAAATTTAGTTTGGGATCATTACAATTCATTGTTTAACTAAAGGTTTGAATTGTAACACAAAAAGTTTGACGTTTATATGTACAATTTAATAGGTATAGTACATTGTTAACCTAGGGGTGAAAGTAATTTATTTAGTCCAGAGACTTCGAGTCGTTCGAGTTCGAGGGACTAAATACGAGTAAGTCTTTAACCCGTGGTAAACACTGTGCTTTTCATTACGAATACAAGGAAAGTAAAAATAAAAACATGAATTAGCTGACAAAAAAATGTGTGAATTTTAACAAAACCGTATCAAAGAGTATGCAATCACTACGTTCTACAACTCGAAAGAACAAATGAAGATCGGATTGCTGCTTTCCCGCCTATTTTTTTTCTGTGGCCGGCCAGCTACTCAACCATTATTTTTTATTTTCGTCATTAAAAAATTGTAAATATTTTGCCCAAATCTTTTAAAGAAATAGTTAAATGTAAACTTATAATAAGGTCATTAAAAAAAAAGTTAATACATATCTTTGTTACTTAATTTAATTTTACATCGCGCTGTTAATGAGTGGCTGTATAGAAAGTTGCAACATGGATCAATAGATAGTACACAAATCTTTTAATAGAACTAGTTTTTTCTTTTTATAATTTGACAGCTGTCAGTTGAAAACGATTCTCCCTAGGGCTGAAAAGTATTACTTTCAACCCGCTCCTCAGGCAACTTCAGACCTACTTTCTGAGTATGAGTAATGAAAAATAATAAATTACCGTTGTTACTGCAAACAACGTAAAGTAATGTTATAAAAATGATCATTGCAATCGCAAATATATATTTGTTAAAGTAATAAAACTACAAAATAAACTTTTTTCTGGATTCTGAAAGTCAATGGGGGAGGCCTATATTCAGCAGTTTACGTCCTATGGCTGAAATGATGATAATGATAATAGAGTAAATTAATTCAAGCTTGTGGTAGTTCATAGACCTTATCATTATACATTAATTTCAACTCACTACCTCTGCCCGTTGTAATAGAAAACTCACCTACTCTCCTGCCTTTTGTGTCCCTACACCTCCATGAGGGATGACCTAAACGAAGCGACACAAAATGCCGTAGAAGTTGCTTAGTTTTAGTCGAAGTCCGTCTAGAGTCGCCATTGCAGAAGAAGAAGAAGATTAGAGAACAGAGTTTTGAAAAACGGATTATAAGGTCATCCTATAACAGAATCGACTTGAGGTCCGGAGCCTCACAATTTAGAAAATTGAATATGAAGTTGTTTGTGTTAAGAAATATGCCATTAGCTGCTAAGTTTGTGAAAAATTACAAATAATTCACGTATGTATCAACTGCTTACAAATATCTCCCTCTCGTTCTACATCTATATTGCACTATCCCGACTACACACAGAGCCAGACATTAGGTATTCAATACTGTGTGTTATATGAGTCCCATCGCAGACCGGTAGTAGGTCCAGTTATTTACGATACGTTCGTTGGACAAACGTCCCCGGGAGCGATAGTAGAGCTAGGGCTACACTATGTAGTAAATACACATTCAGCTTTGGTTGGTAGATCGGTACATATTGGAAGACGAGAATACTAGTTATTTCTCAGTTTGGATCAATGTCAGGTGACCGTGTTATTTGTTTCTGGACTTGCTTTTTTATAGATGAACAAACTTTCAAGGACCGTACCACAAAATGAGGTATAATATTGCTTTTGTAAGGTTTTCGTCTCTCTGTCTGTATCTCACAGCCATTTTGCTAGGGATAAAGCCTTAGCTAGGGATAAATATTTAATAAGTCAAGTAAATAACATTTTATATTCGTGTTAAGTGGGGGTAATTTATTTATTCACGTAATTAATTAGTACCGAGTATTATTTTAAAAAAAAAGCTAATTAAACGATACCACACACGATGGGGTAATACTGACTGCTATGTTTTTTTGAATACAAATTTCATTTTTGATGATTAATATTAGGAGCATGCAGTCGTAGATGATAAGAGTCTGCGAATTTATATATTTTTAAAAATTAAAAATAATATTAATAACTACACAGGGTGAAAAAGAAATTATTCTAATTGGGACCACAGTTAAAATTTTTGTGTCGTAATAAAGTTTTTAACATTCTAGTTATCACCAAGATAGTAACATACGTTGAAATTGTCGAGATGTTATGTAATTAATTTGACGACCTCCGTAGCCGAGAGGCGAGCATACTGGACTTGGTGTCGCTATCTCTCGAAGTTCCGGGTATAGAAAAATAACTTTTCTATATTGTCTCGGGTCTGCGTGTTGTGGTACCTTCGTTGTTTCTGATTTCTGTAACACAAGTGATTAAGCTACTTATCATAGGATCAGAGCAATGTATGTTGTCCAAATATATTTTTTTATACTAATCACTTTATCAGTACAGTCAACAGCAGGTCAACCTACGTAAAAAGTTAAACGTCATTGAGCCAAGTTTCAACTTTGAGTCCAACACGTAGATATCAATATCAATTGGAAAATTTGACGTTTTCGACCTACCACAGGTTGACGAGTTGTTGTCTGTACCTAGATAGTATATTTATTTGTTAATATCATAAAGTTTTTGTATACTAGAATAGTCGAACAAGGTTTACTAGAAATAGTCGACCAAAATGAAAATGTACCTAGTTCAATCGAATGGCAGGAGTTCAAATAAAAAAACTTGTCACTTTAAAATTGAATTCAAACTACTTTTTGTAGCCACATTAACTTAAGACTACGGAACCTTGTACTGGTTTATCGTTTTGTTTTTATACTCTAAATTGTAAAATGAAACAAATAAAAAACAAAAGATAGATTCAAATGAATGTCTACCTATAAAATATCTTTCTGCCTGCCTAGCATGAGCACTAAAACACGATATGATATGATATGATATAGCGAAGTATCGACACCAACTGTAAAAATATGATAGATACAGCCGCCATGATGAATCGCCGTCACATATTAAGATCACTGTCTTGATAAAAATTCTAAATGGCGGCTATTTCTATCATATTTTGAAAGTTGGTGTCGATATATCGCTATATCATATCATATCATATCGTGTTTTAGTAGACATGCTAGGGGGGCTGAGCTTATTACGAGTATCTGATGTTAGCTGTGTGACCATAGCCTATTTTCACCGTTGTCATGCATTTCCAACCTCGCATATACATAATATGGTTTCAATTAAATTATGTTCAGGCATTAATTTTAATTCTTCGTTTGAAGTATATCAAGAAATTAATTCAAGTTTATTGTCTTGCACTTTTATTAAATAATGTTTATGAATGTTTGGTAAATTACATTCTACTAGAACCCCTGACGGATTAATAACTTCTTCTTGCATAAGAAAATACACGGTTACAAGTTAATAATTATATTTCCTGAACTCTCACATAAAGCGTGGGAACCGGTATTTTTTAAAAGTTCCATGAAACTATACATGGAACATAATAAAAAAGGTTATGTCCCTTTGAAGTTTTTAATGTTTTTTTTTATCAACCGGTACTTTTTTTCTATTCGGGTGACGTCCGTAACCAACACAACATGACACGTTTGTTTTTTCAAATAAAACCTCGTTGTCCACAGATGCCCACATGTTACGGTGGTCAATTCAATTCAATTCAATTCAATATATTTATTGCATTCTATAATGTTACACAGGTGTTATCATTGATTGATAGTTTGATTGTTTCTGAGTTGATCATTTTATGATTTTTATTAAACCGGTTTATTTAGACCTCCAACCTCCGTAGCCGAGAGGCGAGCACATCGGACTTGGTCTCGCCATATCTGAGGTCCCAGAATCGAATTCCGGTGGGGTCAATATAGAAAACGAACATTTCTATATTGTCTCTGGTCTGGGTGGTGTGGTACCATCGTTGTTTCTGATACAAGTGCTTTGACTACTTACCTTATGTATGTGATGTTGTCCAATATGCCTTCCCGTTCCACTTACCCGTGGTTGATCGGAAAAACAATGGAAAACAATATAGTTTTTTTTTTTGTGGAACGCGAAGGGTCAAAATTTGGGTTTTATAATATTGCTCCTATTTGATTCCGCACGGAAACGGAAATTTACGATAAAACAGGTTTACCCTAATAAATCCGGTTAGTTTTGAACTGGCTTAAAGTACCTACTGACTGTATCTTAAAACTTCAGCTTAAATTATAAAAGTTTAGCTTTCAAATTATGTATAGCATAAGTAATTGACTTGTAGCCGTGCATAGGTATAGGAACCTACATATTTAGGAATGTGCTACATTGGTTAAAAAGGTTGTTTTTGGTAGCAAACACACGCTAAAATACCATAAGTGTGATTACCTACAAATTGTTAGAATAACAATTTTATATTCAAGAGAAAATCAACAGCTGTTTAGAAAGAATATTCGGGGCAGGCATGTAGACATTATCCGTATAAATAATTTATAAAATCTCTTAATGAAATGAGTTGCGGACCAACGTGAGGGATGAAATGAAAAAGAAAAAGTATGAAAAAGTGAACAGAGCGTTGAGGTTTATGCAAATTTTACGCGAAATTTTTTAACTTGGCAACTCTGTGTACTTATTTGAGAACAACAAGGGCCGAAGCCGACGTTATTCTGTTTGGCGATGATGCCGAATTTGAATAGAATAATCCGAAGATAATAAAGTTGTACAATAAGGGCGAGATCGCATCTACTCGCATTTATGATATCCTACTAACGAGCTTTGTACCCTCAGCCAATATATTCTAAACAAGATAATAACCGATTTGACCGGACAGATATGAAACAAGAAGAAGTACTTCTTTTGTAAGTACAAATCCATTAAAAATGTAAAAATGGCCATGTGTACTCCTTGAGCTGCGAACCTTCGGAAACGAAGTTTCTACGGGACTATTGAAATTCGAAGATTTTTATTCCTTTTTTCGTTTTTTTAATGTTTGTGTGCACAAAGTCCCAAGCGATGCAAAATCTCATCATTTCAGCCATAGCACGTCCACAGCTCAACATAGGCCTCCCCGATTGACTTCCAGATTGGCCGGTTGGAAACGGCCTGCATCCAGCGTCTCCCTGCGAACTTTGCCAGGTCGTGTGTCCATTTTGTGGGATGGGATACATTTAACCGAGTGAACGTTTGGTCGAAAAGCAAAGTTGTTTATGGCGATAAATGAAAAAAAAACTATATTTCGTTCGACCAAGTCTGTTTAGGCCAATTGTTTAGTCGATCAACTAAAGAATGGGCAAAAGTTTTATCGGTCTTGTGCTAAGCGGTCTAATGAATTTCGACACCCTGTGGTAAACTCATGAGAAAATTTAAGGTCGTACAGCGTGTTATGGAAAGGGCTATGCTCGGTGTTTCCTTGCGAGATTGAATCAGAAATGCAGAGTCTAGTTAACTAAAATACCGTGTTTCCCGGTGTTGGCTGCCGCGAGCGCGGCGCTAAGTATCAGTAGGCGCACCAGCATGCTCCCTCCTCGCTCGCAGGCCGCGCATCGAGCCGAAAGCGCGTGGGACACCGGCAATACTGAAAAGATCAAACAACATTTAAAAAATAGGTTTTCGAAATAAAATTAAAGCTGCGTTTTTATTTGTTTAGTTTGGTTTAAACTTTAAATGTTGATGTTATTAACTCATAAATTCTGTCATTTTTAGCAAAAACTGAAATCGCGTTGAGGATGACAATGACCGTGGTTGTGGCGTTATCCATGCCAACTTTTAGTGCCACTCTAGTTGTACAAGAATTTTGATGTTCTATATATTTACAGCGAGTTTCCTGTTTAAGGTAGTTCCCTGAGCAAATGACCTACAGCATTAATTTCTTCTCTACCCCGTACGGTACACCAGAGTAACAGAAGTTCGTAGAGCATGAGTGATTGTCAGAAATAATCAATAATGGACCAATTCAAATTAGTTTTTTTGCTAATTTTAAGAGTTTTAATTTTTTATCAATTGGTCAAATCCAAAAATTTACTTAAGGATTACTTACGGAGGAGTTGTTTAGTATATATTTTTATAGACGTAGTATAAAAGCCTGTATTCGTAAATATTAAATAGAGTAAATACAAATTTTAAACAATGATAATGAATTTAAAGATTAAACTTCAAAGATTATTGTTGTGTCTTTTAATTATTTTTATATAAATTAAATGAGGAGTTAAAAAGTAGAAAAAAACTTATTCTGGTGGGGTACGGCCTTAAACAGTAGTTTACTTTACTTTTAATAATCTATAAAAGAGAAAAAATATATGAAAGAGAGTCACGAAAAAAACAATGTATAAAGGGGCGGTACGAAGTTCGCCGGGACAGCTATCTTTGGTTTGTTGGATTCGTCTCCGCCCCGAATAGCAGAATAACTAATAAAAAATCTAAAATTCACAAAAAAAGTGGCGGTACGAAGTTCACCGGGACAGCTAGTATGTACATAAAATAAAGTCGGGCTAGTTACACCATTTATAAGTCAAGAACGGCTGGACCGATTTTTATAAACTTTGATTTGTTGAATTATTCGCAGCTCCGAATAGCAAAAGCAGTAAAAAAAAAACGAAAAATTCAGGAAAAAAAAATGAATTTAGGGGCGCTACGAAGCGCACCGGGACAGCTAGTAGTTTTAAAATCTACGATTTCTTGACATGTCACAAACGACAGTGCAGAGTTTGATAAAATATTAACGTATTAAAAAGTAGCAGAATCTATTGCAGATTTTTAATCTTGTAGGTAATAATGTAATCAATTATGTCTAAATATAATAATTAGACAAACATTTATGTATCTATAATATTTTATTATTACTAAGAGTAAGGATAATGTTGACAATTATGTTGCATCAGTCCTTTGACTAGAGATTATTAGAAGCTTTTGTACCATTAATTATAATTTAGACTTAACGGAAATCCATAATATCTCTTACTCGATATTAATCCGTATTTAACGTATGTTTGATGTATTAGATTAATGCCAATAGGTAATATGTTCTCGGGTTAAAAGGGGAATGCTGGGCAGCTAACTATTATGATTATTCTTATTTATCAGTATTGGAACAAAAACGATTTTGCTGCAGGAACACTACTTGTTTTTTTATTTTTGTTTGTTCACGTTGTGTAAAGAATCCTATTTAATGGATTCAGAAACATGAACGTTCGTTCTTACTTATATGATTTAATGTTATTTTGAAATTAATATTTATTTTATTTTATATACTTGTCAAAATGTCGTTTTATTCTTTTACTGACAACTCAAATTTATTTGAGAGATTCGTTTGTTTTTTCCACATTTTGGTTAAGTTGTACATTTTTTATTTAACATTGCCAAAGTGGAACCTATTTCTGAACAGTACTATCTACTTGTACAGACAACTACAGGTCAATCTACCCAAAAAGTTAAAGGTCATTGAACCGATTTTCAACTTTAAGTCTGACATGCTAGACATCAATATCAATTGAGACAATTCGACGTTTTGTGGTAGGTTGACGAGCTGTTGTCTGTACATCATTTATGCCTATGTCGTGGCAGAATCGTAAAATTGATCATTTCATGATGCGACCGATTATTTCATAAAATGGTGGTATTTCATGATATAGAACAGAACTCGCTGCCTACATCATGATGTCGTCTGACCAGATCAATGAATACTCAGCGTTTGACGATATAAACAGCTAAACGCACGATGACTTTATGAAATGGTCAAACATTAGTAATCATATCGTAAAATCGTTATATTACCCAAAGGTAGAGGCGCTAATGTTGCTTTGTTTTTGTGATGAGTAATGGCGGCGGACAAATATTTTATCCTAAAAGTGGATAATAATGTGTTAATTTAAGGTGAAAGTGCAGTAAAATATCGTTACGACACCAAGGTAGGCGATTTTTATGAAAGTCACTCAAAAAACGAGCGCAACGTCAAAATATCAAGGAGTTCGGAACGTAATTTGAGAGGTTAGTTAGGTTGTTTAGCTATTCAAGTGTTTTTATTTGTTAGTTTTATTTAAAAATAATAACTATTTAAAATGTTTCATTTATCTATCGACCAAGATTACAAATATTAAACAAATTCACGTAACTTGTAAACATATTTTTATTTTAATGATATGGCCAAACGTAGATTGACATTTCATTGAATGTTGACGTTTAAACGATATGGTCAGTTTTAGTTGGCCATATCATGAAATACCACCATTTTATGAAATGATCGGTCACATCATGAATTGGTCAATTTTACGATCTGGCTACGATACCTACATTTCGATAGGTACTGTTTGTATAGGCGCATATTAGGTTTTTTGTGGCATGTTACTATAGTACATTTTTTCTTACATACATTTTATAAAAACGAATATAATTGTGCTTAGACACTTTAAAGTCAGAATGACATATTCAAAGACATATTAATGCGTTTGTTTTTAAAGAAGATTATAAACGGTTTTGAATTCAAACTAATTTATGAATAGGAATTGCATAAAAGCTAAACCGAAAACCTATTTAACCACGAGACAGCTGTTAATAAATTCGCACAACTTAATTTGAGAAATCGTAAAACTGTGGCCAAGTGGAACGGGAAACAAGTGCCTGTAAGAGTTTTCGTTGCGAAATAAAATATAATTCCATCGAGGAATGGAAGCGGTTTGAATAACAACTCTTTAATTGAAAGTTTAGCAATTTGCTCGTACCAACCCAGTCTTGAATGGACCCCAAGGCGCGGGGCAACTCATCCGCCGTTTCAAAATTGAACGTAGGCAGATGTGCTTAATTACGGGGCCAGATGCCGGCCGCCGCTTATCTTTCGAGATGAACCTCCACCTCAACCCACGATATTTGCCTAAGACGTGCTCCAACGACTTTTTTCAACCCCCAATCCGAGTAATTATGAAGCAAATCGTGGATTAAGTAATTAAAAGACGCAAGCCTCGGAATCTTTTACTTATCTAATATTGTTAGTGTTACAGCGTTGTTAAAACGATTAACTTTTATGAAACATTTTTTTGTGCTGACTTCGTTTATTTGAATTCTGGTTAAAGTCGTGGTTTGGGATTAAAATTATATCTTCTCACTGTGGCAGGATGTTTGTGAGATTACAACGAACACGTTACATTTTTGTGAAAGTGCTTAAATATTTTACTGAACGGGTCTGAAATGGTATCTCTCCTCCAAAACATTTTGTACATAACTAGTGTAGAAATAACGGTCAAAATGTATACGCTAAGTTAGCAATTAAGAATCACAACGTAATAGTGTCATTGCACTTCTGTAAAGGAACCCTGAAAACAAAAGGTCATTCACAAGGCAGTGCCCCATTGTTCGCATTTGGGCCCTCATTATTTGTGCTGTCACAGTCACCTGCTCGGATGCACCTTTAGAACTACGCAACACGGTCATGATTTATTCCTTTGCACATTATAAAGCTCAAGTCTGAAGCTGCTCAACTAACATACACTTTTCACTTGCAGACAAAACTGTTTATGACTTGAATTATATAAATAGCAATAGAAAAACTCTACTCTCGTCTTGAATCATTACCACTGAACAAAGAAAATTTAATTACTTTAGCACTAAACTTTAAGGTTATCTTGTACCCTTATACAGATAGACGTCATATCATTTACTTCATATGAGATATTTATTGCATTCTAAAATAATATAAAATGTTGGTTTATTTTTTATAATACATCATTTGAATTAATGTTTTTTGTGATCAAACACACAACAACAAGATCACACGAATGACAAAATAAGGGGATGTTACCGCGATACCCACAGCTACATACATTGTGCATTTATTATATAACATGAATAAAATATAACATTTATGAATTATATATAACTCGATTACTTTTTTACATGTTTATTTATTTATTTATTTAAACTTTATTGCACAAAATAAAATCGTACAAAAGGTAGACTTAATGCCATGTGGCATTCTCTACCAGTCGACCATTAGGCTATTGTTCCTTACTAGAAAGTCACAGTTATGAAAATATGCTGTTTGCACTGAGTTCACTTCATTTGCTGTGCCAAATATAACTTTTTCATTTCTATGCCGGAGAGAGAGACCGTCGTGACGAAACCTTTAATTAATGTTGATAAGTGTCTCAACGCTAAATTGAAAAGTTTCCAAAAGAGTTGTATCTTTTATCAAATACAATGCACAAACAAATGCGAATTGAGCAAAATAATGTTCTAAAAGATAAGATATTACGATTTTGGAAAACCATGAAATAAATTTCACAATGAACGAGCAAGCTCAGGGTGATTGACTTTATGTAATGTCAAGTTTACGCCGAGTCAGTCAAAAACAAATTAGGCTTCGAATTTCATCATTAAAATCTCTAAATTAATATAGCTGAAGTAAAGATCTTGATCTCATCGAAATTAAATTTAACTTTTCTGAAACACGCGAGTTAACCTCGATAAAATCGAAGTTTGCCTTGTAAGACTGGGCTTGAGTTTTCCAATAATGTCCCGCTAAGTACCCTCGGTTCGAAGATATGAGATGTAGGCAAATAGAACGATTTCTCTGTATGAAGACATCGTTATACGAAGACTTTTGAGGTTTGTGCCTTTTTTGAGCTGGAACCAGCAGCATTTTGAAAAATGTTTATTCAATACTGGAGTTTGCTCATTAGGTCGTTTTGAGACAGGTACCTGAGCCTGGTTGCCTAGGGTACACATAGCGAATAGAGAATCAAATAAACTATTTTGGATTATTATATATTTATTACTAAGGGATCAAAATCAATAAATGCTTTTAATATACAATGTGTTAATTTTACACTTGATCAAACGAAATGTGCGGATACTAGATAAAAAATTATCGTAAAAATTAAATTTTTTATGTATACTATTTAAAAAATAATAGCATTTTAATTTTTTTTTGGTAAAATTCCCATCTTTTGGTTTTACATTATTTTCTCTTTAAACGGTGTAATTTTTTCAAAGTAGTTTTATTTGAAAGCTAGAAAAATTAGCTAGCAATAAAAATTTAAAAAGACCTACAATTCTGAGCAGAGAAATTGTTAAAAAAATAATAAAATATTTTTTTTGTTAAAAATATGCTTTTTTTAAATTTTTTGGTCTGTAACTTCAAAACTAGCACATTGAGGTAACTTTTTTAGCATGTTTTATTAAACTGCACACACACACATACATTTCGTTTGATCAAGTGTAAAATTAACACATTGTATATTTTATTATAATCTTGTGGTCAGTAATTTGAAGTTACGAGTTACGCGTCAATGTATTTTTGCCAAAAACATCTCTAAGCATACTCAGACCTGACCCATTTCAGAAAATTCTAATTACCATTAACACTTTAATTATGTTTAGTGATGTGTATAAAAAAACATCTCTGTGTTTTTAGGTTTCATTCAAAGCGGCTTGAAGTCAGTAATTGTCAGTACGGTTTTGACACGACATCATAGTAAGCTCTGCCTGTGCTCTGCTAAGAGATATTTACAAATAAATGTACCTATTAGGTTTGAATTGAGTTTGGAGTCACCAAAACTTTTTAGTCTTGTTATTTTTATAAATTAAATCAATGTCCGTCGAGAGATGTAAAGAGGCATAAAATGCGCGCTATTACCACTTGCTGCTAATAGATGGCACTACACGGAGTTGGATCGCGCTGTGTAAGTATTTTTCCGTGGGCTTGGATAACCAGGAAACTAGCACCAGTTTGTACAGAGTCCGACTCACCCCCAGATCGGGCCCGCTAGAAAGGAGCCCGGCAGCGGTCCGGCCTGTTTCGGCAGTTCCGGTTCCGTCGGCGCCACCACTAGCGGGTTCGCCGCTTGGTAGGGTGCCTTTTGCACTCCACATTGGCCCGATCACGCCTGCTAGTATGGGGCTCGACACGTACGAGTCTGAGGCTTCGCTGCGCGAAGCCTCACACTCGGCCGGGTCGGGCGACCGCTAGCGGGGCGGACCTAGGCCGTGCGCCTTCAGCGCACGCCACAACTGCCCGGGTTAAGCTGGCGAATGTCTTCCTCAAAGGCACTCAGCGATAGGTCCGTCCATAAAAATAAAAAAAAAAAAAAAAAACCAGTTTGTAGTAAAATTCCATACATTTGTCATTATAAATTTTTTGGTGTAAGATCGTTTATACGATTTACACATCAATAATCTCAAATTTGAAGTCGGAAGTTAGACATGAATGAGAAAACTGAACAGTCTGATAAAATATTATTGAGCCAATAATAATTAATAAAGAAAGAAAGTAAATAAATTAATATTTTTCATATATAAGAAAAAGATGTAACCTCACCCTGCAGTCCAGCCTAATCCTAGAACTCAAAAACATGCTCTAAGCAAACAAGTAATTTCTTTAGGTATAACTTAATATTATGAATTAAGCGCGATTAAAAGCTGACGAAACTACTTTATGGTATAGAATCATTTTGAAAATAAGAGCGATATAAAATATGCCGATTGCCGACTACAAAACGAAAAAATATTTTTGCTTCTCTTTTGTTTTTGCTTTGAGTATCTGGGGGCACGGCAATGCCCCCGCCAAGTCAATCAAAAAAGCGGTACGGCCGTTCCATCCTTTTCTCGAAGCAGTATATTCTACTTTTGACCCCCGATAACTTTGTTGTTGATAAAACTAGAAGCCTGAATTTTCAGTAACCAAGCAGGCATTGTTTAAACACGGTATATTTAAAATTTCAATTAATTTGAAGCAGTAGTTTAAGAATTATAACTAGTCAGTTTCCTAATTAAGGCATTTATTCTAGCAGATACAGAAGCTTCAGAATGTTGCAAGGCTTGTTTTTTTTTTACAAGTTATGTTTTTGGTGGCTCGATTTTATCAGAAAGTCTAGCGCAGAGTATTGTGTTAGTGACGTTTATTAGTTTAAACTGTAAAATCTAATCTAAGTTCTGGAGCCTAACATGAATTCTAAATAGTACTTGAGCAAAGTTGTTTTTATGTAAAACTCTCTACAGAAAAAAGCTAGGTTGAGTTTGTAATTTATATAATTTAATGAGTCCTTAATATAAGTCACAACTTGTATGGGTAAGCAAACATTTATATCCATAAAATTAAACAAAAAATCAAAAAGTAGTATCTGCACTGCAAATCAGAAAGAATGATAACATATGGTAGGTACTCAAAATACACATTTTCCGGTAGCATAGCGGAAAAACATCGTATATTGTAAGCGAGTCGCATGAATTTATAATAATTTTCTTTCCAATTCAATCCGGGCCGAAAAGGGACTTGTCCCTACGTGTGTCACGCGAGTGAATCAAACTTCCCTTTACATTTTATCTTACTGCAAGGGCGGTCGGTTACGGCGTTCGCCCTACTTGATTTAGTTTTGATGGCGGAAGGGAGCGGCTCTTAGACATAGCGCAAAAGCAACAGCCATCTACTTACTAACATTAAGAGCATGTTGGGTCACGCTCAATTTAGAATTGCGTAGCCTTATGTTAATAGTACTGCATAGTTGCTTTCGAAAGCAGTGGTCGTATTCCCAATCATATCGCAGCTTACTTTAAACCTTATGGATTTTTTTTATGATCGAAAATCAATGATTTGGTAACATAACTGCAAAATGGTTAATAAACCTATTATTTTGTGGTTTATTGCTACACAATGTCTTTTCATTTCTCACAATGTATATTCGCATCAAGAATTCTATTTGCTTTCGTACGAATTGTACACTGATGCTTGATAGTAGACATATTACGTATACAAAATCTCTCTCTTCCTAGCTATATCCTATATGGTGGTGGGGTCGGCCTTCCGTATCTTTCTTCTCCACTTCGCTCTGACCTTGACATCGTCTTCAGAAACCTCGCACTCCCTCATGTCCTTTAGCACTACACTCTCCCATCTTGGCTTGGGTCTCCTCTGGATCTTCGACCAGGGAAAGCTGCATTGCAAAATTCCCTACGTAATCTGAGGGCCTCCTCTTTACGTGACCATACCATTGCAGCCTACTTTCCTGCATCTTGTCGGCAATGTCGCATACTCCCAGGCTTCCTCGCACGTATTCGTTGCAGATTCTATCGAGCCTCGGTACGCCGCACATCCACCTTAGCATCTTCATTTCGGCAACTTAAATGCTATGCGCGTTCTTTTTGGTTACGGCCCACGTTTCGCTGCCATACATAAGGACGTCTTTATGTTGATGATGATTACGTATACAAAATGCTATTGCCTATTTTATTAGCGGTATTTGTAAGTTTTAATAGCATTTTCAGCTGTGAATTGGCTGCTCCTTTAGAGCTGTGACTTATACAAATGATTTGGAACGTGCAGCGATTCAACCGTTTGCAACAATGTACAGTTTATCGGCACCCAGGGGTTTGTCAGATTTGATGCATCGGTTATGAGAGTAATGAAATGGATTTTAAGGGGCGGCTAAGTGGATTAGATAGCGTCGCAGATGCGATGAAGTACCTATCGGTTTTTATTTCAAGTAATTTTAAATACGTTTAAATATATGGCTACATTGCAAGGTAATTTCCGATTCGACGCCCGGTGCAGTGGTTCGCGCTCTGGACTACAAGTCCAGGCGATTGCGGGTTCGAATCACGTAAGAAGCAAATCTTAGTGCGATGAGCACGAGCATTTTTTCCCCAGTCATGGATGTTATTATTAATTTTAAAATACGTCAAAATCATTATAATAATTAGACCCCAATTAGAGCCTAAGCCTGCGAACTCAATCCATCTAAACATTTGATTTAATCAATGAAAATTATTCATTCTATTTCTTTTCTTAGAATTTTAGCGAAGAAAGACAGATCTAATGAACATAATAAAGCCTCTTATAACGATAATATAACTAGATATTTTACTATAAAAAATATTTTAGTTGTAAAAGCGAGTAGTGAACTCAGGATTGTAATCAAGACGTTAATTTGAAGCCTCGAATGCCACCTATTACTGCTATGATCAAAACGTTCAATAAGGATTCTTGCCAAGAGCAAATAGCTTTAAGGCTCGCTCACACTGTTCAAGATATCTTTTAATTAAATTTATTTAAGGTTAATTACTTATCAATTAGTCGACAACGAGTTGACTTATTATTTTGACACGTTAAATTACTGAATGAATGAATAATTTAGGTATTTTTTGCCATCTTTTTATTTGACATGCTTAGGTTCTAGGCGGTTTTTGGAAACTTTTACACTTATCATTATTATGTATATTATATATATTTTTTAAAAGTTTAACTTAAGATTAACAAGGCACGGGCGTCCTACACACCGCTTGCCAATACGCGATCTCCACTCAAATTTTAATTAGTTAATAGAGCAACAGAAACATTTCTGTCAGTGTGAACCAGCTCTAATGTCTAATTCTAATCAAAGAGTCGTTAGCCGCGGGCTCCCAGTCGATTACCACTATTTCGGGACACAATGGGGAGTACGAGGCACTTCCTAGCGATAAGGAACGGATGCCGAAGGACAGTACGAGTAATCTTCCCAACAGGGACTTTAGGGGTAATTGTGTATGATTGAGCATAAATACTCTTTGCATGTTAAAAGTAAATAACAAAACTATTACCTACTTACTACACTAAGTTACCTATTAAAAAACTAGAGGCCAGGGGCAACGTATCAACGCTAAACAGTATAAGCATGTATAACAAAATATTTTTAAAAATAAAAATATCAGAATTATAAAGCTGGAACTATCCATTATGTAATGGTAAGTGTATGTAAGATTACTAATAAATAAAATAAAAAGCAAGATTAAAGTAATATTTCTTGCTATAGAAGATCATGTTAAGGCTTTAGACTTCAATTTCTTTAATCGTTGTTACGATCACGACATTAAACCGAGATCCTTTCAAAGAAAATTACAATAGTTTCTCGGAAAACTTATCTCAATCGGCAAGATGAAAGTCGCTATGTCCAGCAAAGAGGTTTGCAGCGAACAATTAATCTTCATTAAAGGTTTACGAACGCCATGTGGTTTGTTAGCTCCAAAGTCCACTACTTCCGACGTTTAGGACGTTAAAATATTTTAATGTTAAGTAATAGATGAACAGAAAGTATTTTACTCTGCTGAATTACCAGTAGTTACTTGTAAGTTGTGAAAAAAACTAAGTTACTTAGAAGAAAAAACATCGCTTCCTATTCGTGAGGTCGAACGTTCGATTTCCGGCTTGTAATGTTGAGTTTGAGTATAAAAACTAAGTACAGATTTTTCTAAGATACCTTATTAATAACTTGCTGTATAAACTGGTGAATGGGATTTCGCAGCAAAATATTAAATATAAACTGAAGGATTACTAAGTAATGAACTCTTCATTAACTTATTGTAAAGTTCTTTTGCTAATGTGTACGTGGAAAATTGCTAGCGTAACTACCTCACCAAGTTTTGTATTTTATGTTGGATCTAAAAACCTGGTACTTATATACTCGTATTACTGTATTTTTACCTATTAGTAATTGTCAACTCCTGGTAGCTCAAACATAAATCTTAGAGGTTTCTAAATGGTTATCACTTATGTATACCTACACACTGTAATGTTTGTTTAAATGTTTAAATGATACATCAATGAAAAAACACAACATCGTAGACGTGCGTACAGATCAGCCCCGCTAGCATAACCACCAAAACACGATATGATTTAGCAATATATCGACCCCAAATGTTTTTCTTAATAAGGTAGATATAGCCACTATGTTGAATTTTTATCAAAACAGCGATCATAACATGTGACTTTACCGGCACGGCGATTCAACATGGCGGCTACATCTATCGTTTTACAGTTGGTGTCAATATATCGCTATTTCATATCGTATTTTGGTGGTCATGTTAGGGCTGGCGTAAGTGCGTGGGAGTCTAGCATGAGTTGCGCTGAAGGCGCACCAATAATGAAATAAATAAATACATAAATTGTTTCCACAATCACACCAATTAGCTAGCCCCAAACTAAGCAAAGCTTGTACTATGGCGACTAGATAACGGAGAAACATACTTAAATACATTAATAAACATTAATGACTTAGGTACAAATGCTCGTGTTCATCACACAAACATTTGCCCCTTGCGGGATTCGAACCCGCAACCGCTGGCTTTGTAGTCCGTAGTCCGTCCGTCCACGACACACGTGCACCGCGCGAACAGCGCACGTTTCACGCATTTGCGATAATCGGTACCTACACTGCATCGAGCCCTTATCCCATAGAGCAACAATACGGACCCATCTCTCTCCAAAACACGTTGGTGATTTTTCACTTACATTTTTTATAAACTGACAAGTCCTGACAACTCTCGTTTATACAAAAACCTGTACAGCCACCGATTGAATATTGGCGGAATTTTCGTGGAACATAATAACTGACATTTCTACTCTATAGGGTATGAGCTCCATGCTATACGCACATAGTAACTTGGTACATTAGTAAAGTTGTTAGCCAGTGTTTGACATGGAAAAAGCAATAAACAATTAAATAAATAGTTTGCACAATCACACCAATTATCTAAACCCAAACTAAGCAAAGCTTGTACTATGGCGACTAGATAACGGATAAAAATACTTAAATACTTTTTTAAATATCCATGACTTAGGTACAAATGCTCATCACACAAACATTTGCCTCCTGCCATCGCTGGCTTTGTAGTCTGGAGCGCGAACCACTACTGCACACGGTCGTCAATGAATGTATTAATATATACCACTCTATTAAGATTGCAATGGAAGTTGGTGTGTATCATTCAACATAATGATCATCACGACCCTAATAGATTATTAAAAAAGAAGAAGACTTGTAACTTAAAAGGTCTGTAATATTCTGTAAAATTAAAATCTTAGTCTCCCTTTGTTGTTCCATTAGCATTAGACATAAAAGTGACAGAAGAGCAATTAATTACTCAAATCAATTCAAAAAGCATAACTACGTGAACGAACCATTAATAGAGGCTCTCATAATTTACGACAATATTTTGTCCGTAACTTGAATAAAAATATGCATAATTCCAGTGTAATTTACACTCAATAGCAGCAAAAAAATTCGGCGAAAATTCAAGAGATCTGTAATGAATGCGAAATTAATGCAAAGTGGCCGGCCATAAATCTCTTGAGCTTTACGGCAATAAAACAAAAAATGTGAATTACCAGTTTGATAAAACAGAAACTTTGTTTGGCAAGTGTCCCAGAGGACATGCGAAAACTCCATCGGGCGGGCCCACCGGCCCAACTTCATATTCCAATTTAACCTTTTGTGTGTTACTATTCAGTTGTTTGTTTCTACGTGTTAACACCGCCCACAGTTAGGCCCGCACTACACAGATACAGTTTACCTATCCAATTCTTGATAACATTGCTTCGGACGGTTCCTGTTACTAGCCGCATTTTTTGAATTGTATTACTTTGGTTGTATTTACATAAGTAGTGACTGGTAGATGCTTATCAGGATTTCTCTGATTCCCTTCCATTTCGCTAAAGGAATTCTCATTTGCTGGGCCTCTTCTAAAATTATCAGCTAAATAAGACTCGTCCATTTCTGGGCGGCTAAATTGAGCTCGTTGGTTAATAAGGCCTCAACGACGGGGACGGCGGAAGAAATTGAACGAATTACTTCCAATAAGGAGTTGCAACATTATCTAACATTGGGGGGTAATTGAAATCAACGACTTGGAAGCCGGCCCTGGCGACGTGTCACCGCCGTATAGGTAGGCCGGTAATGACCGCGCCTTGTCCCCTCTCAAACGGTTTCCATAAAATTTTACGGTGGCTACATTTTGTAAAATAAAGTAAAACCACCCCGTCCCGGCATTGCGGTCCTCCATTCCTCGGAATAACAACGGATTCTTTGAAATAGTTTCTTATGTTAAAGCGAGGTTTGTTGCCTTTTTAATTAATGAAGTACCGCATAGAAAATGTTTTGTCGTTAAACATAATTTGTTTTGCTCTTCTTGTATTTTTAATTAAAACAATATATTTTGCATCGAATGTTTCCTTGTCTTGTCTGTTTTATTTAAATATACATATTTGTGTGGGTGCTTGTTTATAATAAGTACGTAGTATTCTAGGGCCATTTGCCCTGCCATAAACATGAATGGCGCCAAAACGTCTCTCTTATCTTGGGCATTTCTCGGAGGGGCGGAAGCGGGGTCCTAAAGCAGTGCGCCGTTCCTCAAGTGTGGTCCTAAAGGATCTCGAAATAAGGACCCAAGAAATCCCTTTGAGAAAGTACCGCGTTCTTAGAGCAAATGGATTGTGAAGAAGAAACTCGCGACCGATTCAGATATTGATTTTTATTTAGCCGATATCACTTGGCCCCTAACGCGGGAAGCCTTGATCTGAATCTTGGGGTAATCTGTACAACATTATGAGGGTATATCGATTTCCATCTACAGCCTTTACGGCATTAACATTACTTACTTTTACTTCGTTAGCCATTCCGTAGGAAATAACATTAATTTGAATACACATCCTTGCTTTGAATTTCAAAATAACAAAATTAAAGTAACTGAAAGAGAATTGTATCTCATTTTAATGATTCTGATCTTTTCTTAAAATTTAGTCTGTTGGTATATTTAACATAAATCAACAACAGTTTGTTAGCGTTTTGTGAGCATTTTTACAGTTCCGTGCTCGTACCTATTATATTAAAGATTTAGCTTCCGCCCGCGGCTGCGCCCGCGTGAAGTTTGATCTGTCACCTCAAGTCTTTATCAATGGACAACGACCCATGTCACTTCCCAGCTCAAAATAATACAGTAAACCACATCAATACCTTGCTCTAAAAGGAAAAAAATATTAAAACAAATTTGAATACCATAAAAAAGTTATAGTGAGTCAACAAAAGAATATCGGTTATAGTGAGTGAAAAAAGATGGACGGACTTTTTTTTAGAACTTTTAAAGGGGAACAATGCCGTCATGATTTTTGCGTAACTTTAACCTTTTACGCAGCGCAGCGCACGCAACATAAACTCTCAAAGGAAAATTTTTCCCGTTTTTGCAATATTTCTCATTAATAATCCGCTCTTTTTGGTTGTAGTGTAATGTGATATAGCCTAAAACCTTCCTGGATATCCAAGACGAAAAAAAAAAAACAATTCGAACTCGTAGTTCCTGAGATTAGCGCGTTCAACCAAATAAACAATCATACAAACAAACTCTTTAGCTTTATAGTATTAGTATAGAAGTATAGATTTCAAGCAATCTAAATATTTTACTTTTATGTAACATCTGTTCAAGTTTTTTTTTTTTGTGTTGGTAAAATGACTGTATGTTAAATAAACGAAAAAAAAAATACATTTCGCAAAACGATACTACGTTTTAAAACGTGCTCAGAGCATCTATCAAGATGTTATAGTACTAAGTATGAAATGTACCTCAGTATGGTGTCCATTACCTTATCAGGGTCAACTGACATGGCTGAATACAATAATTGTAAGATGTGCCAAAGACAACGCGGAAACATTTTTTTTCGGGATATTAGATTTTCATTTGGTCCCTTTTTCTTTTTCTGTACTCCAGGCATCATATTACAATTTATTCATGTTAGTAGGTCGAATTGTTATGCTGAACGACCACATAAATGTATTTTTTCTATAAATATTTATTTTGTACTTCCATGACAATAATATGTATAAAAATTTCTTAATGATATGATCGGTTTAGTTTAATAGTCTTAACGTGAAAGCGTTAATACAACAAACAGACTTTCGTATTTACCTAATCTTGTCATAAATACTAAAACAAAGAAAAAAAAAACTATAGCAAATAACATTTATTACTTTTACAGTGTGTTAGTTTAATACATAAATATAAAACAATTTAAAATATAAAAAGCTTATTCGAAGTGGACTCCATTGGCTGCAATACAGTCCTTAAGCGCTGAGGCCAGTTATCAATAGAAGCACGAACTCTTTCCATGGGAAAATTCTTCACTGCCAATCGTACGGATTGTTTTAGGGGCTCCAAATTATCATGGCGTTTAGAGCAAACCGTACTCTCTAAAACTGACCATAAATCATAATCCAGCGGATTAAGATCGGGACTAGACGTCGGCCAGTCTTCAGCTCTGATGAAGTCCGAAACGTTCGTTTTGAACCAAGACTGCGTAGACCGAGCTTTATGACCCGGCACCGAGTCTTGCTGGAAGGACCATTCTTGGTTATTACTACTTTCTCAATAATGGTATCTCGATACACTTGTGCCGATGTTTTGATACCTTTTTCACAAAAGTATGGCTCAGTCACTCCTTCATAGCTATACCCCACCAAACCATTACTGATCGGATAGTGCCTACGTTGCACTCTGTCGACTAATTGGGAAGCTACCTTAGAGCTTTGAGCATAAATGCGGTCATTTTATTTGTTAAAATGTTGCTCAATTTAAAAAAAAATCTCATCCGTAAAAAAAAAACTGTGACTTCCCGTTTACCGCTTCTGTAGTTGTTTCGATTTTACCACCCTATGCTGTTTTAAATTATCAGTTAAGAAATGACCAGTACGTCTCTTAAAGGCTGCAAGTTCTAAGTCATCTTTTAAAATACGCGACATGGTTCTAGGTGCTATCTTCATCTCCCGAGATAAAATCTTTTGCTTTCGGGCAGGATTTCTTTGAATTCTTTCCCTTACTGCTTTGACCACCTTTTTCGTTCGAACACTACGTGGACGGCCAGATCTTTTTCTGTCACAAACAGAAGAGGTCTCATTGTACCTATTAACGGCCCGGTACAAAAACATTTTACTAATACCAAGCGTATGGAGAGTTTTAAAAATTGCATTTGGCTCCATACCTACTTTGTGTAATGCAATCACAGCGATTCGGTTCTCTTCATCACCCCACTTCATTTTAATATCGCAAAATATTGTACAATGTATTGGCGCCAAAATGAGAAAACTCAATGAACAATCATATAGGAAAATGACTGATTCCAAATTCAAATGTAATATTTTGTTTATTTTTAATTGTAACAGTATTTATGGCCAGCCTAAGTATAATATCAATATCTATTAGTTATCTAATCGCCACAACTTCAAAACTGTATAATCATATTGAAGCTTATAGAATAAAACTTGGATTTGAAGCCTCTTTGGCTGTAAATTAAATCTTTACATCTTGTTTTCGTCTTTCAAGTTCACTTTTTCTTTGTTGGTTTACTTTTTACGCTGAGGTTTTTAGACTTTATGGCGACTTTTTAGTTTGTAGTGTTCAAATATGAACGTTACAACGCAGACGTTGAAGACGGCCGGCCGGCATGCGCCGCTGTCGCGAGCGAACCGTGCTTTCCTAAATAAAGTGAAGCCTATTATACTAATAATAGGCTTCACTTTATTTAGGAAAGTACGGTTCGTACGCACTAGTACTCTAGTACGTAACTTTACATTGATGAAAGAATTTTTGAAATCGGGTAAGTAGTATTAAAGATCAGTGTTTCCCACGTAATTCCTGTGTCCCATGAACATTCTGGGAAATAATAACCATACAACTGAAACGAAACTAATGACATCGCATTAAAGCGTGCCAAATAATTAGATATAAACACTTACATACGCTCGAAAAACATGCGCCCCCTCGGCAGTCAAGTAAAAATAACTTTAATAGGGTTAGTTTTCAACCATAAGCCGGTTTAATATTTATAGTAATTTTTACTTAAAAATAGAGATTTGAAGTACTAAGTTTCATCCCCATTTTCAGTTTCATAAGGATTGAAATTCGAATACCACCAATATAAGTTGCGTTAGTTTAAAATAAGCCTAGATAATAAGTTTAGTGATTTTTAACTTGAAAATGAAGGATTTTTTATACACAACTTTATCTCCTTTTCACCCCTTTGGGGCTTAAATTATCACAAATGCTGAAATACATATAAAGAATTATAGATCGTCAGCAGAAATACAAAATTTGAAGATCCTACCGTCGAAACTGACGGACTTTCATATTTACTTTCATCCCTTATTTTACCTCCTTAGGGATGTAATTTAAATTTGTAGGACTTCCAATCAGACAGACGATCTGGTAAAGGTTGCAGGAAGCTCCTTGATGAGACCGCTTCCGGTCTCGAATCAGCCTTCCAGTCAATCTTGGAAGTCATTGAGGGAGGCAGAACAACCAGTAATACCATTTTATCTATATAAATAAATAAAAAACTTTATTCCTCTTTTCATCCCATTAAAGGTTGAATTTAAAAACCAACGATAAACGTTGATTAAATTTCCAACCATAAACGTAATTAATAAATTTAGGGATTTTTACTCCAAAACTAAAGAACTTCAAATACAAAATTTCAACCCATTTTCACACTCTTAAGGGTTGAAATTTTAACAACACATATACGTTACGTAGGTTTGCTACCAAACAAAAATTAAATTTGCCTAAATACAAAATTTGGTGATTTTTACTACGAAAATAAAGACATTAAAAAACAAAATTTCAACCCATTTTCTCCCCTGGGTTGAAATTCTAACAACACTGATATAATATGTTGCGTGAGTTTCTGAGAGAGAGAGAGAATGAAATAAATAACAATTTACTATTTTGCACTTGGTGATGAAAACTTAGCTGTGTATATGTATAAAATTAAATTAGGATTTTATTGTTTATATAAAATATCAGACACCATTTTTGAATTTTATTTTTAATGAGCTGCAAACACTATGAATTAAAAACATTAATAAAAACCCATAAAAATAAATTAAAAGGTGTCAGTCTTGTGGGGTTTAATGCTAGTTTTAATTACACAGATAAACGATAGGTTTTAAACTGATAAAACCTCTATTTTAGCGTAAGGGTTTATAAATGTAGTGCACACTTTTATGAGGCTGGTTCCTTCTGTTGAGTAAAGTTTATAAGATTTTGCTATGGGCGGCGCAATCAGCTGTCATCGCGATGGCAAAGAAATAAAAAGAAAGACTGAACACATCAATTTACAAATCTCCCGGAAAGGTTTTCATGAAACCCCATATTTGAGCTCTGTACTTTAAACATAGCAAGTATGCGTACAAGCAATAAGTTCAAATTAATGTATCATAACATTCATAACTTGTGATAGCTACGTTTCAGATCTTGCATTCATACCTCGCATAAGACGAGAGTGTCTCCAGTCAATGTTTTAAATTCGGATTAATTTGAAACCGAGTCAAAGTTGCCGCTTATCTGGCGACATGCTCTTATGTGGCTACATATTCATGGGCCAACTCGATGCGAGTGAGTCTCAGAATTCGTCACCACTTGAGGAAGTTTGCCACTCATGAATATTAAGCGGCTAATGCAGTTATAATACACGGGGATGCTAATGCGGTATTTAATTACATGTTGCTAATAATTTAAGTCTTGAGGTAACACTTACGAGAGACGTAAATTTGATTAACGTCACTTGTAACTTATGCGTTAGGAGGAAATATATGCCTTCAATGGAGGCTACATAAACTTTAATTCTAAGATTTTTTGCTTTCATCTTGTAAAATAAATTTCATTTAAATAAAATAAACAGTTTAAATTTTATTTTATTTTATTTTTTATATTTACAAAATAACTTAAACAATTAATTTGACATAGGTCGAAATATTTTATGGTATTACCATGTATGCTAATGTACATATTATTATATCATAATTAAAAACAAAATATTTTTATTAATATAATATTATTTATAGGTATCTACTTGATCGATATTTTATGTAAAAAATAAATTATTTTTATGTTAGAATATACCTACTAGTATATTTGATCAGTAAGTTTTTATGATCTCTGTAATAGTAGCAATATTGTAACACTAATATGCATCAAGGCCGTTGTTAACGTAATCTTCCTTAGTGTTGCTTCTATTTAGGTGAAAATAGGTATTATATAGCTGTTTTCTCAAAGCCCAGACGTGCCAAATGAGAAAAGTCTTGTTTTTTCAACTTATTTAGTCTGTGTAATTTTGTTTACTAAACTGGCGAATATAGGTGTAAAATTACGGAATGGGATGAGATTGTTTGTGAACAAACAACGAGTGCCCGCTTATTAGGAGGGCCCGGTGTAATAAAAACATCCGCCTCCATTACAGCCAAATTTGAACGTGAAACGATTTGCTTGTGTCTACGATATAATAAAATTTAACACAAAGCGCGATTTATTTGGTGGTTAGGTTTGATAAATTCAGAATATTTGGTACACGAATACGCAACAATACACTTTTGTTTACCGAGTAAATATTTTAAAAAACAGTTTCACTGTATACAAGTCTATTAATATTTTATGTAAGCTCGCTACCCACATTAATCTCTCTTTTTCATCTAATAAAGTTGTTTTATTTCTAAACTTTATCTAAATTGTTAAACGTTTCCAACTAATTTCGTTATGCTTATAAAGTGGTTTGAAGCTTCAATCTTAGTTTCTTACTAAAATATCATTAGAAAAGAACAACGAGTAAAATATTAATTAAAGTATAACAAGACATATAAAATTTGAAAACTCGACGGCTGTTCTTACAATCAGTATGTAAAATCCAACGCGCCAATTCTAGCTAGTTAAAACGTACAACGAAAATTTGCTCTCAACCGCGGTGCTTATAAATATTAATATTTCCTATCTCAGCTGTTAATTACCCAGACAACTACGGGTGAGGCCACCCTGTATTCATAAGGCCAACCTAATTAGATGATCCGTGCGAGTTGTGAGATGAGTCTTTGTCAACCCTTATTGAGCACAATATCGAGTTCCTTTCACGTGAGTCGGCCAATAAAGTTTCCCTCTCTCGGTGTGACATTATTGTAGGTACAATTTTCCTTTTCAGTATATCCTACTAGCTATGCTTGCTTTTTATTTACTAGGACCATGAGTCACCAGGCCAAACTTTAAATAATCATTTGGATTATGATCAAAATATTCAAACCTTTAAGCGTCTTTTTGTCATTTACCCAGACTTGTAATAAGTATTAACAGGCAGACAAGCTTTACAAATATTAATCAAAGTTACTGCCACGGCAATGTTGCCATTTTGACATTCATACATCTATTTTACTAATACCCTCACCCTATTATCAACAGAATTGATTACGAAATTAGGGGCCAAGATATTTGTTACCTAACCCTCGCCGTTATCAGATCGTAAGAAATTTTCCATTCAATAAGTCATGGCCTTACTTAGGGTCGACACGCAACATATTCGACTGAAGTAATCTGCCATTAGAGCAAAAAGCTCGTCGGTTATCTGCGACATCTGGCCATGTTTATATTTTGAGGGGCTCCGACAACCTCTATAACGACTGCCCGCTTATCGTTGTCTGCGTGTCTAGGTAATCTCCTGATGACACCTCCCGCGCCAAACTCCACCCTATTATCTAAGCAAGAAAATCTACAGTGACATACTGGCACCCACTTTTTGTACAAATACCTGAGCTGATCCCTGCGGACGCCGTTCTGATATTAAATCTAAAACACCGGCGCTATGGCACGTTTTCCTCTACCCACTTGGTAGCACCTACCCGTTCTTACAATAAGGATTTAATGCAAATGCAGTAAGAGTTATTTTCTTTCACGCTACACATAGTTTCCATGTAAATAGAGGCATGTCAAACATGATTCTGAGTGCTATCTTTACAATTCAGGATTCGTACCTTTTTCAAGAATAGGTTATGTGGGTGGACAGGGAGGGCTATATTAGTACAGAGAGAGTGAGTCATTTGGCAGCGTTATGTCTTCATTGTACGAATTGTATTTTTGTTTATTTTTTTGTGCCGTGTGGAGACGACCGTAAAGAATAAACTTCCCCACCGCCAACAGGAGGCATGTCGTAAGAGGTGACGAATTTATGTAGCACGAGACGGGCAGCAGCGCCAGCGTGCGAAATTTTTAAAAAAGCGGCGCCTGCCAACTCGCCTGCCAAGCGTGGCGAGTGATGACCTTCCCCCACAGTTAAACTCATTGGGGGCAGCCTATGTTCAGCAGTTGACGTTCTATGGCTGAAATGATGAATGATGATCAACTGTTATTTTATTTAACAGTTAACTTAAAACGGATTTACTTTATTAGAACTGTTACTGACCGAAAAAATTGGTACCTAATTATTGCACTTTAAACGGAAGAATAAGTGCTATCATTTTAGACAGTTAATGTACGTTAGTTACATCAGACTGCACACACGGAAGTTTTCAAACTCCCTTATAAAATTAAATTACAACCCCCAATAAACACATTTATCTCAATGAAAGATTATGTTGTTTCTGCTTATTTAAATACATTGTATTTATTTATAAATACATTTTTAAAGCTAGCTGCTGATCTCATCATACCAAATAACTTAAATAAAATTTCTGTTAAATTACATATTTTCAAAAACACTACATTTCAGCCCAAAATAGTAAAGTTATTAATCAATTACAAGTGTTAACAAAGAACTTTGGGCATTTATTTCCCAAGTTCATAAAACAATTCTCAAGTTGCGATTAGAACTGATCCATCGATAGCCCTTAATTGATTAAAGGTAAGGGCTTGTTTTCATTGTAAGGATACATTTATATTGAAGCCCCATTAAAGTAGAAATGTTCAGGGACAGAATATTTTGATGCTTCACATTTAACTGGACTGGATAAAATCCGTTCGTAATAACACAGACTAATTTAGGATGGTTAATTATGGTTTGTCTTTCATGATAATCATAATAGCCATTTCAGCCATTTCAGCTATAGGTTCACTGCTTAACATAGGCTTAATGACTTCCATATTGGCCCGCTAGAAACGGCCTGCATCCAGCAGCTTCCGGCAACTTTAACCAGGTCATCTGTCCACCTTGTCTTTAAAAAACCTATATTCTTAATGTCTTAATGACTTCAAAGGTCGAGAGTTCAAATACCGCAATGGGAAAATATTTGTGTAAAAAGCAAAGCGTTCGTATCTGAGGCATAAGGGTGTCGTATTATATGGTATTTAAATATATAACTTCGTTCGCTTCCAACCGACCAATCTGGAAAGGAGGCCTATGTTCAGCAGCTACTGCGGCTGAAATGATGATGATGATGAATTCGTTATCTAGTTGCTATAGTACAAGCTTTGCTTATTTGAAGCTAGATAATTGGTGTGTAGAAAGAAATATATTAAACTTCTTTAGCTAAAGTTAACATAGTTGGCTGAAAAATAAAAAATATTTCTAAGAACAGCATATTGAAACGTGTTTGACGATAACTAGGAGAGTTTTTGTTGCCTTTACTTGTATTTTATTTCATAAAAAATATATGTTTAAACTCGAGTATTAGATATTCTGGTGAACCTGTCAGAAAACCCACGTTCTTTTAGTTTTTATCCTATCAGATAGTCTGCTAATTAGAAACAGACTCTACTATATTACAGTTAAGGAAAATAAAGGCTTTTTTCGTCCAAGTAATTTGAGAACTAGGTATTAAAGAATTGTGTAAGTTTAATTAGAATTTAGAAACGTTTCGGCCGAATTTTTTAAGGCTTCTTCTGTACTCAAACTTCTATACACAGTAATTTAAATACAAACTAGAAATAACGGCAGTTGTTTCAGGAGTTAATTGAAGTATTTTATTTTTCATTAATAATTAATTGATGTTTTTACTCACCTAAAAAGGAACAATAAGTTTAATTTTCTTTACAGTTCCTGGAATTTACGAACGCATTTTACTTTGGTTTGACATTTGTTTACCTACATGCAGGTTACGTCGGTGTAGGTATGTGTGCTTTCATTAGTTAGGTACACAATATCGCAAAAACGTCTAAAGTTAAACGTGTAAAGTTGTGTACAGATATGGCGAATATGCGTTTGTTTGCGAAAGAATCACGTAGAGTTACAGGTATAACGATTGCTTAACTGTGGTACTGTGGTACTACCACTGGTAGTGCAATGTATCGCGCATCACTCGAAAATCTTGTGTGAAGGTACTTAGACTCGAAAGTGAAGTGCAAGCGCGCAATGTGTAAGCGTGCCTAATGCAAGCCTTGCAAAAGTTGCGCTAAAAGACGCACCATACGACTGCATGCGTGCGTACTCCTTTTTATTAAGCTAAAAAAACAATATAATAATAAGTTTACATTAATTCTATCAAAATGAATATGCTTAGTTATTGCACACGTCTTTGATACGCATGATAGTATGTCGATATCTTGATATTACTCTTAGATTGCCAATATTGAGCTAGTGTATCCAGGGCTTATTAACTGCTACATTATTCGCAATTTCAAACATGTATGATGTTACATTCTATAAATTCAATCAAACAAAATTGCCAATACAAGTCAAATGCTAAATTTGCGACAGCCAGGAGCCTATAACTATTAACTAACTAAAAAAAAACAGATGTATATGCCTACTACAGCTCTGTTTTGTAAGTTCGGACGTTTAAACCTAATAAATTAAATAACCATTCATTTGTGTCAATCCTTTAACAAAATATAAACTACTAAAACTAAAACCGTCTAAAACATGACCGTTTTTAATTATTCATAAATTCTTAGAGGATTGACTCAAGTAGACGGTAATTTTAATTTAAAAGGTTTATACTTCCGAACAAACGAAACATTTTTGTAGTAGGCCTTCAGTACCTAAGCAGTGTTTACTTATGAAGTTGTTATTTATTTAAAACAGGTAGCATATACCGCATATTGTGACAGGCGACTACGGAATAATATATTGCGCGTGGCCCATACTATTGGCCAGTTTTTCAGTACAAAGTTTGACGCATTTTTAAATTTAAAGTAATAACCATTTAGCTGGGGACACTTGGTTTTTAAAAAAATGCAGTATATATTACGCAAACGGATCCCTGAATCGAAAAATGCTTTTCAATACTCACTATATCTTTCGACCCTAGCACACTATCAGATGGACGAGATAAAAAAACATCTTGACTAGGTATGTATGTAGGAGAGGTACCCTAAACAATTTTTTTCAACATTTTATTTTATTTCTTTGTCGGATTAATCAATATGCCCATGCCATAATATTACAGATTTCTAGTATTTGGAACTCTGAGCTAGGCCACGGACAGACAGAGAGACCAACAGAGGAAGGCCAGAGGACATGGTAAATTTATAAGGTTTCCGTGTTGACTAAGGAACCCTAAAAAGGTTGCTAGTACTGTTTTAAGACTCAGCATCATCGGTCACAACCGTTCGTTTACTTATAATTTAAAAAGCGCCACTATGAAGTTATCACCAGCGCAAGCCCCCTAACGTCGCTAATAGAAAACTATAAACAGTTTATGGCGTGTGACGGAGACAAATTAACCGGCACGTGGCGTCTTCGGCGATGGGATGTTCTGGCGGGACTTCCCCGCTTTATTTATTCGCGTTTCTACTAGTGATGCACTTAAATAGAAGTATTAATATTATCGACTCTAATCCCTCGATTTTGGGTAAGATTTTCCGAGTGGGTCATATTGAAATCAAGTCGATAAAAGTTATACAAAATTATTCACATAAGCTTGGGTAGATTAAGGCCAAGAGAAAAAGCATCAACTACTTATTCCTTAACAACGAAAGAAATGTCGGAGTTCGAAGAGAAAATTCGATTCAATAATTTCAAGTGTTATATTATATTAGAATGAATCGTATCGTTTTCAACTACGTTCAACTGAAATCAACAATATTACCAATTTCTATTTGATTTACTTTTTAAGTAGTAAGTAAGCATTTTTTCTCTAAAAGAAATAACATAAGTGTCTCGTATAACAAATAACATTCTAATACTGTGATCAGTACAATCAAGTGCCGTATATCAATAGAAATTGTTTTCAATTTTACTGTTTTTTACGTTGAAGGTCACGTTAAATTATGAAAGTGGGTGGATGTATTGTTTTATTTATTGACATTAAATGTCTTATCTAGAATTAATAATTCATTTTTTGTGTACCTACTAATGCCCTATTGTCTGTACTGTCACTATTAATGCCCAGTTGCTAAAATTTTATTAAAAAACTAAACAAAAATCCCTACGTGTCGGAACACGCACAGTGCAGCCTTAGTCTTAAGTTATTGGTATCAAAAAGTTAAGACTAGCTCACGCGCTTATAAATTATATTTACGGTCACTTGCTATACATTGAGCGACTGCAGATTTTCTATTGTCTATTTTCGTGGCATTCAAAGACAAAGTCTATGACTACTAGGTACTTTTTCTTAGTACATTTCTAAATTACCCAAATAAAGCTTACTTCTCTTTTGTTTATTTTTTAATTTTGCTACTGTACATCGAAGTCAAGTAATAATATGTAATTCAGATTAACAGATTTCCCTCTTTTTAAAGCATGTCTGCCGAAAATGGCTAATTAAATAAAAAATTGTGTTTAAGGCAACTTAAAAAGACTTATTCACGCCCACACGACACGCTAAGTGAAATTTAAAGGGTTGATACCGTGAAAATGTCTAAGTAGCCAAAGCACCTGTATTACAGAAATTAGTAACAATGACGATACCACAACACCCAGACCCGAGACAATACCGAAAAGTAATTTTTCTACATTTACCAACCGGGAATCGAACCCGAGACCTCAGAAATAGCGACACCAAGTCCAGCATGCTCGCCTCTCGGCTACGGAGGTCATGAAATAACTTGTAGCAATATACATAGAGTAAAATCTACCGAGCGGGTCACAAAACCGTAAAAAATTACGAGAATCGTCAACTCAGGTGATTCTCAGCACATCACTATGTCATCATGTAACTTCCCCGCCTTATTTATTCCTGGCTGGAGCGGCTTAATGGTGCCTTAAGCGATAATGTGTGGCCATAAATTAAGCGATAATAAGTTCGGACAACAGCGCCGTTAATGACCCTCGCGGAGATATCGGGGTTTCGACGTGTGTCGCAATTTGGGGGACGTGTTTGAACTGTTGATAGCTGCTTCTGAGTGGTTCGGCTTTGTTCAAGTGCCGTATGGTTTAAAGTTAATAGCCGAAACTTGATTAAATCCAAACTGAACTTTACACCAAAACTAACCGAACTTATTGGTCGGGTTTGATTAGTGGTCATGTTGCAATTCCGGTATCCATGATTATCCTTACCATTTTCAATCAAGAATACACTAGATAACGCCTCGCTTATTAAAACAGTACTTAAATATAGCACCATCTTTCAATATTAATAATATTGAAAGATGGTGCCATATTTAGTAGAAAAAAAATGTTCTAACGTATGCCTTAACCGCAATGGGCTAGTTTCCTAAAAAAATCTAATTAGCCCGTTGTCTGACAAAAGACAAAAAATATGGGTATAATATTTTTTGATAATCTAACTGACGGACTAAATAGAATAATATTTTTTGACCCATAAACTAGCCTATTGTTAAGGTGCAGTTTTGTTTGAGTCGATATTCACACGCGTTCGTAAAAATCCGGTCGCGTTCGTATAAATACAACTCTTAGGGTCTAAGAAATAAAGCACAGCAGCATTACAGCTTAGCTTAAACAAAATAAAACCCAATTTCAAGTGAGGCGTTAGTTACTCGGCCGTTTTTGAGAAGCTGACCGTTTATCTAGTATATTCTTGATTGAAGGTTACCATTTTTAATTTTTACAGATATCCGTACCTAAGCGTTGCGCAGTGACTGCGTTCAAGTGGCGACACGGCGCTTGCGTCACATTCGTTTGACGATAGCCTACGCTGGAGAAACGCTAGTGATGGTCGCTTTAATTGTAGATGAAAACATCTGTTGATAATATGACTATAAGGCCTTTTATATGCAATTTTAGAATATCTTAAATGCAATAAGATAAAAGACGTTTATGGACGACCTCCGTAGCCAAGAGGCGAGAACAACTTGGCGGCGCTCTTTGAGGTCCTGGGTTCGATTCTCGGTCGGGTCAATGAAGAAAAGTAGCTTTTCTATATTGTCTCAGGCCCTGGGTGTTTTGGTACCATCGTAGTTTCTGATTTCTTTTATTCAAGTGCTTTAGCTACTTACCTTAGGATCAAAACAATGTATGTATGTTCAATATTTATTTATTATCATTTATATTCAGATTTCATAAATGAAGAAAATTTAAAAATAAAAAATAACAACAGTTTCACTCAGCAAAATATAAAGAAACTTGTATCTCGTTTATTAATCAATAGTACGTAATGTCTTTTTTCTACACCAATATTTTCCATAAATGAGATATTTTATCACTCAACTGCAAAAAAGGCGTACCTTTTTTGGTTCAGTATACAAGGATAAAATACTGTCTACCTCGTTAATTCTAAAGTTACACAGAATCTCAGGAAAAGATACTCGTAACAAGTAAATTATCAAAACGTTTTATTAACCATTTGCATAGAATATGCAACGTAGTATTATTGTGAGTTTGTGACCCGATATTCCTAAAGCAGATATTAAAGCCATCTGTCTTCTGGCTGGAGAATGTGTACACGTTTTGAACGTTATTCTCTGTTCTCATAGGTTCTCATATAAAAGTATTGTAATTTTATGCTCTTTGTGCATACCTTATGCGACTGTTCAGTGTTTACGAGTAAATTATTTGTGACAACGCCGTAATTGTATGCATGTTATTTGTTGTAGTATGAAATTATCATGTATTTTTGTGTAAAACTTATTATAAGATATAAATAGTTTACCGCCAAACAACACAGTAAGATTGACAACATGATGACCCGATTGTCGTTGTGGCACGGTGATAAGCCTTGCGTTTGGGTCAAAATAGAAAACCAACTTTTTAAAATTGACATTTAACACTACTCTGTTATTAAAGCAACACTTAGTTATGATTGAGTTTTTATCTCTTTTTTAATTACCTGTGTAGTGTATAGTGTTAGCTCAAGATGCGATAAGAATGCTTCTAAATTAGGTATGTCTGGGTGTGCTTGGTAAAATTCACTGTTATGTACCTCGTAACTGTAACACAAAAATGTACGATGTCAATTCCTTACTTGGAGACTATGACAATCTAATAAAAATGAAATTGATATAAGTGATTAAAAAAAAATATAAGTCCTATTGTGCACAGTGAGTTTGGGCTATTATTCGATTCTTTATCACACTGCTACACTGTACTCTCTTTTCCTATGATCATATGCATATCATATTGATGATGGCTTTATATAATGCAATTAGATTACCTATACATACCTATGTAACAATAGAGGTAGATAGACCGACAATGCGGAAGATGTGTGCGTCTCTGGTGCGCAGGGTGAGGGGGCACCAACAGCATTCTGAGCATGATCGCAAGCAGGCTAGACTGCTTATACATAGGTCATTGCTGTACTAAATCAAATGGATTGGTGCAGAAATTGGACCTATGTAATATACTTTAAAAAGTATATACATATGTTAATATTAATACTAACCTAGTTGTAAGTGATTATTAACATAAAATGATTCTATGTTACTTTAATAAATATGCACTCATTCATTCATTCATTCATTTTAACATAAAAGTACAAAAAATAAAGAGACCATGCTGCCTAGTAATAGTCAGTGACTATGTGTTTTTGTGAGTGCGCATAAAAGGGACAGTCCGCTCCGTTGGCTGAAGGTCTTTAATTTCACACCACAATGACTTGGAGTCCATTTTATTCTGTAAAACTGTGCCTTACTGTCAGATGTGATGAAGGCCTTAAGAGGCCTTTGACTAATCGCCAAGCAATGTTTTTCCCAAATCTATCAACTTCCATTTTTTCTTTTTAAACAATTATTGTTCTGACAAAACAACACGGTCACAGTCAATTCTTGAAATTTAGCAAACTCACGTTAACGTTATCAAACAATATAGAATAGATAAGTAAATTAAAATTATAACTGAACAGTCGACGAGCAAACCATTCCACAGCATTAAATATTTTAACATTATAAAATAATGTCGGATATTTGTTTTTTAATATGAAAGAGTTCAGTATGTAAAATATAGCCCGCAATTATTGAAGAAAAAGAGTATTAATATTATTTATTATTAGCTGTTGCCCGCTTTGTTTGTGTGGTCTTTACAAAACCATAGTTACTCAAAACTAAAAATCAGTAAACGAAGTCGTGGGCCTGTTGCCCGCTATCGCGCTATCGCTATAACTATCTTTAGCTAATGTTACAATTTATTCACATTCAAAAGTTTTTGTCAACTAAACAGAGACATTTAACGGTACCTAAGAAGCGCCATCTATGATAAATAAATAAAATTTTAATTTATTGCCATAAGTAATTTACAGAGGAAATCCTTTATTAAGTATTATATTCCACGACACAGGGAAACCTAATGTGGAAAACAGTGCAAGAAATTGTATCTGAGAGTTGCATTGCGAATAAGGAAATAAAGAAATTTTTAGTTTTCATTCTTATCCGTAAGGCGCTAGGCCTTCTGCACTAAGCAAGGTTGTGTCGCAGCATCCTTTTATTTTTTCAAGATAAATAATTACTTAATTTGGACACACGGTTTCCACAATTAGTCAGGTAAATAATGGAATTAAAAATTGTTGAACAACAACCGTTTTTGAATAATTACAGTTATCTTGTATCCCTCGGGAAACCGTAGATTTTTCCAGAATAAAAGTATTCTATCTTTTATTTCAGACTAATATCTATTTCTGTGCCAAATTTCATCTATATCCGTTCAGCTGTTCTGGCGTGATTGAGTAACAAACATCCATCCATCCAAACTTTCTAATTTATATAATACTAGCTTTTGCCAGCGAATTCGTTTGCATTGACCTCACCCTGTTAAAAAGTATCCTATGTGTTAATCCAGGGCATGGTCTATCAGTATGTAAATTTCATAAAAATTCATTTAGTAGTTTTTTCGTGAAAGAGGAACAAAAATCCATCCATCATAATATTAGTAGGATTAGTAAGATATTAAGATAAGATTAGATATTAGATAGATAGATAAATAGATACTCTTTATTGCACACAAAACAATCAGTACAGAGAAACAATACATTTAGAACGGTACAATTTATGCGGTTTTATCGCTAAGAGCGATCTCTTAGTAAGAAGTAAAACTGTAACACGAGACTAATAAATATTAGTAAAATTCAGTCGTAGTCTACATTACCAAGCCAATAGTAGGTATTCATTGCAAGCTAAATCAGACTTGGCGAACGTTCAACTTACTAAAACATGTATAATATCCAACTTCTTCCTGTTCACGATTGAAATCACAGATAGAAGGTTGTGCATTAATAAATACTACGTGCTGCGAGGTTTATGGAAGTAAAATAGGGAACTATCAATTTTATTTTGAGTCAGCTTATTTTAGACTAGCTTTGCCCACGGCTTTTTCTAAGTCTGTGGAAATAATAATATTATTATTTTACAATACATATATTTTTTGACAATTAAATCATCATCATCATCATTTCAGCTATAGAACGTTCACTGCTGAACAAAGACATCCCTCAATGATCTATTATCGGGGGGATTGCCAATACTTGCCACGGCCACGCTTGGCAGGCGGGTTGGCTAGCGCAGTTTATTTAGATTTCGCATAAAGACGCTGCTGCCCGTCTAATGCTACAGGAATTAGTCACCTCTTACGACTCGCTTCCTGTTGGCGGTGGGGAAGTGTATTCTTTACAGCCGTCGCCGCCACACAGCACCCGGCTTTGACAGTTAAATAGCAACATCTAATTAGTGCGGTCTTTATGACATCTACCTCACAATCGTCAGGAGATATGCTGTTTTCAGGATAGACAGTAGCCTATGTCAATCCTGGAGGGTTATTTGTTTCAGTAACATCTAATATTTCTTAGGTTAGCACCTTTTAGCAGATTTGCTTGTTTTAGGAGAATCTACTATTTCATAACAATATAAATGGTTCCACAATCAATAGGAGCACGCCGGACTAGGCTTCGCCATCTCTGAGGACCCCAGTTCTACTCCCGGTCCGGTCAATACAGAAAACAAACTTTTCCTTATTGTCTTGGGTCTGGATGTTGTGGTACCATCGTTGTATCTTAGGATCAGAGCAATGTATGTGATGTTGTCAAATATTTATTTATTTCTTTAAATCGAATTAGTACGTAGTTCCAGAAAACTGCTTAATTCCAAATAAACTTTGCCTCTATAAAGATGTACAGAGACTTTTTTTTAACACCGTGTTTTTTTTCTTGCTTTTTTAGTTTTTTCGTAGATAACTAACTTACTACGAAAATTAAACTTAGAAGTCGTAGATAACGTAAAAAAATATAATAATAACATGCGCCAGAAGACTAACTTTCCAACTGTTATAGTGTTGAAGTGAGGAATCAATAGCCTTGAGGTACCGAGGTTCAGAGGCATCACTCAGCACACATAGATCTTAGTAACTTTGTCAAGTACCTAGCTAATAATTTTTACTTTACAATGGAATTTTTAAGTCTACGGGATACATATCTGGTAAGTAGTTTTTATACTTATAATTTTGAAAGTAAACGTAGACCATCTAGTAAATTTAGGATAACCTTGTAACTACATATTATATAACTTTTAAAAATATGTTTTCTTTTGTCTTTCTATACAAATTCAATCAGCTGTTTAGTAATTTTGTATGGAAAGTCGATAAATTTTCATGCAAAGCAAAAGTCAAAACAAAAGTTTTTCACCATAATATAAAGAATATGCGGTTACAAGATTCTCCTCCGAGTAACGGGGCATCCTGTATAAGTACCTAAAAGACGGCTTTTAAAAAAATGATTTTTTCGGACATTGTGATTAAGTGCTTTGTAATTTTGTTAATAAATATGTTCTGAAATGTTCCATCGCTACACATTTTGGTCCAACAATCCTATCAATAGAACCGCTCCCTGATTAGCAAAGTGTTCCCAGGATAACACCTACAATTGATCGGTAAGTAATTACCGGACAGGGAAACTTTAGGGTCGAACACCCGTGACTCCGGCAAAACCGTCCGTCTAAGTAACTAATCTCAACAAAAACTGGAATTACTGCAGTCTATAGCCACAGTGTAAATGATTTAGTAAGCCTGGATCGTGCTAGCATCCACACATAAACTTTAAAGTTCCTGGATTAACAGTTACTGTATATATAAAAAAGAAAACACATTAACATTATACCTTATCAATCTTAATTATTTATCTACCTGTTAAAATTTTATTTGAATGAGTCTTTGCAGTTTTTTTTTTTTATTGTCATATTTAACGGCACTAGAGCGTAATTAATGATTGCAATAAAATAATTTTTTTTTAAAATAAATTAAAGATAAATTAAGTAAAATTAAAAAGAAAAAAAATGGTAAAGCACTAAAATAGAATAAGATTACAAAGATTAAACAATTATTAAATCAAAAAAACATACGACAGAAATGATTATTAAAATGTAAGGCTATAATTCTCATATATATTTGATTAAATACGACATCGTTTGTCATCTGTCGCTCGCTTAATAAGGTAACAGTTCTTCTGTGCATTGCTACTTTGTGTCTCCAGTCTATTATACACAGCGGTTCTGGTTCGTCCGCATCTGTTCAGCTGTGACGGCGTAATTAAACAGTAATTGTATGAATCTACTCCTAAGGGAATAAACAAGATTAATTTGTGAGAGCTTTCAACAATTCTACGAGTGACTTAACAAAATAATGTTCTACTCGTAGGTACTACTAGTTACTCAGGGAGCTGATTTTATTGTATAATGTGAATTGGAA
The DNA here is from genome assembly GCA_963576865.1 of Anania hortulata. Lineage (NCBI taxonomy): Eukaryota > Metazoa > Arthropoda > Insecta > Lepidoptera > Crambidae > Anania > Anania hortulata. The sequence goes on along the minus strand of OY756389.1, from coordinate 14,686,337 downwards.
CTACCTAAAGTCGGGAGACATCGATTGCGACGTCAAAGCACGCATTGCTGCTGCGTGGGCCAAATGGCGAGAGGTGACTGGTGTCATTTGTGACCCCAGAATGCCGGTTAAGCTTAAAGGACAGATCTATAAGTCCATCATTAGGCCTGTCCTTTTATATGGCAGCGAAACATGGCCGCTACTTGAGCGACACAAGCAGGAGCTGCGAGTCACGGAGATGAATATGCTGCGGTGGATGTGCGGAGTCACGCGTAAGGACCGCGTGAGGAACTCGCGCATCCGCGGTAGCCTTCGTGTCCGTGATATTGCAGACAAACTGCAGGAGAGTTACCTACGGTGGTACGGCCATGTTTTGCGAAAACCGGAAAGCTACGGAGGAAACAAATGTCTGGCCATGCCGCCACCGCCAGGTCCTGGCAAAAGGGGTAGACCCAAGAAATGCTGGCTTGACGTTGTGAGGGCTGACATGCGTGCCAATGATCTCACAACTAGAGACGCTCAAGACCGCGCGAAGTGGAGGAGTAAATCAAGGAAAGCGGACCCTGGGCTTCAAAGCAATGGCTTTGGACGCAACCGGGTTGACCGTATAGATGAAGAAGAGGAACTACCTAAAGTAAGAAAAGGAACGAATATCCCAACGGACATATAATAAAACTACTAATGCATTTATAAAGTAAACAATGGACTACCAATAGATTCTCACACAAAACGTAGACTAAGTATGCTACTATCATTATTTTTAACATGTCTTCATAAGCTTCAATTAACTGCCAAGAGAAGTAAAAAATGTGACATTAAATGACAATATTGTTCTATTGATGACCGAGCTGTGGGATTCTTTTGGAAAATTGAGATACTAAGTTACTTTTGATGTTGACTGTACTAGTAAAAAACCGTTGCTTAAGCTCATTTTATAGATAAAAAAAGTGACATTCAAATAATTTATAGCTCCATGGTCTCCATTGTTTTAAATAAAAGGTTTATTAGTAACAAATAATTACTCAGATTTCTCGCGTATTTCATTTTTACAATAGGTATGTTACTTCAATCAATTTATTAAAATGTATTTGATACTTGAACCTAAAATTTAATGTTTTTTACGATTCGTATCACGTTCCTTTTTTATTACAGGCGTATTATAAAAGGTTTTGCTTACGATAGAGGTTTCATGAAGTAATGCATAAATCATGTAGCGTTGGACCATTGAATCAATAAATTATATTAGTTCGAATAAAGTTAAAATAACTTCAAGTACTTTAGTCTTGTAAATATCAATTAAGAAAACAAGTTTTTGCATTTTTGTATTTGGTTATTACTTTATTTAATTGCGTTTTTTTTATATTACGAAAAAAGATACTAAAACGAATCATCATTCATCATCATTTCAGCCATAGGACGTCCACTGCTGAACAAAGGCCTCCCCTTTGACTTATCATCGGCGGGGATTGCCAATACTCGCTATGCTTGGCAGGCGGGTTGGCGAGCGCAGTTTTTACTACAGGAATTAGTCGCCTCGTAAGATACGCCTCCTATTGGCGGTGGGAAGAGTATTCTTTACTGCCGTCCCCACACGACACGAATAACTATGCTTAATCGAATACATAAGTGAGGAGGCCTTAACCTTAGATGTCACACAGGCTAGGCTGCGGCTACTATTGCGTCCTATAATGTTACATAGGTGTTATAAATAGGTACATATTAAAACGATCATTATAGACCCTGTTCCCTTATTGTAGACAGCAATAAGGTTAGGACAGAGAGGATGACGCCATTCGTAGTTTATTTTAATGGGTAATTAAAATGGTAACAATTTTTATAAAAATATTTTTTGAGAGGGATTATAACATTAGTAATTTATCATTGATAAGAAAATTCGTTTATTGTTTATTTTTTGTCGTTAAAGTATTTTTATAATATAGATATTAGATAATAGGTATTTCTATTCATGGTATTATAAGTTCAACGACAAATCAAAAAGCTAAGTGCAATCCTAGTTATAACAAACTCAAAATCGATGTGTGTGGATACGCCTTCTATCAACAGTTATTTTTTGGTATTTGTACAAGAAAACTTATTTTTAACCCATGACAATAGAGTGTTGCCTAACGCAAAACATTTCTATTCAAAAGTTTGATTACGTTATGGACTCAGAAGTTTACTTTTTAATACCTCCAAATTTTAATTAAAGTATTTCAACGTTATAATTTCAAATATAGATCTTGACTGAATTCTTAGAACGCTTAAACAATTAAGGTTATTTAGGTCGGCAAGGTAATTACTGGATGCCTAAAAGTTCTCGCTGTTATTGAAACTGGTTGAACTAAAACGGTTTATTTGGTAAACAGCCCACAAAGGGCTATTCTACACATTTAACTGCTGACTATGCCAAAACTACCTATATTTAATGCTATAAATGCTGTGAGCCCGACCGCGCTCGCTGAGCATTAATTCTACTAAAGTTTATTTCAATTCAGGAATTAATTTGAAAGTATGAAACTGTAAAACTATTCCAACGCGGTGTGACGTGAAGTTTCGTTATATGCAGTCGCGTATTTTGTAATAAAAAGTTATGCACGACGTGGACTCTTTCATATACTATTACAAAAAAATAAATACCGACTTTAACAAATATTTTTAATAATAATAATAATTGCCAAGTTAATGTTTTTATTTAAAACATAAAAGATTTTTAATATTGATATGGTCACTATAAGATGTTGTTAGGCTAGCTCATTACGTAATAACTTAAGACAGAAGGCCCTTTCAGTTGGGACTGAATTAATTACTCTAGTTTATGCATCCATAAGAGTATTTTTTATTGGACATTAAGTAAAATTTTAAATATTCAATTAAAAAAGAATTATAAAAATTGATTCACTTTTTAAAAAGAGATCGCGTAACATACAGACAAAAAAACGGTCTAACTAAATCCTCCTTCTTTGGTGGTGTAGTTACTAAGTTAATAGTAGTTAGTTAGGTGTGTAAAAAAGTAAGATATCCCCAAGCTAACATTATTGACATGGCTTATTGAAAAAAAAACATAGTCATACTTATTCGTACGTTTATTGTCGCCGTATGAATATAATACTTATTTTCCTCATTGCTGAGTGCTGTTTTCCACAACTCTCACGACAATTTTAAATACTGGTTTTCCGTTCTAGAAACTAAAATTAATAATCAACTATTGTACAGGTGCCCTTACAATGTTAATTATTTTCTATTAATCATATTAAAATTCTTACTTTAATGAATTTTACTTAATTTTATTGAACTGACGAAATAATCAAAATAATTTTGCTTATGTAATTGTGAAATCAAATTTACTAAAACTCATTCATATATAAAATTAAATCGAAATCTTTTCTCTTGGAAATGTTGGTAACCTTGTCTATCAACTTGGTAATCCAACAGTTTGAGTTAAGAAAATTAATTCTCTCGTCTTTTTAAGCATGTTAATCCAAGATTGTGGTGAAAAACACATTTAAAATGTTTTAGAATGTCAAAAATTACTTCTCTTTACAAGGGAAAATCTTTCGTAGACGATGTATATACGTAGCTTAAGTATTGTAAGTAATTAAAACGATCAATCATAATTAAGTATAGGCTGTCTGTTAAATACAGTGGTAATTAAAGAGAGCAGCATTGTCTATATACTGGTATCGGAAAGTACAAAGCTAATTTCTGGACAAGAAGAACTCGCATTAGATCGTTCAAAGCGTCGCACATTATCAGAACTAATTATTTTTCCTTTCATCTTACTAACTGGCTGCGTAAAGCGATTTGACGAAAGAAAACAAAGGAAGGCGAAATAAAATGAGCCCTCTTCGGAATCACTGACGTAATTTCCTTCGTTATTTTGACTTACGTTGCCCTATATAGTTATATTATGTTTCTTCTAATGAGGTACAGTTACTTACGTGTACTTAGAACGTTTTTAACAGTGCGTGTGGGTATTTAAGAAAATAATCCGATTTTATTAGCAAATATTTTTTCTGTCGCTTTTGTTATTGCTTGTTGAGTTAATAGACGAATATTTTGTTACATGTATGGATATAATGAAAAAAAACGAAACGCTTTTATGAGTACTAGCATTTCATCTGTGTATCGTATCGTATAGTCTGTATGTCTCGAACTCTTTGCTCAAAAAATTACCCCTTAACCCGCAACACAACCGCAAAACAATAGAATTTATATTGTGTCTTGTTTACGTATGTTTGATCAGTAGTGTATTTTATAAAAATAAAACACTAGTAAAATCCAGGTACCTAACATGATAAATTATTTTAAAACTAGTCAAGAAATAATAACAAACTAAGAAATCCATAAAATGGCAAATAGTTTACTATATTCAGCAGACCAATCAAAATCGGGATTAACTTTATAACGCTGACTATGCGAGCGTTCGTAAATACAATTTGTACACTCTAGTCCATTTTTCCGTTGCTTTTAACTTAAAAGAACGGAATCCTCTACCGTACGTATCTGAACACGCATCCAAAGATTGCAATTGGTCCGTTTATATGATACCACAGAAGAAAAAACTTAATTCTTGTCGGATAAGAAAGGACTTTGTTATTGGCGTGTCCATCTTTTAAGACTCTTTGTCTTACAGAACGGGTAAATGTAAATTAATACCAAATATCATATACAGGATATTGGTCGCTGTTGGTAAACCACTTTAAATAAAAATAAATTAAGGTATTCATGTCAACGCAAATCTAAACCTGAATGGTACTGCTCGTTGATTTAACTAGAAAAAAAATGGCAATAAAAATCTCTCTATCTAAAGTTAGGACAAAAATTCTAAAATATTTTTTTTTTGTACTGAAAATTAAAATGAATTATGTTACATTAAAAACACGATGAAAAACACTAAAATAAGTTTATACGAAACTTTTAGGAAGCGAGGCAAGGCTTGCACTTGTATAGTTTATTAGCAGCGTTTATGTCACTGCACTTATGACACAATGCACTTTTATATTTGAAGTGACGAGTTAAAAACTTAAATTCTAATAAAAAAAATAATTAAGGTTAGGTTCACATAAATCCGAGAAATGAAAATGTCTTAAAATTCGGCTGTCTAAATTGTTCAATAAAGAAGACAAATAAAATAAACTTATTACTTTCCGATATTATCGTAATAAAATCATTACTTCCTGCTATATATTCAAGTTAAGGAAATCTGTCTCTCGTTACAATTTAATTGATCATACCCAATTATCTTTGACAAGAACACTCAAAATCTTAGGTAGGACTTAGATTAAATATTTTAATTATCATTTATCTCTCAAAAATCACGAAGATATGTAATCAATGAACCTTTAATTTACTAAAGGAATTATTGTGTCTGTTAATTTCAATTAGCAAACCTTATAATCCGAAAATTTTTCTTAAAATTAACACACCATTAAAACTATCAGCTAAATGAATCCAAAAAGTATCAATACTTACTAATCCTTATTACAAAAATCCACACCTAATTCCTTAACGCTCAATCAGTTAAAACACGTTCCGATTACAAAGTTGTTCAAAGTTCGTAGTCGCTACGGGACTCGTAGCGCGCGCGGCTACGGCGTAGCGTCCGCCCAGAGTCGCGGGGTGGCTCGCACTGAGGCGGGCGCTTGACAAGACACTCTTTGCTACGTAGTGGCCCTTAACTGACAACAGCAACTTGCTTTCACACGGATAACGTAACGGGCTTTGTCTTCCGCCGTCTTTTTAACTCGGCGTCACGACGCTAATTGCCGCCGTTTATCTAATTGTTATTAGGATTCATTTTGATACTTCAAAGTTGGAAAGGCTGTTATGAAAATGTAAGATTTTAATTAAATTTATCATTTTGATGATAAAGTTTGTTATGGAATTGTACCGGCTGATTTTGTGTCGAAATGCTTTTGTTTAAAATGCTGAAGGTTCCATTATTTAAATTTGCTTCTGAGAACATAAACAATGGTGTTCGTAAAGCGTCATTCTCAAACCTCGAGATCATCAACTCTTATTGTCTCTCTTATCATAAATTAGTACTTTGGCGTAATGTATGCATATTATTAATGTACTGTTGTATCTGCTTCGTGAAGCGTCAATGTGTTACATTAATGAATATTTACTAAAAATATAACATGTTATCATACTGTATAATAATACTTTTTAACCTTCGACTTGGACCAGATATAGAAATGGCTCAATAAAAATGAACCTTATATATTTCCTTTATTTGATTTTAAAATGTTGTTTGAACCTTGAAATCGTCGAGGATTCGAACATTTAGCTTTGACTTAGGTACTTACGTTGCATATTACATAAGTTTAGCGAGTCCCCGAAGCACTTAAGGATCCGCCACCATTTGAAAAAATAAATAAATGCTGATAGTGCGAATCAAAATCTCTTTGCACTATGACCCTACGATTTTTTAAACCAATTAATGTATTAGCGTACGTCACAGGCCTCTGATTCAGAACTCTTCGATAACGAATTGACAATCGGTAAATCACGTGACACTAATGTTAAATCATATAGTGTCACGTGCTTTTCCGATCGAGAATTCGCTATCAAACGGTTCTGAATGGGGGGTCAGGTCCTATTGCTGATCCGGTCAACCCAAAAAACCATATTTTCAAAATTTAAGCAAAAAACTGCTTCTTACGTCACAAAATATACAACATTACATTACATTTAAAATTAAGCATAAAAACTTAACAATAATACAAACAAACTTACAAGTAGGTACATAAGTATTTCAGAAACAAGCGTCATCAAATGTTTACAATAATCTCACAAACAAAATTTTTTAAAAATATATCTTCTTTACCACAATATATTCCCACTGAACGCCTTGCCCTATCCAAAGGTGCCCATTATGCTTAGGCTTCAGTTTTGTGTGGTAAGAGACGCCTTTGGCAAATTTCATTGTCTGGTATCTTGTAACACAAGGATGTTGATGTCATACTGACCTGTAACAGAAATTGATATAAAATCTACAATAGGCACGAGCTCTCACAATCCTAATTAGTGCATTTTGTTTCAATTATCCTAATTTTATTTGCCAATTGATCTGTTGTGAGAGAAATGACGGCCGTAAAGAATAAATTTCCCCACCGCCAATAGGCGTGTGCTCGCAAACCCGCCTTCCAAGCGTGGCAAGTATTTGCAATCCCCCTTGATGATAGGTCATTGGCGGAGGCCTTTGTTCAGCAGTAGACAACATATGGCTAAAATGATGGTGATGATGGGGGAAACAAACGTTTGATTTATTTTCGACGATCTCCGTAGCTGAGAGGCGAGCATACCGGACTTGGTGTCGCTATCTCTGAGGTTCCGGGTTCGATTACCGGTCGGGTCAATGTAGAAAAATAACTTTTCTATATTGTCTCGGGTCTGGGTGTTGTGGTGCCGTCGTTGTTTTCGATTTCTGTAACACAATTGCTTTGGCTACTTACCACAGGATCAGAGCAATGTATGTGATGTTGTCCAATATTTATATTTATATTTATATATTTATTTTATTATAATTTGAATTTAGATATTGGAAAACATCACATACATTGCTCTGATCCTAAGGTAAGTAAGTAGTAATTGTACTTCGAGATTATTAGATGCGCTTGTAGTTTAGTGGTGGCTGCGCTTTGGTATTGATTACCAAAATTAAGCAACATTCGCCGCAGTTGTGATTGGATATGTAACCAATTCGACCAAGTTACATTTATCACAAGCATCTCCGTGCTTCAGCAGTCAGAGGACTTAGGGCGGATTAATAACATCTGACAGTAAGGTTAAGTCACTGGCCTTAAGGTCTGAGGCCTGGCTCTGCAGTGGGACGTATGCAGGGTAACATTTCAAGGTAGTGTCAAATTTTAAAACTAAGGTCTATAGAACAATATTTTAAAAAATCGTAATTAATTTCAGTCGTCGTATTTCTGGAGTAAAATATACTTAAAAAATTTGGAAAAAAAACAGAAAATGTGAGATGCGTCGTCATTCATCAGAGATCACAGGCGTACGCCGACGCCGCTCCAACAAGAATCTCATGCAATGCACATACGGTGCATTTAATCGTTTAATCCTAAATTTTCTAGAAATTTTCTGCAGAATGGAAGAATTATAAATGAAAACAAAATGAGTTTGTTTTTACGAAGATCGATTTAGTTACTGATTCTGAGTAATCCCTGAAAAATTGGCACTACCGTGAAATGTAACCCTGTATTTACTTTACTTTTTTATACTTAGACCATGACAATTGGATGTCTTGGCTAGCGCATATTTATTTATTATACATCCTGCATAGTTAAAACGCTTTATTTTGAATAGCATTAGTGCCAAAGCGCAGGGAAGAAAACACAATAACTATACTAACAAGCAATAATAATACGAATGGCTGCTACAGAAAACCTCATTTAGTTTTAAACCTGATTATAATTATGATGAGGTAAGTGTGTTGTCTCCACTATCTGTGGAGTGACTTGCAACGCTGAGTACCTCCCGCATAAAGCCATCACATGAGCAATTTGATCTCGGCAGTCTCGTATGCACTTGTCTTTGACTTCGTTATTGTGTCAATAACCACCAGGTCAAGGTTGCGGGCAGCCGCTGGATGCAATCCGCCTGAAACCGCTCGCTGTGGAGTTCTATAGGATAGGCCTATGTCCAGCAGTGAACCTCCAGAGGTTTATGATAAAAGATTAAAGAGCAAAATGTATCTTTGTTAGCAGTTCTGTAAATTTAAATAGGTACATTAATTAATTTACAAAGCAAAAAGTGTGTTTAAGCAGCGTAGCTATGCTAACGTAAACCTGCACGTTATAATTAGATCCGCTCTCAGTAAAGCGAGCTTTAGCTAAATAGCAAGTAATGGGAGTAACAAACTTGTTAACTAAATTATATGACATTTTCACGTGCGTACATGTTACTTTAGGAACTCTAATTTACTAACATTACACCGAATAAACTTGGATTAAAGTTATCCAGAGTTGCTCGTATTGGATACGTGTTTGCTTTTGTACCTAAATATGTTATTTTCCCCCAGTTAGTCTCTTTGTGCCACTTCTAATTCTTCGAATTTATTTTAGGGAAACTATTTGTATTTGTTGATTTTGTGTCTGTTTGATGTTTATTGTCTATTTGTGAACGTATGCTTATTTGTATAAATAAATATTGGACAACATCACATACATTGCTCTGATCCTATGGTAAGTAGCCAAAGCACTTGTGTTATAGAAATCAGAAACTACGACGGTACCACAACACCCAGCCCCGAGACAATATAGAAAAGTATTTTTCTACATTGACCGACCGGGAATCGAACCCGGGACCTCAGAGATAGCGACACCAAGTCAGGTATGCTTGCTTCTTCGCTACGGAGGTCGTCGAATTTGTATTTATCTAAATTTCTATGAAACATTTGAGTGTCTAAAACGGACAAAGCTAGAGTTAAAAAACATAAGTAAAAATTAAATTATTTACCGTAGCCTGGCGTATTATGTTGATCTCTGAGCTGGTAATATATACCACGCGGGCCTAGTGCGGGTTGTTGGAGGGGTGCTGAAAGCCAGGACAATCTATGGCGTATTATATTTTTTACATGTCGGAGAATTCACACATTTTCCAGGCGGAATAACCGGTTGTAATTGCAAATGTAAAAGTGGCAGTACTCCCAGTGAGCACCCAATTAAAAGTATGTTTCCCCGGCAGGATATAAGCGTGAAATTTATCCGCGCGAATTGTAAAGGTCCCGCCAGAAATAAGTTTATTTTCCCCGCGAGCGTACATAAAAACAGGCAAATCACAAAACAAGATAACATTCGCTAGGTCTTCCAGCGGAATCTCATTTTCAATATGTTTTTATAACTTTCAGCGCGGAAATGAGGTGGCGCTCGCGGCACTCGCGCGGCATTGTCATCATAAACCAACCGAGGCCTCCTTCATAAATCCGCCCGAATGTACCTTTTTACGCATTATGCCATAACAACGAGGTTTCTTTGCCACACAATGCTTTTAAAACCAACAAATAACTCGTATCTGTATCTGATTATTGGTTTTTGTTGCAAGCGACAGTGTTTTGGAAGTCAAATTAGGTTCCGCGGTATTTTAATATTTGCCGCTTTATAAATAGGCTTAGACATACTCTAACTAGGGCATGATGTTCTAGTTCTAACTGTCTGAATTTCAGGCATGATAAATGTACTTAATATAAGTTTCATGATGTAAATGTTGTATTTTTATTTCACTCGGATTCCTTAATATTCATGAGTCGTACATAAAAATGTTATTCTACGTATTTTTCATGAGCACGACAAGCTAAATCAATCAAATAAACAAACATGTTCAGTAAGTGACTGAATTAGATATCTTTGTAAACTACATATATTTAGTGGAAACAAGAACGTTATCAAACGGGTCTCAAAGTTTTCATTTACTGATAAAAGTTTTAAAAGTTGATATTTTGACAAAAGAACAACATCTTTCTCTTTGCTATTAAAAAAATCTGGTAGCAGTTACCCCACATTTAAAAGTTTCGTGGAAAAAAATAAAGCAGCGTAGTTTACGGTTGGCCATAAAAAGTTTCTTAAAAAAAGTTTGCTTCCTTTAGGCGCCGCACCATTGCGGAGTGCATTGCTTTTCTTGTTCATTTTTAGCCAGTCCCAACATAATAACCTCTTGTTGACTGCTCCCAGTATGGCTTCAAGCACTCCGAAGCAATAAGACAGTAATAAATGTTCAGACCCAAAGGCAAGAATAAAAAGGTATAATAGTTAAGTAGATATTGTGAATCGGTACTTGTAAGAGTTCAATCTTATGGGTGCTATTGTGGTGAGCATTATGTGGATAATCCACTGAAGTTAATTAGAAAAATATAATCTCCAAATCTTTTATTCTGTTATTATTGTTACTAACAAGTTTTGCGTTTTGTAAAAATTCAGTGTTTTGTATCTAAGCTTAGTAGGATATAGAATCACTTAATTTTTCATAATAGTAGCATGTACCAATTTCTTTACAATTTAAGCTTTATTTAGCTTACTGCATAGTTAGGAACTAAAATAATTTAATTTGATAGTATTTGTCTAGTAATTAAGTATCAAGTAAATCAAAATAAAAATATAAAAGTTTTGTAGACGTAACGTTGTTTATTTATTTTCATTTAGAACAAGAATTGCGTTATTTTCAAGGAAAGAATGCGTTGAAAAAAGTTAAACTAGTTTTTCTTTTGTCTGAGCCGTAGATTAAAACCGCTCGGTGTTTCAGCTGCCATTTAGGTCAGGACAACTGTATATACCCAATATTATCTCCTTTATCATAAACAAGGCAATGAATAAATAATTTTCGAGTTGGATGAACGGCAAAGGATCGCTCCGTAGCTTCATTCCGAGCGGTGCGGATTATCCATATTATCCCAAAATCTCAGACCGGCAGCTTGCCGTCGTACAATGATCGTACCGTGGTTCATAAAAAAAAAAAATGACTTCAATTTTAAATCGTTACTTTTTAATCCTAACTTTAATGTCGAATAATTACTTCGTCGCGTTTTCTTTTCAACCAGTTTCATTGCTGTGTTTTATTGAAATTGACTCCGGATAAAGCTTTTTGCTAATACCTATTTAGTGCATGGTACATTTTGACTATCAGAATCTTTACTGAGAATTCAATTTTCATGCGACCTATGTGCTTATCTCTGAAAGGTTCTGCTGAAATATGATACACATGCTTCCATGCGACGGAAATTTGATGGTAATATAAAGTGTCTATCCAACATATTCTGATTCCAAAACAATCTATAACCTACCTTAACTTCTTCTTCTAAAACGATATGGTCACTAATAAGACCTACAACCGATTTCGTTAAATCTCAGTAAGCTTTATTGGCAGCGTAGGTGAGATGTGGCCACCGAAGGCGTTAAGGTAAAACGTCCAAGGTTTTTTTTTGTCAGTTAATGGAAGTTCTTTGTACGGATGTTCCAACTGAGCGAGCGTACGACTTGAAATCGGATTAGCGATATCGTCCGTAGACCGTAGTGGAACCATTCGAGTATTATCTTTTAGACTTCCTATTATTACTTGAGAACGTATGATTGAAGGCTTTGTAATGCCTTTGTAAGAGGTGGAATATGAATATTTTGTTATTCGCTTTATTGACCTCTTAAAAAATCAATTAAGCATGTACTATTTACAACAGGTTAAAAATCCTTATTAAATGTATATGAAATATGTATTGTTACATAGTATCTCAAAACATAGTTAAAGATAACGTAAGTGATTTAATATTATTTCAAATTTATAAGGTCATATTACGTCAGAAATACCTAAATGGGTGGAATTACAACGCTGCAGCAAATAGCAGGTATTGGATGCTGTTCAATGCCGTAAAATACTACATAATACTGTTTATTTTAGTCATTTTACGGAGCCAGAGATTTGGTAGTAGGGCCACACGCAACGTGGAAACTATTTCAGGTTGTATTACAGGCATTCACTTGTCATTTGATTATATTTAGAGAATAGTTGAAAATATGCTCAATACTACTCGTTTAAAAGTAAGAAAAACTAAAGAAAATTTAATTACCAGTTCCATGACTTTTTTTTTGGTCTTATTATCTGACAAGTTTAATCTAATGAACTAGTGTTACTAACCATTAAAAGTTATGCATGCCTTATTTTCAACCGACTACAAAAAAGGAGGAGGTTCTCAATTCGACTGTATGTTTTTTTTTGTAGGTATGTTACGCGATTACTCCGCCAATTATGAATCGATTTTAATGATTTTCTTTTTGTTTGGTAGATCATACTTCAGAGGTGGTCCCATATAAATTTTATCGAAATTGATTCAGAACTTTTTGAGAAAATCAACATATATATATTAGGTACTTAAGTGTTAGGATTATTTTAGCATTTTAGTGTTTTGAAGTCGGTTTTATTTTTTTTATTAAACATTTTGATATAATTCACAATACTTTTGATGTTAGATTTATATCAATCAGCTTTGGAAATAGGAATATATATATTTTAAATGGATAATATTTTCACTGTGTAGTCATATGCTAAATAGGCGAAATAAATAAACAAATCGGCGTTAAACAGAACACCAACTGTATACCGGACTTGGTGTCGCTATCTCTGAGGTCCCGGGTTTGATTCTCGGTCGATCAATGTAGAAAAATAATTTATCTATATAGTCTCGGGTCTGGGTGTTGTGGTGCCGCCGTTGTTTCTGATTTCTGTAACACAAGTAAGGCTTAATACTTAATATTATTGTCATCATCTTAAACAACTTACGTCAGTCCATGGCATAGACAAAGGCCTCTCTCATTGCACGTCCCTGTGCTTGATCCTCAGCTATTCATTTCCATGCCCTGCCAGTAGCTATGATTATGCTAAATCCAAAAGAAAACAGTAATTCAATGAGCGTAGCTAAAGCTTTCCGGATAGGACCCACGCAGCGCGCAATAATCTCGTAGGCATCTATCGCGCTCAGTTATCTCCCGAACCAAACGGATGCCGGGCGATCTTTATGTTGCATTGTCCCAGCCGAAGACTTTATTATGTGTTTTATTACGAACTAGCGACCTGCCACGGGTTCGCACGCCCGTGAAGCCGGGGTGTGTGATGTGATAAAAATAATAATTGTGGATTATTCTTAGACATAGAAAACTATAATAATAAATTCTTATAACAATCACACCAATTGTCTAGCTAAGCTAAAACTTATACCATACCAAAACTTGCTTAACTAGCCGGTTAAATTTATATTCACACACACACACACACACTTATACGCGCGCGCGCAACCACTCACACACACACACACCACAAACACACACACACAAACAAACATACACAGTAATCTTTTACTCTCGCATATAATCTCAATCTATACTCTGGCTTTGCTTCGAAAGAAATTTAATGTAATTAGGTAAGCATTAGTTGTAATAACGTTATGTACTTACCTTAGAAGTTTAATGTACCCTTGTTTAATATTATGTACGACGACCTCCGTAGCCGAGAGGCGAGTATATCGGACTTGGTGTCGCTGTCTCGGAGGTCCCGGGTTCGATTTTCGGTCGGTCAATGTAGACAAATTTTTTTTCTATATTGTCTCGGGTCTGGGTGTTGTGGCACCGTCGTTGTGTCTGATTTCTCTAACACAAATGCTTTAGCTACTTATTATAGGATTAGATCAATGTATGTGATGTTGTCCAATATTTAAATATTATGTGTACCGAAGATCCCTCAGTCTTGGAGGTTGGCGTTAACAACTGCGACACAGTCATATGACTATTGCGGCTGTTATCGTGCACAAAATCAGTTAAGTCTTAAAATGGTGCCAAATAAAGAATTTATTTATTTATTTATTTTATACCATGGAGACTAGTTAATGGATTAAAAAATACTTACTTAAATACATTTCTAAACATCCACGCATTAGGTGCAAATGCTCATGCTTAGCAAACAAACATTTGACCGTAGTGGGATGAGAACCCACAACCGCTTGGTTTTATAGTCTGTTACGCTAAGCACGTAGACAAGACGTTCGTCAATACCAACTATACTATCACGGACTTTTTTAAGATATATGATTCCGTAATATATTATTTATATGTAACATAAGGCCAGCATTAACAATGAAAGTGATCGAAAATATTGTGTTATGACTTGATTTTACAAAACATCTATTTTTCTCTATTTTTATCTGTATTAATCATGTATTACTTTTATAGTTAAACATCCGGAAGATTTTTTTTAATTAAAATGAATCACGTTTCAAAATCCGCTGTGTATTTTGAAAAAACGTAGCCCATAAACAGACAGACAGGAATAGCGACTTTGTTTTAGACATGTATTGATGATATTGGGTAAAGCCATGATTGAAACGGGATGGAGTAGATTTACCCTAGCGCAAATACGTGATGCGATACCCTCTTGCTTTGTAGCTTGATGTTCAGTTATTTTGCGCTACAGTGATGAATACATTGATGTTGGCTAGAGTTTTACTACGAGGGTGAGTTAGTTGTGAGATGCAAAGTCGGTAGGCCGTTAGTTAAATAGTTCATTACACACACAATATTCTTTCCTTTGAAGAAATGAAATGACACTTTAAAAACCCATCGAAAGATTCGCAGTGGAGAGTCTAAATAGTAAGTACGAAATGGAGCACCCTATGAGAGTAGATATAGTGTAAATGTTAACAAACTTTTAAGAATGGTTGCTTGCAATATTTTTATTTATTTTGTGCTGCTGTACAAAAAATCTTACCGAAGAGGAATTACGACGAAAACTAAGAGAGGCAGAATCGCTCTTATACTACAACAAGTCCCGAAAACATGAAAAAAAAACATAAACAGAAAAAATATACAATATCGTTCACCTACCTACCTAAAAAAATCTTTGAACGTCACTATTTGAGCCATCCTTTATTACGTTGCAATAGTTCATTAGTAGGAATATCATTGTGTGATGTGATGATTTTAAAAATTATAACTTTTTTTGCAAACATTAGGGTGTTGAAATTCAAAAATATGCTGAAAAAAGCAGTCTTGGATTGCGAAGAGACGTGGGTTCGATTCCCTCATGAGGATGTCGATTTTTTTCAATTGAAATATTACTATTACAACTACCAGCTTTATTAGACCAGCGACCATGTTTACCGTAACGTATCTAATCTACGCTCGTGGTGTCAGTTTTGATGTTACTATTTGCTCAAAATTTCTAGCATTATTTAGAATGCTTTTCGTCTTAGAACAAGAATTACACTCAAAACTTGGACAATCTGAATGGAGCTACACAAACCTTCGTCTTATCTTATCTACCTCTTTTTATGCATAGCGGAATATAAAACGTAAAAAAACATTAATGAAGTGAATTAAGCCCGGCAGCGTGGCACGAGGATGCTAAGAGGAATCCAACTAAGATGGATGACGTCATTTTCCCCTTCATTAACCCATTTACTTGGCCCGAGGCAGCCAAAATAGTTCTTGAAGTCAACACTAAACGCCCCTTTTTCTCTTCTACGTTCTGAGATAATGAATTTATATCTTTGTTCAGTCACTGGGTTTTGCTATGTCATGAACTTTAGTCCGAGCGAAAATTTTCCCGGCGAGATTTGGCCGTCATTTATTTTTGTAGAACTTAAAAAAAATAAGAATTGTGATTTGTTTAGGAAATTTTGTTTTACGAAGTTTGTCCTACAGATAAAGTTGTATTTTGATTGTATTTAAAGACTAAAATCAATCACTCATAAGCAGTGATCGGAATAGGTAGTGCTAGCATAATATGGATATGTCGTTTTTTAGAAAACTGATACAAAGAAATTCCAAAATCCAGGAGGCATATCCATATTAATATCGATGTTTGAGATCATTAAATTATTCTACCTATTCCGATCACTGCTCATAAGTCATCTTTTAAATTATTTTGTTTACTTTTCCTTATTAGAATTGCACGCAAATTTTAAGAAACTAACACCATTAAAATAAAATTAAAACAAAACCAGAAGCTCTAATGAAATAATAGCTTCTTAAACTTCTCAGTAATAAATAACAGTGTGTGGTCATATCTTATGTCACTGCATCAGTGAATTAAATACCCGAGATAATTTGTAATATAATTGCCAGGCTATTAAAGATGCCGTTTGATACAAGTATCTTTTCAGAACACAATGATTATGCCATGTAACTGGTTTATAATGCATGTCATTTCAGTGTCTAATTAAACCATCAGCTTTAATTAGAAGCGAATATGACTATTGTAATTAAAATGCATCATTATCAACTAAGTATGTTGCGCCGCTTTTCATCATCACGAGTCAATATTTAGTACATAAAGCGCTGGCAGGGTAACGATACTCATATACTTCGGGATATGTACAAGTGCCCAAGGCGTATATATCTATACATATAATAAAACTGTGAAAAGTCTGTTCCTGTATATTGACTAGAAACAATTAAAAACAGTACCCCAGCGTTCTCTATGACCAGTAGAGCCCAAAAAGTGCGTTTTTAGAATCCTTGTCAATAAATGAGTATTAGTATGTGAATTTTTAAATAAAGTGAGTTAAAGTCTGTTAAAGTGACAACAACTTACAACAACAATATAAAGAAAAGCCTTAATCGTTATTATTTTCAATAATAGTATGTACCTAACTAAAAAAAATACTTTAAAATATCCGAAAACAAAGTCAATATAGAGATTACGAAAGCCGCGCGCGCGGTCATTCATCGGAGGCGTAGGTATGGGGAGCCTACAAGGACCTTACGCAGTGCACATACGGTGCAATTTTTTCATGAATGAGTTCAATTGTTCACGCGTATGATTTTTTAAATGTATAATTAAATGTGAAAAAAAAAATGTTCTTTGCATAGTTCGATTAAGTTACTGATTCTGAGCCATTCCTAAAGATTTGGCACCCCTTTGCAATATTTGGTGACTCGGATACTTCTAAGGAACTAGACAACCGCTTGACACTACTTATAGGGATTTAGCAGCAAGGAACATAAATGTATTATTATCATATTTCGTTAAAGAAGATTGGATGAAGAAGATTGTTAAGAGTAATTCATGTCCTAATACTTGGTTTTTGCGTCAACCGTTTCGTTTTTGAACTTGTCTAAATAACTCTGTCTAGAATTTATTTTGGTATAGTACGTAAAGCTGTGTATCTCTTTAATCAACAGTGCATTTGAATCGGCTATTCAAACATTCTACTATCATATCTTACTTACCCTGTTAATATTGGCACTGGCATCGGAGCGTCGCGTTCTCATGTAGACGTCACAGATATGCCTTTTACGGAGCTCCAAGAGCACTCAACTCAAAGCCAAGAGCTGGCCGATTTGTGAAATCGCGTTACTGCCCCTGGTGGCGTCAAGCCGTATACATACGTAATGTATGTTTCGTAGGGATGTGGCAGAGTAATTAAGAAGTGAGGGCTTTTGAAGCCTTAATTTATTTGAGTGCAAACACATTGGTTATGAGTTAATATGAAATAGTAATAAGTTATTTGGCGGAAAACTAGTATTCATAGTTTTAATTAATATGTATCATACTAAAAGTTTTTCATACAATATAGCTTAATTTATTAAACAAACATGGTAGCAAAAGAAACATACACAGAGCTCACTGAATATCTACTTAACTTGTCTTGTGTTATTGCGACAGAAAAACAAATAGAATCCCACTGACATAAAAAAATCGATGTAACTTTATGACGTATCAATATGCCTGTACACTGTTAAGTAAATTTTGGCGAACAGGTATACTATATAGTAATATAATATTGATAATATCCTGGATTTAAATTCCCAGTTTTCCTTTATGGAATGAGTGATGACGACTTCTTTTGTAAAAAGCTGAGTCCCACATGGTCGGAAGGCAAAAACGTTGAATAGTTTACATAATTACATAACGCCTGTTACGAGAAGAATATTTATAAAAGGTGTTATGTAGGTTGGCGTAGATAATTATTGACGGTATAACATTGTCATCTAAAAAAATATCGATATAAATTGCTTAAAGGTCAAAGTATCAAAGGTAGGTGGTTATGTAGGTACCTATTACATTTTGCTTTTTACCTATTCTCGCCGAAGTAATATCATCTTCTGGCCATCAGACGCCCATCGCCGCATAAGAGCACTTCAACCACTTCAACTTAAACATGTTACCAACACGCGCTGTTGAGCACTATAGAGTATTATTTTCATTAGTGTGGATTATTTACTAGTTTACTAATAGTTTCGATTAATTTTAAATTAGTTAGTAAGGGTATTTTGTTGCTTATACATGAAGATGACTATAATATAATAACAAAGCGACTTAGAAAAAAAACAAAGTAAAAACAGTGTGCAATTGAAAAAACAAAAGTTTTAAAGTAAAAAACGTTTTTTTTTTATTCGAAAGTTGAATGTCACAGGCAAATATGCTGACAAAATAATTTACCAAATAAAGCATTCGTTGTGCTGTGAATCGCAAAATCTATTTAGTTTTTATTTATTACGTGACATATTTTTTTATTGTTGCCAAAAATATTTTAACATATAACGTCGAAAGGTACAATATAAACAAAAAAAAATGCCTAAAACAAAAAATGCTATGAGTTTTGGCCACCTAGTAAGAAATATACGCCGCGCGACCACCGCAAATAATAAATCCCTTCTCGTGTGAATAACGTTGATTACCAATAAAGATACTATTAAGTGACAATTTAGGGGTCGTTTGTCACTCCCGTGATGACACTGGCCTGATGAGCGGTCTCAATGTCACGATAAATAGCTGGTAATACACTTAGCTGGGACGAGGTGCCCGTAATAGCTCCTGGCGTAACGTGATTTGCTAGTACCTATTACGATAATGCTCCACAAGTATTCGGCCAAAGAGGGTCCTTAATATGATATCGATGGGATGCGTCACGTATGTGTGGCAAGCTATGTGTGTGGAATTAGAATGGAAGAGTAGATATACTATGAGTAGTTTGTATCGAGATATCGAGACGGGTATTCGTTCCATAAAATATTCATATTGAATGAACATGGATCTGTTTACTGGTGATGTAACAATCCCCCCTTTACCCCTTAATAATTTAATCTTAATATAAATAAATAAATACTTAACTAACCTATTTGGTTCTTTCTTTTAGAAATCTAAATTGGCAGTGTGATCGTCTAGTTCAAATGGTAGGACCGTGCGTTGTGATTATAGTAGTGAACCAAATTCTTTTAGAGGTACGTGGATGTTTTAATTAAGTTTCTCTAGAGTTTCCTGGGTGTATGCGCATTCAAGGAAGAGGAAAGTGAAGCCCCGAAGGGCCCTGAAGAGCCCCACACCAAACGCTCATATTCAGGAGTGGCGACCATATGACAAACGTTATCCCAAAAGCAATCTGTCACCTCCATAAGAATAGGACCTACCTGAAAAACGCATTTAACGTAAATTATGCGCAAGTAAGGGAATGACTGAGCCTAAAGATATTTAATATAAAATACTAACTACTTAAACTTAAAATCTACCTGACTTCATGTAAAGTCAACCAAAGGTACGGGGTCCCTAAGATAATTACTTATCTGAAAATGTTAAATCCAAAATGATTCAAAGTTTATCCAACAACACCCATGACAACTCTTATAGATCTATCCTGAAGACTTCGACCTATGTGATGTCATCGGTATTACCACAACAACCCGCATCACCCGGAATCAACACTTTCAGTTATACTTTGATAATATACTAATGACCCTTTTATAATACAAGTCGATCCAAAGATACCCATGACTTCTTTATAGGGTGTTTGAGATGTGACCTAAAAAGCCATCGATATCCCTACATCAACACTCATTGCATGGATTTAAAACGTTCAGAAATACTTGACCCTTGGTAGTCTTCTCATGATAGTCGGAAGTAAGAGACAAAAATTATTTTAAAATATTTAAAATTTAAAGTACAAAATTTATATTAAATTCTTTTCTCAGTTCTGTGGATATAGGAATATGGTATAAAGGATTTAATAAGGATGGAAGCCTAAAAATAGCCCATTCGCTAACTACCTACTTACTAATTACACCAAAAACCTAAATGAATGGAGCTACCTTTAGAATGAGGGATAAGACAGAGATTAGGATAGGATTAAGGGTTTCCCTACCTAACAGTACCTCCAGCTAAACTACATATTTACGAACCTAGAAATCTAAAAAAAAACGATTTCAAAAATAAAACGTCACAAAATAATAAACGCTAAAATAGTTATCAAAACCGTACAGGTACCGGTAACCCGTAATCAAAACCGTCAAATAAAACAAATCAATGAATTTCAGTACGTAAAATACACTCAAGTGAGTACAATAAATAAATGTTAAAAAAGGTAAAACACAAGTAAAATTAACATGCATTCTATCAACAGAAAATGGAAATGAGTTCTTTTAAACAAATACTATACTCGTAACCTAAAATGTACAAAATCTAATACAAACATACATAGAAAATGTTAAAACAACCAATTTATAGAATAAATCTCAATTAAATAATTAACTTACTAAACTGAGTTATATGTGGTTAAAGTTTAATATATTTATTACATTTATTGTTTAAAAGGTTTTCAAATATACCTCTTTCCATTTTCTAATGGTAAGTAAATAATAAAACTGTTAAAATCCTGTTGAAAGAAATGGTGTAAATAACAAAATCCATGAAAATTATGGTAATTCATTTTCAAAAGTATTATTAAATACAATTTTTACAACTTTGACATCAGGTATTAATTAAATAACTTCTCAACAGGTATTCTAACGAATCAAACAAACTCATACGCTCTCTGCCGTCGTACACTCGCGTCACCCACCCATCAGGGTGTAATCGAATTCGAAACTCACGGTCAACTGTCCCGAGACCAAGCTGCTAAACCTATTTAACCATCGTCTATCCCCCGCGTCCCATGTTTTAAAAGCTGACACCCGAACTCTCCTAATTTCCAGGGGTGCTCAACTTTCTATAATCTACGAGTCTGACTTTAACATAACATGTCATATTTTCAAACACTTATTATTTTTTCTAGATTCCTAATAATTCTCCTACCAATAACCAAAACAAGCATGAGTGACTGAAAGTTTAATTTTCTCTCTTTTCCCTCCATTTTATTTATTCTGTAAATGTTCTTTAATAACGTTAATTGATGTAAAGATATCCAACTTATTATAAATAACTAAATGCTCTCATATTCAAGGCCTACTTCACTAAATACATTATGAAAATTAAATATTAATAAATTATTGTAAAGTTTTAAACATTCAAAGGTTGACCACATCTGACTTTGAGGGTTCTTGCTCGATTGTATGGTTTACACGTGAGTTTGCCTTCAGAGTTAGTAGTATAGCTATCTAGTATTCTTTTGTTTTATCAAAGTCAGGGTTCGCTGTAGGCAACCAACAGAGAAAGTATGGTCATTAGAAAATTCGTAATATAATTGTTATTTTCTAATAAGATGTATACTTTTTTAAATAATATTTGTCTTTATACTTGATTTGCAAGGGTAGGGTTGGTACAGTGAGAAACTTGTTAAACATCCATAATGAAGATCGTTAAGTGCAGCTCGCGAAATTCAAAACTTCTTACGTTTTTTTTTTCTCAAATATTGATTCGGGTTTACAGTGTATTACTGATCAAAATGTGATTTGCGGTCAATAATATTATTTTTGCTAAAAAATTATCACTCATTTAAACAATCTACCTCATTTACTCCAAAGGGCAAAATTTTTGTAACCATACCTATTTTTTTTGTTGCCTTTACTTTATTTTTCATTTTCTGATATTCATTTTGTTAAAATAATAATTGAAAAACATTTTTTTTTAAATTGTTATCGTAAATCTTAATTACTTTAGTTGTAAGTAGTCTTTTTTAAACTCCAAAAAATTACTAGACTGCTGTGGTCGTCGTCGTAAAAAAAAGTCAGAACCGAAATTACAAATTATTTCATTGTTCAAACTTTTACATGTAATAATAAATAAATAAAATAATTCAGTTTTTATTCCGTACCGTTCTATAGCTTAAATTAAAAATCCTTATACTATCCCAGTTGTGACGTATTACTGAAATATACTTTTTTTTTTCTATTTTATGCTTATAAAGCAGTTCAGTAACATTTGTTAAGTGGAATAACGATAGGTACCTAATACTTTTAAAATAAATAAAAAGTTTAGTACTAGATTGGTTTCATAAAAGAAAGAAGAAAAATATTTTAACGTGTATTATTATTATTATTCCCTAACTTTATAAGATCAGCCGCATCTCTATTTAACATAATATTATATAAGTATAATTGGTCCACACGACTTGCAACTAACTGAAACTTTATCGTATAATAAATGAAGTAAATATAATTCAATTTATATGCTACGAATGTTATGGTCGAAATCATGCGAGTGCATCACGGAGCTCAATCGCATACAGATACCTTTATTGGAATGCGTTTGACCGTTAACATTCAACTATGTTAGTTGTTCTGACTGATAACCTGACATAGAAGCCACATCATATAAAAATAATGAAATAAAATAGTGTTCAGAAATTGTATTGTTTCTAACCCATCTGCCAATGTGAGTCTAGATACACGATCATTACTTTAAAAAAAATTGTCAGGACTATAAATAAACAAAAAATTTTAAAAATTTGACACAAGACAATTTAAGCAATAATAATTGTGGCAAAATCATCATCATGTCAGCCTATTGCGGACATAAGCCTCCCTAAACGTGCAGTATTGAAAACAATGTTCAAACAACCCTTTCTGTTTCCCACAACTTACCTGCTTGAAGAGGCCCGGGTATTAAGTGTTCGAAGGTTATATTTCTTTAAAATTTGTATATTGGCACATAAAGAGGCGTTATCATCCTCGGACTATCTCAACTTGAGGAAAAAACGTGTTTTTAAGCTACCTACTCCTCAAGTCAGAACAGCATTCGCCAAGCGTTATTGCTCCTACACTAAGCCTTTCGTTTATAATAAATTGAATAGGTTGTGGAACATTCACAATCGAAGTTACTAAAGTAACTATTGGAAAAAACCTGCTAAACTACACCTATCAGGACTCGGAGGATCTCCTCAAAATAATATTATAAATGGAATTAGTTTTATCCCTTCTTTGATTGATACCTATCTAAATTTGTTCTAAGTCACCATTGTTTTCATCTTTCTTTTATTGCAGCCAATCTCTAATGGGAATCGTGTTATAGCTTCTCACAGGACAGGCATAGCCTAGTGTGAGAGGTTTTGTATTTTTCCCAAGCAAAATTTCAAATTATCTATGCAAACAAGTGACATAGGCACCTAAATGTAATTGCTTGTTGTAATTGTACTTTTTGGTAAATAAAGATTTATTATTTATTTATTTAAAAAGCGCCACAAAGCACGATCTCCTGCTTTTATTTGTGTCAATATGTTTGATAATCATCATTTAGGAATGGCATAAACATTATGTACCTATATTTTTTCGAATAAGGGTTGTGCAAACTAAAAGCCAGAGTAATAATAAAAACACTCGTGTAAATATACATACTTTTAATATTGTATTTGTTACAGGTACATATAGATATAATGCAGTAATTCTAAACTCCATGCAATATGGTTTAAGATTAAATACACTCCAGTGAACCATTTGGTAACCGCAGATGTCTAACTCAAATCATCTGCGAGCTATCACCCGACGACCGTTGACATAAACCTGCAAATACGATGAAGCCAGTTTATTAGCTCTCGAGCTCAAAACTTTACAAGGTGTATCGACCGTAACTCCCAAAGACATCTTATAAAAAGAAAGATACGGACCGGAACAAACAAAAGTATTGCAATGTCTTGTTGCTAGAATATACGACTTAATGCACGGTCAGGTTGTGAGGCGGAGCGGGCGAGGCAGCGTTAAACCGTCAAGTTCATGCACGATATTTATTTGGGGTGACAATCGCTGGCGAGTCCAGGTGCGCTATATATCGGCAGCAGCAGGTGGTTCAGTAGGGCTTATAGTTCAGAAGTTATGCTATCCTAATTACTAATAATTGGAATACCTAGTGTATGTCGTAACACTTAACACCTTTCGCCCCAAATGAGTATAGCACCCGAAGTCACTGGTACTGTGTCTCCGTATTGAGTAAACACGTTACAGGTTCCCTTCACGAAAGAAGCACGCGGTCGGGTAGGTCAAAGTGCAGTCGGGTGGGTCAAAGTGCAGGCGGGTGATTTTTATATCGGGCAGAGCCAATGATGAAATACATAACAAATGAAAAATTTTAAAGCTTATGTGGAAAATAAACCAATAACTGATGTATGTGGATGCCCCATACAAGTTCTGGTATGGAGACAGCGTACGGAGAAACAAGGTGTAGTCCTGAAGCTCGTGACAGATGAGCTAGTAAAAGCCCCACAGCCAACGGTATATAAAGCGTTACTCTAACCAACGTTGTTGTATTTGAGCACCAGAATCTGACCCTCTTAGAGTAATTTTTGCATCTTTTGAGTTACACGTTGAAGTGGAATGAGGACGGTATTTAATCATTTTGTGATTCGAAATAGGTAATTAACAATTATATTATGAAAAACAATACATTATAATTATTATTTAATTAGCATTACTGTCGATTCCTGTCTGGCCCCATGGTTGACTGGTAAAGAATGCTTTTGGCATTGAGTCCGCCATTTTTACCACTTATTTTTAGTTCTGTGCAATAAAGTATAAATAAAATAAATAAATTACTTGCATCTCTCCACCACATTACCGAACTTGACATGAGTTTTGTGATTATAAAATCATCTATAAACTAATCGATCTAATCTAATCGCAACCACAACTATTATTGTACCTGCATATAGACATTGCATGTCGATCTCCAATAAACACATTATTTATTCACTGTAAAAGAGATACTGTAGTGATATATCACCTTTTTAATAACTATTTCTATGATTAAACATAGTGAGTAAATAAAGAAGAATGATTGCTTCAGGTAGTCTGAATCTGTCTATCTTAAACTAAAATATTTTACCCATATAAAGATAAGGAATAACGTGAGATATACTGTTGTTTTATACTTTCAATAAATATTTTTTTAAAACAAAAACAACAAACTATCAGAGCTATACATTATTTGTCAACCGAATTCAAACAAAAAATTTGGGGAGTGCAATGAAAAAATCTTTGGATGCAGTTTTTTTTTAACTAAGATCGTAGTTTCATTGCACAAGTTTTTTGAAAAATTTATGATAAGCTTCTCACGCTTTTTTCATTACCGTGAATACTCACTTAGGTAGGTACATCCGACGTGTACACTCGTGTGTCCGAGTAATAAATGATTCAGCTTTCTAACAAATCTTTTTTGCTTCACACATGGTCCTATTAGAAGATTCCTTTTGTTAGCATTGCGAAACAAGATAATTAGGGAACTGGATCTCATTAAAACTGTTTTAGGGCAACATAAGTGAAAAATAAAGTACTTCCTACTTACGTCGTTAACTAATTATATTATGATGGAGGAATAGTTGAGATTTTTTAACCTTTATGTTAGATAACCATAAAATAAATATAATGTAAATATATTCATTACTTTTGTGCCAAAAGTATAAAAATATTTTTTAAATGTAATAGCCGTTTACTGTAGCAGCTAAAAACAATGTTAAAGAGTATTCAAAGTGCTATTGTTTACTTTTCATACATTTGAAGTCGAAGTATCTATGTTAAATATGTATTAGGATTACATTCAGTTTTCGGAACCACTAAAATATTGTGTATTCTGTGTTGCTAGTACAGGTTATCGCTATCAACAGCATCTGTACTGTGCAACAATCCGTAAACTAAGTGTGTTTATGTGTTGTGTACATATAAGTTTGTGTGCAGTTTAAACAAATTATTCGTGGAAAGGCTGTGTCACTGAGTATATTGTCGGCATTTTCTAAACTCTAATGGCAGTTCTGCGTTTGTTCTAGAGCTCAAATAGAGCCGTTCATTGTCCGTGCACCCTTGTGTACCTATACACACAACTGCAAATCCCATAGTCCTTACCTCCCTTGAAATAAGGATATTGGATTGTAATTTCAATCGAGTGGTTGCTAGTATTTGCTTTAAACTATTGGTGGAGTATATTTCAGACGCTTTTCCAGAAATTTTATTATATAAGTATATAACAAACAACGTGATAACAGTGCAGGTGTTTACCGTGATATCATTTTCGATTTGCGTCAGGTTGATGTGACGGTAAATTGAACTTTGAACATGAAAGTGTTACCTACCCTAACTATTATCTTAAAGAAAAGACGACCAGATTGGTGTAGTGGCGCGGTTATTCGCTTTGAACTCTAGGGCCCTGGTTCGATTCCCGGAGCGGGTCAATTCTGAAAACGATCTATTCTAAATTGACTTGAGTCTGGATGTGCTGAGTGTGGCCTCTGGCAAAAATACATTGTCTGGTACCTCGTAACATAAGGATTTTAATTCCTTGCTTCGAGGCCATAACAATTGTATCAGTGTGTTGTCCGGCGCATATTATTTAGTGTTGTGTTTATGATGAAACATTTACATGTTTTGACACAGTGCTTGCAACCGCACAGTGTTTGTCACAGTGCTTGCAACCGCAGAGTGTTTGACACAGTGCTTGCAACCGCTCAGTGTTTGACACAGTGCGGTTGCAATTTAGAATGAAGTTCAAAACTACTAAAATATTTTCAAAGTTACTTATCTTTTTTTTCTTTTAATTAAGGTTTCGCAATATTGTAAAATTTTACTTTGATTTATTTAGTCTACGTTAAACTGTGATTTTGAATACTTTTCGCGCTGCCATACGAACGCAGTTTCGATACAAAAAAGGCTCAGTTATTGTGGCAATTCCCTGCATGCACCGATTGTAACTCCGCTAACTCTACCAAAACTAGGGTGACCATTCGGCATTTTAAGAGTCCTGCATTTTTCCCACTGACCAAAAACTAGGTCAAAAACAGTAGCAAAATCAGGGACACATTATCGTTTACATTTTATGTTTATCAGCCTAACGACAAATCATGTCCTGATTGGCGAAATTGCGCTGTAATTTGCCTTGAACGCAAAGGTTCAACGGGTTTTAATCCCGGTTTAAGTGTATTCAAAAAATGGCTCGAGTACGTTTATGCTGGAAGACGCCTCTGGCAAAATTCATTGTCTGGTATTTCATGTCCCTACGACGTGGTGTTTTGGCTGGCGCATATTTATTTCATCATCATCATCATTTCGACCATAGGACCACTCCTTAACATAGGCCTCTCTCAATGACTTCCAGATTGGCCGGTTGTAACCGACCTGCATTCAGCGTCTTCCTGCAACCTTTGCCAGATCGTCTGTCCACCTTGCAGGTGGATGTCCTACACTGCACTTGCCAGTATCCATTATAGAACTTTTCTGCCGATCGAATCGGCCTTCATTTCTACGTGTTATCTGCTCCGCTCACTGCCACTTTATCTAGCTCATGCATCGGGCTCGCTTCTGAGCTATTTCTACAAGCTGTTTTCAGGTAGGTTTGATGACTCCCTGCTTCCCGAACTACCGGTCTTCAAAACCTATCTTCAAAACTGTTCACGGCTGCATTGAAAAACGCTGTTAAACTCTTGAAATGGAAATAATTCTAAACAAACATTAACGGCGAGTATATAACTTATATTCGGTTTGTTGTCGATATTGTGGTCATGGCAGAATCGCACGAAGACAATGGAAATATGAAAAGGGCTACGCTTGGTGTTTCTTTGCGGGGTCAAACTAGATATGAAGATATCTGTAAACAAACGAAGGTCGCTGTTTTTTTTAATAAATTTTATTTGTGGTTTGAACTGTGAAATACAAATAAAAAACATTTGAAGGCAGAACACTGGTCAAAACTAAACCTGTCTCAATAGGACACGACGAATGGTAACTCTATCCGGAGCCCGGCTGGACGGTATTAAAGCTATAAATATTCATTATGAACTTGCTTAATTTCGTACAGCACTATTTCACTATTTCACTAATTTAAGCTTTACGGGAATTGTGGGCAATATTCGACTTCGATGGTTTTTTTTTATTATCTAAATAGTTTTATCATCATCATCATTTCAGCCATAGGACGTCCACTTCACCACCGTCCGTCCACACACAAGCCTCCCCCAATGATTTAAATCGGAGGAGGGGGGGGGGATTGCCAGTACTCGTCACGCTTGGCAGGCGGCTAAATAGTTTGATAATTTCAATATTTTCAGACTGCGACGAGTAAATAATAGTTGTGGCAGATTATAATCATACACTTTACAGGTTTTTTAATGAGTTATATATTAGTACAAGAATCATAAATTGTCACAGTATATATGACTTTAAACTGTTAATACTAGTTGTGAGGAAATAACGTCATGGAAGTCAGAATGTTGTTGTTATAAGCTAACTTTCATAGGCTTTCTAAGAGGTCATCACGATTTTCATGAAACGACATACTAGGGCATCATTTGTATTAGAAATGAATACAGGACCAAGATACGATAGCAAAATTAAATACAATTTAGATACTACTTCCATTCATAAACTAAGAACCGAAGACACTTAGTTATTTTTAATGGTAAATTACTAAGATTTGATTTGAAATGCCTTATATAGATACAATTATTTATTTATTACGAGCAACCAAAAATCTTACATCAATAAATATATTATACTTACATCTAAATACAAGTTACTTGCAGATTCAATTAATAGACAGCCAAGACTTGAAAATCAACTTTCTTTATTTTATTTTCTAATTTCTCAATTTAAAAGACTAAAAAAGTTCTCCATCTTGATTATTGTAGTCGGTTTATAATATGATATTGATATGAGTAAGACCGACATAAATGTTAGAAATAGTCTTTGATAATTCGATACAAGAATTCTTAGTTAAACTAGAGTGATTTTGGCGCTCCTTGATCCTAAAACATAAAGGCTTTTTGGTTAATGCAACGGCTTTTACAAGTAAATGATGCTTCTCTTTACTGAAACTCAGAAAACATATCGACTTGTTCTCGTTGGGAATTCCAAAGCTTTGTTTGATAGTCTGTCTAATATTATTATAATGATCTGTTTTATGTACCTATTTATAACACTTGTGTAACATTATAGAATGCAATAAATATATTGAATTGAATTGAATTGTTTCATGTTTCTGACAAAGTGCGCGCAACGATCGGTTTAACTTCCCCCACCTTGCACTCAGGACATAATGAATAAGACTCATCATATTGTAAGCTGAATGGTAAAAATCCTGAATAAGTTATTCCTATCCATAAAGTGACAGTGAAAGTTTTTATCAAACATTTAAGTTTTACAATATTTTTGTAACATGAAATGACTAATAAATTGCAATACAATATACATACACGGGTATAAACCACAAAACTATTCAGCTGACGAAGCATACTTTTGGTTTATTAAAATACAATTATTCGTTTTAATACAAAACACAAACATTGTCAATTAACTGTTGATAAATGAACTCCGCCATATCATTTCGTGCTGTAAATTTGATAACTAATTTATACTTCAATTCATATCTGTCGGAAACAGTCGGTAAGCGTACAGTCTCTCATTATGAACCTCGTATATTCGGAAATAGATAGTAACTAGTATGAGCCCATAAATTATGTATCTCTTAAATGGTCAAAGCGTTCTGGGTCTAATTTTCAAACTTTACCCAGCAGGTGGGTAAAGTTTGTAAGCATTTGTAAACCAGTGCAAAAATGGTGTTATTGAATATTTAGTCTTTAAAGGCATAGTAAAAAACCATAAAACAAGCAATATAATATAGCAAATGTATGGGACTCTTCAAAACGAATCAAATAAGGACATCTGAAGGTTTTACTAGTAGCCATCAAAGAGTTCTACCATACACTTCCTGGTTCCAGCAATCATCGTTCCGGATCAGCTCGAAGGTATCAAACTATTGTATGGTCATCCGAATAACGCATACCTACTTAATCGATCATCATCATCATCATCATCATTTCAGCCATAGGACGTCCACTGCTGAACATAGGCCTCCCCCATTGACTTCCAGATTGACCGGTTGGAAGCGGCCTGCATCCAGCGTCTTCCTGCGACCTTTACCAGGTCGTCTGACCACCTTGTGAGTGGACGTCCTACGCTGCGCTTGCCGGTACGCGGCCTCCATTCTAGAACCTTTCTGCCCCATCGGCCATCAGTTCTGCGTGCTATGTGCCCCGCCCACTGCCACTTCAGCTTGCTAATCCGTTGGGCTATGTCAGCGACTTTTGTTCGTTTACGGATTTCTTTATTTCTGATTCGATCTCGCAAGGAAACACCAAGCATAGCCCTTTCCATAGCACACTGTGCGACCTTGAGCTTTCTTATGAGGCCCATAGTGAGAAGCCACGTTTCAGTTCCATATGTCATCACTGGTAACACACACTGGTTGTAGACTTTCGTCTTGAGGCACTGAGGTATTTTGGACGAGAAGACGTGGTGTAGTTTCCCGAACGCTGCCCAGCCGAGTTGGATTCGACGATTGACCTCCTTCTCAAAATTGGATTTACCCAACTGGATAACTTGTCCTAAGTAGACATATTTGTCAACAATTTCGAGAGTAGAGCTCCCAACGGATACTGGGTAGGGTACTTAATCGATATAACGACAGAAGTAGGTAGGTTAAAACCGACACCTAAAGACTTCGAACTTTTTTGTATGGAGCCTGGCATACCTCAAGTTGCAAGAAACCTTATATGACGTTATTTTTGGTTAAAACCTATGAAACACCTATGAAATTCTGAACAAAGTATATAATTTACGACATTTCGTCAAAGAGTATTTGTTGTTTGTAATTATTTTCTTCTGTCGATTAACTTATGTTTCATAGTGTGCACCAAAATAACTAAAATACAAAGGTTACTTGCAACTTGAGTCATCCCAATTGGGGTCGATGCCTTTTGAATACACATTTACAAGTACCTAAATCTAAAAAAACGTGATTTGATGTTAACTTCTCTATAGACTATTCGCTATGTGCAAAGTGGGTGGTGGGGGCCGTCAAATTGATCGCAGCACGCAATGTAGCAGAAATGTGAAAAAACTCTGGACTGCCATGTGTCAAATTGCTATAATTCCATAGAATTCTATACTAACGTTATTAAGTATTTTTAAGTGAAAACGTTAAAATTCGCGATATGGGTCATACGTGTTCTGTTATAAAGTGTAGAAACAATGGGAAAAACATTTCGTACATGTTTTATTCGTTTCCAACATCAAGATGGAAATTGGAGCAATGAAATAAATGGAAAGCTGCAGCTGTGAAAAGAAATAAGTTTGTAGGTAATTTGTGTTACAGACGTTTGTCTTATGATCACAGCTCTTATTAAGTAGCTTTGTCCGTTGGTTATGAGCTCTTCAAAATCTCTCACACGCTGTGCTAACACTATTTTTCCGTTTTTGCACATTTTGAGGTTGAAAAGTTATATCATGTTGTATTGATTAAAATCCCGTAGGTATTATAAAATTCGTATTTTAGTTCAAGTAAGAAAATCACTTATTATAATATGCGCAAACTTTTTAGATATTTTTATCTAATTTCGAAGAAAAACAATCCGAAAATCATTCTCAAACCATCCAGTTGCCATAATTTAAGAGACTCAAGTCCACAATAATTGTGGTCACTAGGGGCGCTGTCGTCGCGCACACAGCGAATAGACTTAACTATAGAATAAAGCAGTACATATTATTATTTTGTAGTAGGTTTCAAATCTTTGGTTATAGTTGGAAAATTGTGCCAATGCTTCAGAATTTTACACTTACTTATTTTAGCAGGAAGATAGCGGATAATGACTAAAGTCTGACAATGAAGCTGGAAAGCACACAGTAAGCACAAAGTAGGCTGTATTTACTACAAAAAAAACTCGTAGTTATGGATTTGCCTATCAATTGCACATCAAAAATCAAACTTGTTTAACAATACCTGTGGCCTTTTACCATGAACGCTGAACAGTACTTAATCAGTGTTGTTTTTATGTACTTAATTTATATTTATATTTAATTTATTTTTAAGATTTTATTTTACCTCTTTGTTGGCGTGATCAATATGTACATGTATGCGAAATTACAGGTTTCTAGTGCTAAGAGTTTCAGAGCTAAGCTGCGGACAGGCAGACGGATGGACATGGCGAAACTATGAGGGTTCCATGTTTACTACGGGACCCTAAAAATGAGCGCATGGGGTCATATTTAAATCCGGGTTTGGGTTGAAGGGGTAAATATAAATGTTCAGCATACCCGAAACACAGTTCACACTAGAAGTACCCAATTTTAATTATTCTCAAACTAAACGACTGGAGTAATTAGTGAAAATTACAGCACGCAAGGCTTATGGACTTAAAAGTTATAATAGAAAGAGCACTTTGTCATGTCAAGCTTTTAACAGGCTCTTTAATTTCTCTTTGTTCTGAAAATTAAGACATTAAATCGTTTACGTGCCTAATATGGGAGAGGTAAATGAATCAAGTCGAAGCGAACGTGTTACAAGGCGTTATGAATGACCCGGAGCGCATCAACCTTTATTATGTACTTTGAGGAGCAATTAGGCGAATTTTTACTGTTGATTAAAAGTTAATTGGATTTCCCTGATTTATTTTACAATTAGTTTTATTTATATATAATTATCTAGCCCCAAACTAAGCAAAGCTTGTACTAATATTTAATAATTTTTACAATACTTATTTTGCAGAATTAAGAGATGCCGGGAATTTAAACGTTTTGGATTTCGATTGTCAGTTAAATGTAAGACCTTTTAATCCGTGAGTAGTTTGAGCTATAGATGGCAAAGGGAAGTTCTGTTCGCAAATATCATCGCTTTATCATGCACGCTCATACAACACTTTGTCTTAAAAACACATTTGAGTACAAAAAACCTTACTTTCTATCAAATAATCTGTCTGAAAATTGCCAATACCACAAAAAAGAAAAGCGTGCACCAGTCAGCATTTCCGATCGATAATTCAATTCCCGTGCGAATTCCCATTTTAGTCAACGAAATTAAATACATGTCCAGTACGAGTATACACAACGGAAATTGAATGCGGCACACTATCGTCGGCTGACATGACGGGACGGACCCGCTAACGTATCTGTCCATCACCGCACAAAGACATCCATCTCACGTGACCATCAAACTTGTGACATGTTTCAATTAGCACAAAAATCTCTATCGATTACGTCGGTGACGTTTGATTTGG
Organism: Anania hortulata; assembly: GCA_963576865.1. Lineage (NCBI taxonomy): Eukaryota > Metazoa > Arthropoda > Insecta > Lepidoptera > Crambidae > Anania > Anania hortulata. The sequence continues at coordinate 14,652,631 of OY756389.1, read as the reverse complement.
AACGATTGGCATTCGTCGGGTCTTTGTGGACTTGGCGTTCCAGGCGCAATGTGATTTTTTATTTTACTATTTCTTTACTAAACTACTTAAGCTGCGGTTAAATGAGATCATTCTGCGCTCGCGGTCACACTTCCGATCTACGTAACAAATCCGTAGTATTAGGTAAACATTACGATGTTATAACAGATATTTTTGACAGATAACAAGTTAAATTTGGAGGTACGGTTTGCCTAGCTTGGCGATCAAGCTGTACCTATTCAGAAGTTACAATGGTTGGTCTATGTCTTAGGACTTTCAGTCTAAGCATTATCTCTTTCTGCGCGTACCCAAATCACAAGTGCTAGATGTCGTTTACTTGCTTCCAGCTTGTGTATCTCGTAGTGAATACGAGGCTTTATTATCGCTTTCCAGTTAAAACTAACTGAAATGCTGATTGGTGTAATACATCGACATAAGAAATTAAAGATTTTGTTGTCAAATAAAGTCGATTAAACTTACTAAGATATTTAGTGATCTCTGCTAATAGCCATCATGTAGAAGTTTCTTACACAAGCAAAGAACTTGTTCGGAAGCCACGTATCGGCCGGGCTAGCGAAAGATTTGGAAACTATCACAAACTTTCAATAATCTCACTAAGTCTATTGTAGGAAAAGTTATCCCGAAGTTCATCGTAAGTATTCCCCTTTAGCTAGCTCGTTTCATATCGTTAAGGTACTTAAGTTTTATTGTTCAAAATTAACGGTGCGCCGAATATGGCTTTTTTGAAATCCAGTTCAGATATCATATTTTTCGAACATAAAATTATTTCTAAATATTTGCCAGTCTTCGCAAATTATATTAAAACATTGAAATATTTAGAGTGGATTCGATGCAACAAAAGTAAATGTATTTAAAAAATAAACGTCAGTTATTTTAGAGTAAATAAATTACCAGCAAGCGCACTAAGACGTCAAGTCAAGTCAAGTCCACAAGGTGGACAGACGACCTGGTAAAGGTTGCAGGAAGCCGCTGGATGCAGATCGCTTTCAACTGGCCTATCTAGAAATCACTAGACGAGGCCTATGTTCAGTAGTGGACGTCCTGTAGCTGAAATGATGATGATGATGATAAAATTTTACGTTTTACCATTTACATCATTTTAGAAATGACCAATTTTGAAAACCCCTTCCAAAAACGGAACAGATATAATAGGCTAGTTTCCTAAAAAAAACTAATTAGTTCGTCAGTTTTAGGACTTTCTAATTAGTCCTTTTCTCAATCAAACAATGATGAAGATATAGCCCGTTAAAGTTTCGCGTAACGTCACGCTTTGCGACACTTTTGAGCAAGGCGTGACGTCATTCCCAAACTTTAATGCACTTTATCTTCGTCATTTTTTGTTTGATTGACAAAACACAAAATATAGGTCCAATATTTTTTGATAATCTAACTGACGGACTAAATAGAATAATATTTTTTTGACCCAGGAAACTAGCCCATTATGATTATATCTGGTATAGTTACTACGAGTAGTGTATAAATGTAAATCTGTTTGAATCCACCTTTAGTATTATATCTAAGCATTTAAACACCTGTAGCAATTAATTGACAATTTGATGTCTACGTATTCTTTCTTTTTCTAGCATAGTTTTTCTATACCGCCTATTAAATGAGGTTTTACTATAATTGTATTTTCTAAATAATCATTTATAATGTTTCGGCTAGCGTAAGTCTGGATTTTTATATCTATTTATTGTCTACTGAATATCTAAATTAAAATTATAAGCTCTTGTCACACTCCCGGATTTTATCTTGACAAGGAGGTTGTAAATATCCTGGCCGTCTATACCTACTTATCAAGTCGGTCGATCACACTTTCGAAATCATAAAAGGAATTGAAGCTTCTAGAATGCCCAGATTTCCTTATAAAAATACGCTTGCCCAATATGGGACTTGGCCGGTTTTTTTTTCTGTATAGGGTTAGATGTTAAAACAACAATGCTTTTGTAACTGTTTATAGTTTGACTCATGAACCGAGTTATATTAAACCAAAAAAGCAATGGTCAGCACATCACTACTTAATTAAAGTCATAATTTTCTTGGCTATTAACATTTCATTTATGACATGCGCCTAGAAGATTAATGCCTTTGGTGTGTATGTATTGTAATACTCGTAAGTAAACCTATAGGTACATAAGATAAATAAAACTTTTCTTTTTTGGAAGACTATTGCCAGATGGTGTATTAGTATCACGCAAATATTACATTTTACTACACGCAATATTAAAGTTTAGAATAAACTTGCCAATGTTTGTCGCAAACTTGTATTTTAAATCGGAAACCGAAGTTTATGTTGGGCACGCGGTGCCGCTTGCATTTCGGTGCACGGGCAGCGTGGCGCCAGTTGAATATCAATTGTAACGCGACACGCTGTGCCCGCTAACGACTGACGGTAAGACTGTACTCTAGCTTATTTCAAACGTTTAAAGGTTTTACTTACGACTGATGGCCAGTATATTATTATACTGTAGCTTATTTCAAACGTTTTAGGTCTCACGGGCAGGGCAAGGCAAGGCCTGTGCATTACCTCAACAATAAGGTGGTTTAGACCCTACTCCACCACGTGGGCCCAGTGCGGATTGTTGGAGGGATGTTGTAAGGCCGGTGACTTAACCTTACTGTCAGATGTTATTAAACCGTTCTAAGGCCTCTGACTAGGCTTCACGACTAGTATCAAGTGGTATTAGCCAGGACCATTTTTCTAACGTGCCTTCCGAAGTACGGAGATACTTGTGATAAGTGTTACTAAATATGGTTGGAATCACAACTGCGGCGTAGGTGGCTTAATTTTGGTAATCACTACCAAAGCACTGCCGCCACTGAGCTACAAGCACCATAGGTCTTTACTTCGTTAAACTTTAGGGCAGTGGTAGCTCAAAGGTCGAAGATTCAGGGTCTCGCCTTATATCCGAGGGTCGTGAGTTCGCATCTCACAGTACTTACCTACGGATTTTTCGGAATTTATGTCTGGATGAATAAATACCTCATGCTCGACGGTGAGGAAAAACATCGTACCTGTACTGAACCTATTTAAAATGTTCTGGTGTCCTAGTCTAAGGGTTAAGGAGGTTTGATGGATATCGCCTGCATCTAGGATCATAGTCAAAGCGACTATAGAAACGGGACAAAATGCTATGAATAATGATTTTAGTTTGAACTCAATGCTAATTCAAAAATATCTGAGTTTTAAAATATTATAGTTGATGTTGAGCGCGCGGTTCTGCTTGCATTTTAGAGCAGATCGTGTCGACGGTTCACTAAGCAACTCACACAAAAGACATGTCTTGCAGGTTTATGGCTGATGGTTTACTCTCTGTATAGTTTATTGGAATATTCCTTTAACATAAACTAAACAACCTCAATCAGAGACGCTCATGGCGCTTTTCTCAGTAAAGTAAGCAATGGTTTCCTTACAAATATCACGATAGCATGAACAACGTTAATATTGGGATAAAATTGTTAATGTAGGTAATCAAATGGGTTTCTATATTTCACATTACAATAATATTAGCGTGTTAGCAGTTAGAGTTGAAAACCTAGCAGACAAACATTATAGGCGCAGCAACACCTATGCATAGCTGCTTATATTGCAAAAACAAGTTTGTTTTATAATTTTTTTTTCTAATTATCCGAAACCTAGTTTTATCGATGTTACCGTCTCTAGCGTAAGTAGTTTACGGGGACAACTTTGAACATTCCATAATTAAGTTACATCAAACTTATTGGTGCAATCTGGTTCAATCTGCTACCGAGTTTCAAACGCACGACATTACCTAGTCAAGTTAATCGTCTTCTGATTAAATTAGATATCTGAACTTATAATAATGAGAAATCATGTCTGAGTTTCTAGAATTTAAAACATGTTTGGCTAGGTTTTACATGTCGCTTAAGCCAAGGGTTGTGATTATGAGCAATATCTCAAATAATCTTGAGGTTTTTCAACAAGTTTTATAGGTTTATTCATATTTATGTTAATAAGTTATTAGTGGTGATTTCGTGATTGTGGTAAGAGCAAATAACATAGCATTAAAGGCAGGTAATTTGAAATACCTAGCACTAAAAGTTTCTTAAAAGAGATTTTGTAACAGTTTATAATTATTGGATTTATTAACAAGATTATTTTAAAGTACTTACTTAAAGACGCAATTTTACCGCAATTAGTCAATCTATCTTATGTATTTCAAATTTGTTTTCGTGACTCCGTTTTTCTGGTCTTTATCCTTTACTTCGTGGTACTCTACCATGGGCATCTTCTTCTGTGAGTTGACTATAGTTGTAAAAGTGACTTCCATCGTGCTATTCACTATATTTATTATTAGATTTATATATACAGGTTGGCCAGAAAAATGACGTCGGTGATTCAGATACCTCTCAACACGAGGCACCAAAAAAAAATTTTTGGACGTCACTTTTCCGGCCACCCTGTATAATAGACATACAACATTTTTAGCCCATAGAAATAAGTATAGTTAGTTTTCATTGTCAAGAGGACGAAAGAGTGAAACGAATGACTCTTGTTTAAGACATCCATAAAAAGAGCCACAAAATAAAAGGTCAAATCATAACGTGTGTGCTCATGAAGCCGTGAACCAATGGAATGATTGTGATGGCGGAAATTTGATTTTACGAATGAAACGAGGGTTGAATGCGAAGGGAAGAAACCTTATATTCTCAAATATTGACGCAATCGATGCTACGGTATACATGTTTCAAGGAAAAATTACAATATAATTTGCTAACAATAAAACCACAAGTGGGATGCAGTGTCGTTGCTCTCATCGTGTTATAGTGTCTCGATTTATTTGTAATTTTGTCTTAGATTTCATTAAAATTCAAACGCTTTTATTAGTCTCACTTATATATAGTCCTTTCAAGATAAGAAGATACTTATGACACTTGGCATTTTCCGTTTTACCCATACTATTTACGATAATATTTTATAAAATATATTTTTAATTATTAATTTCACACAATAATCTTTGCCTCTAAAAATCTATGCAAAACTTGCAAACCTTTAATATATCTTAATGATTTAACAAATAAATTAATAGGATTTCCTTCAAATACTTGATGCGTAAAACGGAAGGCTTACTTAGAGGGATTGACAATACATAATCGGAACTAAATCGTTGAATCGACGACCGAACCGTCTTGTGAAAACTTATTCGTTGACGTCAGTAGTACTAGAGCGTCAGCCTTGTGTGCGGTTTGTATTATCGTTATTTTTCGCATAGTTCTTATTTTGACTTTTTTTACTGTTTTTGTTAAGTTTTCGTGATAGTTAAGCTTTTATTTGGTAAAATGGCAAAATAAGGAAAGACTTGTCAAAAAGCTGTATACGGAACTCTGGCGGTAGAACATTGCACTACATCTCTTATTTTAAATAAATTCATTTCAATAAAAATCGATTGAACCTTTTTTATAAACTTTCTCGAAGTTCAAAAAGAATCGGTTGGATTTTGTTAGGGCACATCACTATTTGTGTCAACGTGATGTGTCACAAGTTTATTCTTATCTTGAAAAGAGTATACTAAATACGAGATCGTATAAGGTCTTGGAAGTCGATGTATTCTACTTCTAATTTTATTGTGTAGTGAGTTCGAATCTGATGAGCACGACCATTATACACCTAAGTTATGGATGGATAAATTCATTAATGTGTGTTTATCTATTCCTAGTCAGCATAGTACAAGCTTTGCTTTGTGGGATTGTTGGTAGAATTTATTTCCATTTATTTATTTTAAGCTGCAACCTTTATCACACTGAAAAAAATCGGATCTAATCAAGTGCCATTTTAACTTGTTTAAAAAAATGTGACGATATTAATAAACATTATGTACGAATTAACGAAATACAAATGTTTCCATCTATTAAGCTGATGGATAACATATTTAACTTAGTCCAATTGATTACAAAGACTGTTTAAATTAACAAAATAATTGATTAAAGTTTGCGCAAACAAGGTAGTATTTAAAGTAAATAAGTAATGTGCTGAATTAAACAACAAACGATAACTTTTATAAAATTACATTATTAAATACGATCAAATAAAGTGATAGCATTTATCAAAATATTTGATTCATATGAATAAATTTATGTTATTGTAACAATCACATTATTCGATAGCTTTTTTTCGTGAGTGTTGCCATTTGTGGTAAATTTCTACTAATTGTGAGAAATCACCTACAAAAATAATGCTTTATTTTCTCGGTTGAAAATAAGATAGAATTTTTAAGTAGGTTAAGTAAATAATCCTAGTTACTATTACGATTACGAGTTAAAGTAGAATAGTATAAATTATAATACTATTAATGGAAAAGTACTTTTGTTTGTTTGTTTGTTTTCATGGCGTAACGAAGCCATTTTGTGTTATGTACATTTTTTTGTGTAGATATGTGTGGTTACACTCACCATTAGTAAAACTATTCTATGTCACTGACACTTTTTATCGCGATAAAACATCTCATTAAAACCAATAAAACAAATAAAAACAATTTATTTCCGTAAATAGACCTAAATTTAGCTCTTACACGTTCCAATTTTTTTTTACCCTACCACGGCTTCGGGACAATAGTGGGCTAGCGCCGAGAAGAAGCAGCGCAAGAAACTCGGTCACTATTGTCAGCCTCTGCTTAAATAGTATGTTTACATTACAAGATAATTTGTACCTGTGCGAGCAAGGCAGTATTTAATTACATACATATAGAAATAGTAATTTACAGTGTAATAACCTTTTTCCATTAAAACCATCTTGACATACAATTTAAATTTATTTATAGGTAGTTCAGCAATAGACTGCGACAATTTGTTAAAAAAGCGAATACATTTTCCCATGAAAGAATTACCTACTTTGTGCAGTCGTATTTGAATCCTTTCATACCTACTAAAATTGACTATGTGTATGTCTTCTATAACATCGAAAGGCATTTATGGCTAGATATATATTTTAAAATGAATAATAGGTAGGGGAGGCCTATGTTCAGCAGTGGACGACCTATGGCTGAAATGATGATGATGATGAATAGGTAGGTACAGTTGGAAACCATAAGAATGTCAAAAGCTACTTTTAACCGTAGAAGAACATCTGTTTCTCGCGATTTATTTGTACCTTCGATTTGAAGTCACACTTTTTTTAATGTATGATTATCCGTTACTTATGTCATACGCCAGCAAATCCTTATAGCGGAACCATAGGCCGAAACCCGAAAATGCCCATGTCGCAGACATAATAAAAGCAAACTACAGATTTGAAATCTTCACAGGATAATTAAAATTATGTTGCTACTATCCATTGATTTAAAAAGTAATATATAAGTCAATGCTGCTATCATAACAAATACTTGCCAAGAATCAAAAGGAATCAAAAGGGTCAATGTAGAAAAATAACTTTTCTATATTGTCTCGGGTCTGGGTGTTGTGGTACCGTCGTTGTTTCTGATTTCTGTAACACAAGTGCTTTGGCTACTTACCACAGGATCAGAGCAATGTATGTGATGTTGTCCAATATTTAATCCCTTACTATAAGAAATTACATTTCTCGGTGCATCTTTTGAACCCCATGTTGACGGGCTCTTGAAATTTTTACAAAATATGTACCTATTGCTATAACTGCTATACTAATTATCGTTAAAATAGAATTTTTCTGTTTGTGTAATTTATTTTGTATTAAGATTTTAACGTAGAAAACAAATCATTATATGGCAGCACTTTACTAGGCGCGGCCGGCACCAGAACAACCGGGCAAGTTACGACAAGTTTTAAAGTCGGTAGCCGTTGGTGTGCGCTCTAATTTATTTCCATTATCTTCATGTTAAACAAGTGCAAATTATATTAATAACTACGGTTTCGATTTCAATAAATAGTAATGGACAAAGTGGCTGATCTTTTGACAGCATGGAAAATACCAGAACTGATCCCAACGTTTGCAAGTAAGTTCTTTTACTTATATTTCTCTGCTCATCTGCTGCAACAGTTACTTTGGCATAAGTAAACGAAAGTGATGTTTTAGAGGTAGACTATTCTCTTGGATTTTGGTCTCAGCCACTGTTCGGTCAGATATTCATCTTGTACTTGCCTTACACGATGGCGGTAGCGGCTTGATGCGCGGGAAGATCCATAATAATTAGGTACCTATACTGAACCTAACTATTGATCTCGCTGCTTATCAAATAGGTTACGTATGCATTGAGCGGCCTAGGGCGCACAAATTTAGGTGGAAGAAGTGCGAAGCGAAAGTAGCTTGTCAACGATGCTACTAAAAGCCAAAAATTGTTTCAATAATAATTATAAGATTAAACGAACTTACCTTAAGTGAAGTTCTATCTTAATTATACGAAGCTGATTGTTTGAGATAGATTTACGAGTAGTAACGATGTTCTACAACAGCGTCGGGTCACAATGTTTTAAAGCTGGAAAAGAAAAAACATTAATCCCTGCAAATGGCAACATTTGTTGGTAATGTCATTACGTTTAAAGACAGCCTTATGAGCAACCCTGTAATACACTGGGATAATATAAAGTATTAGTGGGTGGGTTTTTGGGACTGTCATATCTCAAACAATCAGCTTCGTATAATTAAGATAGAACTTCACTTAAGGTAAGTTCGTTTAATCTTATAATTATACTTGCTGATTGTTTGAGATAGATTTACGAGTAGATGTTTGAAGTTCGGTTGCGAATAAGTTGCTTATAGTTTAGAAAATGAATAACCATTTTGAAAACTACAATACAGAGACGTTTGATGGCAAATCAAAGACAAAAAAGTATAAGTACTATATTATTCGTAACTTTCAAGCGGTTCCGTCTTTACCATAAGGGCACACGGGGCCTGTGCCCAGGGGCCCGGCCTCACGGGGGCCCCCAAGCACTAAAACATGTTTGTAAACTAAGAAACATAGTTAACTAAAAAGAAAGAAAAGGGGGTCAAGGCCTATAAAAAAAAACAACTATACTTCTAAAGGAGATATGAAATTATTTTTTGGAGTCTGAAATTCATACCAACAGTATTTCATTTTTACTTTGCAATAGGGCTCCCAAATTCTTGTGTGACCCAGGGCCCTCCCATATGTTAAGACGGCCCTGCTTTCAAGTATATTTATAGTAAAGTGTTACATCACACTGATAAAATGTCTTTTATTATTATTTTTATTTATTTTTTAATTGTTATCAGAATATAACAACTCTGTCTCCACTGTAAGGCAATTCCATACTTGAATAATTAAACATTGAAAGCAATTGTGATGTGTACATTTTAAATAAAATGTTTTAACAAAAAAAAGAAGATGTAAATGAATATAAATGAACGCAACGAAAAGAGAAAGCGTTTTAATAATTAATTTTTAAACGCAGGTCTGCTAATGGCTCAAGGCTCAAGGCTGATAATGTATTCATATCTATATCTTAGCGCATGATTACAATTAGTAATATTTTTACTAAAGATGACAATAATGGTTCAAAATATTGATTTACTTGAAATGATAAACGATAAAATAAAATAAAAATTGGTTATTTTATTAGTATTGCGACTTCCCATCTGGTCATTATATGAATGGGTGATCATGGCTTTTCAATCTAAAATTTGGTTACTAAATAATAGAGTGACCGTGGTCAAGCAACTTTTAGTTTGGTCACTAATGGATGGGTGGCCGGTGTTAAGCAACCTCAAGTTTGGTCACTAAATGGATGGGTGACCGGGGTTAAGCAACCTCAAGTTTGGTCACAAAATGGATGGGTGATCGTGGTTAAGCAACCTCAAGATTGGTCACAAGTCCTTACCGATGTTAGTATTGAGGAAAGAATAATGCATAGTTTGGGTAAAAATATCGATTCAATTCAATAAGGTAACTTATGCTTTAACTATATTTAGTACCTAAGATAGAGCGTATAATCGGATTATAATACCAAATATTATCAGTTGTTACTCGTATTATAAGTAATATTGAAAACTAAACAGAGAAAAAACAATCCAACTGGACTCGCTATTATATGTTATAGCTCGTATTTGAATACAGGAATGTAGGTCATATAAACGAATTTAACATTAAAGTCATAATGTAAAGGAATGTGTTAATCTTTAACCGTTTTTTTTTTTTTTTTTTTGCTAACATAGAAATTTTTATTGAATATGATAAATGTATTTACTTATCAGTTGAACTTATTTGTTATAACTATAATGCCCATCTCAAATTTTTATTGACTGTTGCTGGGCAGTAAATGGGTTAATTAAGTGTTTACCAAAATGGATTAGTTCTATCTGAGACATGTTTCTACATGTACCAGGTTTATCAGAGTACTAGAATGTTTGTTTTTAATTTTAGATAGGTAGATAGATACTCTTTATTGTACACCATACAAAGAAGTTAAAATTTGTTAATTTGAGGTGAAAGACCAATAATTGCTCCTATTATTCAATTATGTAGGGCTACCTACTATGTACTTATTGTAAAATTATCTATCCTTATTTTTAAGAATATCTGTTGTCTGTGTGTGAATAATGGTAAGTTAAAAGGACTAATTAAATTTTAAGAAATCAAATATGTATGATTATTTTGTTAGATCATGATCACAACTTTTAAGTGATTAGATGCAGTTTCTTAGCATGTGATAGTCACAGCGTTATTTTATTAAACTAGTTATTTATTTACTATTATCATAAATATTTTAAAATCTTAAGGTTTATTAAAATTATTAAATTGGTATTATATAAGTCAGCCATACTCTAAGTGTGTTCCGCGGAACCCTAGGGTTCCGCGATACCCCTGTCGGGGTTCCGCAAGAAGTTAGAAAAAAAAATCAAAACACCTCTCTCTGGTCGACCGTTCTGTCGCGGCGTATCACGATTCACGAACTATTTTACTATGCCGCCACCGCCGATACCTACTTGTGACCGCGCAATCCCTTTGATAAAAGCCGCCTTTGAAATTAGACGCTATAATTGTGAACAAGCGACTTTCGGCTCTAACTTCAAAACGTAAAGTCGAGATTGCTTACACCACATTTTTTGAATTTCTATTTTTATATCGGCTTTTTATTTATCAAAGACGCCGACTCGAGTATTTTTGAGAATGTTCGAGATTGAGGCTAGGACTATAAAAGCGATGATCAAGCCTTGACACTAGTCAGTCGACGATTAGCGTTCGGAGCGATAAGTACCTACCTGCTAGAAAAAAATTGTGTATTGTTCTACTGCTGTTTTCTGATTGTATCAGTTTTGTACATTTCTTCTTTGGACTAAAGTGCTAAACTCTTCTACGCAGTAACGACCGTGCATTATTTTAACCTCACCATCCTGAAAGAATGGAACGTTGGCTTAAAGGCGTTAAACGTGTCGCAACAACATCTTCCAACGAAGCCGAATGTTCAAAAGCAGTCCGCGTGGAGTATACAGCAATTACCGATCCAGACGATGATGCAACGACGTCAAGTTCCATGGTTTCAAAGGCGAAAAAAAGGAAGTATGATGAATCATATATCAGTTTTGGATTTGTTGATTCCAACGGCTCACCTCTCTGCATGTTATGTAGTAAACTGCTTCCTAATAGTTCCATGGCACCTGCCAAGTTGCGCCGACATTTAGAAACTGTACACCCCGAGTCTAAAGACAAGAATAAAGAATTTTTTGTACGTAAAAAAGAACAGTTATTGGAAAGTCAAAAAACAATGATGCATGTAACCCAAACTATCAATGAAAAGGCCACGGAGGCATCATATTTAGTTAGCTATCGCATTGCACAAGCAGGAGAAGCGCACACTATCGCTGAGAATTTAATAAAACCATGTGTATTAGACATAACAAAATGCATGCTCGATGAAAAATCTGCAAAGCATCTTTCTACTGTGCCGCTATCTAACGATACTGTTTCACGGCGAATTCATGATCTAGCAAGCTACGTCAAACAAGAACTAGTTACACGTCTACAAAAAACACAATTCGTCTTGCAAATGGATGAGTCGACTGATGTCGCTGGTCTGGCTATCTTGCTGGTTATCGTGAGATATCCATGTGAAAGTTCTTTTGAAGAAGACATGCTTATGTGTTCACCTCTACCCACAAACACTACCGGAGAGGAAATTTTTAATAAAATAAATATATTTTTTGAGGAAAATAATCTCAGTTGGAACGATTGCATTGACATTTGTACAGATGGGGCCAAGGCGATGACGGGTAAAACAGCAGGAGTAGTGTCACGAATAAAAAATAAAGCGCCTAATTGTAGTTCCAGCCATTGTATCCTGCATAGACAAGCACTTGCGATGAAGCAAATGCCGTCCAATCTAAAATTAAGTTATGGATGAAGCGGTAAAAATAATTAATTTTATCAAATCACGACCACTACAATCCCGATTGTTCTCATTATTGTGTGAAGATTATGGCAGCACACATAAAACACTGCTGCTCCATACAGAAGTGCGATGGCTGTCTCGGGGTAAAACTTTAACAAGGCTATTTGAACTTAGAGCCGAGTTACAAATGTTTCTTTCAGATACTTCTTTTAATTTGAAAGACCGTTTGTATGATAAAACTTGGTTGTTCCGACTGTCTTTTATGGCGGATATCTTTCAGAAACTGAACGAATTAAATTTATCATTGCAAGGTAAACAGACAACAGTGTTCCAGGCCTGTAACAAAATAACTGCCTTCAAAAGAAAATTAGATTTTTGGATTATTTGCGTTGGAAATAGAGAAATAGAAAGCTTTACGTCACTCAGTGAGTTTCTTGGCGATAACAACTCAGAAATATTTCAAGATGATGTATTTGAAGAATTGGTCCAATATCTCACTTCGATGCGCGCATCTTTTGAGCAGTATTTTCCTGAAGAACAGAATACAAAAATGAAACTGAATTCATGGATTCATAATCCTTTTTTACCCAACTTACAAAAGCCCGAAAGTATGTCAAACGAGATATATGAATCTCTTTTAGAAATGTCATCTGACACAAGTATGGAGTCACTGTTCAAAACGACGCCTCTCAACGATTTTTGGTGCAGAATCCGAAATGAATATCCAATGCTTGCCAAAATGGCTTTGAATATTCTTCTCCCGTTTCCAACAACATATTTGTGCGAAACAGGATTCTCAACCTATGCAGCCACGAAAACAAAATACCGCAATAGACTGGACGCCGAACCTGATATGAGACTTCAACTGTCCTCTATGAAACCTGATATCAACCAATTGATGAAAAATAAAAAACAGTTTCATACATCCCATTAGTTAGATTTTTTTTCTTTTTCAATGTTATATTTATTATTATACTTGTTATGTAAGTAAGTAATAAGTAACTGTTACATGGTACTCTAATTATGCTTATTAATAAAAAATACACTTAAAAACCATTGTTTTATTGTAGGGTTCCATCAAGTATTTTGCTATCCAAAAGGGTTCCGTCACCAAAAAAGATTGAGAACCGCTGATATAAGTGGTCTTCACATAGCCTTTAAGCTAATATGGCGGTTGCAGAAGTTTACCTTAATACGGTTTTATTAAATTTATTTCTTATGCATTTAGTCATCCTCAATCTTATCATAAATAAGACATTCAGAAAGAGGTCGGCCAAATAAAATATGGTCCCACACATATAGCTTTGACGCGACTGGCAAAAAACGGTGCAAACTTCGAAGCATCCGGAATGGAAGCTATGAGTCAACAGGCAACCATTGGTATAAAACAACTTAATAAATAGAAAAACAAATTATAAACCTAAAGATTTTGTCTATTTTAAACCCTTTTCATCATCGTTATGATTGAGGACTGGACAAATCAAGTGTTCTCCCAATAGTTTAGAAATCTATCTTATAAAAGTGAAACTGACAGTAAAGGAATCTGGAAAATCTAGGTGGCTTATAATTATTCAACTATGCAATTCAAACCTAGTCTTTTAAGGGTTTTGTATAGCACTTCCATATTACCATTACTTTTTAATTTATTGAAATAAAACTATTTGTGGCATTAATTTTTTGATTAATAAGCAACAATCCTTTGATATGAACTTAAAAGCTGATAAGCTGGCACCTGATTTGTCACAAGCTGGATTTTATAAAATTTATCTTGTCAAAAACCTTGTTTCACTGCAATTTTGCAGGACTATTTAATTCTTCAATTAATCATATAGGTACAATAATACCCAAAAACTAATTAATTAGTAAGGAATCGGCCTAGTTATAGTTAGGTAATTAGTCATAGTTGTGCCGTGTGGGGACGGCCTTAAAGAATACACTTCTCCACCGCCAACAGGAGGCGCGTCGTAAGAGGTGACTAATTCCTGTAGCACTAGATGGGCAGCAGCGACTTCGTGCGAAATCTTATAAAAAACTGCGCTCGCCAACTCGCCTGCCAAGCGTGGCGAGAATTGGCAATCCCCCTGGTGATAAGACATTGGGGGAGGCCTTTTTTCAGCAGTGGATGCATCTTATGGCTGAAACGATACTGATGAAATGATGAATTAGTTATTTTGTGATTACATTTCTTGATTAATCATTCAGTTATCTTATCTGACTATGAAATAAACCAAGAAAAGAGTTATGAAACATAAAATTATGTTTTAAGCCAAATAATGGATTTGTTACTGCAATGGCTAAGACTTTATATTGTGATTTAGATGGTCAGTAATATAATCTATACCTCTGATAGTAACTATCTGTCTCTGTCTCTCTGTAACCTTCTCTCTTGAACTTAAGGGCCACCATTTTCACAATAATTCAGGTTTGAATTTTCTATCCCGCAGAATACCAGTGTTGCGGCAGCTATTACTAGCTGCTAATACTGAGCGGGGGACCCTTTTTGGCAAATCACTTTCTCTATATTGTCACTGTGATGTGTTTTTTGTGCCAAATAAATAAAATTTATTCTTTATTCTTATTCTTATCTCCATCTAATTCCTTAGAAACTTGTTAAAACTATTTTTGTTTATTTGGTTTCATAATGGTATTCATCAGATTTTTGCAATATTTTCTGACAATAATAATATTATAATGTTGTGTTGATTTTGTAAATTTTGTTTTAGAATTTTATATGGTATTGTTCCATACTGTGCATCAGCTTACAGTGCAAGATTTCAAATAAGATGTCTGATTTTTCATTTGTTAGTTATGTAACATTACACTACTTGCATAGTGATACGAGTAGGCTAGTTAATATAGCAAGTAAGCTTGCTTGTTTGTCCATACTTCCTTTCTATTCTCTTAGAGATAGTAGCGCTTGTTGTTCAATAATGAGTGAGCCTGCTCATTTGTCCATACTATTTGATGTCTTAGTTATAGTAGCGCTAGTTGATTGAAATTGAGTGTACTTGTTCAAATTTTATTTTTATGGTATTGAAAAATACCGTCATTCCTCAGCTTCAGCTGTGAAAGCGCTAGATGTCAGGTTATTTGTGCACTGGCTCAAGTTTAATTTTCATGGTATTGCAACATGTGTATATCCTCAATCGTGATAGCGCAAGATGGCAATTAATTGGTGCACTGGATCAATTTCCATTTTCATGGTATAGCAACATACTGTCCATTTGCTATTGCAACATGTGTATATCCTCAATCGTGATAGCGCAAGATGGCAATTAATTGGTGCACTAGATCAATTTCCATTTTCATGGTATAGCGTCATACTGTCCATTCGCTAAGTGACTAAGCTAAGTGAAGCTAGATGTCAAATATTGGGTGCATTGGCTCAATTTTCATGGTATTGTCTATTGGCTATTAGGTATTTACTACCCAGGCGTTTGAAGTTTATTCCAGTAATTTGTAAAGTTTCCTTAGCACCCAGCCATTGCGTTACACTTCAATTTCATTGATATGGACTGAAGTCTGAAGAGGGTTCCTTATTATTTTTTATGTGTCACCATTCTAGTGTCATGTTTTCTTCATCTTGCTGTTTTGCTTGCTGCTAAATTTTCAATTTTCTTTATTTTCATACAATTTATACCTAGTAAATAGGTATTTTCAATTTTGGGACGAATTGGAGCCTAAACTTGGTAACTCTGTATATCAATCAAGAACAAGTATACAATTTTAAATTTAAAAATGCGTTTTAGGTTAGATTCTATCAATTATTTATACGTTACCTAAGTACAAACGTACGTAACGTACAAAAGGAAGTAAAGTATTTGATTGTACATACCTGTAACTGGAACCAATGAATTAGTAAGTTGATTTCATGAATATCATTCAAAAACAAACCATAACCTCGCCTGATAATGGCTTTCATTCCTTGTTGATTTTTGGCTGAAATTCACTATAAACCTTATTGTAAATACAATTCACATAGAGTACTGTATAAAAGCATTGTAAACAGTACATTTTATGTTACAATTAGAGTAAATAATAGTTATTTTACACATTTTATTGCAAGGACTACGTGCCCGCGCTGTCACAACAATCGTAATGACATTACCAACAAATGTTGCCATTTGCAGGGATTAATGTTTTTTCTTTTCCAGCTTTAAAACATTGTGACCCGACGCTGTTGTAGAACATCGTTACTACTCGTAAATCTATCTCAAACAATCAGCAAGTATAATTGTACATATTGTGTAGTGGCAAACTAGGTACTTATTCTAGTGTTTTATTTTTTAACCTGTCAAATCACTTCTGACATGGATTACATTACTACATCTTTCTAAAATAGAAGATAATGTGTGTACCTATTCAATCTACAACTTATATAGCTAAAGCTGAGAAGCATTCTCTACCAGTGAACCTTTGGATCATGTAGAAAGTGTAGTTTGGATGTGGTGAAAGAAAAGATAAACAAAATTTTATAATACTATACAAGAAAAATAAGATAAAAAGTTAAAAAAAGGTACCTATACTTACACATTACACATACAAAAGATGCTAAGATTAAAAAATGTATTTATACCTAAATATTAAACACATAACACAGTACATAGGTAATTGACATTATAACAAATTACAATTCAGAGAAACTCGAGACTAAAGAGCTGAATTATGGTTCTTGTTTAGCTTAACTATTATATTAAATTTTAACATGTAAGTAAATATCTATGTCAGATCTGATTACCTGTGGAGTAAGGAGTTTATTAGTATATACATACATACCTACTTACAGTAATATGAGCAATGAGATTGTAAGTTATTTATTGTTTATTTTTTATTTTTTTTAGAAATTGAAATAACTGTAGATTTATTGTCAGCTTTAAATTTTGAGGAAATGAAGGAACTGATACCACTTATTGGGCGAAGAGCACTTTTTATACAAAGTTGGAAGGTTTGGTTGAAAACAGTCAACAATGAAAATGCGATAGTTGCAATATTTTGAGTGTAAGTATTTTTAAATATTAGGCATGTGACCAGTAAGTATATCTGTACTTTCCAATTTTAAAATAAAAAAATAATGGATTAATGAATTGCTACTTAAATAATTTCAACAAATATAAAACAAGTGTGTTTGTTTAGACATGCTATGTACCTAATATGTAAGTATTATTGTTTCTAGAAGAACATGATTCTTTTTAAATATATATAAACAAAATTATCATGATGTTTCCAGAATTATTTTAGGTATTATTTAAAGTTATTGCGAAAACAATTTTTATATTATGAATTTAATTTTTTATTATGCTCTTTTATGTTCTATCTGACCATTAAATTGTCTTCATGGTATGGGCGTAAAGTAAAATTATTTACTTTAATGGAGCTGACTGACTTGAAAATAAATAATATTTTGGTTTCAGGCTCTTCAAGATATACATATTTTGCAAGAGCAAGAAACACAAACCACAACTCCAAAAAATTTTTTTTTTAGAAGATACCAGAATTCTAGAAAGTCTTACATGGCTGAAACACAGTTCCTCGCCTTGGTCTTTAGTACAGACAAAATTAGATGAAACCTTCGAAAGTCGAAAAATATATCTTAAAGACCCTGAAGGAACTATTGAAGAATACATAGATAAATATCCTGCTCTACAAAAGCCTGAAGGCTACACTTTGGTAAGTTACATGTTCGTTTTCTATGTTTTATAAATTTATTTTATTCACTAATGAAGAATAATAAATAAAGTACCTACTTACTTAATTTAAATTAATGTGTTTTTGACTACATACATTTTGTAGATACTTTTTATTGTACACACCACCACAAAACAAACAAGTTACAAAAACTACTTGATAGAGCTGTAAAATTTGTATTACTTTAGCTAAGTAATACTAATATGTTTTTTTATTCTAAAATACCTACTAAAGTATGAATTTTATATTTTAGCTCGTAAATGATTTTTAAAGCATGTACCCTGCACAAAAGGACAGTTTATACATTAATTTTCCACTTACAGAACCAAATTTGCCCAAATTACTGAACAGTAAAAAAAGTAAAGACACTAGCCACTGTGACCTAGTACAGTTATCGAAAGGTGAGCTAACTCTCTTACTCGTTTTAAAAAGTCAGCTGACCGAAACCAATTGAAATTTTATTTAAGTATTAATTTATCATTGGGCAATATAAAATATTAGACAATATAATTATTCAGATTCGTTTATTGCTTTCTTGCTTAGTAAAATAGATAATGTTTTATAAATACGATACACTTAAAAAAAATATTTAGTTTCGGTCATCAGGCAGGATTATATATATATAGGATACCTACCAATTTAGATCTATGTCCTTAATGTTTTTCTTTTTGTTGTAACTTTGTAATCTCATACTAATTGTTCTTTCAGCCACTGATGAAGAACTAATGAATTTAGCAACCATACTAAGCCTGACAGAGCTTATAAGCCCCAATGTAGTTCTGATTTCAACGAAGGATCAAGTCTCTGCTGGTCCCTCAGCGGCAAAAAAAGTTAAACGTAGCTCAAACTGATGTTGGAAAACTAGTAAAGCGGAATCAAAAGAAGCATTTGTAATCCATATAAAAAACGATAGTTGCCTTCAGGTACAACAAAGACACAAATTAGTTACGCAAAGAGGTTTAACACCTCAACCTTATATAGCCATTGTAGGACCCACATTGTCTACTATAAAGTCATACCTATATTATTTATTCTGTGGTCATACTTGGTTATTGTAAACCCTAATACATTTTACAACCTGCATAATTTATTAGAATCCATTGACACTTGTTTCAAAATAATTTGAGCCCTAAATGCAGAGTACCCATTAGATTGTTATGGACCTCCTTGCTATTTTATACAGAAAAGTTTTTATAAACTCTCTAGCCCCCATGACAAAGGCTCAACGTCAGCAGAGTGTTTAATGACAGACTGCAACATTTAAAAAACATACAGAGTGTAACGAAAAGGTGAAATAAAACTTTAAGGGGTTATTCTACGGCTAAATTACATCAACGTTATGTATGGGACCAACATCGAAATCTCAAAAAAAAAATTGGACGTTTCCATACAAACTGATGCCAGCTGGTCGCGTTTTAGTATGGGAAAGTGTTTTTTTTTTGCGATTTCGATGTTGGTCCCATAGAGTAATTTAGCCGTAGAATAACCCCTTAAAGTTTTATTTCACCTTTTCGTTACACCCTGTATACTATATTAACACATTAAAACCTAAATTTCATAATTTAGTACACTATCATAGAGCTTTACAACAATTTGGCCCTGTAAACAAAAACTGTAAAACACATAGACCAAATATATATAAATACATATTTGGTCTATGTGTTTCGAAGCGAAACATAGCATTTTCAAAATTGCCGCCAGAGCATCTAGCAAACGACGTAATCTTACCTTTACTGTTGCTATGAAACATCAATTGAATCTAAATAATATGTTTTTAAAAGGTAACTTAGACGGAATTATTAATATAGGCCCAGTTCTAAATATTAGTTGTCTAGAAATACAGTATTTGATTGATAGTTTAAACCTACCACGTTTAGAGAAATTGATAAAAACATCTTGGGCAACTGTATCATCCACACGGTATTCTTCAAGTCCAGATAATTTGTAAATGTTTTTTAAATTAAGCGATGTGTATTTATTTAATTCATGCGAGTTAATTTTTAAGGTACTTTGTAACACTAGATTTTAATGAACACTTTCAGGCATACGAAGTTTAAGAGCCTCTTAACCAAAAAATCATTACCAAATTACAAAGTGATTTAGAATCACCAGATCCTTGTTATACTAAAAATTTTATAACACTGCGCAGTCAGGTCAGCCTAGCATGAGCACCAGAACACGATATGATATGACATATCATATCATAATATGATATAGCGATACATCGACACTAACTGTAAAATTATGATACATATAGCTGCCATGTTGAATTGCCGTGCCGGTGACGTCACATTTTAAGGTCCCTGTTTCGATAAAAATTCGAAATGGCGGCTATATCTAACATATTTTTACAGTTGGTGTCGATATATCGCTATATCGTATCATATCATATCGTGTTTTGATGGTCATGCTAAGGAGGCTGAGCAGTAATAAACTGTTTAATGTGACACGTTACCTACCATATAAATTGTACACATGTTGTAAATATATTTAGATTATGTTGATA
This sequence comes from Anania hortulata, assembly GCA_963576865.1. Classification (NCBI taxonomy): domain Eukaryota; kingdom Metazoa; phylum Arthropoda; class Insecta; order Lepidoptera; family Crambidae; genus Anania; species Anania hortulata. The sequence goes on along the minus strand of OY756389.1, from coordinate 14,632,119 downwards.
TATATATAATGTTGATTTGTTTCAATTTTTAAATAAAGACTAATTACTTGATTTAAATGGTATGTTTTTATTTCATTTGTAATTTATAATAATAATGTTAAGTCCAAGTATTTATAATCATGTTGTATGGTGTTATTTAATTACAGTAAGTGGCGCGAGTGACTCTAAACTCCTCTCTATGTACACTCATATACAATGTGCTTCAGACCAACTGCACAACTGCATGTCCAGAACAGCAGCAGACTGTAAGAGCCTATTTCACCATTTCTGGATAAGTTACTGATAGCCTATCTGACGGATCATTTGACGTAGATAGGCTATCCGCAACTTATCCAGTAGTGGTGAAACAGGCCCTAAGCATCAGTCGCAGTGTGACACCTTCCATTTGTCAGTCGTTCTACAGACGCATTGCACACGCATTTTGTGAGTGTGATGGGAGTGGAGTATGGAGACCACTAGCGCCACTCATTTTAAACAAGTTATAATATTTGGACTAAGCATAACACCTAGTGGATCCCAACACATATACTCGATGAATGTGATAAAGGATTTGTTTAGATCATACAATTTGAATAATAACATCAATATACTTACATAATAGAACAAAGTAAGTACGCGTTGGAACTAATTAGGTAATTTGATTGATCTTATATAGATATTTATTGATTTCATCAACCAAAATATATTATTTGAACTCGTAACTTTGTTGATGTACACATATTTTTTAATTAAATTTATAAATCGCAATTATTAGGTTGATCATTATTTTTTGTAAGATAAATCAAATTTCACGATTAAACACATAAAAAAAGTTGGTTAAATGAATTAAGATAATGATTACTATCACCAACTTCAGCATCACTGCTAACAGTTAGGCTTGATTAATTCTATCAAGGAATTGATCATTTCGACTAATAGGTTAGTTGAATTGACAGTAATTCTTGGTAAAATTTTAATCAAGATGGCTTGATAGCAGGAATCAAGTTGCTTTATGCGAACGTATTTAAATAAGTATGTTGATTAAATTGATCAATATTTTGATTTTATTAATCATATTTTTTTTTCAGTGCATATCTCTGTCTAGGTAGACACTTAGGTAAGTGAGTAGTAAGCTGCGCTTACCGGTACGTGCATGCATGGCCTCCATTCCAGTCAGTTCTTTATGTTATGTGCCCTGCCCCCGGCAGTGGGCAAAGTGGCAACTTCAGCTGGCTAATCCGACGGGCTATGTCAGCGACTTTTGTTATTGATGAAGGCCGCTTTCAACCTGCCAATTTGGAAGTCATTGAAGGAGGCCTTTGTTTAGCAGTACAGTTCCTATAGCTGAATTAATGATGATGATTTTAGACTGCTCTCTAAAAAAAGGACTGCCTAAAATAGGGTAGTTGACACTACCAATCATTTGACATACTTTTTATGAGCTGTAAAACGTACCTCTTCCATAGAATCTATATGGCGAGAGCGAACAGTGACGTCAATGTTTACCAAACGCAACTGTCTATATATTTATTAGTTTTAAAGCACTTAAAAATTAAGTAGTAGTAGAATAGCTAGAAGTTATAAATTGGAAATTTCATACCATTGAACTACTTTAGAGAATTATCTTCGTAGCTGCAGTTGTTAAATTGCACAAAGGCCTGAATTTAATGCTAGTTGAGACTTCCGAGGGACTTAAACTTATAAGAGTTTAAAATCTTGGTATTAATCTTGGAATCTAGTTAAAGATGGAAACTATAGAGAATAATTCGCACTCATCTAGGGATAAACCGGGTAATTAATTAAAAGTGTGTCGGATTAACAAATGGTTGTAACCTATTTTGTCCATTAGGATGTAAATAGTAGGTAACAGAAAATAAGCAATTATCAAGTAAATGAAAATTGGTTATTTTCTGTTCTAATGCTAATAGTATTAAAACTTTTAAAGGTTGATCTTCTTCAAGATGATAATGATGACGACACTTAATTTGACGTAAATGCACAATTTACGTGTCGTCATGTTACACGCATGCCAACTTTACCCCTGGCATTATAAAACAAAAAATAGTGTCACCTCAACCCTGAAGGCGGTCTAAGAAGGGGAGCTAGAATAAAGTCATTGTTGAAATGATAAAAATCTCGTTTCTTTTCCGAGTTTGTGTACTCCGTGTCGTATTCAACTCGTTTCCTAAAATTCAATTTTGGGAATTTGTTTCCTCCCGTCGGATGGTGTGCGGAATACTGATGCGGAGTCTTACTGTGAATGTCTTTCTACTTTTTATTTCAACAACATAAAATATGTACGGCTTTGTATACTTGATGTCTTAACTTGTGTGGCATAGATTGAGATGTGAGCATGTGTGTACGAAGCATGTAAAGTACTATTTAAACATTAATTTACATAACGTACACGGAAACGTTTGATATACTCTTTTAATAATTATACTTAAGATGACAGGTCAGTCATCTATTTTGTATGTACCAAACAAGCATTTCAAAACTTTAGTCCTAAACCGCTTATTAGATACTTTATACGTAGTATATTTTATACGTATACTTTATGTGTCAATACTTTAAACGTTGGCTTTATTTAAATAAAGAATAATCACTACTGGAAATATCGCGTCTACGTCTCCACACTCCCGCCACTTTTCCCATATAAGCACAGCAAGCATTGGATTGCTATTAATATTTTTTGTTATTATTATTCATTATCTCCGAAACAGTAAAGTTAAACTCTCCTAAACGCGTATACTTTCTTTGTTCCATCGTAGGTGAAAAAAAACAGTTTAGCTTCGGTATCGATATAGCAGTGCTGCCAACTTAGGCGATTTTTCGCCTTTTAGGCTATCTCGAACGGTGTAGGGGCGATCAAAAATTGCGATTGGCGACTGGTCGCTGTTACCGTCTGTCGTACCGTCGGTCGTACTTTGGGTAAAAAAGGCACAATTTCGAAGTAGATAAAGTTGTAAAAATGCATGTATGTACTTAATGAAACGTATGTTTTTGTGACAAATAGTTGCGTTGGCCGATATCTCTGCTGCCATGTCAGCGATGTGCATAAATATGTTTTATAATGAGTTGATAAAAGAAGGAAACTGAAAAAACATTACTATTACTTAAAAAGGTAGCATTTTAGGCTATCTGACTTTAAATAAGGCGATTTTAGGCTAGTTCATAACTAAAAAAGAAATCGGCGAATTTAGGCTACTTGGCGCCAAATTTCTGGCGACTTGGACTGGTCTGGAGTTGGCAACCCTGCGATATAGTGCCCTCCAAAAAATTCAAAATTCTTCAATGTACAGAATTGGACCCGTTACAATTTTATTAAATTATAAGTATAGACACTATCTGTTTATAGTCCACTGAAACAGATTACATTTGAATTTGGAATCTGTAATATGATTGTTTATTGAGTTTTCTCATTTTGGCGCCAATACATTGTACAATATTTTGCGATATTAAAATGGAGTGGGGTGATAAAGAGAACCGAATCGTGTGATTGCATTACACAAAGTAGGTATGGAGCCAAATGCAGTTTTTAGTTTTTAGTGAAGACTTTTCTCATGGAAAGAGTGCGTGCTTCTATTGATAACTGGCCCCAACGTTTAAAGGACTGTATTGCAGCCAATAGAGACCACTTCGAATAAGCTTTTTTAAAATTTTAAATTGTTTTATATTTATATATTAAACTAACACACTGTAAAAGTAATAAATGTTATTTGCAATAGACAATATTTTTTTCTTTGTTTCAGTATTAATGGCAAGACTTGGTAATCATTATCATCATCATCATTTCAGCCATTGGACGCCTACTGCAGAACATAGACCTCCCATACATACATACATTTATATTATTTTAATTTTATTTTTAATCTAGATTTAATTAATAAAGTGTGCCAACCAAATTCACAAATTGAACTTAGCTATTAACTTTTAATTTTAGTTTAAGTCACCCTAACATTTCAATAAAATTATCATACACTTTTATCACATTCTCTCAAAAACCTGCATTTTGCATTGGAATAAGGACGTTTTCCTCAACAATATCTCTGCGAAATAGCAGAGTACGTACAGACAGGACCTCCGATGCAGTTGTTTAGCAGTGCTTGCCTCCTTAATAGCGGCTATTTCCCGTCTTGCCCACCCAATGGCTGCCGGGCGATTCGGGTCATTGTGCCTCTATGCTCTGTTTGTGAAAAAAGGAGTGAAATAAAAATACACCCTTGAGCAAACAGTTGTGACCTGAAATGATGAGGTCATGCCTTTTTCCATAGTTTATGAACATTGCATTTAATGCTTCATTTGCAACGAGAAAAATAAAAGAGAGTTGTCCATAAACTAAAGCTCTGTTCAAGTCTATATAACAAGCTATTTATAAATATTTAGAGCGGCGAAATTGGATTTAGTTATAATATCCAGACGTCTTCTTTTTATGTTATTACGTTGGTATTTACACGCGCGGATTACTTACACGTGTGGAAATCAGATTACCTATTGCAAGGTCATTAATTCAGCTACAAATATTTATAAGTATTCATATTACACAAAATTTAATTCTTCTATAATTTGGTAAGCCTTTGACACAAAGCTGTGCGTCGACTGACCGACACGTAGTTCGGCAGTTTGACTGTGAAGATCTACAGCCAGCATTATGATAACACCGGATGATAATATGACATGATATTATCATATCATAGGATATCATAGGATGTCATATCTGACATCCTTAAATTGGAAAAAATGTGTTATCACACCCACAATATTTTTAAACGATCCAACATCCAACGACATCCCACATCATGCGATTGACGAGCAAAAAAATCCTCGCCGACAAACGGCGTGATTAATATGTATATCCTTGCGGAATGTCGGTTTTCTAGTATGAAGTCTCTGACGGACTTGGCGAAACTATACGAGTTCCGTTTTGACTACGGACCCCTAAAATATTTTGAATAAAATTTCAAAAACCCCCGACTAATAGGACGTGCAACCAAAGCGAATCTATCGGGGGCTGCAATTCACTGACTGATTGAAATCACGTTGGGTACGTTAATAATTGTAGTTCCTTATTCAGGGCAGTGTTAGTTAATCTACTGACACAATAAAACAATTCTTAACTATAAATTTCTTTATTTTCGGACTTACGTACGTTTCCACTTGTGCATGTGTCATCTTATTAATTCATCCCTCATTGACCAAACTAATTACCGGCTCTACCTGGCTTGAGCCTAATGCAAGTAATTTGCAGTACATTATCGCGTGTGCCACAATAACACGGGTTATCCTCAGATTTGCGGGATAATTGACGACCACTACCGGCCATCTGAGACCGGCCTCACCTGTATTAATACGCGTATTCATCACAACGTACTATTGACAAAGGCCAAAGAAAACAGCAGGTATCTTTTTAATTTTGTTTGAGATGATAAAACTGTTTTTTTATCGAGTTTTGAAGATGTCAAAGACTTATATAATGAAATGTCAGTTTTACAAACCACACCTTGGGGGTAACCATGAACTCTTACAAAACCAACTTTGTTTGGTTGCACTTTGATATGAGATTATATGTTAGGTCACGTGATTTGGTACCATGATCTACGTAAAACAATCTTGTATAAGGCTGGGAAAGACCGAATGGTATGTAAAAATAGTCTTTGCGTTGCAAGTGGTCCGAATCGTCATAATTAAATTAACAAAATGTCAGTGAAATCAATAAATACCTATTCTTGCGTACTAAATTTGTCAAAATATTAAAGAAAATCTATTTTGCTTCTACTAGGAGCCATGTCAGCAGCGCTGAAAATTATTCTATCGTAGATATCACCTTTACTAAATGAGCTACGACTGAGCTCTGAGTTTTTCATAAATGTTTCGGAACAATGCATTGTCCGATACCAACCTACTTAGTGCTATGGTGTCTTGACAGTACTTATTAGAAAAAAGTAAAAGTCATTATTTGTTGTCAACATTCATAAATAATTTATTTTACTTTAGAATTAATATGAATTACAGAAATACAAAATAATATTTTCAGTTAGTAAGAAATCAGATTAGAAAATGGTTTAATGAAACATCATAACAATCATTCAAATTGTATTATGTACGAGTACGTCGAACAACGTCGATTCACAATATTTTTTATAGTAATAGTTTTATTGCAGATTCGTTTCAAGAAAAATACAATCAAAGCATTCAAGTTTTAAGTAACCCCTGGTACTAAAGGAGAAGAAAGCTTATGCTGGGCAATGATTAGGAATGCAGGAAATTGTAAGCTGTGTAAATTAAAATTCGATGCACGGAGCATACAAGTGTAACTATACTAATAGTAGTTTCATAAAATCATTGCAAAACGCCAATTGACACAAATAAATAGTGAAATAAATATGTACGCTTTATTTTAGTACTATCTAGTTTTAATAAGAACCCGGTAGTTAAATAGGTTGTTAAAAAAACCCGATTGATAGCTACTCAAATGAGTAGTTAAATTCATCGTATAGAACTCAAATCGTCTTACGATACTCACTTATTTGCGACTCAAGAGGGGTCTGTCTTACTATGCTCTTAAAAATACATTCTCCGGTCCAGTCAGTTTCCAAAGGTATAGGAAGCGGGGTGCGACATAGTCCTCTCTGAACCAGGAAAAGACCAAGGGACGTTTTCCTTATAGCTATCGACCCATCACATTATTTAACACGTAGCAAAGCTGTTCGAGCGTTTGCTTCTTTGAATATGCTAGTTAATTTCACTAGATGACAAACAATTTAGTTTCCGCAGTTGCTCCAGCTAACACGCTGACACGTGGTCCACCAGCTCAACGATCAGCAGGACAATACGTCCGGAAAGATGTTATTGCCCTGGACATGTTCGATCGTACTCATAATAGCCCATACCCACCACCATCTCCACAACCACGCTTGGAGGCGGGATGGCGAACGCAGTTTTTTATAATAGTTCACACGCAGACGGGCGTCTCGTGCTACAGGAATTAGTCGCCTCTTACGACATGCCTTCTGTTGGTGTGTTCTTTACTGCCATCTCGGCTTACTTTTACTTGATTTTTTCTTTTTTTATTTAATTGATTTTTATATTACCATTTTTAACTGCGTTTTGGCAAATGAACGTTTGAATTTGAATTTGATCTTAATAATGGCAATACATACTATTGCCATTACTAAGAAAATACTTAGTAAATATAATTACTAAATTTTTTAAGGAAAATTGTATCTCGTATGTATGCCGTGTTGGGACGGATGTAAAGAATACTCTTCCCCACCGCCAACAGGAGGCGTGTCATAAGAGGCAACTAATTTCTGTAGAACAAGACGGGCAGCAGCGTCTGCCTGCGAAATGTTATAAAAATCTGCGCTCGCCAACCCGCCTGCCAAGCGTGGCGAGTATTGGCAATCCCCCCCAATGAAAACCATTACTTTATAGGTACAAGTAAGTAACGTAAAATGCAGTAAGATAAAGTGGCAGTGGGCCAGCCATATCTATCGCAGACCCGATGAAAGGTGGACTAAATTGATTGGAGACCACGCCACGGTAAACGTAGTGTTGGACGTCCCCCAGCTCGATGGAACGATGAGCTTAGATTAGGAAGATGGCTGGAAGTGGCTGGAGATCGTGCTCTTTGGGGGAGGCTTACGTCTAGCTGTGGACTGCAATAGGCTAACACGATGGTGATGATGGTGACTTTTTAGGTCAATAGCTTACCTATTTTTAAAATATTATATTTGTTACTGCCTGCAACTTTGTCTACGTAGACTTATATTAGTAGAATAATCGTCCCACGGTAACACAAAAAACCTTATGTGTTGGGCTAGATCAATACCCATGCATGTGTGCCTTTCAGCTAATTAAGCTTAGCCGTTAACGCGTGATTGAGAAACTAAAGTATTAACTGTTATATTTATAATAATAATTAGTAAAGGTATGATTTGGATCTTAGCAGTCGCTGCCCATCATTGCGCATGCACCGCTCTGTGTCTGATACCGGCGGCTGTGTCGCGCTGGCGGGGAGCGTGGCCTTCTCGCCTGCCGCACTAGAAATCCAACAATTGACAACAAATTAAACGCAAATCTAAATAATGTTTTTTTTGTCATTTATTCAATGCACAAACAGGGTTTAATGTTTTAGGTTTACATAAAACTTTACGTTTACGTTTAGTTAACCCGTCCTCGATTCAGAACCGTTCTGTAACTAATTGTCCACCAGACGATCACGTGACACTTATGATTCAACAGGATTTAACATTAGTGTCACGTGGTTTATCGGTTGACAATTAACTCTCGAAGGGCTCTGTATCGGGGGGTCACAGAAACCAGACAATGGAAATTTTATTGTTGGCCACATGTAGGTGGTTTGAGCTTAGAAAATGTAGTTTACAAAAGACCTATACTCAGTGCCTACAATAGAATCTGATGGAATATTAAGAACATAAACATATTTGTTTACCTATGTCCCTCTAATTACTTGCTTGACTTTTAAAGTACTTAGTGGCGTTTGATACGTTTATTTTTTTCATTTCTATTTATTATGATAGTAAGTAAACTTGTGTGTTTCAAAATAACAGGCAAGAAATTAAAATATCCCCTAACAGCAAGGTTTTAAATAACATAAGTAAAGACTCTACAACTAAATGTAACAGTAAGAACAACCCGGGGTCACGTATCTATGGTTTAAGATTTGATGAGCACTTCAGGCGCACTTTCGTACTTGTAAGTTTGCTCTGCAGCAGGCCCCTAATTGAGCAGTTTTGGATTAAGCGCCACTTCATTACGTAAATTAAATGTATACCTGTAAAAATAAAATGTTTAGCTAATGCTCGCAGATCCGTATTCATTGGTTTGAAACAAAAAAGAAGTAGGTTGGCATGATAGTTTCTCCCTTGGGAACCTTATTGTATATTCTTAAAATAAAAGTCGTATACTAGGTCGTGATATATTTTATGCGCCAAATTGAATGTAGATCAGTTTTAAGACAAAAAGCTCGTTTTTGCTCCTGCTGTTCTTATCCAGGGTCTAAGATCTCATTATAATAAAATAATAATCACTTTCTCTGAAGAAATTAAACACTACGATACGACTCGCAAAAGTCGTAAAATGCGTGCCTGATTTTGCAGAATACAATTTTAATGTCAAGACATTTGCTCCAAGGTGCAATTACTACGATTTAGACAACGTAATTTCATCATCTTTTACTTTTTCCTCTTCAGCATATGTTTTGTCCACTGTTGGACATATGCCTCCTGAAGCTCTCTCCAGCTAGCTCTTAGTGCGGCGATTCTTGTCCAGGCCGGTCCTGCCGTCTTTGCAATATCGTCCGACCATCTTGCTGGTGGTCTGCCCACACTTCGTTTTCTTGTGCGGGGTCTCCAGAGCAAAACCTTTTGGTTCCATCTTTCGTCGTCTCTACGGCATACGTGGCCTGCCCATTGCCCTTTCAGTCGTGCCACCTTTTTGCCACGTCGGTAACTTTGGTGCGCTGGCGGATTTCATAAAAACGAATAAATATTTTTATAGTTTTTTATCAGTTTTTGATTTTAAAATTTCCGCGTGTCACTCCTTTGACAACGGTCATACTATTAGCATTGATCAAGTAAACTATTAGAAGCTGATCTAAGTCAAACCTATCAATCGGTTCCGAAACTGAGTCTCAACATTAATCAAAATTTATAGCTCAAATAGCTCATTCTTTCGAAACAGTTTTGAGCCATGTAAAAATGTCTAGCAATTGACAAACAATCTCAATTTTAAAAGGCCGTATAGCCACCGCTTAATTGCATTACCTCTCGCCTTTATTATTTTTCTAAAAGAGTAGATTATTCCGTTCTCTTTTCCACAATTTCATGTTTCGGACAACTGTCTCAGCTTTTAATGGCAACAAAGAATTTATAAGTAGGTGTTTGTAGTACTTATACATTCCCTGGATGGCAATGACATTAGGCCATAGACTTCGGAGATAAAAAATTGAAAGAGACGAAGTTATCTGTTGTCAGTGGTTTTAAAAATTGCGTCTCTTTTCTTCTCAAAGCAATTAATAGACAAAACATCCAAAATATTCGTTCTTTTACATCCCTAAACAAAACCTAATTATGTAGTTCATGGTACAAATTCAAAACAAGCTCAAATCAAAATCTCGAAGCAGCATAATTGCTTTTACAATTTTGTAGCAGCCAAGCAAAGTATCATTATTAAAATTAGAGATCTATACATATAATTCATTTATTTCTTAGATTTGGTTGCTGTTTTTACAGTATTCATTCAGAAATTAAGAAATCAATGAAATGTCTGCTATGACCATTTTCCATACCAATAATTTTGACATAAGAAATCAATTTGTAACTGTCATTAGTGTCAAAATAAACGTCATTTGTATTGAATTGAGTGAATGATAAACAAAATTGTATGTTGTCAAAATCGATGAAACAAGATTGTTTTTACGACCTCATGGTACCGAATTGACGGATGGGCGTAATTTGAGATTGTTTTAAGAGTTTATGGTTACCCCCCTTGTCTTGTTTTTTGCCATTTATTATTTATATTTACAATATTAATGGTGTGTAGTCGGAAACGTAGATTATTATTGGTATAATTATTAAAATTCTGAAATATTTATTTATTATGAAGAGATAATTGTATTTTATATTACAATAAAATTAATAAGCTACAGACAACATAAATAAATAAATATGCGTCAGACACTTACCAATTGTTGTGCTCTTGAAGTCAAGAATTGAAAATTAACTCTTGTGTTACGAACCTTAAAAAGTGGCGTCTCTCTGCATATTCAGATCTAACAAAATGCATTAGGTATCTGTGAATTTTAATAGTCTCAGTTTAATGTTTTGCTTTTATTGATTGTGTCTACATAATATCAGATGTGAAATAATTACCTTTACAGTCTTTGGATATTTTGTTTTGGTCTTGAATATTGAGAAAAAGAAATTTACTTAGTACCTTCCTAGATTCTAAACGTACAAAGAGTACTATTTTCTATCGTAATATTTTTTATGTAAATTATTAAAACATTTATACTATTTGAAAATATACAGGCAAATTAGTACTTACCTAGAACAACACCAATAGAACACATCGAAAGAGGAAGAACTTCGAGTCGATTCTGACAACTTATCCTGTTTTATTAGAAATAAGATTCGGAGCTGTAGTAAAACATATGAATGATAGGAAATGTCTTTAACACCTTTTAATCAGACGGTCCTTTGACGAGTTTGCTGTTCTATTTTTGTCGAGCTATTGTTGTGTAGTTATTGAAATTCGGATTGTGTATCCCTAAAACAAATGTAACAGCTTAAGCCAAATTAATTACGGTCTTTTTAAATTTATAGGTGTCTTTTGTTATAATTTAAATTTCACTATCGACGTATTGTTCCTACACGCAGGTACTGTGTATGTAATACGTATAGACATAGCATTTAAGGTATTATCCATATTATAAACAACTTTACCATTTATTTAACTGCAGTTCGCTGAATAAAGCACAAGATTTATTATTTTATTATCAAGGTAGCAAGTACCTAAGTTCAAAGTACATTCTCGTATGAATTATAAAATTTGATTTTTACCATGAAATTTGCAACAAGCGATTTTTTTCCGGCACAGTTGCAAGTATCATGTGTCATTGCGGCAGCATGTACCTAATAACTTACCAAAAACAGGAGAATCGTCAACATCCCGTTGAAATAACATTTTTAACTAATGCTTTTTGCTTTTGTCTCTGTTCTCCAATATTTGTATAGTATATATTTAGCGGCGGTTAGGCTGCAACTATTACTGCCTAGATACGTTTACTTGGATCTCCTTATACTCGTAGGCTGTACATTATTAACGCCGTCTTCACTTTGAAGGCACGAAGAAACCCCGATGCCTTGACAAAGTTAGGCATAGTTGTACCTTATGATTGTTGTTGTAGTAAGTGCTAACTTTCGATATTTTTAAATAATGAATACGTCTACGACATAAAATAAATTCCTCATTTCAACTTTTGCATTATCAGAAATTATTTCCCATAATGCAAATTATCAGAAAACACTCAGTTTTTACGTCAAAGGAGCTCTGTCATGATGTGTTCATTATGAGTACCAAACTGTTGTCAGATTCAACTTCTGTGCAAAACTCTTAACAATGGTTTTCTGTGATAGTGGTTGGAACGATCCGTTTTCGAGTTAAGTCGAACCAAGCGGAGTGCACTTTGGATTCCCATACTTTTATTACGCAATAGGGATCCTATGACCACGCATTCAGTAATTCAACGAACTCTAACATTACTCCAGTAAATTTTAGGCTAGTTAGCTAATACTTAATTAATTACTTATGTAATAGTGTTGTATGCACCTGCAGAGGCATCTCTTTTACACTTGTTTCATTTTTTTACAAATAGTTTATGTACGTAAAATGCTATTTTGATGGTGTAACTTATTAAATAAATAAGTATTTGGTCTTGCTAATAAGTAGTGAGATTCTATTTTACCAATAAAATTCTATTAGCCGTATTGTAAAATACGAAATCCAAGGGCTACGGAGGTCAGATGAAACACCACCAAATGTAATTTAACCAGAATTACTAAATTATGGAGCATGTTCAAATGAACACAAGGATATTGGAATGTAGTCGTGATGTATGTAGGTGAGAATAAAGGAATGTAGTCGTGATGTATTTACCGAACACATTACTAGATTTTATTTATTTTAGATTTATATTTGCGATGGCTTTTTACATGACCCATTCAGGACTGCAATAGTAAAGATTATGTAAATAATGAAGTTCTTAGGACAGGTATGTAATCTGTTGAGAGGATGACTGGTTGTCACTTTTATTTACTAAAGGCCAATTACTTTAATCAATTCAATTGTTGGCAAATATGTCTACCTGGGAAATATGATCCAGTTGAGTAGGTCCTATATTGAGGAGGAGGTCAATCGTCGAATTCAAGTCCAAAATACCTTAGTGCTTAAAGACAAAAGTCTTCAATCAGTGTGTGTTACCTGTTATGACATATGGAACTGAAACGTGGACTCTTACTATGGGCCTCATAAGAAAGCTCAAGGTTGCACAGCTTGCTATGGAAAGGGCTATGCTCGGTGTTTTTTTGCTAGATAGAATCAGGAATAAAAAGATTTGTACACAAACAAAAGTCGCTGACATAGCCCAACGGATCAACAAGCTGAAGTGGGAGTGGGCGGGGCACATAGCACGTAGAACTGCCGGCCAATGGAGCAGAAAGGTTCTAGGATGGAGGCCACGTACCGGCAAGCGCAGTGTAGGACCCACAAGGTGGACAGACGACCTGGTAAAGGTTGCAGGAAGCCGCTGGATGCAGGCTGCTTCCAACCGGCCAATCTGAAAGTTACTGCGGGAGGCTTATGTTCAGCACTGGACCTTCTATGACTGAAATGATGATGATGATGATGATAAATTACTTCAAGATTATCGATGAATTAGAACTATCAACTATAACTACGTAGTTAATTTGGCTGCATGTGTCCTGTAACGAAACCAACAATGTGGTAAACCTAAATATGGACCTCCTACGCGCTATATTACTGGCACTAGAAAGAACTTACACAAGTACTTACGAGATACTCGTTATGTGGTTTATTTGAGTTATATTCACTTTAGTATTGAAAAGTAATAAAAGTATGGACCGGTATAGAATATGTCACTGTGTATCGGAAATGAAAAGATCGAGAGTCAGTTTATTGCTTGCAAATAAAACGTAGGGAACAGATTTCCAGCATTATAGGTTTCTGATTTTAAATATTAGTGCTTATATGTATTTACAAAATAGGAACTGAATTCGTCCATACAGTGTTTATGAAAACGTACTTTAACTCATCCATTATCAAAGTAAAAGTATTTAGAAGTTAAAATACACTCTAGATGAACGAAATGTCCTTAATAATTAGTATAGACTTTACGTAGATGCTGAAGATGCATTCACGAAATAAACTAATAGCTAAAGTAAAAATAACATAAAGTTAACATTATTTTTAATGTACCCATGATGTCTTGTTTACATTACTGTATACTTGTACAAAGTTCAATTTACTGATAAGTAAAGTTGTTACATGGCTATTATAACAAAGAGTTGCACTAGTGTTTCGCATTCGACCCGTATACGGCGTATATTACATGTGTGTGTAGGTAATACTAATTAATGTTGTTAGTTTTATTTTTGTGGAACTTTCTTTCTTTGCTTAATTCAATTTAATTAATTTCAAAATCCAGCCATAGACGCATGTTTTGGGCTACAAGTTCTATTCATGCAAAATGTATTTGTAATGACTGTATCCAGTTTTGTGTCTTTTACAAATAAAATAAAATAAAAATACGGTGAAATCAAATCAGATTTTCAAAAATATATATATTTAATTTTTATAAGCGATTGGAAGATAGTAAATAACGCAAATAATATGTAAGACTATCTTAGTCTTTACTATCAAAATTTATATTACATTACACCTTTCACATGTTTTAAGAATTGCCTGCAGAAATAAATAAATAAAATTAAATATTGGACAACATCACATACATTGCTCTGATCCTATGGTTAAGTAGCTAAACTACTTGTATTACAGAAATCAGAAACAACGACGGTACCACAACACGAGACAATATATTATAGATAATTTATTTTTCTACATCGACCGACCGGGAATCGAACCCGGGACCTCAGAGATAGCAACACCAAGTCCGGTATTCTCGCCTCTCGGCTACGGAGGTCGTCAAATTAATTATTAAACTTTAAAAGTACGTATTTACGATTTTATCCGTCTATTTTTTTATTTGAGTCTGGCGTATACATATGTGTAAAACAAATAATCAACTTAGAAGCTGATATTTCTACCTAAATATATTAAGTATTAAGAGAACAATATCAAAATAAATAAAAATTTCGCTTCCTAATACAAAGCTTAATTCCAGATGGGTGTGGTAATGTTGTGTAGGGACCGTCATTTTCTTGGCGAGTTGTTACGAAAATCAAAATTGCAAAACAAAATTCTTATTCATTTAGTTAGGTACATACCTATATATGACAGTTGCATGGCAGTCATGTGTTTGACTGGAGGTGTGAATGGACACCACAAAAATTTGGGCTATAAATATCAAAATGGTCGGTTACAATAACCAAACCTACGAATCCTTTTTGTTTGTAAACGGAATTAAAATATTGAATTAGTTTCCTACTTTTAAAGCTAATCATTGTAAGAAAATAAGAATGAATCTTAGATTGTGTAATATTTGTTTTTCTTTTAGAGGGCTCCACAGTAGCGTCAGAAAAGTTTCGTTTTTAAAACTTCCAAAACTGCACACCTTCTTGGCTATCAATGGCTTGCCCACTCAAGAACGTAGACTGCCGTTTCTGTTGTCTGTACTTCGCCCAGTGGCGGTGGTGCCGAGGGAGTTATTACCGCCTCTTTTGTTCACCGTACCGTAAAAGAAGTTTCGCAAATACACAGGTGGCTACAATAAATAGCCAGTATAAAAATATACTAGTCATATTTTGAGTTCTTGTCCATTTTTGAAAATTTATATTCGTAAAATTGTCGGTAAATGAGTTTTTATTTACTGAATAGTATGTTGAGAGAAATTGTCGTTGTGATTTAAAAAGATGTTTATACTAATGTTTGTCTCCGTAATGTGTAGTTTACTGATTACGAAAGCCACATAATAATTTACTTTAAAAAAGACAGGCCCACAAAATAATTTAAAATATTTTCGAAATCGATCAAATACGCAAATGAGGAACATTTTTGCAAATGCGTTAATTCATTACATCACTTGTAACTTCTTTTTACGGTGTGCAATAAGAAGTATCTTCATATCTATATTGATACTATCACGTTTATTTTTATCTATTTCACATACTTTTATTATATTTCACGTGATTACGTAAATAGATGCACGCAATTGATATTAGAGTTATCACATTTATGTAAGTATTTGAATTACAAATTACGTAAGGTGATTTTCATAGGTCTAATATTTTCATCAATTTAAATTATTAAGGTAGATTTTATGATAATGAAAGTAATTTAAATTTAAGTAAAATTGGTGACTGCAAATAATAAAAATAAAAAAAGTTTATTTATCCGACAACTGAAATCCATTTAATGACTTATTGTCGTTATTGTATAGAAACGCAATTTTTTTCATAGTAGACAGAAAGAACTGTAGACACAGCTTAAAACTGTTTTACAGGTGAGTTTTGTGTAAATTATTTTAGACTTGTATTACTGCTATAACAATGCCTTGCATTTCAAAATATTAAAAAAAAACCTGATTAATATTCCGAAAAATAGAAACCAATATATTAACTTTTGATTTTCAAATAAACCGTGTATTCAATTAATTT
Organism: Anania hortulata; assembly: GCA_963576865.1. NCBI lineage: Eukaryota > Metazoa > Arthropoda > Insecta > Lepidoptera > Crambidae > Anania > Anania hortulata. Next base: position 14,615,764 of record OY756389.1, on the reverse strand, counting down.
TCCATTGCGTACTTAGACTCAACCTACACAATCATGAATTTGTTCAGCTTTCTGAATTCCTTTGCCAAGTTAAAACCAAAACTATACTTTGAATATTTAATACTAAACCCTCTGAAATGCCAGTCGAGAAACGTGTTTAGCTAGTTTCTTACCACATTAATTATTTAAGTCCAACCCAAGTTATGTTGTAAACATCTTTGCATGTACAAGTGGGCAGGAGTCAGCAGGAGTGTGTCAACACTGCATGTTACACTCCCCCCTCCCTTGTCTCCCCCTTCACGGGACGTGTCAGCGATTCCTGCTCCTGACCCATTCATTGATCTACAATTATTGGTCCTAGTAACACTACAGGAGGCACACTCGGAAACGGAGTATGGTCGAAATGATTGGGAATGAATATACCCGTATATTCATTCATACCTCGCCTTTGGTTTAAATAAATTGTAAGTTATCACGAACAAGTTTTCCAGATACGTAAAAGAAACACGATACTAGACTGTCCTTTGGTTTGTACGATGTTATTAACACAAGCAATTTCACTTGATAATGAAAAAACACGATTTATATCATAATACTTATGCACATTTTTAAATGAAAATTGAAATAGTCGAAAAACGAAATGGTACTTATATTAATACAAATATTTTAAAAATAGGTCAAGTGTACATTTAAAATTAAACGTAAAAGTCACATCACAATACGTATAACTGATGTAATGGACTTATCAGCGGCCTTTAGACTTATGAAATTTAAAGATTAGTTGAGTTATAGATAACACTATTTGTTGAAATAAATTTATCATTTTTCAATGTTACCGATAATTTTTAATAAGTGCAATATTGATTACAAAAATATGAAGAATTTATCTATTGATCGTTAAAAATACTAGTTTCAACTTCCAACTTTTATTATCTAATTAACCAAATAGGGTGGCGAATTCCATGGTAGAGATAGGAGATGTGCCTCTACGAACTGTGAAAGATGTAATGTTTTAAAATTGTAAAACATTTTTATAATAAGTGTATTTTTTAACAAAATGAAGAAATATTTATTTGTATAAATCTTACCGCAATTCATTAATAAAAACCTTTTCTTTGTATTTTGTGAAAACCATTTTTTACGAAATGCCTGTCTGTTGCCAGAGTATGTTTTCGAACGTGCCCTAAACAGTTAACTACAGTGTACAGTCGCACTAATCACTCGAGTGAGCTATGCAGCTGACAGCACTAAAATCCGAAGGAGATACAACACTACCATAAACTTACTGTAGTTAACGAAGAAGCAACTTCATCCTATCTAATTAAAATTAATTTGACTGAATTTGGAATAAAAAAAATTCATATTTTTTATCTACATAAGTTCAGCAGTGAATATCCTATGGCTGAAATTATTGTTTTTTAACTATACAAATGCACGTCTTTAGAGTGTTTTAAGTACTTATATAATTATGAATACCTACTCTGTTTATTTACACAAATAGTATGAAGAATTAAATTGCTTGTGCAATTTATGTCTTGGTTTCTTAGTTGACAGATTATTTATACAACAAATATAATTTTTGGTGTAAAAAATGGAAATAATAAATTTTAAAAAGTTTTATCCTACTTACTTGTTATTGCTACTTGATCCGAGATTCTGATGAAATACCTTTACTCCATTTCACTTGTCAAGATTACATTGTAGATCATAACAATATAATTCGTTATGGATATCAGTTACGAAGGTGTTGATAAATATGACCGGTTGCTAAAGCAACTTACAAAACATTTAAAATATTTGTTTTCTCATCCTGTTGTGATCAATTGTGATTGTTTTCAGATACCATTAAGTTATACGCATGTGCAGATTATATAATGAATTGTTGCAGAACAATAACCTTGACATATTTATGTCCAAACACGTTACATTTCATTACAATGCCAAGGTTATCCTCTTCTGAGCTCTCTGTTTGTTTCACATTACTTCTATCATTTATTACAATTTTTATTTTAGCAATTACATGCTAGAATTTTATGAAATAACACTTGAAAAATATTACATAAAGACTGACATAAGTTAAACATTTTTGAAATTGAATTGTTAGTAGCATAGTGTTAACTTAAGTTGGTCATGCTGTGTGTACATGTTTTTAGGTTACAATCTAGATCTAAGTTCTTGAATTGTTTGCCTAATACCTATAATATTGTTACCGGTTGTGTACACCAATAAAGTAAAATAAATAATAAAATAAGTCATAGATCACTTTTTATTAAGAAGATATTATGTTTTAAAATCCTAATCAATCTGGGGCAAGGACCCTGGATGAGATATTTTCTTGCTGAAATCAATCAATTGAAATTATTTCATTCAAGGATTCACTAGATTATGTACATATTGGATGTTTTTGATTTGTGACTATAATAGCCTTAAAGATTGGGATGGCCACGTCTACCGTGTTTCTGATAACCCCGAATACTAGATCCTACAAAAAACAATACAGGACAAGTAAAACCTAGTATGTCAAGGAGATGGAGGGATGAATGAATGCATGAATGCATGAAAAGGGGAAGAAAATCTTTTGCCCAGCAGTAGAATCCTAGGCCTGGGTAATATTAGATTATAAAGACCCCACTAGGCAAGTAGCGATCACCCTACAGTTTCCATTGGAAATAAGTAAACTGTTATGGTATCTGTACTGACGTCAACTCCTTTCAACTCTTTTCGTTCAAGCCAAATAACGAAACATTCAATAATTTGTTTATTCACTATATGCTACAAGGCAATAGGGTGTGTTCGTGCTGAAAGGCACTATAAGGTTTTTATAAAAGTTTTGATGACGGAAACTTTTGATATTAAAGATGTCTCCTTTAATTCCCAATAAACAAAAGCAGAAGAACTAAGTAGAAAAGAGAATACGCATGGGTAATTCCAGCAGCGGCAAATGAGTGGTAAAATTTTAATAGTCGACGAACAAGTAAGTAAAAAGTGTGAAACGAACGCAGACGTCTCTCGTCTGCGAAGTTCGTCTTTGAACAAGTTTCTACAACATACCTGTCTGCCCGTCAATGGAACGGTGAAAAGCGCCGGGACCGTTCAAAAGACTGGAAATTGTTTGTGTACACAGATTCTGTTTTTTATGTTTGTGAATCTTCCTTTTTGTATTTATTTCCCAGTCAAAAAAAAATGTACAAAGTCCATAATTAAAACCAGTGTTTGAGATAAAACATAGGATTTTTTTGTCTAAAAAATAAAGTTGCATGCGTCTCAAATAAATAAGAGTCGTTTTTTCAAAAGACATATAAAATAGAAATAGAAAAGACACATAATACTTTTAACTAAATTTAATAAATAAATAAAATAATTTGATATACATAATTATGAAATAAATGAAAATGGAAGCGCACTTTTATATGACCACAGGTGCACTACTACTACTATTTTGCACCGTGACCACTATGCCGGTAGTACAAGGAATCATCTTAATAACACCTCTTTGATACATACCCTGATATTACATGTTACATACACCTTAGACTACTTAGTGCAATAGACACCTGTACAACAATCTAGTTTAGTTTGGCAGTATCAACAAAAGTTAAAATAGCCATAGTTACACAGATGCATTCGGCAGGCATGTCTTTAAGTATATTAAGAAAAGCCGTCAAACTATAATCAGTCATGGGTGTAAAATTAAGTAAAATTATTTGACAATAGTGAAATTAATTGAACTACTCTGTACTATAAATGTTTACGGTGCTTATGCATAATGCACATGCAAAAGATGATAGCCATATTGTCCGTGAATATGAAACAAGTGAGACAAACATTTGCAGAAAAAAAAAAACAAAAAAAGGGGTTCGAGACCAAGCATCATGGAACTTAAAAGAGAGATAGTGTCTAATAGAAATTTATGCAGTTAGCAAAAAAAAGTACATCTTGCATGCACAGAAACAATCTATAATATTGAAAATAGCTAAAGGTGTCTTCATTTTATTTTTGCAACTAAGACATACAAGTATTACAAAGATGTTGCGCGGTGTCTATTATACAAAGTTGTCTGTAACACTGGTAATACGCCGATGTGCTTTACGGTCTTAAGGGATCCGGCAAGATTTGTATCAAGCACTGCCAACGTTAATTTAATGAACTAATAAACATGGACACCCAGCTTAACTCATATTAATGGACTGTGGGCGTAATGAGTATTATTTACAACTAGCGACTCGCTCGTGCTTCACAAGGGTAGAATTAAGTCCTGACCGGACGAAAAAAATATAAACGTACTTCTGCCTGCGACTTTGACTGAGTAGATTTCAGAATTAAACCAAAAAAACTATGTAATAAATTAATTAATTATCATACCATAGGAATATAAATGCGGCATAAAATTGTACTTTGGGTTAAGCTAGACGTATTCATCCGTTTCATTAAAAAACTCGTTTAACCCCGAAATAACTTTACGATTATACACCGTAAAATGTTAACTGTCATGACGTTCACAGGATATTCTTCCAACGAAAATGAACAACTTTTTATACGGGACCAACATCGGAATCCCAAAAAAAATTCGCTTCCCTATACTAAACCGCCGACCAGTTTTCTAAAATTTATTCATGTTCTACAAGGTGTAGCAGCATTTATGCACTCCTATTAGGGGCTAATTCTGGTGATTAAATACAACAACTTTTTGTATGGGACATTAAAATCTTAAAAAAAAACTTCATCATCATACTAAATGTCCAATGACATTTAGTATGATGATGAAGTTAGCTGATTGCAGCTGTTACGATTTGATTGGGGAAACGATTTTTTTTGCGATTTCGATTTTAGTCCCATAAAAAAAAGTCGTTGTATTTGAGCATAGAATAAGGCCATAAGAGAATGTGCATTAATTCTGTTACACCTTGTATATGTCGATTAAATCTGGAAGGTGTATAATTTGAAATGTTGTATAATGATGATAACCATTACTAATTGGTTGGCTAATGGAAAAGTATAATAGTAGTGTATAACTGACGGACGATAAGGCAGGAAGGTTCTAGCAAGCGCAGCGTGTAGGATGTCTATGTCGTGGGCAGATCGTAAAATACCACCATTTTATGAAATATTTGGTCACATTATGAATTGATCAATTTTACGATCTGGCTACGACATTGAATCAAGGTAGGCAGATGACCTGGATAAAGGTTGCAGGAAGCCGCTGGATGCAGGTCGCTTCCAACCGGCAAATCTGGAAGTCATTGGGGTTGCCTATGTTCAGCAGTAGACGTCCTATGGCTGAAAAGATGATGATGATGAATGTAAAAGTACTTAATTCAGGCCTCGTTACAGAAATAAATTGGTTAATTCTTTTTTTATTGGTTTAACGGCCTACTCAGGCCGTGGCTCAAGCTGAGTGAGGTCCCATTATCCCGGACATCACAGGCACATAGTGGCACCGCTTGGTTTACTCGTTTTTCATTTATTATTATTATTTTTTTTGTTTCTATTACATGTTTTTCTTTTTGTGTCATTTGTTTGTACTATTTGTGTGTGATGTCGTTTTTAATAAATATCTTTTCTTTCTTTCTTTCTTCTTCTTTCTAATGTTTAGTAACTTTAAGCTATAGAAGAGCCATACCAGGAAGTGTGGCTCTTCTACACAGGTATATTTTTACCTAAAAGGAGGAGGTCAATGTGTATAACAGTAACTTTTTTTACATGAAATAAATGATTTAAATAATAAATATTTATTCATTTATTTATAACTTAATGGTTTAAATCTATATGTTTTATAAATAAAGGGGCTTAAGTTTATTGAGAGATTACTGATTTCGTTTATCCGTTACAACGTGGCTGAGTAACAAACGTACAGTCAACGGCAGGTCAACCTACTCAAAAAGTTAAAGGTCAGTGAATCGATTTTCAACTTTAAGTCTTACATGTAGAGATCAATATTAATTGAGAAGATTTGACGTTTTGTGGTAGGTTGTTGTGCTGTTGTCTGTACAACCTTTCAAATTTATAATCGTAAGATTATTAAAAAATTTGGTTAAGGACTGCATAATACTTTAGGTGATTACACATCTTAATGTTATCGACTTTTTATCGTGACGACTCATGTAAACCGGATCCTGATAAACTTTTGTTGCTATAGAGAAAAAAAAACAATTGAGTCATATTATTATATGAGTTTGGAATACTCAGTATTATTATCGCTACAAAAAATAAGCCTGGTGTAAGATAATAATAGTGGTTTTTCTAATTATAATCCTTGTCAGTTTGTATATTTTAAGTATGAGTTAAATGATATGCACGGCTTACGAATTAACGATACTTACTTATAAAAATAAAATATTATATTATCTTACTTCATATTGACATAATAATCTTATTCTTATCAATCGTTGTATTCAAAAATTACTTACTTACATTACATATTCAACTAATTTCTTGCATAGCGCTTATGAATTATCGGTATCTCTTACAATCCAACTATTTTTGTATCGACTCTCGCGATCTTTCATATTGATTAAAATCCGACTCGAAAACCTTAAGTTACTAATTTATCGTTAACCGATTCTGCAGGAAGCGTTAATTGGGGAACTTAAATTAAATGAATCTGGCTACCCGATAAAATTTAGATGTCCTTTGGCCGTTACTGCATTAGACTGTTGAGTTCGCTAAATTCGAAACGGAAAATTGGACGACAGACATTACTGTCTAAAAAAAGATTTGCTATTTAATGTTAGTTTAATATTATTTTCTCAAAAACGCAAGGAAATATTTTTGTAAAACGACACGACGCTATGAAAGGGTCAAAACAGGGAAAAAGTTAGTATAAAATAATAATTTAAAGTCATAAATAATAATAAAAGTCGAATGTAAAAGCAAAATATTCTATTTAAAGCTTTACTGCTTTATCAAATCTGAAACTACAAAAAAAAACAAAGATAACCTATAAATTGAATCTCAAACTGGCCGAATGTATTCGTACATCGTCAAGCGACCAGTGCATTAGAATGCGGTGGATACCGAAACACATTGCCCCGCAGAGCGCTTAGCAGAGAATTCGATTCAACTAATGCCTCCTAATCCTGGCCCCGGCACACAAATGGCACAGGACGCATTCCGAAGTCCATGTGCAATTTGCAGCTGGTGATTGATGGTGAGCCTAGCCCATCTGCACGCGACAAAACAATGCAGCGATGCAGTTTTGCGGACTATAAACGAGGTTCTTGATCTTTTGTACTGGTATATACTGAACGTTTTTACTTTCTTAATTCTATAGTACTGTCAGCATCACTGTTAAGTCGTCATTTTAATTTTAAGCAGACTTTTTTGAAAAAAGAACCGCTTATGGCCTACCATGAGCTCTTAAAACATATTAGGTACTTTAACCTTGTTTTGTTTTTTCTATGGAGTTTGACGTAGAAACGACATGCTTAGATTTGATCTGATCTGACGATAATCTCAGTACCAATACTAGATCAACTTTATAAGTACAAAAAAATAGGTGTAAAACTATTATTATTTTTTGTATAGAGTTTATCTTCCTGATAACTAGACGGATAACTTTAATGACGTGTTATATGTGTCAATGTCATATGTCAAAAATTTGGTGACCTTTTCTGCCCTCAGTTTGAAACGCGTAAAATTATCACTGTTTGAATACTGTTTAGAGATCATAGTTAGGCCCCAGATTATAATAGTAACATGACATTAACAGATAAATACACAAAAAAATGGTTCTTTAACCTTCGGAAGGATAGCGGGGTGACCCATCACCTCACTCATTCTAATAAACAGTTACAAATTTCTTCACTTTAGTTGAGGGTGGTTGATTTTTTTTCTATCTCAAATCAAAGTGTGAGTAATCAGTTGCAGATATTACCACTTACCGGTCGGTTGTAGTTTTTGCTGAATCGAGCCTGCTGGGGTGTCCGTTCACCCCTCTAGCCTTTTACGTTAGTTTTTTTTTGTGGAGCCATATTAAAAGGCTGAGTGAAAAATTGAAATGAGAAACTGAGTAAAAAATGGCCAATATTTCGGAAAATCAATTTGAACAGTACTTGCAACATCAAGATTCGGAATGATTATTTGAAACAGTTAGCGTTGCAACTGACAGAACCATATATGAAGTACCGTTTAACGAAGAATTTGCCACGAGAATTGAGTCAAACTATACGGGAGATTCTAAATATGAACAAAGAGCCTTCTGGTTTTTTTTTCTTTCTTTGAGTCTGTTATTAAACTGTTTCACTAATTAAAATTTAATTAAATATGATTTCTGTAGGTACTTTATTGAGTTTTATTTATGATTAAAATGTAGTGGGGTGACCCATCACCCTACTAGCCTTTCGTGTTTATGAAAAAAGCCTGTCCTTCCGAAGGTTAAGTAGCTTAACAAATGTTTTATCTTCTTTTAATGTAGTAAACAGTAACCGAACTAAGAGACGGGGAACTAAAACTGGCAGAGAAATTACACTTAGCTAAAAAATAAATACATTCTTTCGATAACGTTATTATCCACTATTATTAATAAAAAATTGTATTAATAATAAAGTAGCGTCTTTAGACTTCAACCAATAAACTGAATTTGAATGAATATTCCACGCGTTAAAACCCCAACCTCTAAAAGCCAAATTTTTTCACTTAATAAAGCTCCAACAAACGCAGTATATTAAAGACCAACTCATGAGTAATGGACAGTTAAAAATAATATACCGAGACCCCTGCCAAGTGCTGGCTTATATTTTCATTTCAATTGAGATAATCGTGTGCGAATGTTTTAAAAGTGCACATAAAAATGTAGCCATGTTTTATTCTAAATAAATCCCCTTCTGTTCCGGTGTGTAGTTCGCGAGGCGGAACGGCGGGCGGAAGGTACGGCTTCGGAAACGGGATGGTGTAAGATAAAGAGAACATTTCCTATAGCGTCTCGGAAGATTTAGCAACATTCCGTGGTGGCTAGCTAAGAGAAAGCAGAAAGTTCAGTGCTTTTAACAAAGGACTACAGATCCTCTGTACCCAGACGCTACAGGAAGGGAGATTTAAATAAGCCACAAACGCCAAGTCGGTGTTTACTAATGACATAAAACCAACTTCTTAAAATAATATTTGTACAATTTTCAATACATAAATTGGAAGGCTATTTTCAGAGATTATTCATCATTTCAGCCACAGGACGTCCACTACTGAACACAGGCCTCCCCCAATGACTTTCATCGGGGGGGTTTGCCAATACTCGCCACGCTTGGCAGGCGGGTTGGCGAGCGCAGTTTTTTATAACATTTCGCACGTAGACGCTGCTGCCCGTCCTGTGCTACAGGAATTATTCGCCTCTTAAGACACACCTCCTGTTGGCGGTGGGGAAGTGTATTCTTTACGGCCGTCCCCACACGGCACGGCAGAGATTATTAATGTCTTAGATTTGTTTGGCAATGAGAGCGTCTAAAAATATATTGATTAACGCTAGATAATATTTAGTAGACATGACTTTTCGCAGTTAGACAGAAACCTACTAATTATTATTAAAACATCATTGTCATTATGCAGATAATATTTGATTTCATTGCTGTTGAAAATGTTTTTTTATATTGATGTCGTTTGCATACCTAGCAAGAGAATGCTTCCATGATGTCCATTCAGTTCGCGTAATGTAACAAAATAAAAATTTTCTAGCCTTAAATGACCACCGGCAAGCGCAGCGTAGGATATCCACTCACAAGGTTGGCAAGTGGAGAGACAGCGAAGGTAAAGGTTGCAGGAACCTGCTGAATGCAGGCCGTTTCCTTCCGGCCAATCTGGAAGGTACTGAAACCTATGTGCAGCAGTCGACGTCCTATGGTTGAAATGATGATAATGATGAAATTTTGAATAAGGGTTTCTATAAACTATCAATGTAGTATTTTAGAACACACCTCTTTTAGCGTGAGCTGGTTCATCCCTCCCGGCTTTGGTGACGGGCTCGTCCTTTTAATGCGCTGACGGTTAAATGTGATTCGGTCCTTATTTTCTTTTATGTTGGATGCGTTTGTTTTGTCGCGTCGTCTGGGCATGTCACAAGGATTTGCCTCTAAGTGGTTGCATTACATTTTAATGCTAGTTGACTTTGTTTAAAAAACGTATTTTAGGATAGTTTTAAATAACAAGCAGTAAAAATGAAAAGTATTTTAATAAGCCAAGTATTTATTTTCTTTTGGCTAAGATTTAATTTCTGATGTCCAAACTAGGATCATAGTAAAATCTACTCCAAGTAGGAAACTGAAGCGACCTCAAACCAGATATTACTGTCAAATAACTGAGAACTTGAAGGTTGTAGTCAAACTGGGGATGCCTACTAAGTTATCTAACTTCAAAGCAGGTAACACAATATTCCTTGAACATGGTAATATTAGTTCGTCGAATTACCTCCCGGGTAACTTAACTACGTGTTAAACAATAGTTAACGAAGTTGTTTAGATTAATTAAGACTATTTTAGGCAAAATATCGAGCAGTAAATCACACTCATTCAACGTTAATGTCAATGGCAATGAAAATACACAGTTGACAAAGACAATGCCCTTGACAGTTGTGTTTTGTGTGTCATTATAATAGTGTGATGATCTTTATCAGCTCTTTATGTTACACAATACTTGGTGTGTTTGTAATAAAGCTATTTTTAAAACATAAAACTTCATTGACAACGGTACAACAGAGCTGAACTAATTAACATAATTTAACTCTAAGTAAATATATTTGAATAGTAAAAAGTTATGCGTAGTTGATATTTCGTACATAAAAAAAAGTATTTGATGCACAAAATATCTACTACGCATAATTTCCTTCAAATGTTTGCTATTTCAATTGAAAATAGATAAAAATATAAATCTCTAGTTTTAAATTACTTAATAATAGTTTAGTCTTTTTTAAAATGTTAATGAAAGGATTTTATTTGTTCTACAAACTTACGTACGGTCAGCATCGAAAGTCGATGACCACTTTCAGATCTTCAAAATCGCTATACACTTTATTATATTTAAATCGCTCAACATAACAAGCGTCAAAACTCGATGATTATTATGTAAGTTCATCGACTTTTGATTCTGACCGTACATAACATGACTTTGTAAAAAACATCATGTTCATCTACTCATAGCCAGTTACTTAGCTACTTGTTATCTTCACCATCAGAACTGATAATATAATCAATATTGATAGGTTTAAGGATAATATATCCTTGTCGCAATCTTTCAGCTTTAATCTTATATTTGATACATTATTCTTATCATACCAATATTTTGTCTTGGACATATTATACTTCATCATTCGAGCCATAGGAGGTCCACCGCTGAACAAAGGCCTCCCCCAATGACTGATCATCGGGGGGGATTGCTGATACTCGCCACGCTTGGCAGGCGGGTTGGCGAGCGCAGTTTTTTATAAGATTTCGCACGAAGACGCTGCTGCCCGTCTCGTGCTACAGGAATACTTATCTACTCTTTTTTCCATCTTAATAATTATAAGTAACTGTGAAATAAATACAGGCAGTTAAGATTAGAATAGAGCTGCTACGTGTAGGAAAAACTATCTATTCATAATAATAGAATACAAAGTAACAATGGTTTTCAAATAAAACGTCTTCCTTAGGATCGACATTAAAATCTTCGCGATAAAGTTAAATAAATAAAACATTATCAACGACTTCGACGATAAGGTGTGGAGAATCTGAAAATATTTTCGCAAATTTGTTCGTGGTCACAGAATAAAAATATACAGTAGTCATAGTCCAGCAAAGGTTTAATAAAACGAGGATTTTTTATTATTAAGTTCTGATTCAGGAAAATTCAGGATAAATTATTATAAAATAACGTGAATTATAATATTCAATAAAATTTTGGAAGAGTTTTATAGTTACGGAAGACTTTTTAACGTAGAGTTTTGATATAATTGATGTTCTTAAAATCAGTGGAGCTAAGTGGAAGAGGTGAGCAGCGTGGGGTGCCAGATTATATGCCAATGAACTGAAGTACCCAATTAATAAGATTCTACAATTATTCGAATAAAAACTGGTATTTTTTTTATATTTTAGGCTGTTCTTAGTGTTAAAAGTTTTATTGATAACACATGAGTTAGATTCAATTTTTTCTACAGGGTGAACGCAGCTGGTGTAGAACGGGCCAAATAGAATTCAACAACTTGAACAGGTCACAGTTCATTCTGGTCTTCTTTAATTACAGCGCCTTGCAGTCGCAGTTCTGAAACTATTCGAGCCAGTAAATCCGGCCGCAGTACAGCGCTATCTAGCGGCGCAACATGCATACCCATGTAAATTTCAACTCGAGGAGGGCGCTCGTTAATTCGAGTGTTGTCACCGGGCTCAACCCTTTCTTAGTAACTGTAGTAAGACGCTCCCCCTACGGCTAACGGCGTCTTCAATTGCCACAGTTTATCTTCGTTAAGTAACTAAATCGATCTACGTAGGAAATGTTTACGAGATTGCGACATGTGTTTGGTTTGTGGCAAGACTATGTTAGGAACGCTAGATTTTTATGCCACAAGTATGATTAATATACTTGATATTATACTATTCAGGTGACTTAAACAGTTTTCGGGTAAAAGTTTGAAACATTCTACTGAGCGTGTCCTGATTAGGATTGGAAAAAGCGTAGAACACAAGATAACATGTAACATTTGAAAAAAAAACTATTTTAGGTTTGTCTAAAAAATTCAATAATATATACACGAAGTTTTCAAAATTTACAATTCAAGAAACTAATTAATTGTAAAAATTTTGACACTTAAGAAATGTATTGTAATAATAATAATATTGTATCTATTTTAAGTAGCCTTATCATATAACGATGAGAAAAAACGGATTAATAAATCATAAAAAATTATCGTAATATAGAGTACACTAAATGGATTTACTTTTCATTAAATTACAATTTAACGTCCCTATCGCTATGTTTTACGGTGTATTTAGCTTAGTCATTATAATCAAATTAAACATATTATATTCATTAATCGATTTTAGAAATATAATTTGTGAATTAATGCGAAAAATACATGTTATAAACGAATTTTTTTGAAAGATACATTCGAGGAACTGCCGCTTGCGTGCTTCAAAACATTTTTATTGTTGTTTTTTTGGTCTAGCGTGGGTAAGTGGCACGCTTAGAGGTAACATATTCTGTATTTCATTGAAAAATAAACTTGTCATTTTAAATCCTACGCACTATGCCAGATATTTTTTATTTTTACTATGTGCTCACGTTTCATCCGAATGTTCTGTATCTTATCTTTAAAGTAAGGACAAATACCCACCTCGTTTGTAGGCAAGCCTACAAACGAGGTGGGTATTTGTCCTTACTTGAGATAATCGCATTTAATCTCACAGGTAATGCAATTGAAATCGCCTAAGTAACCACCGACTAAGTCTCAGTAATAATGTACGTACTTCTTCTAATTACACAATAATTTAATCTTACAACTGCTGCTGGCTCAATATTGAGACACTGACTATAGTTTTTTATTGTATGTCGCAAAATGGTTCATCCGCCTGCCCTACTGCAAAGTCATCTGGGGTCAGCGTGATATGTTTTCCTTTTCATGTGATTCGGTCTCTTGTCATCGAGTCATCCACTATCTTATCAGTCATATCATTCCTCACTCAATCGGTCCATCTCTTTTTGCATAACAAATATAATTAGCCCTAGGTAAAATTGTCATAAATCACAGCAATGGGTCGATACAAGGTGTGGATGATGAAGAGGATAAATTAAAATTTTGAAAAAAAAACTCTGTCTAAAGTTAAATAAACATATGTTAATATTAAAACTAACCTAGTTAGTAATCATTAACGTATATATTATGAGTATATGTTACTTTAATAAAATAAAATATTCATTCATTCAAATAGACAATCATAGGTAAGTAAACTACTAATGTCACTCGAAGCGGACTTTACCAATGTGACATTGAACAAAAAGATAGATACGTTGATTTGCTTTGTGTTTTTGTTATCAGCGTGACGTGACTGGTGGACTAGTAGATGCGCTACTACAGGCTATTCTAACAACGCAAATAACGAATAATATATAATTAACAAAACAGTGATATAAAAAAGCTAGTTCTTGTCGGACTCGCAAAGTAAGAGAAGGGTTTCGTACCACCGTATTTTTTAGTTCAATTAGGACCCTCATGTACGCCTGACTCGCACTTGACCGATTTCTATTATCAACAGGGTTTACAATAATTACATCAAGTTTGACACATTAAATGTCGTATATTACAGTATTTTTATGTAGGGTCTACATTATTTTATAATAGACTCAAACCGACAATAAAAACCGGCCAAGTTTGAACCGGTCTCGCGCACTGATGGTTCTGTACAAACTTGTAGGTACGTTTTAAATAGTTCATCTTACGGGAATCTAAAAGATTATTACCGCTTTTCCGGAGTTTGTTCATATTTAATTTTTTAGTTTTATAGTACAAATTTAATGGGCTGTTTGTTAATTTTCTAAATTTTCATTATAAAAGTCATACAATAAAAGATGAACCATGATGTACAGAATATGTGGTTACAAGGTTATCCTTGAGTTACGAGACACCCTGTTCAAATGTGCCAAATTTCAGCTAATTCTGTTCAGCCGTTCAAGTGTAATTGAGTAAGTAAGAAACATACTGTCTGTGAGTAAGTAAGAAAAATACTATCTGTGATCTATTAGATCTTAGATCTATAGATCTATTATTAAGATCATAACTGTCGTTTCCCTCTTAAATTACATTTGTAAAAATACATCCACTAAAATAGAGTTGTAGAGCGAAGGTATTTGTCTGCGTTGGAATCTTCAGGATTCAAGCTGCAGTCTTGTAGTAACAGCTTAAAATAAAATAAATTAGTGTAAGTTTCTTCTTAGCGCAGTCTTATTTTGCCATCTTTTTCTATATAATTTAATGAAAATGTGCACTTACTGGGATATTTGCTTGGTTTGAACAAGCGGGAATAGAGGGTATTACTGTACTAGAAAGTATTACTGTGCACCGTACTAAATTAAATTAATTTGCCATCTAGCTAGCAATATAGTCACAAACAAAGGTGATTTGCTTTTACCAGACATTTACCAGAAAATAACCAGACCGAAGCGGATTTAGAAAAAAGTATTTGACTAAATTGACCTGAAACTAGAATCGATCCTGGGACCGTTTGCGTTTAGGGGGAATCATAAGACATTAAGCCATACTAGCTATATTTAACTAACTATATTTGTAACAAATAGGGCCCTATTATCATCATCATTACAGCCATAAGACGTCCACTGCTGAACACATGCTTCCCACAGTGACTTCCAGATTGGTCAGTGGGAAGTGGCCTGCATCCAGAGGCTATCTGCGACCTTTACCAGGTCATCTGTTCACCTCGTGGATGGAGTAATTAATATTAAATTAATGAAAATAATTAAATTAATCATCGTCTTGACACAGTCGAGATAATTCTAATTAAATAGGCAGAAGCAAATTATGGATTTCCGAACGTTTTCCTTTTTGCCTTTATAAATGTAAATATATTCCAAAAAACACACTTATTGTCAACAACCTTGTGTTGTAAGGTAAAAGACAAATAATTTTGAAATAGGCAGATGCCTATTTGGCTCTATTCTGGGTGCGCTGGTAGATACCAGCGCACCCAGAATAGAGCCAATTTAGAAATGTTCTTTAACTGAATTAACTCGAACCGGGAATAGAAACCGGATAGAATCACTACACACTACGCCAATCGAGGCGTCATTCTCATTTTTGGTTTTGACGAATTAAATTGAATCACTATATTGACGATAATATTGACATCGTATGGGAGAAAACTATTTGTTTCACTCTCAACGTAGTATCTTCAATTCAATATATATATTATAATAATGAATCTCTATTTATTTTATCCCGCGTGAACGGATGAAGCAATTTCGCTAATTCTTTTTTTGTTGTGTTAATTATTCTCAGGAGAAGGTTCTTATAAAAGAAAAAAATAAGAAATTGCGCAGAAAATCCTTTAAGAATAAACTAAACACCACGCGACCGAAGTCGTGGGCAACAGCTAGTTAATAATAATTATACTTATCAAAATAAAATTCCTATATCTTGTCAAAATAAACTGTCATGTTAATTACGTCATAAATGAAATATTTTAAGGTACATTCTTACAAAACCACGTAACGTCTAAGTCGAAGTAGTTATTATCGTGACATTTTGTCTTTGCCTTGCTTCACTAAGATGGATAAGACTAATTGAATTTTGTACCGAGCTCGCTAATAATAAAACCTGAAAAAGGTAGTCGATTTGCCAAGTTCTGGTACAAAGAGTCTACTCATTAATTCCCCTGCAAAAAGTAGTATTGTATATTGTACAATATTTTTGACATGCTGTGTATGTGCTGTTTGTAGTAGATTTCCAATCGTAATAGGGATAGTAATAAAAATAAATGGGTTCTTGACACCATACACAGATAATCGTAAGAAAATAATCATGTCTTTAAAATAACACCCTTATTAAGTCATTAGTTTATTTATAATTTTAGACTTTGAATCACTTAAAAATCGATACATATTTAGTCATCGGACTTCACTTTGGGCTACATAGAAGTGACGTCGTAATTAGAGATAAAACCTTTTGGGCCCAAGCCAACCTCACCTGCCAGTCGGTGCACCTAAGCAACGGACGAGGCTCTGGCGCAGGCTTTCCCTTCGGGGTTGGGTGGTGGGACGGCAGTCGCTCCTGTAAAAGCCAACCCTGCCACACAACATGGTGCGTCATAGAAAAGTAAATGTCACCGATAGGGTGCCGCCGCAAAACGGCGCGCAGGAGCATCGCCCGACTCCTGTGACAAGTGGGCTAGGGCTACTGTACCACGGGCGGGCACAGCCAAAGACGCGAGCATCACAACGGAAACTCCGCTTCGCCACCTTAAATATTGGCACGCTAACCAGATGCGCGCGGGAGTTGGCCGATGTACTCTTCAGGCGGAGGGTGGACGTGGTAGTTTCTGCAGGAGACTCGGTGGAAAGGCAGCAGATCCCGGTTAATTGGGAATGGCTACAAACCGATCTACACGGGTGCACCTGTTGGAGCGAATGGATTGGCCGTGGTTCTCTCCGAAGCATTGCAGAACGACATTCTTGAAGTGAAACGCTACAGCGATCGGCTGATGATGAGACATCGATTGCGACGTCAAAGCACGCATTGCTGCTGCGTGGGCCAAATGGCGAGAGGTGACTGGTGTCATTTGTAACCCCAGAATGCCGGTTAAGCTGAAAGGACAGATCTATAAGTCTATCATTAGGCCTGTCCTTTTATATGGCAGCAAAGCAAGGCCGCTACATGAGTGACTAAAGCAGGAGCTGCGTGTCACGGAGATAAATATGCTGCGGTGGATGTGCGGAGCCACGCGGAAGGACCGCGTGAGGAACTCGCGCATCCGCGGTAGCCTTCGTGTCCGTGATATTGCGGACAAACTGCAGGAGAGTCGCCTACGCCTTGGTACGGCCATGTTTTGCGGAAACCAGCAAGCTACGTAGGAAACAAATGTCTGGCCATGCCGCCACCGCCAGGTCCTGGCAAAAGCCAAGAAATGCTGGCTTGACGTCGTGAGGGCTGACATGCGTGCCAATGATCTCACAACTAGAGACGGTCAAGACCGCGCGAAGTGGAGAAGTAAATCAAGGAAAGCGGACCCTGGGCTCCAAAGCAATGGCTTTAGACGCAACCGGAATTGACCGTATACCTAGATGAAGAAGAAGAGAAGTGACGTCACAACAAAATTTACAAGGATATCGCCTTTCGACAGCTTATGTATGTATAAACAGTAGGCCAATTAGTTGGTGATATCACCATCGCTATTATCACTCAAAGTTTAAGTTGCTTTTTTGAGTAGATAAGTAACATACCATTTCTCTCTTTTTATTTACATTTCTTCTAAGTAGTACATGTGTAATCGATGTACTTATAATTAACCGTAAAACCAAATATCTTTATGCAACACATAGATAAGGGAAACTCCATCATTTATTTTTGCTTTTCCTTTAAATGTGTGGTTTCCGAATAAGTTACATTATTTTTAGTTAGTAACGTTATCAATTAAATCGTTTTGTAACATTTACACTCACTCAGGTTATTATTTCCTAATCATTCGTTTATAAAAAAAACTTGGCTCCTTTTTACACTAACGTACATTAATACGACTGACGATTGTTAGTACTTGTAAGTGTTCCGTCGTGTATGTCGAACACACTACAAATATCAGAAATAAATCCAATAGTCACAAGAATGCACAGAGAGCAATTTTACGATGTAAATATCAATTTAAATGACTATTAAAAAGACGTGCGATTACATAATCTACCTACTACTAAGTAGTATTTGTGATTAAATGCAGACTAACTCAAGGTCAGTGAGTGAACTTGTGATAGAAAAAAACTAAAATAAAGTGAAAATCAGAAAATTTACATAAACACAACAATGACGCTAACGGTAAGTTAATCAAAATTCAACATACCATCATACATCTCAGAATTAAATCTGAATTCCAACTATATGCATGTAGGTAACCTATTATTTTTGAAACTCCAATACTAAGATTTTTCTGATTCAGCATTAATGTTTTTTGTACTTGCCTGATGTCTCATAATTTGTCGGTTCGAAATTCATAATTCAACTTTAGGGCCGCACTTGAGTGACTTCACGCCTTTGAACTGTAGATGAAATTATTAAACAATTATGGGTGGAAACAATGCTTTGATGACTTAAATGAAAAAAACAAACAAATTGATATAGTGATATCAATGGTAAGTAAAAAGACTAAATTACCCTATCGAATCAGTATTATAACTCAGAAAGGTGCAAGAAAGAAAAATTCTAATTTCATTCTTATGACGCAAGTAAGAGGCAAGAGATTGAGAAAAAAATATTACCTGATTTTAACATATGCAAGTCTTAAGCTAAATTATAGCGTTGAGCAGTCATATTATCATGATATACTATCAAACATTTCAATGTGTACAAAATAATCTTTGATGCCTTTTGTTTATGGAATAAAACCCCATCACACTGATATTAATAAAATCTAAACAAGAACGTTCAACATGTCACTCATAATAAGCAAAACCTCATAGGGCATGCCATTTTTAACCGACTTTAAAAAAGAAGGAGGTTTTCAATTCGTCGGAATCTTTTTTATTATGTAGTTTCAACGATCATTCGTTACCAAGTGAATCGATTTTGATATTTTTTTGTTCAAAAGGGAATACTTTCAGAAAGGTCCCATATAAATTTGGTCAAGTTCTGATGATGGAATCTATAAGAAAATCATCAAACATTGCATAAACTCCATACCGCGCCGACTGATTTTTTGTATTTAAGTTACTCAATAACTTTGGCAAATGTGAACCGATTTTGATGATTCTTTCTTTATTGATTAGCTTTTACTTTACAGATAGTATATTTAAAAAAACACCACATAAGGTCGGAAAAATAAGGGATGAAATTGGTGTTCAGCAGTTAACTTTGGTTTGCACTCTTATAATTCGTTTTGTTGAGAATGTATCACTAAAATAGATGAAATAAGTAAATGTTAAATATAATAAAAATTTAAATATATTAAGAAAACCGACTTCAAAAAACTAAAAAGCTAGAAATATTAACACATAAGTACTTAATCAGTTACTTTTGGAGTCGGTGCCAGCCGATGAGAGTTTGAATGTTTTCGTTTGCACGTACGTATGCAGGTGTATGTGTTAATATTATTTCTAGCTTTTTAGTTTTTTGGAATTGTTTTTTTTTTTGTGCTAAAATGCAAAGTTTTATGTATAAAAATAAATAAATATACTTTTTTTTTGTTTGTTATCACCTCGTTAGAGGTTTTGCGTATTTTGAGTCGAATGTTGTTTAGTCAATAATTAATAGCGATGAATCTTAGCTGAGGTATTCACAATCAAAAACGATATCGCCCAACATCTGTTAACTTTGTAATCACGATTATTACGTATAGCGCACTATTGGATTTTTTACTATCATTTAATATTGGTATAGACCTAGTTGAACCATTCTTATCTAGCATTTTGTTAATAAAAAAAAGCTTATCTTAATTTTATGTAATAGACATTTCAGAATTGGGTTACCGTTCATTTTAGAAATGGTTAACAAGATTACTACATACCACAAATGTTACTAAAATAATTGAAATCATGTGCAATAATTTCAAACCTTTATAACAAATACTTTTTTCGTTAAGAAAATTTTAAGTGGTATGTGATATTTAGGTATTTGAGTAGTTAGTACTTTTTAAAGATTTTAATGTTAGTTTTAAAAGAAGGATATTATATTTAAGTAACAGAATCTCATTCTACGTTAAACAGACAGTGTAAAACCTGTTAAACGCGGTGATAAACTTCACAGAAATATACAGGGTAGTTAACTCAAAAACTACGAAAAATCGTAGAACACATCTAAGGGTGATTCAGATACCTCTCAATACGAGGCACCTTAAAAAAAATTTTTGGACGTCACTTTTCTGGCCACCCTGTATTGACACAACAACAAGCAAGTAAATAAAATATTTACACTTTCACAAATTTCATTATCATAGTTAATCTATAGGCAAAGAAAGCATAGTTTGATTTTAATCAAACTAGAATTTTGATCATGATCTAAAAAAAACTATCTATGATGCACTCTTCATATCTGGAAATTATTCAAACCATGAAAAAAAAAATTACTTAATACGTCTTCGTTAAACTAATTATAAGTTAATGTAATTACTCGTAGACAGAAAAAACAATTATCAATGTTTTCTCGTTTTTATGGTTTTTACGTTTTATTGTTTTTTTTTTCGTTTTACTAACTGTATGGCGAATTTTATATTTAATAGCTGTCATGGATTTTCTGCGCAACTTTCTTTTTTTTTCTTTTATAAAAACCTTCTCCTGACAGTAATTATCAAAACAAAAAAATAATTAGCGAAATTGTTCCACCCGTTCATGCGTGATGCGATGACCAAGGGAAATGGAGATTCATTTTTATGTTATAGATTTGTGGTTTATAAAATTATACGAAATTTAGCAGTCAAGTTGGAAAGATCAAAGAGAGGCAAGGCGTAATACAAGTCGCTTCTTATTTGGGCGTAATAATGACTGAATATTAATCCAGATACCAACCAATCGATCTAGTTCCTGAATCATATGAAGATATTGGTGTTATCGCGGTATACGACGATACGTAGTGTCAATGTTCATTGATGGCTTTGGACCGAGGCGAGCCGCACGCGTTTATCATTTGCAACCGGTAGTGACTCTGTGTGAGTGTGGACTAAGATTGTTTCGTCTATTACTTCTCCTACCTTTGAACTGTTTAGGTAAGAACACCTTTGTTAATAGTCTAGGCTTATGTTGACAAAATACTTAACCTTTTTAGTCATTAATTGACAGTGTAATCGTTTAGTGATAATAAGTTAATAATGAGCGCGATGATTCGATTCATAAACTTTTAGCAACCAGATTTTATCTGGAGCGAACTTTTCGATGTAACATTACAAAGTGACTATCCGGTTGGGGGATGGATTATGAAGTACGTTTTTTTTGCTTCTCCGATATTGTAAACAATATTTGCATATCATTTAAAAAATATATCAGTGTTTGCAAAAGCATTTTGTGTTATATGTTATAATTATGGTGTCTATCTTATTTTTAAATAAGTCATCATCATCATCATCATTTCAGCCATAGGAAGTCCACTGCTGAACATAGGCCTCCCCCATTGACTTCCAGATTGGCCGGTTGGAAGCGGCTTGCATCCAGCGTCTTCCTGCGACCCTTACCAGGTTTAAATGAGTAATTTCGTTAAAAAGGAATGTCAAGATTATTTACCATATGACAAGCTAAGAAAAACGGACTATAGGTGTCATATTTAATAGTAGATTTGGGCCTCGGAAGGTTTGTTATTTTAAGTGAAATGGGATAAGCTGATAAAACGACTGATAAGGATTTAATCGTACACCAAACGTAATATGAAAGAGCACATAGATACTCGATAAAATGTTAATTTAATTTTGTCGTTTTATCGCATTCAAAATAGCACAATGTAAACAAAACTAACTGTATTGGGTACAATCGGTCTCAAGCAATTTATAATTTGAATTAAACAGTAATTAGATATCTTAAATACCTGCAACTACCATTTCATTACTATTTCGGGGTACTATTAATAAACAAAGTGGTAAGATTTAACAGCAGGTCTTATAATAACTAGCTGGGCTTAACTGTAAAAATTACTTGTTTAATACATTTCATAGGCCAGGGGATTCCCAATTTTCTCAGAATTCTGTAGCTTAGGCATACAGAACGAAGAGATAGTATTCAAGGTTTGACAGCACCAAAATTGCTAAACAATCTACGAGTCCAGTATAATAACATTTTAGGATGATGTTGGGTCTCCCCCGCTTCGGCAGTGCTTCTATTATATTTACACATACCCGAACTAACGGTTTTCGTGCCCTGATTCGGAAAAAAGTTGCATCAGTGATGGTCAGTCAGGCACGATGCGGGGGGATAACAACAGTATCCTGAAAATGGTAGCAGAGGATCCGCATACACTTATTGTGAGGCATTTCGTGAGAGCAACGACCGAAATAGTAGGCCTTAACTACGCTAGTTATCATCCGCGCGAGATACCTCGCAGGTACATGACAAATTAAAATATTAATAAAGTTTATTTAAATTAATATTTCAAATACTAACACTAGCTCTAAGCGCTCTAAAATTTTACTACGAGTAACACATGGATGTTTGCTGTCTAAAATAATTAATTTGAATTTTTAAAAATTGCGGAAAAATGCTCACAGACATGCAAAATTTCTGCAAATTAATAAACAGGCTAGCGTGAGTTGGAATCGCGAATCGAGGTTTCCGTACAAACGTAGGTATAACAGTTTATATATATTATTATAGTAGTTTGCACCTAACGGGGATCTAGTCTCGAAGATTTTTAACATTTTTTACGAGTATGTTCAAAAAACTTAACATGAAAAAAATATCTGATTATATATATTTGCATTTTTAAAGCTTATCTCTCCTTGCCCTGAATTAAAAATAGGAGAATATCAATTTAAGACTACTCGTTTACGTACCCAAAGTAATTTCAATCATTTAGCGAATACGAACCCCCGACGGATTCTTTTTAGTTACTTACGTCCTATTAGTCGAGAGGTTTTAATATATTTTCTTAAATCCCTTTTCTATTAAGTACAAGTGGCGTGGGTTTTTTCCAAATTTGTTTTGAATTTTAACTTTTTACAGATTTTTTTTACAAAAATAATAATAATAATAAAACTCCGAATGATAATCAAACCATAATATTAAACAAAAAATTATAAAAATTAAGAGAAACCATCGTCGATAAATCACTAACCCTTTACAGAAAACCACATTTGAATTGGTCAAACCATAAACTGAAACGTTGGAGTCCACAAACAAACAACGTCTCACCCTTAACGCATATACATTACTTTCCCCGTACTGGTGAAAAACAAGTCCTTAGGATTTACTTAACTATATATCATATTGTGATGTACCTATTTGTTTTTTTTTTTTACAAAAATATTGAATTAACGACAATGACTTTCAGCGTAACTGCGAACTAAGATATTGGATGTATATTATTTTACAGAAACATTTATTTTTTTAATTTATAAACAAACAAAAATAAAAACATGAACTAACGTTTTTTTTTTAATTAAAAGTTTATAAACGGGCAAACAGTATTCAATAATTATCTGAAACATCGTTAAAAACAGACTATAGTGTTCTTTATTTTTACAAATTATTAAGTAAAGTAATGTTTTATTAAAACTGTATTCTGTTGATGAGAATTTACTTATATGTAATAAAAATCAACGAGGCACTAGACAACAAGCCTAGGTAACCAAGATTTTAAAGTTTACATAAAAAAACGCAATTTATGTCTTCAATTACAGAGAATATAATATCGATACATTGTTATTGTTACATCATACTCGGTCTTTGATCCGCGGTATTTTGATAGCGCTTGATAACTCATGGTCATGTGTATTTAGGTAAATAACTTAAAATAACGTCTGTGACGTTTTATTAGCGCAGGTGTACTACGGGTAATAAAGGGGCGTTTGAATTGAAATAGCAAGTAATAAACTATTATGACTTTGTCAAATAATTTTCTAGAACGCACACTCATATAAAGGTTGCAGTTCGTAATTTAACATTCACAGCGAGCATGTTACGTTACGACCCATAGCGCTGGTCAGTACCTACTTTGCGTACTTCATCGGATTCGTTTTCAAACCGGACAAATGACAGTGCGAAATTGGCTACTTAATTACTAAATTTATAGAGAGTTACTCTTATTTTATAGAGGCTTTATTATTATACTTAAGAACTTCAATAAATATGAACCAGACGGCACACCTATTTGTCATGTCTCGAAGTAACGAAAGTAAAACTCATTTTGTTACGAGTTAAAAATGAAAGGTTTTGCCATGCCTATGCTAGAATCTAGTGTTGCCGCTCAAAGGCCCACTATTGATAGGCATATAGATAGTATTGGAAATAGCCAAACTATCGATAGGTCAATCGATAGTGTTGAATCAACTATTGATAGTATCGATACTATCTATTGTTAAATTACAGCAATAGTATTGATTTTGTGCCATGTGAGGACGGCCGTAAAAAGTACACTTCCCCAACGCCAACAGGAGGCTTGTCGTACGAGGCGACTAATTCCTGTAGCACGAGCGTCTGCGTGCGAAGTGTTATAAAAACTGCGCTCGTCAACCCGCCTGCCAAGCGTGGCGAGTATTGGCAATCCCCCCGTTGAAAGTCTTTGGGGGAGACCTGTGTTCAGCAGTGGACGTCCATGGCTGAAATGATGATGATGATTGATTTAACACATAATAGATATATCTATCGATAGTATCGATAGTATTTATACCTTAGAACTAATATACGATCGATATTAATGCTTGTTAGTGATGATAGACTATCAATTCTATGCACTATCAATTGTCACTTGTATGGCAATAGTATATTTCGTAGAAATAGGACGAGTAATATTCAATCAAAATATAACAATTTTGCTTACTGTTACACACACTGACTGATTAATGTTGTCACTAAATGAAAACGAAAATGATCCTAGACAATCTCAGCATTTCATATCATACATGTGCACTGCAATTTGATAGTATTAAAATACAGTCTACAATCGATAGTCCAAAACTATTGATAGTATCGATCCTAGTGATAGTTTACCTGTTAAGTTTAACAAAAATTTTGATAGTAGGTATCGATACTATTGATAGCTTAATCACTAATATGGTGCAGTATCGATGCTGCGTATCAATAGTATTGGTATAAGCAATCGATTGTGTCGATAGTGCTACGATAGTGTAACTAATTTTCAAGGTCAACTGTCGATAGTCCGGTAACACTACTACAGTCCGTGGACAAGCGGCTCGCTGCTAGCTTGTTGCTCCGTACTTACTGCACAATGCTCGTTTTGTAACATATTATATTACGCCCCATAGCGCTGGTCAGTACCTACCTTTATAGCGTTTGCGTACTTCATCGTATCCGTTTTCAAACCTAGCAAATGCTGGTCTGCAATCGGCACTATTCGGTATTCGGAAAATTATTAATTGATTTTTATTATTATACTTACTTCGGTAAATATGCGCCAGACGGCACACCAATTTGTCATGTCTCGAAGTAAAGAAAGTAAAACTCCTTTTGTTACGAGATAAAAATAAAAGTTTTTTGCCGGGAGCGTCTCCCAGCATGCCCATTGGCAATTTAATTTTAAAACGTTCGTTTCCTAAACTGACCCGACCGGGAATAGAACTAACGACCGTTGCGGTTGAAGTAATACACCGCGCCACTAATTAATTCATACTCTATTCTTAGTGTAATAAAGTAGTCAAATAGGTTGTCTGGAAGAGATCGCTCTTAGCGATAAGACCGCCTAAATTGTACCATTCTAAATTTATTGTTTCTCTGTACTGATTGATTATGTGTGGTGTGCAATAAAGAGTATCTCTCTCTCTATCTATAAGAATAGCATTGCCAATTATTATGAATATTTTTGAACTTTGATATCGTAATACTTATCTAGTATTATGGTATTATTATGCTATAGTAGAACCTCACTACATACTCAATTTATTAATAATACCTCAATAGCCACAGCTGACTAATTTGCACAAAAACTGGCTTACTCATAGTTACTACGTGACTATTATTTATATTCTAGGAAAACGATATATACCTAGCCATTTTACGCAATAAGTTATACGCCTAAAAACCAATAAAACCAATTTATTTCTGTAAATAAGCCTATATTAAACTTATACCCTTTTACACGTCTCATTTTTTTCTACAATACTCTTTTTGGTTTTTTTTTTTTATTCCTTATACTAGAAGAAGCGCAAGAAATTCGGTTAATGTTATCAGCCTCTTTTTTTTAAATAGTATATTTACAAGAACATAATATGTATTTCAGACATTTTTGTCATTTAAACAATCATAAGCATTATATAACTCAAACAAAGTAAATAACTCAAACAAGACGACCTCCTGGCCGAGAGGTGACTATACCGGACTTGGTGTCGCTATCTCTGAGGTTCCAAGTTTGATTCCCGGTCGGCCAATGTAGAAAAATAACCTTTCTATATTGTCTCGCGTCTGGGTGTAGTGGTACAATCGTTTTTTCTGATTTCTGTAACACAATTGCCTAAGCAGCTTATCATAGGATTAGAGCAATGTATGTGATTTGTCCAATATTTATATATTTAAAATATAAAATCATGTTTCCCTTTTTTGCCGGAGGTATCTTTCAGCACAAACAGTCGCGATTTAATATAGAAATAAATACAAATACTTACCTACTGTAGTTAGTGTGAGTATGTAACTTACATACAGTTAAGTATAGGTTGAGTTATACGACAATGTACATACATTATAAATAGGTTTTAGTTATTTTAATAAATAATGTCTCTGCTTGTTTTCCTAGATGAAGAAAATTATCTATTTTAAATAAACTAAGTGAACCTGTAAACAACAAAAAAAATGTTCGTAGATAGAAAGCATTTAAATCGTTTTTATTTTAACGATAATGTGTTTATAGCAAGAATTAATCCATGAAAAATATGCTTTTAAATATGTTTTTTACTGTGTGACGTTAATAAGTTGACCTGAGATAAAGGTTCAATCGTCCATTTGTAACTCACTTGAGACTTACAATGTGCCAGATGCGGACACACCCGCTCGTTAAAGGGTCATTTTACTGAGAAACGTCAGAGTTTATGATCTTAGACCTTTCCTCGTCTTATCATCCTCTCACTTTCGTCTGAAGTCCAATATCTATAATTTATGAGAGATGAATAAATAAAGCTATTTTTAGAATTGCATTAGACATAAACACTACACTTTGATATTGATATCCACATAATTTTGTTTCTACCTAACATTTTAAAGCAGTAGGGGAGAACGGGGACTGTTGACTATTGGATTAGGATGCCTACCTATCAAAATGATGACCTATTTAGAAGCGTTGCATTATTCAATTCGGTGCAAAAAGCCGTTTCTTCTTCCCACTCAATCACCGGATACACGGCAGTGCATTCTTGCGCACATTTAAATGACGCAACACTTTCAAATAAGTCTAGTTTGCGACACTTAGTCAACCTACCCAACTACCCATATAGTCAACTAACCCCGGTCTCCCCTAATTAGTGACCCTATTATACCGGCTTCTATATCATAGGTGTGAGGTTATATTTTGTTAATTAGTTAACTACCTTTACGGGAGCGATTATACTACGCAAATACAACTTTTTATATGATAACTTTTTTATTTCTTATATGAGTTCATTTTCACAAACAACTAACGCTACTCTATTTAGTGTAGGAAATATTTTTTTTTAGTTAAAATATTGTTCTTGTATAAAACACTGTTGTACCTATAAAGGTGAATTTTTATTAGTATCTGATACTTATGGGTTTTTTCATACTCATGATAACATACGACTTCCCAAAAACTACTTACCTATCCCAATTTAATATTGTTAGTACGTAAAAATTATTAACAAGTATGCGGACGGCAAAAGTACACAAACAAAATTATGTTGAGATAGGCAATAAGTTTCTTGGCAAAAGTTGTTCGTTATTATGAGTATAACCAAACACTAAAGTATTTGACACTAATACAAATTCAACCTGTATAAAAATTTGAAAAGTTAACAGATAAAATAAGACCTTGTGTTTAATACATTGTATTTAATACTTTCAAGTTAAACGAGAGGGTTGCTATTTTCAAAATAATTATTTTAAAGTAATATTCGTATTTATGTAAATAAACTTATCGTGAGTAGCATCATCATCATCATCATTTCATCCCTGGGACGTCTATTGCTGAATATAGGCCTCCCCCATTGACTTCCAGATGGCAGGTTGGATGCGGCCTACATCCAGCGTCTTCCTGCAACCTTTACCATATCATCTGTCCACCTTGTTGATGGATGTCCTACGCTGCACTAACTGCGTACCGGCACGTGGTATCCTTTCTAGACCCTTTCTGCCCTATCGGCCGTCAGTTCTACGTGTTATTTACCAACCCTGACCACTGCCACTCCACTCCAGCTTGCTAATCCGTTAGGCTATGTCAGCGAATTTTGTTTGTTAACGGATCTCCTTATTTCTGATTCCATCTCGCAAGGAAACATGAGTAACATATTTACGTGATAATTTATGCATCCGACTTTCCCTAAGTTAATATAATTTTATCCTAACGTTTGTTTCAGGAAACACATACTAATATTACTACGGCTAAGGACACCGCAAACGAAGTCAATGCGGTGAACATCAAAGAAGAAGGACATAAAGAAATTAAAATGACGACAGAAAAAATATCATTAGTACCGAGTAAGGTACAAAAAATTACAAAACTAGTGCCACCAGACGGAGGCTGGGGATGGATGGTGTTAATGGGTACTGCTTTATCAAATGTAAGTATTTTTTCTGAATAAATTACTATGAAGGCCGATTTACGAGTACATTCAGTAATGACTCATCGCTTTTTTTATTTGGATAAACGGATAAACAGTTGCACAATAATACAATTATCACTAGTATTAGGTACACAAGAGTTTGAATAATTGTACTGTATTACAACAAGAGGAAAACATTTTTTTCATAAAAAAAATGTTAACAGTTAGGCGTCAAAGCAGATTCATTGTAAATTTTTTAAAGTTTTTAGAGTTCTACAGAGTTTACTATAGGTTTCATCTTTAAACAAATGTATTTTTTTGAGGAGATGTGTCCTTTGACAATTTGCTACGGAAACACTAATTAGCGCAAGAATAACTTTTGTACTGTCTCTAAAGCATTAATATATTTATTATACATAGGGTTCTATATGGGCACAGCGTATCCAACCAGAGAGCAAACAAGATACTTAAAAAAATATACGTGGAATGGAATTACACGAATGATATTATAGCGTACGTTACTGCTATGTATAAATCGGCTTTTACAAAACTAACTTATATTAGAATAATAAAAAAAACTCATAAACCGTACGAGTATTCTTGTAGCAACTTACTATAATCATAAAAACACCCGAGTAATTGTCAAACATCCATACGGTAATTTGAGTAACTAGGTTTTAGTGCACAGAGTGCACACTGTATTAGGGTAACGAAACGGGTTTCTTAAAAATAACAATTAAAAATTGAGAAAATTGTGCGTAAATACATTCACACCACAGAACAGTTACTTTTTGTGGAGAAACAGTTCCAAATGTTACAAGAGAAACAGATCTCAATGTTACATATCGTTTTCATGATCCCAAAAGTGGTTAGGTATCTTTTAAAGCTTTTATGACAGCGTCATTCGTGTTTACTCAGTTTGTTAACACTGATTCATTCATATTAGCATTGCGTAATAAAATACTAAATTATTGTAGTGACTGAGTGATTCACAACTGTGAAATCGGTATCATTATTGTGAAACGAGTTATAAGAATTTGTTACACCTGTATTAATTATATTTTGGTGGTGAAATCATATAGTTATTTAAGTTAAATCAATTTTATGTCAGACTTATCATACTTCAGTTTGATTCTGTTAAATTACATTGTTTCCAATAACGCTGGAAGCGATCCGTAATTGAAACATAACAGATACTTTGGTAGCAATATCCAAAAACCTTTTCTTTATCCAATTATGTGATCCAATAAATGATCAGGCAAACGTAATTCATAATTCGGTAAAATAAATGACATATTTTTCGATTACTTTCCATCAATCGTTTTCTAGTATTATAGATAATATTATTCGATGTTTTTTACCTTAGATAGATATATCTTGTATATTTGACATATTATAGCTTGTTTTTAAACTCAGTTATTTTATAATCGGGTATCTATACATTTTAGTAATCTAGAAGGGATAGGTACCCGATTACAATGGTGCACAGAAAGATGAAAGATAAGATAAATTACTTTAATTTAATGACGTATCTGGTCCTTTGCGATTTAATTTAGAGGTAGCGTTATGTCTTTGTAGCGTGGGTAACTGCTAGTCAACGATAAAGTATGACGTGTATTAATTACCTTGTAAATTAAATTCTGTGGTAATAAAACAATATATTTCAACATTATCTTGTTTTTTGTGACATGAACTTAACACGAAGGTTTTACCTGTATCAGCAGCAATTGATACAGTATCGGGACTAGTTTCGACATTCAAAATAATCATTATGTTACTTACCGAACCTATTAGATATTTTACTAAAATAAATATTACTTTTCTTTAAACTTTAACGTAATGTGAAGTATTTTTCTACAGATTTTCAATCAATCTATGCTGTCTCTATTCAGTTTGCTATACGGTGATGCATTAGAAGCAATGGGACATAGAACACAAGGAGCAGCCGTGGTACTATCTACAATGTTGTTCGTCACCAACTTTGGAGGTCCCATCGCTGGAGCCGTAGTGAAGCTAACATCGCCAAGAATGGTAGCCGTAGTAGGAGCGTGCTCGTGTTCATTAGGCATATTTTTAAGTGGGTTCTCAACAAACATTTGGCACTTGACCTTAACCTACGGCGTTTTTTTAGGTATGATTATTTCCATGATTTAAAACGTATCGATATTATATCTTTAGATGAGTGTTGTTCTTAAAATATGTAAACATTAAATATCGTCTCTTTATAGTATTTAACAAAAGATAATAACCAAGGCACTAAACTCACTGCCTATAGTTCAGACATAACGATAATCAGGGGAACAAAAAGACAAAGATAACTATTAAAGACAAATAACGTCATTACTTTGTCCCATCTTTGTCTAAATAGAACGTCTCATAATTATTACTCATGAATATTTTTATAATGACCAAAAAATTCGTTTTTTGTCGCGTCCACATGCGTTTCTGTAACTAAACCATATTGTTCCATTTACTGTAATGCAAAAATAGTGTTCGTAACTAATCGTAACACAAATGAAAACATCTGATCTACTATAAATATGAGCCTATTTCTAAAACTCTTATGGTAATCTCCTTAGGTAGTATTCATGAATTTAAATTAAATTTGTTATATGTTATGATGAAACTATAAGTATTATATTAATTCTTATAAAATATAATTAAAAGAACCTCTATTTTTACCATTATAAAGTCGTTTTCACAGAAACCTCATCGTTTTCTGTTCACTTATCACAAATCAGTATCTTTATTTTGCTACTTTTGTCATAAATATTTAAAATCGGATCCTATTAAGAGTGGAGCTTAATAATAAATTAATATTAATCCTCAGGTCTGGGTTTGGGTTTCATCCAGAACTCGTCGTTTGTGGCTATAAATAGCTACTTCAAGCTTAAGAAGAGTCGGGCTGTTGGGCTAGCCAACGTGGGAACAGGTGTGGGCCAGACCGTAATGCCTCATTTAGTGAGGTACCTGCTGGAAGGTTACGGGTTCAGGGGCGCTTGCTTGCTACTATCATCATTGAGTTTGCACGGGGTAAATAAGTTTTCGCTTGTAAAAATCTTTATTTACTTCTGTTATAAACTTTTAGCGCTAAAATAAAGTTTTTTTAATTTTTTATACGTACTTCACGTATGGACTTACTTTGTCTTCAGTTTTTAAAATCTCTTCTTGTCTTAAAAAAATGTCATACTCATAAATTGATGATCCCGACATTTGTATCACGTCCCGCCTTTCGGGTTTGATTCCCCACGGCTTTTCTATAAAGGAATTTTTTAATCCGATTCGAGTCTATAAAACGCCAATTGCAAAATAAATATTGTTAATAGCATTTTTAATTATAAATACCATGTCAAAATTAAAATAATACTAATGCTGCTGTACTAAATAACTAAAATAATAATAATTTTAGATTGCAGGTACGCTTCTGATACAACCAGTTGAATGGCACATGAAAAAGGTTGAAGTTGAAGTAGAAGTTGATGAGAAACTACAATTGTTGGAAAACCAACATAAGGATATTGTGATAAGAAAAGACTCAGTTACTAATGGTGACCTCACAAATAAATTAAATAGAAGAGCAACAGATCCTACTATAGTGGGTGCCAAAAATGGAAACGACAATGGATTTAATGGGCAGAAATCGGAAAGCCATAAAGAAATAGCTTTTAATAGGACGCCGGCTGGTGAGTTAATTATGCCTAACTTAATATGACACCTACGCAAATATTACTTACTTATTGTAAACAGAATCAAAATACCGCATCACATTTGAATTATATACAATTATTATTATAGCTTTAGTGAATAAATCAGTGACTGACATCAACTCATATTTAAAATCGTTTAATACGAGTCAAACTTCTTCGGGTGTAAATGTAGAATTAAACGATGTGAGTGTGAGTAAGAGTCTTCACTCAATACAGAGTGCTGAACATAATGATGTTAAAACTAACTTTAAATTTAATTTAAAAAAGACTGAAATCACCTACTACAAAGTAATAGTAAAAAATATTCTGTTTGATATTAAACGAAAACCTACTACCATGTCATGCCTATTTTTTATGATACACAATTTGTTTATGTATACAATTTTATAACTTGGTGTCTCTATTTCTGAGGTTCCGGGTTCTATTCCCGGTCGGTCAATGTAGAAAAATAACTTTTCTATATTGTCTCGGGTCTGGGTGTTATGATACTGACGTTGTTTCTGATTTCTGTAACACAAGTGCTTAAGCTACTTATCATAGGATCAGAGCAATGTATGTGATGTTGTCCAATATTTATTTATTTATATCTGTTATTTGAAACGTACGTATTATATAGTAGATTTTCGTTTAAGGTCAAATAGATCGCGTTCTATTCAATTTGGTTCTTATAAACTAACCCATCAACACGCATTAAAATGTTTTGACCTGTTTATCACATTCTTGATGATAACGTCTTCATTAAACAAACTGCATACCGATATATCGCAAACAAAAACAAAGATGTGCCGATTTTATGTTGAGTAAACATGAATTATTTCGATTACACTTAAATAAGTACGGAAAACGCATGTATTGGTAAAGGCCTATTCCCATCAGTGGACTGACTAATAGACTGATATGGGCAAATTATTTTGATGTTAATGCACTGTAAGTGACAAATAAAGACTAATTATATATTTTTTTTCTAGATAACAACGTTATCATTGTAGCACCGCAAAAGAAAAATTGGCTTAAGAAATTATACGACTTATTTGACATTTCGCTATTGTCCAGTCCTCGTTTCTTGAATATTATCATTGGCACTGCTCTCTCGGTCACTTCGATCCAAAACTTCAGTATGTTGTTCCCGTTCTTTTTACAGGTAAACATAATTTATATCTATCTAGTTCTTACAAGTGATACCCTTAGTAACTTGCAGATCCCCCGAGTTATCAATTTTTACAATATTGTATATAATTTTATTAACTCTGCATTATTATTACTCATAAATAAATTTGTGAGTGGGCATGTAACGTCATTGTATCTATTTTCTTAACATAATAATACGAATACCTTTTAAATTTTTAATAAGTATATTTTAACCTTAGCCTGATACAATGGGTTGGCCATCGGTGTCGATGTAGGTAATTTTATACGATGTAGTTAATTTGCATCAGATTTTCCTATTCTAGATCAATAATAATAATATGGTCTGTCAATTTAATTTGATTTTATTTTTGTTTTTTACAGAAAGTTGCTAACCTGGACAAGCAACAAACGGCCACTTGCATGTCAGCAGTCGCGAGCGCAGATATATGTGGTCGTCTCATCTTACCGATATTTCAAGACAAATATAGAATCAAAGCAAGATGGATGCTCATCATGACCTGTGTATGGCTGATCGTTACGAGGCAAAGTAAGTTATCCTTCTTCTTCTTGTTCAACTCAAATCCACCTATTGTTAAGCATCGACCGTCATCGTTGACGACCTCCGTAGTCAAGAGGCGAGCAGACCGGACTTAGTGTCGCTATCTCGGAGGTCCCGGGATCGATTTCCGGTCAGTAAATGTAGAAAAATAACTTTTCTATATTGTCTTGGGTCTGGGTGTTGTGGTAACGTCATTGTTTCTGATTAAGCTTCTTATCATAGGATCAGAGCAATGTATGTGATGTTGTCAAATATTTATATTGATTTATTTGTATTAATGTAGAATATTTAATTTTGTTGACTTGTTTGTTCATTGGCTATCGAATACATAACGTTAATTATCTTGACCTAAAAACTTTGAAAAACACACAACCAAAACAAGCTTGAAAAAATTCCTATTGAGATAACAAGTTTACAATAATTTGTTATTGGTATTATCAACTTGAGTGATAAGAAAAATTTTGAATTTATATTATTGTTACGAAAACAGGTAAGAAATAGAAGGAAACGACAGTTCCTCTAGCTAAAAATGCTTTATTTCCTCTTCAAAAGCCACACAGTCGCAGTTGAGTGACAGCTGAGTTCCGACGTAGCAGCTCACTGACGCGGTCTCCCTGTCTAACAAGGTTCTCTTGACCTGCGGCATCTACATGGTCCTCCTGACTGACGTATCCCCGACGTAGTCCTCTTGACAGTCACCGACACGGTCCTCTTTACGGACGCTATCCGCACTATCTGCGCAGCACTATTTTCTCTACCCTACTAGGCACTTACAACTTCACTTCACCGTTTTTTTCTTCTTCCTTCTACTTCTTGTTTTCACTTCACAAAACTTTTACTAACTGCTCGCTTTGTGACTCATATATTATCTCAAATCGAACCTTACAAATCCTAATTTCGTTAGTCATTTCGTTCATCTTCTTTTTAGTCGGTTCCTAATTTTACTAGACTATTTCTAATTTTCATTAAAATATTTAAATAAAACTCTGGATTTCTAGAACAAACTAAAAACACTAACAAAGCTTTTCTTTTTGTTGCCAGCCAGACTTCACATCTGGCGGGCAATAGAAAATTAGTCCGACATCTCAGCCATTCGGCTAACGGTGCTTGACAGCATTATCGGTAGTGACGTAGACGGTTCAGACGTAGGATACTTCCTATTTCGCTAGAACTTCATAAACATTGGTTGATATTGAACAATGTTTTGTATTTTCAACCTACATTTGATGCCCAGTGTGTAAATAAATTCACTATCAAGGTCTCTAACTTCGAGAATGTTGTTCAACCCAGATTCAACGACTTGTTGACATACTTTTTGACTACTGATTGTATTTCAGATAGACTTGTTGTCTCAGTAATTTTACACTAGACGGTTAAACCACTGAGACTAGACTACAGAGCTTTACGTGTTTCTATCTATCAAGGTTAATTATTTACAATACATTTTTTTCAGTTTTGGCGTATCAAACCGACTTCACCGTATTGATCGCCATGTCCTGCCTCTACGGGTTTGGAAGAAGTATGGTGATTGTCGCGAGAAACATTGCTATTTCGGAAAACTGTAAACCTGAACAGGTTCCTGCTGCTGTCGGTTTAGGAATGTTGACCATGGGTATCATTGTGCCCCCTGCGGGCTATTTCCTTGGCTGGATCAGAGATTTCACGGGCAGCTACATTATATGCATCACGGCACAGAATATTCTTTTGGTAGTTCTACTGGCTACATGGATTCCAGACATGCTTCTGCTATTGATACACGAAAAAAGAGAAAGCAAAAAAGATTTAAACCAAATACAGATGTCGTAGCATATGAAATATGATTTGTTGAAGAAGTCTTTGAAAGACTATGGAAATGAAAATATATCGTACTGTAAAGGTCATGCACCTAAATATCCCAAGGCTGTGAAAAACTTAGGGTAAGGCAATTTGAAACCAGTGATACCAGTAAGAACAAATGTAAAGGAAGTCCAAATAGTGTTTATTAAGTTTGCTGTTGGGATAACGTCCCAATCGAATTAAATAATTATAACTCGTGTTATCTAGTCTAATTTATTATGATAAATTAATGTAAACAATAAAATATACTTGTTTTGATGAAGGTGTATTCTTTGTTGCAAGTAGCAAAAATCCCGATAACGATAAGTCTGATAAAGCTTCGAAGTATTTGTGTTATACGATATAATAATGATCCCTATGCAATTAAATCGATTTTGTTTAACAAGCAATCGATATGTACAATCGAAATGACGTGTTCACAAGTGGAATACTTAAATTAAGTAGTTCAAATCATTCACGCACGGGTCATTATTGACTTAAAATAAAACGAAACTATCTACATTTGGGGATTATATTTGAGTAAGTTTTGTAATTTATAAATTAATTTGTTAAATCTATGTCTAATATATAGCAAAATAAACGCCATTAAAATAATAATAATTATACACTTTGACGAACTCCAAAGCCAAGAGGCGAGCATGGTGAACTTAGTGTCCCTATCTCTAAGGGCCCGGGTTCGATTTTCGGTCGGTCACCATAGGATCAGAGCGATGTATTTTATATGTATTATAATATATACCTATATGTGTATAAGTTTACTTGTTCTGGATGTAAAAAATGTAAGAATAATCGTAATTATACTGTTAGTTATATTTTTAAAAATCAACAAAAATATTTTTTTACTAATTGAAATATCTTGTGCATCTATCTTTTACTATGTATATTTTTTGTAGTACATTTATGCCCCTATTTATAACTATAACAATTTGAAGTTTGGCTGACTGATTCTGATGCTCAAAGTATGGCCAACACACAAGATTTTAATCTTCAAAAATAATTTCTTCAGTACTCTGTCTGATCAGCTTTTACGATTTATATGGAGAAAAGTTTTTCTGCTAAGATTTTGTTGTTGGTCATATTATAAAAAGTGGTTGTATTTAAGAATCTAGTTTCAAGGGACACCTTCCATATCTTTTGCGTTTATTTGTTTTTAAGGGAACCAGCCAAATGACACCTTGCACAAGGATGTTTCTAACCAGGGGGGTAATCATGAACTCTTACAAAACCATCTTTGTTTGGTTGCACTTTGATATGAGATTATATGTTAGGTCACGTGATTTGGTACCATGATCTACGTAAAACAATCTTGTATAAGGCTGGGAAAGACCGAATGGTATGTAAAAATAGTATATGCGTTGCAAGTGGTCCGAATCGTCATAATTAAATTAACAAAAATGTCAGCGAAATCAATAGATACCTTTTCTTGCGTACTGAATTTGCCAAAATATTAAAGAAAATGTATTTTGCTTCTACTAGGAGGCATGTCAGCAGCGCTGAAAATTATTCTATCGTATATATCACCTTGACTAAATGAGCTACGACTGAGCTCTAAGTTTTTCATAAATGTTTCGGAACAATGCATTGTCCGATACCAACCTACATAGTGCAATGGTGTCTTGACAGTCATATTAGAAAAAAGTAAAAGTCATTCTTTGTTGTCAACATTCGTAAATAATTTATTTTACTTTAGAAATATGAATTACAGAAATACAAAAT
This sequence comes from Anania hortulata, assembly GCA_963576865.1. Taxonomy (NCBI): domain Eukaryota; kingdom Metazoa; phylum Arthropoda; class Insecta; order Lepidoptera; family Crambidae; genus Anania; species Anania hortulata. The sequence continues at coordinate 14,577,818 of OY756389.1, read as the reverse complement.
AATATTTTCAGTTAGTAAAAATGAGATTAGAAAATGGTTTAATGAAACATCATAACAATCATTCAAATTGTAATATGTACGCCGAACAACGTCGATGCACAATATTTTTTTATAAGTAGTAATAGTTTTATTGCAGATTAGTTTTCAAGAAAAATACAATCAAAGCATTCAAGTTTTAAGTAACCCCTGGGCCCTGGTACCATTGGAGAAGAAAGCTTATACTGGGCTATGATTAGGAACGCAGGAAACTGTAAGCTGTGAAAATTAAAATTCGATGCACGGAGCATTACAAGTGTACCTATACTAATAGTAGTTTCATAAAATCATTGCAAAACGCCAATTGACACAAATAAATAGTGAAATAAATATGTACGCTTTATTATATTACTATATATTTTTAATAAAAACCTAATAGTTAAATAAGTAGGTTGTTAAAAAATCCAAATTGATAGCTACTCAAATGAGTAGTTACATACATCGTATAGAACTCAAAATCGTCTTGCAATACTCACTTATTTGCGACTCAAGAGGGGTCTGTCTTACTATGCTCTTAAATACATTCTCCGCTCCAGTAAATTTCCAAAGGTATAGGAAGCGGGGTGCGACATAGTCCTCTCTGAACCAGGAAAAGACTAAGAGACGTTTTCTTCACCATGATGAAGCTGTTTGAGCGTTTGCTGCTTTGAATATGCTAGTTAATCTCACTAGATGACAAACAATTTAGTTTCCGCTGTGGTGACTCCACCAAGCTCCAGCTAACACGATGCACGCGTGCTCTACCAGCTGAACGATCAGCAGAACAATACGTCCGGAAAGATGTTATTGCCCTAGACATGTGTGGGTTTTTTAACAAGTTAGGCGCGTCGCACGTTCGATCGTGCTCATAATGGCCCGTACCCACCACCATCTCCACAACCACGCTTGGCAGGCGGGATGGCGAACGCAGTTTTTTATAATAGTTCACACGCAGATGCTGCTGCCAGTCTCGTGCTACAGGAATTAGTCGCCTCTTACGACACGCCTTCTGTTGGTGTGTTCTTTACTGCCGTCCTGACTTACTTTTAATTGATCTTTTCTTTGAGAACTTGAGAAAATATGTACCTACCTATCCCGTGTTTAATATAGTACGATAGTATGAAGGATGCGAGTCCGACTTGCATTTGGTCGGCTTTATAACGTTACTAACTTACTACCTCAAGTCTAAATATAAGTAACTTGACATTTTACCAAATATGTAAAGAGCGAACTTTATAGAAGTAAGTAAAGTAAAATACAGTAAGCTAGAGTGGTAGTGGTGGTTTGCGACAGATGTGGCTGGAGGGCCAGCCACATCTGTCGCAAAACCGATGAAAGGTGGACTAAATTGAGTACGCCACAGTAAACGTAGAGTTGGACGTCCCCAGCTCGATGGAACGATGAGCTTAGGTTAGGACGATGGCTGGAAGTGGATGGAGATCGTGCTCTTTGGGAGAGGCTTATGTCCAGCAGTGGACTGCAATAGGCTGACATGATGACGATGATGGTGACTTTTTAAGTCAATAGCTTACCTATTTTTTAAATATTATATTAGCTACTGTCTGCAACTTTGTCTACGTAGACTTATATTAGTAGAATAATCATCGCATGGTAACACAAAAAACCTTATGTGTTAGGCTAGATCAATACCCATGCTTGTGTGCCTTTCAGCTAATTATGTTTAGCCGTTAAAGCGTAATTGAAAAACATAAGTATCAACTGTTATATTTATAATAATAATAAGTAAGGTATAATTTGGATCTTGGCAGTCGCTGCCCAGCATCGTGCACGCACCGCTCTGTGTCTGATACCAGCGGCTGTGTTGCGCTGCCGGGGAGCGTGGTCTTCTCGCCTGCCGCACGAGAAATGATTTTTTTAGTCATTTATTCAAGGCACAAACAGGGTTTAATGTTTTAGGTTCACATAAATCTTTTTGCGTTTACGTTTAGTTAACCCGTCCCCGATTCAGAACCGTTCGGAAACTGATTGTCGACCGGATGACCACGTGACACTTATGATTAACATTAGTGTCACGTGGTTTATCGGTTGACAATTAACTGTCGAAGGGTTCTGAATCGGGGGGTCACGGAAACCAGACAATGGAAATTTTATTGTTGGCCACATGTAGGTGGTTTGAGCTTAAGAAATGTAGTTTACAAAAGACCTATACTCAGTGCCTACAATAGAATCTGATGGTATATTGAGAACATAAACATATTGTTTACCTGTGTCCCTCTAATACTTGCTTTACTTTTGAAGTACTTAGTGGCGTTTGATACGTTTATTATTTTCTTTTCTTTTTATTATGATAGTAAGTAAACTTGTGTGTTTCAAAATAACAGAAAAGAAATCAAAATATATACTTATACAATATATACATGTAAAAAATAAAATGTTTAGCTATTGCTCGCAAATCTGTATTCATCGGTTTGAATCAAAAAAGAAATAGGTTGGCATGATAGCTTCTCCCTTGGAAACCTTATTCTATATTCTCAAAATAAAAGTCGTATACTAGGTCGTGATAATATATCTGATGCGCCAAATTTAATGTAGCAGTTTTAAAACAAAAAGCTCGTTTTTGCTCATTCTGTTCTTATTCAGGGTCTAGGATCTCTTTATAATAAAATAATAATCACTTTCTCTTTAGAAATTAAACACTACGATACCACTCGCAAAAGTCGTGAAATGCGTGCCTGATTTTGCAAAATACTATTTTAATGTCAAGACATTTGCTCCAAGGTGCAATTACTACGATTTAGACAACGTAATTTCATCATCTTCTTCTTCTTCTTCTTCAGCATATGTGTTGTTTTGTCCACTGTTGGACATATGCCTCCTGAAGCTCTCTCCAGCTAGCTCTAAGTGCGGCGATTCTTGTCCAGGCCGGCCCTACCGTCTTTGCAATATCGTCCGACCATCTTGCTGGTGGTCTGCCCACACTTCGTTTTCTTGTGCGGGGTTTCCAGAGCAAGACCTTGTGGTTCCATCTTTCGTCGTCTCTACAGCATACGTGGCCTGCCCATTGCCATTTCATTCGTGCCACCTTTTTGCTACGTCGGTAACTTTGGTGCGCTGGCAGATTTCATAAAAACGAAAAAATATTTTATTAGTTTTTGATTTTAAAATTTCCGCGTGTCACTCCTTTGACAACTGTCATGCTATTAGCATTGATCAAGTAAACTATTAGAAGATGACCTAAGTCCAATATTAATTTCCTCTTTGCCTAAGTCAACCTATCAATCGGTTCCGAAACTGAGTCTCAACATTAGTCAAAATTTGTAGCTCAAATAGCTCATTGTTTGGAAACAGTTTTCAGCCATGTAAAAATGTCTAGCAATTGACAAACAATCTCAATTTTAAAAAGCCGTATAGCCACCGCTTATTTACATTACCTCTCGCCTTTATTTTTTTTATAAAAGAATAGATTATTCCGTTCTCTTTTCAATAATTACATGTTTCGGATAACTGTCTCATGCTTTTAATGGCAACAGAGAATTTATAAATAAGTGTACATAGTACTTATACATTCCCTGGATGGCAATGACATTAGGCCATAGACTACGGAGATAAAAAATAGAAAGAGACGAAGTTATCTGTTGTCAGTGGTTTTAAATATTGCGTCTCTTTTCTTCTCAATGCAATTAATAGACAAAACATCCAAAATATATGTTCTTTTACATCCCTAAACAAAACCTAATTATGTAGTTCATGGTACAAATTCAAAACAAGCTCAAATCAAAATCTCAAAGTAGCATAATTGCTTTTACAATTTTGTAGCAGCCAAGCAAAGTATAATTATTTCAATTAGAGATATATACATATAATTCATATTATTTCTTAGATTTTGCTACTGTTTTTACAGTATTCATTCAGAAATTAAAAAATTAATGAAATGTCTGCTATGACCATTTTTCATACCAATAATTTTGACATAAGAAATCAATTTGTAGCTGTCATTAGTGTCAAAATAAACGTCATTTATATTGAATTGAGTAAATGATAAAGAAAATTGTATGTTGTCAAAATCCATGAAACAAGATTGTTTTTACGACCTCATGGTACCAAATTGACGAATGGGCGTAATTTGAGATTGTTTTAAGAGTTTATGGTTACCCCCCTGATGTAATATATTTTTTGCATTTCAAACAAAAAACAACGAATGAGATGTCAGAAGATTTTTGCATTGCAGTGCATTGTGCCTGTCTGTGCCTTAATGTACGCGAGCCTTAATGAAACATATACGGAGTCAGTCAAAAATGTATATTTATCTATAATATAAAACAAAGTCGGGATAGTTACATCATTTATATGTCAATAACGGCTGGGCCGAATGATTAGAATTATGATTTTTTGAATTTGTCTCCGTTCCGAATAGCAGAATAACTAATAAAAAATCTGAAAATTTACAAAAAAAAGGCGGTACGAAGTTCGCCGGGACAGCTAGTGAATTTATAAAATCGGCCCGAACATGTCAAATTGATCGGTGTAATACTTAAAAAATTCGCGGACAATTGAAAATATCGACTCTTGACCTTCTTTCGACCGTCTTGGTCTAGTTGTTTGCGCACTAGACTACAAAGCCAGCGGTCACAGGTTCGAATCCATTTCTTTCTACTTAAGTCTGATGTTATATAGTATATTGTCTCTTAGTAATTCTATCCACTGCTATAGGACAAGCTCTGCTTAGGTTAAGGATAGATAATTAGTGCGATCGTTAGAAGAATTTATTAACTATTATTTTCAATTTGGTAAAGAAGTCATCATCCATTTCAGCCATAGGACGTCCACTGCTAAACATAGGCCTCGCCCATTGATTTCCAGATGGGCCGGTTGGAAGCGGCCTGCTGCGGTGGTAAAGAAGTACCATAGCTCTTAGTAGGTGTTATAAATTATTATCAGGCTCTTAGAATAAAATTATAGATCAACCGTGTAGTGTTTGTATCTAAGTATTAGATATAAGTAAATTTTATTTTTAAAAAAAAACCGACTTCAAAACACTAAAATGCTAAAAATAATCCTAACACTTAAGTACCTAATCAGTTACTTTTGGAGTCGGTGCCAGCCGATGAGGGATTCAATGTTTTTGTTTGCACCGACTCCAAAAGTAACTGATTAGGTACTTAAGTGTTAGGATTATTTTTAGCATTTTAGTGTTTTGAAGTCGGTTTTATTTTTTTAATAAAATTTACTTATTTCATCAATTTTTAGTGATAAATCCTAATCTAACTGCTGAATACCGATTTCATCCCCTATTTTCCTACCCTTAGGGGTGATTTTTATTTTGCAAACTTTTATCATATTATCTTTGAAGTATAAGCTATTCAATAAAACAAAAATCATCAAAATCGGCTCATATTTGTCGAAGATATGTAACAAGAACCACAACCAAAATATTATCTCGGTATATATTTGTTGATTTTCTCAAAAAGTTCTAAATCAATTTCGATAAAATTTATATGGGACCACCTCTGAAGTATGATCTACCAAACAAAAAAAGAATCATTAAAATCGATTCATAATTGGCGAAGTAATCGCGTAACAAATATACAAAAAAAAAAAACATACAGTCGAATTGAGAACCTCCTCCTTTTTTGAAGTCGGTTGATAATACGCTGTCTCATGCACACAAGCGGTAGGCCGTCAACTGTCAGTGTCACCCGTGCCGATAAGTGACACTGACATCTGTCATGTGTTAGCTGTCATCCGTCAATATATACGGTGTAAGCGGGCGGTCGGATGGTAGATCTAGACAGTGGTGGACGGGCCGTGGAGATACGCTTGGTGTGTCGGTGAGCCAGTGAAGAGTGCATACGGCACTCATATAGGTAACCTACAAACCGCATTCTAGAATTTATTATAAAAAAAGATAAGCGATGTTTTTGGTTTCGCTATCACATTATAAAATCTATTCTGATACATAACTCCCAAAAGATCTCATGTTTAATGCAAGCGTTGACAGGCTGTAGATTTATGTCGTAAAAGACGATCTCAGCTTACGGTGGGTAGACGGTCACTTTCTTGCATATTCGATATCGGCTATCTATGTCGATATATAAACCTTTTATATTCGCTCATCTTTTTCACACTTCAAAACACATCGATATACCTACTAGTATTTCTTACGTTAAAATATCGATATACCTACGAGTACTAGTATTTCTTACGTTAAAATATTTATGAAAATAATGCTAACTCATAATCTCTGTAAACTACATTTATATTATTTGTCGAATTAATAGGTACATTAATAATCAGGATTGTTGTTAGGTACTAGTATTTTTACTCTACCAGTATTTGAATATAGGTTTCATTTGTACAATTCGAAGCTTAAAAATGATTTATTTTTCTTAGTGTTCCAAACAAGACAATCAGTTAAAAATAACTGTATGACTTCCCTAACCTAACAAAACAGAAACCTCATCGAAACTAAAAGGTTAACATTTTCAGAACATAGAACTGTCTTAGAGAAATTGAATAAAGCAATTTAAATGAAAATTGACGTTAATTTCGTTGTCATGTAATCAACTCAAGATACTAATTAGATTAGCTTCTGTTTGCTGCAATGTTTCAGCACGTTCCATGCCGGCAGCGTTATAAACATTTGTTTGTGTAATATGAATATATTTGTATTTAATTTGGTCGACGCTAAATAAATTCATTTTCGCCGTGCACCGAGCACCGCGTAAATCTGGAGGGTCCTTCGTATTTCCGAGGCAAGACCACTGGATTACTCTCTTAGCCCAGAATTTTGTATATTTTCCGCCTGTGGGGGGTTGAGCTAAGCTATGTATGGGAAAAGATGCCTTGTTTTTGCGATAAAAAATTTGGTTACGTATGCAGTACTTACCAAGTGTTTCAAAATATCCTTAAAGTTAATAATGTACTGAACTGAATTTAGGAAACCCTTCACTAAGCAATCAACTACATCGATTTTCTCATTTCATAACACAATTCGCAGATCTTTTTGTTCATTAAGTAATAATTCCTCATTTTTTTTTATATTGCAATCACTTTTTAGGGTTTCGCAACTCAAAAAGAAAAAACGAAGCCCTTAATGGATCACTTTGTTGTTCGTCTGTCTGCCTAATCTAGTAAAGATACAACATTGAATCATAAACAAGCAGACGACTAGTCGTTAGCGGCGCTAGCGCCGCGCCGTAGTACCCATGCGCACTACAAAACCTTACCTAACGATTTACCACCGCTTTTTACTAGATGGCGTAATTCAAAGTTACATCGCAGTGTGTAAGTATTTTTTAGAATAATAGCTGGCAGTGGCTGGATGAAAAAAGCAGAAGATCATGCTCTTTGGCGTTCTTTGGGGGAGAGACTTACGTCCAGCAGTGGACTGCAATAGGCTGACATGATGATGATAATGACAAATCTATCGAAAAGTAAATATTTTTTTTTGTTTGAGCTGTATGCTATATAAGGAAAAAAAAACACAGCATTTTGTCTATTAAAAATTGAACCTACATTGTATTCATAAAGCCAAGTTTCAAAATGACATCCGCCATGCACCTATTTGATGTAGTCCATACTTCTAGGAATAGCCTCAATAATGTTTACTGTAATACAGTCACGTTCAACGACAATTAAACAGATGTGACCTAAAAGACATTGGAGTAAAGTTCAAAATGAAATGCATCATTTACTTTTCACTGTTTATCGTGACTGTACCACAAAATTGAGAGAACTTTCTCTACGAACAATGCTGGAGTGTATTCAGTGCAAAAGTATTGTGTGTAGTGTGGGGGAATCACGCGAAATAAGCCGGCGGTTGGTAAACACTTCCAATATTGTTTCTTCGCTCTGTGTTTCGTACAGTCAGGAGCAATAATGTATGTACCACCTAAAATCTTATAAAAGTATCATGCTACCTTGTGCAGTGTCATGACAATGTTCAATTATTCTTCGATTTTATATGCTACAATCGTTATTAACACGCATAAGATAAAAGTCTGCGTCTTGCTGTTTGTTTCTATTTGATACGGAACCCTTAAAATCCCCTAGAATTACCACTAAAACACGATATATGATATAGCGATATATCGACACCACTGTAAAAATTATATCATCTTTCATGTATCTTTGTTTTGGCTGTCATGCTAGGAGGCCATATCAGCTTATTCAAATCTGCGTCCCATTGTACACCCTGAACATAATCTGTACCACATTTTTCTGCCCTCTACTATACTCGTGCTAAACAAATCTTCTTATAATGTTAATTCTGTAGCAAGGTAGATATTTTACATTTCATATTTCGTAGAGAATATTCAGAACAATACTATTATTTGAAGGTTCAAAAATTACTTCCTAGAATTTTAAATAGCTAAAGCAAAACCTGCATGGACGGTAGCTCCGGGTGTGCAGTGGAATATAAAATATTATATTAACGTGTATAAAATAAATTACTGAACGTGTGTCTCTGCCAGTCTTACTGTAAAGAGTATGTATCTAGTATCTTCATATAAAGAGTATTTATCTATTCTGTAGCAGCTGTTGTTCAGCAGTTAAGTTACTTAAATCTCGCATAATTTGTTTAATAGTATTTACGAATATGTCGTTTGGCACCAAGAAAAGTTAACTTGTTATTTTACTAATTCAGAACGATTTCAAACTATAGTACGTAGTTCACCTACTTCTGAGCCTTTTAAGGCTTCGTGAACTTAATAAGTAACAGTAAAAGGTTTGAAATAATATTGCACCTTCGCACGGCGAGGTTCCTCCATCTCAACGTTACCAAGGAAAATAAAAGCACAGTCAAAAAAACATCAAAATCTCATTAGTTCCCATTTCATGCCGAGACGACACTACGGAAGCTGTATAACTAATGTACGGTAATAAACAGAGACGGGGAGTGTCGTATTTCTTTTTATAACTTCTTTGTACCATCCATTTTGTGGTTTAAAAGGTAACCTCGCAATGGCGAGAGTATAACTGTTGCTCTATCGAGGTTAATTCAGGTACTTTCTTTAGCAATATCGTACCGTGTCGAGTCAAGATTAGTTTCAAGTAAACTAGCGGAAAGTAAAAGATTTGCTCTTTGAGTGTTGCTTAAAAAAAACAGGAAGATACTTACTTCTTCATTTTTTACAAAATGTGCCACGCGCAATTTAGGGTTACGTAGCGAACTGAATACGGAAGCCTAAAAAGGTTTGGGAAAAAACAAACTTTTATATTATGTACGAGTAAATTACATTGATAAACAAATTGGTTGAAATGCCACGAAAGTCACAAACAATTTTCTAGTACGAAGCCCTAAATATAGACTGCTATCCATAATCTTGAACAAATAGCTAACAGAAGTTTATGATTTTAATTTCAGTATGTGAAGTCGAAAAGTTTTTGATCAACTAGAAAAGACTTGTCCTTTAAAAATCGTAGCGGAAACGGTATTCTCTTTTGGACACATACCGTCCAGTTGTCAGTTTAAATTTGCACAGACCCGGACGCTTGGACTTTTTACCGCAAACTTTCCTACGATTTCGACGCAAAGTTGCGAGTGATCCCACTAATTCAAGTCCAATATTTATTTTCACGTTCCAAAACGTGAGTGATTTGAAGGAAACATCTAAAATATTATCAACAAAAAAGTAACGTTTATCATTTGTTTTCTGAATTTGTTGCAATACTGAAATTAGTATTACGTGTAAAATACCCACAAAGAAAAAATGCAAAATTATCTTTGCCAGGTCTATCTGTTATGCTATCACAAAAAAACCACTGAACCGATTTTGATAACGTTTCGTATAGAGAAAGATTAATCATTAGAAAAGGTTTTTTTTTAAGTTCATCCCTTGGGGCTAAAATAAAAAATGCCAAGCTGAATTCCACGCAAGCGAAGCCGCATGCATAACTCATGTAAACATAATTGAATATGCGACAGACGCTTGTTAATTAATAAAGCTGAACGGAGTTGGGTAAAATTAGGCACACAGTCTGTATCGTGGATTAACATCTGATAAATTAATATCCCGTTAGTGCGTTCCTCTGGGACATGTCTCTGGATTTAGCTCCATAGTCTACCCAAATGAATGGCACGTAATTTGTAAAACAGCGCCAAAAAGACAGGCAAAGATAAAAAAATCCCCATTTTAAAATTGGCAAAATTGGCCAAGAGAACCTCGTCGTCCTCAAAATCTTAAAACTATATTATTATATTCCGATTTCCTTTAAAAAATCACGTTCAGGCATCGAAATTGAAATTGAACTGACGAATATAACATAAAAATGCCAGTTAAAAGATCCCACGATGCCGAAGAAAGAATTGTTTGATCTATTGTCAGGGTTCAAGATGGATTGTGATTATTTTCCCTGACTGGCTACATCTAAAAGAATGCCAAGAGGATTAATTACCTGAAAGGGCTTTGTAAGTCTTTTGTCTAAAGGAGCATTCCTTCAACAAGAAACCTACAAAGATTTAATTGAAATGCTTCGATAGGATTTTTGTGGCCGGTCTCTGAAGAAACAGTGATTTGATCAACACAGTGATGGAACTGGCAATCTTATAAGGTTTGATTGATTAAAATGTGCGGCACATCGCAAACTATAGGAATTTGTATCCTAAGTATCCTTAGGAGTTAGATAGGTAGTTTCTCTGAATTCACCTGTATAAGTAAAGTACCTACCGGTAAACTTAATCTCTTTGCAAGTCCTGTCCGGGCATGACCTGGCATGGCTGACTTTGAAGTCCGTAAACAAGATGGCGACGATCATACAACATTAATGAAAACATAGTTTTTACTAGTCTGTACAAGCAATTTTTACAAAAAAAAGCACCATCAAAATCGTGAAAAAAATAGATGCTTCATTTGTCCATATAAATTAACGATGGCGGAACTTATGAGTGCCATAGAGATTGCGATTTGACTTGCATATCTTTAGGATTACCTTGACTCTAATTAAAGCTTATTTCATAGATATGCTAAAAAAATAAGTGCAAAATTATAGTTCGTTCAGAAATAAATGTTGCGTAGATGTTCTACATACAATTTGTATGTTGTTACCATTGTAAATCACTTTTTTAAGAAACCATAGAAATTATTTGCGTATATAAAGGTAGGCTTATAATTAATTTGTTGAATATTATTACTAAGTAATTTACATTGAAACCAAATACGAAATTATTATACAAGATTAACATTGAAATTTAACCCTACGATTTAATAAATTAATTACAATAAGACCTATAAGTTTATTCACATAAACATATCAACCATTGAATCAAAGTGAGGTGGAGTTAAAAATATTACTACGCATAGTATAGGGTGATAATATCCAGCTCTTCTCAATAAATAGGTGCTTATTCGAGAAACAAGTAAAAGAATAAATAAAAAGCAGTGCATTATTGCGGAACGCTCCTAGTCAATGGTTAACTGTGGTGTTTCACTGAGAACCGGTATCCGCAGTTGATGCTAGTGATGCCGATATGTAGATAGTCAGCCTTTCGACAGTCGACGCAATAAGAGAGTCAGTCATTATCAGTGATCGGAATAAGGTGACTATATTTACATTGACTTAGTGACAAATCTCAGAATAACTCTGTCTCATTACAAAGTTATGGTTACCCAATTCAGATCACTGGTCATTATAGATCATGTCAATGTCGCACGATAAGGTTTTCATTGCTGCCTATCTACTCAGAGAGGAAGATGTGTTACACAAAAAGAGCCGTAAAAATTAAATTTTAAATGCAACAATCTATAAGCTAATCTCTAAGTCCGCGCTCTTACTTGTTATTTTTGTTGCCTTTTAGTTTCATTCAAGATTTGTGACTTCGACTTAAAATGTTATTTATCGATATTCGCCTAACAAGGAGCATCACTAGTAGCAGCACTGTCTAAATGGAAAACGAAACAAATCCAATCAGCCTCAAACATTTAGAGCGAAAGTTTGTTACGTTTTAAATTTCTTCGTATGTTTCCTCTTGATTGAAGTGTGTAGTTATAACGCCTTGGCAGTGCACCAATAAGTTTGATACGTGTCTTTTCTAATTTATGGCTGCTGTGGTATCGAGATGCTGGTTCTAAACAATTTTATGACTGATCAGAGAAACGATTGCAAATTAAGTAGAAAATAACATTTGCTGAATCGTAGGTTAACCGAACAAGTTACTGTTTTCGCGTATGCAGCTATTCGTACACGTAAACCGTATCCTATAACGCGCAAACGATATCGCGATAGAGCGTTTCATGTGGTGGAAAACTAGGTTAATAATTAATAAATACGTATTTTTATCTAAGAACTTTACTATTTACCTTACAAATATACCAGCGAGAAGAGAGCCAAAGTATATGTTACCACACAATTCTTAAATTTAACGGAATTTTGTAAAATGCGATAATAATTTCCACACATAAGAAACTTATCGCATTATTAATAATGGGAGGACCCTAAGTGCTATGTTAGTTGATAACGTGATCATTTAGAGAAAATAATTCAGACATACGGATGAACTCTGAAATAAGGGGCCATTTAGATCCCTTTAAAACTTCTGAAAAGTTTCTTCTTGGAACGCTCGCGGGCGTCACCGGTGCAAATTTAAAGTATGTATTACTATTAGGCCTAGGGCTAGCATATTTTTTATATAATAACAAACATAGAATGTACAGCAATTCAAATATAACAGCAACACTGCTACAAACATAAAACCAGAGAAAAAGGTACGAAGAAATTCAAAACATAGCAAACTTTCACTCTAAATTTCGATACTCATGCTGTAATATTGATACATTTTAATAATGCTACATTTATTGATTTGGACATTAATTTATTTAGGAGATAAGTATAAGGTACGGATATCTTTTAAATGATTCTTGTCTTATTTGTACTGAAGGCATATAAGAGATATTTCAACAAAATATATCTAATGTAATTCTCATAAGCGTAATCTTAGAACTCATCCACAAGGGACCTGTCATTACCGATTCGTCATGACGGATGTACGTTCACATTGCATGCGAAATAGTGTTTTTTTTTCGATTTGTAAAAATATCCTAATAGGTATTTACGTTTGATTAATGATTCAAGACTGAAGTCTCTGTCACAAACAACAAAAACTTCGTGTTTTTTTTATAAACGTAAAATTAACGATCCATGATAGTGTGACACGGCTATTTAAAAACCATAGATAGCTACCGTCAAAAAAAACTAAAATCGTCATAAAAGGGGATACAGAATAAAACACGAATCATCCTCGTGTGAATATACTATAAAGCTTTAACACGTACACTGCGTGCTCAGATTTAAGCTACCTGCTAACTGGTGCATCACGAGGTCTAAAAAACTCGTTATTGTCTTTTCCTGATGACAAGACGAGATTCTTTAGATATCGTACGCATTTTTACCTTAAAATCAAAATATTTTAATGAAAATACCTTAAAATAAGTTTTTTTTAATGTATCGGTAGGTGATAGATATGTTGTTAAGTAGGTCAGCTCGCCCGTTAATCGAGAAAAAAATGGAAACCAAAGGGGAAAAACAAAATCACAAGACCTTTAAGATCTCGTAATGCACTAAAAGTAAGATAGTTACGAGACGTTTGTGATCGCGTAACGCACATTTATCTAAATATCGATAAAAATAATAATGGGGGGATTCTGGGGATTTGATCAAAAAAGCAATTTCAAGAATGAATAAAATGGACCATTTTTTACTGGTACACATACAAATCAATGTTTTTCGTTAAAACATGTTAAGCCCAAACTTTTATTGCATGTAATACAAAACCCTTTAATTTTTTAAACTTTTTTATTCGCCTCTTTACTTGTCATTGTTTGTCTTTAAAAGTTGACGCAACAATAATTACTTAATATACAGGATTCTTACGAAATTTTCACGAAATGCAATGAGTCTCATATGGTACTAAATGTAAATTTTTACTATCTGGTCACTACAAGACCTAAAAGTACGTTTTAGGTAATAAAAATACTACGATTCCGATACTAATAAATGGTGGGATAAGGCATCTCACTCTTACTAAAAAGGAACCTAAAGAAAATTCACTGGCCCGAACGGGATAGACATACAATTACACTTCCGCACTGACTCAAAAACTCGTACGAGAACCATTTGATTTAGTAACGCAGTAAACGTGTCAATCATGTTTTTATTATTTCTGTCATCCGAGTATCATCTATCATCATCAACATTGTCAAAATTAACTCTACTAAATGAAATTATTGCTTTTTATAGCAGTTTTACTTAACCTTCTTTTGAGTCTCCTCCTCTTCTTCATCTATACGGTCAATCCCGGTTGCATCCAAAGCTATTGCTTTGGAGCCCAGGGTCCGCTTTCCTTGATTTACTCCTCCACTTCGCACGGTCTTGAGCGTATCTAGTTGTGAGATCATTGGCACGCATGTCAGCCCTCACAACGTCAAGCCAGCACTTCTGCAATATCACGGACACGAAGGCTACCGCGGATGCGCGAGTTCCTCACGCGGTCCTTTCGCGTGACTCCGCACATCCACCGCAGCATATTCATCTCCGTGACACGCAGCTCCTGCTTGTGTCGCTCAAGTAGCGGCCATGCTTCGCTGCCATATAAAAGGACAGGCCTAATGATGGACTTATAGATCTGTCCTTTAAGCTTAACCGGCATTCTGGGGCCACAAATGACACCAGTCACCTCTCACCACCACCACTTAACCTTCTTTTGAGTAACTAATACTAAACTATTTAGGTATATATTGTTTAGCGTACATGGTTAGGGTGCTGGCTCCTAAACTATAACGCCGCAAACCGTCAACGGGCGAGCATGAGAATTCCATTACTGGCGCTGAAGTGACACGTCGCGGTGCGGTGCCCTGCAAGACCGTGCTCTAACAAACGGATTTGTTTGGATCACCTGCAGCCATTTGTTCATTACGGACAGAATTTTAGTAGGGCAATGGTACCACGTAAACTAAACTTTTCGTTTGGCTCCTCGTTCAATGAAAACCGACAGACTACCAAATTTAGAACTGCCACACCAAAGAACGTTTAAAATTAGTCTTGCTTTATGCTTTTGCGATATCTAAAGTATAGAGTTTATAAGCCTAAAGTGTATGTAGATGATTTGACTGTTTTTAGTTCGACAAACTGTTGGCTGTTCTTTTCTTATTTACACAAAAAAGCAAAATAGGTATACTGACTATTTATTTAGCTCCGAGACTGGTAGATATAATAAATAAAAAAAGGGTGTAAGGGGCCCAACCAAGACCTTTGTTGTGTGTTACCAGTGATGACATATGGAACTGAAATGTGGCCTCGCACTATGGGCCTCATAAGAAAGCTCAAGGTCGCACAGCGTGCTATGGAAAGGGCTATGTTTGGGGTTTCCTTGCGAGATCGAATCAGAAATGAGGCGATCCGTAAACGAACAAAAGTCGCTGACATAGCCCAACGGATTAGCAAGCTGAAGTGGCAGTGGGCGGGGCACATAGCTCGTAGAACTGACGGCCGATGGGGCAGAAAGGTTCTGATGGAGGCCGCGTACCGGCAAGCGCAGCGTAGGACGTCCACTCACAAGGTAGTCAGACGACCTGGTAAGGGTCGCAGGAAGATGCTGGATGCAGGCCGCTTCCAACCGGTCAATCTGGAAGTCAATAGGGGATGGCCTATGTTCAGCAGTGGACGTCATATGGCTGAAATGATGATGATGATGAGACGTAGTCCCGAAGCGGTGGTACGGCTATTATTATATCTATCTATTTTTGGGGCGTGTATAAGTGTTCGAAAGAGAGCCTGTAAACTGAAAATCGAGATTTACTAAAATATTTGTGTCAGACTTTCGAAAACTCTTTCAGAATGTTGACTTTTTGACTGCACATCCAATTATTGCCACTATCGCCGATTATTTAATGTGTCATTGCCCATTCACGCCTACATTAATGTCAATCATTTAGCAAGCGGGAATTGTCTTCAAGCATCAGAATTATAATAAGTAAATTTTATTAAAAAAAATAAAACCGACTTCAAAACACTGAAATGCTAAAAATAATCCTAACACTTAAGTTCCTAATCAGTTACTTTTGGAGTCGGTGCCAGCCGATGAGAGATTCAATGTTTTTGTTTGCACCGACTCCAAAAGTAACTGATTAGGTACTTAAGTGTTAGGATTATTTTTAGCATTTCAGTGTTTTGAAGTCGGTTTTATTTTTTTTAATAAAATTTACTTATTTCATCTATTTTTAGTGATAAATCCTAATCTAACTGCTGAACACCGATTTCATCCCCTATTTTCCTACCCTTAGGGGTGATTTTTATTTTGCAAACTTTTATCATATTATCTTTGAAGTATAAGCTATTAAATAAAACAAAAATCATCAAAATCGGCTCATATTTGTCGAAGATAGGTAACAAGAACCACAACCAAAATATTATCTGGGTATATATTTGTTGATTTTCTCAAAAAGTTCTAAATCAATTTCGATAAAATTTATATGGGACCACCTCTGAAGTATGATCTACCAAACAAAAAAAGAATCATTAAAATCGATTCATAATTGGCGGAGTAATCGCGTAACAAATATACAAAAAAAAAAAAAAAAAAACATACAGTCGAATTGAGAACCTCCTCCTTTTTTGAAGTCGGTTAAAAATAGTAAAAGCTTGAATGACAAACACTTTTAAGGTGAATTAAGCAATTATTCAATTGGTAAATCCTTGACAATGATACTGACAACATGGATATATTTTTTTTAAGTTACGAGTTTTCTTTTATTTTTTATATAGTTTTTTAAAATTAAAAAATAAATGTAATTTGTTGATAAGCGCTAAACTTTTTTTTACACATTCTTAATGGTCTGATTCACGGTTAAACTTTAAGATACTTTTTTGGAAAATAAAAAAAAACAGGAAAAATCTGCAAGTATTATTCTATGGTATTTTTACTGTACTACGTGCGCAAATGTCGTTTGACAGCAAATTGTCAAATTATGAACCAAACCAATTTGGATAGGACAACATCTGTTTGGTCAACTAATAAAAAAGTCCAATCCGTACTTTTTTGCAAAATAGAAATTATTAATATTCAAATTGTATGCAACATACAGACTGTCAATAAAGCTCATTTCAAACATTATGCACATGGAAATTGTGGTAAACTAGTATATTTTATCACTGAGAACTGTTAAACATGTTGCAGCTTTAATCAGTATTCACAGTACAAGTGCCGCTCTGTCCGAAGCGCAAACACGTCGCGGAGTTACCTGGCCGTGACGTGCCGCGCCGGGCGAAATGCTTTATGCTCTATGTCATTAAGAGTCGTGCTCAAATTAATTGAAATGCTAAATGCGTTTCAATGTGGTATACTGCTATTTAGATACTGCAGCTACATGGTTGAAAAACATACAGTATTAAGGATCCTGTTATTAGGGGTTAAACCATGAACTCTAAACAGTATATAAGCAATATTATGTATACTGTATGTAGTAAAACCAGCCAAGTACCAGTTGGGATCGTGAAGCGAGGGTTCCTTACAAACTTGTAAGTTTGTAAATAGTACGTCGACTCTTTACAATATTTACCGATTTTTTCGAGATAGTTATAACAACAAAAAACAGCTACGGTACGGTAACGGAAAATTTACGGTTTTCGGACTTTTTTCCTTACTTGTGCTTTAAAACATTGCTTCTTGCGAAATTTTATGATTCTGTGTTAACGGGAAGTAAGTAAGATCTAAGGTTTAATTCCCTTGTAGGTGTCAAAAGCGTCATAATCAGCTGTATCTTTTTATTACGTTAACTTATGCATATCGAAAGATCGATAAAACATGTACGAGTATGTGCCATACAAAAATACTAGAACTAAATGTACCGTGTTTTATGCAAATAAAGATTTACTTTACTTTACTTTAATCAGAAGATTATTTATTACACAGCTCCAAGGCATTACAGACTTGACTATCGATATATTTTAAAGTAATAATAATACGCATTTATAATGAAAAGGTTCTTAACAGACGAACAGACACAATCAAACAGACAGACAGTCGCATAACCAAGTGATCCTATAAGGGTTAATTTTTTCCTTTTGATGTATGGAACCCTAGCAACTAAACCAGGTTAAAGTATCTACCTAATACTGTGAGAAGTGATCACGGTTAGCTCTCTGAATTTAAAAAAATAACTAAAGCCTCACATGACTTGTTATGAGTGACTATTACTTTTCATTAGCAACACAACAATTGGTAGGTAACTATTTGTACATATATTCAAATTGACATCGCTATACTGCTAACATCGAGATAACCATGAACAGATGACGTCAAATAGTGGGACCATTATCTGAATGTTATTTAAACGAAACTGACGCTAATCATTGTATGTAAATGGTAGGTACGGTATGTGTTAGCGATAAAGTTTTATTTAAAACTTGTTAATTAAGCCATTTTATTAAAAACCTGTGAACTGGTAGTTTCCAATTAAAATGTTTTACTTACTTAACTGGCCATATCATTTCGAAATAAACATCAATTTCTTTACAAAATAGTAAACTAATTAACTGATTGCTGTAAAAGTTCATCGTGTATTTTTAGAAAACCCAATCGCTGAACAATACCTGAAATCAAAGCGTTGCATGGACAAAGTAATACTAGCTAATTGGTAATTTACCGAAAGTGGCACTTTGTTTAAAAAGTCACTCGTCAAGAGTGATTCAGTGCTAAACAAAAGGAGCGTAATTGGTTTTCTGTACAAACTATGCTGTGCACATTCGCTGCTCAGTCCACATAAACGACGTGGCGGACTCATAAAACCTTATCTGTCCCCTTGCGGGAGCATTTGAATCGAATTCTTTACTTGCCTGAATTACTCGCCCAGTCCACCGAGATATTCTTCAACAAAGTCCAGTTTTTGGACGCCTTGTATTATTTTTAAGGGATCTGGTACGGTAAAAAAAACCCTTACAGGATCATATTTTCTAAATTTAATTGGTAGTAAATTTTCCAGAGTTCAGTTTTTTAAACGCAGAAAGAAATAATTAATAAAGAAAAAAAAGAACGAAGATTTGTTCTTTACATAGATTGATTAAGTTACTGATTCTGAGTCACTACGGTACACCTGCTGAACAACAGACGAGGCTCTAGCGCAGGCTTTCTCTTCGGGATTGGGTGGTCGGACGGCAGTCGCTCCTGTAAAAGCCAACCCTGCCACAAAACCATGGTGCGTACCCAGAAAGAAATTGTCACTGATAGGGCGCCGCCGCAAATCGACGTGCAGGAGCATCGCCCGCCTCCTGTGACAAGTGGGCTAGGGCTACCGTGACACGGGCGGGTAAAGACACGAGCTCCACAACGGAAACTCCACTTCGCCACTTTAAATATTGGCACGCAAAGAATGATAAGTATTTCTTTCGGCGAACCGAGCTGTCGGTAAAAAAAATATATTTGTATCGATGAACGATGAACAGTGATTTCTATGTACAATTATATCGTTCAAGGGTAATTCTGTAAATCATTCGGAGCCCCACTTCAGGAAACTCGGTGGAAAGGCAGCAGATCCTGGTTAATTGAGAATGGCTACAACTGATCTACACGGGTGCACCTGGTGGAGCAAAAGGAGTTGCCGTGGTTCTCTCCGAAGGATTGCAGGACGACATTCTGGAAGTAAAACGCTACAGCGATCGGTTGATGGTCGTGGGAGTGCTTGTTGAAGGGGTTGCTGTCACCCACTTGATAAGTGCTTACGCGCCACAAGCCGGTTGTGGCTAGGCTGAGAGGATGGCGTTCTGGGATCTACTCGGTGGAGTGCTTAGCGGTATCCCGTTGTCGCAGGGGATTGTTGTGGATGGCGTCCTGAACGGTCAGGTGGGTGAACGGTGAGAGAAGTTTGAGCGTGTTCATGGTGGCTTTGGGTATGGTGGTCGTAATTCGTATCGTATTCGTATGCGGCTGCTAACCTTGCCATTGTGAACACGTATTTCAACAAGAAAACCGAGCACCTCATCACCTACAGGAGGCTCGCCATTCGGAGATACTACATTAGTAAAATGGCCAACTGCAAGGTCATACCCGGTGAGAGTCTCGCTGCACAACACCGTCTACTTGTCATGGATTTCCGCGTAAAGCCCAAAATCAAGCGTATCGAGCGCTACCGACGCCAAATCAGATGGTGGAAGCTTGATGAAGACACGTTCCAGAAGTTCGCCTTAACTATCGGCGACAAGTGCGATGAACCAGTCCAAAAATACTGGGATAGGATTCAAGCAGCCGGCTCTGGTGCAGCAAAAGCGGTTCTTGGGTTATCTCGGGGCAGTCGCAAATGTGACAAGGAGACTTGGTGGTCCAATCCAGTCCGGGGAGATTAGGGTGAAGAAAGCCCTCTTTAAAAAGTGGCAAGCGTACAGATCTCCTGAAGACCACGACGCATTCAAGGGTGCAAAACGCGCTGCTAAGAGAGCTGTAGCCAGAGCCAGGCGAGCCCACTTTCATACGCTCTATGACAAGTTGGAATCGTCTGAGGGGCAGAAGCTAATTTATTAGTTGGCGCGCTCCAGGGTCAAAGCAGCACAGGATATTTCCTAGTGTCGCTGCGTTAAAGACCCTGGGGGGGCAACCTGTTATGCGAGGACCACGCGGGGAAGGAGAGATGGCGCTCTTATTTCCATGAGCTGCTGAATAAGCAGCACAAAGAGGTGCAGCCACCGGAACTCCCTCCGAATCTGGGACTAGTACCACCAGTAACGCCTGGAGAAGTCCAGTTCGCTCTTTGCTGCATGAAGAATCGTAAAGCTTTCAGGAGCCGATGGAGTCCCAATTGAAACTTGGAAGGCGATGGGCCCTCTTGGGGTGGACATCTGAACCTACCTTTACAACCGCATACTCCTAAGCGGGCTAATCCCAAGCCAATGGAGAATGGGTATTATTACTCCGATCTTCAAAGGCAAGGGATCGGTGCAAGAGTGCGGCAACTACCTCAGTATAAAAGTCATGTCCCACACCATGAAGCTCCTTGAGCGGATTGTGTGCGGAGTGTTATGTCTCAGAGTGTCAATATGGGTTTCGTCCTGGCAACGGTACTATGGACCCTGTTTTCGCCATTGAGATCCAAAGGGTTCCCCAGGCATATATTGACATTCTTTGTGACAGTACCGCAGCTCCGATTCTATGGTTCGGGCCGCTGTTGGCAACACCAAACTGTTCCCCGTCACCGTCGGAGTACACTAGGGTTCCGTCCTCAGTCCATTTCTGTTCAGTGTGATATTAGACGTTGTGTCAGACAGCATCAGAGATGCTGACGATATCGCACTGGTGGACGCAGACAGGGGCAGGCTGGTGAGACGGGTGAACGAGTGAAAGCAGTTGCTTGAGAACGGTGGTCGGAAACTCAATGTGGCGAAGACCGAGTACCTGGCCTGTAAGTCTACAGATCCAACACCTGTCCGCATAGGTGGAGACACGAAGCGAGCGCACGAACCAGTTTAAATACCTTGAATCTGTACTTCACGCATCAGGAGACATCGATTGCGACGTCAAAGCGCGCATTGCTGCTACGTAGGCCAAATGGCAAGAGGTGACTGGTGTCATTTGTGACCTCAGAATGCCGGTTAAGCTGAAAGGACAGATCTGTAAGTCCATCATTAGGCCTGTCCTTTTATATGGCAGCGAAGCGTGGTCGCTGCTTGAGCGACACAAGCAGGAGCTGCGTGTCACGGAGATGAATATGCTGGATGTGCGGAGTCACGCGGAAAGACCGCATGAGGAACTCGCGCATCCGCGGTAACCTTCGTGTCCGTGATATTGCAGACAAACTGCAGGAAAATCGCCTACGCTGATACGTCCATGTTTTGTGGAAACCGGCAAGCTACGTAGGAAACAAATGTCTGGCCATACCGCCACCACCAAGTCTGGCAAAAGGGAAGAAATGCTGGCTTGACGTCATGAGGGCTGACATGCGTGCCAATGATCTCACAACTAGAGACGCTCAAGACCGTGCAAAGTGGAGGAGTAAATCAAGGAAAGTGGACCCTGGGCTCCAAAGCAATGGCTTTGGACGCAACTGGGATTGCCCGTATAGATGGTGGAGAAGAAGAAGAGAGTACATATTATGATTATTTTGTTAACTTAACGTTTCAATGATTCCCTTTGTTACGTCATTAGGAGGACCTACTATAATTATGGTTTTTAATTTAATTTACATTATAAACAAATTATGATCGTAAATCGACGCTACGATACATACATGCATGTTTGTTACGTTTGGATAGCACGGCAAAAATTTAACGTCGGTATATAGTTAAATAGATTTGTATAAAAAAGAACAAATAATGAAAATTGTTATGAAAGTAAACTTATTAATTATAACTGTTAATCTGAAACTTGCAATTATGATAAATCTTAACACTTCCCACATAAACATTTACCCATCGCAGGAAAAGAAAACCGTAACATACATACACCAAAAACTACTATCCTACTTTCTCCAGTCGATAAAAAAATAAGGCATTCTAAGCTAATCTTATTTAGTTGTCTTTCGACTTATTCGAGTTCATATTCAGTTTATACAAGTGTACTTGCCAGTCTCAACGCTCCCCGGGCTCTCGGGATTGAAGTACCAGCAACAATGACGGTCTTTGGCTTTTGTAATACTTTATTATGTGCCGGCAAAGATCCCCTGACAAAACTTTATTGGAACATCGAGTATGAACACTCGGCTTGATATGACACTACTTATAATAGAGTAACATTATTCGATAGCTCTTTTGAAGCCTTGCAAAGACTCATTTTGCTGTTAGGCGGGATTCTTCATGTTCTTATTATAAGTCATAATATTACTTTCCTATTGTATTACAATCGTTTTGTGTTCACCACAACGTTTTTAGCCTGTACTTTATTTTCACATGATAAAACACTGTAGGTTTTTCGCCAAGAATATGATTACTAATCCAAGAAATTAATAAAAAGTGTATGTGTGTAGATAGATGTGGTTTACCTAACTTTTTTTGAGTTGTATAATTATTTCAGCATAAGTACAATGTTCTTCAGTGCTTCTAAGGGTTTACACGTTGTTTGATTAAACCTCAGAGTAAATAAATACTACCTACGTACAAGTATTATACTAAATGACTTCGTGAATAATTCATTCGTTACAAGAAAAATGGCGACACAAGTTTTAAAAGAGATCGAGCGAGATGTCTGCAAGAAATTAGTCACTGTCATATCGTATTTTTGTGTAACAGTTGGTATTTCCCGTCTAGAGCGCACTTCCTTTAGTCTGACCTGTTAGTTAAGGTTCAGTAGATGAGGGCTGTGCACACTGAACGTAATTTTAAATATTTTATATTTACTTTTTAGATTATTACTCTAATATGTATATTTTATTGTAATTACAGCTCAGGGGTTTTGGTATTAGTAAATAAAACTACCATAAAATTGGTAAAGTTTTGAGTAGATTCAAATTGCTACTTGTTATATCTTTTTATTGAATACTTTTGTACCTACTACATTAATGCCATAAAAAAATGATAATTGATTATTCTTATTTTTAGCCTGATGAATAATGCAACTATTAACTTCGGCAGTAGAAAAGACAAAATATAGCACTATTTACATAACCATAAATTCTAAACAGTACCTCTAACAGTTTTTTTTTACGATAAACTTTTTACATAAAAAAACAAAACAAGGTTGATGCCATAATGTTAACAACTAATGATTTAGGGGGCCCTTGGTAGTGCATACCTAGCTTTAACACAATAACTCATAATAATATTCTTCCAAAATTATCGCCTAGTGTGTACCAACACTACAAACCAAAATCACTAGTGTAGCTGCCACCATCGAGTGGTCGTTCCTCCGTATTGGCGCCGCCTCGTCTCGTCTCGAAATAATATCACACTCGACTGTGCTAAGGTAATCACATGACAAAGCTCGATAGCTCGTACTATGCGTGTTTGCAAGAATAACCCCCCCTTGATTACTCTCGAAAGTAAACCTTATTTAATGGCACGGAAGAGACGTTTTGGAGTCTGGAATTGTCGATGCAGATGAACTTGTAACAGCGTTAGATTTGGGGTTTATGTAGATATTTTAGAGCAGAAACTAGAAACCTGACAGTTAATGTCACGATAGCATAAGATTTTATTACCGTCCAGTCCCTACCCTATATCACTCTCGTAAATATCTTAGATTGTACGAATATAATATTATTACATTTCATAAAACTTTTAGAGGATTAAGTTAGTAATAAGGGGTGTCTTTTAGTGTTAAAAAATCGTTGTATAACTTTATATACCTAAATTTATTTTTTATCGTCATTCTTTGACGATTTCTTAAATGTCGTCACGTCTATTTGGACGAGTGTGCGCTATAATATTAGGTATCAATGTAGAGCTTCTTAGATAGTAAAAAAAAAGGATGATCTAAAATAAATAATACAAACCGAAACCAATGATGCTGAAGAAAGGGTTTATATGTCTGGCTACAAATAATTATTTAATAAAATAAAATCGGACATTCCCAAAACCCTTCAATGAAATAATTAAACTTACTTGTTTGATAACGATAAATCAAGTAACGTCCGTAGTTAAGGTATTATTTATTTATATTATTAAAAAAAAAACTATTTTCTTATCACATATAAACATAATTTTCCAAGTACCTAAAGCCTTCTGATTCGTAGCGTTTATTTTTTCCCGAAGTAAGCTTCCAAAAGGTTTCTGGGTAAATTATCAAAAACGCTGGTAAATGGACTGATATGTGCTGAGTTTTACAGCTGTAATAACTCATAAGTCAGCCGCGTAATGTGCGTGAAATAGATTCACGCGCCCTCTCTCGGCGCCTAGAAGAAACGCGAGGATTCAGTGCGGTTCGGCCGCGGCCCGCTAGCTCGGAACGCCGGACTAAATAAAGGTTGGTGTAGTTCTACACTTTAGAGGAGGCTCGAATCAGCGCACTCGCCGGCGAGTGCGAGGTCCCTCGCTCCATTTCGGCAGGCACAGACATGTGCCAGGTCGCTTCTCACCTGTCCGCCCATCGGACGACGGCCCAAGCCGAGGTCCAAGCCTACAGAGGCGCCCTTGAGGCCCAGTCCTTCCCCTTCAATCGGGCCCACTAGATTGGAGCCTGTATGGTCTACCCTGCGCTCACAGACTAGTCTGTGGTGCAGCAAGGATCATGACGGTGCAACCACTAGTCGGGTTCACCTCTTGGCCGGGTGCCCTCAGCACTCGGCACGGTCCGATCGCGCCCGCTAGTACAGGGCCCAGACGCGGACGGGCCCGGCCCGCGCACGAGGTACCCGCTGGCCGGCCGCTCTCTAGGCTAAGTACCTTCTGTACTCGCCAAATCTGCCCGGTGAAGCTGGAAAAAGCCCTCAGCTGCCAGCATAGGTCCATCATCAAAAAAAACAAACAAAAAAAAAAACTTGAGAGGAGATAGGAACTGTAACTAAACTGGGTATGGGATTGAAAAGGAACGACCGTTCTTCCAGAAAGACGCATTGTTTCCTCTTTACAAGCCACACAGACGCAGTTGAATGACAGAGTTCCAACGTTTCATTGACGCCAATCTCTTTACAGACGACACCGACATGGTCCTCTTGACTGACGTAGCCCGACGTAGTTCTCTTGACAGGCACAGCACCGACCGCGGTCAACTTAAGGACGTTATCCGCACTATACTCTACACTGCCCTGTTCACTCTTCACTACTAGGCATATAATACTTCACTTCACTACTACCACTTTTTCTTTCTTTTTCTTTTCTTCTTTTTCTTCTTATCACTTCACAGACTTTTGTTAACTGTCCGTTATACATCTCGCACCTCTTCCTACTTCGTAGCCTACTTCGACCCTAATTCGTAAGTCGTTAGATAGTTAGTTCGTTTGTATTATCTTTTCAATTATTGAAATGTACCTACAAATACTACTATATAATATACTATATAATATCAACAATAGTCTATATTCGAGAGTTTTTTTTTTGGACAAATGTATTTTTGCCATGCTTTATGACTTATAAAGAATAGGATATACCTAAACTTTATTGTAATAAAAACTAAACAATTATTTTTATTAATTTTATTCTAATAATTTATTATCTACTAGCTTTTGCCCGCTATTTCGCTCGCGCGGACTTGTAATAAATATAAATGCATGTATAATATATATAAACCTTTCTCTTGAATCATTCTATATAATATTATAAAACCGCATCAAAATCCGTTCCGTAGTTTAGAAGATCTAAACGTGCAGACGAGGAAGCGACTTCGTTTGATACTATATAGATGTATCGACAATAATATGATAATAATATACAGGTAATGTAATTTTATATGGTTTTTTTGCCTAAAATATTTAATGCATAGTTTGGTTAATAAACCTGATGAATTGGAAACCCTTTATTTTTTATTAAACCTAGTTTAAGCCTTTATTTTTTTAAACCTTGTTTAAAAGTACAAAAAAAGTTTGTATAGATCTGCTTCAACCCATAAGCCTATGTTGTTGTATGATATGAATGTATTGTACAAAGTGATTTAGTATGATTCACGGTGACGCTGCGACAGAATGGGCGTGCATTTGCATATTGTCTTGTTATTTTTTCTTGTTTAAGGCTCTTCTTCACGGCTTTCTTTTGAATTAATTTATTTGCTAGCAAGGACATTATACTGCAGGTAAAAGTTCCAGGATGCAATTATTTTTCTAGAATTGAAAAAGAATGAGTACTATTTTTGCGTTTTGAATCAAAAAAATAATTTAATATTGTATCTATGCTAAGCCAAACCCTGTTTAATAGCATTAGCTTATCCTTGTTGATGTAAATAGTAACTATCTACCTATTAATACCTATTATAATACCTACCTAGTGTAATTATCATGCAACGCGAAAGTTTAAAAGTAATTGTAGGTAGTATTTATAATAAAATGTACATAATGTACTTTTTGGTACTTAATGATTGGAAATTTTGATAAGACTAAAAACGTTATGATAAGTAAGCTGTAGTTTTATAAAGAAAAACATAGGGTCGAGTTGCCTAAATCGGACCGGCTCGTAATTTGTACCACCTCAAATCTACCAAACCGTAATGTTAAGTTTAGAAATGGCAACACTAAAATGCAATGCTACCAACATGACGCAATCGCTGCCTTTTGAAGACGATGACGCAACAAGTTAAAGTGTAGTAAACAAAAACAATATTTACGGCGTTCTGATCTTATTTTACGGATATTCAGCTAAGGATTTCTTGTGGCAACGGTAAGTACGCTGCAGCTATCATATATGTTTTTGGAAAGTAAGCATATTAGTGTACTTTTTTCAGAATATAGTTTTATGTTTAGCGTTTCGAGGTTATAATGCCGGTTCGCATAAAAATAAAACTTAGTGTTGCCTAATTTGTACCTGGTAGGGTAATCCTAAATTGTACCGGTACAATTCAGGTGTATGGTAGTTCTTTAACTCGATTTTTTATTAGTTTAGAATATCTACAGATATCGGGAGAAGATAAAAAGTATTGCAAATGGACGCAAGATGATTTGAAACAATCCTTAGATTGTTTAAAAAGAAATCCATAGAAATAAACCTTCACGCATGTTCATCGTACCTAAACCCACTTTAATGAGATATTTTTTAAGTTCGACCAAATATGCGAATGAAAATACCATTTCTAAGGGCAAACTAACTGTTTTTCACAATGAAGGTGAGCAAGAGTTTGTGTCGCATTTGTTAAATATGGAAAAGCATATGTTATATGCATATTGGACTCACAATAATTATAAAGGAAGTCAGAAAACTAGCTAATGACATTGCGGAAAAAAATGGCATACAGAACACTTCATCTTTGAATAGAGCCAAGGGATTTAACCGTGAAAGCGTCACAGAATTTTTCAATCTTTTGGAACAAATTATAGACAAGGAGCAGTTCACTGCAGAAAAAAATTACAATATTGACGAGTCCGGCTTCTCAACCGTTCAAAAAAATCCCCAATAATAAATATATATGTAAGGCTGATTTTAGTTTATAGGAAAGAGGCACTTAAGTCTCATTTAGATCGTAAAGTACAATTTAGGATACCTATGGCACAATTAAGGAAACCAGTTTCCTAAATTGTACTTTTTCAGACTTTTTTTAAAACTTTTAATGTCGTTATGTTTTTGTATTCCCTCACTCTTTACTAATAAAAAATGAACACCAATAGAGCAATAGTTTTATTTTTTAGTGAGAAAATCTTTTTAGGTAATACAGTTCTTGCGCCAGCTTGTAAAGTTCATTAACTGGTACAATATCGGCAACCTTACCCTATATGAATTAATATGCAAGATAAATGATCAAATGACAATGAAAAATAGTTTCCTGGTAAAATCACGTATTGTATCTTTCATTAATATTTCCACTAGCAATTATTTATACGATTGGCAAAGCTAAATAAGCAGGTCACATCGCTTGAAGAGCTAACAACAGGAAGAAAGTTTCTCGAGTGACAACTACGAACTGGTAGACGCAAGCCAAGCTTGCCACCCGGTGAACTGACGACCTAGTCAAGGTTACGGGAAGCCGCTGGATGCAAACGGCTCAAAGCTGTGTTTTATAGAGAAGGCTGCATTATATCCATGAGTGGGGACTTCCAAAGGCATTGGCATTTTTTATTAAACTAACTTACTTATCACTTACTGCTTACCTAAAATTTTAATTTACTCATATTTCTGTTACAACAATTTGAAGCTATGATTCAGCCGAAAACCATGCGTATCGGAAAATAATGTTAAAATGGACATGGAATATCTATAACAATGGCGAAATTTAATCGGTGAAAGCAATACGGGAATGTGTGAAACCGCACCGAATTGAATGCCGCGTTGGATGGAGCTTGCATTAATTGACTAGCGCACATAATAAAATTCCTTTATATTTTGTCAACTATAAATAAAATGCTAAAATGGCTTATGTTCTGCTGAATACATATAGGCATATCAAGCCAAAACTAGCCCATGTTAACATATGCATATAAATGCTATGGTGAAGTCAGGAATTTGATATCATCATCAACATTGGCATACCTTATAGAAGTCTCATCTCGCATGCGGGCCAACAACCAATAAAAGTGGTTTCATGCATGCGGGCTCTATAGCATGCGTTACAGAAATCTCCAGCGCCAGCCAGTCAAAATACGCCTTATTCAGATATTCAGACGAAAAAATCAAACACAATTATTGTATCTCAATAATGTAATAATGAAGGTTAAAAAAACTAAAAAAAAAAACATATAATGGAGGATAAACGTCCCTAAGCTCTATCTCTGGAATTTCACCAAACAAAAATTTTTGGGACACATATGCCACTAGTTTTAAAAAGGCTGTATTACTACTGTACCTTCACCTGAAACATTTTAATAAAAATCAAACTCGGTAAATAATTCACAAAGACAGAATTCGTCAACATGAAACAACTAATCAAAAACTGTACCTGCGTTTTAGTTGAGAAGTTAATAAAAAAATCAGAAAAACAAAATTAACATTTACAAAAAATATATCAAAATACATAGGTTCAGTCATCTACATAGTTTTTTTTTTAAGAACAAACGATCATGGAAAAATAGCATTATCTACCTTATTTAGGGATCGTAGCTTTACAACAAACTTCCGTTTGATACTTACTTATATCAAATCTTTCACAATATCTTACTCGTACAATATTTTTCAGTCATAAGTGACTTGAGCAGAACAATCATCCCCTGAATTAAATGATCTCATTTAAAAAAAATTATGAAGAAACACTCCAATAATTAATGCCATAAAGTAGTTCGTTGTTACTACATCAGTCAGTAGGCTGACCAATCAACCCGCAAATTAAAACAGCGAGCCGTAAAATACCGTAATATTTGCCTTAAAATTACAACAAAGCGCAGGCCGGGGACCGTATAATGGGTCTTTTCAACCACCTTTTTATTCCAAATGTACTTAATTGCATTTGACCTCGTTTTCACCCCGGTGCATACAGCGATAACGTTGTGAGTGTCGCAACAGGATTACGTTGACTGTGTCAAGTTACTCTGTTAAGTTGGAGGAATTGCCTAAGTATTACTGCACCGTTGTACTGAGGTATTACCGTGGATTAGTACAACGTAGCAGGTCGTTACATCAGCAACAAATACAACGTATGTAAGGGAAATAGATAACTTTGTAATAGGTAGGTATATTTAAAAAGAGGTATTTTCACAAAGTTTAAACGGAAAATGAAGGCGCAGAAAGGATCTAAAGTTGTTTTGCAACAAAATTATGTCGTCCACCTGTAATGGTTTTATAATGTGCCTTTTATATCAAGATTTTTCATCTCTTTTGATTTTTATACAAGTCTATGTTTTATCAATATCAACTTTGCCTATACATTTTAATAAAATAACCGGCCAAGTGCGAGTCTGACTCATGCAACAAGGGTTTCGTACAAATATGTTATGTATGTAAATAGTTCATAAAAGTTGGTTAAAAAACCGCTATTTACAATTTTCGAACTTTTTTTTGCTTTAAGTCATTGTTGCCAAATTTCATGATTCTAGGTTAACGGGAAGTACACGTGGGTCACACTAAAAGATTTTAGAATATGCCAGTCAGAAAAGAACCCGATGAAAAATGTATGTAAATTTCGAAACTCTTTGTTATGAGTTTATTACGTCTTAAGTTATTTGTTTTCACAGATTGGCGGCAATTTAAAAAGTGTCTGTCGTGGGTCGAAATGGATTTGACCACTGATCGAGTAAAACTTGGATTTGAATAGAGAAAATTTTCGCTCAATGATTTATTACGACTTTGGTTGCGGTCTTAGACCGGATTCGACCAAGCTAGTGTAAGTTTCAACTTGAGAGTATACCTCGGGGGTAACCATAAACTCTTAAAACAATCTCAAATTACGCCAATCCGTCAATTTGGTACCATGAGGTCGTAAAAACAATCTTGTTTCATCGATTTTGACAACATACAATTTTGTTTATCATTCACTCAATTCCATACAAATGACGTTTATTTTGACACTAATGACAGTTACAAATTGATTTCTTATGTCAAAATTATTGGTATGGAAAATGGTCATAGCAGACATTTCATTGATTTCTTAATTTCTGAATGAATACTGTAAAAACAGTAACAAAATCTAAGAAATAAATGAATTATATGTATAGATCTCTAATTTTAATAATGATACTTTGCTTGGCTGCTACAAAATTGTAAAAGCAATTATGCTGCTTCGAGATTTTGATTTGAGCTTGTTTTGAATTTGTACCATGAACTACATAATTAGGTTTTGTTTAGGGATGTAAAAGAACGAATGTTTTGGATATTTTGTCTATTAATTGCTTTGAGAAGAAAAGAGACGCAACATTTAAAACCACTGACAACAGATAACTTCGTCTCTTTCCATTTTTTATCTCCGAAGTCTATGGCCTAATGTCATTGCCATCCAGGGAATATATAAGTACTACGAACACCTACTTATAAATTCTTTGTTGCTATTAAAAGCATGGGACAGTTGTCCGAAACATGAAATTATGGAAAAGAGAACGGAATAATCTACTCTTTTATAAAAAAAATAAAGGCGAGAGGTAATGCAATTAAGCGGTGGCTATACGGCTTTATAAAATTGAGATTGTTTATCAATTGCTAGACATATTTACATGGCTCAAAACTGTTTCCAAAGAATGAGCTATTTGAGCTATAAATTTTGACTAATGTTGACTCAGTTTCGGAACCGATTGATTGGTTTGACTTAGGTTTACAACGTCAACTTCTTAACAGTTTACTTGATCAATGCTAATAATATGACAGTTGTCAAAGGAGTGACACGCGGAAATTTTAAAATCAAAAACTGATAAAAAACATAAAAATATTTATTCGTTTTTATGAAATCGGCCAGCGCACCAAAGTTACCGACGTGGCAAAAAGGTGGCACGACTGAAAGGGCAATGGGCAGGCCACGTATGCCGTAGAGACGACGAAAGATGGAACCACAAGGTCTTGCTCTGGAGACCCCGCACAAGAAAACGAAGTGTGGGCAGACCACCAGCAAGATGGTCGGACGATATTGCTAAGACGGCAGGACCGGCCTGGACAAGAATCGCCGCACTAAGAGCTAGCTGGAGAGAGCTTCAGGAGGCATATGTCCAACAGGGGACAAAACATATGCTGAAGAGGAAGAAGAAAAAGATAATGAAATTACGTTGTTTAAATCGTAGTAATTGCACCTTGGAGCAAATGTCTTGACATTAAAATTGTATTCTGCAAAATCAGGCACGCATTTCACGACTTTTGCGAGTGGTATCGTAGTGTTTAATTTCTCCAGAGAAAGTGATTACTATTTTATTATAATGAGATCCTAGACCCTGGATAAGAACAGCAGGAGCAAAAACGAGCTTTTTGTCTTAAAACTGATCTACATTCAATTTAGCGCATAAAATACATCACGACCTAGTATACGACTTTTATTATCAGAATATACAATAAGGTTCCTAAGGGAGAAGCTATCATGCCAACCTACTTCTTTTTTGTTTCAAACCAATGAATACGGATCTGCGAGCAATAGCTAAACATTTTATTTTTACATGTATTGATACATTTTAAATACGTAATGAAGTAGCGCTTAATCCAAAACTGCTCAATTAGGGGCCAGCTGCTGCAGAGCAAACTTACAAGTACGAAAGTGCGCCTGAAGTGCTCATCAAATCTTAAACCATAGATACGTGACCCTGGGTTGTTCTTACTGTTACATTTAGTTGTAGTCTTTACTTATGTTACTTAAAGCCTTGCTGTTAGGAGATATTTTGATTTCTTTCCTGTTATTTTGAAACTCACAAGTTTACTTACTATCATAATAAAAAGAAATGAAAATAATAAACGTATCAAACGCCACTAAGTACTTTAAAAGTCAAGCAAGTAATTAGAGGGACATAGGTAAACAAATATGTTTATGTTCTTAATATTTCATCAAATTCTATTGTTGGCACTGAGTATAGGTCTTTTGTAAACTACATTTTCTAAGCTCAAACCACCTACATGTGGCCAACAATAAAATTTCCATTGTCTGGTTACTGTGACCCCCCGATACAGAACCCTTCGAGAGTTAATTGTCAACCGATAAACCACGTGACACTAATGTTAAATCCTGTTAGCTATCAATCGGGATTTTTTAACAACCTATTTAACTACCGGGTTCTTATTAAAACTAGATAGTACTAAAATAAAGCGTACATATTTATTTCACTATTTATTTGTGTCAATTGGCGTTTTGCAATGATTTTATGAAACTACTATTAGTATAGGTACACTTGTATGCTCTGTGCATCGAATTTTAATTTACACAGCTTACAGTTTCCTGCGTTCCTAATCATTGCCCAGCATAAGCTTTCTTCTCCTTTCGTACCAGGGGTTACTTAAAACTTGAATGCTTTGATTGTATTTTTCTTGAAAATAATCTGCAATAAAACTATTACTATAAAAAATATTCTGAATCGACGTTGTTCGACGTACTCGTACATAATACAATTTGAATGATTGTTATGATGTTTCATTAAACCATTTTCTAATCTCATTTCTTACTAACTGAAAAAAATATTTTGTGTTTCTGTAATTCATATTTCTAAAGTAAAATAAATTATTTATAAATGTTGACAACAAATAATGACTTTTACTTTTTTCTAATAAGTACCACTGATAAGTACTGTCAAGACACCATTGCACTAAGTAGGTTGGTATCGGACAATGCATTGTTCCGAAACATTTATGAAAAACTCAGAGCTCAGTCGTAGCTCATTTAGTAAAGGTGATATCTACGATAGAATAATTTTCAGCGCTGCTGACATGCCTCCTAGTAGAAGCAAAATAGATTTTCTTTAATATTTTGGCAAATTTAGTACGCAAGAATAGGTATTTATTGATTTCACTGACATTTTGTTAATTTAATTATAACGATTCGGACCACTTGCAACGCATAGACTATTTTTACATACCATTCGGTCTTTCCCAGCCTTATACAAGATTGTTTTACGTAGATCATGGTACCAAATCACGTGACCTAACATATAATCTCATATCAAAGTGCAACCAAACAAAGTTGGTTTTGTAAGAGTTCATGGTTACCCCCCTCTGCTTAATCTAGAGTAAGCTGATTTTTCATTCTACCAACCACTAATCTATGAAAAATATTAAAACGGGCGATTTTGACAGTGTATCAATTAAACTGAGAATAAGTAAATGTCAAAGTTGTAACTTGTCTAATCCACTCCTGTCACCTCAAAACTGACATATTGTCAACATCTAGCATTGACACTCTATTATCCTACAAAATTAAAATGTTGTGGCATTTCAAGTCAATCTAGAAGAAATGGATTACATAGATTTTGGTAGGTTTATCAATTCGTTGATCGTTCACTCTTGAACTTCAGAATAACAATACCAAGTATAGTGTATTGCTCGAAAAACGTAATCGAAGTTATCCAAGGGTAAATTCAAGGTGTAAAATTATACCCGTAATAGTTATTCTGGTATAGCTTTGTGTTAGGTCGAATCGGTCCTTAGTCAACAACAATATTGCGATAGACTTCGATTCTATTTAATGATAACGCCTAATCCCATGCAAGTTTACAACTGGTTTTAATGAGTATACATTTTAATGTGGTCGAAGCAAACTCACTGATGATTCACGGGAAGAACGTCCTTCTACGGCAACTACTGAAGATAACGCGTGTGCTGTGCGGGTAATGATAGAAGCTGATAGAACAGTGACATGTTATGTTTGGGCCGCTTTATGCATTGGTGTGAGTCAAGTACAAAAAGTCTTACATGAACATTTATGCGTCAGAAAGCTTTGTACTAGAACGGATTCGTCATAACTTGACAGAAGATCAAAACCGCCGTAGTTTGGATTGGGGCCGCTCAAAGATTTTTGACGCTGTGTCTATTGACACTAGATACCCAATACGTGCGAAAAATTTAAAGCAACTAAATTGGAGCCGCAGCAGGCTCCAAATGCCTGACAACTCCGTAGAGTTAAATGTCAATCCGCTCGGAACGCGTCTCTTGGAAATAAAAAAATTTACGAGATGTGCTATTAAATGGTGTCAAAACACATTGGATAAATATAAATTGGGATAACTTCACTTTTCACTTACAGGCTATCAATACTATTTAGTATTTCGACCATAAAAGCTAATAAAATTAATCGCTATATTTTACATTTTGTAAAAGGTTTGTGTTGCCAGTTAAGGAAATTATTTTCTCATTTTATTTTTACATTATTGTCCCTATTGATTAATTTTAAAAGTACTAACTGATATTTTTATCTGTGATAAGTAGGTGCAGTGTAATTTAAATATTATACATACTTGAAAATATATTAGTTTAAAGTTGAAAAGCTTAAATGAACATCACTTGTTAAAATCAAAACTTTCACATCTTTTTGTTTTAAGGATTCCACAACAGTAAAATTTTGGGGAGAACTACTATTATGAGCAACCCTCTTTTATAGTGGTGTGCGTGTGTGTCTGTGTAAATGAACTGTAAAGTTGCTTCAAATTTAGAATCGCCGTAGGTTACGAATTATCCTTCTATGGTATTCTATGGGGCCGCTTAATGCTAAAAAAGTGTGACGGAGGTGATATACAGAGCAAATTATATGTAATTTAGGTCCGCAAGTTTTACAGTGAATGCATTTCGTACATATTTAAAAGCTTGACAAATTAAATTAATAAAGTTTACGAACCAATTCTATTCGACTTATGATATTATTCTCATAATATGTTGTATACAATGTAATTACTATTTTATCGATTTTTATGTAATTTGGTAGGCTTCTAATTATTAGTGCTTAGGTACTATTTAATTCAATCCCGCAAACCACATTACCAAAAACTGCATCATTTTCGAATCATGAAACAACACCAAAACTGATTGCAGTCAGAGCCTAACCACGAACGCCATACAGTACCTAAGCAGTATAGTTTTTACGTTAAACTCTAAACAGATAAAAAAAATAAGGCTGAAGTAATATTAACTACTAAAAATTACAAGTTAATTTTTAGGCCCAAGTACGTAAACAGTGCTATTTTCGTCAAAATTAAAACCTAAAGAAAAAAACAATACTACAGCAATGCTGTTTTAAGAGCTCATATAGCCCCCATCATACGCTTCATAGCATTCAGTGTACTAAACGCACCTAATAGTACAGTCAAGGCACGTTATCACTACGCGAACTCTGAGTTCTCAAGCTTAATTTCAATTCCCAGTAATGAGGGCGAAAAGTGCATATTTCATAGCCGCGGGCCGGGCAGGCGTTAAGTGGGGTATTTTATTGGCTTATTATACAATATTCTAAGCTAAAAATCGTGGAAAGAGTACGTTTTTAATTGGGCAGTGAGCTCGCATGGTGCTGACGGGAGTATTATTCATGGCTGCTTCAGAGCCAGCTCCGTCGCCCGTTATTCCAGTCGTTGTTTTTTTGCGATTGCAAACGGGGACTTTTTTAACCCAGTTTAACTTTTCTGAAATAGATTGAGTGCTTCGCAAGATTTTTCCTGTTGTGATCGCCAAATACTGTTGCATGCCTCTCATGGTACAATGCAACGCCTAAACGGGGATGCGAGCTAACGAAAAATTTTCGTGAATTTCGACTAATATTTGGAAGAACACGGAACTAAGAAAAAATATGTAGTGTAATTTAATTTATTTCGAAATTAATCATGTATTTTTTAATCCCTTTAACATATTTAATTGATTTTGGAATTAAAGTATATCGTATATCGCCATTATTAACAGAAGTGACCAAACCTACATTTTAATTTAAACCGCATGATAATCCATCAATCAATTTAGTGGAAGTGTTTACGTAGGTACATTTAGTCTACTTAAACATTTTTTTATGATAAAGATGTAGTTTTTATTAATGCTAGATACATTACCTTCCAGCCAAAACTTGCAATAGTTGCAGGAAAGATGTTAATATTCAAAGAGAATAAAAAAAACAATAATCATTAGAAATAGATTGTATAGAGACAATTTTCAGAGCATGCTTACTCCATCTTACTCCAAACTTATTTTCCTACACTTATTTTGATATCAGTTCGCTGAAATGCTTCCTACACAGCGAGATAAGTGGTCTCTTAGAGAAAGTCATATCAATTTTATAGAAGGACTAAGGCTTCGACCAAAGTGAGTTATATTGTGGTCATGTTACCGGAAAAAGATGCAACAATCTATATAAATAAAATTAAAAAAAAAAGACTTAAAAAAACTAAAACGCTAAAAATAATCTTAACACTTAAGTACCTAATCAGTTACTTTTGGAGTCGGTGCAAACGAAAACATAGAATCTCTCATCGACTGGCACTGGCGTTTTAGTTTTTTTAAGTCAGTTTTTATTTTTTTAATAAAATTAACTTATTTCATCTATTTTAGTGATAAATCCCAATCAAAAAAAATCTTACGAGTGCAAACATAATTTAACTGCTGAACACCGATTTTATTTCCTATTTTTCCACCCTTAGGGGTGTTTTTTTTTCTAAAAATGTTTTACTATAGTATCTTTGAAGTATAAACTATTCATTAAAAAAAGAATCATCAAAATCGGTCCACATTTGGCAAATATATTAGGTAAGATAGATACTAAAATCAGTTGGCGTGGTACGGAGTTCATGCAATGTTTGATGATTTTTTTATAGATTCCATCATCAGAATTTAAGTAAATTTATATGGGACCATTCTGAAAGTATTATCTTTCAAACAAAAAAATAATTATCGAAATCTGTCAACGTAGTAACGAATGATTGCTGAACATACATAAAAAAAAAGATTCCGACGAATTGAGAACCTCCTCCTTTTTTGAAATCGGTTAACAAAGTTGCGTTACACCATTTAAAACTCAAGAACGACGGAACTGATTTTCATAATTGACGACGACGATTTAGTTGACGACCTCCGTAGCCGAGAAGCGAGTATACCGGACTTGGTGTCGCTCTCTCTGAGGTACCGGGTTCGATTCCCGGTCGGTCAATGTAGAAAAATAACTTTTCTATATTATCTCGAGTCTGGGTACCGTCTGGGTGTTGTGGTACCGGTCGTTGTTTCTGATTTCTGTAACACAAGTGCTTAAGCACAGAATCAGAGAAATGTATGTGATGTTGTCCAATATTTATTTTTATTTATAATCTCTGATTTGTTGGATTTGTCTCCGCCCTAAATAGCAGAATAATGACAAAATTCTCATTTTTTATGAATTATTAATTCTGATGTGATCTGAATCTGAGGTTTGTCTGGTCAGCTAGTATTATAATAATTTTGAATATGAATGATCGCTATTATAATGTTTTTTGTTTTTATTAATAATGTTGTAACTTAGCTATTTGTAAAGTGAATTTATAAGTGTACTAGACAGTGAATTTTGCCACGGGCATCATCCAGAACACCCAGATCCAAGCCAATTTAGAAAAGTTATTTTTCTGGATTGACCTGAATCAGACCATATAAGTTCAATGTGAATTCCCGCGCCATTATCACTCAGAATGTCGTAACTGAAACAGTAGTTACTAGATAAATAAACTAAGTGATTTTAATAAATGTATTTAATGAACGTAGAATCAAGCAAAGATTCCAAAATTTACAGATTATTTTAAAAACATGCTTTTTTTTTAAACACCATCCTCTTATTCAACCCTTCCCTCGCTACAAAAATAGAGTTCGAATTCACAATAATTCATACACAGTGTTTATTTTCGTTCGTCCAACAAGTGGCTTAATGTAAACAAAGCCGGGACCGCGGGTAAGTTTGTTTGTTTTTATCACTGTTAGCCGCTATCGTATAAACAAAATTCGTGAACGCTGTACCCCTTTTTATGAGGCGATGACATGTTACACGAAGATGCGTGTGAAGTTACAACAATATCGTGTAACTGTGTATTTGAATTAGGTTTTGAAAGCAACATTTTTATTTTCTTAAAGTAAAACTATCTGCCTTTATAGCATACAGGGTGTTCGGTACCTAATTGGTATAACAAGCCAAGACTAGCCCATGTTAACATCCATATGAATACTATGGTGAGGTCAGAAATTTGATATCTATTATCTTTTTTTATATCTTCATACAAAACTTTATTCTTAGAATCCGGTTTGTTTTTTTTTAAAGATGATATGAAATTTCTAACTTCACCATAATTTTATTTATACACATACATATGCCTATCAATAATATTACTCTATCAAACCGAAAAACTAACTTAGATAAAGTTATAAATAAATTGTGAATACAGTCAGTTGGAAACTGTTTGCAGTCGGGAGGCCGGGACGGTGTCATAGAATGGTTATAAAGCTGACAGCAATTGCTCCAAAATTTAATAAGATGATCTGGTTACCCACCTTAAGAACTATGGAAGCCTGATGGCAAACGCTCCAAATAAAATAACTATACATTACAGTATACATAATAGGATAATTGTAACACTATTTTATGCCAATAAATATTTCTATTAGACATTGCGGTTCATGGTCAAGTGTCTTTCGACTGAGAACTGGACAAAAATATAAGTAAGATGATTATGCCGACACCAACTGGAGATTGTTGATCTGCATATAGCCTAAACCTCTTGGTGCCAAGTCCGAACCATAGCCTAGGTTTTTAGCCCAAGAGATTTTATGTTACGATACTTCTACTGTTCCTAAATCCAACTTTAGGTGATAAATTAGAGTTGGGCTTGATGCATGAAGTAAATTGTTTTAATAAAAAAAAGGATCTGACGTCTCTTGTTAAATCAAAGTCCTTTAAGTCCAATTATTAAAGTTACCATTTGAAGGTCACAAAAACTTTCTAGGTAATTCATCTTTTAGCACACCAAATGAATTATCATACTCACGTAGTAAACATTAGAAGTAAACACGTAGTAATTTATGATGTACCTACTCGTATCTTTTAATACGAGTAGGTACATCATAAATTACTCTAACATTAGGCACATTAGTAATTATGAACACCAGCATGGAATGTTTTAAACGTACTTAATTACATTAAGAATATGAGAAAAACAACCCTGACTTACCCCAACAGTCCTGAAATAACTAACATTAAGAAGTTCCCAACACTAAAGTTTCCACAAACCTGAATTAACTTAGCGGTCTTTAGTGAACCAACGACACAATTTCTTTAAAAGCCCTTAATATCTTTTTAAGAGTTCTTATCG
Organism: Anania hortulata; assembly: GCA_963576865.1. Lineage (NCBI taxonomy): Eukaryota > Metazoa > Arthropoda > Insecta > Lepidoptera > Crambidae > Anania > Anania hortulata. Next base: position 14,537,679 of record OY756389.1, on the reverse strand, counting down.
CGAAAGGGCTACTAAACAAGGCGAGTTGCGAACATTATTTAGAAAAAAAGCAAACCACGCCAACTTTGCTTGTTTCAAAAAGGCGGGTCGTGGTGGCATCTAGATAACGGGAGATTTGCGGCCTCTCCATTAACAAATTACCCCTTTAAACCGTCTCTTAAAAGAAATGTGTGGCTTCTTCATTTATTGTAGATAATGCAAGTCCTGCATACACGGTCGCGTGCTATCGCGATCTTTTAAATAAAAGCATTAATAACATCTCCTATCTTGGTACTCAAAGCAGGATAACGTTTAACAAACAGAACTTACCACTAATTAAGGTTGCAGTTCGCAAGCATACTACTTTTATATAGCAAAAAAATACTATAAATTTAGCTATCAATATGAGCAGAATATGCGCTTTGTTCTTTGTTATTTCATATCATTGTGAACACTCGTTTAAATATACTTTTAATTAATTAATAATAATAAGGCTTATAAAGCAAGGGCTCGTGATCGCCAGACCTTCCTAATTTTTTATAAACTAAAAATTCTTCTGTGCACGCCCCTAACAGCGATACCATGATGTTTGAACCGTCCAACCAACATAGTCGGCGATCGTTCGTACCTGTGTTGGGGGTATGCACAGAAACACAACTACTTTTTAACTTTCGCATTGCATGACTCACAGGCTGACTAAGGAGGCAGTCAAGTCAGCCTTTCAGTCAGCGTTTCAGTCAGCTTCAGGAGGACCAAGGATATTTTTTTTTTACATTTTTGCTATGATTTAGTTATGAAACTCAAAAAAAAAAAAAACTATCTTGAATGTTGTGTTTTAGTTTATCCGTCTTCAAAAATCACCTTAGTTTATTCAAAAATTCGCAGCAATTGTTGTAGAAGCTATTAATTTGAAATCTTTAGTAACCCCACGTCGGATTGCTATATTCAACTACAAATCATTTCATAAGACGAACAATGGCAAGGGTGGGAAAAATTTACAGTCTCGTGCTCAGACCCTACTTGTTTCCGAGGGCGGTAATAAAAATATATTTTATTTTAATTTATGTACCGGTCTATACAATATTTTACATCATTATTATAATATTTAAAATTATTTTTCTCTATCAACTTTAAAAGTAATTTTGTTTGCGTAATTTATTATCTATAATTATATTAAATTGCAACTTGGATTATTTTACTATTGTTGATTAAAATTACTCGGTTTTGGGGGCGAAATCACGAATCGCATTGTTGACGAAAGTGGTCCCGATATTTAGATTCGTGGGTTCTGAATCTTTACTCAAGACAGATATTAAAAATTTTCAACTGCCTCTGCCTCTGGATTCGAACTTTCGCTATCCGGGCAACTGCTCTTCCAACTAAGCTTCTAATAGCTATTAAAACTTGAGGTATTTTGCCAACACTACTATGAAGAGCAGTCACCCGGATAGCGAAAGTTCGTGGGTTCGAATTCCACCAGAGGCAGTTATTTTTTTTGATAAGTTATCAACATTTTCATAACGGAGGCAGCAGCCGCACTGATACACCTTGCTTAGTGAATCTCGGAACATGCTGAAACAGCACAGAAGCACTTGCGTTCCGAGATTTCGTGAGCGATATCTATGTGTGCGTAGCTCTAGCGTGCATTGTATGAAACTTAACTTCTGTATGGAGAGTGCCATCCTTAAAGACGCGCCCCGCTATCTTTCCAGTTGACATTCCATCAATCAAGATTGGTCTATTCGTCGTAGTGTGCATGTGCACTTAAATGTTATTAGCGAAAGGTTGCACATTTGTAGTGTGAGCAATTATAAAAAGAGTGGATCTTCGTGGATGGCACTATCTATACAGATAGTGCCATCCACGAAGACGCACCCATAACTATTCTGAAGTTTAAGCGAGATGCCTAAAGAAAAGAAACACAGACGGCCGCACTGCGTGCTTGGTGGCCTCGCTAAAGTCGCCTAGCACAATCTGACTTTTAAATTATTACTTACCTACATATTAAAGATAAAGTACGCCAAGAGTTAGTAGTTTGATGAAGAGACTACTACGTAATGGAAGACACGGCTTGGGCGGGCCTCCCACCTGGTGGACTGGTCAGAGTCAGTAGACTTCCAAGGGTTGATAATTTGACGATGTATAGCTTTAAAAAATATGTACAACTTGCTATGCCCTTGCAGGATTCATGTGATGGAGGTACTGTACTAATATTTACCACCTGTTAATTACACATGTAATGCAAATAAGTGATTTAATTTGATTTGATATCAAGGTAACCCGGGATCAAATCACTGTGCTACTGCGCCAATTAGATCGTCAATTAGTACAAGAGTTATATTTGTATTCAATCAATGGACTTATCTAGTCTTGAGGGCCACGGGCCTCATAGTACTAATGTTGTTTTGTATTTCAGACCCAGCTTCTTAAACAGCTACGTCATAACATCCTAAAGTACCATACATAGGACTTATCATAAATCAATGCATTTAAGTGGCCGTCCTAGAAATCGTCTTATTTCCGTACATTTTGTTCTCTGATTTTAAAGACGAGAATGATAACTGAAACAAAATAACACGTGATTTTAAAAGATTAGTTCCCTATTCTTGCATGTGGCGTGAATGAATTTTTTATATCATTTCAAAAATAAAGGTAAGTCATCAAAAAAACTACCCTTATTTCAGAAAAATTATGTTCGAGTTAACTTTGAACATCGGTTTACAAGAGACTACAAGTTATCCTGACAATTCGATATGAACATTTTATTGAAGATAAGGTCTATTTGCACATAGGCTGTATACTTTTTTACTTTCTTACAAAATATAGCAGAAAACATACAAAAGAAAGGCTGAAATAACACAAAATTTTAGAAATTTCCATTCAAATATAATTTATTTTTCTGTCGTTATAACCAACTATTATAAGATTTAAACACTACACAATAATCTTCAGGTATACTATTAAAATAATATATTTTTTATTTTATGAAAAAAACAAAAAATTAAGTAGTAAACCTAAGTCAAAATTACCTATAAAATCTAGCGCGCAAAACCGATCGTTTTTCAAACCTAGGTAGGACGTCCTACCTAATAAATTATCAATATTATTTTGTAAATAATTAACATTGTTGACGCTTTATGCACGAAAATGGGACGTGTAAAAGTGCTTAGTGTAGACCTATTTAAAGAAATAAATTGGTTTTAAACACAAAGGTCTTGGGTTCGATTCCCTGACGAGTCAATTAGTAAACGAACTTTTCAATGTGCTGGCTGAGAGATGCTCCCAAAAAATAAATCGTTGTTCCGTGGATTCTTCGTAAAACATGGAGGTTAATTCTTTGAGATTTCTACCCCCGGCACACACGTATGCACGTTAATTTTGCACTGAAATTAGGTGCACGGCACGGTTTACAGGTTTACAGGTCAGAAAAAGGTTGCCATAAAAAGTAACCTATGCACCAAACTACTGGTTTCGTACCAGTGAGTTAGCAAATAAAACTGTGTAGTTTATTATAAAAAAAAAGTAAGTTTTTGAAGTCGGTTTAGTTTTTTTTATAAAATTTACTTATTTTATCTATTTTTAGTGATACATCCTCAACAAAACGAATCATTTGAGTGCAAACATAAGTTAACGGCTGAACACCGATTTTATCCCTTATTTTTCCCACCATAGAGGTGAAATTTTTCCAAACATTATTTAATATACCACCTTTAAAGTAAAAGCTATTCGATAAAGAAATAATCATCAAAATCGGTTCACAAATGCCGAAGATATTGGGCTACATAGGTACAAAAATCAGTTGGCACGGTATGGAGTTCATGCAATGTTTGATGATTTTCTTATAGATCCCAACATCAGAACTTAATCAAATTTATATGGGACTATTCCGAAAGTATACCCTTTTGAACAAAAAAAGAACTATCGAAATCGGTTAACCTGGTAACGAATCATCGCTGAAAATACATATAAAAAAATGAGAACCTCCTCCTTCTTTGAAGTCGGTTAAAAATACTATAAAATATTAGTTTTACTGATAAGATCACGGTTCGTTATAAATACTTAGGTATTTTAGTCTGGGCCTTAGGAGGCTAGTTTTGTTTTCAACAATTAAAATTAACTAAAAGCATTCAGCCACGCGTCATAACACCATATAAAGAGCGGTTATTATATTTTACTAACTAACTACACATTACTCTTTAACCACGATTAAAAACTGCGGCCCTCCCTAGAATGACCTCTAAGTGGTGCAATTATGAAGCATTAATATCTCACTGCGAGTCAACCACTTGCGCAGGGCGGAGCATGAATATTTTTAAAGAGCGTCCGCTCAGATTAGAGGCCAGCCTCTGTGGCCGGAAAGGAAGATTTACCCAAGTCTGAGCTACAAGCCTTTTTGAATATTTATGGGGTTAAGTACAGGCACGAGAATAATGCAATACGCGCGCTAAAATAGTTTTTATTCAAAAGTAAAATAGCACTATACGTCTTACATGGCACATACTTTCAGCCAATCACTAATTCTAATCAACGCACTCGCGTGCCATCGCGTTCCACTTCGGCAAGTACACACATGTGCCTGGCTGTTTTTACCTGTCACCTCCGGACAACGGCCCGAGCCGAGGTCCGAGCTTTTAGTGGCGCTCTTGAGGCCTTGTCTACTCCTTATTTGGGATCACCAGATAGGAGCCCAAGTGGACTGGTCTGCGTTTAAAGAAAAGTCTCTAACATAGCCTTGGACCACAAATTAGATAACAGTTACTCCTGGGCTACGAAGCTCTAGGCTAAAAGAATGCAACCACTATCGGGTTCATGTGTTGGTCTTGTGCTCTCAGCACTCGGCACGATCCAATCGCGTTCGCTAGAATGGGACCTGAAATCCTAAGGCTTGGCCCACGCCCGAGGTATCCGCTAGCGGGCCGCTTAAGGCTAAGTGCCTTATGCACTCGCCAATGTATTCGGTGATGCTGTAAAGGCCTTCTGGCAATGGCCTTCTGCCAATAGCATAGGTCCCTTAACAAAATGCCAATCATGAAATGATTCGGGGCATACTCCACTACGCGGGCCCAGTGCAAAATGATGGTGTGGTATGCTGAAAGGCAAGATACATTAACCTAACTTAAATAAGCGGCACTAGGCCTCAAACAGACTTAACCTTAGTTGTTAAGACTGTTTGAGGCCTAGTTATCAAGCGATATAAGTCGGAACCAACTTTTAATGTGCCTTCGGAATCACGTAGATGCCGGTGATAAATGTCAATAATAATGGTCGAAATCAACAGTAGTGGGTTCACTTACCAGCATGCATCACTACAGTATGGTTTGCTTAACTTTGGTTACCGATACCTACCAAAAGTGGCCGCCACTGAAATAAACTCACATTATATTTCTTTTTTTTCTTTAATTCATCAATCCAGTGGCTAAAAAGTACAAATGAGGAGTGTGCTTTCACTGCTTATTACAGCCACGCTGCTGCCTGGATACGTTATGGAATTATTTTCTGGGGTAACTCGACTGATGTATCTGCGGTATCTGTGTTGCAAAAAAGGTGTCTTAGGATAGTAACGTTTACAGCGCCGAGAGACTCGTGTAGAATGTTATTTGCTAAATATAAAATACTAACGGTCACTTGCGTATATATATACGAGATATGTCGATTTATTGGAAAAAACATTAAGTACTTCCAACACTTTGACGATACATCAAGCCGTTACGCCCAAGCCGCTTTATAAGAGCGGTCCGTACTATATGGCCGTCAAAGTGCATAATCATTTGCCAGACTCTGTTAAGGCCCTCCAAGGCATCAAATTCGATAAACAGTTGAAAAAATTATTAATTGAAAAGACTACTATAATTTAAGAGAATATTTTAATGACATATTGTAGTTTATTATAATTTTTAGAGAAATTGACGTTATACAGAATTTGAATTATGTTGATATTTTTGTTGTTAATTGTAACTTTTAATTTTATTTGACATTTGTAATTTAATCCATTGATATAATACCAAGTGACGTTATTGACATAATTATTATAATTTAGGAGCATAAATAATAAATATTGTTTAATAATTGTAAATGGAATGCTGATATTGTTAGATTAATTTTATCAAATAATTGTGTTCACGAATGCCTTATAGAGGTTATAATGTAACTATTTTATTACCATCTTTTTATGCCTATTAACTGTACTGCAATTTGTTTACATTATAAAGTGAATAAATGAATGAATGAATATGAATATGAATATGGTCAAACTATCTGCTAAAAGATGCATGTAGCTAGATGGATACTGCTAAATATATCTCTACCATGAATGAATCCATCCAACCAATGAATCCATGGGTAGGAGGAGGGGAGCTATGTTCATCATCGGATGTATATAGGAAGGATAAAACTATTAATATCTATGATGAATAAATAGAATATTAAACATTATCAGGAAAAACAGATACAAATATTGACATAACATATTCTATTTACTTAGGAAGAAAACTACCTAACACTTTTATTTCCAACTGTACTTGGTAACTAAATAACGACAGAGGTACAAATGATAAATGCTGGCATGCCTACTGCGCACATAGACAACATTTTAGGTACACTATACAATTACATAAATCACATATTCTAAGAGTAGGTATGTACTACCTATAGCCTTATTACCTTAAGGTTTCGAGACTATCTGACTGCCTTTCAAATCTTTTTTTTAATACATCATGATAGTTTGTTCAGTATTATTATTTCAATAAATTTAAGGAACTGTTTAGTAATAATCTACTTACATATAAATGTGATAAAAAATAACTTTTTTATAAAACCCGCTAAGTGCGAGGATACATACTTGTAGAAGTTCGTCCATAACGGGAGCCTTGAAGACTTTAACAGCTTTTTAAGTTAGTTAAATATTTTTTGTGTTCTTTATTAAAAAATTTATGGTTGATACTATAAGAAATAAATATGTAAAAAAAATGCACACTTCACTTACAGCTTTAGCCAAAAGTGTGGAATAGGAAAGTTAAAGATTCATAACTTTTATTAACAACTGAAATACTATGAGCCTAAAAAACTTACACAAAGAGTTACAAACTACAAGTTACATAGTTTTTAACTTACTACGTTTAGCATTTAGGGCCGATTTTTTAAACGCCGGATAACTCATCTGTGACGAATAAAAATGACGTTTTGACACATTCGCTATATGACAACTGTCAACGTGTCCAACTTATTCGTCAAATAAAGTTATCTAACCCATTCATTCATTCAGTGTGTACATACATATTTATACATAGTATGTACACACTGAATCTATGATCCCCGTGAAAAATCGGCTCATATCGTTAATATTACCTCATCATATCGTTATCGTTTGAGTTTGTTCCATACACACGAAAACATTTCATAGAACCAAAATAATGTAGTTGTAATTTTAAATGCAGCGGCGGAAGTGATAGTGTGACGTCACGTGGGCCCGACGCACCGCGCAGGCGCGGGCGGTACCGGAACCGGAAGCTGCGGTGTTGCGGCGCAATCTGGAGTCGGACCGCACTGAATCAAGTGCAGCCTTCCCTCTCTGTTTTATGTACGAGCCTGTGAAAGATAAATGAGCGCGATTTCAAATGGTTAAATGCGAACACGTTACAAGCTGTATCGTTTGGGGTGTTCAATATTCGGATGTGTTATGATTTTAACTCTAAATACTGTATCTAAACTTAAAAAAACAGCAAACTAACTCGGGCTTAGTTCTGGCTAGGTAAGTGATGTGGAATGTAGCAGCTAGTAGCGTCCAAGCAACAACAAAATGATCGAGAGTCTAAGTAAGCGCTTCAGTCGAGTTAGATTCTCGCTGCGGACCACAAAGCTGAGCGGTTGTCGGTTCGAATCCCGGAAGGGGCAAAATATTTGTGCCATAAGCAAGGGCATTTATATATTTACCTGAGTTAAGGATGTTTAAAAATGAATAAAAATTTAAGTTTGTTTATCCGTTATCTAGACCCCATAGCTTTGCTTAGTTTGGAGATAGCTGTAATAAATAAATAATTTGTGTTATTGTTAACATAATTAATAATATTTAATTTTCTGTTAAAACCAATCATCATTCAACTAAATTACTTCATACAGTGTTCACTAAGATTTACTGAAAAAATAAATAGAAAAATAAATGAACTTAATTTGCATATATTTTTCGCTCAGATATAAGCAAAATTATTTAATTTTCATATTGAGCTATAGATTTTCTAAAAGTAGCAACTTTTTTTTCGAAAAAGAAAGTATTTTTTTTAACATAGCAACACTGTAACTGTCAGCGGACATAAAAGTATTGACGAATCCACTGCTCCACTGTTACCAGGCCTACTAATGAACTTAAAACAATACAATAGCAGTGTTACTTTGACGTTTAACTCTATACTGCGTTTATCTTACTACTATATAGAAAAATCATTTCTGAATTCTTTTAAGTGTGTTACGCTAAAAGCGCACTGATGAAATGGCACACATTTCATCCATATTTAGGTTTTCTGAACATTGATTGAACAACACTAACAGCATAAAAACCATTTAAAAAAATCAACGATAAAAGCAAAGACCATTTATTGTTTCTCTGTACTGATTTTTTTTGTGTGGTGTGCAATAAAGAGTATCTATCTATCTACCATAGATAATCATTACAGAGTTACTATCAGATGAGATCAAAATCAAACGCTAACTCTGTCACAAGTTAAAAAGATCCCATCGGTGTAATCAACAGTTTATTCAGTGTTATAAATGTTTTAATGTTCAATATCAGCAACACAAAAATTTAAATTAAAATGAAAAATAGAAATAATTTATTTGAATTGAAGTTACCATATTCAGATCTGGGTATTAACCTTAGCCATGGACATAAGCCGTTGTTAATATCGTCCATCTTAATCAAGTGTAGATTTTAAAAGAGTAACACATTTTAATTTAAACTTCGAGAAGGATAAAGTCATGCCATAATGCGTTACGGCTGACAAGGACTAAAGATAGGGCATAGATCATTATAATGCGCGCTATAACTGCTTAACTCTATACTATATACAGCGCTGTGTGACGACGGCCGTAATGAATACACATCCCTACCGACAACAGAAGACGTGTCGTAAGAGGCGACTAATTCCTGTAGAATGAGACGGGCAGCAGCATCTGCGTGCGAAATCTTATAAAAAACTGCGCTGCTGCCAACCCGCCTGCCAAGCGTGGCAAGTATTGGCAATCCCCCCCCCCGATGAAAGTCATTGGGGGAAGCCTATCTTCAGTAGTGGACGTCTTAAAAAAATAAACAATGTTAAAGTCATACTGTTAGGCCCCAGGCAGGCATCTGTGTGACGTGAGTTTATTTAAAGAAAAATTCATGTCTAACATTCCCAACTCAAATAACTGAACATGAATAAATCAAACAGTCTTATACCAACCACAGAGGTACCGGCGCCGGTTAATTCAACAAGCAGGAAGCAACAGAACTAAAACCATAAAACATTTGTAATTAAAACAACGGCGCCTTACAAAGAATCGGAACACCTTTCGCGCAGGCTTTCTGTTCCATGCCTATGATATTACAGTTCTAGAAGAGACACTATTAAGTAGACAAGAGAGTAAAAATAACTATTTATCGTGGTATTTAACTTAATTGTCCTTTTTTGTGTAATCCACGTTGAGCTCAAACACCATCTCTTAAATAATAGTAGGTAGGTACTACTTTTAAATAGCAATTATCACTAAAGTGAATCAGTAAAAAGAAAATAAAATTAAATTTCCATCGTAATTTTTTTAGTAAAAAAAAAAAAACAAACGCGACGCATTTAGATAAAAAAAACTAGCATTTCAATTTTGATACTTTCTGATAAATGTAGTCCTTTATAATGAACCTTAGTAAACAATGATAGTTTGTATATTATAACATTATGTAATTTTCACTTTAATTAAACTACCATTCATCTTTCTATTTAACAGCTTTGCTCTTTTGGGTGGTCTTCTCCATCTCTCTCTGCATTCTGTCTCTCTCTTCTCATCCTGAAACGACAATAGTATCTACTTATGGCCAGAATATCAAGCCACGTCCGCAAAAAACTCATAAAAGTGTAATTTGGAGCATTGCCATAAATGGATGTGAGCCGTGGACGTTGACCAAGAGGGACAGAGAAAAGTTAAAAGCATTTGATATGTGGTGCTGGAAGAGAATGAAATGCTTTATCTCATCGGAAAAGAAAATAAACGAGAATGTTTTAAGAATGATTGTCGAGAAGAGGACTTTGTTGAAAACAATTGAAATTACCATTACGATCGAGATAATTATAATTCACTACATTAACTTCCTATAAATTAACCAAAATACTAAGAGGATTATCATGTTATTATCTCAAATATCTTGTTTGAACGTACATCAACATCCTTCGGGCTTTTGTCCTGACTCTTCTATGAATGAATGTAGATCTTCATTTCGTTTGTATGTAGCGCGCCGCGCTAGTCCTGCGGGACATATGTTGGAACTTCCACTAGAAAAGTTTCGAGCGAAGTGTAAAGTCTTGTTTCTTGTGTAAAATGCGCACCGTCTCGATTATACGTAAACATTATTTGATAATTAGTATTTAGGGTAAAATAATAGAGTAATAATATGTCTACTTCAGACAAGTACAATGCCTAAAGAGCAAGATATTCGACCAGTGCAGGGCGCACCAGTGATGACCTACGGAGCCAAAACGTGGAACATGACAGTAAAGCTGGCCCACCGACTTCACGTCACTCAGCTATGGACAGGTCGTTGCTTAGAATTTCGTTAAGGGATAAAGTCCGAAACGAGGTTATCCGACAGCAGACTAAAGTAATGGACAGTGGGCCGGCCACATCTGTCGCAGAACCGATGAAAGGCGGAGTAAACGGGATCTCGAATGGAGACCGCGCCTTGGCAAACGTAGTGTTGGACGCCCCCCAGCTCCAGGACCGGCGACCTTAGGAAGATGGCTGGCAGTGGTTGGATGAAAAAAGCGGGAAACCGTGCAACTGCAATACGCTGACATGAATAGAGTCACAAAAAGTCAAAGTGAGAACTAATTGGTTTTAACAATTTTCGTTTGATTTGATATACATATTATCCTGAAATACATTATCCAATTTCATAACAAAAATATATATTTAACCCTACAAAATAGAATAATATTTTGATAAGCTCTCACCACTACCAGGGATAAGTGGAGAAATTTGGGGAAGGCTTCTGCCCAGAAGTGGGATAGATATGGCTAAAAAAAGATATTTAAATGAAAATTTCTATAAGATTATGTTATTTCAGCATTTTTTTTCTACTATATTTTGTAAGAAAGTAAAAAAAGTATTCAACCCATGTAGACCATAATCTTCAATTTAATGTCAAAATCGAATCGTCAGAATTACTTGTAGTCTCTTTTAAACCGATGTTCAAACGTAACTCGAACAAATTTTTTCTTAAATAAGGTAAATTACCTTAGTTAAATTAGTAACTACATATTGGTAAATTACGTGTATTTTTGAAATAAGAAGATCAAGAATAAGATATATCCTTTTAAAATCGTGTGTTATTTTGTTTCAATTGCTATTCACGTCTTTACAATCAGAGAACAAAATTTACGAAAATAGGACGATTTTTAGGACGCCCTCAATAGCTTACGCTATTAAGCGTAAAGTTTCATTTACCAATCCACAAAAGGGTCAAATATTTTGTGAGATATAAGCAATAAAAATACCAAATTAGCGTATTTAAGTGAACAAAGATCCCTTAGCAATATAAAAAAAATGTTACAGCATCTGAATAGAAAAGCATTATTCAGACAAAACGGTCTATCATTTATACAACGAAAAAAAAACGACAAAATTTATGTAAGTATATTAGAAATTGATTAAATGCGGCTAAATGTTTATGTTAGCTTGATGCTTGTGTGTTATTCTTAGAAATTTTGGATGTGAACTTCTAACAAGGCTTGTTTTGTTTGTTTTGGCGAAACTTATTTTAAAGCGATTTCAACATAGACATAATTATTGGTATAAATCAAATATAGGTACACAGATTAGTCCTATTAGTCATGTAATATTTGTTTGATATTTAAATATATTTTCGTTTCAGCTGCTGGGACACTGTTTCCACTCCAAACTTTATGTGTATGATTCAGGTACTTTAAGAACCTTATATTTAAGCCATCTAATCAATGAATGCAGCAAAATAACTGTTAACTATTTTCATACTTAACTTTTGTTTTTGTAAAACCATAAAATCGCAGTATAATTTTTCAGCAAATTGAGTGTCACAACCAAATAAGCCAGGATTTAAATTATTGATAATATTTTCTTTTTATTGTATGCCTAGCTGTGACCCGCGACTTCATTCGCGAGGTCTTTAGTTTATTCATATACGATTTTATGCGCTACTTTCTTTATTTTATTCGTTAGAACCTTTTACAAAGTGTTAGAAGACTTTTAAAAAAATGTATGAAATCGGTAAGTCGTTCTTAAGTTATTGCGTGACCAAGGGAAATAGAGATTCATTTTTATTTAAGTAGATTAATTGATGTTCAGCATTTAACATCGGTATTTAGAAAAGTTGAGAATTCGAACATTCACTGTGTTGAAATAAATAGGAAATGTTAAACACAGACTCTCCGACAAGTCGAGCAATTCTAATGTTTTAATTAAGACTGACGTCATATTTAAATTTTACTTGAACAGTATGTGCTCGAACCAACATGCTTCGCTTTACCCGCCATAAAACGGGCTGTAAAAATTTAATCAAAATTTAGGGACTGCTTGTCAGTTCGTTGTGACATGCACAGATTTGATAAAGCTCTCCTGAGTGACATTGTATCTCAATTATTATTTGAACAACACCAGGATTTGGGCCTTTTTTATTGCACAGCATTATTTTTATTTTATTTTTGCTAGCTACCTTCGTTTAGCATTGATTGTGAGCGAATTGAATCTTTTACTTACTTAAGATAATATATTTCAGGTAATTTTCTGTCTTAGAATAACTCAGATTAATATTTTTTTCTTGTAATTCTTACTTTTATTATTAAAGTGGTTAAAAGCAAAGACAAATAAGAGGTGTATTAAAACCTTATTTATAATAAAATTTCTAACGTTGGTTTTGACACCTATAAAATGGCATATTTACAATAAATTGTCAAACATAACGTATTGATTTTTTCTAATAAACGAAATGATGCACAGAATATTCAATTCTACTATCAAACAGCACCTACCTACGATTATCAAGAGAAAATTCTATACATGTCAGTCATTATGTGATACAAAAAGTAACGTGCAGGTAAATAATCCGCTTTGTTTGAAGCCGATAGAGACTAAAGCACACACTTTAAGAAAGCATAACAATCCAAGGCGGCAAAAGTTGAATGAATTCGGGCTATACGTCGCTGCGTGTATGCCTAAATACGTCCAACAGGTCCAAATGCAGCATTGTGATGAGTTGGAGATTTTGATAGCACCTGATGGGGTATTCCCGGTACTAAGTTTTTTGTGCCATCACCAGCATGCATGCTTCAACGTTTGTTCCGCAATAACGGCTATAGACGTTCCTAGCAGGGAGTACAGATTTGAAGTGATATACATGCTGCTCAGCATGAGATTTGGAGAGCGCCTTCGAGTGAAAACATACACGGACGAGCTCTCGCCCCTGCATTCAGCATTTTCTCTGTGGAAAGTTTGCAATATCTGGGAAAGAGAAGTATATGATATGTTCGGAGTAATATTCACGCACCACCCAGATCTAAGGAGAATCCTTACAGATTACGGGTTTAAGGGACACCCCTTGCGGAAGGACTTCCCTTTGGTCGGCTACACAGAGCTTCGGTACGACGATGAATTGAAGAAAATCGTGTACGAACCGGTTGAGTTCGCTCAAGAGTTCCGTAGGTATCAGTTGGAATCCCCCTGGAATTATTTAAAGAATTTCCATGAGGGATACAATGATCCGCCACCGCCACCGCCTAAAAAAAAGTAGTGGCTTTCTTGTTGATAGTGTTAGCGGTGTTATTGCTACTATATTACTGGATATTATTGTAGTATTTTTACGGATATAGACGTTTATAAAAAAAATAATCTTGATTACATTTTTAAAACACTGTTTAATTTTCTTGCATTAATTTTAAACTTACTTTGTAAACACCAAAACTTGAGATTTGAAGGTATACTATTTCACCTTATGCATGAAACAACTCCGGGTTTTGTTGCACAATATTTTTATAGTTAATGATCGTCAAAAATATCGTCACTTTCTGGATATATATCCCACATGGTTTAGGGGTCAGCTTTCCGTGTTTTTTGTCGTCTTAAATCTAATTTCACAATTTATTACCTTGCGTCTGCCATTATAATTTAATAAATATGTTTATTACTGCTACAAAGTTAAAACAACATACATGCTCCTCGAAAAATTCTCTCAATAGCGGCAAAGTTGAATGCGCCAACGACTATAACTTGAATTAAATCTTGTACGCTAATGAGCTTTTGTGTTGACACAATGGCTCGTCATTTAGTGAGCGCATATTAGGGTGAATTCATATGCGCAAATACTCCACGAAGGAAGCAAAGCAACCAGACATATAGGAGAAGTAATAGAAATAGATTTTTTTTTGTGGCCAAGTTATTTTATGTTTTTGTTATTAAATCTAATGTTAGTGTTGGAAACATAAAATACTTGATCCTTTTAACTGCCTTGTTTTAAGCTCTCCTTCGCAGTTAATGTTTTAAAGCTATTGAAATAGGTATTTTTTTATTTTGACCAATTACGCCTTATCGTGAAAGAATGTTTTGGTCGAAAGTCAAATTTGTTTAATTCGCATACTGTTAGATTTATATATTTTGCAAACATTGAAAAATACGCATTATGGCACATCGGTTAATGAATCGGTATAAATATAGAAGTTGCCTAGACACTAATTCATCAGGTACATGCAAGTAGTTTTATTAAATAAAAAAGTGAATATTAAAAAAAACTTTACAAAAATTATTAAAACATTGGCTGCGTTAACATTAAGTTTTCAACTAAGGAAGATATCCTTTACTATAAACCCGGCCAAATACAAGTCGAACTCGCACACCGAGGGTTACATACCAACTTATAGCTATGTAAATAATTCGTCTATAACAGAAATCGAGTCTCGCGGACCCTGGGCTCCAAAGCAATGGCTTTGGACGCAACCGGGATGGTCAATCCCGCAGTAGGTTTGCTGTTCGCGATCATCATAAAAAATTGAGTGTTCTAGGTACAGCTCGCCTATGTGAATACACCCTTCTACATATACATATAAGATGGCCGCCTTCCCCCAGCGAGCAGATGACGGTCCTTTCTAACGCCTCAATTAATAACTTTCGAAATTAGCGCGACTGGCTAATTATTCTATCTCCATTTCATTAAGTTAGTTGCGAGCGTGGGTCAGCGGGATTGGGACTCATTATACGAAAGTATTTTTGGAGCCGTATTTTGATTGACTCGTAACTCTTTCAATCGAAGTTTTTACTTAATAATCTAACTGGGCAATTTACCTATTTATTACATTTTTTTTTAAGTTAAGTAAAATGAATTGATATTGAAATGAACAATATTCAGTGAATACTAAACTAGAGTGTTGAGTAAAATATTAATTTTAAGTAGACAACGACGAAACGACTAACACAGATATTTTTATTTTTTATAATATTAATAGTATGTATGTAAATAATATAGGTAAATAGTTACAAGTAAAAAGAGTAAGTTATTTTTCCAAACAATAAAAAACACAATACTTGTTAGTAATGCAATATCGATTCTGGTCTTAAACGTAATATGTTTTACTTTTTTTATTTATTTGTAAACTCTTGCGTGAATTTATTAATGCTGCGGCAAGTTGACAACATGAAGCAAAGTTGCCACCCCAATTCGTACTTCATATCTGCCTCCATCATACGGACATCTGCGTAAGAATAACTGCGGAGCAAAGGACTGAATGAACAATCGGCAGGCTCAGTGTGTGCCTCTCAGTGCCACAGTCCGCCCGCCGCGTCATTGCTCCCGCGAGGCCGCCCAAACTTCGCTCGCTCAACTTACCAACTCCCTAATACACGGAAATAATGCCGCGCGGAAAATAAAACTTCTCACATGTTCCCAGCAACTTTGATTAACCCTTGATTGACAATAAAGGTAAGCAATTTTCTTTGCTTTTCTGTCCCTTTTGCGGTTCTAAAAATTTCTGAGCGCTTTCACGTGTAAAATAAGTGTGCTTATTTCTTTTTGACGTAAACTTTTCCGCTTTGTCTCGGTGCTGGTTTTTCTTAGTTGTTTCGCTATTTTTGTTTTCAAATATAGAGTATTTTCATTTAATTACTTATGTATATAGTTACTGAACTGAATAGGGGCCAATTCTAAATGGAAAAATATAATAGAGAATTAGAATTATGGTTTTGTTGTTAGTAGTAATTGTGTCCACTAGCTGTAAACGCGATTATTATTATTTATTCATTTTAGTATTACTACTAATTTAAAAAAAATCGTACTCATACTTAGATGAATTTTACTTTGAAAAGATTTGTAACAAGTATTAATGAATATGATTTCTCCTTTTTTATTATTTTTATTACATACTATTTAACATTAATGAAATTTATTTTAAATACATGATTAAATGAAATTTTATTTACGTTCTGTGTTGTTATACTCCTAGTTTATAAACGATGTTTCAAATTATAAGAGTACTCAAATGACTTCAATGTAAGTATGCTCTGTGATTTTAGTAGTTTTTCGGGTTTTTTTTTCGTATTAATTTTTCAAACCTTGACTTAACCAACATTATTGGTCACACAGATTTGAATTATTGAGATACACCCTTAATATTTTCTTCTAAAATAGGTGTATAGTATGCCATTACAGTGAAGCAAGTGAGTAGTAGTCACAAATATGATTAAGGGATCGACCTTAAATCAAGTTAAATCCAAAATTAAGTTAAAATTTAAAAAAACATTATTATATTGATTCCTACCTTAGATACCTACGGTTGTTCCATTCCTAAACCTTCGCTTAACTCTAGTTTTTTGAACACACTGTACAAGTATGCACAATACAAGAAAGGTATTCCTTTAATACATTATGCAACGATAAAGATAATTTAAAAACAAACATTTTAAAACATTCTAACCTTACGGCATCGAATCCTGTTAGCACTACAGTCCAAGATTCCCCGAGCTAAATATTTAACTAAATGGAAAACATTAATTTGTAGCACTTAAAATTAACCGTCAGTTAACGCGTTACCCGCTAATTGGAGTTGCGTCCGCTACACTCGATTGTTTGAAGCGTTGATGGATAATAGATTTTACCACCTAATCATTGTACTTAATTAGCTGGTATACGACAAGGTTTGTCGAGGCAGATTGTTTTTTGAGGCGAAATGTTTTTGGGGTTGTTTTTGATCCCAACAAAATAAGTTGTCTTTAAAGTTATACACAAATACTGTTCTATTAACTGATTGAACTAAATACACAGTTAATTTTTTCTCAGTCTATACTGAGAATAAATACCTATGTATTTTTAAACTTTGTATCCCAAAAAAAATGTTTTGAGAAAAATAAGTTAAAATTTTATTTAAATGAACCTTAACGCAGTATTCCAGGAATCTTAGGCTCGGATAAAATGAAAAGATAATTTAGTTGGATTTGTAATACCTACAAAGGATGAGAAAGTTTTGTTAATGCTACATTAAATTGTAGACGGTATTATTCTCTTGATTGATTTATTTTACAGTTTCTTTAGTTTGTTTGTAGACTGAGTCTATGCTCATTGCCCACACTTATATATATATATGTATATATATATATATTTTTACAAATCTTTGGATTTAGATTTATACTTCTAAAAAATAATCCAATCACATTGTCTGACCCCGGAATCAAATCCATACTTCTCGCGGCTTACAAAGTCGTATGTAATAAATGATAATCTAGTAATACAATTTAATAATAATCCTAAAAACTAGAAGAGCATCACATTATATCTAAACCTAGACCCAGTCTTCAGACACTAATTTTAGTTATACCTGCAGTAGGTAAGTACGACTTTTTTCTCTTGGGTTTACAAAAAAATTAAACAATTTTCTTAATTTTTCACTTCTTTCTGACAGGACAGATTCAGTACCTTCATGATAACGATGCCTACGATAACGACAATCGCTTGCGAAATTACATTTCCGTACTGATACTTGTAGTTTGTAACTGTACTGCACCCATACCGTGGTTTCTTTTTTATTTGACAAGGAAACATTGGGTAACATTAAGTCTAGACTTTTTTTATTTTGGGTGTTGCCCAGTAATACGTGAAAACGTTGGGCAGCATAAAGTATCTAACTGCGGTGTGGATGCACCGCAAAGCTTTCGATATATCCCGAGATTATGTAGCAGATATTAGACTCACGATAACATAGGACACCCACTTAAGGAACATTCATCATTCGTCATTCATTTAAATAATTGAATAAATTATTACGTAGTTACTAAACTAATATATAACGAATATATAATTATATAGGTAGTTTATTTATAATCATATAATAGTAAATAACGCTATCTGGTATAGCTGACCTCGCTAACCTTCAAAGAGTAAGTAATTTACAAATCAATCAAACATATTCATGACCAATTTCAAGTTAGTGAGCTCAATTGATTTTATTAAAGTGTAGTTTTTGCAGCTGCGATTCAATTTGTTAAGTACTTACAATACTCAGAGTGAGCTACTCTGAGTTTGAGGCAAAACGTCAGAAATTTAGAACTTCGCAGGTTGCCTTTAACAATCCCCCCTAATGTGATAAAAACTTAAAAAAACAACACTGATACAATGTGAACCTCCTTTCATTTTATAATAAAAAAACAGGTGTTTCTAATTACAAGATTAAATAAGGATAATAGGCTAGTTTCCTAAATATATCTAATTAGTCTGTCAGGGATTATTAGAAAATAATGGACATGTATTTTTTCATTTCTCAATCAAACAAAAAACGATGAAGATATTATAGCCCGTTAAAGTTCCGCGTAACGTCACGCCTTGCGACACTTTTTAGCAAGGTGTGACGTCACGTGCTCACTTTGATGCGCTTTATCTTTGTAATTTTTTGTTTGATGGACAAAAGATAAAATATGGGTCTAATATAATTTAACTGACGGACTAAATAGAATAATCTTTTTTTGACCCAGGAAACTTTTAGTATTAGTATTTACTATCTCAGATACTAAAATGTCACAGTATCAGCAATATCACAACTGCAAGTTTTGTTTAGGTACGAACGAGTTACCGGCCGGTATGAAATTTCCGACAGCGTTTGTAAACTTAGTTCCCTTGGCCAACTTAGAACGGATTCGTCTGCTGCAGGCGCCTGGGGCTGCGCGCAATATTGTTATACACCCCGTCTAATGGAGTTAAAGGTTCAATGTGGATTGTATGCCTGTTGAAATGCACAAGAGAATTATTCGATTGCGATTTCAGCATTCTATGAGGCTACAATATAGGCCGATTGTATTTTGAAATTACATGTTTGTTAATATAAAAATATAATTGAACACATAAAATAATATTACGTATATGAAATTAAACAAATGAAATAAATGCATTAATTTCTGTAGTTCAAAATCATTCAAAGAACCGAGTGTATTGCGAACATTCAAATGTGGACAATTGCAATATCTCGAAAAATTATTACAAATGACCTTGACATGATGCTTGATCATGACATAAATAGCTTGAGACAATTATTTCTTTACAGTCAATTTTCTTAAATATCAAATAATCATTTTATAAGGTTTCGAACCTCAATAGAAAAAAACGGAGCTCCTGTAGGATCACTTTGTAGTCCGTCTGTCTGTCAGTCCGTATCGAGCCGTCAAGACCCTTTATCTCGGAAACACGTGAAGGTACCTATCGAGTAAAAGTTTAAATTAAAACATATACTCAGATCTACAGTCCCTTGAAGCTGTTAAAAAATCAAACTTCTAAGCTAACGTGAAAAAATCGTTTATGCCGCAAAAAAGGAATCAAAGGAATCAAAAATTATAAGGTACTTTCTGTTGACCTAGCTGACTGTGAAATTTGGCAAGTAATATCGTCTTACACTACAAGTACACGGAAAAATCTTAAAACTATTCATTGGTGATAAAACGCTGTAATTAATTTGTAATTAAACTGTAAGACTCGATTCCTGAACTATTTATAATATTTTATGTACCTATAAATTTGTACGGAACCCTCGGTGTGCGAGTCCGACTCGCATTTGTCCGGTGTTTTCTTTCTCTCTTTACTTTACACCCGTCTATTATGACGTGAATTAACTCTGAGTTAACGCCTCCTGTGTATTTCACGAGCCTACGTGCCTTAAAGTGAAAGTAAACTTTAATACAATATTTGATATAAAATTCAAATTGATACCTTTATACGTTCTGTGAGAAAAAGGATGGACGAAAATTGATCTTCTAATGGTTCCGTTTTTCATTTTGCAATATAAAACCCTCTAAAAGACGAAAAATAGTTCTCACTGTCTATGCTCATTTTTAGACCCTACAATCGCTTCAAGACAAATAAATGATAAGACCAATCCGTTCGGTTTGATGCGTATTAATAGTATGAACCATTTGCACTATATAATTCAATATACAGTGTCCCGAAAATAAAGGACCACCTTATAACCACATATTATGTACATCATGGTGAAATCTTTTGTGTTATGACTTTTGCAAATTTGCATGAAAATTTACCAACTTCCCATAAAAAAATACCAAATAGACGATTTAAAGTTCATCGAACCATGATTTTAATATATGGTTACAAGGTGGTACCATTATTTAAGTCATCATGACTAAAATATGAAAATGAAAACTGTGCCTCGCAGATTTTCCTTCTTCTTATAAGTTACTTAAATAACTATTTCTAGATTTAAACCCATGGCTACGCAATAACTTATCAACTAACAAGCTTATTAAAGTAGTACTTATTTAAAAAGTTTAGTCATGCAATTTTATTATATATAATAATTTAATTTTACTTCAGGCAACAATCCCATTGCATTGTTGCCCGAAGACTAAGTTTTGTTTCCTTTTGCTGAAAATATTTTCTTACTTTCCGATATCAGTGTCGGGTAAAAGTTATCTGCGTGGCCAAACGCTAACTCCAATATGTCGGCCGTATCGCAATGGCCGCACCGATGTGCCTCGAATTTTTCTCAAGCATTATCGCACTTTTACGGAAAAGTAGTTACCGGTGCGCGATCGCATCCGTACTCGTTTCGCTCGCTCACAAAGCGGTACGGTTCGATTTAGAAGGCCTTGCAGACAACCCGACATCAAATCATTATTGACTGATGAAATCGCAAAAATGACGCGCGGAAGGGACCCGAATACCGATTTCACGTATCGCGTGCGGCACATGAACTCCTAATTACGTTGAGTGTGAGTGTCGGGTCGGTACATTATGTTCAAATGACTTTTTTCGAATGATGTGTTTACATAAACACGAGTTTACTTTCTAGATATTATGATTATATTTATAAATATTTACAAATTTTATATTAATCACACTTGGTTTCCTCATTTACTATCATGGACGACTCATGAACTAAGTAATATCTCTTTAGAAAACTCAAGAGAAATAACAATACATGTAGGGACCCTCCAGGAATTATCTTCCATCTGCACGCAGAAGAAATTACTCTTTCTCTATCAAGAGATCTCTTTCTCTTTCTCATTTTTCTTTAATTAAGTCAGGCACTATAAAGCCAAAATTTATAAGAAACACAAGCCCGGCCAAGTGCAAACCGGAATCATGCATCAAAGATTCTGTGCCAACGTATTTATAAAAGAACCATAACAGACGGACAAACGGATTGTAAAACGATCCTATTATGGTTTCTTCTTCTATCAAGGTACGGAACACTAAAAAAGCTTACCTATCTTCAATATCTGCCTTATATTCTTATAGATTATTACTAATTGAATGTCTCTCTAACAATACCATACCTAATTTGATACTTTTAAATAACATAGTACGCGGCATTCTATTGCAGTTAGCAAAGTTGAAACAAATAATAAAACCATTATATATTACTTAGCTACATCATTTTCATTTTATACGACCGGAATAAGCAATGTAAACCGTGAAATATGTTAATAATTTGCTTTTGTTGCAGTCTCATGGAGATTCCCGGCTTCAGGGCTGAGTAGAGGATCAGTTGCTAAAAATATGCAGCAGCCTTGGTGGTCGTTATGCTTGCTGGCTGTTTTCATGCTAGGGCTCGACTCGAAACTCGTTGGTGGGTTTTTTAGGTGTCATATTTTTTATAATAAGAACTGCAAGTTTATATTTATCGATTTTTTTGCGTATCTTAACTTGAATTCTTTTTTAAAAGTATATTAAATTAATGATGAAGCTAGTTTAGTTATGCCAACCTGTGTAGCCGAAAGGCGAACACACCGGATTTGGTGTCGACATCTCTGAGGTCCCGGGTGCGATTTCCGGTCGGGTTATATAGAAAATGAACCCTCTTGTACAGGAGTTGTTGTACCGTCATTGTTTTTGATTTCTGCAACACAAAAGTGCCTTTACCATAGAATAAAAGCAATGTATGTGATGTAAAAAAAAGTTTATAATAAAATACCCTTACGTGTCTATATATTTTTTAAAATATTTATTGAAACATTCAAATGTATTCCTTTTTATCTAAGTACCTACCTACTTACATCCGTTTAGTAACAATGTTTTCCCAGGGGCAAAACCATGAACTCTAAACAGCAGTGTTTATACAACACGTCAGACTAAACAAAAAGAACATAACAATATTAAATTAAGTAATCATATTTTCTGAGCTCATGGCCATTCTAGGACTGCAATACTGAATTGGTATTAGGTACCTTTACAAGAGCAACCAACAAATTTAACACTAATTAGACAATTAAATTTTCAACTAATAACTGGATATGAGCTAAATTACAGGCTTACAGACTGCCACATATTAAATATAAATTGATATAAATAAACATTATTGTCTACAGGTGAAGCGTTCCAACCGGAGTTTGCAGAACCAATCACAAACTTAACGGTGCCAGTAGGCCGTGATGCCACTTTCAAATGCCTAGTTCAAAACCTAGGGGGGTACAGGGTAAGTAAAATGAAAGACCGAAACTTAATGAGACGTAAACTAAAATAATTCAAACTTTTTTATTTTTGCATTCACAATAATGCTAATTTATTATATTAAGGAAGATATTTTTACTAGTTTAAAAGTTTAAATTCATTACGCTGTTTCATCATAACTGATTTGCAATCATATTTCTTTCGGATGTTTGTGGATATAAAATCCAAGACATTTTATTTATTTATTTATTGCAAACATTGATGAAACAACGCTGGCTTACTAACAGCTTTAAACACTTGAAGAAATTCGCCAACATTATTATCAGCTTAGTTGAAAGAGCAGTCGCCCGGATCCTACCAGAGGCATTTAAAAATATTTTTCTTTGTAAAATAATTCATTTTAATATTTTTTACAGGTAGGATGGGTTAAAGCAGACACTAAAGCAATACAAGCAATTCACGTCCACGTTATTACAAATAATCACAGAGTCGGAGTATCCCACAACGGCCAGACTGTGTGGAACCTCCACATACGAAACGTTCAAGAGGAGGACCGCGGTCAATACATGTGCCAGATAAACACAGACCCGATGAAGAGCCAGGTAACAAACCTAAGATTAAACCATTAATTTGACGTCAAAGCACTCCACTCGGTCCCATCACTTGAAGACTCTGTAAGTACATCATGTACTTGTGTTTCTTTAACCGCAGCCTTTTGTCTCTTAACATACCCATGTATTCGGACCTGTCTATACAGAAACTCTCTAGTCATTATTTCGGGCATAAACATATTTCTACTTTTAAACAAAATTTTGTCTCTTGGACCCCAATCAGTAGATGGAACAAATGCATCCCGAATAAAACCATGGCGATAAAATATAACTAATTCGAACAAAATGCCAATGACAATAATACAACCATAAATTAGAATTACAACATAAGCCATAAATGTATCGCAACTACTTTCTACAGTCTCTAAGTACCAAGAATCGTCATAATCTAATGTTTCTAGATTCATAAATTTTGTATAGAGTAAAATTAAAAGTAGCAAAGGGTTTAGTAACCACATAATTTTCCAAAAATAACTAGCTTTGATACCTATCATGAAAATAATATCAACGTTATGATTATGAACCCCATATATCCAATACAAAGAAATAGATAATAGTAAGCTACTTAAGATTTGAATGATCTCTATAGCATCCGTAAAAGAGCCCATAATATCCGAACATAAAAGAGGCCAAGACAGCACACATATTAACATTGTAATCAAAGTATTACATAAAGGTGTATGTCGCGATGCAAAATTTACATTATGTTTGATTAAATCTCTTAAAAAAAAGTATAGTATCCATAAATTTATAAAAAGACACAAAAATATAGAAGAAAACCACACGAATCCCCATAGAGGTGTTTCATCAAAATAAGTCAGAATCTCTGAAATTGACGCAAAGTCTAAAAAAAAACTGGTAATACCCACTTCTATTACATTTTCCTCCTCGCCGTGATAGTAAGACATGGTTTTAATTCCACTGAAAATAATCATCGCGTACATTGTAGTGACAAAACTCGAAAATAATGGTGTTATGATAGAACTCATAGTAGCAGGGCTGCGGAAGGGAACATCCCGCGATAAGAACCCAATTATCCCATAACCAGTTCCCAGGGAAAGAAAACCTCGTGTAATGGTTGTACAGCAGCTATTAAAGTTGTATTTTTCCCAATATATTGTTATTTTGGTCGAGTACCAAGCGCCACTGGTAGAGAGCGACACACACAATAACACAAGAATTACAATGGAAACGTATATAGCCAGTAGCTTAACGGCTATTTGAATGAACTTCTCTACTCGCAGTGATAAAATGAGCAAGACGGAACTTATTATACCACTAGCTATAATTCCTTTCCACGCAAGGATACAGTAAAGCGAGTTCCTTGTGTTATTTTCCCCGATCTCGCGATCGAAAAACCAGCTGCTTGCTGTTCTGACACCACAGTCATCATTGAAAAATATTTGAGCTTCTAGACAGTGCTGGAAAATAGACACGTTGAGCTTTTTTATCATACATTTTGTGGTGTTGAAATCATCGCAAGAAAACCATGGCGGAGGATCTAGAGCAGCGTAGAATGTGTATTGCAGATACCATGATGCCAAAGCCAAAAGGTAGATTGTCTTGAGAAAAACTAAAAAAACTGTGCCATAACCAACAGGACGGAGAATCGGTAGGTAATTCCATATTGATATTACTCCGTTATTTGTGTATTGGGATAAACAAACTTCTGAGTAGATTAATGGTATTCCGATAAATATTACTGCAATTATATGTAAACAGGCATGTACGTAAAAACCATTGTGAGAAATTTCTGTTGCTGCTAACATGACGCCTACTTCGTTTACCATCCATGCCCATAAAACCAGTCTGTAATTGCTGTAACTTTTCCATCTGCAGTCTGGGTCTGGAATATACTTTGAATCTCTAGCACTCTTTTTTGCTTCCAACATTATAATTGAACTACTATGAAAACTTCAAATTTTATTAATTAGACTACAAAATATTGAAGCCATATAGATTTGTCCAGCTAAGGGCATTGACATCAGATGTTTTTTGTTACTCAGTGGGGGATTAATCGCCAGCATTCGTAGGTGATATTAACGAATGCAATTACGTTGAACATTTGTGAGATAAAGTGAATTAAAGTGCAGCAGGGAACGCAGCGGGTAATGATTCGTGCGTTGTGCTCCTAAATTATTGCGCTTCGGTGTAATTTATATGCGGGCCTGATAACGGCATAAATTGCGCGGCGACGGCGCCACGACAGCGCTGCGTTGACGTAGACGTCGCGCATCGCGCGTCGACGCGGCATGACGCCCTACTGCAATGTTACAAAAAAATATTTTCGAGACGAAACTGCGAACATGATTTTTACTCTAAAGTTTCATACAAACAATTTCAAAAGTTTTTGATGCACATCTTTAAAGATTATAATCATATTAATACAATTTTTGATCCGATCTAGAAAAATAGGATTTTTACGTTTGTTGGGTATTACATAATTGCCAAATTTCATAATTCTAGGTCAACGGGAAGTACCCTATTAATTTTGATTCCCTTGAGTGTCTAAAATATACGTTTTTTTGCGGCAAACTTAAAAGTTAGATTTTTTCAAAGTTTCAAGAGAATGTAGTATATCGTTTTAATTTCAACACGATACCTCCACCGTTCTCGGGTCTTGACAGACAGAGGGGCGGACAACGAAGTGGTTCAATTATTATTTTTTCATTTTTTAAAATGCAAGAAATAACTTTTATTTTTGTAATGGTAGAAACAACCTTGTCTTTTGCATAGGTAGTAGACTAATTCAATGTGAAAAGTGATACTATTAAAATTAACTAAATCTATCAACATTGCGAGCATATTACAACAGTATATTATTTATCTTGCTAGATGGGGTTTCTGGAAGTAGTGATACCTCCTGACTTCATTCCTGAAGAGACATCGGGAGACGTGATGGTTCCCGAAGGTGGTACTGCTAAGGTGTCCTGTCATGCCCGGGGAATGCCGGAGCCCAGGATTATGTGGAGAAGAGAAGATGGGGCGGATATCGTCATTAGAGATCCTCATGGAGGAAAAACTAAAGGTAAGATTTCACCTCTTTAAGTTCACTACACTACTATAGTAGAGGTTTAAAATTGTGTTTTTTTGAAATTTAAAATTTCTATATAATAACAAAAATCCGGTAAATAATAATACATAATCATTATTCCAACAAATACATGAGTTATCAACCTTACTATGCAAAGCTAGTACTATGTAAACTAGATTACGGATACGTATTAATAAACAAAAGACTTTAATTTTAAAAATATCATCACACCAATTATCTAGCTCCAAACTTGCATAGCTTGTTCTTTGTGACTTGATAACCGATAGACATTTACGTTTATGAACATCTCTATTCTGCTGTCGTAACGAAAAATTAAACAACTATCATTTTTAATTTTATCGAGTTTAAAAAAATATTAACTGTGCCATTTTGCGTTAGGTCGGCACGACGACACATTTAAACGTTTGATGCTGGTTTTTATATGTTTTGCGTAACAGAAAAATAGTAAACAGTTTATTAATGAGCATGCATATAAATTGCAAAGAAATAAAATGATTTCATATTCGGGGTAAATTGTAGACTCCGGTCAAGTAGACTACTGGTTAATAATTAGTGCTTTGTACAAAATGTTTACTAAAATACAATTTATTACCAGTCCAGATGTATGAAGAAGAGGTGTTGATTCTGACGAAGATATCGCGTTCAGACATGGGTGCTTACTTATGCATCGCAAGCAATGGGGTGCCACCTTCTGTAAGCAAAAGGATTCAAATCAAAGTACACTGTAAGTCATAATCAAAGCAGGATAATTATGTTTAATTAGTCCATTAGTCACAATCATTTAACCAATTAGTTATTTTTGTAAGATTTATATAAGATTCCATCCGTTTTACATAATTAATATGAAATTAAGAGGAAATGATATCACGATTTTCGGCAAAGCTTGCTTAAAAGATTCTCAGTTAATCCTTCTACGACATTTTATATGTCAAATTCGGTAACCTCAAACAAAATAAACTCATTTACAGCGACCGCTTAGAAATAAACTAATTGTGAACAATGGGAAGGCCCCAATAATTAAAAATTTTGATAACCAAATGATTTGTTTTCACAACATTTCAAACTTTGATCCATTATTTATGAGACACCCTTTACTTTTATCTTGTACTACATATATGAAAATAATATGAAACAAGACGAATTCCATCAGATCTACTAATGACATGATTTGTTTCATTATTACACATATCTATCAAAAACAGACAACTGTTTTCTTTATTAATAACTTACCTAAGATTTATCACTTGCGATTGGTGAGGGAACCTTGGTTAGGAAAACATTTTTTGGATGGAATAGTCCCTTTCCTGAGCTAATTCAGAAGACGAAATAGGTTCTCGGCAAATTCTTGGTAATTGTTGTTTATCTCGGCAACTTTCGGGGGTTTCTTGTTATTAATGGTGTTATTTAATGTCGGCAAGTAGTAGCTTTTAATTATTTTCAGCCTGTTAGGAACCTGTTTATGTCTTCGCGTCAACTCAAGCGGACATTTTGCTTTCAAGCTAGATTTAACATTAATATTAGTGTTCTACTTTTTATTTAATTAGTGACGAAGTGTTAAACTCTTGCTCGTTTTGTTACGGCATTATAGAAAATGAGAATTTATTTTTTTGTTATTCTCTAGTAAGATTAATTTATTCCATGTCAGCATTGTCAAGGTGTTTTTTTTTCCTTTTTTCATCAAAACTTAAAACAATTGGTTACAAATTTAGGTGAAAATTGTGTTTTCTTTATTTAGTTCATCCAGTGATACAAGTGCCAAACCAGCTAGTGGGTGCTCCTCTCGGCACTGATGTCACCCTCGAGTGCTACGTTGAATCGTCGCCGAAATCCATCAATTACTGGGTCAGAGATTCAAGTAAGTATTCATGATATTATAGTTGATATTAAAATGACTATTTGAAAACAATTTCTGGTAATCATGCTGCATTATACAGGGTGTAATTTTGAACACTCGCCAAGGAGGCGAATGTCAATACCAACAACTTCTTTTATAGAGTCAATATCGAAATCGCTATTTATTTATTATTTCTCCATACAAAATAACGCTCTACCTCAATGATTATGTATGGAGCAGCAAAAAATGTTTATGAGATTTCGATGTTGGTCTCATAGTGAAAGTTGTTTGTATTGATAAACTACTTTTTAAATATGGAAAGTTTTAAAAATAACACTGTATAATATAATTTCATTTATAAAAGTATAAAAACATATGTAGAGGGTTGTATTAATAACAAAAAAATTATAAAACAGTCTGTTTTGTTATTTTTTTGCATTGGAATTTAGATTCGCATTCATAATTATAACAACTTTTAAATCATAGTGTTTAATTCCATACAGTTATTATTATTTTAAACAAAACTTTACTCGTTTTAAATTTTAATAATATAATGTTGATGCAAATGTCAAATATCCAAAACAACAAAACTTATGTTTTCGTAAATATGGTATTATGATAAAAACCAAAAACTTTCAACGATGAAAAACTATTTCGCCTTTCTTTCATATTGCGTCGATTTGCTCTAGTGGCCCTATCCACATTACCGCCCTACATTGGCACTTTAGAAACTTTCCCTGTACATATCTAAACAAACTACTTCCCGAGGTTCCCCCGGGAATCGAACGGCAATCTCGCTTTGGTTCTTAAAACGGTAGCTTGCCTTGTCTTATTCATGAGATCGCGAAAAGGGAGGCTTGGTTTTAAAGTCCATTTCCACTAGTCTTTTTTATTTCCATTGTAAGAAAAGACGTAATGATTACTATCCTAATGAAGAGAGGGTCTTTTAGCGCAAGTATTTTGTATGGAAAAGAAGGCCTCAAAAAAAAAAACTTTGTGATAACGAGTTTTTTACCTATTGTCTAAGATCCCACTGCTCGACCCTGCAGGTATCTGTTTTTTTTAATGAAATTAATTTTAAATGAATGTTGAGGAAGTATTCAATGGATTAGCGATAGGTTGCCTATAAAAAAACATACAACTGAATTGAGAACCTCCTCATTTTTTTGAAGTCGGTTAAAAATAGCCGCAATTACCTGAATTAATTGTTGTATAATTAATTTTGTAATATAAATTGCAGCAATATGTTTTTTTAATCAATTTTACGCCATTTTAAAGAAAATGATGTAAAAAATAGAAAAAAATATGGTTGCCAGCTCTCAGTCTGCCGCAACACTAGGGTTGCCAGGTGTAAACTAGTAAACAGGTATATTACTATTGATTATTTACAATCATCTGCTTTTAAAAAAAAAAGCATACTAGATTAAAGTTTTATATTCCCTGTTTACAATGATCTATGGTTGCCAGTTAAGGCGACGGGTAAGGCAAGTGACCTTGAGCATTTAGCGTCGACTAATGCGACTTCTATTACGTGCCTAAGATGATACAAATGTAGGATTGAGCACTGGGATCCTGTACGACTAGATTTACTCGTAACCAAATAATATGTAATCAAATCTTTGAAGTAGTTTTAAACTTACTTCTAACTTTTTTTTTTTTGTTAAACTTACTTTTTTATTAAATTTATATCCTTTTGAAACCTAGACAGAGATGCATATTTTGGGCTACAGTTTAGCACCTTATTTTTTCGTTTCGTTTTTGTTTTGACGAGTCCAGTACATTTATTATATAGGTTTGTTTGATATTTTATTAAAATTCTTAAACTGTGCTTTTTTGGTCTTTGTGTTACTTTCTTGGACTCCATTCCATTCCATCTTTCGTTTATTATGGAAGATCCAAATATATTTTTTTATGTTTTGGTCCATGTTCTAACAAAGTTGTTTAGTTTCATAAACACAACCTTTTCTTATCAGGCATGCGTAATATATACACAATAAAAATTTCATTATTATGCGGTCTCATGTGACCGCTTGTATGTTGACGAGTTAATACAGGGTTACATTTCAAGGTAGTGCCAATTTTTCAGGGACCACTCAAAATCAGTAACTAAATCGATCTACGTAAAAACCACACTCATTTTTTTCATATCTATATACTTAGTCTGGCCATATGCTGATTATTTTGCATATTCGTGTTATCTATTTGACGTCAACTTATAACAACTTCTTTTTGTAACAAAAAATATGTATCGCGCCCCTCCTTTAAAGGCGCGTTTACCTAGTTACATCCAAAACTATCTTGGTAATCTCTAGAAATCGCTAGCTCCGTACGATACACAGATCTAGTAACAAGGCGAGTACAGTCAAAACAAACATTCCAACAAGTCTAATCAAGCTTTTGATTCACCAAGTTTCCGCTAACAACTGGACCGACTGTACCAACTGGGTAACTACGATTGCTAACTTGCCTACGTTAAAGGATTAAGCTAAACTATTTTGTGATATTGTACTCGTACAAGTAAACTCTGCAACGTAAAGTATTCTAGATAACCGATTTATCACTTGGCTAAGACTGTCAAAGTGATTTATCATTATCAACAACTAGAAAAGATTGAGATTTTTCTTATTTTCCGCGCACTATCTAAGGAATAATAGAGAAAAATAACATAATTATGTATGCCTACACGCACACTAGTACCAGTAACACGGTACTAGCACATAGAAAGGACATAAAAACGCACAATTATATGCGTGTGTTTCAAAGTGACAATGTTTGCATATTTTGGTGTAAAAGTATATTAACGCCTTAGTTTAAGATCAATTAAATCAGGTGCCTAATCATGATCACATAAACTTTTATACGATTTCAACCTTTTTTTCTGTATAGGTAGTTTGGCGTCAACACTGTAGGTAGAGTTTTACGTTCATGGTTAAAAGCCCCAGCCGTCTTTTCTACACTGGTATAGTTGTTCATTTGGTTCATTTTGCAAGTAAATAGCTCAAATTAATTGTTTTGAAGCAGTTGGTTAAATGCTGGATAAACTTTAAATACCATGTCAAAAAAATACAAAATGTATACAAAACTTGTTATCCTAAGTATTTTCTTCAGATACTATGAAAGTGGCGTAGGCAATACCGCACGTCCACAGTAGATAAATTATAAAAGCATTGTTGGGCAGCCGCTCTCAGTAAGTGCCGAGCCCACTGACGCGGAACTAACCGCCATTGTCTTACTCCCACAATAGTTCAATCCTCGATTTGAATCAGACGCACCCGTAAATTAAAACTTAATATCTCATTACTTGCAAGCGTCATCCGCCCATTCCCCGTTGCCAAAAAACTCGAACAATTTGCAAAAGTAGGAATGAGTTGAGGAAAAATTTCTTATAATTATAATATCCACGTCGTTGGCTCTCTTCCCTTTGCTTTTAACGTCTATTTAAGGTCTCAAACCTATATAATCGTAAAATAAAATATCTATGGTTACACTTTTTCGGAGGAAAAAGACTTTCCTTTTGTATAAAGGGAAGATTTAAATAACTTTTAACAGTATCCGAACGAGCCTCTATTACAGGAAATAACTTACCTTTATTTTTACGAATGACGGTAAGTTATTTACGCTCAATAGTTAAAGCACAGAATAATATAATAGGATTAAAGTAGAGCTGTTGTGAAGTTCATGAATATTTTCAGTTAGAATGCTGTAATATTGTTGGTACTTGTATTTTTTTGTTTTGGACTGCAGATACGCACAATGTAATAAGTCCGCAACCTTTAAACGCTCGCAGAGATAGCATAGTACTCGAGCCATTGCCTTGATAGAACTTTCGCACTTAGTCTCAACTCAAAGCTGTCACCAAAATTTTTCAAATACAAAAATTTTACTAACTTTGTAGTTTTTTTTGGGTTTTAATATGGTTCATAATTGATTATTTACTAGCGTATTATATGGTATTTGTGGTAAAGTGGTCGAAATACCTGCAAGAAATGGTATTTGGTTTGTTACTAGTTTTTTTTGCTTTCGACAAAGTGAAAAATGCCCTCTAAGTTTGACCTTGCTTTTTTAGTGAAAAGACAGATAATTTCTTAATATACCACATCCATAACTTAATTGTATTTTTACTTTTTTAGCAAAATTGAGTTAAGCAAAGACGAACGATAATTTTGTTTAGCTTTGCTTAAAGTTACGTAACCAACAAAGGCCCTTAAATGTTACTGTCAATAATTTAAAAAAATGTTCGTAAACATTTTGTAGCTTAATTAAGTTTCTGCTGTAATTTAATAATCCTGCAATTAGAAATCATTCTTTAAATTTAAGCAAAAGGATATATTTTTACTGTTAGCGTTTTAGGTCTCTGTAGAGATTATTCATTTTAGGATACTGACACTTTGTAACGTGAAACCCTTTTTTATAAATTATATTATACTATATATCCATTCATTTGGCTTATTTGACTACGAACGTGTGTTGCTTTTTTTCAGAATCCAAAAAAGGCAGGGTGACGATCGGACTAGCACAAAACTTTAATTTTTATGGCTTTTTGTATACGTTTCTTATTTAGTCTTTTGTTACTTTTATGATTATTTGTTTCAACAATGAATACGTTTCTGTAGGGGCAACTAATATATTGACTTTTCTATACAATGTTTTATTAGGTTCAGATAAAAATAATGTTTTTAAGCAAGATGCGTCAACGACGACGACGAGTATGAAAAATATAAATGACGGACGGCCTCCCCGTGGGACACTAAACTAAACACGCGACGCTTGGCGATATAACGACGCTCTTACTCTGCCTGTGACGTGATAAAAAAGTTTTATTCCCGTAAACACTCCTCAGAAGGTCTCTCACAAAACTTAATTGAGTGCGTTTTTAAGACTTCAATTACAGTTAAGATAATGCCTATTTTAAATAAGTATTACCTACCTGAGTACCTATTTTACTTGCAAAAAAATCACATTAAAATTTTTTGATGAAATAGAGGTCAACAAATCTATATCTATATATATAAAAATGAATCTCTGTTTCCCTTGATCATCGCATCACGCGTGAACGGATGGAAGAATTTTGCTAATTCTTTTTTTGTTGTGTTTATTATTGTAAGGAGAAGGTTCTTTTAAAAGAAAAAAATAACAAAAAGGCGCAGAAAATCCTTAATTAATAAACTAAAGACCACGCGATCGAAGTCGCGGGCAACAGCTAGTATTACATAATAGTTGAGTAAAAAGAGACGCTTGTAGCTCAGTGGCGGCAGCGTTTTGGCAGTGATTACCAGAGTTAAGCAACCTACGCCGCGGTTCTGAGTGTATGATTGACCATTTCCGACTATATTTAGTGACATTTATCTCTATTCTTATTCGTATTCTTATTCTTAATATATTCTTAACACCCCTCCACCAATCCGCACTGGGCCCGCTTAGTGGAGTATGGCTTAACCACCTAACAGTTGCGGCGAGGCCTGTATACAATAAATAATCATTTATTATTCATTGGCTAGCCTTGTATATTCAAAAATGAATATCTCCAATACTTTTCCTAAATTGATTCTGATTGGAAGTGGTATATTGGTATCAATTTATTACAAATGTTGACGTGGTAGTTGACAATAATAATTCGATGATGTATATTATGATAGCGCTACTTCACAACACTTACTACACAACACTATTTATTGTCCTATTATTTCTCTGATTTTAGTTAACCCAATAAAATTATGATTCCTATTTATCAGTTTTAAATAAGATTTCAGTAAAACTTTTATCACTCGTTTTAAAAACGGAAACCGAAGTTGTAACTTTAAGGAGTGAATTATGTTGCAGTTTGTGATGGACATAAAGTTAGTCCCTTATTTATTAAAATGGATAATTATAAAATTATAATTATGGAAAATAGTTTAAAAAACTACTTTGTGTTAAAAAGAAATATAATTCTGATTTTGTATGTTGTTATAAAATTGTAAATTAATTAATTTAATATTAAAACTAAGTTTAAAGGCAAAATATGATTATTGGTTAAAAAAATACTATGAGTCAAGAAGTGATTGTAATAACTATAATTAAAATGTAAAAGTGGTGATTTGACTCCGGTTGTCGCATGGCGCTTGTTTGTGTCACAGAATAGTGGTGGTGGCATAGGCAAGCTGTGTTAGGAGGCATTCTGAGTTCAACCACCATCGAGTATAGACGCTTGAATAAAGTGCTGCGATAAATATTACATCTGAGTTTTCTTCATTAACTACGAATACTCTAAGATATATACCTATAAGATTGCAAAACATTAGTCGTAAATTTCATCTGTGCAAAAAAGAGTCATCTCACAACTGATATGTGGCCAATAATGCAGTAACAGTAAAATTTCGGCGTCAAATCGAATAGATCTCGTCAAATTGGTAGATTTAGGAAATATTGTGCTACAGACAGTCACACATACCTTGGTATCAAATTTATATTGCCCCTCTGTTTGCGTCGGTGTTGAATAAGACAAACATGTTAATAAATAATATTAACTTCCCGTAACAATTGACCACGCCTGCAAAACAATTATTAGACATTTACGAGTATAAGCATTTCCAAGTCACATGACAAAATTGTCAATGAGGTAATTTGGAATATCTCCTGCTGGACCACTGCAAATAAATGAACTAACACAGAGTTGAATACGAAATAGTTTCACACAATTAACCGTGTACGACCACGTGGTATTAGGTTGTACATTTTGAATTATACATAGGAGCGTTGGGAAATTAAGTCCTAACTAACAGACAAAATGTTTGTCGGTGCTCTGTCCAAATTTCATATGAGAAATGTGTTTTACCAAAAATACAATTATAATAAGGTCGGTAATTTTCTTTGTGTCTTGCTAACATAAATCATCATCTTGCATTTCAGTCCTAACAAAATAGTCAAATAAAGCCCAATCATTATACACCTCGCGTGAACACAACGTTATTCGAGCACGAAATGTTCGTTTATTCAACTGATGAATCCATATTTTATTCATATTGCCACGTAAGAGATGAGAGATCCCATCTTCCTATGCTTTCCCGGTTTCATATAAAATTCTTTACAGACACGAGATATTCACATAAATCGTTTTCGTACTTATAAGCAATATGAAATATTGAAGCGCTAACTTAATTTGTGATCTGTTTGTGAGTGCATATTCAGTTTTAATAATCGAGCTCGTCACGGAGAGTTGCGCTCGTATATCTCTGCCGCATAAAACCGAATGCTCCAATAACATTGAAAAGTAGAAACATTACGGTTTGGGAATCATAATAAAAGTATATGTGTCTCAGTGAAAAATCCATTAGTGACACACGGCTAATATAAAGCTAAAAGTTGCGTAATAAAACACGTGTTTGTGGTACCTCGCCACATCATTTGATGTTATGTGTCAGAATCTTTCCGCGAAACGTACGTACCAGCCGAACGTTCTTACGTATTCAATGGAGACGAGCATTATATATCACAATTCACAAGTCGTTTCATTCCAGAAATATGACAGAAGGGACTATACGGTTGGCAAGTCTAGAAATATGTTGGCATTTTGTTATATAAGTACATTTTAGTAAATTATGTTGTGTTTTAAAAACATGATAAATGTTAGTATTTTTTAAAGAAGAATAGGTTTATGGAGTTTTCAAAATTATGTCGTAAACCAGTAATGAAATTGATAGAAATCAAAAATCTCGTAAAAAATGATCTCGTAACAAACTTTCGTAGCTTTCAATTATAACGCTACACGAGGCTCTTGAATCACCATCACAGATTATAACGTAATATTTTCGCCGCGCAACTGCTCCTTTCATACCAGAAAAGTAAGCAGTAATGAGCTGGATACGATACTAGGTGTTACTTCGCCCCGCAGCCGACGGCGGTTTCGCAAAGTTCTCTCGGCAGTTGTCGCGTGAAATTTACGGGTTAATTTTCAATGGGACCGAGTTTTGAGCTTCTGGAAAATTTAAGTTCCACATTATGCTTAGCGCTCATCCGAAATGGGGAATACGTGACGCCATAAAACACTGGAGGTAAAATACATACCTACATGCGATACGAAATTTTACGCTCACTGATTTTATACATAATAATTCAACACTCTCAGACTTGTAGCCTACAGTAGGCTCTTAACGAAATTCTTGTTAAGTATTTATAGAACAGCGTACGTAAGTATGATCTATTGCTAGTGGCACATTCTTTAAATTGAGGTTACGTATCAGTTCTTTATCATTATCAGCTAATAAACATAAGCCTCCTATAACGTGCGCACTTGTCCTCATCAGCTATCTATCGTCAGTACCCTTGTCATCTGGGCCTGCTTGGCGTCCAATACAAAATTTGCCGATTTAAAATAAGAAAGATAGGTTATCACACCCAAATAAAACGCACAACACATGACAAATTAACGTACACTATTTAAAAAACATGAAAAATCAGGTTTGAGGTCTACTCTTCAGAACTCGTCTACGGTTCTGCGTCCGTAACGTGCAAATGAAAAAGAAACATTATCCTAAAATAATAATTTGTAAAATTTGTGTATGTGCTCGAAGCATAAGTTT
Source organism: Anania hortulata (assembly GCA_963576865.1). Lineage (NCBI taxonomy): Eukaryota > Metazoa > Arthropoda > Insecta > Lepidoptera > Crambidae > Anania > Anania hortulata. The sequence goes on along the minus strand of OY756389.1, from coordinate 14,500,505 downwards.
TTTTTTTATCGTAGAGGTCCAAATAACTGCGACAGTTCTCCGCATTAACTTGATTAGTTACATATCCAAAACCAACACTAAAACGCATGACATGTGATCTATGCACTAAATTCTTAACTCAATATCAATAGACGATGACCCCGTTTCAAAAACTATCAGAGTTTGCTTCTGTATTTCACAGGCGACTTTACAGCCGCTGAAAACCTAAGGGAGGAGCCGTAACAGTCATAATAACTTCTGCGGAATAGCCGATACACCGCATCAGCCTTAGCACTGCCGTAACATTATCTCGTTGCTTTATTATCTAGTTAGCGAATGAGAATAAGCGCCTGTGAAAAAATATATTTCTAATCTCTAGAGTGGATGTTTCTGCTACTTAATTATAGTTGTAATAGGAAATCTTACAATAGAATGATAACGCTGAAAATGTACTTGTTTGGGTTCCTAATCTGAAGCTCATCCGAAAATGTTGAACATTGTCAGGCGACTAACCTTGTATCTAAGACAGAAGTCTCGAAACATGAAAACATGTTTTATTTAAATTCAAGGCACCACGGCCAATAAACACAAAATATCAAACGTGCTGCCATGACACTGCATGGTTAAATAAAAATATTTTAAATATGTACGAGTATACTAAAAAACTGACGGCCGATGGGGCACAAAGGTTCTAGAATGGAGGCCGCGTACCGGCAAGCGCAGCGTAGGACGTCCACTCACAAGGTGGTCAGACGACCTGGTAAGGGACGCAGGAAGACGCTGGATGCAGGCCGCTTCCAACCGGCCAATCTGGAAGTCAATGGGGGAGGCCTATGTTCAGCAGTGGACGTCCTATGGCTGAAATGATGATGATGATGATGATACTAAAAAAGTTAAAGGAGTAGGAAAATAATAAGCTAGAGTTTTACAGGACGACAGTCAGACTTTTTACCCTTTACCAAGAAAGAAAGAAAGAAGAAAGAACGCGTTTTGGCACCTACACTGTTCGCGTTGTACTTTGCAGTTGTATTCCATGAGGACTTACACATATCCTCGAAAGGGGACCCGTTTCCTCGGTCATGGTTCATTTTCAACCTGGTTAGGTTCAGGTGTTATATGCAGTGATCACTGTAATGGACGATTGTTGCTTTGTGACTGAATCCCCAGAGGGCCTTCAAAGACTCATATCCAATTTCGAAGAGTCCTATTGGAATTTCGGTCAGTAGTAGAAGTCTCAATAAGACAGAAGTAATGGCAAGAGACAGTCTCAGTCAAAGGGCACTGACCATTAAACTCGCTGAAAATTCCACTATCACCACACAATTTCCACTATCAGGGGAGCATGGTAACCTCTAAATGCGACCAAGACACAGAGGTTAACATTAGGATTAGGCAAGCTAGATTCCAAGGTCTTCAGTTCACATGACCTAAAGCTGGGCACGACCGCGTGTCATATTAATATGCTGGATCATTTTTATCTCAGATGCCTACGTAAGATACTGAAGATCTGATGCTTAGCTCCATTTGATCAGCATATTTGAAAAGAAAAAAATTGTTAAAAAACACGACTGCCCTTTAAAAGCGAAATTAAAAGTTAGAAATAAATCGTAAATACAGAAGAAAATTGTTTGTAGTCGGGGGACATTTGGTATAAGCATAGGTGTAATTTAGATTATTTTGTAAAATAGTAGAAAATTGTTTGCAGAAACAATTTCCTACTGTAATCCTTATTTATTTAAAACTAAGTTCCCTTTTATTAACGGCAGTCGTGTTTTTAAAAATATTTTTTAACAATTCGTCTGTAGGTATATATTTTTGTAATCACCTTTTTTAACTTATTAATTAAGAGGAAAAATATATAATTAATCAATATTATTATATTTTAGGGTACAGAGAACAGCTCGTAAACCTACCACAAATATTGATCTCGATATATCGGACTAAGTTGAAAATCGGCAATCGGCCGTTGGCTACTGTACTTACCTCCCCTACACGTACATTTTCGATGTTTTTTATAGTTTATTTCATAGTGGGGAATGTCATTGGATAGGTCTCTAAAAAATAATTTAGGGTGTTTAGAAACCATTTTTTGGTTTGGGATCCGTTTGCGTTTTTTGTCATAAGTTTGTATAGGACCAAGCCTGCTCCAAGCTAGTCAAAAAAAGAATTACTCAAGTCGATCCACACCACAGAACAGGAATGACATGCTACGCAATCCACACACAAATGTACTGTATGTATGAAAAATAAGTGTAAATAAGTAACGAATTGAGAACCTTTCCCCGCTTTTGAAGTCGGTTAAAAATGACCTTTGCTAAATGAATAAGTCAAAAAAGTACATTTCAAGTAAAATACAGTAACAACAATTATTCTCTGTTAAATTCTAATGAAAAATTCTCTCCTCGCAGCGGCATGATAAAAACGTCGGCTCGAGCCATTCTCGCCGGGTCTAGCGCTAATTGTTAAAACGCATTAAGGGCCAACTTGTTCCACTCAGTGTTATGATCCGTGGTGTGTTTCGCAGGCATTGTTCGCCCGCAAACTTGCCTCCAATGACTAGCGTTTTCTCGCACAAGTACATAGCGAAAACCAACCAAAAGGGCACAGCACTGGTTCGTCATTTTCGTTTGTCATCAATCTATGTTAGCTCCGCTGACATGTAAGTGTTAATTAAGCAGGCCTCACTCGAGCGTAATTAAGAGTGTTACAGTGTTATTTTAGACATTAATTGGGATGAAATTTCTTGTTATAATGAAACGGGCGGGCTCGGGTTGTCGGATAATTCGTTTGAAGGTCATCTTTGACGTGGCAAAGGAATACACCAGGGTAAACAAAGTTTCGATTGAAGATTAAAAAGGCGTAAGCGTTATCGCTGTAACTTCCCGGAGTTTAAATTTAGGGTTTTTGCGATGAAAAATTTAATATCTTGCGGCTTGTTTTATTGCCTCCAATAACTCGGGTGGGCGGGAGTCGGGAGACTATTTACACGGCAGTGCGGTGCAACAGTGTTTTCATAAGAAAGCCACTCGCTTTATCATTTGCGGACAACAGGCGCTCGGGGCTTACGGGCTCGAAGACGGCGAACGACATACTTAGTTACCAATAGAAGGATTGTTTGGGCTCCGCTGAAAAGGTGCAGGAAATGTCAGCGCTCTGGGGCTTCTTGAAAAATATCGTTCATTTTACAACTGGTAAAGGACAGGTTGATATTCTTAGCGCAGTTTACATACATTTAGAAGTATGGAGTAGATATTCTTTGGAGACTAGCACTTTTTGAATAACATCGATTGCAGGAAAAGTAATGATTGCAGCATCTCATATCTACATTATTTTTTCTCTCCCTTGCGCAATAATGACAGTGCAAAATCAAGACGGTTTACCATGAAGCATTTTCCAGGATAATGTAAGCACTTCTACTATGACTAAAGAAATAATCCTTATTTTAAACTAGCTTTTACCCGCGATCTCGTTCGCGTGGTCTTCAATTTATTCATAAATAATTTTCTGCGCAACTTTCTTATATTTTTCTTTCAAAAGAACCTTCTCCTGACAATAAATAATATAACAAAAAAATAATTAGAGAAATTGTTCAATCCGTTCAGTGATGCGATGACCAATTCATTTATTCATTTTTATATACATATATAGATTAAGTTATTTCATGATTTCACAGTACTACCTGCTAAGATAGGCCATATATCATTAGGTATTATATCCGTTCTCAGTTGGCGACGCTTATCATCCTGTCACAGGTGTCTTAGAGCAACAGTGGTAGGTAATTTACTAGCAAATGGACCATTTACCAAATATATAACCATCTATCGTGTTAAAGAAGAAAAACATATCATAAATATTTTCTAAATAAAGTTTGATTTGTCCTTTAGGTGCGAGAACCATTACATGTGCCACTGTTAGCCACTCTACCCAATGTAATATCGTCGGTATGTGTGTAGGATTGTTTATAGATTGCCCATACAAATCGCGAACGGAGCTTTATATATGGTAATAGCGTTCAAATAGATAGATATAATGGGCTAGTTTCCTGGGTCAAAAAATGATTATTCTATTTAGTCCGTCAGTTAGATTATCAAAAAATATTGGACCCATATTTTGTCTTTTGTCAATCAAACAAAAAATGACGAAGATAAAGCGCATCAAAGTGAGCACGTGACGTCACGTCTTGCTAAAAAGTGTCGCAAGGCGTGACGTTACGCGGAACTTCAACGGGCTATATCTTCATTATTTTTTGTTTGATTCAGAAAAGTAAAAATATGTGTCCAAAATTTTCTGTTAATCCAACTGACGGATAAATTAGATTTTTTTAGGAAACTAGTCCATTAGTTTTACTATAGATGTGACTTACGCTGATACTTTCTCCCAGCTTGAATCATTATTGTTGCTTACGCTTACTAAAATAAAAAAATATATGTTCAATAAAGTTAACCTTTAAATTATTGATACTATCGATTTTAATATATCGGTAATATTAACACACAGCAATACTATCAAAAATATCTCTATATTTATAGTATTTAACTACCAATTTGGAGACTGTGTTTTATTACTTTGAAGTCCCATTACTACGACTAATATTATTGCTTACTTACCTGTTAAGTATCGATAGTACAAAACTATCGATAGCACCGATACTTTTGATAGAGTATTAGTTCTCAGGTTATCGATATTATCGATAGTATTGGGTTCAATCGTTACTATATCTGATAAATAACAGTTAATACTATCCATTGTATCGAAAGTGACTATCGATACGTCTATCGATTGTTAGGTTATTTTAGATACTATCGGTAGTCAATCGATATTTAATCGACAGTGGACAATCAAGCGGCAACACTATTTCGTAACACAAAAATCTTTGTCTCCAGATGAAATGGTGATATCATCGAGCAAGTACGAGGTGGTGAATACGGTGATCAGTTCTTTTGAAAGCCGCATGGCGTTGACTGTGAGAAAGCTGACTGCGGCCGATGTGGGTGGCTACCGTTGCGTTGCTAAAAACTCTCTTGGCGAAGTGGACAGCATCATTAGACTTTATGGTAAGCTATCATAAGTTTGTAGTAGCTTCGTATAATACTCACAGAGCTATGCTGCGTGTTAAAAGTACGATTCAGATCGAACGTCGAAACCTGTCTGCAGCCGATGTGGGCGGCTACCGTTGCGTTGCCAAAAACTCTCTTGGCGAAGTGGACCACCATCCGACTTTATGGTAAGCTATCGTAAGTTAGTAGTAGCTTCGTATAATGCTTACAGAGCTATGCTGCGTGTTAAAAGTACGATTCAGATCGAACGGCAAAACCTGACTGAGGTCGATGTGGGCGGCTATCGTTGCGGTGATAAAAAGTCTTGGCGAAGTGGACAGCATCATTAGACTTTTTGGTAAGCTATCATAAGTTAGTAGTAGCTTTGTATAATGCTCACAGAGCTATGCTGCGTGTTAAAATTACGATTCAGATCGAACGGCGAAACCTGTCTGCAGCCGATGTGGGCGGCTACCGTTGCGTTGCCAAAAACTCTCTTGGCGAAGTGGACCACCATGAGACTTTATGGTAAGCTATCATAAGTTAGTAGTAGCTTCGTTTGATGCTCGGAGATATGCTGCGTGTTAAAAGTACGATTTAGAGCAAACGGCGAGCGTTAGTAGCCAAGTAACCATGTCCGACCGAGAAAATGCGACGACCGCCGGAACACGGGTGCCAATGTGCATTCGCATCGGCACGAAAAAATAAATAAAATTAATTAATTTAAATTAAGCCATAGAACAAAAGTAGCTATTCACTATAATATATTGAATATGTGGTTACAAGGTTATCCTTGAGTTACGGGACGGACACCCTAAAGTACTATAAATCGCTAAACACTAATCTATTTAAGAAAAAACTAAAAAAATTGTTAATTGACAAATGTTATTATAATGTACAAGACTTTTTAAATGACAAACTCTGACTTATTATGTTTTTTTTTTCCTTTCTTAATTTTATTAATTTATAATGTAAACAATCAATTTAGTAATTTCTGACATTAATTATGTAATTTAAACTAATATTATTATTTTACACGGCGACTTTGCCAAAACATGTTGACACTTTAGAAAATGTAACAACAACCATAATGCATGATAACTATGTAATGTGTTTCACACGTGTTTTAGTAAATAAATTTATCTTTATCTTTATCTTTACCCTGTATGTACACTAGACAACACTCCAACTGGCTCTGGTCTCGAAAATAAGAAATTACTTAACGTCTTTGTGTTACGAGGTACTATACAATGAATTCTGTCAGGGGCATCTCCCAGCACACCCAGACTGGATACAATTAAAAAAGATCGTTTTCTTAATTGATCCGAGCCAAAAATCGAACCCAAGATACTTTACGTGCAGCGCGAAATAACACGCCACTACACATCTTCAAGAAGATTCAAAATTAATTAGTATCTAAGTACAGGCTGATTACCTACCATGTTCATTTTGAATTACTTGTCTACCTGGGACAAGTGATCCAGTTGGGTAGGTCAAATTTTGAGAAGGAGGTCAATAGTCGAATCCAACTCGACTGGCCAGCGTTCGAAAAACTACGCAACTGCAACGTCTTCTCGGCCAAAATACTTCAGAGCCTAAAGACGAAAGTCTACAACCAGTGTGTGTTACCAGTGATGATATATGGAACTCAAACGTGGCCTCTCTCTATGGGCCTCATAGGAAAGCTCAAGGTTGCACAGCATGCTACAGAAAGGGCTATGCTCGGTGTTTCTTTGCGAGATCGACTCAGGAATGAGGAGATTCGAAAGCGAACAAAAGTCGCTGACATAGCCCAACGGATAAACAAGCTGAAGTGGCAGTGGGCGGGGCACATAACACGTAGAACTGACTGCCGCTGGGGCAGAAAGGTTCTGAAATGGAGGCCACGTACCGGCAAGCGCAGCGTAGGACATCCACCTACAAGGTGGACAGACAACCTGGTAAAGGTTGCAGGAAGCCGCTGGATGCGGGCCGCTTCTAACCGGCCAATCTGGAAGTCATTGGGGGAGGCCTATGTTCAGCAGTGGACGTCCTATGGCTGAAATGATAATGATGATGATTTAAAAAACAAACCTTATTATATACTTAGTCTGGCCATAAATACTGTTACAATTAAAAATAAATAAAATATTACATTTGAATTTGGAATCTGTCATTTTTATATGATTGTTTGAGTTTTCATTTTGGCGCCAAAACATTGTACAATATTTTGCGATATTAAAATGGAGTGGGGTGATAAAGAGAACCGAATCGCTGTGATTGCATTACAATGATTGCATTAAAATGTGAAGTACACGCTTGGTATTAGTAAAATGTTTGTGTACCGGGCTATTAATAGGTACAATGAGATCTCCTCTGTTTGTGACAGAAAAAGATCTGGCAGTCCACATAGTGTTCGTACGAAAAAGGTGGTCAAAGCAGTAAGGGAAAGAATTTGAAGAAATCCTGTCCGTAAGTAAAAGATCTTATCTCGGAAGATGAAGATAGCACATAGAACCATGTCGCGTATTTTAAAAGATGACTTAGGACTTGCAGCCTAAAGACGTACTGGTCATTTCTTAACTGATAATTTAAAAAAGAATAGAATGGTAAAATTGAAACAACTACTGAAGCGGTAGCGGGTACGCAAAGGGAGGTCACAGAAAAATAAACATCGCCACAAGTGTATCAAGATACCATTCTTGAGAAGGTAATGAAGACCCTTAACAACACCATGTTCAATAACCAAGAATGGTCCTTCCGGCAAGACTCGGCGCCGGGTCATAAAGCTCGGTCTACGCAGTCTTCGTTAGAAACGAACGTTTCGGACTTCATCAGAGCTGAAGACTGGCCGTCGTCTAGTCCCGATCTTAATCCGCTAGATTATGATATAAGGTCATTATGTTCAGTTTTAGAAATTAGTATTATGGCAAGACTAGGCTAATTATCTACCTATGAAGCAGTGATTGCGGGATTTCGAAATTGATTTATTAGGAAAAGTTGTTACAATTTATCACCTACTAAGAGGTACTCGTATGTAAGGATACTTTCGTCGTTGTTTTATGTGTGACAATAATTAGAATTCATTTGTTATAATATTTGCTTTTGTATCACACAACTATTATCCTAATTAATTGCCATCTTGCAATACCTTGTAATAGGTGCTATGTTAATAACATAGCTATTGTTCATTGTTCGCTCAATGAAGCCAGTAGGTTTAGTATCTCCTATTGTAAATTACGGAGAGATTACGCTAAGACTTGAACCGATTCTCGTCGATTTGATTCGGTTCCATTGATAAATCAATACACCATAATCAGATATTTATTGAACGAAAACTTTAAAAAACTCATTGTTTTTTTTTTTACTCATAACTAAAATATCAGATAGAGCATTATTTCAATTATAAATATTTATATATAAATATACGCCTAAATATATTTAATATTAATAAATTACAATTGTAAATATTATAGAATATTTTTCTCAAAGTAGTCACAAAAAGCTTTTAACTAGACAATTGGACTTGAATCGGACTTGGCAAATAATACAAATATATATTTTGTGATCTCTTACAACACTAATTGTTAATTTAATTATCTCATACTGTATAAATATATATTCTTTAACTAGGTTTTCAGAATACATTTTAATCTACCCTTACACGCCTTGATTTAAACTTTTCCTAGGGAAATTTTATATCGAGGCAGGAAGAGCAATTCACCATAAATTGTGGACGTTACAAAGGCAAACACTAGCCCGTGGTCGAACTTTGATTTTGCGCTCGTAGACCCGATTTCAAAAACGAAAAAGTTTTGTAGTTGATTGTTGAGATTCAAATTTACTTTGCGCAAACAATACAAAAATAAAATAACGATTATATCAGAGTACTTTAAAGTTACTATTATCTCTATTAATGGCATAGTATGCAAAGATAAATTCAATTTGTTATAGATGTTTCTCTGTGTTATTTACCTATTTGTAATTTAAAGTAAAGAAAAAAAACCACTAGTTCGTCAGGCCACGGAAACGAGACACAATGGGAATTTCACTGTCACGCGGTCACATGTGGGTGATTTGAGTTAGTAATACACCTAATAATTACAACTATGTGTTAAAATAATCAACCAAATGTTTGCAGAAATTCCCGGCCCGACCATCAGAAATACAAGTCCTGCAAACAAGAAAGAAGATTTCAAATATTCCACACCCATCGAGGGCCCAGACAATCAGTTCGGATCAGCCGACCGGTCAGACGATGAAGACGAACAAACTGTCGACGATGTATCATCCAGAATACCCCATATATCTAAAATTGAAAATATAACAAAGAATAAAACGCACAGCTACCTTTCAACCAACACGTTAAATGAACAGAAACTTAGCAATAAAATAAGAAAAATATTCGACATAGACGAAATCCAGGTATCCAACACATGTACAAAATGCTCATCACTCCAAACCAATATCGTTTTACTGGCAATAATTCCAATTTTATGTAATTTTATTGTAAGGTTAGATTTTACGTAGATTGCCTATTTGTTGTAGATATGCATAAAGAAGAAGCTGGATCTGCCTAGATTTTGATTAAATCTGAGATAGGTCCAACGGACACCCGTTGAAAGAGCCACGGAAGAAACGACACTATTTCCATGACATTTTCTGAAGAAGGCCTAAACTAATGTCATGACGATGTACAATGTAGCCTATTATGTAACAAAGTTTCGGCTAACCCATCTAACCACGTAATTAATTTAATATTTTCAAGTAAACTGGAAATTGATATTGATGAAGGAGTTCCGAGGTTACGAAAATTAATACCAATATAGATTGCTATCGCGGCCATTAGGTTGTTGTTTTCAAAATTAAATTCAACTTTTAAAATATGTAGCTGCTGTTACTTAGATAAATTGTACATTAATATTGTTAACCAAAATAAATATCAATATTTTTACATAATAAAAATCAATAAAGTAGCAATTTATTAAGCATGTCTAGTTGTACATTTGTTGTATGTAAGATGTAAGTAATTGTATGCTAGATAAATGTTTATAATTATACATAAATTGTGATATTGATAAATAAATTATATAAATTGACTGAATTATGGCAATAATAATATTCAAATGGCATACAACTTTTTGTTACAATTGTAATTCTTCCACAAAATCTCTTATCCAAAATATCTCTATGAGTAAGTACCAAAGAATAAACGGGTTAAATATCCTTCAAATATACCAAAAATCACAAAAACCGTAAAGTATCTAAACGGTTTCGGTATAAAGTCTAATCAAAGAAACTTGATTTATTTTAAGTAAGTAAATTAAATATCAATTATCATTCTCTATTTGGTTATTATCTGAAAAATATGTTTATAAAAATTGTGCTCCTTTATGCTATCAAAACTGACCTCAAAAACATTTAACGTACGTTCTTTGCATGGTACCTATTGTTAATGTAACCGTTTTATTTTAATTCCTTTAAACATAATTTTACACTTATATTACAAACATAAATAGGTAAGCATTGTTGTATCCGATATAGCTCTAAATATTAAAATACCTAAGTACCTACTTCTAAACAAAATCAATGATTGTGATATCAAAATATCCGCTGGTAGTATTCTAATGAAAAACGTGTAACAAGTATTGTATGTGAGCTCCATGATTGCATTTGACATTCCCTTTTCTGGATTATGAGTTATTGTAATTTATTGTATCTTCTACAATGATAATTAAAAATATTCTGAAAATAAAATAAACAATAATAGTACGAAGTTGTTATTTCTCTATCACTATTTATAATTTTTAATACCTGTACAACGCGTGAGCAAAATAAGCAATCAAACTGACGAGGCCTTTTTTGCTGGTCAAATACATAAAGCAACTGGCATGGACCATACCGTATACATACAGGACCATGGTAAATAATATTAAAATAAAAAATAAAAACTTTATAAGCCCTACACGAAAATAAACGACTGTTAAGAAAATTTAAATGTTAATAGATTTAGATGTTACTTTATTTACTTATTTGTATTGGGCAGTGATTTTTTTAAAATAATATTTCAATATCGTACTTTTATGGAAAATTATAGTATTTGAACAGAAAAATCGGCTTTTTATTGCTTATTTTACACATTGTTTTTAGTAACATAAAAACAATATTGCCGATAAAGTCAATCATATCAATTTTACTATAAAAGCCGAAAAATTTCAACACTAATCTAGATTCATATCTTTATTAATTTATTTTTATGAATAACTGTTAAAACCAAAAATCAAAATCATTTATTTTTGCAAATAGGCCAATAAAAGCACTTTTACACCAATATTGTTTTTTGCCCTACCACTGCTTCGGGACAATTTGTGGGCTAGTGCCGAAGAGAACGTGTTTTAAATAAAGACTAACTTACTTCGAAATCAAAATCTATGTCCGCATTTAATCGTTAGTTTTTCATAAATATAATATAATCTAGGTCAGTATATTAATAAAATACCTTACGTTGCAAAATAACTTAAGGCTTTGTATGTTTTCATACAGTAACATTGTTTGAAACAAAGATTAAAACACAGCGCGTAAGTCGAGAAGGCAACCAATGAAGTTCGCGGTCCGCAGTTGCGGTTTCTTTTATGCTGTAGTTTCTCAAACTAATAGTAATCATTTAAATAGGTTTTAAAGCCACTTTTTTTTTCTTTTTTTCACATTACAATAACTTGATAGAAAATTTAGTAGTACCTACCGTTGTGATGATGACTACCTGGAAGAAATAATATATCTACATAATGAAGTAAACCGACTAAATTGGAGATATTTGAAGCGTTCAAAGCAATACTAAGAAGCCAATGTCACATTATATTAATTACCTCGCAATCACAATCATGTACTACCTTAATTTTATTGAGCTTGAGACTTTTTGGCACATTTGTGAGCATCATAAGTTGTCTGCCTATATTTGTCAAAATATGTATAGATTTAAAGAAATCATGACAAATCTGAAAAGAAAGACAGAGTTACGAAACACAAGTATTTAAATGTTACTTTCAGACTTTTTCTCCAGAAATGCTACCTTAATGCCCAGTAAATACCATGAATCCCTGAGTCTTGCGTTGCATTTTACTTCATTATTGCATTTATGCTTTCTAAAGAATAACATTTTTTAAATGATACTGCTCTATGAGATCGTAGGCGAGGGTTCACCAGGGTTGACAACTTAAGTTTGGGAACAAGTTTCCCAGATCAGCAACCGTCTTCATTATACAGACAAGCGCTGAGTTTACACCCCGGCCTACGTTCGCGGCTTGTTTCGTTCTATGTATGTAAATGAGCTGCCTCGAGTTGCAAACAAATACACGACTTTCGGGCCGCATCAGATTGCGGAGTGTGTTAGTTTTTCTTTACTTTTAAGTCTTTTCAGTTTAATAATAAATTGTTTTTAATACATTGTGAAAATAATTTTACTTGCAAGAGATAAGAGGAAATTAAAAATATTATGGTGGAATTACAATAACTATACAGGATGTCCCTGGAAGTATAAATCAAATCGAACAGAAGTTTTTGGTTCTATGAATGCAGTTGTGTTTTTTCTTCTTTATAATATTACATAATTAAACATCTCAACTTTTTTGAGGCTGAGACTTGAGATTCTCAACTTTTATACTATTTTTGTATTTTTATTTGTTTGAGCTTATGCTATATTGTAAAAAAATTAATAACAACAATCAAAACTTTTTATCCGTTGAAAATAGGGACTACATTTATAGAGTCAAAAAGTTTGGGAGTGACCCCCACCATGCGCCTGTTCAATTTGAATCATACATCCAGAGACACCCAGGTATGATTAAACTGTGTTTTTTGTGTCAAACTACGCAAGAAAATAAAATTAGTAAAGATGATATAAATAATTTGATCAAATATTATACATTAAATAAGTACCTCCGACAAAGTATATAATATCTAGACGGACAGGCGAGGCAGAGAACACTTCAACAAAAATTGTTCCAGACCCTGGTCATCAAATCTCTTTCCAGCATGTGTTCCATCACTGGAAACAAAATTGAGGGGTCGGAAATGGCGAATTAGTCCTAATAAAGTGTAAAGAAACTATAAATGAAGACAAGACAAAAAAAAAGTAAAATCCAATCGCTGAGTACCTAATTTTCAACCAATGTTGGCCTGTTTCTTTTTAGTACGATTCAAGCAGTATTCTCGATCTAGACAAATAACATCAATGATAAATATTGATAAAGTAAACAATTGGAGAGATTGAACTCATAACCTCAATGTTTCCAAATGTTTAGGGGAAAGTCAATTGGAAATTAATAGCCCAAGAAGAAAAATTAAGAAGTTAATGTACAAAAGATGATAAAATGTATTCTAATGGGTTTGATTCTAAAACTTTATCTGTCTATTACTTAGTAATAGTCAGTATGCCTAAATGAAAACATACCTACATACATAAAATCGACTAACTAAACTTACATAGCTTTCAAAACTATTATCCACAAATACTTTAGACATTAACAACAACGCAAAAAAAAGAAAACATACTTTTCTAAATTTAAAGGACTCAAGGCATGGGACTTCTGAAAGTGGCCTAAATCAAAAGGGATATGGTTATGGATTTCCTGCTATACTCCTGCGCGAAAAGGCAATAGACCTCCCAAATATATTTAATACGAGTCAAGTTAGTTTTTTCAAACAGAAATGTAAAAAATAAGCTAACTTAGATTCTTTAATCACTGGTTCAGATTTTAATGTCTTTTTCAACAGAAGCCTAGTAAAGATTCTCCAATATAAATAACATAGCCATATTCTTCTCACATCAGGGACCACTTTCCATAGAAGTAGCCCCGAGTACCGTCGTTAATTCTGATTTCAGAAACACAAGTGCTTAAGTTATCATAGGATCAGAACAATGTTGTCCAATATTTATTTTATTTATTTATAGTAGGTACACTGACCTCTACTTGCGTCGTGATGTTTTATGTCAGTTCATTTAACACAATTATTCGCGCCACAGCGTCCTTTTACAGTCAGTCGTTTAACTTTTATATCTTCAGGGCGAGAAATGGACATACTGATCTTAGGTATGACAGTGTGACATTTTAACAACGTACCTTCCTGAAATTGAACCCAATACTAATAGGTACTAATTAGTTTACCAATTTCGTTGCAATAATTGGCGTCAATAACACAAGAAGGTTGAGCTTTCGTAGGTGGTTATAAAACATAGTTACGAAAACGACAATTTAGTTCCGTTTTCGTAACTGGATATCAACACAGAAAAAAAAACATATACGTATCTTGTTATCAAAGATCAGTTACGAACGTAGAGTAAAGGAGCAAATACTAAAATAAATAAGAAGTAAGTATCGACATCATTGGACAGATGGACAGTGATACGTGACACGTAGATAAAGACAAATAAATATAATGTTAAATTTATCATGTACCCAGAAAATTTAAACCACAATGTGTTGAATAAAATCAAAATTATTTTAAAGAACAACAATAACATGACACGAAGCATCTGCCACATTAACCATTTGGCGGTTTAATAGCATTTCCAATACTATTTTGATTACAATTATAACATAATTACGATCGACAAGCATTGTTCGGAGGTAGGTTCCAGTATGGTTAATTAAAACTCATCTGAATTCCCGGTTGTAAATTTTGCGTTCGCCAGTTTTTTACGAAACTTTTCGACAGAGCATCCAGTTTTCTGTTTATTTATGAGCTTTCGGTACGGCCGACGGACGGCTTGACCAACAATATTTTCACATTAAAGGCTCTTTTTTTACGCAATGCCGATTTAGACACATAAATATACACAGCCCTCAGATAACCATTGTTTTAGAAACCTTTTTGAAAATTGTGGTGTAACGCCTGTTATTTAAACAGCGACCTTTAAAAATAATACAAGAAGATGTGGCGAGTTAACAATATTGTCACTGTAGGACAACGCGTCAGGTATTCCTCGAATTAAATTATTTGTCCTAGTCATTTTTAGGGTTCCCTAAGAAGTCAAATCCATAAAAAGAAAATCCCTAAGAAAATCGAACTCTTTTATAGAATCACTTTGTTGCTCGTCTGTCCGTCTCTCAGTCAGTCAAGACCCTTCTTGTTAGGAACGCGTGCAATTAATATCAAATAGGTCTGCAACCCCTTGGAGCTATGAAAAAATTAAACTTTTTAGTCAAAGGTCAGTTATACAGCATATTATGACACCCGCAAGAAAATCAAAACCTCTAAGGTACTTTCTTTTGGCCTAGAATCATATTTGACAAGAAGCAATGTCTCATTGCACAAGTAGAGAGGAAAAACCGAAAACCGAAAATCTGTAGGTACATCATAAAAAAAAAACGATTCCCGTGACGGGATAACTATTTATATACCTAGAATCTTGTACGATAGACGTAGACTAAAATAAAATAGTTGATAGTTCTACAAATTTACCTAAAGTTACAGACGTTAATAAAACTCGACAAACATCCACTATACTATATAGATGAAATATAGAGCCAATAGGCGACAACATATTAAAGAAAACAATACACGACACGAAGGCGGGTAACGAGAAAATAATCAATCTCCCGAGTCCATATGGAAGCAATCAGCGGTCTGTTATTGCGTCCGTCCAATCCGATAAAAGAGTCGATATATCAAAGACGGCTCAATTACTAGTGCTATCTCTAAGACGCAGTCGGAATGAAAACTGTCGTTGCAGGCCTCTGACGTCTAGGCTACGACGTTGGGGCTGCATTATGAAACTGTGCAACGCTAATAATAATAATATTGTTACTTTTTAGCCTCGAAATATTCGTTAAATTAAAATAAGAATCTTCGAAAATCAATTTAAAACAAAATTTTGCTTTTGCTCCAAGGATTTAACCATTCATCATCACCATTTCAGCCATAGATTTCCACTGCTGAACATAGGCAATACACACATAGTCCATGGGAGAGGCATTGACTTCCAGAGTGGCCGGTTGGAAGCGGCCTGCATTCAGGGTCTTCCTGCGACCCTTACCAGGTCGTCTGACCACCTTGTAAGTGAACGTCCTACGCTGCACTTGCTGGTACGCGGCCTCCATTTTAGAACCTTTCTGCCCCATCGGCCGTTAGTTCTACGTGATATGTGCCCCGCCACTTCAGCTTGCTAATTCGTTGGGCTATGTCCGCGACTTTTGTTCGTTTACAGATCTCCTCATTTCTGATTCGATCTCGCAAGGAAACACCGAGCCCTACGCCCTATAGCCCTTTCCATAGCACGCTGTGCGACCTTGAGCTTTCTTATGAGGCCCATAGTGAGAGGCCACGTTTCAGTTCCATATGTCATCACTGGTAACACACACTAGTTATAAACTTTCGTCTACTGGTTGTAGACTTAACCATTAATGACAAAAAATATGTTTTTGGTATGTTTTTTGTCAAACTTTATACAAGAAAAAACAAAACAATACTTTTCGGATTATTACTGCTCTAGATTTAGCTCTATTTTTTATTACTATTCATAAGTAATTTATTTTAGGGACTTATGTAAATTACTTTGACTTATATAAAAACCGGGCAAGTGTGTGTTCGACCACGCGCAAAGTAGGCTTACATAGTTTCCCGTCACAATATGTGGTATTTGCTACCTGTTTTACTTAGCAACTTCATCTCAGTAATTTTCTTCTCGAAATACATTTTACAACCGTATCGCTGGCTGAGGGAAATACTTGACTCGTACAAAAAAGAGCTTATTATTACGCAAACAATATTTTTAAACGACCTATCTAACATCATGCAATAGAAAAGAAAAGAAAATATCCCTACTGTAAGTACGTGCAGTTGTGTAGGGAAGGTTAACTTAAAAATTAAAAAATAAGCTTTTATTTTACTTTGTCAGCGTTATTATGATTATATGTATACCCTTTCGAAATTACGGCTTACTAGTACTAAAAGTATTAGAGCTAAACCGCGGACAGATAGACATACAGACAGATGGAAGGACATGGTGATACTAAAAGGGTTTCGTTATGACTAAAAGAGCCTAAAGTTTACGCATTAAATAATCGAACCTTATAGACTTTACATATACAGGGTGTAACGAAAAGGTGAAATAAAACTTTAAGGGGTTATTCTACGGCTAATTTACATCAACTTTTTCTATGGGACCAACATCGAAATCGCAAAAAAAACACTTTCCCATACTAAAACGTGACCAGCTGGCATCAGTTTGTATGGAAACGTTTTTTTTTGAGATTTTGATGTTGGTCCTATAGAAAAAGTTGATATAATTTAGCCGTAGAATAACCCCTTAAAGTTTTATTTCACCTTTTCGTTACACGTTGTATATACATTACAATGTAAAATTACTATAGTCTTATATTTTTAACATAGTGTTTAAAACAAGTTTTCTTTTGTTGCATAAACTCCTGACTATTTTCAGCAACATTTGCAACATTATGAACTTATATAAATGCTAATAGAAGTAATCAATCAGGCCACCATTGAAGATGTTTTAGCCAAAATGTGAGTTCGCTAGTAGTTAGTTATTTACTAGTTTCTGCCCCTAAGATGCAGTAGAAATGAATTTGTCGGTTCAAGCCGCATCACAGCCAGTCAGTGTTCCAGACAGCCATGTTGGGAAGCCACGCGGACCGAGCACCCGATTTAACAATTACAGATTGCAACTAAGTGCTATGTTTTTTTCTGCGGCTGACAGAATCAAGCTTACGATGTGAAAAATGAAAAACGATCAAATTTATCGAAGATTGTTCTTCTTCTTTCTGGTCGTTCCCTCAATGCTGAGGATCGTGACTGTATGTCAATTTTCTCCACTCGGTCCGGTTCTGCGCCATATGTACCGCTCCCCGTATCTGGCCTCCAGTCACCTCTTTGAGTTGGTCCACCCATCTAGCTGGCGCTCTTCCTCTAGCGCGCTTCCCCTCCATTTGTCCGAGAATGATGAGTTTCTCCAGGCTGTGCAATGGGGATCGCATTATGTGCCCAAAGAAACTCCGGATCCTTTCCTGGCACGTAGTCAGCAGGCGCTTGGTGACCTTTAGCTCTTCGAGGATGGAGACATTGGTTCTCATAGCTGTCCAAGGAATGCGCAGTAGCTTTCTCCAGCACCACATTTCAAAGGCATAGATCTTGTTGCGTTCCTTTTTCCTGAGACACCAAGTCTCCACCCCGTACAGGAAGATAGAGAAGACCAACGTACGAACCAAACGCATCTTAGTTACTCGGCGAATATTACGATCCTTCCAGATTTTATCGAGGCTAGTCATGGCACTTTTAGCCATCCCGATACGGCGTCCGATTTCCTTCTCGCAGTTACCACTGTTAGAGATCAGCGACCCCAAGTATATAAATTCCTCCACTTTTTCATAATCCTTGAGCGCATTTGATGGACTTAAAACTTGAGCTCTGTCCACTACCATCACTTTGGTCTTAGAGTGGTTTATGTGCAGACCAAATTCAAGACTCACTCTCTCTATACGCTCCAAGATCACAGCCATCTCAGACTCACTGGCTGCAAGGATTGTTGTGTCATCGGCATATCTTAGGTTCGTGATCTTCGTACCGCCCACCGTAACGCCGCCGTCCCAGCCATCAAGAACCTTCCTCATAATATACTCGCCGTAGAGGTTAAACAGCTTCGGAGAAAGTATGCATCCCTGACGGACCCCTCGTTCTGTACGGAATGTTGAATACGGAATGTTGAGGAATGTCGAAGATTGTTACCTTACACAATCCTAATAGATTTTATACTTAAAGACAAATACTACTTGCTACATTTATCTTGCTCTAAAAGCTTTATGTTTGTTTCATAACAAATAGTTAAACATTAAAGCACGCCTTCTTTGATTGCAATCGGAGTAAGGCGTTTTAAATATATTTATTATAAGTTTTATTTAAATGGATAAATAAATATATATGTATATATTTATATATATATTTCTGGATACTCTTATGGTTATTTAATAAAATTTTAATAGCCAACTATGTTTTCCCTTATTTTGTCTCTTTAAACTTGTTTTATTTATTACCCAAAAAGTCTTTTAATTTTCCTGTTTGCAACAATTATTTTTTTCTGTCGCATTGCCGTGTCGACGTAAGGAAATAAATGAAATCCATATGTATGTAATCTTGTATGTGTGATACGTTGGTACATATTAATGCAATTACGTGTTAAAAGCCCATCTAAGGCCCCGGGCGACACACTCCCACCGTCTAGCTATTTAGTAATACCATAATAAGTATCTAGAGCTGAAAACACAGCCGACAGCTTAAATTTACTTTAGTAAAAGTCAATGCTTTTAACTGGATTTTTGTTTATTTTTGCGTTCGTACACTGTGACTGGCATTAGTCAGTCTTACACGCAAATGTTGTTTGTGTTTTTTGCATTTATTTTTATGATTACAATTATACCATGTTTTCAGGTTTATCTTTAGGTAACTTCTACAAGTATCAATACAATGATTTGAATTTAAAAATTTCATTTTAACATTTTATTGCTCGTGACTGTGCTGTATTGTGACGTCAGAAATCAGTTTATATCCAATGAGTTATAAAGTACAAGAAGAGGAGTATTTTCGGTAAAATTAGTATTAGTCTTATCATCCAATCTCGATACCAAGAAGGTTCGTCAAGATTTATTCAAAAATTAAATGAAATGTAGTCGCCTTTAAGAAACCTTTTAATAATGTTCCCGACTCCATGGCAAATTGTTTTAGTGTGTTTAACGGCCAATTTGAGCAAGTTCGAGCTCATTTTGTATACATAAAGAGAAATTAGGTAATTTGTTTCGCGTCCCTTTTTATGAGTCTTTGTGTGGGTAATGTTTACTGGATGTTGGGTGTTAATGGAATATTTTATATTGGCAATGATCGAAAGGTGAATTACTACAACATGCTTCATTATTATCCGAAATTAATAACAGAGGTACAGACATTATTTTGCTTTATCATACAGGGTGATAAAAAATTCTAAGCAATTTTTTTTCCAATATATCAGTATCAGTAATAAAACACATCAGTAAAGAAAAAATAAATGTTTTTTCAACTTTTTATTACCATATCCCAAAATCTCTATCCGCTTATGAACCTTATAAAATCGAATTACCTAAGGTCAAACTATAATATAATCGGTAGGTTTAATAATAGTAATAGGTACAACTTTTTTTTTTGCCTTTACAGATATGTTATATTACTAATACTCCATAGAAACAATAATAGCTAAGTTTTTTATTATAATCCTATACTTTTTTATGCTTTATTGCTAGAAAATTAACAGAAAATGTTTTTGAGTATCGATGAAATACTCAATAAATACAATAAAAACACATTTCTAAAGTAAAAATAATTTTAAAAAACTTGGTGTTTAGTGCTGTTTTGTCATCTCAGCTGCTAGTATGATAAGTAAAATAAAGTACGATCATAGCACTTGTATAATAAAATTGGTGCAATATCCTTTCATTTAGAAAGCTATAATATATTATATAAAACACGAATAAATAAATTGAATAAGCGACAACTGCATCGACCATGCAACGCACAAGTGATTCATGTCTGCACAGAATAGGAATAGTTGGGCCGAAACGCCGCATCTCTTTTCATGTTATACCGTCGGTTTTTTTATTCGATTTCAACTCTTATTGTGTGGAGATAAAGGCTACGTAAAATTCGGGCAAGTTTGTGTACACATATCATACGTGGAACTGTTTCATGTATACCAACGGCTCTCAAAACTTTGAAATTTAGTCTTAAATGTTGCTTTCACGGAGGTCGATTTAAAATTGGAAAGATCATGCACTAGAATAGGTATATGTTACTTTTAAACAATTCATTAAATACTTAAGCATCTTATTTTCATACAATGTATCCCTGTAAGGATCAAATCGAATAGTTGCGTACCGGGGGTCATTCCATAACTCTTTGGTTCCATTTTGGACGGATGAAATGTTGTTTTTGTTTCATAATATCGCTTATGTAGACTTAAACCTTCCTACGTTCTAAAAAAAATTTAACCTCATCTCTCTAATAGTGTTATTTTGTATTTTGATTCGTTTGAGCTGCATGCTATAATTATAAAAGAATTTAAAGTTACACGATTTTTTATCCGTTCAAAATGGAACCTACATTTACAAGCCAAAAAGTTACGAAATGGCTCCCGCCATGCGCCTGTTAAATTTGATATCTTAACAGCTGCTCGATCATTTAGCGGTACATTTTTTTAATTTTAAAATAGGTGCCGTACAAAAAGTTACAGTATTTTAGCACCAGAGTCAGCTCTAAGGCAAGGGCCATTTTCTCGCACAGGAAACTATTTCGCTTGAATAAAAGAGTTCTATAAATTGTTGATCGCTGACACTGCCAACGTTAACTTTGTCTACTATTGTGACTCGATTCGCAGAGCTGGGGGATTACGAGGATGTTCACTATATATGTTTAATCATGTATGGTTGCTAACTTGCTGCAAAAATCCTGGATATATCATCAACCCTTTGGGAACCACTGTGCGCTGTATACGTGACGAGCCCGGAAAGTTCCCGCGTCTTGTTACCGTTGCCGTGTTTGGCAGATTGGATTTGTTTTCCCGCATGCTAATATGGTACGTGCGACTGTGACGCTTTGGATTAGTCCCGATGAGAAAAAAATGGCATTCGCTCGCCAGTCGATGGGTACAAGGTAACAATACTAATCACACGTATTCTTTGGTTAAGATGATCGGGTTGATGCTGGTATGGAACAGCATATACAGGTTTTATTTTAACCTACAGGCTGTCCCAAAATACACGTTGTCCCAAAACTAGTGTCAGGTGACAGTCGAGAAATAGAACATTCTAGGGGTGTCTGCATCATGTCTCATGTATGTTCCATGATTTTTTGTAATTTTTCGATGATTTTGTTATTTAAAAAAAAAACTACTAAATATTGGGACTTCGAGAACAAAATCAAGCATTTATTTTAATATTCCATGTATCTATGCCCAATAAAGTTTTGTAAGTATAAGTTCTCAAAAAAAAAAAAAAAATGTAAGTACTTACTTTCAGATTCACTGGCAGACTAGACTCTCTGGACTTCCGCTTGACTTTATTTTTTCGAATAACCTATAGCTATACAGGGTTACATTGCAAATGAGTGCCAAATTTAAAAAATAAGATCTATGGAACAATATGAAGAAGCATGTTAATCGTTATTACTTTTAATAAATGTATGTTACGAAAAAAAAAAACTTTTTAAATATCCGAAAATAAAGTCAATAGAGAGAAATACGAAAGTCGCGCGGTCATTCATCAGAGGCGTAGACGACGAGCCAACAAGGACCTTACTCAATGCACATACGATGTAAGTTTTGCATGAATGAGTTAAATTATCCACGCGTACGATTTTTGACAGCGGAGAAAAATAATTTTTTTTTTTGTTTTTTGCATATTTCGATTAAGTTACTGATTCTGAGTCACTCCTAAAGATTTGTCACCCCTTTTTGCTACGTAACCCTATATATTTATCTGTATCTTTTGTTTCTAGCGATAAAAGCGCCTAAATTGTAGTGAATCTTTCTGTAAACATCAAACGTGGCCTCTATGTAAGTATGGTGTGCATTAAAAAGTATCTACGTATCTGTATCAGCATAATCAGCCCACATAAGTCCACTGCTGGACATAGGCGACCCTGTATAACTTACTTGGATTATTTTTAAGTTTCGTAGTCAAAACGGATGTTTCGTAGACGCTCAAGACCGTGCGAAGTAAAGGGTAAATCAAGGAAAGCGCAGACCCTGGGCTCCAAAGCGATGGCTTTGGACGCAACCAGGATTGATCGTATAGATGAAGAAGAAGAAGAGTAGTCAGTAATGTCTGTCAGAGACTCTTAGTACTAGAAAACCGTAATTTAGCAAGGGTTTAAAATAAAAACCTAAAATAAATAAAAAATTAGGACACCTGCATCACATTTACACAGGTACACTAATAACAATGAATATGTTTTTTTTTTTCTATGGCATGTTGCGAGTTGTCGTTAGATAAGTCATTAAAAATATAAGCATAAGCTATGAAGTGCATTTTTTTGTTAGAGGGAAGCCTGCCAGCAAAATAGCTGCTTTAAGAATATAAAAAAATACGCGTCAATAGTTTTAATAACGAAGTTAAAAGAGAAAGTATCTCAGCTAGGTAAGCTTTCTAACTTCTAAATTACCGAGTAAAATATTAGATATATTGGAATATTGGAGAAGAAAATTACTTAGATGATGTTGTACATTACGTAAGACAGGTAGCAAATACTGAATATTACAATGGAAACTATGGAACTAATGCACGTGGCCCGACACGCACTTGGCTGGTTTTTAATAAAGGTTTGTTGACCCTATTAGTGTGCGACGGTCTGTAGCTGGTGACCACGCAATTCCCGTATGAATAATCAGATGAAAATAAACTAATCTTTATAGCCGACGCGAGGTTTTAGCAAATATTATTCAAAATCTTGGAAAGCTGTTTGTTAGCAGTAATTGCGCGTAAAAATTGTCGCTTTTATTCCTTTGCTATAAAGTCTAAAATGAATAAAGTAGCTACGTTGAGGAGCAATATGCATGCGACGCCATCGCGGGCGTGTAAATTGTTAAAGTTGGGAGCGGTTGCAATTTTCGCAGCTGTATAAAATATTGTCAGGGAACAATATCAGATGGTTGCGGCCGATGGATGCTCTCTTTGGCTTTTCGGCACGTTTCGGTGCAACCGTCACAGATTGAGTTACTGCGCAGTTGTCGAGAATGTTTTCCGAAAATTGTTTTCTGTGCTTGACGCGTCCACGCTGCCCGTTAAATGACCGCGTGCCGCTGTGGGCTCTATGTGTACGGTGGTTTATTGCGTTAAAAAATCGACGCTTTTTTAAAGCCATACAAGTTTTAGTCTATAGTTGGCGTTTGGTAGCTATGACAAAGCCTTTGAAATAGTTTAACATCTGAATTTAATTTAAAAGTAAATAAGTATGTTATAAACAAAGTTACATGAAATCTAGAATTATAAATGCATTGTTCTATCTAAGATTCTCAATTTTTTTTAACAAATAGAACTATTCTTCGTGATATCTTTGCCAATGTGAGTCTTAGTTATATCTGAGATAAAATTACACTCAGAAAAATTTGACTGCTTCAAGAACCAAACTGAGTTACCGACTAATATACTTAATCTGGCCATAAATACTATTACTATTAAAAATAAACAAAATATTACATTTGAATTTGGAATCTGTCGTTTTTATATGATTGTTCATTGGGCTTTCTCATTTTGGCGCCAATACATTGTACAATATTTTGCGATATTAAAATGGAGTAGTAGTATAAAGAGAACCGAATCGCTGTGATTGCTTTACACAAAGTAGGTATGGAGCCAAATGCAATTTTTAAAACTCTCCATACGCTTTGTATTAGTAAAATGTTTGTGTACTGGGCTATTAATAGATACAATGAGACCTCCTCTGTTTGTGACAGAAAAAGATCTGGCCGTCCACGTAGTGTTCTTACGAAAAAGCTGGTCAAAGCAGTAAGGCATTTTTTGTGGCAGCTAGTGGTGACTGAGTTTGTTCCGGCGTTTCTTCTCAGCACTTGCCAGATTGTCTGTGTCTTGTCTCGAAGTGCTAGTAGGGCCCAAAAAATAAGGAGACATGTTCTGGCCCCATATGGGCCAATAATGTTATTATTGACGTTCATAAGTGGCAATTTTCTGTCCTAAACTGAATAAATATTTTTTGACTTTTGACTTTGATTGAAGCAAGAAAGCAAACGATTTTACCTCGAGAGATGAAAATAGCACCTGGAACCATGTCGCGTATTTTATAAGATGACTTAGGACTTGCAGCCCATAAGAGACGTACTGGTCATTTCTTAACTGATAATTTAAAAAAGAATAGGGTAGTAAAATCGAAACAGCTACTGAAGCGGTACGCAAAGGGAGGTCACAGATTTTTTTGTTAACGGATGAGATTATTTTTACAATTTAGCAACATTCTAACAAACAAAAGACCGTATTTATGCTCAAAGCTCTAAGGAAGCTTCCCAATTAGTCGACAGAGTGCATCGTGGGCACTATCCGACTTCAGTGATGGTTAGGTGGGGTATTAGCTATGAAGGAGTGACTGAGCCATACTTTTGTAAACAATTTTTTTCTGTAACCTCCCTTTGCGGTACGCAAGTTAGCTTCAGTAGTTATTTCGATTTTACCACCCTTTTCTTTTTTAAATTATCAGTTAAGACATTACCAGTACGTCTCTTATAGGCTGCAAGTTCTAAGTCATCTTTTAAAATACGCGACATGGTTCTAGGTGCTATCTTCATCTCCCGAGATAAAATCTTTTGCTTTCGGACAGGGTAGCTTCGAATTCTTTCCCTTACTGCTTTGACCACCTTTTTCGTACGAACACTACGTAGACGGCCAGATCTTTTTCTGTCATAAATAGAGGAGGTCTCATTGTATCTATTAATAGCCCGGTACACAAACATTTTACTAATGCCAATCGTATGGAGAGTTTTAAAAATTGCATTTGGCTCCATGCCTACTTTGTGTAATGCAATCACAGCGATTCGGTTCTCTTTATCACCCTACTCCATTTTAATATCGCAAAATATTGCACAATGTATTGGCGCCAAAATGAGAAAACTCAATGAACAGTCATATCATAAAAATGACAGATTCCAAATTCAAATGTAATATGTTGTTTATTTTTAATTGTAACAGTATTTATGGCCAGACTAAGTAATTTCACATCGCTATCCATTTCACATTAAACTTAGGCTTAGGTTGAACAATTACTTTAAGTTCTGTTACGGCTGGAAACTATTTAGTGCTCGGTTCGGAATTTGGTGCAGCTGTCAGATTTAGGCAAACAGTGTGCAGCTCGTTCGGGCCGGAACTCGCATCCTCTGCTACTCACATTAATGCGATCCGATGAACCAGGCCTCTTGCTTCTGAGACTAGTAGATACACTCATACCGTAGCACAGTAAACTCTGCAGTCATATCTACTTGTATAAATTTGGCCGCATAGTTAAGGAAATTGTTGATTGTTTTATTAATGGAAGCACTTCTGCGGAATATAATGTATTTAACAATATAAACAACTGTTTAAATCAGGATAAAAGTAAAAAAATGTCCGCTTTTCTAAAATGTGTGTTATATTTCATCATATTCTGTTATTCCCAATTTCTATTAATATAAACTATTTAGCACTCGGTTTGGAATTAGGTGCAGCTGTCAGATTTAGGCAAACAGTGTGCAGCTTGTTCGGGTCGGAGCACGCACGCTCTGTTACTTGCATTAGTACGATCCGATGAGCCGGCTTCCTTCTGGGACTGGCGAATTGAGAGCACAATGGTTTGTTTCGTTTGCGTTTATGTTGCTCAATGAGAGAAAAAATTGCGTTGATAGGAACAACATCATTTAAAAAATAAAATCAAAAATATGTTGTGAATGTAACTGCATGCGAACTGTGTTGGATAGCTATTATTATTCTTTGACTATCGCCGTACTTAGAAACATACTTTAATGAGAAGCAAAATGCTACCGCTTTACTCAAGACTTTATTTAATACATTGATCAATACAGATTTGTACACTTGACCAAATTCTAATTGTATAAGTTATGTTACAGGTTTATCCAAAATTTAGCTTGAATCATAATTGGTCCGTTTGGTGGTAAACCTTTGCATCATATTAACCCTTTTCTTTTTCTTCATCTCACATATTAAAACTTTGCTATCCCTAGGTGATTTTCTATATCCCTAAATAACATTACATGCAAGAAAACACGAATGTTAAATTTTATCATAAAAGTCGGACATAAACATTAGGTAAAATAATTAATAATGTAGTTAAATAAGTAATACACTATCAACAAACTCAAGGTAACAAGGTTGGTGAAACACTAAAAGTTTAAGTAAATATATCTGACGTTAACTGTATATGCATACATCCCTCTGCAGCAGGGGCGTGCATTGGTTTCAGATGGGGGTAGGCTGTGAGTGAAAATTGAGTAGGTTTGCGTGAAACAGTAGGCGATCTCACGGCAGCCTAACATTGGTTGAATTGCACAGTAACGATCTAAGTTGCGCGCTTTAGTAAGGAATAAGTACAGGTAGACGACAAACTAGTTACAATATATTTATTGTTTATTGTTGAATACGTAATAAATAATTATGGTCAGCTGTTCTGTCGATTTTTATGAAGGTAGGCTCTGCATAATAGCCTATATGGGATGCACGCCCCTGCTCTGCAGCACTGCAGGGCACAGGCCTCACCTTAACTATTTATTTATTTTTTATTTATTTAAACTTTATTGCACAGGTAGGTACAATTGGCGGACTTAATGCTATACAGCATTCTCTACCAACCTTGAGGTAGTGCAGATAGTGAAGTTTGTGGCGGAGTATGAAGTAACTGACAAGTTTATTACATGAGAAAATACTCTAATTAAAATAAACATTACATGCTAATACACATAAGTAAATATTTTATAAAAACTAGATATACATATATATTAAATACACATACATAAATAATAATAAGAATACATACATACGGGGAAGTCTAACTAGGGAACTATGACTACTATGAACTTGTAATGTGCCTTCCGAAGCACAGAGACGCTTAGAATAAATGTTACTAAATATTATTGGAATGGTCATCCACCCAAACACAATTGCGACGTGTGGTGTAACTTTATATAATTACTACTAGGTCAACAAATAATACCAGAAAAAATACATTTCTTTGCAACGACACCTAGTTCGAATGTACTGATTCAAATACATCAGCCATGAACTTACATCGCCATCTCATTTTATAGCTGAATACTAAGTCTAAGTTTTCCTCCAACTGCAAGAATTTTCTCACAGCGCCATCTCAGTTTTTGAGCCAAAACTAAAATGTAGAGTTTTCCTCGGGCATGAAAACGAGTCCTTCGCTTTACAATGTATGTCGTTTCAGCTTTCACAGACTAGATGGCAGCATGAAAACGAGTGTAAATATTTCGTAGTCATTGTAGCTCGTAGCTGTAGCAGTAGATTCTAACTTGTAACTTATGGAATTTGTTTCCAACTAGAACGTGATTTTTATTACAAATCGCCTGTTCTAAAACGTAACAAAATGGTATTTTTACTACATCACTACTCCGTACCTATTAAGTTGTAGAAATAACTAAAATAAGTAAAATGAAAAAAAACTATAGGTACATAAGGCCTACGGTAATTCTATGGTAGATCGACAAATTAACTTCAAGTTAATCATACTAACTGACTTGTAGAAAAAAAAGTGTAAGCTTGCATTTATAAAAGAGCAGACCCTGGATTTTACATGGTAAAACTCGATAGAAGATAAACTATAATTTTAACCAACAAACAATCAAGAATAGTTTCCTGGTGCATAACATAACGTAAAACCTAAAAAGACCCATTCAAACCCCAGACTAACTAAAAACCTCAGTTAAACTCGAAAAAGGATAAAACAAAGATAAATATGATATAATAATGATACTAAATATGCGATAAAATCGCCCGAAATTGATAATTGAATTTCTTAGAATCAAAATCACTTACGCAAGTAAAACATTCGTACCCTGCGAGCGACATGCCTTACTTTATAAACATTTCCCGTAACGAGCCCTCTTCAAAAAGCGGAACACAAAATGTACAAAAAATACCCCAAGATCCCGCGTAATGCAATAAAATGCTAGCAAATTTAATATTGCAATGCCGAACGGATTTGTTCTAAATACAGTACACACTCAAACCGAGGCTTGTTTGTAGATTATTATAAGTCAACATAAAAGCGAAACAAATTTGATTTCAATTTCATTTAGGCATAATATTTGATTTAACTTTTGCGAACAAAGTCAATAGCCGTGGGTAAATGCGGACGCATTTATTGTTAGTAGGTTAAAATGTGCTGCAACATCAAAAACAATCAGCCTTTTGGTGCGCGGGGACTTAGTGCAGCTTATTTACTTTTACGTGAGCCGTGTGGGGACGGCCGTAAAGAATACACTTCCCCACCGCCAATAGGAGGCTTGTCGTAAGAGGCGACTAATGCATGTAGTACGAGACGGGCAACGGCGTCTTCGTGCGAAATCTTACGAAAAACTGCGCTCGCCAACCCGCCTGCCAAGCGTGGCGAGTATTGGCAATTCGCCCTGATGATAAGTCATTAAGGGAGGCCTTTGTTCAGCAGTGGACGTCCTATCGCTGAAATGATGAATGATGATGATGATTTACTTTTATTTGTTTAGGTATTATAAATTTTGTAATGTCTAATGAATTATGCTGATTTTTTTTTCTTTATTTGGGTAAAAAAACAATGTTGAACACAATTTTGCTTAAAATATTAGGTTTAAAATATTAGATTACTTACTATGTGCTATTATTTTCAACATCAGCATCATTTACCACAATTTAAATTAACATACAAGACGTTGAGAGTGATATTATCTACTACTAAACAAACCTTCATAACGAGCTTGCGTTGGGATGATATCAAAAATATTAAACTTATTAAATCAAAGAAAAACAAGAGTAATCTAGTAATAATACTAATACTTACTAGTCCACTTAGTCCACCAACCACACTCATAACGTCAGTTTATTACGAACTAAACTGTGAATCACAGCGGGTTTGGGTCCGCCGTGATACAATCTTGAGAGATCTTGCTCCTTCGTGTGGACTGTATAGTTGAAATGAAACACTTCTTTCTTCCTTTGTTCCTTTATTCCGAGTGATGATCTTGACCGTGAGCGCAGTACAAATTTTGCGACCCACGGCCCCTATATACATACAATCTTAGCCTATGCTTACTAGTGACTATCGCGGGTTAGTTCATAAGACAAGGACATACAAACTTCTGTCTCTGTCTACCAAATTCGTTAGTGTAACATTTATGTCCACCCTCCTAACATCGAGATACTGAGGGAGACGACCTATTGTTTATGTTCTATCTCTGTCTACACATTTCTAAACCTACCTACAGAAAATGTGATATTTCCCACTCACAACATTCTACCTCTGTGGGTGTCCTACCTACCCTCCGAATGTGCGAGATGGGCGACAGAGATAGTCTGCAGGTTCTACCGGTCCCACCCTCCAGTTCCGTCGATTCCCTGGTAGGGTGAGACAACCTTACAGGGTCTCTTTCACACCCGTTTACCAAATACCATACAAACCTAGTTACCTTTATTAGCCCTACCTGCCTACCTAGTTGCAAGTGGGATATATCTAAACAAACTTTATTAAAATAAAACAATCCCTGCGCTAATTACATATGCCTTATAGCTAGGCCCTAATAGAAAATTAAGCTTTATTTACAAAACATTAAACTTATAACTATTACATCAAAATAGATTGGTTTGTCCGTAACAGTTCTCCCCCCGGTGAAGCGCTGCGAAGTGCGAACCTTCTACTCCATCGGCAGGACAACCAATCTCGACGTCGGTCGACGAAACACGCCGCCCTTGGTGCGTACCTCGACGTTCCTCACTGCTCCGTCTGGTCCAGGATGTATTTGCGTAACAACTCCACGGGGCCACACATTGCGTGGTAGTGTGTGGTCCGCCACGATGACTAAGTCGCCTGGTTTGATAGCGACTTCAGTGACGTCACGAGCTCCTCTTCTCGGCACCAGGCTTGGTAGATATTCTTTAAGCCAACGACGCCAGTATTCGTCGGCTAATGCTTGCGCAGCCCTCCAGGTCTTCCTTGATGCCGGTTCGCTCGGCCCAGTGATGGGTAGGCCGTGCGATCCACCCAGCAGAAAGTGGTTCGGAGTCAGCGCCTCAGGATCGTCAGCGCTGACTGGCACGTGCGTAAGTGGTCGTGCGTTCATAGTGTGCTCGACCTCTACCAATAGCGTCTGTAGAACCTCTTCCTTCGGTGACTTCTATCCATGTGATCCCTGGTCATCGTAGTTGCGCGCTCACGACATTTATCTACAAACAATAACACATATGCCATCGCTCTCACTAGGCGTTCGTGATTAGAGAAACGCCCGGCGTCTGGCACGCTCCATTTCTCGTCTGTCGTGACGCTGTATATAGTCTCCTCGTTGCTCTCTGTGCATACCGGAGACGGCCATAAATCTTCAATCTCATACAGAAACGATGGTCCGGTGAACCACCTATCATCTTGACATTTATTTGAATTGTCGACTCTCGTTGCGTCGTCTGCTACATTATCTTGCGTCGGCACCCACCGCCATTGATCGGGATTGGTTAACTCGCTTATTTCACTCAATCTATGCGCTACGTATGGCGTGTAACGCACTCTATCGTTCCCAATCCAATATAGAACGGTTCTAGAGTCTGTCCAGTATGTAACTCTATCTGGTTGCCATCTGTGCTCTCTCAATACTGTCGACGCAAGCCTTGCTCCGATAAGACACGCTTGCAACTCTAAACGCGGTATCGTCTGAGTCTTCATAGGTGCTACCCGTGCCTTCGCTGCTGTCAATACGACTCGTCTCGACCCGTCGTTAAACTCTATCAGCCAGTAAACGGCCGTTGCATAAGCTGACTCGCTAGCGTCGCAGAACACATGCAGCTGCTTTCCTGTCACTCCCCCCGTCAGTGAGTAGAGACGGGGTAGACGCAGACTGGCAAGTGTATCTACGCCGCGTAGCCATATGCCGAATTCCCTTGCTATTTCTTCCGGTAGAGCTTCGTCCCAGCCGGTTTGTAGGCGCCATACTTCTTGAATTAGAATCTTTGCTCTAATCGTGTAGTAGCTGAGCAGTCCGAGTGGGTCAAATATTGACATAACTGCGCTCAGTGCTTCCCTCTTCGTCGGCGTCCGCTCTAACTTCTTCACCTCCTGCGGTACTCTAACTAGGACGGTGTTGAAGCCCAGTTCGTCGGAGTTCGCGTCCCACACAAGGCCTAGTGTACGCCCTTGTTGGTCCCCACTAGAGCAGAGCTGTTTCGGCGCCGTCGCACGGCTCTCTACTGGCAGCTCACGTATGACTTCAAGCCCGTTCGAGTTAAAGGCTGCGAGCGTGAATCCTGCCTGCGCGTGCACATGGATGACGTCTTTGATGACGTCATTAGCTTCGTCTTGTGTATCGAAACAGTCCACCCAGTCGTCCATATAATGGTTCTTGGTTATGGCTTCGTGCGCTCTCGGGAACTCTATCGCGTGTCTCCGTGCGTTGTGGTCTCTGACGCTATGCGCTAGGAAGGGTGAGCTCTTAGCACCGAAGATCATCGATGTCATCCTATACCTCTTCGGTGGCGCTGCTCTATCATCGCCTCTCCACAAAAACATCTGAGCCGGCTGATCCTCTCTGGCTATCTTAACTTGTAAAAACATCTCTCTGATGTCCGCTGTTACAGCTATAGCCTTCTCTCTAAACCGAAATAACATTCCAGCTAAGTCTCGTAGCAAATCAGGGCCTTCTAGCAATGCATCGTTCAAGCATACCCCGTTGCTCTTGGCTGCGGCATCAAATACTAGTCTTAGCTTTTGTGGCTTGTTTACATTTACCACCGCAAAATGTGGCAAGTACCAGAGTCGCGAGCTTTGCGTATCGACTTCTTCACTTTCTTCAGCGTAGCTCTTCTGTAGCATACTGTCGATCTGGGCAGTATATTTGGCTTTGAATTCCTTTGATGCGTCCATCTTTCTTTCGATTGTCAGGAGCCTCCGCTTCGCTGCATCGTAGCTCGGCGGCATAACTGTGTTAACCTTGCGCCATGGCAATCCTACTTCATATCGCTGATTGACACATCTCACCGTTGATTCAAAGGCTTCTAAGGCGCGAACGTCGTCAGGATTTTCGCGTTCCTTTTTCTGTATACCTAGTGAATCGATCTCAAAATACGACTTCACCATATCATGTAGTTCTTCATCAGGTTGCGTAGACCGAGCGCCTCCATGGCCATCAACGAATAGCACCGTATCTCTCTCCCTTATGACACGGGACGGTGCTAAGCCATGTATCACCCACCCCAGTCTGGTAAGTGACGCCGCTGGCTCGTGGCGTTTGCCTGTCAACAGCTTCCTGCTTACTATTAGCTGCCAGTTGTCCGCGCCTATAAGGACACGCGGTTTGGCGTTCACATAACACACGTGGTTCTCGTTCAGGTTACGCATGTGCTTGTATTTTAGACATCTCTCGTCCACAGTTTGACTATTCAAGCGGAGATTTTCCATGGTTCTCGCTTTCACCCTGTATTTCTCCTTGTTACTTGCGATGATTTGAATCTCTACTTCCCTGCTTGCGTGTGGTACGCTCTGTGTATTCACACTACTTATGTGTAAGTCTCGAACTGGCCCAGCTACGCCGACGTAATCTGCTAAGTCCTGATCTATCAATGTCACGGTCGATCCTTCGTCAAGTAGAGCGTGTGTGCTTACTCTACCCCGTGGCCCCTCAATAACGATCGGACATACTTTCAACAGTACCTTGGCCGCCCCAGCAGTGTGGTTAACTGAGGCGACTACTTCATGGTTTTGTTGACTCTCGCTGTTGACACTCTCTGTGTGTAACAGTCTGTGATGACGTCGGTTGCAACCCTTCTCATTACACATTTGTGCTTTACATATAAATCGCCTGTGTTTACTTTTCAAACAAAGAAAGCATATTTTCTCTTGCTTCAACCATTCCCATCGCTGCGGTACCGTCATAGTTGTAAACTTCCCGCACTTAAATATTTCATGGTCCCCGCCGCAGCACAAACACGGTTTCCCTTGTGACGTCATTGCCTTCTCATCGGCTGTGACGTACACCCCTGTGTTCTTATTTCGTGCGTTCGCCTTCTGTTTAGCTAGCACGGTCTCTTTCTTGGCTGCGGAGCTGCCTGGTTGCGGCACGTATGCAAATCGTATCGCTTTGTTGGCTTCCTCCATTAAAAATTGCGACAGAGTGACAATTTCTGGTTCCGAGTAACTTGTGTACTTTGCTGCGTAGTCACACCATCTTGATTTCAGATGTGGGCTAAGCTTCTCAATTACGTCTCGTGTTAGCATCGGATTTCTCAGGTAGTTTCTGTTGTCCATAGAATCCAATGTACATACAATATTCTGAACCTTAATGGCGAAGATATTAAGCTCACTGGCAGTAGTTCCAACTCGCGGTAGGCTCTTCAAATCGCTCAATGCTCGATCTATAATCGCCTCCGGTCTGCCATAGCACTGTTCTAGTGTTTTTATTATCCTTTCTGGATCCGTGGCACTGCTTAATAGGGCCGCTACCGCTTCCTTAGCTTCTCCCTTTAAACAATTTCTCAATCTAGCCAGGTTCTCGGCTTTGCTGAAGTTGTATGCCGTTGTAGACTCTCGTATCGCAGCCTTAAATGGCAACCAATCAGCTGGGTTTCCGTTGAAAATCGGTAACTCGATGACCTGGCGTGTAGACGGTCGTCTTGACATAATCCTGTCTAATGTATTAGCAAGTCGTTCAACCCCATCCATACTATCTTGGGGCCTTGCTCCACATACATTATCGACTGGGCGCGGATTATTTTCAATGTTATTGTTTACTGATTGTATACTCGGCGAATTTAAATGTCTGTTTTTATCCATTTCTATATTGCGCGCCTCCTTTTCCTTGCGACGCGTAAACATATGTCTGTCTCTTTCATTCCTCTCGTCTTGCAGGGTAGGAACGTCTAAAGACACCTCTGTTGTGGGTAACTGCATATTGTCGTCGTGACGCCGGGAATGCGATCTGTCCAACCAATCGTCTACCCTTGCTTGGACTTCACCGGCGGGTACGCTCTCACGGTCTTCATCCTCGGACTCCATTATTGTAGCTACTTCAAATTCTAATCTCTTTTGTATGAGATTTCTCTCTATTGAAAATTCTCGTCTTTGTAATTCAGCGAGCTTCTCGGCTGCTAGTAACTCGGCTTGCTTCAATCGTGCGGCGACGCTTGAACCTCTCGACGACGGTGGTCTTATCCTAGGCGCGTCGGCCTCTAGGCGCTTCTCTGGCGGCGCTACAGTAGGCTCAGTACGACCGCTTTCTGCGGCTACTAGACTCGCTTCGGTGTGTGGCATGCTTGCAGTTGCTTGCACAGACGGTGATGCGGGTGGCTCTTCGAAATTACGTCGTCTCGAGTCTTCCATCTCTTTCTTTCCCGCTTGGCTTCGCGTTGTCGGCATCTTCTTACTTGCTGCCCCTACTCCTAACAATCTCAAACAGGTACACTACCAAGGGGAGCCTGTCTGAGGATGGATGGTCGTGCAGGATTGGAAAGGATGGAACCACCCAGCAGAGAATGTACGTAGCCGCGGGGTGCTCAGTCGCTGGCTGGAATGTCCAGGACCCTCAGCAGTGCCTACAGTCCGGCCCCCACGCTTACGCACACCGTACTGGCGAAGTCGGACTTGTTCACAATCGCTTGCGCGATATGTGGCAGCTCGCCCGAAAACTGCACCGCCTGGAAACGGCGTTAACTCGCGACAAACACCGTTTGGCACCGTTAGGTGGTGAATGCCGGAGCCGCGGTACACCCGCGTAATGTGATCTCTCTTTCACAAGAGTAAATAGGCCCAGTACGCGGCCTCGATCCCACGTTGCAATAGCCCAAACACTGGTAGTGCTTGGCGTAGATCCCGCGTTGCTGGTTACACTATCTTCTTTTCGATCCGGCGAGCAAAGGTCCAACGATCTGAATCACAGCGGGTTTGGGTCCGCCGTGATACAATCTTGAGAGATCTTGCTCCTTCGTGTGGACTGTATAGTTGAAATGAAACACTTCTTTCTTCCTTTGTTCCTTTATTCCGAGTGATGATCTTGACCGTGAGCGCAGTACAAATTTTGCGACCCACGGCCCCTATATACATACAATCTTAGCCTATGCTTACTAGTGACTATCGCGGGTTAGTTCATAAGACAAGGACATACAAACTTCTGTCTCTGTCTACCAAATTCGTTAGTGTAACATTTATGTCCACCCTCCTAACATCGAGATACTGAGGGAGACGACCTATTGTTTATGTTCTATCTCTGTCTACACATTTCTAAACCTACCTACAGAAAATGTGATATTTCCCACTCACAACATTCTACCTCTGTGGGTGTCCTACCTACCCTCCGAATGTGCGAGATGGGCGACAGAGATAGTCTGCAGGTTCTACCGGTCCCACCCTCCAGTTCCGTCGATTCCCTGGTAGGGTGAGACAACCTTACAGGGTCTCTTTCACACCCGTTTACCAAATACCATACAAACCTAGTTACCTTTATTAGCCCTACCTGCCTACCTAGTTGCAAGTGGGATATATCTAAACAAACTTTATTAAAATAAAACAATCCCTGCGCTAATTACATATGCCTTATAGCTAGGCCCTAATAGAAAATTAAGCTTTATTTACAAAACATTAAACTTATAACTATTACATCAAAATAGATTGGTTTGTCCGTAACATAAACATAACAAATATAAATAAATAAAAAAAATAAAAAAATTGAACAACATCACATACATTGCTCTGATCCTATGATAAGAAGCTGAAGTACTTGTGTTACAGAAATCAGAATCAAGGACGGTACCACAACACCCAGACCCGAGACAATATAGAAAAGTTATTTTTCTACATTGACCCGACCGGGAATCGAACCCGGGACCTCAGAGATAGCGACACCAAGTCCGGTATGCTCGCCTCTCGGCTACGGAGGTCGTCTATAATAATAATTTAAGGTAACTAAGACAATTCCAAACTTTGAATATACCTTTTTAAGGATTATCGGACTAAATTTTGTTGTCTTGAATCTCTTGTTTTCTTTTTGTCTCGACGACAATTTTGTATTTTTTTTTTTTGTAAAAAAAAGGTTTAGCTTTTAAGTCAGGTGACTTAAACTAAACTAAAAAACTTCAAACTAAAAAAAAATCATCATTATTATTTTAGTTATAGGATGACCACTGCTGAACATAGGCCTCCCCTAATGACTTGGGGGAGACCGCAAATTTGCTGACTTGATTGACGTATTTGTTAAATCTTTCGTTGTACGACAAGTGTATCGTCTACACTACGAGTATAAACCTACTATGCTATAACAAAACAACCTTCCAAATTCTTTTTAATTCAAATCCTTGAAACTTTAAAAGATTACGACTTAAGTTTAATGAGTTTCATAAACAATTTAATTCAATAATCCTCACAATCAACGTCTCCTCCAATTACTTAGTCAGACAGCGCAAAAATGATAATAACATAAGAAACTTGTGGTCTGTCAATGAACTGGGACACGATAAGACGCTAACAAGTAAAGTTCAAGATAAAGAAAAGTATTAAAATTCTCGATGCATTCGACCAAATGAACCAAGTTTTTACAGGTCTCTGAATCAGGGGGGCGTGGAGTAGACAGAATTTTATATCACAATTATTTTATTAAAAAATTCTTGATCAGCAAATTACTTCAAAATTTAAAAAAAATGCTATATAATGTTTTACTTTATATGTTTAAAAAATTTTTTTCTTTTCTTTAACTATTTTAAGTCTCTGCGTTTATTGCACCTCTTTCTTACCTTACTAACATTTGAAAGAAATTTGAACAATCCTACAGCTAAGAAAAGACTATTCTTGCGGTTATATTTTATTTTAGTGACAAAATACAAAAGTTTCGGGGTCAGGCTATGCATTTATTTTTAAAAATTGAACCCGCGCCATGCCACTTTTGTTATTGGGTGAAGGAACCACGCCGAGAACAAGACCACCTACTGAACTTACTTCTGATTAGGTTTATTTTTTTCACTTTGTTCCTCCTTATTATTCTCTTTGCCCGTAAATAAGACATAAAATCGCCTGTTTTTTAAGCTTAGATTTTAGCTTAGCGGAAATTTTTTGAGTATAAAAACGGGATGAGTCGGTTTGAGCGGGGTTTTATTTTCATAAAGTTCCATTTTGTCACAATAAGATACTTTAAGAATTCCTTGGAGTGGTGGAGTTTTCCGGGTACCACAGTGCTGACTTGTACAGCGACGATAAACGGCAAAACACGCCAGCTAGCGGAGAAGGCCAAAACTTCGGAATATAATTGTGAAATGAACATCCAAGCTACAATTACCTATGTGCCTAAGTTTTTGTCCACAGTGAGAGTGGTAACATTTTACTCAGGTTTTTTTGATAGTTCGGACCGACTGACAGAAATCACTCGCTCTATATTGTATTGTATCATGTCCAGGCCTGTAGTATTTGTTAGAGAATTACAGTCGATAGCATCAATAGAATCCATTAAAAACTTAATTTATGTGTCCATCTTTATTTTTAGGTCATAACTATTACATAAATTAATCGAACGGTGCTCAAAGCGCAAGTTTTTTTTTTCATATATGTTATGTAATTGGTGTTGGGTATATTATATAGATTAACCGGTTCTCTGACCAAGAGCAATTACAAATAGGCAAAACCTTGCTATGTATTACAATATATGAACATATGGAGGTATTCCTTAGAGAGGTTCCTCAAAAAAAATATGATTATCGTCGTCATCGAAGACTCCAACAAAAGATGAGGATAACTTCCAAAGGGGTTTAAACTTTTTACTCCGCGCTCGCGCTCTCTAACGTCTGTGTTTGAGCTTCTGCCTGTTCGAGTTAATAACATCGTCGCACTGAGCTGGATGTAACTGCAATTATTGCTACATCCTATAAACGGGTTTAGTGCTGCGCTAAATGTGCGTTACATTTAATTGCACTTGGCTATTATAGTTGCCACTTTTCTTTCCCTAGTAATTCGTGTTATCTGTGAGTCGGAATTCTGAAAATTCTTTTGCTGTTTATTGCTTTGAGTAACATATTTAAAATTAATTGAATACTAGCAACAGATATAATGCAAACATTGATGAGTACGACGAATAAGTTAACCTACTTGGAAAAAATACCAACCTGAATAAGATGGCGTACATGTCTCAACATTTATCTATTCTAAGCTTCACCCCTAAGTCCCTTCAGTCAGTTAGTCACTACTAAAAGGGAAACCATTAGACATCAAACTCTTCGAATCACTATCCCAATCGATAAAAATTACGACCAAAACATCGATAACGTCCCATGGGCGTTACAGCACTGTCTGCCGTAACTTATGTCCGTAGTGTTAATTTCACGACTTGCCTGACAAATTCGCCGGAGGGGTACGCTTACACGTTTTTAATGGCCCTCGAGTTGGCGCCGAGACTCAGACAATCAGTTTGTAATCGCTGCAGCGACGCCCACCGACATATTATGATCTCCCGGCGTAACGGTAACAATAACGTTACAATTTAAAAATCGTATTTTATCATATTCTTGAAGGCTCGAAGTAAATCGATCGGGTTACCTCAAGATATAATGTCATTTTTTTAAAGCATGGATGTCTCAGGCGCACCCCAGGACCTACCTACTAGTTGGTTACTTTGTAGGGTACCTAAGCAGTCAGTTTTGGCTACTAAGGTTACTATTACTAACAAACATACACCAACATAATGTTGCAGAATTTAGGTTCTATTTTATACTAGCTGTCCCGGCCAACTTTTCGATTTTTTAATAGTTATTCTGCTATTCGGGACGGACACAAATCCAAAAAATCATTTAAATCATAAAAATCGGCTCAGCCGTTCTTGACTTATAAATGTTGTAACTAACCCGAGTTTGTTTTATTTAAATAGACTAGCTGTCCCAGCGAACTTCGTACCGGCATTTAGTTTGTTTTTTCATAAATTTTCTGTTTATAAAACTTATTTTGCTATTCGGGGCAAATACAAATCCAACAATCCAAAGATCATTCAAATCGGTCCAGCCGTTCTTGATTTATAAATGGTGTAACTAACCCGACTTTGTTTTATATATAGATTAACTACCTGTCTCCTGTCCTGTCCTAAGTCATATCTGGAAAGCTTAAAATAATTACTTACTTACCCACTTTGTTTAAAAAAAAAACTTTTATTATATACATATTCGATCTCCGTAACCGAGAAGCCAGTACGCGGACTTGGTGTCGCCATCTCTGAGATCCTGGATTCGATTCTCAGTCGGGTCAATGTAGTAAAAAATTAAATTTAAAATCGGACGAGGCAAAATAGGATGCTAAATCTGGATTAAATTATCATTATTCCTCGGTGTGCGAGTTTCACATTTGACTCTGATAACTTAAAATTGATTATTCAGCCTTTTAGTTGAAGTTGGTTCATTTTTAGGAATCAGTTTTTACGACTTTTTTACATCAATATCGAGATATAACAAGGAATAAGATCTTTAACTAAACGACATTTTAATACATAATCTATCCGACGAAAGAAGTGCCGTCAAATTTGGACTTTCCAGTAAAAAGTTGCACGAAGTCCTCGAAATCATGTGTTTACATTCTATGATCATTTGAATACGCAAACTACACCAAGAATTCAAACTAAACTTGAGACAATAGCGACGCCGTCGGAGTACAAGTACTCGGGTAACTGCTTAATATACCATATCTAACAGACAGTATTAACATATTCATACCCTTATGCAATTTTGGATCAGCCATAACTCAGTGGAGCCTTTGTTCTAAAATAAAATATTAAGAGCGTTCGCATGTTTAAAGATGCTCCATAGACTATCCATCGAGATAGTTTACACGACTCCTGCTTTCATGGTTTTAGTCTTAAAAATGTGTAGCGTATTTTATTAATTACCTTAAGTCATTATAATAAGGTTTTTATTCGTATGTTGAATGTTGGAACATGGTACGGGTATTTTTAAGGCATAGAGTGGTTGCGTGCCCGCGTGGCGTAGTTAACTGTAGCACTGAATAAGTAAACGCCGTATATAAATCAAGTTAATTGCGCTGGAGCACCTCCTTGTATGAGCCAGCAGCCCTACGTTCGATGGAAGAGTTGTATCGCGCGCTTCCGGAAACTCTCTATCTTGAGCCCTCTTTGGACGAATACGTTCTTTGTGTCCGAATAAATGAACTTTCCTTTATGTTCAATGAAAGAAACCGAGAGTAAGTTTAGGAATACTCGTTGTAAACATTTTGTTTACTATGTTAATTGGACCAAATTTTACTTACAATCATGAAACCTATTTCAAGTTCTATGTAAAAATTGTAGCCGATCTAATAAACTACATTTGAAGCATT
Organism: Anania hortulata; assembly: GCA_963576865.1. Lineage (NCBI taxonomy): Eukaryota > Metazoa > Arthropoda > Insecta > Lepidoptera > Crambidae > Anania > Anania hortulata. The sequence goes on along the minus strand of OY756389.1, from coordinate 14,459,445 downwards.
TTAGGTCTTCTGAATTTATTAACGATACTTACTATTACACACTGTGTAAAGAAAAACACTTTAATCTTATTGCTTTACTTCAGACAGCACAAATTAACAACACAAAAAAAATCTCAAAAAAATTATATCACTAAGAAGACAAGTTAACTGCTAAGAAGTTACTAACTACTAAGTTAATACTAAGAAGGTTATAATTATGAGTGATCGTCTGTTTTCTATATACGAGTAAAAAGTGATATTTGTGCACCATAATCACCCCTTTAGGAGGTTTTGGATATTTGGACTTGTATAAAAATATAGCAAAATTGATCGTACAGAAAAATATTACGAAACAGTTTTTTGGATTAGTTAAAAATAAACAAAATGTTACACAAATCAGTTGCAAAGGTACTTCGAAGGTCAACGCGCTATAGCAAAACAGCAAAAAACTCTCGCGAAATAAATTACAACAACTGAACAGTGATTAAAAGTTTAAATTAGCCGCAAACCGAGGTCCTAATAAAAAGCCTGTACAACATCGATCTGCCAAAATTAAATGAATAGCAACAGGCCGATACTCTGGTTCGAGTACTGACTCGATTTTTAATCGAATAGCTCAAGATTGTCTATTTACTAGTATGGTATAAGCTAAATTAAATTAATAAAATTTCATAGATTTAAATATTTTTTTGTAATGGATGATAAGAGATGGAGACTCGATTGAACTTCTGCACTGCTTGTCTTTTTTCTTGAAACCGCCTTTCAACTATTAAAATTTTGTTTCTGATAATTCTTTAGAAATCACCTGACTAGGATAGGATAGTAATAATAATTTATAATCGAGTCAAGATTTTAACGAGTATTCAAATGGTATTGATCCTCAAATTAGAAACATGGCACACCACTATTCTAAAGTGAGCGGAGCCGAAAATCCTAAACTTGTGAAGTTGAAAACTAATAATGTAACTTATAACAACTAAACAGCCTGGAGTCGGGAACAAAAACTGTTACCGCCTGAAACTACGGCGGACTGCATTCCTTTGTGAAGACGAATGATATTGGACGCTTGAAATCCAGCTTTATGAGAAAATAGATTTATGCCATAATTATAATGGGATTAAACGACCAAGCACTCATGCAATGGTAACAATTAACTCATGAAGACTGGTTTTAACAATAATTAACAATTCATTTTTAAGATGTTTTCAGAGCAGTAAGTACTTCGCCGATTTAACATTTAATAATAGACTTCAAGTTACTTCGAAAAATGGGCGTTTGGTAAACGCAGTCATTTTAGAAAGACTAAAAATGACTAAAAAGTACCTATTTTATAATGACGCGTGATCTGATGCTGATGATGTTATAAGAAGTATTTTTTTTGTAAACCAGCTGGTTTAAAAAAAGTTTTGAACTGCAAAGCAGAAATTTAAGCGTAACTGTGGGCCCCGATTTAAACATATGTTGTTAGACCCGCCATACTTCCGACCCGACCCGTCGCCATCCAAACTCACGCTTTCTGTGTGTGTTACGCTTTAGAAGTTGTGTATATGGAGACATTAAAAAGGGGATTTATCCCAGCTAATTATTTTTTTACTATGCTTTAAGGCCGCCTGATTGTGTATAACTGTGCCTTGTTTGTTATACCTTTAATATTTTTTGTGCAAAAATTGTCTATTTATTTACTTTTTTTAGGAATGCCGAACATTTAAATCTCTGAATTATTTCTTTATTTTCTCCCCTTAGTGTGTTCTGATGGTACACGAATAGGTATTAACTTATCAATATCGAGCGACGATGGTATCTTTCTCTTGTCATCACACGTATTTTTGATGATTTATCAGAACACACTAAGGGGAGAAAATAAAGAAATAATTCAGAGATTTAAATGTTCGGCATTCCTAAAAAAAGTAAATAGATAGACAATTTTTGCACAAAAAATATTAAAGGTATTACAAACAAGGCACAGTTATACACAATCAGGCGGCCTTAAAGCATAGTAAAAAAATAATTTTCTGGGATAAATCCCCTTTTTAATGTCTCCATCTACACAACATCTAAAGCGTAACACACACAAAGCGTGAGTTTGGACGGCGACGGGTCGGGTCGGAAGTACGGCGGGTCTAACAACATATGTCTAAATCGGGGCCTACAGTTACGCTTAAATTTCTGCTGCACACCACCACAACAAAGTAAAAATGATACAAGAGGCCGGGGGTCCCCCTGTCAACCTGGTGGACCAGTATGCAAAAACTCATCACTAAAAACCACTGCGATCGGACAACCCAAGACAGAACATCTTGGCGCCTCAAAATTAGGAGAGCCGACTTCACCCAAAGTGGGATGGAGCAAAGAAGAAGAAAGAACAATGTAAAAATACGATTTTAACAGCCAATAGGAATAAAGAAAATTGACATGCTATTTTTTTTTTGTTCTTTTCGTCGATACGCATTTCATTCATGACAATTCTGGGTTTTTGACGAATATATTTTTAGGCATCTTATTTTCTTCCGCGATTATTTGCGAGATACGAAACAATTATTACTATCCGTCATTTTATCATCCGTCGTTTCATGCAAGTTTCTTTCTTTTTTTCTTTTCCAAGTACCTACATTTTACAAATTAGCTCGGTAACTAGTAAAGCCTACCTAGCTGTGATTGTTTTCCTTTTATATTCGTTAAATATACTACTGTCCAGATTTTCTTTATGAAGCAACTATTTCGCTGACAGAGGGCCCACACTTGACCATATAAAAAAAATTAAAGCTTAACATTAAGCAAACGGATATCTGAATCGAAAAATAGTGTTTGCAAATCCATAATATTTTTAAATGACCTATCTTACGACACCCTACACCATGCAATAGACAAATAAAAATGCATCCCTACTGTACGTGTAGGGGTTTGTTTTTGAGATTTTATTCTACTACTTTATCGTCGTCATTTACTAAGAGTCTCTGAGATGAGCCGTGGACGGACGGACATGGTTGATAAAAAAAATAGAATTCATTAATATTATTTGTATACATATAATTTAGTGAGCGAATTAGCACTAAGGTTATAATTTATTCTGCCAATGTAAACAAAGACTGATTTTGTTAATTCAAACGACCGCTCCAGCACTCATCGACAACATCAAATCTGCAACATCAATGTTTGTGGCCGGCCGCAATCAGTTGATGTCCGTTGAATTTTAGACGTCAATGTCAATAAACGTTAATTAGACACTAAAAACCTAGCCACACTAGCTGCATATAATAGGATCCGCGATCGGCGATTTCGCGATTCGCGATTGTGACCGAAGCGGCGGTAGGACAAAGCTATATTTTTGTAACGTGTATAAGTGTCCAAAATAGGGTCTTTATACTGAATAGATGACTAATATGACTGTTGCATCGCGTTTTTACTCGTAAATGGCGACTTAGTTTGTTCCACAAATGTATACTAAAGTAGATGCTGCAACTGCTTTAAACTGTATGAAAACTGTGCGTGTCGAATTACCTAATACTTGACTAGTCTCATCAAATGTAATATTTCTATAGACATGTACGCTTGTGGAAATACATATAAGTAGCTCGATCGCTGGGGACTCTGCGTTCAATCGCGAATATTATGTGACGATAGGTAAGTTTAAAAAAAAAACCGGCCAAGTGCGAGTCGGACTCGCGCACCGAGGGTTCCGTACAAACCTGCAAGGTTTACAAAGTTCGTTCATTACGACAATCGAGTCATAACTATGGTATTTTTATTGCAAAATGAAATTCATAACATTACAATGGGGAAAGATGGAGGAGCATAAATTTAAGACAAAGATCTCTTTATCGTTTAAGTAATCCTTTATTTTATATTAACACATATCATTTATCTATAATATAACTGAAACACTTATACTAGCCTTGCAGCAGACTTGCGAAAGTTCTTTTATTAAAGTTATTTATTTACTAAGTTTTTTAGTCACTATTTAGAAATCTGGTTCAAAAATATTAAGTTATAACTTGTTTAGCTTTGATTATTTAATTTAAGGTTTTCGGAATTTTTCCTTTATGTGTGCTATAAAACGTTGCTTCATGCCAAATTTCAAGATTCTAGGTCGACTGGAAGTACCCTTTAGGTTTTGATTCCCTTGCGAGTACTTGCGAGTTTCAAAATATGCAGCTTAAATTGCTGTTTCTTTTGATTGCGTTGACATAGAAGTTTGATTTTGTTACAGCTTAAAGGTATTATAGACCTGAGTATTTGGTATGAATTTCAATTTAATACCTCTACGCGTTTATGAGGAAATGGGTAGTAAGGTTAAAATTATAAAAAAAATATATATTATGTGATGTAACTAAAAATTTATGGTTTTCGTAATTTTTCCTTTATCTATGCTATAAGACGTTGCTTCGTACCAAATTTCAAGATTCTGAGTTCACAGGAAGCACCCTGTAGGTTTTGATTCCCTTGCAAGTGTCGAAAATTTGCGGCATAAACGGCTGTATCTTTTGATTGCGTTGGCTTAGAAGTTTGATTTTTTCACAGCTTCAAGGGACAGTAGACCTGAGTAATTGATATACATTTCAGCTTCATACCTCCACGCGTTCCTGAGAAAAAGGGTCTTGACAGACGGACGGACGGACGGACAGACGGACAACAAAGTGATCCTATAAGGGTTCCGTTTTTTCCTTTTGAGGTACGGAACCCTAAAAATATGGTGACGATTTTGCGACTACGTCAAGTTTATGTGACTTTTTGTCTCCTGAAAGTCGCAAAACACCGAACATCCTAAGTGTTCGAAGTACCCCTGCTATTTCTTGCTATTGATAACCAACTTTCTTTCTTTTGGGGCAATCATAGTTAACAGTCTGGCAATACAGAGGTAGTTTCAGCTATGTAATATTATTTCAAAATAATAAAATTTTAAATATTGCGTTATAAAGAGCTAAAAGCTAACGTTAAACAACAAACAGTATGCCTAAAAGAAAACTATAAACAACCGAGTTGCACAGTAGCAAATAAAATTATGAGACGAATGAGAACAAAACGCAAGTTGATTTTAATGTATGTGTTCGCGAGGATAGCAATCCTGCCGTTTAAAAATGCTGGCACGCTCCCCGAAGCCTGAAATTACATGCAGGAGTAAAGCAATATATTGCTGCATATATTTTTTGCAGATCCGATTGGCGTAGTGGTGCGGTAATTCGCCTTGAACGCAAAGGGCTCCGGGTTTGATTACAGTTCTGGTCAATATTGTTGTTTTACTTAGAGTTAGGAGACGTTCCTGCAAAAATACTTTATCTGGTACCTTGTAACTACAGGTTATAAATTCCTTACGGTCCATAATAATCAAAGTTAGGGATGTAATCAGTGCTTCTTTAATCATCACTATGACTCTACTTCACTATCTTTACTAAGATAAGCTATCGTATTATGAAATCACATGACGTCATCACACAACAAATTTAGAATTAAAAAAACAGATATAATTGCCTAATTAAGATAAATGCCTCAATATGTATTATGTTTGTCTGGTCACTTGGTAGGTTAAAAGATATTTATATGCTCACTTTATGGGCACTTAACGCACCTAACTGCACAGCACTTCTTTAATCTTCTATATTTTATTTCACGCTCGTAATTTCTAACTCGTGGAGTGTTTTTACGACCGTCGTTATACAGAAATTCGCGTTATTTATTACAGCTGCATGACACCCTATGATCTATTGGGCCAATTCATTTAATCTAAACACCGGTGCGATGACAGTTTCGTATTTCACTTTTAGCGGACAGTGTATTCGATCAACGTCGTTTTGCATATTGTGTATAATTACGGTAGGCTTGACAAAGTTATAGTCGTTATAGTAGTAAGTTATAGTCTTTTAAAGGATTTCGATGGGTAGACAGAAGCAACGGACGTGTTTATATTTGCTCCTCGATAAAATTATTCAAAATGTGGTTAAAAGAAAGAAAATCGAGCATTAGAAATAGAGCGTAACGAAATGTACGTTCAGGAGACAAAGTGTTGTGCTTTCATGCAGTGAAAACAAATCGTAATTTAAAAAGTGTTTAAATGGATTATTCTCAAAACTCTTTATAAAACTGTGAGTACTTTGTAGTGAAGCAGTTGCTTGTTTTGTTATGTATTTTCAAACTGACCGCACAATGACCACAAACTTTTAAGCTCTGACGGCTACGCTGTACTAGTAGAACAAATTCGCGCAGTAATGTATAGTCATCGTGGCGCAACTGTTTTTGCTGCGCTCTGCATCCAAGTGGTCGGAATTTCAAATCCCAGCTGAGCACTTTTTTTTTTTGTTCTTTTTTCTGTCTTTTTTTTTTAAGATAAAAGATAATGGAAAGTGAAAATATCACATACCGAAATAAACAAAGGACACTTATTCAAACAAATTCCCTAGATGCAACGGATTTTGACCATGAGACGTATTATGACAACACTTCCTTAGCAAATGATTGCTCAATGAGAAGTTTGCCAGCTATGACTGATAAAGATTCCACGTCCTTCGAAGAATATCAGGAAAAAATCTCCAAATTACAAATAAGATTAGCCTCAGCCGAGGAAGAAATAGAAGTTTTGAACTGCCAAAACCATAATCTAAAAACCCATATTGAAAAATCGTCTCGAGTTATTGCGCTATATAAGAAAATTGGTATTACCGAGAACTCTATTAGTTCAATTTCTACGCCGCTCACTCATCGAACAAAAAAGAGAACATCAACCGGATTCTTAACACCACCACCAAGAATAGTCTGCTTGACTGCGGACCAATCGACTCAAACATCTGACGAGAACACAGTCATACATGAACAGACTCAAACGATAGACGAAGTAACACAGAAAAACCTTAAAAAAACACTACTATCTAAGAAGCACAAACAGAAACTCAAGAAACAACGTAAGAAAATAAAAAATCTAGTTATACGCATTACCAAATTAAAGGTTCAAAATCAAAAGATCACTGAAGAGTTGGAAAGCTTATGTGAAACGAATTTTGAAGATTACGAGGCGCTGATTGCCACCAGTGATAGTGAACATTCTAGAACGTTTATAAGGGAAGAAGAAATAATAGCCCATGATACAATTCTTCATGATAAAAATATTACTTTGAAGCAACATGTTAACGCTGAAATAACCACACAGGATGCTAAACTAAGTATATATACACCAGATAATATAGTAAATGCACACAGCAAAAGAAATAAAGTCGTGATTTTAGCAGACCAGAGGGGGAAAGGCATTCGTCAGATACTACAGCAGCTACTGGGTTCCAAATACGACGTCTTCTGCTTCTGGAAATCTGGAGCTCAGCTATCAGAACTTCTAAACTCTTGTTTTTCTGAAATAGAGTCCCTGTCAATGACTGACTATGTAGTCGTTCTTGGCTTTAGCAATGACGATAGTTTATCTCATATGCAGCGTCACCTTGTATCTTGGATTGAGCATACTCAAAATACTAATGTTATTGTTTGCGAATGTCCTTCAAATAAATACCTTAAGGAGAATCAACTTAACTACGAGTTATGTAATCTAACAAAAAAAATTACGAACTCAACATATCTTGACATGAACTTTTGTAGATATAAACCAACACCAAATCACAATGCACTTTATGTAAGCCGATACATTTTAAGGGAAATCCTTCGGTTACATTATAGCTCCCAATATGAATTGTACTGTAAAATTACTAGTAATACTGAATTATGTAATATTTCTGTTGACAAAGGCACTCAAATGGATATTGGTACAGATATTAATCAATCTAGGACTGACGTTAAATATAGTGATTTTTTTCGTGTATAAGCAACTTAACATATTGCACCAAAATGTAAATGGGCTTCTCACAAAATCGGACTTAATAACAGTCTGTCTTGATGACCTGATAGAAGATGGAAAAACGATTGACGTGATATGCTTTACTGAACACAACATGACAAATGAGGATATTGATCTTCTCTTCATTCCTAACTTTATTTTGGCTACCCATTTTTCGCGTAACCAACGCGATGGCGGAACATGCATTTTGGTAAGACAAAACATGAAATTTAAAGTTTTGACATCTGTGCAAAGGCACTGTGTTCCTAATGTCATTGAATGTTGTGCTATTGAACTTATTGATCATAACTTAATCATAGTATGTTTTTACAGAGCGCCGAAAAGTAAAAATAAAAACTACTATCTTGATATATTTTTTGAAAAATGTAATGATGTCTTGACCATATTAACTTATAACAGTGCCAAAAAAATTGCTGTATGTGGTGACTTTAATATAGACCTACTCACAAAAAATAGACAGGCACTTGAGTGGGAAGAGCTAATTGTTAGTTTTAACCTAAAGCCCTCTACAAGAGAACCTACAAGACCAAGTAGTGGGACATGTATAGACAACATACTTCACAATATTCGTAGTGCTAAATGTGAACTAAAGGAGCTTGGACTGTCTGATCATACAGCACAGATTCTAACTTGTCCCGTAAAAAAGACCTGCTTATTCGATCACTGGTTCTCATTTAGACGTGACTACTCAAAAGAAAATATGATAAAGTTCGGGGAATGTTTAAGTCAGCTCTCTTTTGGTGATGTTTTTGAGACAGAAGACGCCGATGACGCTTTTCGTATATTTCACGATATGTTTAAATTATTCTATGATTTATGTTTCCCTGTTTTAAAAATAAAAAATAAAGTTACTAAACGACCGAATTGGCTCTCTAGTGGTATAAAAAAATGTAGTAAAAGGAAACGAACTCTTCTTTGGAAATATAGACTCTCGAAAAACCCAATAGATAGAAAAAGATTCAAAGCATACTCTACTAGATATAGCAAAATAATCAAACTTACTCAAAAGTCTCAAAATAATTACTTTATTCTGAACTCCAAAAATAAATCCAAAGCGACCTGGAAAGTAATAAATGGTAATAAACAGAATTTTCCAACAGAAGGTATCGAAAAACTTACAGTTAACAACAGTGAAGTAAGGATCCCCAAAAAATAGCTCAGTTATTTAATGACTATTATGCAGACATAGCAAAACCAAGAAGTGGTAAGCATCCACTTCGCCAGAATTTTTCCCACAATTCTTCCAATTCAGTCTTTCTGGCTCCTTCTGATCCCTCTGACATATGTTTGACTATCAATCAGTTGAAAAATACAAAAAGCACGGGTTATGACGACGTTTGCGTCGCGGTCTTGAAATATGTTTGTAATATTATTTCCCCAATACTTTGTCATATTATTAACCTATGTTTTGAACAAGGCGTCTTTCCAACAGCTCTTAAGACCACAATAATCAGACCTCTCTACAAAAAAGATGATAAATTCAATATGCAGAACTACAGACCTATAGCACTAATACCGGTATTTTCTAAAATATTTGAAAGGGTCTTACATAATAAATTGTACAATTACTTTGAAAAACACTCTTTGTTCGCAAACGAACAAAAAGGATTTCGAAAAAATATGTCGATTAACGTGGCGATCTACGATTTTTTGCGTCTGATATATCCTAGAGTTGATGCGAAAAAACCAGTCTATGCCCTTTATATGGATATGTCGAAGGCATTTGACTTTGTGGATCATAACATTCTATTGAGCAAACTCGAAGCTTATGGCGTAAGAGGCAACACGCTACACTTACTAAGGTCTTACTTGAGTAATAGAACCCAGATCACATGCGTAGGTAGAATATGTCCCAAAACTAAGCAGGAAATATTTTTTCAATCATCGCCAAGGGAGGTCACGTTTGGAGTTCCGCAGGGAAGTGTTTTGGGGCCGCTACTTTTTTTAGTATACATAAATGACATCCCAAAGTCTATCGATAACCAGATGATTATGTTTGCAGATGACTGTACTCTTATATTTAACAATAAAATTGACATTAATAATAATTTGACTTTAATAATTGAATGGTTACATAGAAATAATTTAGTCATTAATATAGAAAAAACTAAAGTAATGGAATTTAGGCAAAGAACTAATCCAACATTATATTCACCAATAGAACATAATGGCAGTGTTGTAGCATCATCTACAACTGTTAAATTCTTGGGTCTTTATATTGACAGTAACTTAAAATGGCAAAGCCACATAGAGTTTGTATGTAGGAAGCTTTCGCAGTCATCTTATAGCCTTTACCATTTAGCTAAAAAAGTGGGACTCCCAGCGCTGCTTACATCTTATCATGGCTTTGTGGCTTCCAGGCTGAGGTTTGCAATTATTTTTTGGGGTAATGCAACAAATTGGGACAAAGTGTTCAAGTGTCAGAAAAAATGCATACGTGCTATGTGCGGGTTAAAAAAAACAGATAGCTGCAGAACATATTTCCAAAAATTTAAAATTCTCACCATGCCTTGTTTATACATATTTGAGATAGCCCTGTTCATTAGACAAAACCCAAATCTATTTGAAATTGTCCGTGGTCTCCGCAACCGAACTAAGCTGTATGCTGTTGATCATAATATTCCGTGCAAGACAGCTCTTTTCGGAAAGGGTGTTTTTGCTATGGCGTCAAAACTCTATAATAAAATTCCCAATTACATCAAAGAAAGCAATGACATTTTTATTTTCAAACATAGATTATTTATATTTTTATCAAATAACGCATTTTACTCAATAAATGAATTTTTACAATCAAATTTTAATACCATTCCTCCGACATCTGTTTGACTGCCGTACCACAATTTTTATTTTATTTTGAATAATTTTCCATCTTTGACATTTTTTAATTTTTTGACATAATTTGTATTTCTTTATATGACATTTGTATGCTGACAAGGCTGATCACAGCAAGGACATTATATTATGTACAACATCAATATTCACCTGTGTATCACAAATAAATGATTTGATTTGATTTGATTTGATTTGTAAGCAGTTCATTACGAGGCCTATATGAAACAGCTAAGGAATAGGTTGGGTGTAATTCTATCTGTAAAAAAATGAAAATTTAAAATTTGTTGAAAGGTTTGTGCTTTAAGATATTCATCATCATTTTAAGCCTTAGGACGTCCACTGCTGAACGTAGGCCTCCTCCGACGACGAATAGACAAAGATTGCATGGATCAAAAAACATTTTTGCGCGCCGTGGCCGTTTGCTACTTCTTAAACAATATAAACTCTTAAATTTCAAACAAAGACGTAAGCAACTTGAGGCGATGTTATTGTATGATCTTTGCCATCACAGTTACGATTGCATACCCATTATAAATAAATTGTGTTATAGAGTCCCTACTAGAAGTCACTGCCATAAGTATAGCCAATTATTTGCTACTTTCCGATGCCGCACTAATGCTGGAAAACGTTCTCTACTATTTCAACTTGTACATTCATTTAATAAATATTTTAATGCAATTGATATTCTGGCAACGGGACCTAGTAAGTACTTTCAAAAAAATAATACATACTTGAAACACTGCGCAGTTGTGACTAGTCCCGTATTGATTGATTTTGAAATTTTGTGTCTATAAATCAATATATACTTAGGATCAATATATCAATCAAAGATCAATAATAATAACTCCAATCAGGTAAATGCAATTTTATTTTTTATTTTTTTAATATCTCAATTCAGAGAGTGTTTGCAGTAGGTACCTTACCTTTCGTACCGTTACCGTAGTTACCTTCTGCAGACAATCTTTGCTATTTTCAAATAGAATAAGAATTTTTAATTAGTATAACAATAAGTAAGCAACCTAAAACTATACTGACACCAACCTAACGCCAAATGAAATGTAACTTAGTTTTATTAAATGAAAACAATTTTTTCTAATAAGTAGTTCACTCTCTCAACTCATGTTTTGTTATTATAAACTAAGCTGTGGTAAATGTTGCTGGTGTTGAAAATTGACCAATTTTAATATTATCAGTGTTTTCAACTCTGTATTCAACGCTGTTTGTTTCCCAAAAAATTTAAAAAAAAACAACTGGATGGTGACTGGAAAACTTCGAGACAGATGGAAAGAATTTGAGGAGGCTTTTGCCCTAGAAGGAGAACATCTGAAGACTAACATTAACTATTAACGACTATTAAAAAAAACTCAGTTTCTCAGTAATGATACAAATAAAACTTCATTATTATATGATTGTTAGAGTAGACGATTTAAACCTTAGATAAATTTACCTCTAGACTAAACTTAATAAAACATCAACACGTCAATATACAAATTATTCCGCTTCGTGATTTTTGGGTGTGATATTGTTTTTCTGGGTACACAGAATAAATACTATGTATACAATTGGATAGGACTTATTGGAATTAGGAGTACAAGGTGTGTCGAGTAAAACAATACCGCACCGACAAATAATGGAGATGTTAACTTGCATCAGTAAATGAAATGTAACAACTTGCAACTAAATTATTAATTTTATGCGTATACAAAGTAATTAGTGCTAATCAAACACACATAACATCAATTATCTCAAAATTGCAAACAATCGTTTAATTACCTATATCGGTGTGGAAACCGCAAAATTAAGCGAGAACCAACAGGCCGTCGTAAATATAGTTCAATAATTAGGTTTGAAGCGCACACAGCGGCAAATTGACCATGAATATCCTAACCGCGGGGACAAGAATAGCTATACGTATATGTCATTGCACTGGCGAGTTCCATAAATTCTTCAGTTTTTCACTTATACGTCATAAGGCAAGGCAACAAACTTTACATAAACTTCTAAATATGTAACATCAATCACAATATACACATCAATTATGTAAAATTTTGGTTAGGGAGTAGATTATGGAAAAAATCTTTTGACCTACATTTATTCCAAGTGTGGAGACGCTAGTGGGGTGAAGAAGGACCGCAAAAGGTACCCTTATATATATACCCTTATATATAAGGTATACCTTACCTGTATAGAGGGTTTATTTGTTTCAATTTTAACGCTGGAAACCCGACGTTTATGCTTAGTCCTAAAAAATTCAGAATCATCCGTTTTACGATCTTCTAGTGGCACTGTGTCCATCCTAACCAAAAAAACAAGCGACCATTTGCTTTTTAAACGAATTACTTGTGTTAGGTTTGGCTCATCTTGGAACACCCAAACAGTTGATTGTTGTTTAGTTTCAGGATCATATACGCATATATCTAAGATTCATCACCTGTATAGATATTATAGACAGATTTTGCGACGACGCACCCTGATTGTACTTTTGTAACATTTTTTACGCCAATCGACACGAACCCGTTTTGGTCTACTTATTCTCAAATTATGCGGAATCCGACGTGAACAATTTTTATTAAAAAAAAATTTAATAAAGGTACAACCCTACAGGTTTTTCAAGATAGTAGACCGTCCACGAAGAGTATCACAAGCGGTGCCGGAGGTTTTTATTTCTTATCATCGAATACCTGTTATTAATGCTATTGATGAAAATCTGCCTTATTTTAAAAGCTAAATGAAGCTTTTATAATAAGGTAGATTTTCATGTTTTTTTCCTAAAAGCGTGCAATATAGTACTCTGCATTTGACAGAGATAGTGATTTTAGTCTGCATTATTATTTTAATTTCTTCCGAGGGCTGAGTCACAATGAAAATGTAAATATAGAAGGTTCACTCTCAATTAGGCACGCAAATCTGCAACATGCAAGCGATCTCACGCAATATTAGACGATGTACTACAGAAACGAAAAGCGGGCTTTCTAAAATCTATTTACTTTTAATGTGGTTGTTAGTAGAACTAACACGAAGAGTTCAAGTCCTACATTAGGTCGTTTGTTTTACGAAACTATAATACGTACATGATAATCCGTTTACTCCACCGTTCACTGAAACATATTATATTCAGCATAATATAAAAGACGTGCAGTACTAGATAGTGCATTATGCCACCGTGTCAACCAAGCATTAGGTCATTCCCTAATTTTTGTTACGAATCTTTGCTACTCTCTCGGTAACATCTTGGAGAAACGATCAAGCTGCTGCGAGTGTATGTACGAGTAAGTATGTATCTAAACTGATTCTCTGTCTTTGCTGAGTAACGGTATACTGACCCCTACTTACCTCGTGACTGCGTTTATCATGAAAGTTAGGGAGAAGTCACTAAAATAGTGACTAATCTATAATAATGTCAAAAAATGTAGCAAGCATAAGTGGCAGTGGGCCGGCAACATCTGTCGCAGAACCGATGAACGGTGGAGCAAACGGATTCACGAGTGGAAACAGACGGCAAACGTACTGTACTCGCTTAATGGACCGACGACCTTAGGAATATGGCTGGCAGTGGCTGGATGAAAAAAGCAGGTCATCATACTATTTGACGCTCTTTAGGAATGACTTACGTTCACCAGCAGACTAAAATAAGCAAATGGTGATAGTGACTGATGACTCTGTGTCAAATTAGTACCAGGGCGTGCCAAACGAGACGATAACGCACCGATAAATTCTTCTAATTCCGTTCTTAGTTGGCAGTGAGCGTGCTGTTTCAACGTCAATTATGACTGTGTTAAGGTCGCGGGATAGATAACAACGAGCCGGGCGCAACCGCGTATTCCTTCAACAATAAGATCAGACGTTAAGGCGACCCTCCCATTGTTTCGAGGCTCACTTAAACGCGACGGAGGTAATGGGCTGGGGTGAATTCATTCTGATTGTACTTTCTGTTAAACAACTACGCATTATCTACGTGCGATGTAGGTTTACGGAACACTTAATAAAAACTGTAAGTTAAAAGTTAATATGAATTTGTTTTGGCCACGTACATTAAGGAACTAAAACATTCGTCGTGAGAAGTTGTACTTTCGGAGGTTTCTGGAATGAACAAAAGACCACGGGCAATAAAAATGAAAAAAAAAAGAAATTAAAATAACGAATAAAATGTATTGCAATTTAGAAATAAATTTAATACAAATTTAATTGAATAAATCCATGAATGATTAGGGGATGAGAAGCAATTTAGAAGGAATTCTAATATTTAAGAGCACAGCCCTACAACGCAATGTACTCGTAGTGCGGAGTCATAGGAGCGTAGAACTCAATTTTTACGCCAATCGATACTTAATATTGTAAAAGCGAAAATAATTCTGTACTTCTGTAACGATTTCACGCCTAAACTTATAAACCAATTATGATAAATTTTAGTATAGAGATAAATGGGACCAAGGTCCCATCCCCCATGATCCAAAGAGCAAGACATAGGCCTTCTTTTTGTCGTGCAAGCCTAACCGATTTTGATGAAATTTTGAACGAAAAAAGCTTGAACCCTACGGAAGGATATGTGTGTGTATGTGTACTACTATTTTTATTCCACCTCCTAAGCGAGTAAAATAGGGTGTGACAAACCGGTTTTCACGCGAGCGAAGCCGCAGGCACGCTAGTTTTATATAAATGGGAACACCGTACCGGTTGGAACCACAATGCGTTGTGAATAAGAATTTGGACTCTTGATTTTTTCTATTGTATAAATTGTGTCTGTCATTTCGTTTGCAGTTGACAGAGGTAGAGTAATATTTCAATCTATGTTTACCTTAATTGATTTTAGAAGGTGCTGCAAGTGTATCTTACACGAATCGAAGTTAGTTAACCCAATTATAAAGTTCACTCCCAATAATATCACTGAAGTATCTCAAACTCGAAAGTCGCAAATTAATCACAAAGAATTTCCAATAAGCTTTCCGTTTCAATATTTTATGGGCCATTAAATTGAATTAATTTCAGCGCACAGAAAAACAGCCGGGAGAGATATCAGTGACATGGTTATTAATTAACTCATACATGTGTCTTGTCATTTGGGATTTTCATTCAAAAAATTCAACATTTAACATTAATTATGCAGTGGTTGAGTGATTTTTTTTATTAACTTTAACTATCGCAAAAGTTTGTGTAATGTTCAACTTACACACTGAAACTTAGGCACGGGTTTTGCTATAATCTTCATCATATTTTTTATTTATTTTTTGTTATTTTTTTCAACAACATTTCGCTGTTATTACAGGAATTTTCTAATGCGATAGTGAATTAGGTAAAAGTACGTACACACTTAATACATGTACCCAGAGGTGTGCATACTGGCCCTTAATTGACTGAAGATCTAGTTAGGTGACTCGATAGGTGACTAGGTCCATTTAGTCTATTTTAAGTCACCGGTTTGTTCATAATATTTTACCAAATGGTAACTGTGTACCAAGTGGAAGCCTAAAAATAGAAGGGTAGACCATTATGTCTGTTTCGCGATTTTTATTGATTTCGAGTTTTGATCATTATCATCAACATTGCATCCATATGACTTCCACTGCTCAACATAGGCACATAGGCCTCCTACAATGACTTCTAGATTTGCCGGTTGGAAGTGGTCTGCATGTAACCTCTACCAGGTCGTCTGTTCACCTTGTGGGTGGACGTCCTACGCTGCGCTTGCCGGTACGTGGTCTCCATTCTAGAACCTTTCTGTCCTAGCGGCCGTCAGTTTTATGTGACCCACCCTTACCACTTTAACCTGCTTATCCGTTGGGCTATGTCAGCGACTTTTGTTCGTTTAAGAATCTCCTCATATCTGATTCGATCTCGCAAAGAAACACCAAGCATAGCCCTTTACATAGCGCGCTGTGCAACCTTGATATTAGATATTAGTGGTCACAAAGAAATGAATTATTAAGATACCGAATACCTGTCTTTTTTTTCTAAATAGTATGAATTTGTATGCCTTACTATCACAATAACCATTGTAGGACGATCAGATACTATTGCGCCAAACTTATGGTGATATGGATGGATACCCACCACCTCTAGGATGCTCTCTCTTTCTCTGTCTCTGGACTGGACTTTTTAGTATGCCTAAATGTAAAAAAAACAATACCTTGTGTATTATACGATTCGTTAATGCCTATTTTTATTGAAACAATATTTTATTTTGTCTAGGCCTTATGCCTTTCTCTTTTGACTATTCTATGGTTTGGGATGGAACCTTTGATAAGTTTGACTATTTAAAGGTATATCTAAGACTTGTCATTTTCAACCCATAATGATTGCAGTTTTTTTCACACAAAATGAAATAAAACGTACGTTTTTTATAGAAAACGAAATTGTATTATACAATTTTTTTTAAAATGTAATACTTAATACGCTCACTTGTATTAAATTACTAAACAATGAATTGTTAACCACTCTGCCCTCTGGGCCAACCTTTCTGCAGGTGTAACCAAGTACGTAAGACGTTGTAAATCCTACTGTTACAATAAAATGTATTAATAAATATAATATTCGTACTTTTTGTTACTGATAACCAAAAAATCATAGCTTTTATTCAATGTATTAACTCAGATAACACACGCTTACCTAAGGGTTAAATTCCTTATGAATTATGTGGTGTAAGAACGTACGAGAATCCGAAACCGCAGCAGCGGTTTACCAGTCACCAGGCTCGGCTTTGGTCAACACTAAGCTTAATTTCAAAAACGAAAGACGCCCCAAGGCCGCAAAACGCCGCGGTCCGAACCACAAAGGTACGATGTGTGCAATTTTAAGTTGGTAACAGTGGGTGGAAGTTAATAATGTGCATGCAGATTTAGTAAACATTTTTCATTCTTCATTGAACGCGCCAGACGATTAAGTAATTACTGGAATGTACACCACACTCCACCACATTTGACATAATATCAGAGGGAAATTAAAAATGTGACGAAGATTTGTTTTTTGTATTTAAGTTTAAAAATAGAATTTTAAAATAATTAAAATAATCATGTAAATAAATAAAAAAGGCTACACAATACACATACAAAAAAATGTCTGCTATAGTGTGAAAATTTGTGGTTAAGAACCAAATAATATATTATTAAGCGATGGCGTCCATAAGATAAGAGCCTGATCATTTCGGTGGTTGTAAATGTAATATGTTGAAATTACATAAAAACTTATATTTTTTATTAATGGTAATGTATAGCTATGTAGGCAATCTAACAAATAAATGACTCTATCAAAGCAATTGACTGAAACCAATAAACTAAAGCTAAACCAATTATTATCCACCGTTGTTAGCTAAAAATTGTCTCGACACCGCAACCAGTCCCGCAAGAGTTGGCTTAATCATAAGAACGGGCTGCGAATATAGCTCGAGCGCCAACGAGGCCCGAGGGACGAGCGAGCGATCGGCTCCATTTTAGTTCGTTTGCTCGTTTTTCCATTGCTCAAACGAAACCTA
The DNA here is from genome assembly GCA_963576865.1 of Anania hortulata. Taxonomy (NCBI): domain Eukaryota; kingdom Metazoa; phylum Arthropoda; class Insecta; order Lepidoptera; family Crambidae; genus Anania; species Anania hortulata. The sequence continues at coordinate 14,441,341 of OY756389.1, read as the reverse complement.
GACGTCAGATTTACGATACACAGCGATATGAACAATGTGCGTTATAATTGAATAGGTAAAATATACTTAGTATGCAAGTCTTGGATCAAATTATGATTTTAGTGAGTAGGTGTAGCTATGAAATCAGGTATTATGTAACGTATCTATCTAAGTTAAATGCAATACTGTCATGTAAATTAAAACTTATCTTTAACTATACATCGGGAATTTAGATAGGTTTGGGTGCCGAAAAAGTTACATTTCTGCTTTAATAAAATCAGTTTTTTTTAAAGGATCAACATTTAAACATTAATAAAAAGTTCACTTCCCCATACAAATCGTTACAGCATAGAAACAGTAACCGTTGCTTGAACTTGAAAAAAAAGTCTTAGGGCCTGCAAATGGGCCTTTATATAAATGAGAAAAAAAAAGGTCTTAAAGAACAATAGGTAAACACAGGGCGTACAAAAAATAGGTTATTTCTTACAACCATGCCATGAGCTGCTAGTAAAAAACAACTCGTACCATAGGAGCAACATCGTATATAAAAAAAATGCTCCATATACTTATTTTTATCATCGAAGTAGCGCGTCAGTTTGTATAGAGCAGCTAAAAATATTCCATTTTGATGTTGCTCCCATATTTCACCATTATATTGTACACCCTATAGATGATTACACTTAACAACAAACCATACAACGTAATTACACACCTACAATTTAGCCGGTAATGGCGATCTCTTTCGGACAGACATCAGGCAGAGGATACCTATAAAGAAATGAGATTGTGGTGCAAAGTGCAGAATCATACCTCTATAACAAATTTCAAAAATTGCTAAATATTCTTTTAGACACAAAATTCTCCTGCAAATACAAAGTCAAGGAGTATCTACAAATGCTCAGTTATCAGGAAACTGAAGATGTTCTTCACCCAAATAAATAACACTTACACACCCCGACGCACACACACACACACACAAACACTAACGCACACGACACTTATTCACATACATACCATCATACGCATACACGCATGCTTATGTTTTACTATTTAGCTTTTCTCCGATTTCACAAAAGACAAAATACTTATGCACATGCACAACCTGCACGCATCACGAGGGGAGAGTTCTGGCGCACTGAAACATAGGCAAATTTTGCTTAGCTCAGGCACCAGTCTCCCGCTATCTTATGTTCTATGCCTCCTTGTATATTCATGTACAATGTAATGTTAGCTAGTAAAATTTTTGGAGAAAAATAATTATTTTATTATTATTATATTCTTATTATTATTATATTTAACATGATTTAAGTAAAAACAGTTATTTATTGCATTAACCCAATTAAAACTTATAACTTAACAATGCATCATTAAAATAAAAGTATGTTGTGTTTAGGTTTATGCATGCTTTGACCAGTTGAAGTTAAATCTAGATGTGCATATACACAACTTTTTAATTAAAGATTAAAGCTAAAAAAGATGGCTTTGTTTAAAGTTGACAGAGACAGGTTGATGTTCTGTTCCAGGTTTAGTTTAATTTCGATTAAAGTTTAATTACTTATACTAAAGCTAAAATAGCCAACTAAAACTTCCATATCCATAATCAGTATAAATGATGTCTCTCAATGGCAGATCAGCAGGCATACCTTCCGTTAAAAGATAACATGCCACGTAAAAACTTCGAATAGTTTACATACTGCTGAATTTTTTAAGCTCGAAACTGCCTGAAATTTGTTGCGCCCCAGTTCCAAACAAGCTATTGGCTGACTTTGCAGTGTAGTGGAAATTAAATCTCTTCCTCTGTTATAATGGAATAAGACCTTCTTTTGTTTTGTTGGAAATATTTCACTAGGAACAGGTTTACGTAATTAAAAATTCAAATTGATTACCTAATTTGGTACCATTTGGAACTTGGAGACTTGCCAAAGACTATTTTACTACAGAAACGTTATTAATATAACTTCTTTCAAGTGTGTTTTTGTTTTTAATAACATAACTTTTTCCATATATTTTGAGCAGAAAACATAAATAGATTTGTAAAAGTATAGTAAAATTTGTTGTCAGCAGCAGAACCATCCCGTAAACGGAAGTTAATAATAAAAAATCGACTACCCTCTGGTACAAAGCCAGCGGTTGCTGGTTCGAATCCCGCAAGGAACAAATGTTTGTGCGATGAACACGAGGGTTGTACCTAAATCACGGATGCTTATTAAATAAAAGTATTTAAATATGTTTATCCGTTATCTAGTAGTTCGCCATAGTACAAGCTTGTTATTGTGAAAACAGTTGTTTTTTTTAAACAAAATTAGGAATTCATATTATCAGTAGGTTTAGGGCATGTCTCTACATCTCTACATCATCTACATACAGTGACGTCTGGTAGCTGTAATGATAATGAAATAACAAATATAATCTAAATACAAATTAAAATAATTGTATTCTAATTAGTGTGCTCTCTTAGTAGAACTGTGAAGAAAGTGATTACTTACTATTGGTATACAAAGTTCATAACCTCTCTAAGAATAATTCGTTTACCCATCGTAGGTAGTGACTTGTCGAGTATACAGGTGAATGGGACCACGAGGTTCTGGAACCACTGGCACTGTCCCAGTTCCCCAATGGTGTTTTAATCAGTCTACTGGGACCACAAACTACAAGACCGTTATTGTACATTCGCCAAAAAGACAGTGTTACATGCTTTTTAAATTAATGTTACAATGCATTAAAACAACCTTCAGGTAGAGGACAACTATGGAGACACGGGCCAGTGGTGCAGATTAATTAGAATGAAATGTTACATACTTATATACAAAATACATAAAACAGAACATACATGCATTTAATATTATACACATATTTCTGATGGATTTTTTTGAACAAATATTTTTTTAATGATTTTTATTCAATCAAAAGTTTTTTTAATACTACTTTTGCAAATTGTATTCAGACGGCTAGAGCAGTAGCCACCTCAAGAATAAATATTTTAAAAATGCGACTAGGAACACGATCCTACTTCAAAAGTGGTCCCAGTCATATGTCTTCTCGACTTGTCGAGGGTTAGATTGTTTACTGACAAAGGTACGCAGCACATGTATTTAATTTATAGAATTGATGTCAGTCATCATTACGATCTTGTTACATACGACACCAAACAAATAGGTGTTCATTTAATAATGATTGAATGTCCATAAAACGGCTCAACTACCTTCAAGTTAAATAAGGCATTTTTGACTCTATGCTTCACTTATAAAGTTGAGTTTCGATTGTAGATTTTTGGAAAATTTGATACGGTAAATACAAGTCTAAGGGAGCAGGGTATTAACGCTGGCTTATGGCACTGTATTAATTTTGAACCGTTGTAACTTAGGCGGTGACAGAACTAAGACACCAACACATAATTCACTCGGTAACGCAAATGAAACTGCGCTTAATTTACTGTGATAATTTAGCGAATTCCTTTAGTCCACACGGTGTCGCGGTGGGTCCGCAGTGGCTGCTTTTCATACAATTGCTATTGATCATTGAGGTTCAGAGTTACGTATGAGTAATGATAAAGCAGTTAGTAAACAAATGGGAAATTTTGTTTTTAAGTTTGTAAAAATTGAGGTATGTTAATAATTTGGGAAAAAGACTTAGTTTATTACGCATAGCAACTTTGAAAAAATTTGTAGCTTCATCAATAAATCAAGTAAAAATATTTTCCTTAGTATAATACACTAACATTATTGTGAATGTAAAACATAAAAAAGTTGTAATCAAAATTATTACAGTGTATTGTATTTGTTTTTTTATTTATTTAACTCAACGAATTAAACATCAACAATAAATTTCGGCTAACTTATTCCTAGACAAAGTTCTAAAGTAGTTTCGATTCCATAATACGCTAAACAAAAATGGGCAACAGCACGTGAAATTGCCAACAAAAAGAGAGAAGAAAATCGCTCGGCGCAGCAACACGGGCCGACTCGGTTCGCGAACTACATTACAGTTTACATAAAAACATCGTGTTGAACGACAACGGGGCATCAACTTTCCCAGCGAAGACATAAGCGAAATTGAATTACACATATTGAAAAAGAAATGTGTAGCTTCTTAGTAGGCGTGGTTTGGGTCCAAGACTCCTCCTACAGAGCGATTCGCGCATGGATCGCGAAGTCATCGCTCGCGCGTAGCCTCGAGCCAGCAGTGTGCCATAGAGTAGTCAGTGCGAAGCGAACCGTGCATTGGATCTGTGTCCGCAGCCCGCGCAACTTTCAGATCCATGACTTCGACTCATGTTTTAGAACTTTTGTGACTTTTTAACTACCATATAACACTTTGCCAAAGCTAAATGGGAACTAATAATGACGCTAGCTGAAGATTTTCCCTCGTCGATGGAGTTTTAAGTGAAAAACTTGTTGAGTGTAGTGGGGATGTGTAAAACGGATCTGTTTATAGTTTAGAACGATGCAGTTATTGCTTTTAGGTGATTTTTAGTTGGTAAAGGTAAGTTTTACAATTTATTAATATACCTCGTTAATCAGATTGTCGCCACACAATAATGTCAAAATATTACAGGTAAGTTATTAATTTCCAGAAATATATTAGATGTTAAATTTACCTACGGTTAAAATTGCCTATAAGTTAAAAACTTTTACTAATCGTTTGACATAAAAATAAAACTAAAAATAGGTAAATATTAATTTTGACTTTTAATCGGTAAACATGTTTCTAAATTGGCATCTATTCCTTCATCATCAATATTGTATGGTTTTTAATGTGATTGGTTTTTGATCAAACTGACAAACAATTCGATCAAACTGCATGAAACGAATTAATTATTTAATTTAATTTTAAATCGAATTAAGCAATAAAAGTGATTTACAAAAACACATGTCGAATTTAGCATTTGACTTGTATTTTTGTAAATCACTTATAATGGGACATGTAATTTTGTTATACGTATACATGGGGCACACTAAACATGTACTAGACATGTAAATGGTTCGATCGCATAAAAAAAAAATTTAAAATGTAAAGGAGAGTATTTTAAAAAGCAATAAACATAATATTTTGGTAATAACATGTTATGTATTTTTAAGTTACGCAAAACTTATAGTGTGACCTACGCATATGATGAAATAATATCGAAATTTGTGCCATCCTTCTTTTAAAATCGGTAAAATATATTAAAATATATTATCATCAAACAAAGAGAAACTCCGACATCACACTTAATTTAGTCAGAAAATATTAAAAACCACACGAAAACGAAATGAAAATCTCATTTCGTTTTCATTATAAGATGAAAATTATGATACCAAAGTAATCTACGGGAATAATTACAATGACCTTCTCGTTCCGCAGATTTATACAGAAAACAATCTGATCCTATTTCTAATAGTAAACTTAATTATCCAGTTGGTACTTGTAAAGTTGGACTTAATTACTTTAATCAACGCTGAGAGATAAAATTGAAATATTATTTTAATATAAACTTAGGAATACAATGGCAAATGATAGTGTGTTAAAATTCGCAAATAGATTTATTTAGATGAGTTGGTCACTGTTATTATCTATATTATTTTAATAACTTGATATCTACGACCTCCGATGTACGTACGTACGATGATAGAAATGTAAGACCGCTGGACTTGGCGTCGCAATCTCTGAGGTCCCGGGTTCAATTTCCGGTCGGGTAATTGTAGAAAACTATCTTTTCTATATTGTCTCGGGTCTAGGTGTTGTGCTACCGTCGTTCTTTCTGATTTCAATAACACAAGTGCTTCAGCTACTTACCTTAGGATTAAAGCAATATGTGTAATGTTGTCCAATATTTAATATTAAAATAAGAAAGGCTTTTTTTAATGGTTGGATGTCTGTTTCTCAATCACGCTTTAACAGCTGAACGGAGCTGAACGGAATTTGTTGTAATTAGCCACACAGTAGATATTATAGATTTAACCTATAAAAACTTAATACCATATTTCTACCTATGGAAAAATCCCATAGGAAGAATATTTATTACTTTTTGGTGTAGTTCTGAAGTCAGCTCAGACAGAGTCGCCGGCAGACGCTATTTATACAGAAACTACAAATAAAGACCTTATAAAAAGGCATTTGTCGTTGAGTTCGGTATGTCAAAAAACAATTTTCAGGTTTCACAAAGCACTTTGTTTTGTACAAAGTGCCTTAGTAATTTTCAATTAAAGCAAGCTAATAGAATAAAAAAGTTATGCAGATTTTAGTAAGTAAAAAATTTTTTGGGAACTTTATTATATTTTAATCGGAGCAAGGTTAAAATTCATACATTTCTATATTGTCTTATGTCTAGGTAAAATTATTATGATATTTTATCTCTGGTTTATTTGGTTTCGATATCTCCACGCGTTCCTGAGATAAAGAGTTTTGACAGACATACTGACAGACAGGTAGACGGACAACAAAGTGATCCTATAAGGGTTCCGTTTTATCCTTTTGAGGTACGGAAAAACAATTTCTAAATATTTATTTAGACCTTTTTTTTCGTAGGGAGATATTATGATTTCATTTATTGCCGACCTCCGTAGCCAAGAGGTGAGCACGACGGACTTGCCATTAACATCTTTGAGGTCCCGGGTTCGATTCCCGAGACCTCAAAGATGTTAATGGAATAAATGACTTTTTTCTATTGTCCCGAGTCTAGGTGTTGTGGCACCGTCGTTGTTTCTGATTTCTATAACACAAGTGCTTAGGCTACTTACTTTAGGGTCAGAACAATGAATGTGATGTTGTAAAATATTTATTTATTTTACTATTGATCAAAACGGACAAATTATTACATGAAAAATGACAAAAATAAAGAATTATGATACAAAGGAATGATTTTTTTAAAAATCAAAACCAATTAGAGTGCGATGGGACAACAAACAAATTATTAATGTTTGAAATATCAAGGTCTGCATGGTCGAAGTTATCATCCTTACGACGCTATCATACTCAATATATCTGTAATTTCACTGATATTTTTGAAAGTCACGATCAAAGGAATCGAATTAGATCCACTCCCGTCAGTTGGATCTAATTCTTGTATTTCCTACTTACAAGTTGTTCTAGGCAATATTATCACTCTAAAAACGGATCAGGTGAAGGAACAGCAGTTATGGCGTCTATAAATAATGGCTATTAGTGATGTACTGATGATGTATCGAATCGAAGACATAAGATTACAAATATTGTCGATTTGGTTTATTCTCATTGAAATTATAATATGTATCAGGCGTTGCTCTGCGGAAATCGATAGCTAATAATTATGATAATACACTTTTTTCAATGAAAAATTCCGCTCAGTGAATTTTTGATCATCTGTTACAACTTGTATAGGGAAAAATAAAAATATTTATTTTTGAGATCTCGATGTTGATAATTTTTTCTTAAATATTTGAACACCAGAGTCAGTTATGGGTGTTATTTAGTTAGACCTTATATTTTTTAAATAGTTTTGTACCTTGTCTTTGTTAAAATAAATTTGTAAGTAGATCTAAGTTCTAACTGTCGCTTCGGTATTTGGTTTATTCAAGTATTTATTTGTTTATTAACACTTCTTCTCAATCGTTCCCCCATTGCTGAGGATCGTGACTCCTTAGACGCTTCATTGTCTGCCGCCAACCGATACGGTCCGTCGCCTGGTGAAGGGCGGCGTTGACTGGTAGCTCCAGCGTTCGGAGATCTGGTCCGACCATCTCTTCGGGCTGCGGCCTCTGGGTCTTTTGCCTTCGATTTTGCCTGTCACTATCAGCTTTTCCAGGTTGTTGGCCTCTCTTCGTGCGATATGGCCAAAATAACTCACAACTCGTTGAAGGCAAATCGAGGACAGACGTTGAGCATTTTCAATTTTCAGTTCCTTGAGGACCGATACGTTTGTACGGAAGGCTGTCCAAGGAATCCTTAGCAGGCGGCGCCAACACCACATTTCGAACGCGTCGATCCTCTGCCTGTCAGCGGCTTTGATCGTCCAGGTCTCAGCCCCGTAGAGAAATATGGAGAAGACGAGAGTGCGAACGAGGCGGGTTTTAGTCCGGTTTGAGATGTTTCTGTCTTTCCATATTTTGCCGAGCTGGGTCATCGCTGTCTTGGCCATGCCGATTCGTCTGCGTATTTCTGGTTCGCAAGTGCCCTTGTTCGTAATCACCGAGCCGAGGTACTGGAAACGTTCCAGGGTTTCGAACTCTTGAAGGATATCAGTGCGCTGTGCAGTACCAAAACGGTCGACTATCATCAGTTTTGTCTTTTTTCTGTTGATTTCGAGTCCCATTTGAAGGCTGGTTGTTTTGAGTCTTCCCAAAAGTTTATTAACACAAGTCTGACAAAAACTAAAAAAAAAAACAAAGTTAAATGATCGACATGAAATTAATCGTAATCGTAACATTCAATCGTGCGCGAAAGATCGCCCAAACCTAGACTAGTAGCATTGTTAACTTCCTCCGGATCTTGTTTGAAAGTCAAATAGCATCGAACGTTTTGAGAGTCACAACTGTCTCTTCTGTGTTTTATTTATATCTGTGCTTAGCCTTATCCTGGTTTTACGTGGGTTTACATTTTCTTAACATCTTTTCTTTGCGTAGACAAATAAAAACTTTCTCAACGCTTTTTCTTTTTGTATATTTGAAATGTTTTTTAAGCTCTGCTAACACTGAATATCAAAATTTATTTACTTAAAGAAAGTGATTCCGTTATTGCTTTTTTAGTATTAAAAAAAATTGAGTCAAGAAAATATTTTCAAATGGAGCAAACGTAATTTATTATATGTCATACTTATTTTGCTGAACCTATACATCAGAACCCTGATAATAATATATAGGACTATTGGAAATATTTATCGGTTTATCTTTTCAAAAATGTATTAAAAATAAGTAATTAAAGACACTATCAGGCTTAGCAGGTACATAATAATTACATAAGTATTTTTTTTGTTACTGTTTTAAGCCTTCAGAGTATAACAAGACACTAGCAGAATATTTCGGGCTCAGATCATACGGCATGCGAAATCGTGGGCGGTATTTAGATCTTTGATTTCGCGGTAGCAGAGGTCCGTCCAATCTTTGATGTTTTCAACCCATTTATGTCTTTGACTGGGCTCTTTTCAGTGTTTTCCAAACTTCATTGGAAAATGGCACTCTATGATGATGATGATGAGCATTCGGTTATAAAGTCATAAAGTTAGTATGTGTGTGTATTTTTATTTCACCAACAGAATATATTGACGACTCGATTGGTGTAGTGGCGCTGTAATCGGCTCGAGTCTGGGTATGCTGCGAGACGCCTCTGGTATATACATCGTCTGGTACCTCGTTGTTAATTCTTTATTTTGAGACCATAGCAATGGCTGTGTCTAGTAATTACATATTGTTTTATTTTATTATATAAAGTCGGTTAAGAATAACCTCACATTCACGCCACATCTTTACTTGCGATACATAAACCCAGAAATAAACCCCTGGCATCAAACAAAGCGCACTGGCAGAACTCACTCTCACGCACTCTGGCGTTGCGAAGGTGACTCTGGCGTTGCGCCGACGACTCTCTTACTGGCGTTTTTTTTTAAATCTTATACATTTATTATTGCAATTTACCTCTATGAATAACTTACAATAATTAAAAAGGTATGTTATATGTGTTTATTTATCTATATTTCCTCATAATTTTTACATTGTTAAATATATTTTTTAGCACTTAACTGATAGAAATCTTAATAAATGTTCCGCTTTATTCGATGTATCGGCATAGAAAAACCCTAAATTTAATAATTCCTTTTTATAATATTTCATATAGATTAGGAACAATTGAGTGTGATCACCTAACATTTCCACGCTGTAATTATTTGTCTGTGACATAACATGTTAATGGCATATCATATTCTACACTCTTCAAAGTTTATTTATATCTTGTCTTCTCAAGTGATATTGATTATAAACTTCAGCTTTTCGAGCCTATAAATTGAATCGTTTAACATGTTTCTGCGAATTGTCAAAGTTTTATGACAGACTTTTTCAAACTGAATAAATTATTATTGAAACGTGATCAGATCTTTCCTTTTTATCATGTTAGATTATTACTTTATTGTTAGCATATAGAATTAAAGCCACGTACCGGCAAACGCAACGTAGGACGTCCACCCACAAGGTGGACAGTTGACCTGTTAAAGGTTGCAGGAAGCCGCTGGATGCAGGTCGCGTTCAACCGGCCAATCTGGAAATCACCAGGGGCATCCTTTGTTCAGCAGTAAACGTGCTGTGGCTGAAATGATGATAATGACGATGACGCATATTTTAATTTGAATAGGACTCTTTAGTACCTGTAAGATATTTTTTCAGGCCAAAGAAAAATGGTGATTAATATGTTTTTGTCATGGTCTCGAAGTAAGGCACTAACATCCTTGTACAGTTAACAGCAGGTCAACCTACCTAGAAAGTTACTGGTCATTAAACCGATTTTTAACTTTAAGTGCGACACGAGATCAATATCAATTGAGAAAATTTGACGTTTTGTGGTCATCTACATTTTATCAAGGGCGTCTCCCAGCATTAAACCATAATTTTCTATCATTATCAAACAAACAGATACAATATAAGACATTACGATGTTAAAATTAGGTTTAAACTCGATCTCGATTTAATAAGAAGTGCAAGTGGACCGCATAACAACGCCGTCCTTCCACTGTCATATTACGATATTTAGAGCCGTGTTAGCCTATAATGCACTGAAAATGCACACAGGGCTACAAGTCAAGCTATACATTTCTTCTTCACAGTGAATTTTCATTGGTTTTTCAGCCGTTGTGGCTGAAAATGATTTTTGCTATCACTTTCCTGCCTAAATGCAACAATTTTTTCTATGTGGCCAACATCGCAATCTCAAAAAAAAAAACATTTCTTTAAATGACTTATCAGCTTTACAATTTCAATGAGAAAGTGTTTTTTTTTTTAGATTTTGTATAGAAAAATTTGCTTTAATTCAGCAGGAGACTCTAAAACCAACAAAAATGTACTGTGTATATAAATAGAACTATCACAAACGTGTTCAGTCTATCGTTATCTACCCAACTTCCTCGCTAAAGTAAGCTTCTGTCACAGTTCTAAACCAGTATTGCCTGCACGTTCATCATCATCGTTATCTGAACCTACTTTATAGGTTCAATATATTTTTATTTTATATTTTTTAGGTTCAATTCTGCAGTTTTATGTTTCCTTATCTTGACTTAGCAATAAGTGCATTGTACGAAATTATTTTTCTTGTTATTTTGCACATATGTTATTATAATGTTGTATAGCGTTAAGTCCGTCAATTGTACTTACCTGTGCAATTAAGTTTCAATTAATAACAAATTATACAACTAACTTAACAGTGGAAACTAATTTGGCTAGTAATTGTTTAACTTCATGTGTATAATTTCTCGCCGTTTGTTTCCTTAAATAAGAAAAAAAATTACATAATAGTGACTAATAGTAGAATAGACTAAAGTCGAGACACAATGCAAATTTTAGTCTTAATCTTAGTCTTACCCACAAGGCTAGTTTTACCCACAAGCAAGCTATACACTTTCCTGCAAGAGGAAATCGGCTAGAAGGAAATGGACCACAGTTCATCGTTGCTTTTTTATGAGGGGTTTCGTACCCAAAGGGTAAAAACGGGAGACCCTATTACTAAGACTCCACTGTCCGTCTGTCTGTCACCAGGCTGCATCTCCTGAACCGTGATAGCTACACAGTTGAAATTTTCACAAATAATGTATTTCTATTGCCACTATAACGACAAATACTATAAAAACAGAATAAAATAAATATTTAAGGCGGGCTCTCATACAACAAACGTGATTTTTTTGCCGTTTTTTGCTCGATTTAATAACGATGTTACGGAACCTTTCATGCGCGAGCCCAACTCGCAGTTGGCCGGTTTATTTAAACTTCATGTTCAATTATAGTAAAGTAAAGGTAAAGTTCAGTTATATCGGATATGTACAGCTTGACCTATTTTCATAGACATCAAAAGGAGTCATTACTTTTATACTCATAAAAAAGAAATACACTCATAAAATTAAAATCTAATGTAGGTACCTCTGAATCCTTTAAAACCCCAAGCCATCCGGTTAAAGAAACTCGGCTGTGAGACGGTTAAAAAATTACCTTAGTAATTTCCTATCATGCCAATCTCAGGGTTGAGACAGTTTAATAAACTGAATATAAATCCAGTAAGAGCCGACTGCATTGGTTAGCATAATTGACGCGATCTCAGTCCAGTGGCGTAATAAAAATAGTTTTTAAACCTTCATTGCTGTGAAGCGGCACTTTCAAACCTAATTTTAGTATGGCATTATAAATTGATTTTTTGCAGAATAATATTTAAAGATCAGTATTATGTTGATGAATAAGAGTCAGTCAATTTTTACTCTAACACAATTTATATCAATTTTGAGTTAGGTATTAGTATAAATCAGAAATTTTATTTAATCATCATCATCAACATCATTCCAGCCATAGGACGTCCACTGCTGAATATAGGCCTCCCCTATTACCTTCCGGATTGGCCGGTTGGAAGTGGGCTGCATCCAGCGGCTTCCTGCGACCTTATGTTATTTACTACATGTCATATTTTGATAACTTATATATTCAGTCTGTAAAAACAATATTTCAGTAGCTATGCAGTCAATTCAATTTTAAACCTTCCTAACCTTTTAAAACAGTAAATAAATTATACTTTGCATAAAATACGATTCAAAATGCTAAAATAAATTTCAAATTGGTTAGACCAAACATATCAGATAAGAATAAGATCTGCCAATGACAAAGAGTGCTAATAATTAATTACTTACTTTGTTTCTCTAATCATAACATTGAACGAAAGATTTGGCGTAATGTCAATAGATATTTTTATAAGTTGTTCATTAACTTAAAAGCTCCTTGAAAGCTTAACAAGAAGCTTCGTCAGTTTTACAAAATGCGGGCCAACATAATTTAATATTCTATTCATTTTCTGTATGAATTTCTGTGTACGGAATTTTTTAAAGAGCTTTGATAAAACGCTGCGTGCCTCTTATTACTTTTTTGCCTTATTTGAAGTTTATTATGTTTTTATAACATATCACTTTTCCGTCCTCAAATAAACAATACAAGGAAAATTTTGCAAATCAATCAAAAACATTTTTTTACTATTTAATATAACGTTTGATACTCACACTGATATAACAATCCTATACTCGTGCCGGAATTGGAGGACCCGATAAAATATATCAAACTTTTTGAACAAAAACATTGTAGGCCGGAAAACTAGTGAGATATAGTTATTGCATCTTGACCGGCATTTTTCACGACCCTAGACCTAACTTAACACGAGTCGGAAGTGATAAAAACCAATTACACCTTTAAACGTGATGAAGGTGATTTTTATGCGGAGGCCTTATCTTAATAGTGTGAGAAATAGTAAGTGGATTCGCGGTTTACGCGAAGGGCTTGCTTCCTTTAGAGATGTGACGAGAAAAATTAGAAATCGATTAGAAGAAATTCTCTTACTTTTCTAAGCTGAGTGGAAGTAACTTTTAATTAGTGTCGTGTATACCGGCCAAGTGTGTGTCGGGCCACGCGCAATGCTGGGTTCCGTAGTTGTTGGCTACTATGACGGGTCACAGTATACGGTATTTTTTTATTTAATTTAAGATTAAGGTTTAAAGAGTTTATTCTCATAAAAACTTATATAAATACAGTTCACTTAAAATGAGATTTAAAATTACTTTTAAAAAATACAATTTTTTTACAAAAAAAAGTCATTGGCGCAGCGCAGCTACATAAAATTTAAATGAACAAACATAAATTTAAAAACGAAAACATCAAATCAAATGCACAGTAACACCAAAGTGTCTTAACTTATTATTGCTACCGTCATTCCTTACAGAAAGAACGGACAGCACAATAGATAATTTATATTAATTATTTTACATATTTTCTCTAAATACATTCTATAAGTTAACTCGGTAACTTGTAACGCCTACTTAGCAGTAATAGTTTTCTTTTTAACTTTGTTATTTTATTTTCACATTTATACCAACAAGGGTTATTTTTTTACATTTCTAAATAACGCAAACGGATCTCTGAGTCAAAAAATACTGTTCACCCCCACCCATAATATTTTTAAAACGGCCTATCTAACGATGCACAACACCATGGAATTGACTACAAAAAAAAACCTACTGTACCTGCAGCTCTCCTGCAGGTACAGTAGGTTTTTTTTTGTCACTGAGACACTATTTTTTTTTGTTAGAGATTTTATTCTGCCTTTGTTGGCGAGATTAATATGTATACCCAAACGAAATAACGGTTTTTTAGTATACTAGCCTTTGAGCTAAACCGCCGGACAGGTAGTCTGACAGACAGATGGATAGATATGGCGAAACTAAAAAGGTTCCGTGTTTACTACGGAACCACAAAAATACATGTAAATCCAATACTGCAAAAATTTAATATGAATTGTCGAATTAATATCGCAAAAACGTGTAGTTCACCTAAGGATACCGAGGATACAGAAAATCGAATGAATGAAAAGTGTTTTAAAATACAGCAAAATCGATTCTCTGTACAATGTAAATTCTCAGCAGCTTTCAGGCGCTCTAAAGCCACTTCCACTCAGCTTCGAAAAGTATTCATATGGTTTTTATAAGAATCCGATACCGGATTTAACCGGATTCGTTTTAGATTCCAATTCGAAAACTATAATACTCGAGCAACACGAATGCTTTGGAAAATCGAGTAATACCCAGCACTACTTCCTTAGGGTTAATTTAAAGACGAGTGATATCTGCGGACGCATTCATTACCCTACAACGGGTTAGAAGTGTACCATAAATTATTAGCGGAATACTTATTCGCTGATTTATATTGAGCTGTAAATTTCCGATTGCGTATGAAGCAGCCGCGCTCGTGAATAATTCTGACGATGGCTTTGCGCTAATTTTAACGATGCTATAGAGTTAAGTAGATATTGAAAGTCGTCAATACAAAGATAGTCTGGGAGTATACAAAAATAAACTTTATTCTTATTATAACTCGTAAGTTACTTATTTTCTAAGATCTACTTGCGGGAACTTCTCAAGTCCAGACTTGAAATCATCATTCAGTAGCCGAGAGGCAAGCACGTTGGTCTTGACTTCGCCGTCTCTGAGGTCCCGGCCTTCATTACTGGTTGGGTCTATGTAGAAAACTAACTTTTCTATATTGTTTCGGGTTATCGCCATCATCATTTCAGCTATAGATATCCTGTGGTGAACATAGGCCTCCCCTGGTGATTTTCAGATTGGCCGGTTGGAAGCAGCCTGCTCCAGCGGCTTTTTGGAACCTTTACCAGGTCGTTTCTCTACCTTATGGGTGGATGTCCTACGCTGCGCTTGCCGGTACGTGGCCTCCATTCCAAAATCTTTCTGCCCTATTAGCCGTCAGTTCAGTTATGTTTTTACTATACAATAAAAAATTCTTTGAAGTCATAAATAGTAAAGGTTGCTCTACGCAACAATAATTGTCGATCCATGGTACATTGTGTATCAGGGCCAGTTTCTCAAACCAATTGCCGAAGTCTGGGTGACCGCATGCGGACCCTATCGACCGATGGAAACGGTGATGGAAACGCATGCGAGTCCTAAGGCATACAGAAATCTCCCGCACCATAGCAAACCATAAAGCGGTACCTAACCTCTTGTGACCGGTAATGTCGATGCTTAGAAGCTGTTGCTCAGGTTTTTTTAACTCACTATTTGTTATCTATTTATTACGAACCGGCCAGTAAATCTGACTTTATTGAAATTGTAAATACTTTTAAGTTTACAATTAATTTCAATATATGTTTTTTCCGTGTTTTCGTGTTCTTATTGTATGCTGTCAATGCTGCTTTATGTGTCTGAAGTTTCTGTTTCTTTGAAAGTATTTTAATTACAACATTATTAAAATTTAAGTACTCTTTATTTTGAGCGTTTTAAATTTATCCAGTATTAATATAAATAGGTATTATTTTTTACCAACAAGGTTGGCAATAACGAGAATCCAACAGACTACTGTAAAGTACTTAAAGATTCTTTTTGTATCAAAATGTCTTTCCGTCGAACATTTTGTCAACAAATTAATACCAAAAGGCCAACATTTAAGCCGGTACAATTTAAAATTAAAACATCCACTTGCCTTTATAGTTGACTCACCGAAAATAAATTTGCAGCGTCAGCCTGTCGGGTGAAAATCAATAGCTGGCCAATATGTGCCTCTCATTTTGACATCTAGAGTTTGGTCCGCGGGTTAGGTCGGGCACACACAAGTGTACCAGAGTATTTGATATTAGACAATTTAAGTACTGAACACATTTACTGAGATTCTTGCGCCGTTTATTCTCATCACTAGCCAATATTATGTTGCCCCTGAAGCAGTGGCAGGGCAAACTATGTTTTGGGACGGAACGTGTAAAATTGACAGAAAGAGTAGAGAAAAAACAGGAATAAGTTATTGATGACATTTGCAAAAAAATCCGTATAATTTCATCCAGTCTAATCCAGTTGCCATAATTCGTAAAAAAAAAACCTACAATCATACCATTCCTTGACTTCAAACTAAGCAAAGCTTGTAGGTACTATGGTGAAGAACTAACGGATAAACGTACTGAAATTCATTTATAAACATCCATATTTAGGTACCGAAGCTCATCCACAAACAGTTTCCCCTTGCGGAGTTCAAATAAGCTACCTAGTTGAATTTCATTACAATATCTGTAATAAAGTATGAAAAAAAATGTTAAAACATTGGTTTAAGAACCGCATCGTTTAAGTAGAGTGTTGGGTTTGTAGGCTTTCTTTGTTTGTGTGGTGTACCTAAATATCTACCTATTTACGATCTATTAAGGTTTGAAGTTGGCCCTTTTATCTATAATATATAAAAAGTGCTCGTGCAGCTCATGATGATTTGATATTTTTTACTTGGAATCATTCATTTTTTACTTTAAGTTTCTGTGATGCTTTTGGAGTCACGTGACAGTAACTGGAAGTTTGTTGTGTACACCAGGCCTTACACAAGCAGGGCTATCTGCGATATTCGCCTCGTGTTATATGACCGTCCAGTTTTTGCGAGCACCGTACACCCTATTCATTAGCCGTCGCCACTGTACATGTCCGTATTAATTACAGGATGTCCCTGACGGTCACACAAACACTCGACAACCCGTAAACGCAGATTCAGAAACTCTTGTTGCAGGACTAACAAATTCGAACCGTGTTTAAAAAGTAGCCGTGTTAACACTGTACTAATAAAGCACATCGTTGTTAGTGACAATAACTTTCCCACAAAAACGAAATCCATGAAAACTAGGGATTGTACATTTAAATAATAAGTCTTAAAGATACTACGATATACTACTTATTGTTTTGCTTTCTATAGTCGTCATGATGTATAATAAAATTTGAATTGTTATTATTGAGTTGACTGACTTGAGGCCTATTACGTCATTTAGACTTAAGCACCTGCTTGCTTATTTTAACCTTTGGTGTCCCACTGCTGGACATTTTAATGTTGCCATACATACATAGATAGAAGGGCTATACATACATAAATACTTGTTTCAGTTGAAACTAAGCTACAATGGCAATGGTCTAAAATCATTCACTCTCCTAATATGAATCACTAAAGCCACTGAAATACTAATCACTTGATTGCGCCGCATCAGACCGGCGACCACACTCGGTCACAGCCTGATTACACTGGTTTATAATTGCTGCCCTTACAAATGAGCCAACTGCCAATTCGTCGATGTTTTCAGTTGATCGTTCATTAATTTGAGTATATTGTGTCAGTTTCGACATTTCCCTGATTAAATCGGAGTTCATCTGCTTTGTCTGCAATAAGTGCTGGTTCGTTTTGCGTAATGGTAGTGATTTTGATTGTTGTCAATGGCGCGTCTGTTGTTTTTGTCTATGAAATATTAGAATATATTTAAAATATTTTATAAATATCCTAGATTAATTTATTATTATGACTAAAACTTAGTATAGGGACCTTTAAATATTAAACTTTAAGATCTTAGACTAAATGTATTTGATACAATCACACCAACAAAAGTTTTAAGGCATAGTTTTAAAAATAAAGTATTTTGGTAAAAATATGAATTTATATTTAATATATTTTATGAAAAACAAAAAAACATTAAAATCTTATTTCAGCCTAGCAATAAAAAGTGATTGTACTGTTTCATGGACTTATAAAGGTTTAGTTCATTCAATTGGATTTATCCGTAACGAACCTAAAGGCCGTCTTAAATAATAAAGAGAATCTTAATAAGAAACCCATGCAAGCGTCGCTCTAATCTGTAGAGAAATATTTCCCTCTGTACAAAAGCTAGTCATGCGCGGCAACCCTAAAAACTTCATTACAACTATTTTCCGCTATTTGCAAATTGAAATAATTCAGCATGGTTCCCTGCATAACTCTAAAGCTTAGTTTATAAGCGGTCAATGTAGTAGCCGTAGTGTAAAGAACTGCGAATTTCGAAAAGGAATGCAGGATGCGATTTAAAAGTTGTTTTGGAACAAAGTACCTAACTCCAGCGCAGGAACTGTGATTATTTAAATCTTAAGAAAGTTGTGTCGCTTTTAGAATATTATATTTTTAGGTAAATGAATTAGCTCAGAACATGGCAGCTTAATTGGATTTAAAAGAAATCTAACTTAGTTCATATCATTCCCCTCTTCCCTTCGGATCGCTCACGGAGTGCACGTCTCCACAAGTTTACGTTTGTTTATAAGAAAAATATAAATAATTAATTGCCAAAAACGAAATAAATTACTGCTCATAAAAATAGGAGTGCATAAAATGAAAGAGGTCACGCGAGCTGCGTCTACGAGTGCTACGACATTGCCTACACTGCGCTGAGCCCCGCCCACCGCACGGTGCTACGAGAGAAGTGCTACGACGCCGGCCTGCCTGCTACGGAACGGAGCTCCTCGGGATTACTATCGCCCTGGTACTCGCTAGCTGCGTCAGAAGGTACTGTGACTACAATTATTGCACCACTGCTACGGCACGGGATTCAGCTGTCTCTTCGAACTAGTATTTCCCTAGTACAATGAATCAAGACCAAGCCAATATGTCTGTTTGTGACGCGGACTTATCACGCGCGGAGGAGACAACTCCGCCGAACTACGTTTTTGCGCGCAGTAAAACTGTAACTACAGATGACTTAAACAACTTCAAAGAAGAAATCAAGAATATGATTGGTTCGCTATGGGCCGCCCAACAACAAGAAATCAAAAATATCGCCCCAACTCTAGTGGAAATAAAACAAACAAACTCCAATATCGAAAGTTCTATGGCGTTACTTATACAGCAAAATCAAGAGCTAAGCAATAGAATCCTTCAGCTGGAAAACAGGACTAAAAAGGACAGAGAATATATTACTTTATTAGAAGAAAAGGTTGAGAACCTACAAATGGGAAGCCGAAAATCAAACCTTCAAATAAAAAACGTGCCCAGAAAAACCATCGAAACAAAAGAGGACTTGATTCAGATGGCCCTGAGTTTGTCTTCAACTATTGGAGGCAATTTATGTAAGACTGATATTAAGGATATTTACAGGGTCTATGGCAAAAAGGACTCACAGACCACCCCTGTCATAGTCGAAACCTCTTCAACACTAGTTAAGAACGACGTACTGAGGCTTTGTAAGGCATTTAACACAAAAACTAAGGCCAAATTGTGCGCCAAGCACTTGGGCTTCCGCACAAAAGAGGATACGCCGATATTTGTGTCAGAGCAACTGACGGCGAAAGGCTCCCGCCTGCACTTTTTGGCGAGAGATCTTGCCAAATCAAAGAAGTATACATTTTGCTGGACTGCCTATGGCAAAGTCTATGTCCGAAAAACAGAGAGTTCACCAATCATATTAATTAAGTCGGAGGCTCAGATTCAGCAACTTATGAACATTGACTGACTAGACGGAGATAATCACTACTTAAAATTTTTAATACCTAATACCGTCTATAATACTTCTCAGGTGCTGCTTCTCTATGACCTGAAACTATTATGTAATAATGTTTTCTGTTTATTGCCTCGAATATTATTTTTCTTTTGTATCATTTTGTATATACTACACTTTGCAACGAACATATACACCCACACACAACAAACCAAACACACACGAACACACGTAAACACAAGCAAAAATAACCACACAAATTCACTTTACCCACAGACTTACTCCCATACACACTTGCACTCCCACGCTTTAATTATTCTTGCACACAAGTATGTTTTGTTAATACTTATACTTAATTTATTTTCACTTAAAGATTCCATGTTGATGAATTTATCACTCCAAACTTTCTGCAATGAATGACGTTATAAACACCATAACCGAAATTGATCGAGCAGAAGTTGTCAATGCAATCAAATGTGACGTCGAAGAGATATCCAATTTGTTTTGTGTGAGAGATAATGATTTTACACTTTTAACGCAGAACATAAGAAGTATTTACTGTAATTTTAATGACTTTCTTATAACAGTTACACACCTTAAATTTATCCCGGACATAATCATACTAACAGAGTGCTGGCTAGTGAAAGATAAACCTATACCAATACTAGATAACTATAAATCTTACTCATCTTCACGATACTTTAACCAAAATGACGGAGTATCAGTCTACATACATGATAAAATATTGGCAAGTGTCACGGAAATTTATCTAGAAGAAGCTACGTGCATTCAAATCAAATTGAGTACAAATCTGATTCTGGCAATATATAGATCACCCTCTAATACAAATGCTGACAAGTTCGTCAACTCCTTGGACTCTCATCTCGAATCATTGAAAACACATAAACACATTACAATAGCCGGAGACATTAATATACACAATATACCTAGGGATAACGAGCAAACTTATGAACACAATAATAGAGTTAAGTATCTAAATATGCTCGCGTCACACAGTATTTTAATGGGACATTCATTTCCAACCAGGAATTTTAGCTCATTGGACCATATCATGCTTAAAGCACACAGAAAGAGTGAGTCTCAGATTGCCGTCCTTAACACAACAGTGACTGATCATGCCTTAGTTTTGCTGCATAATCCAATGAAAAACAATAGAAATAGTCTCTGTAAAAAGACAAAGATAGTCACTGATTACGACAACGCATTATACAGCCTAAGGGATAAAAATCTGACTGCTCTTCTCTATTGTAATGATCCCGAAGAAGTCACGCGAGAACTAATAAATCGTATAACGGAAGCCTTAAAAGAAAATACTAAAGAGGTACACATTTCCAGAAAAGACCGAGTAATTAAACCATGGATCACACCAGGGATTTTGCGATGTATTAGACATAAAAACAAACTACACTATAAGCTACAGAGTAATCCAAACGATGAAGTTCTTAAAGTCATTTATAGAAGGTACCGCAACTTCTGTAACAACTTAATTAAAAAATTAAAAAGAAACTATGAGAGAGAGCTTTTGCACGAATCAACTAATAGCCCCAAAAGACTCTGGAAAAACATACGCAAAATTACAGACATGAAACAGTCGCAGTCAGATAATTCAAAACTATTGTGTATTAAATCTTCTCCGAATGAAGCAGTGACCCACGTAAACAACTTCTTCAGTAACATCGGAAAAAGTTTGGCGAATGCAATCCACCAGCCACTTCTTCGTGATAACAGACCAAACACGCACAGTATATCTCAGTCAAATTCCTTTGCTCTCATAAATGTTGATCAATACGAAATACACAGTATACTGATGAACCTAAAATCGGATAGTGCCCCGGGCTGGGACAATATCCCTACCAGCTTTCTTAAGCGTGCTAGTAACGAGATTGTTCCGGTTATTACCCACTTAACAAACCTCTGCTTTGGTAATGGTATTTTTCCATCATTACTAAAAGAATCTATCATAACCCCAGTATACAAGGGTGGAGATGGAGACGACGTCAATAATTACAGGCCAATCTCGGTGCTAACATCACTCTCAAAAGTAATAGAAAAATGTATTAATAAAAGATTACTAAACTACCTTGACAAAAATAACATCCTATCACCCTCCCAATACGGATTTCGTGCAGGCAAATGTACGGAAGACGCTATTAGTGCTTTGACATCAGAAATAGTAGATAAATTAGATAATAAGAAAAAGTGCTTAACGGCATTCCTAGACCTCAAAAAAGCCTTCGACACCGTCTCTGTCTCCATTCTTGTTAAGAAACTGGAGATGATCGGCATCAGAGGTATTCCTCTCAATTTATTTAAAAACTATCTACAGAACCGAAAGCAAAGAGTAAAAGTAGGACAAACCTTAAGTGAAAGAACTGTAGTAGAATACGGTGTGCCACAGGGAAGTGTCTTGGGCCCGACATTGTTTCTGGTTTATATTAACGACCTGTGCAATATGCAGCTTGAAAATTGTAAAATACTATCTTATGCTGATGACACCGCCGTAATTTTTACCGGTGCCTCATGGATTAATACCAAAACGGCTGCGGAGAATGGTCTGTCTAAAATAAATGACTGGTTAAAGTGGAATCTATTGACTCTGAATACCTTAAAAACCAATTATATGTGTTTCTCTATCTGCGACAGAACGCAACCTTCTGATAATTTTGAAATTAAAATACACTCGTGTAGGCAAGCCCAAACCACTTGCAGCTGTCCTGTCATAGAAAAAGTCAGAAGCACGAAATATTTGGGTGTTATGATGGACCAGAGACTCACGTGGCAATCGCACATTGAACTGGTAGCAAGCAGGACAAGAAAAATGGTATGGATTTTTAAAACACTCAGGCATGTTGCTACCCAGAGATTACTAAATCAGGTTTATATTTCTTTAGTTCAATCTATTATAACTTACTGCATAACAGTGTGGGGCGGGGCACTAAAAACAAAATTCTTAGATGTTGAACGAGCTCAGAGAGGTTTGCTAAAAGTTATGTACTTTAAGAAGAAAACATTTTCAACTGACTTGCTCTATGATTTAGCAGATTTACTTACTATCAGGAAACTATATGTCTTACTTGCTGTACTTAGAAGGCATAAGACCTTGGTTTACAATCAAAATATCACTCAAAAACGAAGAAAGCACAAGATAATCGAAATTCAATGCTCTCGCACAACTTTTGCCCAAAACCAATTTCAGAACCTATCCTCTCATGTGTACAACCTTGTCAATAAAAAGCTAGAAATATACCCCCTAACATATCGGGAGTGCAAAATTACAGTGACAAACTGGTTAAAATCATTAAACTACGAAGAAACTGAAAGCCTACTTAAATATGATACATAACACAATGCCAAACATGTTTTCCAAGCGCACACACATTTACACATACACACACACGCATTAACATTCACATACGCGCACGCGCACACACACACACTCTCACACACACACACACACACACACACACACACACACACACACACACACACACACACACACACACACACACACACACACACACACACACACACACACACACACACAAACGTTTTGTTTTGTAAGTTAAAAAGTACCATGAAACTTGCTTTTACATATATAAATGTACCTTTTGTTAAGGAAGAGTGACTCCTTCTGCCACAGGTGCCATAGCACTTATAAGAAAGAGTCCACCTCTGCATAGCTATATTTAAAATTATTGTTAAAGAAATAAACATTTTCATTTTCATTTTCATCATTCTTATCATATTTTCTTAGTAAGAGAACTTCATCACCATCATCTCAGCCATAGGACATCCAGTGCTTAACACAGGCCTCCCCCAATGATGTTTATCGGGGGGATTGCCAATAGTCGCTACGCTTGGCAGGCGGGTTGGCCAGCGCAGTTTTTTATAACATTTCACACGTAGACGCTGCTGCCCGTCTTGTGCTATAGGAATTAGTCGCCTCTTACGACACGCCTCCATGCACGGGTGCTACAGCTTGGAGAGCGCATGTCTATGTAGTATTTTCCCCCAGAAAATGGCACATCTATTGTCATGCTCTGGGTGTCCCTCCCTACACCTGCACGCGCGAGGATCTCTACCAGGCCACCAATAGTGCTATATCGGTGGCTGAGTTTTGGTCCTCACATATATGAAAGCCTAAGTCGACACGCAAAGAAGAAGTTAGAGAAGAATATTTAGTGTTTTATAATATAGGTTAATTGAATCACATGATAACTGGAGGGTAAAATTGGTACCTGAGTGGATGCCGCTTGATAAGTGATTACCAAAAACATGTTTGAGAAGTTCTAGATAGCGTTTGGTCAACAGAATTCGACGCCCAACCTTTTTTACAATGGGCTAGTTTCCTAAAAAAATCTAATTAGTCCGTCAGTTGGATTAACAGAAAATATTGGGACTTGCGACACTTTTCAGCAAGGCGTGAGGTCACGTGCTCACTTTGATGCGCTTTATCTTCGTAATTTCTTGTTTGATTGACAAAAGACAAAATATGGGTCCAATATTATATGATCAAACGAACTTCTCAAGTGAAGTTCGATCGATATTATATGAGTCGCTTCATTCGAAGATATAAAACCATTTACAACGTAGTCCCTTTAGCCTACAAGGTAGCATCGCACGTTTTTTCAGAGTTAACTCGATTACACTTTTCGTTTTTAAATCGGTTAACCGGTTTGATCGTCTCGATAACGTCACCGCCATCTTAGTTCCTCATTTTTTCAGAGTAGTTAATTAACCAAACCATTCTTATGGGATTATGGGTGGGTGGGTCTTTATATCTTCGAATGAAGCGACTCATATAATATCGATCGAACTTCACTTGAGAAGTTCGTTTGATCATATATTATATTTCGTCGCTTCATTCTCGATATAAAACCATTTACAACGTAGATGTTTAGAGTAGAATGGTTTGCTGTTAAATAAAAACAACTTACTTGAAAAGTGAAATAAGATTTGTAATCTAGCAACAAAAAGAATTCAAGCTTACAATCAACTGAACACATAAACAAAAAATGTATACATTTTTATAAGTTTGATTGAAGGCAAACGGATTTAGCAAATAGGCCTTCGTCAATCACTGGCCTGTTGTAAAATTTGGCAAAAGTACAAGATGACGCGGACCATCCTGCCGCTTTTCTAATAGCATCTATGCCAACCCCCGCAACACTGGCCACCGACGTAGAGGCGTGGCGAGTGCTGTGCGCTTTGAACGTAGATACATCTATGCCACTCTCTAATAACACAGCTTTTATCCATCTGCTGATGGTTTGTGACGTGGCATCTTTGTATGGACGTTTGGACGTCAGAAAAAGATTTTTAATATTATACCTGCATTCCTGGGTTCTAACAAGATATGCATGAAGAGTTGTTACTGGACATATATTGGTATCATTCTTGAAATAAGGAAGAAATAAAACTGGTTGTTCTCGACCTGGACCAGAGGTTTTAATTGTGTCAGTAATTAAAATTTTAACGCCACTGGGACCAAAACTTATGTTTTCAACCTTGATCAGAGAAACAGTTCGTACCCTATGGGCCGTGCATAATGCTATTAAAATAACAAGTTTTTTAGTAAGTTTATCTATTGAAATGTCTTGATTTGGAATCCAAGCTGAAACGAGATTCAAAACTAATTGTGGGTTCCACGTGGAACTGTATCTAGGAACTGTTGGTTTTACTTTAAATGCGCCTTTTAATAACCTTTTAATAAGATCATCTGACCCAATATTATTACTCCTTAATAGTAATGATAGGGCAGAACGGTGACAGTTTAATGTTCCGTAAGAAACTTTTTTAGTGTGGAACTGGTCCAGCAAAAACCTCAAGACATCCCTGTTAGAGCCCTCGTAAGGATGAATATCATTATCGACGCAAAATAGCCACCACGCTTTAAGTGAAGTACCATACTGCATAACTGTGTTATTAGAAAGTGACGCAAGCATTAAGTCCAACGCTTCTGGTGGCGAGCCGTGTCTTAAGAATGCCGCCCGCAGAACTTCGCGGCACCCAGGGTAAGTTGCTGGTGAAGCGGGTGGTATTCTCTGAAAGAAGAACGCAAAAGGTTCTTATCCGGAGAAAAATATAAGACATCTGATTTCAACAACTTTTTCATGATTGGAAACCATGGCTGAGATGGCCAGTATGGGAACACAACTATTCCGGTTGCCTCGTCATCAATTATTTTCCTAAAACATTTAAGTAAAAGGGAAAAAGGAGGGAATGCATAAAAATAGTATTCTCTCCAATCAATAGTGAATGCATCCACTGTCATGGCTTCAGGATCTGGTTTCCATGAGATGTAGCATTGCGATTTGGCATTAGTGCGAGAAGCAAAGAGGTCGATCTCTGGATTGCCAAATTGTTCTATAATTTGCTGATAGGCTGACGACGAGAGTTCCCATTCAATGTCGGGGTTAATTTTCCTCGACTCCTCGTCAGCCTCCATATTTTCTTTAGAGTTAATATAAGATGCGAATAACCAGATCTTACGGTTCTCGCACCACTGCCAAATCTCTCGAGCTACCCCATTCAGATGCGGATATTGTATGCCTCCCTGACGATTGACATAGCTGATAGCCGTGGTATTGTCGATTCTTAACAATATTGGACAATCATGGTCATCGCGAGCAAAACTCTTCAGGCCGAAAAGAACAGCTAATAATTCCAGGAAATTGATGTGTAGATTACGTTCATCATCTTTCCAGCTGCCATTAGCTCGTTTTCCTTCACAAAACGCTCCCCAACCGGTCAAAGACGCGTCAGTGAATATTTCCTTTTTATAGCTTAAAGTTCTCATAGGACAAGAAGCTGTGTGAATATTTTTAGACCACCAAACTAAATCATCTAAAATGATTTCGGGAAGATTAATATGGGTCTCATAATCATCATGCTTTAGTAGAAAAAGATATTTTTGTCTTTCCAGGATCTTGGTGTATAACCAACCGTAACGCACTGCTGGGCAGGCAGCTACAAGTACACCAATAAGCTGAGAAAACTCTCTAATTGTGCAACAAGGCAAAAGAGAGAATTTTGTGACCAATTGTGCAATATTGTTCCTCTTTTCGAGAGGTAATGATAAAGCCAGGCTCTCAGTATTGAACAGAAAACCTAAAAATCTGCAAATTTTTTGAGGTTTTATATTGCTTTTAATGTAATTTACTGTAAAACCAAGGTATTCGAGTAAATTTAAGGTTTCCTGTACATTACTTTTACACTCGTAAAAATTATTGCCAATGCACATGATATCATCTAAATAAACGACGGACTGCCAGCCACGTGATCGCAAGAAACTGATGATTTCTTTCATTATTTTGCTGAAAACTCTTGGTGCTATGGATAAACCATAAGGCATGGCTGTAAATTCATAAGTGATGCCTTCAAATTGAAACCTCAAGTACTTTCTGTGAGCTGGGTGTACAGGTATAGAAAGGTACGCTTCTTTCAAATCAATCGTGGCTAGAAATCCGTCTTTGGGAATTAATTTTGAAGCAGTTCTGTGGTCCTCCATCTTAAAATGGACATTGTTTATGAACTTGTTAAGGCCTTTGAGATTCAAAATGAATCTTTTCTCACCATTGGGCTTAGGGGCTAAGAAGATTTTAGACACAAATTGATCTGGTGTCTCAAGGCATTTAGACACAGCGCCTAAGTCTATCAGTTTTTGTATGGCAAGATACATATCCCGTTTCTCATCGAGTGAAAGTGTTGACTGAGGAACAGATTGTTGTACAACTTTGTTACTGAACGAAATATCCAGACCTTCACGAACCCACTTCAAAACTAATGTATTTCCCGTGATTTTTTCCCAGCGATCGTAAAATAACTGAACACGGCCTGCATGCCGTACCTGAGCTAGTAGTGTGTTTGAGCACGTGTTTGCTGCAGCTTGGTGGTTTGCCGAGTCTGCGGTGGTGGAGGTGCTTGGGCCGGTGGTTTTCGTCCCGAAGGAGCTGCTCTCTTGTTCCCTCCCCGTCCACTCTTGTTGGAGGAATAGCGGGGAGGTGCTGTCCAGTTTCCCCGACCCTGAGCTGGGCGTGATGTCGATGCAGAGGGAGCAGGAGCGGTGGTCATCACCTTTTTTATTTGAAGTCCTTGCTTTTCAATTGTCTTGGATGATTTAATTTTTTCGGACAACTTTGCGCCGAATAATGAATCATCTCGATGACAGTCTTGGATAACGTTTAAAAAACTCTTATCCAAGTTAGGACTAATTAATTTTACTCGGACTTGAGAATTAATGTAATGGAGGTCGCTGAGAATGCGACATGCATTACTAAGGTGTTTTATGGCATTTAATTTTCCATCAGTCTCTTTATTCAGCAAAATATCCATTGCCCTGTTGATGGCGGTAATGCCGTGACCTAGTTGTTGCTGATGTACGACCAACTTTTTGTCTTTGTTACGTGCGCTGTCAGTTATTGCAGCCGAAATTTCTAGATTCAGCTTTGGAGCCTGTAGTAATGTACAGTTCTGGGGTATCAGATACTGTTTTAGGGTATTTTCTCTGTCTTCTTTAGACATACCCTTTTTTAACAATGGCGACCATAGCTGAGATAAATTTTCGTGAATTTTTTCTCCGTAAACGGGTTCATCGCCAGTCTTGGCCCCTAGAGCTTGCAAAATTTCGGGATCCAAGACTGGAGCAGTCATCACGTCATCTCCAGGCACGTCGGCGGGATGCGGGGCGGTGATTGGAGTCTCCGGCACCGTTTCTGTGTCGACTGACGGCGCCTGCTCGTCAACCGTTGCTTCTTCGGTAGGTTCATGTAATTCGCCGTTGCTCGGTGAAGCTCCGATACCTACAAGCAAAATATATTGCTATATACCGTGTACCATTAATTCGTGACTTGTTAGTACTACTCATAGGGTCATAGATAAACACCATTGTGTAAAGTACTTCCCAGTTTTCAAAGTAGCGTATACGTTTCACAATCGATTCCCAAATGTATGTAATTTATATTTTATGTCGTATTTCGATGTCGATTAACACACAGGTGTAAGTTTTTTAATAAAACATAATAGTTATGCCTTTGTGTTGATTCTCGACCAACTCACGGGCGTTAATTAATTTAGTTAGGCCTTCGTGTTGATTCTCGATCAACCCCCGGGCATATAATTAATGAAAGTAATGAGTATACCGATACGTGTTGATTCTCGACCAACACCACATCATTATGTAAACTCAAACTAGTGCCTTCGTGTTGGTTCTCGACCAACCCCCAGGCGTTGTATAATGTGTAGGTAGATATAAAGTTTTTTCTTGCCATCGTGTTGACTCGCGGCCAACCCCCCGGTAAAAATTGTATATCTATTTTGGGAACGAATGTTTGGAACATATACACATATAATTTATCGTCACTAATAAAAATGATAAGCACTTACTTGCATTTTCCTCGGAATCTGACGAATCCGAAAATATGACTCGTGCCCGACGCTTCGACTTTTGGTTTTCCTTTTCTTGAATCTTTTTGATTTTTTCACGATAATATGCTAACTTTTGTTCTGATTTACGCTTAGGCATTTTAAAAACTTGAAAAGTAACGGTACGTATTTAGTATTTTGTCTAAGACGTCCGTTCGCTACCTCGCACGAAAAAGGAATGAGGAACTAAGATGGCGGTGACGTTATCGAGACGATCAAACCGGTTAACCGATTTAAAAACGAAAAGTGTAATCGAGTTAACTCTGAAAAAACGTGCGATGCTACCTTGTAGGCTAAAGGGACTACGTTGTAAATGGTTTTATATCGAGAATGAAGCGACGAAATATAATTTTTGATAATCTAACTGACGGACTAAATGGAATAATCATTTTTTGACCCAGGAAACTAGCCCATTATTATTGTAAGTTATTAAATGGAAATAAGAAGAAGTATAATAGTAATACCACTATTTTCCTGCAGCTAAAAAGGAAATGCATGCGCGTACGAGTGATTAATTTACAACTTCCGATGGCGATATTGTAATCACGTTTCCGCGATTAAAATCCAACAAACGTGTGATCGTATACATATAATTTTATAAACTTGTATCTTTGACTTATACATAATGTTAATTAATATTTAATACGTATACTGCTTAAAAATTATTTATACTTTGGCTTTTATACTCCCAAGGACTTAAAAAACTTGCCGTGTAGGGCCGTAAAGAATATACTTCCTCACCGCCAACAGGAGGCGTGTTGTAAGAGGCGACTAATACTTGTAGCACAAGACGGGCAGCAGCGTCTGCGTGCGAAATCCTACAAAAAACTGCGCTCGCCAACCTGCTTGCCAGGCCTGGCGAGTATTGGCAATCCCCCCCGATGATAGGTCATTAGGGGAGGCCTATGTTCAGCAGTGGACTTCCTATGGCTGAAATGATAATGATGATGATTTAAAAAAAACAACATACTAACATATTTTCATGATGTATTCCTTAAAAGCACCCCAAAGGCTTACAAACAACCAACGCGACCAACGTACCCCTACAAATGTAAAAGAAAATCGCATGGTATTTACAAAAAAGTCGACCATTAGCAAAACGTGGGTAAATCCGTAATACACATTATATTTCATAGCAACGAGAGGCCAAAAGACACCACTGTATCCATTTGTGATAATATGTTACGTAGCTACCGCTCCGATGACATAGAGTCCTACTAGACATGACATAAGAACATGTAAAAATAAATCTGTTCTGTTAAAAACATACGGCCATACGGCATACTTTTACCCTATTTAAGGTATTTTTATGGGTATTTCATTAAAAATATACATTTGCAACCTTGTTCTAAATATTCTAATAGACAATGATAGCGAGATGGGTTCCATTTATCAAATTTTCACATATAAAGACATTAAAACTAAGACTAAGTAGTAGGTATATCATCGGGTTCACTAAACAAAACTCGACATAAAGTACCTAGCGTAAAATTAATTGTACCATTCTAAATTTATTGTTTCTCTGTACAGTCAGTTTTGTGTGGTGTGCAATAAATAATATTTTATCTAGATAGTTTTCTTTGATCTATTCTTGTTTAGACTTTATTACTATATACAATGACATAGCCATTTTTATCATGACCTTCTATTGCAGGTACAGGACTTTTAGTAAAGGAATGAAAATAATCTGAGGTTTTTTCACCCATAGCTTAACTTACATAGTTGTAGAATTTACTTCTTGTAGCCGAACGTACCTATGTACTAGTGGGCGCCAGGACTAAATGTATCTTCCACGAATTTATATCATTGTGTTCGCGCTCGCCGCTCAGGGCAGCCCGCGCTCGGCGTATCCCGAGAGCGAATCTTTGATATCAAATTCTTTTAGAACCGACCGCACGTAGCCAACCCCGCATTCACTCATATTTTAGATAACGTTCGACTGTTCCTGCGCTCCGCAAACGGAATGTGAATAAAAATACGAATATTTTCACAGTTACCACTCACGGTAGATACTACAATTTATTGTGCAAAGAACTATTGTTTGTGCGGCGGAAAGCATTGCAGTCGTTGACAAACAGAATATCTAGCTAGGTACTACTTAGCACCGTTTTTATCCTTAAACTACAAATGTACAGACAATACCCAAAAAGTTAAAGGTCAATGAATTGATTTTTAATTTTATGTTCAACATTTAGAGACCAATAACAATTGAGAAAATTCAACGATTTATGGTAGGTTGACGTGCCGTTGTCTGTACCTATTTGCCCTTCTAATGAAAATTAAACAATAATAAAACATTAAATTCAATCTGTAAAACTAGTTATTTATTCAGCAAAGTTCAATGGTTAAAGTCTCGCCTTAAATCCGTGGATCAAATCTCAGCAGGTATTTTTATGTCTAGATTCTATGTCTTTACATACAAATCTGTATTTATGCCACTTGCTTTGTAACGAAACATTTGTAAAAAGAGGCAAACATATCGATAACACTGTGTTTGTTGCTTGGGTCTGGAATGGTCTTAAGGATTATCTAAATTCCTAAGGGTTGTTTGATAGCAAACGCTTAAAAAGTATGTAAGTTAGCTAGACTGGCCGTATCTTGGATCAGGATCAACCATATCCTGACTAGGAAACGGACAAAGCACTAGGTGAAGATGATAAAACTTTACTGTTTCTGTCACCCAAGGTGTTCGTCCTTCTTATTGGGCGTAACGATTCAGCTGCCATATACTAAGTCTCCTCTACCAGCTGTAAGATTGGTCAGTTTGGGCTACTAAATCCAAAGAGCTGCGTCCTCTTTGTAATATTTTTCATTTAATAGGCACCAGACTCTAAATTATTCAATTATTTTACAGGTCACAAAAGGCTATGTTCTACTGATAACACAAATGCCCAAGATGAGAAGATCAAGGCGAGTGTCGAAAATTCTGAGCGGCGGTAGATGGCAGCACAGAGCAGTCACGCGCTGAGACAAGATGGCAGCGGGCGCGCAGCCGCGAGGAGGCGGACCTCTCGCGCGGCTACTCGTCTTGGCTATTTTACACGTCAATTTTATTGGTAAGTTGCATTATTAATTGTAGTATCCAATTATAAAACGGTATCTATGACAAAATTTTAATTTTATTTATAAAGAGTGGCGTAGACGACTGGTAATTTTGTCTGCGGTCAAAAATGAATGCAAAGATACTAAAAGAAAAAGTCATAACCATTATAATTCCAGACCAAGCATGTCCATGGACAATGCCGGATAGTAAATAACTAACGACGGTCATTATTAAAACTAAACGTAGATCCCTAATCCAGTTTTGAATGTGCGGTTTATCCATTCATCCCCATATAAAGCTACATCAACAACATCAACCAACAACGGTTGCCACAAATAGGATGAGCATGACGCTCTACTCGTGGCGTCGCTAAATATGAGAGATGGTAGTCATAGTCATAGTCCTCTTGCATCCATTACATGCATTGACAACCTTACTTATTTAGCAAAGTAAGTGATTTTAGATACTAATAATAATATTATGAGGCCCATTTATCCAAAACAACAGATAATTCATTTCATTGCAGCTAGGCCGTTAAAGCTAAATTAGGTAACGCGGGTATGAGGCAAATGTTTGACTAGGACGAGAGTACGCTCAGCGGAGAACAAACCGCACATTCAAAACATTTGGCCAACCCTGTTTTGTTTTGCAGTCGCTCTCATTTCATGACGTGCAAGCTTTTGCTTCGCTCGCACGAACACGACGTTTTTCATGACACTAAACTATCTGTAGTCTACTGTGTTGGCAAACATAAATGTAGCTATATTAATTCTGTGTTTTTAAATGCTACGTATTATTTATACGCTGCGAGGTTTGTGTTAAAGTACTATGAAAAACTATAGCATTCATATCTTCACGGACTTAAGACTGCATCTTTATCATTACAACTAATTAAACTTTTTTATATTGTATCACATCTTATTAACTACACACTAAATACAAATTTATCACATATCAAAGCGGCATAAGAGTCAAAATCAGCAACATGCACTTCCTCCATTAACATTGAACTACTACTGAGTGAATGAAAGATTGCATTTGTTACAGTATTTTCACGTAGCATATGAGTAGGTCACACTTAACTACAGGTTTTCCTTTATCTGTTGTTCTAATGAAACTGTGAAATTGGGAAGACAAGAGGAAATGTCTTTTGTATTTAGCCTTTGATGCATTAGATGAGGTAGTCCATTTAAATTTGTTATAATATTTGCGTCTTCTATATTTAGGGCAAATTATATTTTGAATGGTGACATATTTCTGTGCAGTTTGAGGTCTTCACTCTTTTTTTTTGTCCATAAGTCCAACTAATAATAAATATAAATATGACACTTTCTATTGACATTGAACATTTTAAATGGGTATAATTTTGTTCCATTCCTCTGGAAGTCATTGATAAAGTGTGTACAGTAAGTTTTTAATGTCTATGTCATTCAGTGTCTTCATTTTAACCCTTCTTTTAATCCTTAATCTTTTATTGCTTTTGCACTATTTAGCCTCAAATCAGAGCTCTAAACATTTTATTATAGAGTACCAAAAATAATGAAGTTTTCAGAGCTATGTAAATGTTGGCAATATTAGAGGAAATCAAAATCAACAAAACATCAAAGTACACATAAATATTCTTTATAAAATTGTAATCATATGACAAATTAGAGAACTCCAAAGAGACATTTGCAAATGGATTTTCCGTAGTCGCTTTCGAAACGATTCATTCTATGTTGATAAAAATATAAAGCAGGGAAGAGTATCACGGATAACCCTTTCAGTGCTCAAAGCGCGACTCTGTGTCCTCATTGAAAAACGGGCCACGGGTCAAAATGCCACCGCGCGGCCGCGTAGCGTAAAACACGCACGGAGCTCCAGTTGTGAGGGTTAAATGGGCTAGTTGTATGCAAAATGAATGAAGTAAACAAAGGGAAACAAAGTTTATAAAAATACGAAAGAGGTTTTTTACAATCAAACGCCAGACTATTTTTTATGAGATAAAAGTATGCTTAGCGTCGTTTTTTTTTTCTATACAAAAATGTTAAATGTAAGTTTGTTTTCGCAAACTAATCTGACTGGTTGAGTTGTAAGTTAATAATAAATAAATACCTATGTATCAGAGAACACAACAATTTCATGGTGGTAACTTGTAAGGTGATTACAAGTTACTTACATACTTACTTACTTATCATAATGATTTTAATAGGAATTAAATTGACCAAGATGAATTTTACCAAGGGCGTCTCTCAGCTCAACCCAGATCTGAGAATTTAGAAAAGTTTGCTTTCTGGATTGACCCAAACCAGGAAAAAAAAACATTTTTTAAACCAAATACAATATTTTATTTGGTAAAATATAACCACTAGATAAATTGATTTGACTTTCCATTTTATGTTAGAACTACTTTTTAATGCAAAATTGTGGATGGTTACTACGTAAAGCATTCGGTACAAAACTTTGCCCTTGAATGCCGTTCGAAATGGCGAATTGCGTAGCCTGTAGACGCATAAATTATGCAGATAATGTATCTTACGGATTTATTGGAACTTCACTAGTGAACAAAGCTATTAAAATCACAATAAAACGTAACGAGAAAACCAATATTTTATCTCTTTCGGGCGAAAATGGCAATATTTCAGGTTAGTTAAATCTAAATAAGTAATCTAAAATAAGTGATACTGTACAGTTTAGGTATGTTACGAAATCTATTAGCAAGTTTATAATTTTTATCCTGAACTAAGTGGTTCAGACGCGTAGCGCTAATCCACGGTATATAACCGTAAATTATATATATGTTACTGTCAAATCAAAGTCAAACAACGATAAATCCTAAGATTTTCCAGCCGGATTTTGTCTCGTAATACGGCCTTTACAGTAACATATTTAAAGGATTACTCCAATCTCGTAGATCAGTTTATTCCTTAGCGAAAACCACTTAAAAACAAAAAAACTACTAATCTCTGAGAGACTGAATACACTTTACGAAAGTTTTTTGTACGTTTGTGTCGTTGGTGGCAGCAAGAAATTTTCGCCGCTATAAACCTACAAACAAAAGCTTGCTATTTTTAATAATAAAATAAAACACTTTTATGAGAGTATCCATATCGGCGCGAATAGGCAAACCGTCAACATTGCGCTACGTCAGACATGACATATTGCATCGTAATTTTTTACGTGCACGCTGACAGCCCTTGTCAGCTAACTGATCTGAAAAATAATGAAAATCGGAATTTAATTACTAGAGTTTCAACCTGTCATAAAGTTTTCGTGTTATGTTTGGCTCAATACAGGTCTTTTGATAATTAATTACATAACTTGTTATGTTTTTTAATTAATTTATGACATCGCTTCTCATGCCTTTTGCACGCGGCAAGCCGTTCTCTTAGCTCGTAGTTCCATGGAAATCAAAATGCACACATCTGTGTTTACGTTTTTATGTATCCCTCAGAAACAGTTTTGAGATAAAAAGAAAGACATATTATAATCATTAAGTATTCTCTTAAATAGATTGCCTTAGGTGTGATTTGGTACTTTAAATTTTAATTACTATAATGGGGAACATGCGTGTTTTTTTTATTTGTCTTAAAATAAAACTTTAAGAATTTTCGAAAAATATTGATAAATACCTGACTTATGGCCCATTAAAGTGGCATGTTAGACAAGGAGATCCAATATGTACCGTGACGTCACATTACACGTCCGCCATACATTTTTCATAGTAAAAGTTGTTTTAGAAAGAGATAGGCCTTAATTTCTAATTACTGTATTACGGTACCTAAAATCAATTTTGTTTTCACTATTACGACTATAATTTCATATATTTTCCTATAAATATAGTAAAAACTATAATACTATATGTGCCATGCACATTTTCTATCTGTTAAACATTAAAATCCGTTCAGCTAACACGGGTATACACGATTGAACATTAATAAACATTTAATTTTCTTCTCACGTGACCTAAGCATAATAAAAGCCACTTTAATCTCTCAAAATAATTTTAATTTTTTGTGCATTTTTTTTAAAATATCAAATACCAATTTAGTAGTATTAAGATAACAATTTCAAGCTAACATCTCTTGAACTATGTATCCGAAGCACTTAAGAAGCACTTAGGCTAAGAACCCACGTGCACCCGCCGGAATGAAATTAATCACGGCGTAAAATTTTCAGTTGCTACCTTATCTCGCGTCGTATTGTCGTTTTATTGTGCTAGCCCTGGAACCATTAGCGAAATGTCACTGTGGAGCATTGTAATCGTGCCCGCGGCTCGCCCGCACATTGTGCGACCGGCGGGCCGCCGACCCCGTGTATAACCCGCTTTACGTTTGCGCCGTCATACAAATTCGAAATTCTATAACAAATGATGATACGCTCTGTCCCTGTAAAGGATTTTGGCCTTTAATTGTGTTACATTAAATATCACTTATGGCATTGATTACAAGGTTTAACACCCGTGCATGACGAAATATACCTAAATGTTCTTTAATCATTGGGTCAGATTCAGACACATAGACAATCCTCTAAAAAGGGCAACTTCTTTTCTCATCGTAAACAGCTAATCATAACAAAATATAAAGATAACCTACAAAGTGCCTGTTCGACGATACCTTACACGATGTGATGAGTGATATTTTTTATACTTACACCCCGTAAGTATAAAAAATATCACTCATCACTTGTAGATAGGAATCTTTACGGGAAGGTGAAATTTCCATTGGGCTAAAGTTTAACATTAACTAAATCCTAATTTAAATATATAATATTTATAAAACATATCAACGTTCATATATTACAGGGTGGCCCCTAGGAACACCACCCCACCCCGATGTATGTTCTACAATTTTTCGTAGTTTTCGAGTTACTCGGGGTGATTCAGATACCTCTCAACACGAGGCACCTAAAATTTTTGACTTCACTTTTCTGGCCATCCTGTGTAGATATATAATATACTATACTTTCGTAAATCATTAATCGTTTTGTATAATAGTATACAAAACAGAAATTAATTATACAGCGTATAAATAATTAACTTTAAAAACTTTAAACTTAAAAGAAGAGACCCACAAATTGTAAAAACATCTTGTAGTTAACAATAAAGATATTTCATTCGAAAGATATTTCATTTCATTTTTCATTAGCTGCTGATAAACAACGACTTTTACTACGGGAGCAACTTCGAAATCGTGTTTTTTTAGATGCCCCATACATTATCATCGAGATACCGCGTTAGTTTGTATGAAGCACCAAATTTTTTTTTTCGATTTCGATGGTGCTCTCATAGAAAAAGTTGTGTATGATCCGCTGATCACGTGGTTTAAAGGAGTATTCCATTCTTTTGTACGCCCTGTATACTATAGTATAAAATACAGTTAGTACTCTTCTTATTTTGTTTCTTCTTATGTTCAATAGAAATAAAAACTTAAACAATTGTAAGTATTGCTATGATAATTATGCACTGGGACATGCTGGCATACTGATTATTAACTATAATTATACAACTCAAACATGATTAGAACTTAGCCTATTAGCTGTGAACAAGGTTCATGTCAGATTTGGCATCGACCCAGCAGTACACTTAAAACAATCAGTTTCCTAGTTTTGCAGCTGTTTTTTATTTTTGCACAGCTATAAAGTTTTTTTAAATGTATTAATAGTATTGTAGCTCTTGATTACAGTTAAGTGCCAATAATAAACTTTTAAACATTTAGAACACAGAAAAAGGAATTTTCGAAAATAAAATAGATTTATTTATTACTTACATTTAAATAGTTTTTTAATTCATTTTTAACATTTTAATTATTTTTCTATAATGCTTAATTGTAATAAAAACTTACTTATACTAACTTACTACCGACATGCCTCACTTTACCTATGAGGTGGTTTTAGCCGCAGACGTACACGAGGGTGCATCTTGTAGTAAGAAATAGCCTAATCAGCGTAGATTTAATTATTAATTAGCTATAATTTAATAAATTAATATGCGCTAACATCACAACAATTATCAAGGTCTTAAAATTAGAATTTTACAGCGTTGTTTACCAAACCTATCTCTAATATCTAGGTATCCGATAATTTCTAGAGATTGCTTGTTGACTTTAATTGAATGGCTGACTCAAATCAATCATGAAGATACAGAAGGTTTACTTACCGTGCTAAAAAAGTACACACACACACACACACGCGCACACTTACATGCACAAACACGCACAACAAAAACAAGCTTTTCCTTTTTTTAAATTAATTATACTTTATAAAGGATTTCTATTGTATAGCTGTCGCAAAAGGTATTAGTATACCATACCACAGGTAAATTATTTACCATATACAAAATCATACTAAATTGTCTAAACATGTCTAACAATACTAGTATGGGATGCATGATGAATGTTCTGAAAAAAAAACTTATTTATCATGTCAATGATGGATTGGTGGTAGCTCAGTGGTCGATGAATAGGGGTGTCCCCGCACGTACGTGGATCGTAGTTCGCACCCTACAGCACGTAGGTACCTCTGGACTTTGTCCTCCGACTAGGAATGGGACGAAGCAAATTATGATGTTGATGAATGTCAAAGTCGTAAAATGTAGGTCAAGAGCTAACCCTCCTAACGTCAAAGATCAAAAACTCAGAAGTGGCACGTCGCAAAGAACACCGCAAGTAGCATTTTTACAAATAGTAAACACTCAACTCCATAACAACGGGAACACGCGAGCAATAAAACCTAACCCGAACACATGAATGAGTAAACAGTTTCGCGATTGTCGTGTACATTTCAGAGGGAACAGTTGCGTGTTAGAAAATCTCGCGCGATCATTCCTCTCACGTTGCCTCCGAGTGGCCGACAAAGGGAAGAGGGCTTGCATACCTTATTACCACCTTTCTAAATCCCTACTTATGTGAACACGACACGGTTGTAGGAATGACAACTACGTGCGGGGAAGAATGATGGACTGTGTGTAATGATTTTTTGGTACGTTCTGTCACGTGCTTTTGTAGGTGCAAGATTTGGAGCGATTAAAGGTAATTTTAATAAATGGTACCTTATACGATTTATTAAATGAGGTTAATTATCCTCGCATACGATTTTTAACAACGGATAGAAATAATTACTTAAATGTAAAAAAATATTTTTTTTGGTCTGCATAGTTCGATTAAGTTACTGATTCTCAGCCAATCCTAGAGATTTGGCACCCCTTTGCAATGTAGCCCTGTATGCATAGGACTCGACAAGACGAATTAAATGAGCCTAAACCGAGTGGTTTACCAGTAGCCATTGAAGTTCCACCATCCACCTCCTGGCTCCATCATCAGACCATCATGGTGGTGTCAAATTATTGTATTGTCATCTGAATGGCGTATACTTACAAAGTTTCAAACCGATACGTCAGTTAGAAGTAGTAAAGAACTACTTCCAAGTAAAAGTATACGCTACCATAAATGCCGTATGGGGACGGCCGTAAAGAATACACTTCCCCACTGCCAAAGGAGGTATGTCGTAAGAGGCGAATAAATCCAGTAGCACGAGACGAGCAGCAACGTCTGCGTGCTAAGTCTTTTAAAAAACTGCGCTTGCTAACCCGCCTGCCAAACGTGGCGAGTATTGGCAATCCCCAATGAAAGTCATTGGGGGAAGCCTATGTTCAGCAGTGGACGTCCTATTGCTGAAATGATGATTAAAAGTGTGTTGGCACACCACTTGTAATGGTCTCGAAGTAGGAATCAACTTCCCTGTGTTACGGGGTATAAGACCACTGATTTTAATGATTTTAATGCCATAACCAGACAACAATTTTAGAAAAGCTTGAACCTATAGGATGTTTTGCGCTCAAGATGAGAGATATAAGTTGTTTGTAGTCATGTAAAGATTAATTTAACATTAACCTGTAACCAATAGGTACGAAGCTAAAATTTAGTAATAACACAAAATATATTTGTCTCAAAAGTAATTAAAAAAGCAGCAAACCTTTTAAGGTTGACTAAATTTAAAGATTTCCTTTTTCATCAAACTGTCAGTTCGAGTGAAAAACGTCGACACGAAAAGCTTAGCATTTTTGGTGTTTTCTTAAATATTGTTTTGTATTAGAATGTCGCCGCGGCTTTCGCTGCAATTAATCAGGGAGTCAATGAGCCGTTCTGTTTGGACAACGCGAATGAGTAATCCTTCCCTAGTGACTTACCAACAGGCGAATAATAAAGAACAGTTTACTTTCGTAATTAGTCAAAATACATAGGAAACCTACACAAATCAAATATATTTTTTTGCAAAAAGAAACTGAGGACTACGTACAGTGTCAAAAATTATTTTCATGTTAATCTATTCTACAAATATTCTATTTAATTGATTGGTTGTTAGTTATTATAGAAATGATCGGGCAAAAAGGTTTTAAAACGGAGGCTACGTACCTGCAAGCGCAGCGTAGGACGTCCACCCACAAGGTGGACAGACTACCTATTAAATATTACAGGAACCCGCTGGACGCTTCTAACAGGCGAATTAGAAAATAACTGGGGGAGGCTTATGTTCAGCAGTGGACGTCAAATGATGATGAAGACGATGATGTAGTTGTTACAAAATGTCAAAGACTGGCTGAAAAGTTAAATATTGCGATGTTAGTAATAACTAACATTATGAAGAAGTACAAATTCCCCAAATCTCACATTCAAATGTAAACGAAATTTAATTACATAATTTCAAGGGACGACGGGTCAACAACCCCATAAAACTTCTTAGCATTAAGGAAATTGTGAGGAGCAAAATGCTTGGGGACAAAAATTGTATTTATTACTGTTATCTTATTTGCATACAATTCTATATCGTCGTCTACGCATACAGAGCCGTATCTACCGACTTGTTCATAGAATATATTTCCTCATAAACATGCAGATTGCGGATGGGACGCGTTTTTATGTAAAATTGGGGAAAGGGGAAGCTATTTTATTTATTACCCTCTTGAGTTGGCGTGGCGTCACTTCTGCTGGAGTGAGAGATTTCTGGGCAATATGTGCCGTTGATTTAAAGTGCTTCTACCGCCCTATATTTTATTGAATGGGGTGTTCCAATACAATAAATTTCACTGTTGACCGCTTCGTAGTCGTTTAGAGCGAAAGCCTACTTTTCTGCTCGTTTAGTTGAATATTTAGCTAAATGATTCCATAACTTTCATTTGTTTTCCTTATCTTTAACTTGAATCAGGTCAATTAGCAATGTAATAACACTAAGATACACCCGATTTAATTTGTATAGACAGACAAAAAAAAGTCATAGAAGTTGTTCACTCTTATGATATACATGAATATGTGCCTATGTGGTTACAATGTTAGCCTTGAGTTAAAATACAACCTGTATATTGTTTAGAAGTACGCGTCTCTCTCTACAATCCTTATCGCTTTACATTGAGGCTCAACTTTCAGGATAAGAAACTTAAACTAATTTTGAAAGAATGTATAACTGTGAATTGGGCTTTAACCGTCATATTCAATAAAATAACGGATGAGGGTATATTATTAACGCTTGCTTACCTGTGTATTGTTGGCAACTTCATAGTTGTACTGATAGTAAAAATTACTACAAACTAATGATCATTTATTTAATTTTCATAGTTATAAATTTATTCATTTATTTTCTTTTGTCAATATCATCATCATTAGCTTAGCTTAGCTCGGGATAGGCCTCCCCTATAGAACGCCATAGCGAACTGTTCTGGGCCGTTTGCATCAAGCGGCTTTCCTAAACTTTCATTATGTCGTCAATCCACCGGGTGGGAAACCTGCCCACGCTAATCTTCCCTTCATACTAAACTTTCAAATAACAGATATCAGGAAGTATCCTTTATTTAACGACGGAGACTTCGAAGAATGCACTTTGATTTTTAATTTATTCAGTTTTACTAGACACTATTTTTTCCACCAGCATGGGTAATCCTATTGGTTCCATAGGGACCTTAGTAATAATATCAATTTTAACTTTGGTAATACCTCAAGCCATAACTGTATAATAGGATTGTGATCGACCGACAGACGGATAAAAAGATATCCTAGAAAAACTGCATCTTGAGATACGGAAACCATTTTATTTTAAACATTTTATAGTTCTATTTAGTTCCAATATTATCAGGTGACTAAAAAGATATGACACATTTTGTATTCGGTCAATGTAGTTTTTCCTAACTTACATTACCCGTTAAAAATGATATTTAAAAACAGTTTTTAAACATTGAACAAAATATTAAAGCTCGCACTTATCTACTAAGAAATGTAAAAGCTTTTAGAATTTTCAAGCGGCATAACTTCTTTCATAACAACTCCCCGACAGCCTAGAAGTTACACAAATAATCAGGAAAATAGTTCCGCCTCGGTTCATAATAACACGTTCTGCGTCAGTTTTGCGTTTGATGCTTATAAGGGTTCCGTAGAGCGAAGTGAGGAACAGAAATATTTTAAATCACTAGATAAGTAGGTAAATTTTATCGTAACAAGTTAAAAACAAAATACACATTGAAAAATGCTTATTTTTAGGAAGTCTATTATAAACTAAGATAGGTAATTGATTGTTGTAGGACTAAAGAAAATACAAGTAATCCAAACTTAAAGCTAATAACTTTTTTTTTGTAGTTAGGTGCATCAATTTGTATTTCACCGGCTTGCCGATAAATAAAATCCTACAAAACTATAAAGTATTTTCATTGCGGACGTGATTGGCATATTTATTATAATTTAAATCCTTTAGAAATCTTTCTAAATTTAAATATGTTTTACACAAAAACAATGGGCAGGTGTAGGTAAAATCGTAATACCTACATAGATATGCGACTTGATTTCAAAATAGGTAGTTCATCGATAGATTGGTATTTATTAAAAATACAAATACATTTTCCCATGTTACAAATCGCCTACTTCATGCAGTCTTATATTTTAAAACCTGCTTAATTTTCAATTTAGAGCTTAATTAAATAAAAATACTTGTGTATTTTCAACAGCCTTTTTTACTTTCGTTTATGAAATATTATTTTAAATATTTTTATGCATACTTCTATTTATTACCTTTGTCAAAAAACTTAATAATTATATTTAAAAGTTTTGTCCGGTATCCTTTACTTTTAAAGTCGATTTTAAACTTGTCGTTTATTTCCTAGCAAACCACAAGTCAACTTAAACGTCTTTTCTTTATAGTTTCCTCTAAACGGTCAGGTATTGTTCTGTGCCAGCCAACAATGAGTATTGTGTATTGCTTTTGTGAAACTTACAGAGAGTGCAATCTTTGTTACTTATATGCTAAACGGCTGATAGCGCTTTATGATTATCAAGTACGAAAGTTTCTATATCATTTATTGTACTAGTAATAATATTTATGATGTTTCAAAATAGTCAAAATAGTTGTAGACTTAAACACCTAACATCCGGCCAGATCTAAATGAAAGTTCTGATATATATCTATAAGGTATATATATACCTTATTTCCAATCAAATGCATTGTCACCTCTAAACCAATCTAGCAAAGTTTGAAGTAGGGCCGTTTTCTATCATGTGTTATCACGAATATGCCCTCGTGTGATTTCCCGAAGGAGCAGAAAGTGTTACTGAAAAAACTCCAATATGGTAGATGACATGATTCCTCACTTTATTAGCTAGGTTTGCTATATTTTTGATACCTTAAGTATCCACCTAAAGTATACACCTGTATACCTCATGAATATGTACATCTGTGTACATGTATGATGATGATCACGCCAGCCTACTTTAAATATTAATTTGATTACTAAATAGTAGTTTTGTCAGCTATCACAAACGGTCTGTGCAATCTCGCGCTGTATTTTTCGCACCAAAAATAATGCATCCGCTTCAAC
Source organism: Anania hortulata (assembly GCA_963576865.1). Classification (NCBI taxonomy): domain Eukaryota; kingdom Metazoa; phylum Arthropoda; class Insecta; order Lepidoptera; family Crambidae; genus Anania; species Anania hortulata. The sequence continues at coordinate 14,397,107 of OY756389.1, read as the reverse complement.
GCTGTTTCAATTCCTGTGACTGGCTACGCTAGGCTCGGAAACGGCAATTACATACAAGATGTTACAAGAAACAATGCTCGTATAGCCAATCTATTCGCCGTAAAGGCAGAGAGCAGTCTACACGTTTTTTCAGGCAACCCAAACAGCAATCATTCGCAGTAGTTTTATCACCAATGATAGCTCGAGCCCGCTTCACGTACTGTTTCGCCCCCTGTGACAAGTTACGGATGAGGCCGGGTAATTAAAAACGTGACCGTCGTCACTTGTCGTCCGAACCCATAAGGGTTTTATCTACTTCCTAGCACCCACACGCCCGGCTTTGTTTATTTATTGGACCTCACTTATTATGTTTTATTCCTAATTTTCAGTTAATGCGCACACTTTTATCGGTGATCAAGTTTACGGCGCTGTTGAGAGTGTTTTTAGATTAATGTCACGTTTTTATGGGCTAGCTAGGGGATAGTGTGTATCCAATTTAGCTTAATGTTTTTAAATATTATCAGTCAATTTCAAAAAGAAGATTCTCAATTCACCAAAAGTGAACCGACTTACATGTTTTTTTTTTGTATAGACTAAAGGGTGTAAACATTAGGGGCAAAATCAATATACAGCAGAAAAAATTTATTCATACTAAAATAATCTCAAATAATACGTATTGCAAAGGAGTAAACAATTTAATGAATATTTTTATGACGAAAATAAAAGGTAATAGGTAAGTATTTAGTACATAAACACATCTAATATTTTTTTATGTTATTTTGTAAATATTTGTATCCTGTTACTTGTTAATAAATCATACTGTATAAAATAAAATAGTAAAATGATTAGGTGATTAGATCTAAATAGGTATATTTGAATCAATGCTTAAGTTTGCCTTTATACTTATTTTTGAAGTTAGTATTTAAATATTTGTAACATAAGTAAATATTATATTTTGGGCTATATATTCTAAAAATCAAAATAACCTAACACACGAACTGAAGTCTAAGGATGTCGTGTACTAAATTAAATAGGTATTACTTTAGATCAAACTTTCAAAAAATTCTACGTGATAATAAAAACCTTTAAAGGCAACTGGTAAATATTTCACCCTTATTGAATCTCTTTTTGTTACCTCATTAGAATCCTAAATTATTCCATTTAATGTTCAGTGTCTCATTTATTTTAATACCATTAACTCCACAGAAACTGCTATAACTACTTACCATTAGCATAGAAGACGGCTCACAATTAAGTTACCATTTTCGCCACGCATTCAAGATCTCACAAACTTCGGAGACAACTGTCTAGGTGTGTTATGAACTTCCAGACTACCACAAATGGGATATCATGTGACAATTAATAAAGTTAGTGGAAATACTCAATTTAATTTTATCTCTAAAGTTATTGGTATTAACGTAATTAGTGCATTCATTTTTAGATAAAATCGATTTTAGACGCTCTTTCAGTTTAAACAAGTAACCCTTTTACTTTTGCCTTGTCCGTCCATCTGTATTTATTATTTATTGATACTTCGCATTGAAAATGTTTGTTCAAATTGTGGATTTTCATGTCCATTTTAATCGCAGCCTATTAGTGCTAGAAATCTGCAATCTGTTTGTATCAATAAAATTGCATAAAATTCAGGTTACATTCTAATGGTTATCATTGAACGGGTCTCTGAAAAATATATTGACTTTGACTTTGGAATGGTCTTGGCAGACAAACAGATAGACAGTTAAACAGACATACAGGCAGACGGATAACAAAGTGTTCATTTTTACCTTTTGATATACGGAACCCTAAAAGTTAAAAAAAGTTAGTATTTACATAAAAAACTGAATTTATAAATGTTCTAAAGATACACCAGCACCTGAATCTTGTCCTAAGAAGAGTGACAGTTATATTTCATATTATATATATATATATCTTTAAAAGTAATGTTAGTGCTTACGGCCATGTGGGAAGTTGTTTTTATACTATCTTATGTTTTTGTTTGATCGCTTCACTATAGTGACTGTAGGTAAGTATTTTATAGGTAGTGTGAGGAAGTAAAAGGGTGTGTACACAGGCGTTTATATAAGCTTTGTCTAAGTTGCCTCAGCTATTTTACGCATCAAACTTTCCGTTGACGAAATTTATTCATGACGTGATCCCTCGTAAATACATTTGGGAGTTTATTGTCGTAATGAATTTGATATGGCGTATGAAAACAGGCTTATCTTCCCCACCCATTGTTATTTTGTTAGTTGCCCTTAAATGTTATTTTATAAGTTGGATTACGATCTTTTGTTTTGATTGTAGTTGCAGCTACAAATTAATTTCATCATCATCATCATCATTTCAGCCATAGGACGTCCACTGATGAACATAGGCCTCCCCCAGTGACTTCCAGATTGGCCGGTTGGAAGCGGCCCGCATCCAGCGGCTTCCGGCAACCTTTACCAGGTCTTCTGTCCACCTTGTAGGTAAACGTCCTACGCTGCGCTTGCCGGTACTTGGCCTCCATTTCAGAACTAATTCATTAAACTAACAAAAATAATAATTAAATTTATTATTACAACAATCACACCAACTTAGACAGTCCCAAACTAAGCATAGCTTGTAGGTACTGTGGCAATGAGTTAACTGATAAACATAATATATACATTTATAAACTTACATTAATTCGATACAAATGTTCGTGCCCATCGCACAAACATTTGCCTCATGCGGGATTCAAACCCGAAACGGCCGCTACTGTCCAGCTTCGTAGTCCGGATCGCGAACCTCTCCACCAGACCGTCGTCGCTAGAAACAACATACTCACATAAATAAGACTTACTTGTATTATGTGTAGGATTTTTAAAACAATAAAACCTTTAAAATATTATTTAAATAGGTCATCATAATCTGTCCACGTCAGTCCACTGCCGGATACAGGCCCAATGCTCGCCACTGAGTCCGATCGTCGGCTATTCTTTTCCATCGGCCGCCAGTAGATTTGCTTACCTCGTCGCTCCACCTTGTCAGACGGCGCCTTACGGTGCACTTGCCTCGTCGCTATCTCCACTCAAAACCGCGTCTACCCTATCGGTTATCGGTTCTACTGCAAATGTGACCAGGTTGTCCCCATAGTAAAAGCTGTTTGTATTGATGATCACATTCGCCTTCTTAAATTTGGCTACTGTTCAAAACAACACCCTGTATAACATAGGTAAAAAATATGTTCGTTCACATCACACAACCATTTGCATCTTGAAAGATTCAAATAATTCGAACCTGCGACCACTGACTAGCTTTGTAGTCCGAAGCGTGAACCACTAGACCAAGACAATCATCAGAAATAATCCAGGGAAGAAATTAGGCAATTAAGACTATTGTACTGCTACTACTAGATAAAATTGTAATTAGTTTAAAATACTTAATATTAAGTAGGTAAATAAATATAAATATGTGCCCCAGAACACACCAATTGTTAAGGAATTAACAACCCTGTATTACAAAAGCAAGCAAATTTAGACGCAAGCCAATTTATAAATACAAAACATCAACATTGACCGAACCAAGAATCGAATGTGGCCCTTTACCATTAAGGTGGATTAATGCGCCTGGCCCGATTCGCAAATTGAGCCGGGTTGAATGTTAAAAATTATTAACATTTTTAAAACGAACACGGCATAATAAAGCATTACGATATCGTGCACACAAAACATTGCACAAATTACGCAAGTCCAACTCACATTTATTGAAATCGAATTAAAATGAAGTTGAATTCCGTTTCCGGGCGCACATTTCTTTTCTCAAAGACTAATATTTTGTATCGCAACTGCAGAGCTCGGGGAATATCTCGTACTTCCTGCCCTGTTTCACCTAGGTGCCTTTAAAGGAAATTGATACAATAAATTGGAAACTAACCTACTTGGCGGTGCTCTCGCCATGCAGATCTCAGCCTTTCTTGCTCGTGTGGCCGCATTCTCTGATCAAATTGAAAATTCCAATGGGTTATCTATAGGGCACGGAACGTGCATGAACACATGAAATTAAATTGTTTCCGAAATTGTTTTCAAACTACAGTTTTGTTATAAGTGTGCCGATAAGTAAGATAACTCGTATTAGGTGTCCTAGTAAACAACATTCGGATGTTCTAAGTTGAAATAAAAACTATCAAATTATAAAGTGGACATTTTAAAATGCTTTGAATTATTTCTGATAAAACGTTACGGGACACAATGCTAGACAGAATAAAAATTCTGGTTACAATAAGCGTTTTGTTTATAATTTGTTTGTGTAATGTTATTATCCTTTTATTTTACGTACATTATTAAAGTAAGTAACAGAATAATGTTTAATAATATGTAATGAAAAATAGTATTGAAGAGAATTAGTTAAATATAACAGCGTCTGCGAAATTCATTAACAACCTAAAAATACGATACCTAAGAAAAGATTAAAGTTTCGGAGGCTATTGCTATGCGCTAAGAGTTTCTAGGTCGATTTTCAATTTGCAAAGTGATGCATCGCTCGCTCCATAAATTGGTAATAAATAAACCTTTTAAAACTTTTAATATGTGGAAAGAAATTTATTCACGGAGAACATGTCCTATCAAAATATCTCGGCCCACACGTTATGTCGGCGCATTCTTCTCCTAAATTGAAATTCTCGTACGGTCTCCCTCCGCGACTGGGTGGGGTACGGGCCAAAAGACAAATACTTACAACGTTCGATTAATTCCATCAAATATCATTTTTCCTTGTGAGTGTAGGTACTTACTTGTACGCACGGCGAATTTAATTTTCGTAGCGCCAAAAGGTTGTATATTGTTTGACGATATTAAATATTCCATATGGAAAAACTTGTTATCTACCAATTAGTGTTTTTTTTTTGGCATTTATTTACTCGTATACGTGTATATATAGGTCATTTTATTGCTGAAAAACCATCAAAACGTCAGGTTAATTAAACAACTTGTAGTTATATTTTTTTAAATAGAATATCTATGGCGCTAGCTAGTGTTTGCTTTTATTTATTGAAACAATAATTAAACAGTGGTTTTAATAGGATACAAATTCGTGCAACAAAGATTTTTAGATCATAGTTTTCGTTACTAGTGGTGTCATACTAAATCATTGACGCCATTTCTCTATAGCCTTGAATGAAGTCAAATGATTATTGCTTATGAATTCACAAAACATTAAAAATAAATAAATACTTTAAATAAACTAAAAGTAAAAAAACTTTTTAAAAAACAAGCTTTTATTCAATAAAAGCAACTTTTTCTTTAAAACGTTTACTATCTACTTATAACGTCATTATACAATTAATATGTTAAAAAAGCTTGTCGCGAGATTGTAACACTCATTTAGTTTAGTTTATAAAATTAAAACCAATCAGATCAAGTTACTTAATTTACTTCTTTATATCTACACAGGTAGATCTTGCGACAAGCTTGTAATTATCATATTAATTGAGTAATGACTTTATAAGGTAATAGTTAACATTTTAAAGGAAAAGTTTCTTTTATTCTTTTGAGCGCATTTTAATAAAGGCTTGTTTTTTAAAAAGTTTCCTTTTTTTTAGTTACAGTCACTGGACAGGTTTCTTAGTCTGTTCATCTAATTCAACGCAGCTTTTGCAATGTCGTTTGCCGGTTACAATTCGACCTCAAACAAAACTTCATACGGATTGGAGCAACGAAGTATAACTTGCATTCGTATTCTCATCAAGTCATTTCATTTGATAGCCATATTGTAGGAAAGCATGGAAAACAACCCAAAATTTTTAAAAGTCCGCCATATTGGATTTAGAGTCACGTCACTGTATTTTTCAAGATATTCTCAGGAAGCCCTTTCATTTGATACTCATATTATAGGAGTGCATTAAAAATAACTAGTCCGCCATTTTGCGCCGTGTTGGATTTAGAATGACGTCACACAGCTAAAAAAATAAATTCTCAGCCAAACTAAACGTGTATACAAAATTTGAGCTCAATCGGTTGAAGATAAAATCTGCTTCAAAATTGAGTTGCGAGATTCCACCCGAACAAACATAGTTACTTAAATACATACATTGCAATTTAAATTAAATATTGTAAAAAATGATTTTTTTAAAAATTATTAGTGAATGATGTCAACATCCTAGATAGAGACAAAAATTAAAGTAAGTATCCAATTGATAAAAGAAATAAGGCTACCAGTTTAATTATTGAAATAACAGCTGCCAAGAACTGACTGCATGAAAAAACATGTTAGTTTTATACTATCCTCTACGTTTTTCTCACTATTGGAAATATATTTCATTTATAGGCAAACGTGAAATAAAGTAAAAATCTATTCAGTAGTAAAATCGATATGCTATCAAAATGCACCCGTGCTCTCAAAGGCTGGCCTGAGCGACCGCCTCAAAGGACGTTCGTACATGAAGCAGCAGAGGTAGTTTGTTATATTTTCCTTATGACTTTGGTAATAAAGGTCACAAAGGTTGGCTATGTCTGCAGCTTACTGTACTGCACTGGCTGAGTGAGATCTGTGCAGAACCGTGAAGGCATGAGTTCCCTATCGCGAACACTTGCTAAACCCATCCTTTCGTTCAGACTAGCGTTTTATCTTTTACTCCTTGTGACGATCTTTGAACCATTGTGTGAGCGTTTGCGTTTTGTTTTTTGACACACCGAGGGTAAAATTAGAAAAGCAACTAATTTTGCTTTTTAGGATGATAGCAGGGATTGATAAGCCAAGAGCTCTAGGCGCGCGTTTATTTATTTCTGGTTGTTGTTCTTGCTTGTTGTGTAATTTTCTGTTATGTTACCATTTAATTAACGACCGACTGGTCTGGTAGTCCGGACTACAAAACCAGGCAGTTGCGGGTTCGAATCCCGCAAAGGGGCAAATGTTGGTGTGATGAAGAGTATTTGTATCTAAGTCATAGATGTTTAAAAATGTATCTAATTAAGTATGTCTATCCGATCAGTCGCCATATAACAAAGCTTAGTTTGGAGCCAGGTAAATGGTTTGATTTAAAGAAGAATTTTTGGACCCGAATGAAGAAGTAAATTATACCTGCACGTTGTAGTATTACGCCAAATAAAATTATTTACACTTCATTTAGCAACTAGTACAACGGGTCTCTATAAAAATAAAAAACATAATAATGAAAATGTCCACTAACAGTACCTACTTTTATATCTCTACTTACATCTGTAGATACATCTACCGTAAAACTAAGCATTATAAATCTCATATTATTCTGGATGTTTTATTCCACGACACAAGCCCCTTTACATAATCTTCACACAAAAATCTAATATCCCTTCTCGTTTTATTCGAAGGGGCCTTAATCCGTCTAAGAGCAAATAGTCAAATCGTATAAAGTCGCCCTCTATCATAACTTTGTCCGGAATTAACTCCAGACATTTTCTTCCTATCTCGCCATTTTGAATAAAAAATAAGATGAAACCAAACGGAAAGCGGATAATAAATAATACGATAGTTTCTGCAAACATTCTGAACTTAAGTTAAAAATTGAGACTCCGATAATAAATTACATAGCTCTACTCGTTTGAATACAATTTCGTCTTTTATTTATAAACCAGACTCGCTGTGCAGTCTATTGTTTACAATTCATTGAACATGCAATACCTAGAAATGTTTACTCTTATTTTGTGTTCTATTTACAATGGCTGCTATTACTGAAATATTTGTGTGTATGTATATACTAGGACCTAACCTTGATTGAACTCTAAACACTATTTAAGCAGTAACAATAGTTTAATCGAGAAAATCTTAGTTATCTTAGAAAAACGAAATAAGGTTGAAGTAATACTGTTTTAAAAGCTAATGGCTATGTCCCTGTTCTGATTTACTAATTAGGAGTAGTAAATCAAATCTTACTCGTACTTAGAAGTTGATAATAGATTAAATAAAGTTTTGACCATTTAAATAAGTACTAAACTACACAACGTTATCCCCGTAAAGCTGTACATCAAGGTCGTCGAACAAAGTAAATTTGCTTGTAGACGTTTATAGTAAATTGCGAATAAGGAGATGAAGCAATTATTTAGCTTAGTCATGCATTGTATTTCCGCTCATTAGGCGTATATTTATTTAATTTACAACGGCTGGGGGCCGGCGATAAGCTGTGGGGCGTGCGCGCCTCCGACTTCGTCGACTGAATAACAATGCAGGCGGACCGCTAAAACGACGCTTCCATGTTTCACGTTCATTCGCACGCAAGCAACTAATGAAACAATTCCCCTTCATTTTTCCCAGTAAAACATTTCAACAAGAAACGCAGCAGCATTTTAGCGCTCCCATTTTCCATGTACCTTGTCAGGAGTGACGCATAATGGAGTGAAGCTAAACGCAAGAAAGTGGCTCGACTCGTTGGTAACCCTATAGCGAGCTCCGTTGCCACTATTGCAGTGAGGATGCGAACTGCAAATGTAATTTAATCTTTTATTCGTGGTGCAGTTAGCTGCTGCATTTAAAAGAGTTGCGCGAGATGAATAGCTATGACTCTGTTAGGCTATTCCTATACCATTTAGCGTAAGATAAGAATTATCTGCAGCTCAAGTCTTATTCCGAGAGAATGAATTACTTAATGCACTTTTGCACTTAAAGTTGATCTTAAGAAAATACTATTTACTCTTTAAATCTTAGTTAGCTGCTGCTTTAACGGAATTATTATTACCATGATGTATAATTTAAATTACTTGAAAAAAAAGTTTTATTAAAATATGAAAAACATACAAAATTTATAAGTGAACTTCTGTGCATGGTAAGAAGCAACCATTCTTCTCTCAGTTTTAACAAATAAACATACACAAGGTAAATCTCTGCATGAGTGTGCTAGCGTGTGAGTTCAAGGCGTGTGAGTTGTTAAACTGTAATAATAATTAAATTAATTATTTATACTTTAGCCAAAGTTGCATAAATCTTTCACATTATCACCATAAGCCTTTCGAAGTCCACTGCTGGACATAGGCCTGAATAGAACGGCTCTGGGCCGTTTCAGCAGCTGAATAGGTCCTCGGTTCCCTTTCGTGGTCGCCACTCGAGTTCTTTTCTTCTCGAACGGTTGTCAATTCTGCGATTGATGTAGCCTGCTTATTACCACTTTAGCTTCGCAATACAAATGCTTTATCAATAATTGTATACAAAATAGTCCAAATTAAACACACATACAGGCCAGGAAAGTATGTATATTGAGAATCTTCTTTTTGTTTGAGAAATTTGATTAAAAAATCAGTTTCGATAATAATAACATACTTTATTTCTTCTCTGTAAGGCATGATCAGTTTCGAAAAATAATATTCTTTATTTCTTGTTTGATCAGTGGGTAAAAACATTGTTTTATTTTTTGAAAGAAACGGATCACGGTATCTCTTGATACAACTCGCCGTGATCCGTGGCTAACTCAATCTGATCCGGGGATCAGTGAGGACTTTCCCCCTCAACTTTTTTTAAAAGATTTTACTCTTAATCTTTGTCGACATCATTAATATGTTATATTTAAGCATGCGAAATCACGGCTTTCTAGTACTAAGACTCCCTGAGCTAAGCCACGGATACACAGACTGACAGACAGACAGATGGATAAGGGTCATGGCAAGACTTTAGGAAGAACCCTTTTAATTTCGCCTACTATAACTGTTGACTATGAAACCATAAAACCCAAAAGTATTACTTCTATAGTCACGTGTGATCATTGCACATAAACTTGGGCAAGGCCCACATATGTCGAGCTCACTCGTGTACCTAAATTACATTTCGCTGAAAATACAGGGAGACAAAAGATTCTGTACAATAGCACAAAACATGATATCTCTAATTTTACCTGACTTGAAAAACAAAGACAGGGGTGGTAATCACGTCCCGTGGCAAATACAATTAACTCAAATTAAAAGGGCTTTGTTATTAAACAGAAATGTACAGCTGTAGTCTGCGGAACAATGACAATTTTTCCATTATTTTCATAATGTGTAAAATAGCTAAGCAGATCAGTAGAGCTTTTTTTAATAGTTGCTGCTTCTTTGAAAGAACTAGTAGTATGTAATAAAGGATTAAATATTCGCAAGATCATCAATACACAAAAATATATATATTTGACAACACAACAACGGTAACACAATACCCAGACCCGAGACAGTATAGAAAAAATATTTTTTCTACATCGACCGACCGGGAATCGAACCCGGTATGCTCGCCTCTCGGCTACGGATCGGCTCTCATCAATATATTATTAAACAAATAAAAACTTCCTCTTATATGCTCACCGACTGATTCATCGACGCTCAGACTAAACCCTTGGACCTACAAAGCTGGAAAGCCAGATGATCCCTTTTTCATGTAGACAAGGAATATAAACAAATTTTTCATGATAGAGTTTTTTTTAAAGTAACCAAAGCCATGACGGAATTACTACACCTACTTTACGTGAAATAGCAGAGCCCTAAATCTAATTAGTTGAAACCAAAGCCTTATATAATATCATATACCTAAACTCCCACAGAAAAAAACACTAGACAATGCCCCTAAAAAGCATTTGAAAACGTGTTCACTCATGTACAACATGCTGTAAGTTGACCCACGTCAGTGGAAGCGCAAAGTGCTCCGATAACGGGGAAACCGCGGCCTATCGCTTTTTGATAGCATCACTTTGGCCAACTTGCCATCTGTCGGCCATTAGGTCCGGGATATTGAAAAAGTGAGACAGACCGATCGCCACACATAGATAAACGAACATATTATTACTATGTATGTTCAATGCCTGTTATCTCGAATAGAAACCACTTTTTTCACAAGTTTTGTTTTCTGCATATGAAGTTGAAGGAAAATTAGAAATCAATAAGATTTTTTGAAATTTTTATTCAGTGTGGGGCACAACAACCGACTATTCTTAAAAAATAAAACTATTTTGCCTTTGTTCTAAAAATAATCTTTAAGCAAGTATTTCAATATATTTCATCGTCTTCTAGTTAGAGCTAACGCTCCGTAGTAAGGCAAAGAGTGATTCATACTATCGATTTGTGAATGAATTTAAAGCCAGGAAAGACTACAAATTGCCAGTGTAGAATCACTCTTACAGATAATAAAAGTTTAACGAATTTACGTTTGACTGAAAACTGACGACATTTGCATTGAATAAGTTTAACCCTCTCAGGTGATCAGGTCAACAATAAGATCAAATTAATTATGACAAAGTCGTACTTATTTTTGTATTGTTTTAAACCTTATTTTTTAAATTTGGCTCTACCTTGCAAAGTAACCTTATATGTGTTATCATTATTATTAGTAGCAGGTACCTAAAATATTTAGTACTTGTTTAAATGAGATCATGAATATCATATTCATGAAACTCAGTAAATATTGCAAAGAAAATTCCAGACATTACTTCCAGACATTACCATTTCCTGATATTACGACACCATAACAATAGTTGCTACTGTGTTTTGTTTATTGGGCGTCACACTTAAATTGACTTTAATTCCAACTTGGGAATAACGCCTTATATTGCTGAAATCGATCATCAACGTTAAACACTGAAAAAACAATTAAAACTTCAAAAAAAACAAAATAACGTTAAAATAATATTGTTTTATAACCTCATGGTTGGACCCCAGTAAACATTGTCTTTTTACTTCTAATTCGAGACAAGTAACTCGTAACATAATAACCTCACCAAATTGGTTGGATATCAGCAAATATGTACCAAACAGAAATCACGTAGCCACTTGGTACGCCGGTCACAGCTTCGCGGAAATCTCTGTTATTAATTTGTGGGGGATAATGATTTCGCGTTCTGCCACTCGCGAGGTAAACTCTGCCGGTTAATATTATGGATTAACAATGTTATAGGATCATTATTAATACGAAACCTTTAGAATTAAAATTAATCATTTTTTTGCTTAAAATCTGGTAGTAAAAGATGATACAAAGTAGTTGTGTGCTCATGTTTTGCTACATATTTTGCTACATAATGATAGCATGCAAACTTAATAACATTTAATTAGTGATAATTATTAAAATTAAAATTTAATCAATAGCAATAAATTAAATTAAGCAAAATCAAATATATTGCAATAAGTATGTCAAAAAAAAGTGTGAAATGAGTCATCGTAATCTAAGAAAGTCGTTTAAGTCGTAGATACTGGTCATATTTAAGTTTTTTATTTATTTTTCTATTTAAGAATCAAGAATAATTTATTTGTTTTGAATAGGGTACATCATAAGGTTACAAACATATATAGGTTTCACTTATTCAGCCATAGTTAATAGCATACAATTATATCAACAAACAACAAACAAGTCAGAGATAAGTCGCCTCCAAACAACTTAAGTTATTAATCAAATTTATACACGCATACATACCTTTTTAAAAAAACGACAGTTATGTCAGTTATTAATTATTAGGTAATATCAACTTTACAATCTAGATATTTATTAACATTAAATTAAATTAAAATTCGACAACATCACATACATTGCTCTGATCCTATGATAAGTAGCTTAAGCACTTGTGTTACAGAAATCAGAAACGACGACGGTACCACAACACTCAGACCCGAGACAATACCTACAGAAAAGTTTCGACATTGACCGACCGGGAATCGAACCCGGGACCTCAGAGATAGCGACACCAAGTCCGGTATGCTCGCCTATCGGCTACGGAGGTCGTCATACTCATACTACGCTCACTAAGCCATTTAAACACAGTATGTTGAAGCAAGCATTAATATGTACAATCGGTAAATTGCGAATTGTCAAATAAGTGTAAAACCATTTTTGTCTAATGCACTACTTAGAAAACATAAAATTAATATTCTTTAATACGAATACGAATTTGAAAAGTAAGAATCGAGTTAAATATAGTTTTGATGACTATGACGATATTTTCGACTTACGCCTTGGGTTACGATATTATAATTTTAATTAAAAAATTAGATACTTTAACTGCCTACCTGTCTAATCATTAACTTAGTACAGAGGCTTAGCCTTAGCTAAGAGCTTTATGAAGGGTAGATAATCAAAATTAAACAACCATCCTGTTTCTGTGTTATTCAAATAATTCTATGAACTAAGTACATCCTTTTTAAGACTGGTTGGTTTGGAATATCTCTACTTTTTTCATAAATTTAATAAACAGCTGCACACCACCGATACCCTCTGTTTGTCTTTCATCTATTCAATCAGGTAATGCGTTTTTTTAATTAAAATATGAAACACAATAAGTACGGTTAATGCGTTATATTAATTATAAAATGGAACAAAATACATTTCGGATATTTTGAATGTTGGTAAGAGAAAAACTTTATAAACTTTTATCAACGGTCAAACAATTATGAATTTAACGTTAATAGGTTTCGTGTATATACTTCGGTAATATGTGTATCTAATAGAATGGTTATAAAAGTTCCCCGACTGCAAACAATTTCCTACTGTATTCACAATTTATTTCTAACTTTTTAGGCCGTTGCGTTTTATTATTATTAGATTTTTTTTTTTGTCTGGGGCTACTTGATATTTTCACGTCTAACTTTAAAACATAAACACGATTGAAATAGCATAGCTAAGTACAGAAATATTGGTGATCTACCTTCATGCTTGCAAATGCTTGTCTGGGTAAACCGATTCGGTTCAGTAAACTAATCGGGAATACCGGGACATAGGCTTGTACGTTTCCTGCTATTACTATGGTACTGCAACTCGGTTCAGTCAAAGGAGCCATCAGAAAGATTGATTCCCAATCTCTTAGCATATCCTATACGCTGTGAGATTTGGAATCAATCTCACATCATGTAGGTGAATCCTCGATGGGATACCTCTTTTTCGTCATAAACTAAATATAATAATGTTAATAGCCATAATCGTCATTTGCCCTAATTATTTATATCATAACTTCATAACTCATAACATTATATGTATTTATCTAGTTAGTTAGATAGTTGAACTCATCGTGTTGAGAACGATGAATTCAACCAATTTTAATTTTAAAAAATTTAGTTGATATAATTTACTCAATTTTTGTGCAAAAATTAGAATGTAACGCTCGCTCCGCTTCGCACTTTGCGTGGTCACTATTCTAATTGGGTATATTTATTGGGTCGCCAAATTTTTTGTTTTTCTAATTGGCAATGGCATACAAACGGTCAGCCTATTTTTTTTTCGCACAATTTACCTTTTCCTATTTGTGTTTAGCCTATTTTTTGCTTTCTCGTAGTCGTCGCCTACGAGAAAGCGTTTGACACAGTGGAGCACTGGGCAGTTTTACACTCTTTGCAGAGATGCCAAGTAGACAGTAGGTACATTGAAGCCATCAAAGAAGTGTATCGTGGTGCCACGCTCCAAGTTAGATTGCATGAAATGACGAAACCGGTGCAGGTCAGTCAAGGCGTTAGGCAGGGTGATACCATATCACCAAAACTCTTTACATCCTGCTTGGAAGACGTCTTTAAGCTTCTCGATTGGTCAGACAGAGGCATAAATGTAAATGGAGAGTTCCTGTCACACCTTCGCTTTGCCGACGACATCATTTTGTTTGCTGAGAATGTCGAAAATCTTCAAGTGATGGTAGAAGAACTGTAGGACCGATCAATAAGGGTGGGCTTAAAAATGAACACCCCCAAAACTAGAATAATGTGCACCAATACCAGCACTCACTACATTGAGGTTCACGGCCAAGGCATCACCAGAGTAGAGGATAACGTCTACCTCGGACAAGTTATTAGCCTGGATAAACGCAGCCAGAAACGCGAATTAAAGCGCCGCGTTCAATTAGGATGGGGGGCTTTTGGCCGGTTGTCCGATGTGTTCAAGGGGGATATACCGCTAAACCTGAAGCGTCGTACATTCCAGCAATGTGTCCTTCCTGTCATGGTGTATGGAGCAGAGACATGATCGCTTACCAAGCAGACGATAACCAAACTACAAGTCACTCAAAGAGCTATGGAGAGGGTTATGTTGGGGGTTTCTCTTCGTGATCATATAAAAAACACAGAGATAAGAAGAAAGACCAAGCTTACCGACATAGGCCTAGGAATAGCGCGTAAGAAGTGGAAGTGGGCAGGTCATATTTGTCGAAGAACGGATAGTAGATAGGGCAAGAGGGTGATGGAGTGGAGGCCTAGAACTGGACGTAGGAGCGTGGGCAGGCCGCGAGCTAGGTAGACCGATGACCTGGTGAGAGTGGCGGGAAAGAGATGGATGCAGAAGATCGATCGCCCAAGATCGTTTAGAATGGCGGGCTATAGAGGATACCTACACTCAGCATTGGGTGGAGTCAGGTTGAAGAAGAAGAAGAAGAAGAATAAGCAATGTTTTTTCTTTATCTTATAGAATCCAAGTCAGCGACTTAGCAAAACCATACCCAAAAATAAAATAGATAGATAGATAGACACTTTATTGCACAAACAAAACAAAAGTTTATTACAAACAAGACACAGTTATGTACAATCAAAATAACAAAACATGCTTCGTTGATTTATCAACTTAATAAAAAAAATATTAAAAAATATGCACCAATACACAACTGTCATATTCTCACAGTAAGAAATCAACATCCGTGTGTCGGACGAGGCCAGACATATTTTTAGGCAGATAGGGGAGACCGGAGGACAGTAGGGGTAGGTTGCCTAACTGTCAAAACCTTGACCTATTTAGAATTGTTGCAGTATTCAACTGGGTGCAAAAAGCTGTTTCTTCTTCCCGCTCAATCATCGGACACACGGCATTGCATTTTCTTAGTTAGCTCGTTAGTTAGGTAGTCTCGCGCTTAGTTGAACCCAACAACCCTTTCAAGTAAGTCTAGTTTTTGACATTTAATTTCATTTCAACTTACCCATATAGTCAACTATCCCCGGTCTCCCCTACACCTAGATCCGAAACTTAAAAACAATTTTTTATAAAAAAAATAACTGACTTCAAAAACACTAAAAAGCTAAAAATAACTTTTAAACAATCATACCAAACAGTTATTTTTGGAGTCGGTGCAAACAACCACATTCAAACATTCCACGGCTGGCACCGACTCCAATAATAACTGTTTGGTATGATTGTTTAAAAGTTATTTTTAGCTTTTTAGTGTTTTTTGAAGTCGGTTATTTTTTTTATAAAAAATGGTTTTATTTGTCTGTTTTTAGTGTTTTTTTTTACATTTTAAATGGCGATCTGTGATGTAATTATAGCTAAATTGCTTCTCATGACATTTCGAATAAGTCCAAACACGGCTATGATACATTGTTTTATCACAGAGTTCCGGTGCTTACCTTCCGCCTTCTTCATCAGATCAGTTTGATGGTATCATTCTCACCAGAATCATTTATTGAAATTTGATTTGTCAACTATGGCAAGGCTTAACTGTCTTAATGAAAATATCTTATCGCGTAGGTGGGGCATGCGTACCTTACTCGTGGAAGACTATTGTGGCCAACTATGGTCTCCTTCATCAGTTCCACCTCAGCAAATGATACTTTCTGAATCCAAATGCTTGATTTGTTGTTAAATATACTAAAATCGCTATATGCATACCTATAATATTTTAGGAGTTCCCTCAATTCCTCATGGATTCCATCATCAGAATTGAATTTTGAAACAATTGAAAAAAGATTTTTTCAAATCGGTTCATTAATGGCGGAGTTCTTTGGTAACAAACATAAAAAAAAAATTGAGAACCTCCTCCTTTTTTTGAAGTCGGTTAAAAAAACATACAACCGAATTGAGAACCTCCTCCTTTTATTTGAAGTCGGTTAAAAAGAAAAACGGAAGGAAAGAAAACTTTATTGGCTTTAAACAATATGGTATAAAATGGTGCAAGTGATGAATAAATGGATCTCATGTTTAGCCAAGTTATGGTGGCATACAAAAATAACCAATATTGTTTTGTTTGAGAAGAGTCGTTTTCTGAATTGACCTAAACTGTGTATCGGGTCCGTTTCCCCTCGCGTTAAAGGCTAAAAGGTTCGTTGGATTGAAATTTGGTCTCAATAGAAAATTGTTTAATAGCTTACAATTATGGTTTTAACCTTTCTAGATTTTCAAGTAATCAAATATTTGTACGCCAGAAATCAATCATCTTAAGTAATCTCAATTAATATATTATGTTTTTTTTATATCTATCTAACTTATCGATATATATAGCACATCGATCAAAGTTTATTTAATTCCGCAAGCACAAATGGAACACACGGCAAATTGTGGTTATCTCCGTAAACATTGTCTAGGCACTTTGCGATTTTCATCTCCACCTTTAATTGTTATTTGGTCTCACCTCGCTCGTTTCTTTTATTTATCCGCTGAGATAATTCGTTTACCCGTGAGAATAGTTTCAACACGTGCCTCGCGTCGACGAATTGACTGTAATGGACTTTGTGTCCGCAAAGATGTGCCGCTTCTTTGAGACAACTATTTGTTTTGGTACTGTTAGAGCGTTTACAGGTTAGGGGTTTCTATGGTGCCGTGATGACAACCTTTTTATCAACCAATGAGACCCTATTACTAAACATGTCTGTTTGTCTGTTCATCTTGCAATGAAGGGATGTAGTTTTAAACTGTAATAGGTAGGTACTCCTATGTAGGTAGGTAGTTTAAATGTTCACAGGATGTTGTGTTATTAAGGTAGATAATGATGTAAAATCTTTAATGTGACGTAATAACGGCAAACTTAGTGTTATTATAGTACAGACTTTAAAGTAAAAAATCTAATTAAATATTGGTCAAGTTTAAGACGGTTTCCGCTAAGGACCTCGAACGAAACGAAATCCTCAGTATGCGATTCCGACTTATTGCTCTTGAGATTTTTTCACGACTTTAAATATCGGCAGATAACACTCTTCTTTCTTGTTTTTATTTATTGCCGTGATATCGGTTTTTTACTGTTGATTTGTTACCTAAACCTATTGAATTGATTTAAATTACGGATATTACTTAGTTATTAAAACAGTGCACTTATACACACCACTTTCACGAAACACTTTAAAATGGAACTGATAAACCGGTTATCGCATACTTTTTTTGTAATTATGAAAATACCATTATTCAATTTAAAGTTTTTAAGTTTCAATTTAAACATAAAAAGTTCAATTTTAAGATCCCACTAAAATAAAAGATTGAGCTTCGCATTTCGGGCACTACTTCTCTAAAAAATAAATATTTTAGCCTTACTGTGAAATTCTAGAGAAAATTATAACCATTTCCTACAAAAGTAAGGTATGCAATGAACTCAACACCGCCCATGACAAGCAGAACAACAATAAAAACTTGTGACATAAATTTTCTGGAGGGTAAGTTTACGACACAGAATAAGAGGTACGAATCTGTTCACATTTCAGAACTTACCAGACGACCGACCTCAGCAATTAAGTCACTCGAAATATTTAATGAACAGTGCTAGTTCCGCCACGGAAATGACACTTAATCGGCTTAACTTCGCCTCAAACTTACCCCAACAGCCCCCTCCACGGCGTTTTCTGTTCTGAACCTAAGGGTGCGCTTACACTCTGCTAGAACAGCGGTGAAAGTGACGGCGTGGTGCGCTGTCCTTCTAAGCTGTGAAACTCCATAAGTCTAGGATTTTATCTGTCATAGCCATCAATCCTTGCTTCTATGCAATATGCAATTGTGAATTATGCGCGGAGCCAGCATAATGTGCCTGGATATTGCTACTCGATAAATAAAGAAACCGTCCACACTGTTAAAAGTAGGTACTTTGCTTTAGGTTTTTCGATCAGCACCCGCCCATCTCCCAGCGCTTAGTTTTGATCCGGCCACACCCGCTAATGTAGACATACCCTTATACACCCTTTCCAAAATACCTAAGCTGCATCAAAGAAGTTGGAGAATGTGCAATTATGAGATTGTTTTAATTTAGAAACAATGTTGTTGAAGAATTTTCTTGCTGCGAGTGAACTAAGAAACCTCAAACCAGAATTCTTGGTTTCGCTCAACATTGTTTCGCATTTATTGCTTGCATTCGATTTTCTTTTTCTATAGGAGATTGCTTTCCGTGGCTGTTATTATAAATTCCAACGGTTGGGTTTAGAAGCCTAATCGGGAACAATTAGCTTTATAAATTTAATTTTGTGTATAGCCTCTCTTTTTATACCTAAATTGAATGGGTGTTATTATAATTGGTAATGATATGAGTAATTTTGTAATTTATCTACTGTTTTATGTCACACGATTTTCTATTTGTGGCAATTTTATTTTTAATGCTGGCTTATTTAGCTAAAAATAGCTTTAATTCGTTTTTTAAACCGTACTTCTATTCAGAATATATGACGAAATTAATTTATTAGTATGACTTCAATGTTAGTCTCATGATAGAAGTAAAATAAGGGTTTAATTTTACTTCTTAAAACAACAACTTAAAAAGGAAGTTCACTGACAAAATAGAAACTTTAAAACTTGGTAATAGAAAACGAAAAGGATAAGACAATGATGAACTAAAGACAAAAGTCATATGGTCATGGACTAGAACAGCCTAAGAAAGAGGAGAAGAAACTGGAAGAAACCTTAATAAATAGACAAATATAGGTATAAGAATAAGAAAGAAATCGTCAACTCTATAGTAATGGACCGACGCGAATTTCAAAGTATACTCCAACCTATCAAGGGTCATCTCTAAATTCTGTCCGTTTGCAGTAAAGTTCGTTCAACATTTAACTAGTTGACGAAAACAAGGCAAGTGCAAGCTCCGGGTGAAGTATAGAGGGCTCCCTGTTGCTTGAAACTCCTCATAACTTCATCTATTCTTACCGAATATGGCGATGTAGTGTGGAAAGTTGTCTGATGTGTAAAACGATTTTACAATACTTACCTACATAAGCAATCAAAAGGAAGCGGGTTAAGTGACCTGATTAAAGATTAAAACTGTCGTGTGACTATTGATGCTTTCTAATAAAAAATATATTTACTCGTAGGTATATCGTATACTCGTTGGTTAGGAAAATCATCATAACTCGTTAACATCCAAAGACCGCATAACTATGGAATTTATATCTCAACTAGCTGTCCCGGCGAATTTCGTACCGCCTCGTTTTTTTTTTTCGTGAATTTTTTGATGTTTTCATAGTTATTCTGCTATTCGAAACGGAGACAAATCCAAAAAATCATAAATTATAAAAATCGGCCCAGCCGTTCTTGACGGTTACCTATTTTAAATCCGAATTGCTTTAGTACGAATTTCACAGAAAACGTTTTGTCCTTTTTTCATTTTCCATATTTTTATTATACCGAAAACACCATTGACATATTGCTAATATTCCGATTTTCGATTGTTTTTATTTTATTTTATATGTTTTGAAATCTTACTCAACATTGCCAAAGCTAATTAATGTTAGATGATTTAGTTTCAAGAAAAATGCTTTCAATATTGTAATAATTAATCCTTCATCCTTATCCTTAGTTTTTAAGCGCTCGGCGGCCGCTGCTGCGGCACGCTCACTACGCTCGCTGCGCTCGCTCGGTTGGCTCGCCTTCGCGCTGTGTATGGTCACTATTCTAACCCAACCTAACCAGTTTAGTTTTATTTTAAACGCAGTATTTACTAATCAGTTAGAAATAAAAATTATTGTAAGTAAAACAACGGTGAATCGAAAAAAAATGGTTTGGATGATCGGGCATCAGTTTTTCTGGAAAATGAAACATCGGTAAAATAAATTTAAGACTTAAAATGTTATGTAAAAAAAACTACCTGCTAATCAAAACTTCGTTAAACCGTTTTCGAACAGAAGTTTCGAAAGTAAGATAGGTTACCGTTCTTGACTTATAAATTGTGTAACTAACCCGACTTTGTTTTATATATATACAGGGTGTATTTACGGTTATTCTACGGCTAAATTACATCAACTTTTTCTATGGGACCAACATCAAAATCTCAAAAAAAAAATTGACGTTTCCATACAAACTGATGCCAGCTGGTCGCGTTTTAGTATGGGACTGTTTTTTTTTGCGATTTCGATGTTGATCCCATAGAAAAAGTTGATGTAATTTAGCCGTAGCCGTAGATGTAATTTACCCCTTAACGTTTTATTTCACCTTTTCGTTACACCCAGTATAGATAGATGGAGTCTCGATTATGCATGCTTGATGAGTTAAGGGATCTTGATGGATGCGTGACTATAGTCCAAAAATCATCTGGCTTCCAAGGATTACGGAGATTATTCCAAATGTAATGACATACTTACCAATCATCGTCAAGCATACCCTGTAAACATAACTACGTCTCACAAAGTTTCTTAACTTTAATCGTAAAGAATAGAGCAATAATGCTTATAATAGCATACAGGCGTAGGTAGGTAAGAACGGTATAATTTTTTAGAGTGAAAAAACATCTTTAATTTAAATATAATAATAAAAACAATTATTTAAAAAAGTTTAACTAACTGTCTCTAGATCTGGGCCAACAATAAAGCATAATTTGCTCGACGCCGAAAGCTCTTGTACGGGAGCCGAATGAAATCATTGGACCAAATGCAAATTAAGTTTCACCAGTACTGGTCAATTATTCGAACACTTACGATTGTCTGGGTAAAGTAACGGACTAAATTACACGTAACCTGATACATTAATTTACTGCGAATTAGTCTTAGATTAATGGGACACGCAAGGTATGGTTTTTAACTAAGGTGAATTTCTTTGGGGTCAACATCCATATTGCGTTAATTTTTATTTCTCTATCTAAGGAGCAGCAAATTTTTTTTTGATGATTTTGATGTTGACCTTTCGCACCTGAGATTTTTTTACTTGTAGATCGATTTATTTTCTATAAAATCTGGATAGATTAACTACGTGTTCAATGGAAAAAATTGTACCAAAAGCCAGTAGGCCACAACCACCACCGCACGATCGTGCTATCCAGGTGTTAATTCTTCGTTTCGGTGTTAACGCATGAACGTGCGTTCGCGGTCTTAAGTTTCCTTCGTGCTATTACAAATTAAAGCAGTTATAGTTCGGATATCAAAAAGTAAGTGAATTAGAATGAAAAAAAATATTTAGGAATAATTTTGATGACAAAACCTACATAACGCCTTAGGGTTAAGTGCTTAAAGATCATATTGTACTCTTTTACAAACGTATCCAACCGTGAAACGTGGTTTGCGTTTCAGTAGAAGATTTGCGGAGCTGAAGTTATAGAAACCTGCTTCTAAAATCTAGTTTTGACACAGCGAATAATTCGTCAGAGTCATGAAATCAATGTTTAAATACATGTCCACGCAATTGCTATCATGCAAAACATCAAAGACAAGATTGTTGTTTATATTTATTTCCCTAAAAATCATTAGATACTTACAAAATATAAAAAAACATACATGCATTATTGTGAAGGTGCATCAGACTTGTGACCTGAATATTACCAGACCAGTTCATAGTTTTGGCAGACCGTAAATCGCTAATTACGACAAAATATGGCGTTATTAATTTTATTTATATAATTTGAACTATTGACATCAATAAAAAGCCAAATGTTACAGAAATAGTTAAAATAAAATAAAATATACAAAATAATTTACAGTACCCTGTCACAAGGTCGAGGAACACATCCATCTTACTGGTGTGCATACGACAACTGAGCAATTTCAGTGCAAATGTGATGTGAATGTGATTGGCCAGTTTGATTAACTCACAGTCATTTGGGTTCGGTTTGGTGCTATAAAACGAATTTACAAGGCTTATACATTTTTATCACGATCGTGTAACTCAGGTGCGAAAGCCTCCTTTTCGGCTATAGTTTGAATCTATACTTTGTATTATATTGATCAATAATCAAAACTTTAATCTTTTTACAGTTTTACCGTAACAAAATATGGTATTTCAAACTAAAAAAAAATACTGACCTCCGTTTCATTACATTTTAAAAATGGACAAGTAATTTTAAAAAAACCTACTACTACATGCAGTAAAGCACATTCTTTTAAATTCATAAAATATGATAATCTTGAGCTGTAGCACCACAACAACAAAAATCGATTAGTATCTTACTTCTGGATAAAAGATTCGACAGACTGTCAACAGTTAACAGGGGCCTAACGCACAGTATAGAGTGAGAGAGATAGAAGACGCAGCGCGTGGGTAGACCTCCTACGAGGTCGACTGACGACCTAATTCAAGATTGCGGGCAGCAGCTGGATGCAAACAGCACAGAGCTACTGGCTGTGGCGTTCTTTAAGGGAGGCCTATGTCCAGCAGTGGACTTCTAGAGGCTGATGATGATGATGATATAAAGTTTGAAGTAAAAACAACATAGCTTAAGTACTTAATAGTGTTTATGGTCACACCTCTGAGTATGGCAAATTTTAGTCTAGCAAGCGTTACATCAGTTTAGTGCAAAGGACTCTAATATTTATATCTTTGGGAATAGGGTAAAGCATAAATTCACCCAATGCTGACTAAAGCTGTTGAGCGCCAACGTAGCCAAACGAAATCATTGAACCAAACGCAAACTGAGCCTTCGTCTAACAACATAGCAATATTCGGACCTAGTCACTATATAGGTACTGTTAAAGCAGCTTCTAGGTACAACAGTAAAAAATATGCCTTAGAACACACTGAAAATCAATGTTTAGTATTGGTCGTTTATAATTTTTATTTTATTGTTGATCTTAAAAAAACTGTTTTAACCATTGTTTTTTTTTTCAAGATTTTTAGATAATTATTTACTCCTCAGTTAATTATTTCAATGTTTTTAAGTCACAATGGAATATAATTCACTCTAAGCTACGGCTCCTAGCGAAACAAATTCACAGGAGCCATTCACAAATGACTCTTGCATTACGACCGATGGAGTCACTTTAATTATTTGGGCGTAGCATTACGCTGCTACGTAGGTAGTCAAATCTGGATCTGGAGCCTTCTGGCGATTTACAGCTTTGACAGCACTGAATAGATTCGATGATTGGTAATTAAAAATCCTCATTCATTCAGTTTATAGGCCGTGCACTTACCTAACTTAATTGTTACCGTAAGCCTTAATAAGCCTATTTGTATGCTGCCTGCGTGAGCTCACAAGAGTTGCTCTCTTCATTTGTAGTTATAGAATATAAGTATACCTAGACTAGTTGTTTTTAAATAATATTTAAGTGTTGTCCTCACTATCGCAATGGGGTAACCTGTAATGATAGTTGTAAGTTTGGTTGCTATAAATAAAAAATACCTATGATTACACGGTGGCAACTTGCTTTGTTAGGTGTGACTACATTATTTTAGATTTATCCGATTTTTAAAGTGACTTAATATAATTTATCATTATCATTATCAGCCCACATCACTCCACTTCTAGATAAAGGCCTCTCCCAATGCACGCCACTGAGCCCGATCCATGGCTATTTTTTCCATCCGTTGCCAGCAGCTATATCGTCGCTCCGCTTTGTCGAAGTAAGTAGTTTGGCAACAGACAGAAGTAATTTGTTAAAATGCGAATATATTTTCCCGTGTACGAATTTGTCACTTTATGTAGTCTACATTTTAGATTTACTAAGCTAGTTTTACACCCAAAGTAGCTCTCCTGAGCAAGCTACCTGCTATTGAAAATCGTCAGAGCCATGGGCAAGAACTTTTCGAAGTGCCAGTGTTGTTAGATGTAGCTAACTTTCGATCTCCACCGAAGTACGGAGCCATGTTAGTTAATTGTTCGTAACCCAAACTAGAAACCTAGACTTGAATAGAACCTATTTTAACAAATGGGATGCTGGTATACTTGAGAACTTAGATCTATCAGAAAATCAGCGATGCGTGAGCAGGGTGCAAGATTTATGCGGTGCTAGGAGTTATGCTCGCTAAAATTTATGACAAAATGGCCGAAATACGTACGAATGAGGCTTTACCATGAACGCTAAACACTGCTTAAACATACTTTTTCTTCTTAACAAATAAAAAAAATTAAGGTTGAAGTAATATCCTAAAAGTGCTGTTATTCATAAAATTATTTGTGTACTGATTTATTTTAAACAACATCAAAACGCGCTTTAAGCTAAATTTACTATAAATTCCAAGATGAGTGCTATTATTTTTTGTATCCTATTTCTAAATTACAAAATCCTAGCCATCCTGCATGCAGAGCATCCCAACATTCCCAACAATGAGTGAGGCTCTGGCGTGGTAGTGGTAGAGTGCGCCGCAAGCTCGCCTGCATGCCATCTCCAGCTTTAGCGCAGAATTCACAGAGGCGGTACGGGAAGTATTCCGGGGGTAGGATTTTTTGTAATGTTCAAGCTGCTATGCACCATGTCACACATAAGCCACCCGTGGTAGCTTACAATCGCTTTCCGTAGGTTCGCTACTGGACAGCTTACTGTCTCAGTGGGTTCTCCACTTTAGATATTCTACTGCCAAATAACTTTAATATGTTCCGGTTAAAAGAACTAGATTAGCGGCGTATTTTTACCCTTTTCGATCCACTTACCCGTGGCAGACCGGAAAAACAATAGAAAACAATAGGGAAATTTGTTTGTGGCACGGGAAGGGAGCTTGCTCTACCTTATACGTAACCATTATTTTTAGGGTTCCGTATCCCAAAACCCTTTATGTAAGAATCATCATCATCATTTTGGCCAAAGGACATCTACTGCTGAACATAGTTCTGCCCCATTGACTTCCAAATTGGCCGGTTGGAAGCGGATTACATCCAGCGTCTTCCTGCGACCTTTACCAGGTCATCGGTCCACCTTGTGGGTGGACGTATCAAGTTGAACCCTCTAGAGTAGGCGAATTCACTCACACTGGTCCGGTTTTTTTTAAAGTCATAGTCAGAGCTCGGCAGAATTCCAAATTTCATGGACGTAGTGATCAATGGATAGGTATTTGTAGTCCGATCACTATCACTATACAAATCGTCTATTTGCTTTCAGGGCAGATGCACGAGGGCACTTGATATTCTATGCAGAGTCCGAAAATGATTTCACTCAGTCAATTCCAGTATCGGGCGTTACATTTGAACTGTATTTGCACATAAAAGGTAGAGTTAATGTACGTGTTGAAGAAAAATCGTTTTACATGTTGATTTACAAAATGTCATAATCACAGTAGTTTGGTGTCAAACAATTTGAAAAAAGAGATTTTCAATTTACTTGCACATAATGTGTTTGCCTACTTTTTACCATTTTCAGGAAACTAAGCTATGTTACGCTAGCTAATGTTATAATATTAATATTTATGAATTATATTTTTTGTCTTGGTCTATTTTTTCGTGTTTCAGACTAAAAAACCAAAGCGGTTGCAGGATTGAACTCACAAGGTGTTTTGTGAGTTTGTGTGATGAGCACGAGCATTGTGGTATGTGGACAACACATAACGAGACACAATGGAAAATGTATTGTTAATAAAGACAAAATCCAGTTCGTGATCGCCACTCAAGAACCTTTCTTCCCCAACGGTTTTCCAAAGGTTTTCGAGTGGATACCACGAACTGGAAGACGCGACGTCGGCAGGCTTCCTACCCGGTGGACTGATGACCTAGTCAAGGTTGCAGGCAGCTTCTGGATGCAAACGACCCAGACCCACTAGATGGTCTTCTCTAGATTATTTTAGTAAGGGAGGCCTATGTCCAGCAGTGGGCTTCCAGAGGCTGATGATGATGAAGGACAAAAAAACCTTTATGCTTTTCTGACCGAGCAATGTAATAGCAACTTGTCCTAGATTTGGACAAGGTTTTTTATTCATAAGTGCAATGCCTTACTATATTTAAATTCAGATGGTTGTAAAAAGTCAACCTGTAGACACTTAATACTTACGATTTGTCGCTTTAAACTGCACTGATAAATCCTGTCATTGAGTCGTAATGCTACATTTCAGTGCCCAGTAAGGGCGTTAATTGTGGCCACTAAATATTATTCAAACGTATCGAATGTAACGCTGCAATTGCCATTAATTTGGACTAATCAAAACAAAATTGGCAACTACATTACCGGAAGAGCAAACGATTACACGTGCTAACATGTCCAAAATTAAGCATCGACATTTAGCTACGACTGAAATGGACTGGAAAAGGCTTAAGAGACTGGAAATCGAATACTTAATATTATAAAGAGGTGAAGTTTGTTTAGATGTTATAGGTAATCACTAAAAGTAATCATTCAATTTAAGTAATTATGTCACCAATATTTTTAATGGACCTTCTGAAATGACTTTATGCTACTTTTTATCTAAAAAATTGCTTACGTTTTCCGTTTCAGAAAAAAAAATACGTCTATTACACCTATCCTTGAATTCAGATTAATTAGTCAGTCAGTAATGATATTTTAAAAAAATATGGTAACAAGTTTTTATTGCAAGTCTGTTAATTTCATTTAAGCATCATATTTTTCACTCATAAAACCTTTGGTAGCTCCTAGTCTACTCGTTTGTAGGCATCGGCATTTGGCTTGTCGACATTTGTCCCCTGTTAGTTGACCCATTTGGGGTTGCCACGCGTGGACGCGAATGCATGGGGTGGCAGTTTTAAGGTCATACCTTGTGAAAATGCGTACGTGTGTACAAATAATAGAAAATATATTTCGTCCCTTTTGTAATTTTTGCACTTTTACAACCATTATTTTTACTACTAGGTACTTGACGACCCAATTGGCATAGTGGCACGATGAATCGCCTTGAATGTAAATGGTCCTGAGTTAGATTCCCAGGTCAACAAGGATGTTCGCCTTTAAGATCATGACATAGGTGTGTTGTCTGGCGCTTTTTTATTATTATTATGTGTGTAATATAATAATTTATCGTATTTTTTTTTTTAGTTTAACTTAAGTTGTCTTAAATAATCTTTACACAATCGTTCAGATAATAAGAATGGATTCTCATGTAGTTTCTTAAATAACAACCTTAGTGTACGTAAATATAATAATGTTTCGTTAGGTATATAGGTAATCGAGATGCCTTCTAAAAAGTACTGAAACGGCTTGTTTTGTTTGAAACATTTATATTTACGTAATCAATGACTGAATTTCAAAGAAGAACAAACGCACCAATTTTTTTCTTTTCTCATTCGCACACGTCCGATGATCAACTGAACGAACGAACAATTTATGACACATTGTAAATAACGAGCCATAGCGTCGACTACCTACATCGCAAATAAATAAATCATTGTTATGTATCTGGCCGGTGAAGCGGCAAATGCAGATGTAATCGTGTTCACTGTCCGCTTGTACGTACAAATAATTCAGAAATAGGGATGGGATGACTCACCCGTGTTGTAAGGTGAAATAATCGATCAAAATTTAAATTGTCAATTGAAAAATGTTTAAATACTTTCATAAAATGCATTTCGTACAATTAATTTCCAACATGAGTGTTTCGTTATAATATGAATAACAAACAAGATACTCATTGAAGTGAAAACTTCTTTAACTGCGTTGCGCACTTTTTGAGATGGGTAAAAAATGTTAAACTCGCGTCAGGACCTGTGACCTGATGGAAAATTCGTAAGACGGAGTTGAAGTAAACTCGAGTAGGACACGTGACATCGAAAATTCGTGATGGAGTGTGACGTCTATGCCGCTTACGTCACCGCAAGCGTCAAGCTATTAAGAATTTCGTCGGCATCTGTCAAGTACCGTTGGCCAAGCGGTGTAAATACTAGACATGTTCCGCGGGCCACGAGTTCAAACCCTGCCAGCGAAGAAGATAAGAAAAGAAAAAAAAAGTTTTGTTAGCGTTTTTAACGTTAATGTTCAAGTTTTCACTTTTGCCGGCACTCCCGGCGTGCAACCCGTTGTTTTTTTTTCAAGTTACTCAAATTACACTCCAACTAGGACTACAAGTAGTCTTTTAGAAGTCAAGAAAAAATGGGTTACAGCTGTCATCAAAAGGCTTTCTTCGGTTTTTAAGTACGCTTGACCGTGCGGTATATTAACTAGTTAATCTATTTGGGGAAATTTTGGACCATATCATCTAGTGTTATCTAAAAGTGCAAGTTTCTACTTGATGCTTTCCCTCACGTCCGTCCTTCGTCCGTCGCGTAAGTGGTGCTGGGATTTAAACACACAACCTATAGATGTGAGGCGACACACCGTTCAAGGGTTCAATCTCTGTGCGTTTCTGTAAATTTAAATTCGGCATTTAAGCGTTTTTTTCATATGTTATTAATATTATCTAATTTGACAGTGATTTGTTTATTTATTATTCATAGTAATAGAGGTTTCGCAAAAAGGTTAAGATATAATAATATTCACTCGATTGAACGGTTATAAACATCGAGTTGACTGACTCTGTCCATCACTAAAAAGATCGCCATTCTCGAGCAAATAGATAGTTCTCACTTCCGACACGTGTTTCCGCGAGGGCGCTAGTAGGTGGTCACGTAGAATATTGACGCCTCAAGCTATCCGACAATACCTACTCGCCAGGAGACATTTTTATGTGGAGCTTTGATATAAATCATTCCTGCAGCACCGAGTAGCAATAACAAAGAGTAACTTTGCAGGAACTCGAACGTGCAAGTTGTCACAAAAACATTCTAATAGCCTACCTAATAAAATTAATTTCTTCATAAAGACTAAAAATATCCGAATAATAATGAAAAGGTACGAACTCTGAATACTTAGCTCTTTTTAACCGTCTTCAAAAAAGGAGGAGGTTCTCAATTCGGTTGTTTTTTTTTAAATGTTTGTTTTCTCAGAACTCCGCCATTGATGAACGGATATGAAAAAAAATAATTAATTGAAAGGGTATACTTTCAGATTGGTCCCATTTTTTTCAAAATTCAATTCTGATGATGGGATCCATGAGGAATTGAGGGAACTTCTAAAATTTTATAGGTAGCGATTTTAGTATATTTAACAACAAGTCAAGCATTTGCATACAGAAAGTATCATTTGCTGAGGTGGAACTGATGACGGAGACCATAGTTGGCCACAATAGTCTTCCACGAGAAGCGATAAGATATTTTCATTAAGACAGTTAAGCCTTTCCATAGTCGACAAATCAAATTTTAATGAATGATTCTGGTGAGAATGATACCATCAAACTGATCCGATGAAGAAGGCGGAAGGTAAGCACCGGAACTCTGTGATAAAACAATGTATCATAGCCGTGTTTGGACTTATTTGAATCGTCATGAGAAGCAATTTAGCTATAATTACATCACATATCGCCATTTAGAATGTAAAAAACACTAAAAAACAGACAAAAAAATCATTTTTTTTTATAAAAATTTGTTTTATTTAAGCTTTATTAACTTAGTACACGTTCATGGCATTAATATCATAGATAGATAGAAAGACAGACACTTTATTGCACAAAATCATAAAAGGTTTACAAACAAGACACAGTTATGTACAATCAGGCGGCCTTATCATATAATTTAATTTCATATAATTTCTAGACATGTTAACTTTCTGATAATTTAAGGAAAACCTGTTATTGGAATTGGACAGTATTTAAAAAAAATTTTATTTGTAAACGCTGTTGGTTTTCTTTGACAACAAAAAAAAATTAAGAAAAATACAGTATGATTCTATATCAACTGAATAGTATTTACAATCTTTTCTCCTTCAATCTACATGACTCTGGAATACCCTCCCCGAAAATAAAAAATCAGCTCCCAATAAATACTCTTTTAAGATAATTGTACGCACTCGCATCATATTTATGTATTATTTTGTCTATGTAGTCAATATGTTATATTAATCCTGTGTACCTACTGTGTTTTATGTCAATTCTGTTTTTGAGAAACGTTATGTCGCACCGCCTACAAAACATCTCTGTTTAGCCAAATGGTCGACTGGCAGAGAATTCCACATGGCATTAAGTCCACCTTTCGTACAATCTTTATCTGTGCAATAAAGTTTAAATAAATAAAAACAATAACGGTCCTGACTACGAAACTAGTTGATCGTATATATATCTGGGTATTCTAAGGGGCGATTTTTTAATACCCAGATAACTTTTATTTGAAGAATAAGTTTGACATGTTGACAGTTTTCGTATAGAAAATGTGTCAAAAGTCAATATTATTCGTTGGATAAAAGTTATCTGGGCGACAGAAAAATCGGCCCCTAATCAAATATGTTATTAATTGCTCAAATAAGATAATAATTAGTGTCATTCTTAGAATTATACTTATTTATGATTTTGCTGCCTCTAGACGTCAACAAATAATGTCTGAATTTCTGAATTTCCAATATTATTAAACCGACAGCAGAATTGTATTTTATAAAATAATTTCGGCTAGAAGGCTCAAATATTTTCTCGTCTGCCAAACTTCCCGCTTCTCGCCATTTATGCTAATCGTCTTCGTCGCAGACGGGGGCGAAAATCACTTATCGCGTGAACCGGCCGATATCAAAGCCGGGACTCTTATGAATATAAAAAAATCGAACCTTAACCGAGTTACAAGCAGTTGTGGGTTATTTTATTGTCATTTCCATGTTTTATGATTGAAGATTTTTTTTAAGTTGAAGTATCAATGTTTGTTCGAGCTCTGATTGAAGTGTTTTTACTAACACAAGCTTACGCGTAGGTACAGACAACAGTTCGTCAACCTACCACAAAATGTAAATTTTCTCAATTGATATAAGTCTAAGTCTCTAAGTTTTTGTTTATGCTACGAACTCTTTGGGTAGGTTGACCTGCCGTTAACTGTATTACGTACGCAATTAGAATGATAATGGAATAACGTATCCATTCTTGCCACCATTATATTATATATTTTTTTATTCCAATCGTCGTTCATTGAGCATTAAATGTTTAAAAACGCGTAATTATAACATCAAATCATTAATTTAAACGACTACAAAAACTAAAAAAAGCAATAAAGTAATTCCTTGGGAGATTTGGGACCTATCCCCGTGGCATTGTTTTGCTCTACATTCGATATTATATGTTTTTAGCTGAATCTTTGTGTATTTCTGATAAATAAACAAAAAGATTATACTTTATTATCTCCTATATCGTAGACGGCATTTTCTGGTTCGCTTAGATGCTTAAAGCTGTTAATTGAATTGAATGATGTTGCATCATTTGACCCAAGTGCGTAACATTAAGTCTATCTATTCTTAAAATAAAAATCAAATATATCAATCGGTAAATTTACCACCAGAACCGAATATATCTAGCCCATTTTTGACAGTGACGTCACTAGATGTGTCTAATGCAATTGCGTCTTTTTATAATGGGTCTGCTGCTGGTCTCGATGGTTTACGCCCCCAGCACCTCAAAGAGTTGATTTCGTTTTCCGCTGCGAACAATGGACCTCGTCTGCTAGAGTCTATGACCAAACTTTGTAATTTCCTATTGAGAGGCTTGATCAACTTGGAAATAAAGCCATTTTTATATGGCGCCTCTTAATGTGCCCTGTCCAAAAAAGATGGCGGTATTAGACCGATTGCGGTTGGCAGTGTTTTTCGCCGCCTTACGGCTAAGCTTTGTTGCCGATCAGTTAAGGAAACTATGTCCTGCTACTTGCAACCAGATCAGGTGGGATTTGGCACTGCTTTAGGATGTGAGGCGGCAATACATTCCACTCGGTCTTTCGCCATAGGACACGAGGCATCAAACTATGTATTAGTTAAGGTTGACATCAGGAATGCCTTTAACAGCATAGAGAGAGATACTATTCAAAATGAAGTCCTGGAGCAAACTCCGTCACTTTATCCATTTATTTACCAATGCTATGCTTCTCCAAGTAATCTCTTTTTCATGGATAATGTTATTCAGTCACAGGTTGGAGCTCAGCAGATTCAAAAGATTATATCTAATCTAAAGGCCCCTTTGAATGTCTGGTACCTTGATGATGGTATTTTAGGAGGAAGCCCAGAAGTAGTCTTGCAAGATTTAAAAACATTGATTCCAGCTCTAAAGGCGGTGGGTTTGGAAGTCAATCCAACCAAATGTGAAATTTTTAGTTGCGG
The DNA here is from genome assembly GCA_963576865.1 of Anania hortulata. Taxonomy (NCBI): domain Eukaryota; kingdom Metazoa; phylum Arthropoda; class Insecta; order Lepidoptera; family Crambidae; genus Anania; species Anania hortulata. Next base: position 14,364,318 of record OY756389.1, on the reverse strand, counting down.
AGTTTTGGTCGTGGACTGTCTGGAGGAATTTAATACTCTTTTGCCAGGTATTACACAGATTAACAAAGTGTCGTTCAATTTGTTGGGTGCTCCTATGTTTCCCGAAGGTGTCAGTTCTGTCCTTCAACTCAAAAGGCAGGCACTCTTGGCGGCACGGGAGCATTTAGCACATCTACCGGGACATGTTTCTCTCGTTCTGCTGCGTAATTGTCTTGCTATGCCACGGACGGTGTATACCTTGCGAACGTCACCCACTTGGCTTTTTGAACAAGATTTGAAATTACTTGATGACTCGCTTAAAGTAACTTTAGAATCGATACTTAATGTCAGATTGAATGAAGAACAGTGGAGTCAGGCGGCCTTGCCTATTCGTCATGGGGGTCTTGGAGTGCGTCGGGTTCAGGATGTTGGTTTGGTGGCGTTTTTGGCCTCGGCGCATGGTTCAGTGGATCTTGTTGCTCGTATTTTATCGCTCGAAGGCAGCAGCATCCGCTTACCTTTAGTGTCTGAGGCCTTGGAGAAGTGGGCCTTACTCTGTCCAAATGACGACCGACCACAGAACCCTATGGTTCAGAGAGAATGGGACGACATTCTTTGCAGGCTCTCCTACTCTCGCTTGTTGAATGGTTTTTCAGGTGCTGATTTGGCACGTCTTAAAGCAGTTATAAGGCCTGAATCTGGTGCCTGGTTGCATGCTTTGCCGTCTCCCCAATTAGGTACGCTTCTTGATAACGATTCCTTAAGAAGAGCAGTGGCTCTGAGACTGGGAAGCAAGATATGTGAAGCTCATCGCTGCATTTGTGGTATAATGGTGGAGGAAAACGGCCACCATGGACTAAGTTGTCAGAAAAGTGCGGGGCGCTTCCCGAGGCACCAGTCTATCAATGAGATTGTACGTCGGGCCATGGTATCAGTCAATATTCCATATGTCTTAGAGCCGCCTGGTTTATCTCGCACAGACGGAAAAAGACCCGACGGACTTACATTGGTTCCTTGGCGGAGAGGACGCTGTCTCTTGTGGGACGCAACATGTGTTAGCACTTTTGTTGCGACCCATTTACGGCACACCGTAACATCAGCAGGTCCAGCGACGGAAAATGCCGCCAAGTTAAAACATGACAAGTACTCTGCTTTGGAGTCCATGTATGATTTTGTGCCGATCGCTGTGGAGACGGCTGGGCCCTGGGGTGATGAGGCACGCGAGCTTTTTAAGGAGTTGGGACGACGTTTTAGGGAAAAGGGTAATGATCCCCGCTCTGGGTCTTGGTTGGTTCAGCGGGTCTCCATAGCTATTCAGCGAGGCAATGCTGCTAGCGTTATGGGGACCTTCGGGTCGGGCGGGGCGTTGAGTGGGAATCCAGTATAGTGAAGTAGTATGACTTTCAAAATTTTGTTTGTTTTAAGATTTTTGTAACCATTTGACGACGCTTATAGCTGATATAATTTTATTTTAATTATGCATAATGTGAATTGATATGTAATATTGTATGTTGGATAATATATAAATCATCAAGTTTTGCAAAAACTCGAGAATGGCTAGACCTATTGGTTTTTAGGGTTACCTCTAAAAAAAACAGAACCTATAAGGGTTCTGATTTTTTTTATTAGAGATACGAGGATTACTTTGTTGTCCGTCTGTCTGTAACGACCCTTTATCTCTGGAACGTGGAGGTATCAAGTTGAAATTGAAACCATATAGGGACTGTAGACTTGAGTAAAGTCCCTTAAAGCTGGAAAAAAATCAAACTTTTAAGATAACGCAAAGAAAAGTTATGGCCGTTTATGCCAGAAACAACGTATATTTCGACACTCTCAAGGGAATCTGAATTTATAGGATACTCTCCGTTGACGTAGAACTATGAAATTTGGGAAGTAATATTGTCTTATACTATAAGTACAGGGAAAAATCTGAAAACTAAATATTTGTAATTATTTTTTTAATAAACTGCGAGACTCGATTCCTAAACTATTATAAATGTACTTGTTTACAATTTTTTTCGGAACCTTCGATGGGCGAGACCGATTTACACTCGTCCGGCTTTCACCGGTGCAGTATAAGTACTTAAAATACAAAAACAAAATTTGGCAACTGGATTGATTTAGGCCAAAAACTTTTTTCTCACAACTCACAAACGCACGTGACGCCAACATTGTGGATTCTCTCGTTTGCACATTCGCAGAATCTACATTTTCACTTTTGATTTTTAACTCACTTTCAGTACCACCAACCCGATGCAGATTTGCGGCTTGCCAAAAATGTTTTGAGTTACTTCAGGAATTGTTATTTATTCTTCCAGCTTCTAAATAGTAGTAAGTAATTGACGAAACAACATTTAGGTATCCTATCATAAGTCTGTTTACCGAATCACTGACCAGGACAAAAAGGAGTGATTGAAAATAAGAGCAATAATAACTATATGTATACCGATTTACAGGTTTTTATTGAGTAGACAATTTTGTATATAATGTTCTACTTATGAATGTAAATAACTTTTAATATTGGGCCAATCATCATCATCATCATTTTATCCACTGCTGAACACAGGCCTGCCCCAATGACTTGCAGATTGGCCGGTTGGGAGTGGCCTGCATGCAGTGACTTCCTGCAAACTTTACCAGTTCGTCTGTCTACCTTGTCGATGGACATCCTACGCTCTACGACCTCATATTAACTCAATAATTTGTAAATTATTCCTACGCTGCGCTTGCCAGTATACGTGGCCTCCATTCTGGAACTCCTCTATTCTTTCTGCCCCATTGCCCGTCAGTTCTATGTGCTATGGTATAATAAATTAGAAAAATTATAATAGCCGTAATAGTAAATTAGAAAAATATCATCTTAACCGTACATTTAGATCGAGTAGAACAACGATTTTAGTGTAGAAGAGCTGTTTTTTTTTTCGATTTTACTATCTATGCCATGGTAAAGTTGTTTATACTTATGAGAGTAAAACTCTATATTAAAGTTTGTGTACTCATTAAATAGTCACCTGTGCATTCTATTGGGTGGTCTATCTAGCGTCAGTCGTATCATTAAATGACAATTTTAAGATCAAATAATCTATTTAACCACCGAGACTCAGCGTACAACTTACAGTCAACACGAAATTTCACATGGTCACCGTAACAACGAGTTCAATTCTACTTTTTCCCTCACTATGACCAATTTCCTGAATAAATGTTTTTCTTGTAGTTACCATTATTTTAATTAAACTTTTTTTTTGCAGCCCTAGGTCTGGAGCCAGATTTCCTGTACCCACTGGAGAACGTGACCATAGCTCAAGGCCGGGACGCGATGTTCACGTGTGTGGTGAATAACCTTGGTGGTTACAGGGTGAGTGGCGACTCCGCCACTGCCAGGGTGTGTATCAAACCGACTCATTACAGCTAGCCATAGAGGAGCACCCTCACGCACCTATGGGTTGAGATTTATAATGGTAAACATTGGCCTGCCTGAATTCAAAAGTATAAAAACCGAAATTCATCAACTTAGAGCAACATAGAGTTTTATTTGGGTAGATTTGATCGTACATTTCAATCAGTTTAGATTTTCATTATATTGTTATTGTAACTTTTGTTAGCAGTGTAATTACTTTTCTAATTGGATTGCCAGAAGTCACAAGTTTGCTAATTTGTACAATCAATAGAATGGATGGATTTCAGCGTAACTGTTAACAAGAACTTATGGTAATATGAACATTACTTTTTTATATAGTAGCCTCATGCGTCGATAAAAACTGAACATTATAGATCTCACCCAGTATACTTCTGCACTAACTTCCACACTTCTTAGCACACGACCTCTGATGCACTTCTTCGCACCGTTTCTACTCACAAGCACTTCTAGTACTAAGTTGTTATACTTCTAGTACTATCTCTATCTTAGCATAGAGCACACGAAACTAATTTGCACAATAAACTGTAACTTTGTCCACGATAGCAGTAGAGCTAGACACTCGCACCACTCGCACTGAACACTAACATAGACTAAGAGCACAAACTAAAAATACGGAATGTTCTAGCTATTTTCTTTTCTCTTCCTAATTTATATTTAATACACGACACATCTTTTCTGTCTGAGATTTCTTTTTTAAAGTTATTCCAAAGTACGTATCCAATTCTGCACTTACTATCAAAGTCCAATGGCTGAAACATGAACTCTAAATAGTACGTAAGCAGTGTTGTGTTACGTCAAATTAATTTCAAAAAAACAAAACAATATTGAAATAATACTATTTTGAGATCATGGTTAGCCCCCAGAATAGGATACCTTTAAGCATGTTACTCACCAAAGTGCACATTTATTTTTATTATTTGCGTAATGAAGGTGAAGTCAATCATTGTCAAAACAAAAACCTTCGGACAAACCACGATTGAGCACCCTCCATCTAAGAAATTTACGTTGCAAAACAGTCACTTTACGAAATTAAAATAAAGCCGAGCAAACCCCTTGGTCCCCGTTCAATCATTTCGAGAGGCTGCTCTCAAACTGTCCGGAGAGTTAATCTGGTACACTATCTAACGGGTCGATATCATAGATTTGTCACATAAAGGCATGAACGTGTATGTGTGATGTGTGTAAATTATTTTCATTTGTTCAAAAAAAGAAGGTAATGACGTGATGTTATATCTCAACATTTTAGGATGAAATATTGAGCTCCTCACCTTTTACACCCCGTACCACGCAACACATATCGGTCACCAATACCATAATAGTTATACTGTGTGTTGTGGACTGTAATGGTTTCTTCAAACTCCGACTTTGTTGATCAAAACAAAAACAACTATATTATACTCATACTACTATATTTATTTCAGACTTATGCCTATTTATATTGACAAAATCATCCCTACGCTAGTGACTATTGCCCGATACTCTGTCGGCCAATCAGCGCGCGCCGATTTGCACACGGCACCAGTGTGCCGTCTCCTTCCCTCTTATAGCGGCGTCTTCGTCTCGCGCCGCGATGCTCCGCCCTCGTCTCCTTGCTGAGTCGTCCGTTACAGCTCTCCCCCCGGCGAAGACTCCGTCGCAGCCCTTTCTACGGTCAGGACGGCGAGCTTTGTGGTGGGCCGTCGGAAGACTCCTCCTCGCGTGCGAACGTCAGCGCTACGTACTCTGCCATCCGGACCAGGATACACTTTCTGAACAATCCCGCGCGGCCAGGTGTTGCGGGGTAGCGCAGCGTCTACGATGATAACCAGGTCATTCTCTTGCAGTGGACGTTCGTCCGATGCAGCCGCTTGACGTGGTACGAGTGTCGGTAAGTACTCGCGAACCCATCTTCTCCAGAATTCATCGGCGATACCTTGGCTAGCGCGCCAAGTCTTGCGGTCGGCCGGCTGACATGGCCCGGTGTGTGGCAGGCCCGTTGACGACCCCAGCAGGAAATGGTTTGGGGTAATCGCCTCAGGGTCATTAGGTTCAACCGAGACATGGGTGAGCGGCCGTGCGTTGACGGAATACTCTGCTTCAGTCATTACGGTCTGTAGCACTTCTTCCTTTGGTGTCTTTTCCAGCAGCACTGCGGTAAGAGCTGTCTTCACTGATCGGACCAGGCGCTCCCAAGCTCCCCCCTGGTTCGGTGCTCCTGGAGGGATGAATCGCCAGGTCATGCGGTGTAGTTGACCCAACTCTTCTAGTGCAGGTGCCCACTCTTTATAAGCGGCGCGAAGTTCTGCATCTGCGCCCCGGAAATTGGTAGCGTTGTCGCTCATCATTACCGCGGGCCATCCTCTGCGTGCTGCCATTCTTCTAACCGCCATGATAGCGGAATCTGTGGACAGGGAGCCCACTAATTCCAGGTGGACAGCTCGGGTTGTGAGGCACGTAAAGAGTGCACCCCACCTCTTCTCACGTCTTCGTCCGACAGCGACAATCATTGGTCCAAAATAGTCAACCCCGCAATTCGTAAACGGCCGTCGATAAGGGTCTATGCGCGCCGTCGGCAGGTCTCCAAAGATTGGCACCCGTGGTCTTGCCTTTCTGAGGCAGCAAAAAGCGCAGTTTTTAGACACGTTCCGCACTGTTGTTCGTAGGTGCAAGATCCAATACCGCTGTCTAAGGTCATTGACGATACGTTCTCTATTCGCGTGTCCAGCAGTTTCATGTTCCCGTTGGATGAGCATGCGGGTGAACGGGTGGCGTCCGTCCAGCACGGCAGGCTCCTTCATTGGTTCTGGCACATTTATTGCGCTTATTCTGCCGTCCAATCTTAAAGTTCCGTTCTTGATTTTCGGGTCGAGCTTGTATAATCGACTAGACTTCGGAATGCGCTTCCCGTTTTCTAGTAATCCAACTTCCAGTGGGAAGCTATCGCGTTGGCTTTTCTTGATCCACAGCTGTTCTGCCTCTTCCAGGTGGCGGACTTCAAGTCGCTTCGCTCGCCCTTGGCACTTCTCGATAAATACAAGGACGTATGCCGTCGCGCGGATGAGCCTCTCGAACGATGAAAAGCGGCTGATATCCGGTAGGTAAGTTGCCTTTGGATGTTCGTAAGTAAGCGTGACAGTTTCTTCTTCTGGGTCAAGTTCCTTGTTTTCTTCTTGGGGCCAAGTCTCTTCAGGTCTACAGAGAAAACTCGGCCCTGTGAACCATCGGTCGCTTGCAGCTATCGAGTTGCTCTTCAATCTAGTTGCGTCGTCGGCTACGTTTAGTTCGGATGGTAGCCAACGCCACTGCTCACTCTTCGTGCGCTCCGCTAACTCGCCGAGGCGGTGCGCGACAAAGGGTGTGTATCGTCGTGCATTTTGTCGAATCCAATGCAGTACGGTGCGGGAGTCACTCCAGAATGTGACGCTGCTAGGCTGCAACTCATGTTCTGCGGCGATGACCTCCGCGAGGCGTGCCCCGATAACCGCAGCTTGCAGTTCCAGTCTCGGGATGCTCTGTTTCTTGAGCGGTGCTACCTTTGCTTTCGCTGCGACTAGGATTACGTTCACCGTGTTATCTGCTTTCGTGAATCTCCAATACACGGCAGTCGAGTAGGCTTGTTCACTGGCGTCACAGAAAACGTGCAAGTCTCTTCGTTCATGGCTGCCGAGTTCGTAACAACGGGGCAGACGTATCTCGGCTATGCTGTTTGTTAATTCTGAGAGCCATTTTCGAAAGTCTTCTGCTTCAGCGGCGGGCAGCGGTTCGTCCCATCCAATCTTATTTCGCCACAGATTTTGCAAAAGTATCTTCGCTCTGATCGTGAAGTGGCTCAGTAGTCCGAGAGGATCGTATACGGACATCACGGCGCTGAGGGCTTCTCTCTTAGTTGGCGTTCTGTTATTCTTTACTACTTGCTTCGGTACCTTAGCAAGATTCGTGTTGAAAGCTAGCTCGTCTCTTTCAGCGTCCCACAGCAGTCCAAGCGCCTTGTCTGATGGCGTTGCTAGATGTGTGGTCGCTTTGGCTCTTAGCTCATATGGGACCTCCGCCAATACTTCTTGTTCGTTGCAGTTCCACTGTCGTAGGTTGAAACCAGCTTGCTTGTGGACGAAAGTCACCTCCTGGATCGTTTTCTTTGCAGTTGAGATATCCTCGTAGCTCTCTACCAGGTCATCCATGTAGTGGCTACGTGTTATGGATTCGTAGGCTGCCGGGTGGGTATGCACAAAGTCTTCAGCGTTCCGGTTGCGCACACTGTGAGCCAAGAATGGGGAACTGGAGGCTCCAAAGATCATTGACGTCATCTTTAAGACCTGCAGCGGTTTATTTGGATCTTCTCGCCAAAGAAACATCTGGGCCGGTTGGTCGTCTGATCTGATCTTAATTCTGAGGAACATCTCTTGAATATCCGCCTTCACTGCTATTGGCTTCTCTCTGAATCGGAACAGGATACCTGGCAGCGGTCGAAGAAGGTCCGGTCCTTCCAGTAGGAAGTCATTCAAGCAGACTCCGTGTGACTTTGCAGCGGCATCGAAGACTAGGCGGAGCTTTCCCGGTTTATTAGGGTTAAAAACCGGGAAATGCGGCAGATACCATTTTCTTGGGTTCCGTTCTTCTGTCCCATCGCAGGCTTCCGCGTAACCTTTCTCTTTCAGGGCTTCGATTTCCTTCTTATATTGTGCTGCGAAGTCTGGATCTCTGGCGAACCTGCGCTCTAGTCCAATAAGTCTTCTATAGGCGGCGTTGTAACTCGGTGGCGTCTCCAGGTCATCATTGCGCCATGGTAGTCCGACTTCGAATCGGCCGTCGGTCCGTTTGGCCGTAGCTTCGAAGTTCTCGATGGCACGTTGATCTTCTTTCGTTATCTTAGTGCAAATAGACACGCCTAATGAGTCAATTTTAAAGTGTTCCTCCATCATTGTGTCCAGACGGCTGTCAGGCACGTCGTTCTCATCCACGCCGCGTTCAGGCATGAATAGGTGCAGGACAGACTCTGTATCTCGTCTGTGGATAGTGCGCGGTACCGTTCCGTGGATCGCCCACCCCAACGTGGTCAGCGAGGCGGCTGGTTGTTTCTTCTTTCCCATTCTGAGTTGTCGTGATACTATTAGGTGCCAATTGTCAGCACCGATAAGCAGTCGCGGCTTCGACTTCTCGTAGCACACGTCGTCCGGATTCAGGCTACGCAGGTGCTCGTAGTTAAGCAGCTGAGTGGATATTGTTTGTGTATGTAGCACCAGCTGCGGGATAGTGCGCAGTCTAATTTGATGACAATCTTCTTGGTTCTTGCCTCGGATCTCGAGGTTGACTGACTTGCTTTTTTCTTGGCGTTGACTGGCGGCTACTCCTTTGATGTGTAGTGGTCGTGTCGGTCCCTCCGCTCCCAGATACAACGCCAGGTCTTCTTCGATCAAAGAGATGGTAGAACCCTCATCAAGGAGAGCATGAGTGTTAATGCTTCCCTTGGGTCCCGTTAAACTAACAGGCACCACCTTCAGTAGTACCGAAGCTCCTTGTTGATCTTCAGTGGCGGCGACGGACATCACAGTTTCGTTAGTGACTTGCAGTGGCTCAAGTGGTGAACTCAGAGGTGGCGATGACGCGGGTTCGGTGTGTAAGAGTTCGTGGTGTGGTCGGCGGCATCCGTTCACTCCGCATTGCTTTGCTCGGCAGTTCGTTCGTCTGTGCCGGCTAGCGATGCATTTGAAGCAAAGGCCTGCTTTTTTTGCTATTTCCCACCGTGAATCTGATGTCAATTTTGCGAATGTGTCACATTTAGTTAGTGTATGATTTCCTTCGCAGTTATAGCACTTGTATTGTTCGTTCGTCGCGGCGGCAGTTGTTGCGTACACCTCCACTTGTTTCTTTCGTGTATAGGTCTTCGCTGCTGGAGCTTGTTTCTGGTTCCCAGTCACGGTTGCTGACGTCGTGTATGTGTATCGCAGCGCCATGTCCGCTTCGCGCATTAAGAAGCGCGATAGCAGGACGATTTCCGGAGACATAGCATGTTCATGTTCATACGCGTAGTCGCACCATCTTGATCTTAAGTTTGGCGTAAGTTTATCCACGATATCCCTTATCAGCATTGGAAACTC